>CM059187.1:49673299-50924966 GCA_030323885.1 Branchipolynoe longqiensis
TCTGGCTACCGACTCGGCTCTGAACATGGTTACCGAATGCTGTACTGCATTGGTATCTACGGTGAGCATCACTATGGGGCCCGCGGTCAATTTTTGAATTATGCATGTTACCGGCAACATGGACAATATATAATATATATAATATATCACTCCCAATCCTGGGATCATCCTTGTTTCGCAACATTGTACATTTTCCAGAGCTACAATGTGATTAACCAGATGAGGAGCCCAAACTTGATTTGCAAACTCCAGGTGTAGTCTTACCAGAGACTTGTATAAAGTGACCAGACTCCTCTCATTCTTATATTGAAATGTACGGTGTATCACTCCCAGGATTGAGTTTGCCTTGTTGACTTTTGCAGCAATTTGGTGTTCAACGTTCAATTTCCAGTCAATAACCACTCCAATATCCTTCTCCTGTTCGGATTTTGTTAGTGGAGTTTGACCATCTCCCAGTGTGTATACTCTGTCAGGCATATCCCTAAGTCCCACTCTCATCTGTTTGCATTTTTCTGGATGAAATCTTAATCTTCATATATGTGTGTGTATGTATATATATATATATATATATATATATATATATATATATATATATATTACCTCGGTACTAAGCCTCAGGCTATTCGTAGCCGAGGGAGAAGGAAGCACAGCCGGGTCCAACAATTAGCTTAATCAACTCACGACGGGAGGACGTTCATTGAGTTGCTATGGCAGTTTTTGATCTATGACGATGTATTCATTTGAAAATTGTGTAATTTGGTTAGGATACCTTTTGGCACCTTTTGACAAAGTTTTTAGAACTTTGTGATGTTATTGGTTACTTTGATGCACTCCCCACCTTTTTGAGGCATACCTACGAGTTTTGTAGCATTTTCTCCAACTTGCTGGCGCAGTAGCTGCAGTGGGGAGCAGTGTACGGAACAGAGAGTGTGGGAGGCTACCGATACACTGGTCCCTACCCCTTGTTTGGTTTTGGTTTCTATACCACTTACCTACGACTATGCACTTTAGCTTGCTCACGCCTGTGTTGGAACGGTTTAAATACGTAGTCCAATACCACTAGATGCACTGATCTGGTTTTTATTAACCTTTTGTGACATTTCGTCAATTTTGCTTGTTTATGGTAACTTTCTTTCGATTGTTACAGACTACCAATGGCTATGAAGGGCAGTAAGCCTGCAGCAGCAGCAGCAGCAGCTCGGCCGGCTGAAGACTATGACTCGTCGCAGGTGGTGGCGGTCCCGCCTTCCGGAGACGGCAGGACCGTCATGCACATGTCATGTCAGAACCGGATGTTGACAGTGGGCCCGACATGGTTACGACAGTCCCATTGAACTGGGAAGCCCGTATGACGACACTGTTGGAGTCGAAACTAGGAGTTTCGCCCGGCCAGACCTCGTGGAAGGAAGAGGCCACCTCTCCACAGGAAGAGTCGGACTGAGAAGACGTCACAGATGATGAATTTCCGGAAGTGGACTCGTCAACGGAGCCACGATCACTCAAGAAAAAGAAGAAGGCCAAGAAGGCGGTGAGTTCATCTGGTGATGAGTTCACAAAGGCAAGGAAGAAAATAGTTAAGAGGAAGAAAGCGAAGAAGCGGCACATGAAGAAGAAGAAAGACTCGTCTTCTGATTCCTTGTCTGACTCGTCATCCAGCGAGTCAGACTCTGACACCGAGCGTACTGGTGTGTAACCAAAAATCGGTGGAAAAGGCGAAGGAAGTGCCAGGTGGAAAGGGGTAAGAAAGTCCTAACCACCACCATGATGCGGGAAACAATTAAAGGTCACTTCAATACCTTTAAACCCACAGAGGTTATCACAAAATTAGGACAGAAGCTAACCGGCCTCAAGGGAATCCCTGATTCCGTAATCAAATAAATGGACCGGGACATCCACTTAAGTGAGGACAGAAAGAAGGTGTCCTTCACACTGTCCACAATGCGGTCCTTGGGGCCCTGACAGCGATTGCGCCAGTGGCAAATCGCATGCAGACCGAGAACAAGTTCTCGTCTTTGGCCAGAACCATAGACAATGGTATTGCAATGTTGACGGCAGCAAGCAACTTCTTGACCTTCAGACGGTTTGAAAACGTCTTCAAAGCCGTTTGCACTGACGCGGGCAAAGAAGTTGCCAGGTCGAAGAAGGTGGTAGATAACGACGGAAAAGAGTAGACTCTTTTCCTCCCGCAAAGACCAGTTAAAGCGGCCAGCTATCCGCCGCGTGGAAAACAAACAAACTCGGAAATAGTTCAGATGTGTGCCACAGGGGTGGTGCATGCTTAGTACTGAACCTTTCCACTTGGTGGTGTACAGGAGAGTGACCTAGATGAGGGTAATTGGCATTGAGTTTGCTGGAACGCGCAGTGCGAAACGTTAGTTTTATTCAAAATTAATAGAAATCCAGAACCCTAACCTTGAGGAAATATATTTGTGTAATGTGAAATATATGTTAGTACAATTACATTGCATAATTCAATGAGAAACAGATATAGATGAAAAAGTTTTTTTGTTGTTGAATATAAAAAAAGTCCTGCAATGGAAGGGGTTTGAACCCACACAACCAAACAACTTCTAATCACAAGCCCTACACTCTAACCACTAGGCCACAGAGACCACACATAATTACTACTCTCAGTTCAGGCTATTTGTGTAGAGGACATCACATATAAAACGTGTGTGTGTATGTGTTTGTTTTGTTTGTTGTTGTTTTACATGCTAGCACCATCTAAGGTCATATCAGGACAGGTACCGACTTGTGACAGTGCGCACTAATGGCAACTTTATCATGCCCCACTGGAATCCCAGGCCACCAGCACCATGACCTGATATCCCACTCAGTCACATTGTCCTGACACTGAGCCAACCAGTCCTTGTCCTATCCTAATAATGCCAAGCGCCAGACTAGGAAGCAACAAGTATCAATTTTAAAGTCATTGGTTTGACTCGACCAGGATTCAAACTCACAACCCCACGATCTAACAACACGGGAGACGGATGCTCTAACTCGAATCCTGGTCGAGTCAAACCAATGACTTTAAAATTGATACTTGTTGCTTCCTAGTCTGGCGCTCGGCATTATTAGGATAGGACAAGGACTGGTTGGCTCAGTGTCATGATAATGTGACTGAGTGGGATATCAGGTCATGGTACTGGTGGCATGGTATTCCAGTGGGGCAGCACTATAGAGTTGCCATGCGCGCGCACTGTCACAAGTCGGTACCTGTCCTGATATGACCTTAGATGTTGCTAGGATGTAAAACAACACAAAAAAAACTGTACGTACGTATGTATGCACATACATATGTACGTACATACGTACGTACATACATACATACGTATGTATGTACATATGTACATACATACATGCATGCATACACATGTACATACATACATACATACATACATATGTACATACATACGTACATACATATGTGCATACATATGTACGTACATACGTACGTACGTACGTATGTATGTCTGTATACATGCATACATGCGTAAATACATGTAAATATATGCGTACATACGTACACCTTTTATATGTGATGTCCTATACACAAATACCCTGAAGTGAGACTACTAATTATGTGGGGTCTCTGTGGCCTAGTGGTTAGAGTGTTGAACTTTTAATCTGAAGTTGTTTGGTGGTGTGGGTTCAAACCCCATCCACAGCAGAACACTTTTTACATTCATCAACAAAAAAAACGTTTTTCATTTTTTCTGTTTCTCATTGAATTATGCATTGTAATTGTACTAACATATATTTTACATTACACAAATATATTTCCTGATTGAACTACTCTAAAGAAGATTGAAAATACCCCAGTTTTACTCTCCCTTATCTCCACTCACCCAGCCATTTTTAAAACAACAGCTGCCAGCAAATGCTTCTGATCCTGTTGCCGGCGAGCACCGCAATTTCAGCCAATCACAGCGCAGCTTTTCCATTGCAAATGGCCGCCGCCTATGGGGGCGGCCATTTTGGACACAACAAACTGCCTTTGCAGTTCAGACTAGCATCGCCCTGGTCCCCTACTCTCCCCACACATACTTGGTTCATTTAAACATAAAAACTAAACAAAGTTGTGCTTGGAGAGCATTTGTCGGAGTACGAGCAGTGTCCCAGCGAGCTATAGCTGGTCCCTTTAAGGGGAAGCCACTGGACAAAACCAAAGTGTTTGGTGGGCAGCTCCAGTACCTGTTTAAAGAGGTGGAAACTGGGTCAAAGTGTGGATGCAAAGAGGAAACCCACTGACGGGAACACACGCTTCCGGAAGGGGTGCACAGATTTTCGCAACCGTTGGACCAGCAGAGGCGGACAGTCCGGGCCGACCTACGGCTTCCAGCCCAGAGGCCGAGAACAGCGCCAGCCATTCGGCTGGAACGATGGCAACCGGCCATTCAAGAGGGACTACACTCCCAGCATGCCGTTCCCTCAACCAGGGAACAAGTAGAGATTGCAACGCAACCCTCCAGGGCTACGGAAACACCTGTAAGCACATTTAAGGCTGGCAATGTTAAAAATTGTCTGGAAAAATGGAACTTAATTACTGATAATTTAACAGTTTTAAGTATTGTGGAGGGGATACGTATTCCCTTTAACCATTTACCGGTAATGGAAACAATTCCTTTTCCCTATCGGTTTGATGTCAACGAGAGAGCCACTAGATAAACAGGGGTGGCATTTTTGTCAGGAAGGGATAATAGAAAAGGTGAACCATGAGAGAGGCAAATTTATTTCAAATATATTTTCACGACCTAAACCGAATGGGGATGTCAGAATGATTTTAGATCTAAGAAGACTGAACAAGTTGGTCGAATATAAACATTTTAAAATATTTTCTCTCGAAACAGCAAGAGATTTGATAACAAAGGGTTCCTGGCTAGCTAGTGTGAATCTGAGAGATGCTTATTACACAATTCCAATTTACGAACCGGATAGAAAATTTCTCCGATTTGTTTGGAATGAACAACTTTATGAATTTAGCTGTATGCCGAATGGTTTAGCTTGTGCCCCTTGCTTGTTTACTAAGCTGCTCAAACTAATTTTCTCGCTGATGGCGCGGAAAGGACATATTATGTTCCCATATATTGACGATTCATTTATTGTAGCACAGTCAAAGACAGCCTGTCAGAATGCAGTAGATGATCTCTGTGCAACATTCACCAGATTAGGATTTTACATCCATGATGAGAAGTCGGTGTTTACTCCAACGACAGAATTAAAATGTTTAGGTTTTCTGTTAAACACAGACTGTGTCGCTAATGAAACAGAAACTAGACAAGTTTATAGATACGGCAGACCATTTGTTACAATTAATGAGGCCAAAGATTAGGCAGGTCACTGTTCTAATCGGCCTCATGATAGCCTATGCCCCTGCTATTCTATATGGGAAAGCTCACATTAAATCGCTAGAGATAGATAAGAATTTAGCATTAGCGTGTACAAAAGAGAATTTTGAAAGAAAAATGTTTATCTCAGCTGAAGGATTAGCGGATATTCAGTGGTGGTTTAAACACATTCACTCTTCCCCGAATCCGATTTGCATGTGTGAACCCAACACAGTAGTTACCACGGATGCGTCATTAGATGGATGGGGGAGGGGGGGCCCATCGAGAAAGTTTAGCAACTGGAGGCAGATGGCTAGGTGAAGAAATCCCAGACCATATTAATGTTCTGGAACTCAGAGCGGTTTATCTGGGGTTATGCAGTTTAATCTGCATACCGAAATTTCATGTCAGACTTCTGACGGATAACACCACCGCAATGGCCTACATTCGTAACAGGGGAGGGACTAAGTCCAAACCTTGTAAGAAAATAGCAAAATTAATTTGGAATTGGGCGCAAGAGCATGACATTTGGCTAACTGTAACCCATATCCCAGGTAGTCAGAACACGTTAGCAGACAGAAAGAGCCAACACTTTCATGATCATTTGGAGTGGTCGTTGAATGACACTATTTTTGAACAAATTTGTCAGAAATGGGGACGGCCACAAGTAGACTTGCTTGCATCAAGAAAGAACTACAAATATCTAAATATGTATTGTGGCATACAGAGCCCAATGCTTGGCAAGTGGATGCATTTTCTTTGATTTGGGAGAATAACTTTTATTATATTTTCCCACCATTCAGCATTATCAGCAGAGTGGCCAGGAAGATCAGAATGGATCGGACACACAGTCATGGCTACCAGCAGTGGCATTGGGAGCGAAAGACACTCTCAGATTCCCAAGAGCACGCGGAAATCTATGACATCAAGGACCGCTCACGACTCACGGAGACGTGTCAACAACACCCCTTCTGGCATTGCTTTTTAAAAGTTATTTAGAGCAATTTGGCCTAGATAAAATTACTCAACAAAGGCTGCTTTCCCATGCTTGGAAGAAAGGAACAGTAAAATTATACTCTAGTTATTTGAAGAAGTGGGGACTTCTACAAACCAAAAAAGACTATAACAAAGTATCAATCAGGCCAATCAGGACAGAAGCAGAAATGCTGAGTGAAAATACAGTACAACAAATGTACACACTGGCTGTTGAAAACAAAAGCAAAAACCAGAAAATAGAAATGGTCAAGATGAGAGGGTGCAATATCGAGATAAACGGGAAGACATAACCGCCCAACGAGTTTGAAGAAATAGAAATAGAAGAAATCACCCTGAAAAAAGCAGCAACCAGGGAACATGCCTGGGGAGTATCCTTCCAAGAGCACAATGCCCCCTTCAGCAACCTATGCGCATGCAAGATCACAGGCAAAGATGGAAAGAAATACACATCAGCCGAACAATACTACTGCTCTATCATGGCCAAATTTCATGAAAAACATGACCTAATGAGGCTGATAGACAATGCAGAGAATCCATACACGATATAGGCAAATGGCCAAGAAAATATGGAGATCGCTGGAATGGTGCAAAACCAACGAAAAAGTCCTGGAAGACATCGTGTGTGTGAAATTCACCCAAAATGAGAAATTAAACCAAAAAAAAATCAATCCTCCAGGCAATGCATTCAGAGAGTGCACAAAGTCCCCATACTGGGGCTCAGGTAGGTTCCTGGACAGTGCCAGTGAAGGGGAAACAGTCAAACAGGGATACAAGAATAGAATGGGAGAAATCCTACAAAAAGTCAAGGTAAGCCTCACAAACGCCAATGAATAGAAACCAAAATTAATAAGCAAAATAAAGTAAATATGAAATAGACACAGTAATAACGGAGCTGAATACCTTCATACACCACCTAACAGAACAGAAGCATAGCCATACCAAGGTATACTAACTACATACACAAGACAAGGCATGGAAGGTGTTCGGCATGGTACGGCATCGGCATGACGGATGGCATTCACTACAATGAAAAACTTGCCCAAATACGTCACGACCAGGATAGAAAAAAGCATCGCTGAAAACTTGGAATAAGACCACCAGGGCTTCAAAACCATGAGTATCACAAACTTACCATAAAGCAAATATAAATAAATAAATAAATAAATAAACAAGCAAAAACAAATATGTCATAAGAAAACAAGAAGTATGGAAAGAGAGCGGCATGGTATGGCATTGGCATGACAGATGGTATACACTACAAAGAGGAATATGCCAGCTACGTCAATGCGACGCTGTCAAAAAGCATCACGGAGAACTGGAAAGAGCACCAGGGCTCCAAAACATAAGTATGACAAACCTTTATAAATTTCACTAACCAAACCCTAAATCATAAGTATAATCAGGTACAACTAATACATGCTGTAATGTCCATGCCTTCCTGCATGCACACATGTAAAAAATAAAAGTAGCGGAGGTACGCATGACTATCTATTAAAAGGGGCCATGGGTGCTGTATGCACCAATCACTAAGCTAAAATAAAATCAAAACAAAATCAAAAACTCGCGAAATCAAGCAACCACTATCCTAAAAATATTATTTAAAGTAAGTAAAATAAATATGGTAGAAGAGATTGAATGCAAACTGGGAAGGGGTACACACTTCGCCCACCTAAACTGCCAGAGCGCATCCAATAAAATAGACATAATAAAAATGCATCTTAAAAAAGACAATCTAGATGTACTAACGTTATCAGAAACATGGTTCACTGACAAACACCAAAACAACACCCTCAGTATAGACGGATATAGGCTTGTACGTAATGACAGACAACACATTAATGCAATGAACCAAACAAAGAAGGGTGGAGGTGTTGCCATTTACTGCAAAGCCACCAAAAACCTAGACACTGAAAGGCTAAATCCAACAAATCTCTCAAATGAGCACAGAGAACTACTATGGAGCCTAATAAAAAATGAAAAACAAGCAAACGTAGCCATAGCAAGCCTCTATAGGCCACTGTCAGGTGAAATTGAAGTATTCCTTGAAGAACTAGAAAAGAGCATAAACACTGTAAAAAAATCAACAAATGCAGAAATCTTTGTGCTAGGGGACTTCAATGTGAATTACAGCAGCAATGAAAAAAATAAACTAATGCTGCAAACCACCATACAAATCTTAGGCCTGCAGCACCTCATCACTGAAAGCACAAGGCTATGCAACAATAGCTCAACAATAGACCTTATACTAACCAACTCAAACCATGCCACAAAATGGGGCACTAGAAGCTGGGGTTTAAGCGACCACAAACTAGTATATGTAACCAGGAAAAAGCTCAAAAGCACAAATCACTATGAATACAAAATGGGCAGGTCCCTAAAAAACTACTCAGAACTTACATTAAAAAATCATCTGCACCAAAACATAAACAACATCACACAAAACAGAGATGATGTTGATATCTATTGGGACAACATCATCACAGAAATAAGAAAATCAACTGATGAGATATGCCCCATAAAGAAAATAAAAATAGAAAAAACCAAGACCCTTGGGTAGACAAAGACCTGCTTACACTCATCACAACCAAAAGTAAACTGGGTGATAAAGCAAAGCGCACAGAAACAATAGAAGACAAACTGGCCTACCATGTCGCCAGAAACAACTCTCTCAAAGCTGTGAGAACAGCAAAAAAGAAATACATAATAAAGCAGGACAAAGACTGGGGAAGCAACACAAACAAATTCTGGAAAAATGTAAACCTATTATTCCCCAAAATATCATGGACAAAGAAGATCACCAACAAAGAAGTTCTCAGAAAAATTAAAAATAAGAAAAGCTTGTTTGCCACTACACAGACAAAGAAACTTATTTATTTTGGCCACATCATTCGTCAGAGTTCAATATACCGTACATTGTTGGAAGGGAAGGTGAATGGCAGCAGAGGGAGAGGGAGACCAAGAACATCATGGTTTACAAATATTTCACAGTGGACAGGCTTGAATTATTCACAGTCCATCAGAACAGCACAACATCGGGACAAGTGGAGAACCATTGCATCCAACCCTCGACTAGAGGATGGAACTATTGATTGATTGATTATTCCCCAAAAATAACAAAGAAGAGCATACAAACTTCGAGGATAACGAAGGGGCACTGCTCACAGACAAAGATGCAGCAAACAAACTGAACACACAATTTGCCACAATAGGCCCATAATTTCCGAATTGTGGTTGATCTGGCGGGGGAAGCCCGGGACGCCCCTCTTTCCCACGCACGCGCCTCCTCCTCCTCCCTCCCCCTCTAACCTGCATTCGGGCTCCAGCAAGACACCGAGCTTGTTCTTTATTTTGGCACCCGCTTCCACCCACGCACTCCTACGATCCCCAGCATCACGGGAGAGGATTTAAAAAGGCACCCATGTTAAATCGATATGCAGAGAACTCGACACGCCATAGTGCAGAGGGGAAGGCCGGCGAAACGCGCCACACGGAGGCCTCCCGTTTCCCCGTGAGTCGATCAGAGCGATTTGAACGGCTCGCAAGATGGCGGCACTTCCCTGCAACTACCCACACCGCCGGCGAGACAGTCTGCTAGACCAAAAAAGCCCTCAGCAAAGGCTAAGCAGGCCGACGGGATGCTGCGGATGCAGGCATCGATCGATGCAATAGAAAAACGATGGTCGGATCTGGAGAAGATCGCCGCAAGCCAGAGACAGGACATGGTGGGGCAGAGCAGGGTGCTCGCAGAAGCCACCGCCGCCCTGACCGCCGCCACCGCGAGGGCGAGCCGGGGAGGAGGCGACCGCTCGCCCTCGCTGACTCGGACCCCTCCGCCTCGCCACAGGCTTGGATCGGCTCCCCCTGCACCGCCAGAGCAGGGCAAGAACACTGTCCCCGATTTCGCCAAGCCCCGCCCCCGCAACAAGACGGGATCGAACCACGGGAGCGAGCCACGACGGATGCTACAGAAGCCCGATGAGCGACTGGTCCTCCCTGTCGCCCTCCCCACGCCCGTGCAGCAGACGCCATCCCTAAGCTGGCCCGGCCCGCTGCCCCCGCGCGCCGAAAACACGACCAGGACGCGTATGGCAGAGGTGCCTGGTCGTCGGCCGAGGAGGCGGTGTGCCTCATCGTCGTGGCGGCTGACGGCAAGGCAACGAGCAGGAAAAAAGGTATTCCCGCTAAATATCTTTTCCCTTATGACCTGGTGGAGCTGGGGGATGAGGGTAAAGCCATCAAAAAAGGGGAGGCGACCCGGGAGGAATATACCCTGGGCCTCCAGTACCAGCGGGCATTCCCGTCGTCGGCCCTGGAAGCCCTCTCACGCCACGAGGAGATGGTGGCGCAGGACTACTGCGCTCTCCCCTGGCCGGTCGTCCACCGATATTCCGAGGAGGTCTTTACCCGGATCGCGGACGGCCGGCCGGCTCCCAGACGGCTGGCGGGACACTGCTGCCCTCAATGCCGTGAGGGTGGAAATAATCGCCATGGCGAGCCACCTCACGTCTGCCGTGGCCGCCTCAAGCGACTCACAGCCGTAGAAGTCGCAGCGCCAAAAGGCTGGCCAGGATCCACGCACACAGTATGACAAGTCGCTCATAGGAGCCCCCTGCCAGGCCTGGAACAGGGACCCTGGGACATGCGACAAAGCCGCCAAAGGGGAGTCCCATGGATTGGGCGCGCAGAAGGTCGCACACGTCTGCGGCTACTGCGCGAACGTAAGGAAGATAGTGACGAACCACTCGGAGGCTTCCTGTTATTCAAAAAAGTCAAGGGACAAACCCGGTAAGCAAACCCACTCGGATTTTTAGACCCCCGGCGGGCAGTTACGCCACCGCGAACTGCTAGACGACCCACCAGCTCACCCCCCGATTAGACGCTTTGTTGATATTATATCGAAGCCACCAGGCTTCCCCCTGTGATTCCCCGGCCTCGCCGGCATGCCGCGGAATTCCCCCCATGACATCACGCCCTCCGCTGGGTCCCGGCCTGGCCCGCCACTCGCTTGGTCAGCGGCGAACGCGCCGGTACCAGCGCGCCTCCGGATGGGGGGGTTCCCCGCGGAGCCCCCGAATGACGTCACTACTCCCGCTGGTCCCGGGAACGCCGGCACAAGCGAGAGCCTGTCGGCCAGACACTGACCTACAAACCACCCCGCCCACCCCCAGCTATGGCAGCTTCTCGGAGCACGCACGCGCCGCCCGGATCACCTCAACGCCGGCCACAGAGCCCCCCCCTGCCACCTGCGGGCTCTGCGATATCACCGAGGCGGCCCACCGCGTCGGCCCGAGAGATGCGGACGACAGCGAACCAGTGGACCAGGTGCTCGACCATACCCTACAGCACTCCTGGACCCCCACCGTCGCCTGCGGCCCCTCCCCCGCCGAGTACAGGGACACCCTCGACGGATTCTGGCCTCACCTATCGGGGGAGGGCTGGTGTAGGTACCCCGACTACGCGGCAGCCTACGCCGCCTCGGGCCTCGGCCCTTCCTAATTTCTTGGCCGCCCGAGTCCCGGTCGACTCGGATCTCAACATCGCAGCTTGGCGCGAGATGCTGCGCGGGCACCCAGACACCTCCCTCGTGGACCACCTGGAGTTCGGGTTCCTGGCGAATTACACCACGGCCGGGCCGCCCACGCCGACCTTCCACAACCACCGCGAGGACCCGGCATACGCCCACCTCTGACCTGCATTCGGGCTCCAGCAAGACACCGAGCTTGTTCTTCCGCACCCACAACCCTCTATTTTACTGCCACTACGTGGGGGTCGGCTCCCGGGCCTACCTCCTCAAGCTCCCAGGTCACCCATACACCCTCTTCAGACATTGATCAGGTTGATTGATTGACATTTTACCTCGACTCAGATTGTTAAACCCTCTGCTTGTACCACCATGTTTACCTTAAATAAAACCCTCCCTTTTTCCTCCCATGCCTGTCTCGGTCTTCCTCTGTCTGGATCGTGCAAAAACTGTCAGAAAAATTCAAGAAAAGATGGGAAAACAGATCAGGAACTGTGCAGAACGAAATACCCACCTGCAAAACAGATATGATAGAAGGAAATTTTTTTATAAATGACATAGACACGAATAAGCCAAGTGGAATAGATGAAATACCAACCAAAATACTGAAAGAGGCACTCCAAGCCATCCCGGCCACTATAGTAGACCTATTCAAAATCTCCTTTGAGCAGGGGCGTTTTATCTCAGCCTGGAAAATGGCAACCATCACCCCTATTCACAAAGGTGGAGACAAACAAAACATGGGAAATTACAGGCCAATATCAATTCTTCAAACCCCAGGCAAGCTCATTGAAAAAGTGTTACATAGACACATAAATGAACACCTGGACAAAAATGATATACTAAACGAAAGCAACGGGGCTTCAGGAAACTGCACTCCACATCATAAACAATAGCTAACCTAACAAATGACATACTGGCATCAATGAATCAAAAACAATTAGTTGGAACAGCCTTCATTGACTTCAGCAAAGCATTTGACACAGTAGACCATAAAATACTATTGGAAAAACTAAAAACCATGGGCATAAAATCCAACACTATGGATTGGATAAAATGCTACCTCAGCAACAGACAACAGAAAACAAAAATAAACAATACACTATCAGACAACCAACCTGTCACATGTGGTGTACCCCAAGGGTCAGTGTTAGGGCCACTACTCTTTATAATCTATATAAACGATCTAGAAAAATGGTTGCAAACTAAGTGCCTCCAACTATATGCAGATGACACAGTCATATACGCAAATGGCACCACAGAAGAGGAGGTAATAACTAAACTAAATAAACTCCTACTAAAGCTAGACGAGTGGTGTGAGTCCAACAAAATAACCATCAACACAAGCAAATCAAAAACAGTACTCTTCTCACATAAACAAATGCCAGAAAGAGAACTACATTGTAAGTTAGGAAACCAAACATTAGAAAATGTAGACCATTACAAATACCTAGGCCTTGAGTTGGAGAGCCAACTAAACTACAACCTGTGTATAAATAAAATTAACCAGAAAGTAAACCACAAACTGTGGCTATTTGCAAAGCTAAGAGACTCTGTTTAAGAGTAGACAAGCTGCACCCCACCTATGACATGCACAAAAGAACCAAAGTGAAATTACTAGAAAATAGGAGAATAATTCCTTTGAAAACACTAGCATATAGCTACAGTCAAAACAATAAACTCCGAACAAAACCACAAAGGGCTACTAGAGCAAATAATGCGCCACTACTGAAGCAGACCAGAAGCCAAATAAAAGCTCATGAGTGAAGGACACTGGAAATGGCTGCCAAGGTGTGGAATGCCCAAACGGTAAAGGAACGACAAATTCCTGACCTAAAAACTTACAAAAAATATCTGTGCAAATTAAGCTAGGAAACCCCCACTGTGCTGCACTTCAAAGGGGCATGTGATATGTCACGGCACACCAGCGGGATGCCCAATGGAAGGTAACCATGCCAAGAATAGCCAGATAACACACCACACAGCTATGTACAAGCCTATGATATGTAAATAGGAGTAGGCTAGTCTAGTAATAAGAGTAGAACAAAATAAAATACATATGCCAAGAAAAAAAAAAAAACTAACATAGGCTACTAACCATACCAACCAATTATCTATCTGCTACTGAAATGCAGGCAATCAAATAACTTATCAGCAGCTACTGTGTGGTAAGATAACACCAACACTACAACTGGCCAGCATTGAAAATAAGCCTGGGTACCCGGGCTTATATGCTATGGACAGTATAAATACAGCCTCAATAAAAAAAATATTAAAAAAAATAGTTTAATTAAGAAGGTTAAGCCCTTAAGGCCTACTATAGCACAAATAGTTAGATTTTTGCGGATGTTAGAGGATGAGGGCTTAGGCTTAGGCTGCTAGGTGTGCATTGTCAATTGTACTCCCGAGAGTAGATGGTCAAACAGTTGGTAAAAACCATGTAATACACTGGTTCATGAGGTCTGTTTACGAAAGAAATCCACCAAAACCAAAATATAATCGATTTTGGGATGTATCAATAGTCTTTAAATTGTTTAAATCCTGGCCTAGCAATTATCATTAGGCATTAAGGAGCTAGGTTTTAAGTTAGCAGTTCTATTACTGCTAGTCACCGGACATAGGGGACAAACCATAGTGGCATTGTCTCTAGATGAAGTGGAGATAGATCACAAAGAGGTGACGTTTGATTTAGAACAATAATTGAAATCAAACCGCACAGGGGACCCACTGTCCACAGTGCATGTTAATAGCTTCCCGGATGACCGACGACTTTGTGTAGTGTCAGCCATACGGGCTTATATATCCATGACGAAAGGAATTAGAAATTCAAGACAGCTTTTGGTGAGTTTTATTAAACCGCACAAGGCAATTTCGAGAGTCACACTCGCAAGATGGACTATTAAAGTGCTTAAGGCCACAGGCATTGATACGGGACGATACGCTTCCCATTCGACAAGAGGAGCTATGGTCTCGAAGGCACGACAGCTGGGGATCTCCATTAAGAGGATCCTCTTGCACGCAGGCTGGAAGACAGCTAGATCGTTTGCAAAAGATTACAACAAATGACTAGAGAAGTCAAGCGGCCTAGCGACACGCTTACTCACCGGTTAACATGACAGGTGAGAAGATCACAAGTATATTGTTTCGTAATACTAATGTATACTAAATTGAAATGATAAGGATAAAAATGAATTTACGTAAAAGTCTCACTCGGCTACGAGTAGCCTGAGGCTTAGTACCGAGGTAAAATAGTATAGTTATACAAATCTTACCTGGGTACAGATGATGGATAACTGTTGTTTTCCCGAGGTACAAGGCTCGGATAGTCGTGGGATAGGGCCTGCCCACCCAACCCTATCACGACTATTACGTTTGCTTGTGCCAAGACGAAAACATTGAAGTATCGATAGAAGATATGTGTTTACATGCGAGGACCATGGAATATGTGCATGGAAGGGTTCTGGTTAAAAAGAATTTGTCATCAGTACTGTTATCACTAAAGAAAAAGAAAGAAAAAAACCATCTCACCAGGTAACCACTTATATGTTGATGTATACGTGTATGGGCATATGTAGGCCTATAGAGGGCATGCACTGACATCACGGTAAACGGAAGTGCGGCCATTGTGGCAACACAACCACAATAACAGACCCAACAAACTCAATGCATTGTCAATGGCAGTGAGCAATCTTCATACAGAACAGGTTAAATGTCTCTAAAACCAGACCACCTAGACACAAACTGCTAGGAACACATATAGAAAACATGTTTAACAATAAGATTATATTACCTATGTTGGGTAGGCAACATGGTTAATTCGCGCACGAGGCAAAGAAGGAACAAGCAGCACCTGACTTCCGCTCCGCCCACCACTCACTTCTCGCCTGATCCTGGCCCGAGTAACTTCTCTTCTCTCGCACTGCTACTTTCACGAGCCATGCCGCCGGCGAAACGCCTAGGGAGGCCGCCGCTCCGCCCTCAGCTAAGGCGGGCCTCGCACCGTAGGGCTGCCCGCGCGCTTGCACCACATGCGACTTTGCAGCAAGCCTGGACCTCCCCGCCTCATATCTCATTGTCCCCGCCCGTTACGGCTACTAGGGGAGACTTGGCTACAGTATTGGAGCTTCAGAGGGAGGTGCTGCAAATGTCTAAGGATCTTTCGGCCAGAGTTAATACTATCGAGTGTGTGTTAGCAGTGATAGGCAACATGGTTAATTTGTGCGCGAGGCAAAGAAGGAACAAGCAGCACCTGACTTCCGCCCTGCCCACCACTCACTTCTCGCCTGATCCTGGCCCGAGTATCTTCTCCCACCCGCCCACCCGCTTCTTACGGGGTTAAGTGCTGAGGTTGTTCATTGTTCTTGATATATGTTCCTATTGTACTTATCTTTGCTCTAATCCTACAGATTCACGGCCTCACCTGGCCATGCACTCACCACTGCTTATCTTGTCGGGAGCCAGCCTCCTTCGCTAACACGCGCCTGATGCACGACTGTCCAAGCCTGACTCAGACCGATCTCTAACGAGATCTCGCTTGTCTCTCCTGTTCGATATATATATATGTTATTGATCAATTGATGCCTGATAACTCCTATATTAGATTATTACTGATATCTCATTTACTTTGATGCGATGTGTCCTTAAGCTTAACTACCCTGATATGGAATTGACACTTATCGCCCTCAGATAGAGTACTGAATATTCTCTCGTAATTAGTAATTATCTAGTCCCTTGATGGATTTCGCTAGCATATCTGAACTAATGATTGACTGATTTGTTGTTTATTATAATTGATGATGATTATATAACCTGATGTTATTTAACTTATTAAACTCGACATTCCCAAACCTCTTCTTCTTCTTCTTCTTCTTTGTCCGAGTGCTGCGAATTAAATTGCTAAGGTTAGGGTTCTGAATTTCTATTAATTTTGAATAAAACTGACGTTTTGCACTGCACATACCGGTGTCATGGTATAAACCCCCTGCGCGATCGCGCCCCCTGTTGTGTGCTTCTGCGCATGCGCGGATTTTCGGCGCGTCGTCTGCGCATGCGCCAATTTCTCCCCAGTTTCAAACAACCGTGGATGAAGACAGTTGACTGCTAACACCCGTGGATGAAGACAGTTGACTAAGATATTCACTACAAGTACAATTACAATCAACCACAGTTGACTTTAGACATACTTGGATATTCACTACAAGTACAATCAACCATGACGCTCCAACTGACACCCCAAATGATAAGATTGCAGGCCTATGCTGAGAAGACAGACATCCTGATCAAATATCTGAGTACTCGGATGAGGCCGATTGGAGGATCCCAAGCTATCCGAAATCTAAAGGACCAACTCTCACACCACTACTGGGATGCAGGAAGTAAGTGCTAACCATCTATATTGTATCTTATCAGTTTTCAATCTGCAGTGATCATTTCAGTCTTTAGTAGCTATGTGTGAAAACCGCCGAAGCGGTTCGTCAACGACGGTAACGCTAGCTTCATTCTGCTGCGCTTACTTTTCTCCACAAAATCTTCATCAAATCACTCAAAGTTGATTAAAATGTCCAATCAAAATATGCACATATTGTTCCTTTATTAGTTGTCTACATGTTGTGAAATTTTAAGAGTTATTTAATCCGCAGCACTTGCTTACAATCATAACAGTGACCACTCTGTCTCACACAAACTGCCAATGTTTAAGGTCTCTTCAATGCTTTTAAAATAAATACTCACATAGCTACATACTATGTGTGAAAACCGCCGATCGCCCCGAATTAGGCATAGTTTTCAACTTCACAGTGATGTAACTTTCTTGATATTTACATTAGAAAAATTATATGACTACCACGTTTAGGGTCTCTTCAAGCTCTTTCCATTGGAATAGGTTCCATTGAGATAAAATGCTTTTAAAATAAATACTCTCATAGCTATCTTTAGTTAGTGTATACTTAAAAATGACGTCGAATCGCGACTTTTATTTGTAAATCATTTGTGGGATGCAGAAAGTAAGTACTAACCATCTATATTGTATCTTATCAGTTTTCAATATGCAGTGATTGTTTCATTCTTTAGTTTAGACCTTAAACTTAGTAGTCATATAATTATTTTAATGATTTGCTTTTGAAAAATATGCCTAATTATGGGCCCTTTGTTCTATATTAAACCAGCCAAAAATTGTGACCCATATTACTGGTTTTATGAGCAAGGCCTAGGTGTGAAAGCCAACTGCCAAATTAATCCGCAGCACTTGCTTACAGTGTCCCCTGTGTCTCACACAAATTGGCACTTGGCATTCACACCTCAGCCTGGCTGGTTTACTATAGAACAAAGGGCACAGTTTAAGGTCTCTTCAACCTCTTGCCATTGGACTATGTTCCATAATAAGTATAACTAAAATCATCTATTGCTTGATAAACTCTGTTATTTTTTTTTTTTACAGAAAAAGAACTTTACTTTGTCGGAGGAAAGAGGGCAGTTAAGCAGAAGGTCTTAACATCTTTGACCGAGGTCCAAGATGTACTTGCTCTGTACCATTCCAGTGCACTGGGTGGGCATAGTGGCGTCAACCAGACATTGGCCAAGATATCGGCCAACTACCGATGGCATGGGGTAAGAGAAGATGTTATCAGCTACATAAAGTCATGTAACAGATGCCAGCAACATGAGAACTTGAAAACCCAGGCTCCTGAATTGCAGCCCATCAAAGTAACGGAGCCTTTAGAGCTAGTTGGAATGGATTTGATAGGTAAGTACAAATCTGTCATGATGAGTGAATAATATTGTAGGTATGTGCGCAAACTGCGACCTTTGGTTTTATTATTGAAAGTTTTTGAAATTGTTTGGCACATACCTAAATATGGTTAAATTAATATTAGGTACTCCTACTCCAAAGTGATTTTTTAAATGGCTGAGTAAATGTTATATAAATCATCAGTGAATTATAGACTAGGATTTTTATTCCTATCTATTGTTCTTTGTAAACTGACAAATGGGTTCAAACTTAGATTATCTACCAACTAGCTATTTATTTATCTACTGAAATTTATAAACAAGAACTTAAAATAAATTCAAATTGATCTCCAACTGCTGAGTGTTAGAGGTATTCAGTTGAATCGAACCCGGAACTTTGAGTGTGTGTTTTAATGTGTGTTCTTATAGATATGACTAAAACTGACATGTGGTATAATGCTCATGTATACTTACAAATGAATGATTGTACAAACCTATACTGCTACAAATAATCTGCTACGAATCTGCTGCTTTAACTGTATTTGCAGGACCGTTGCCTACGACTGAGGATGGGCATAAATATGTCTTGACCTTCACAGACTATTACACCAAGTTTGTGGATTTCTTTCCCCTCAAGTCCAAAGCAGCCGAGGGTGTAGCTTTGGGGATCAAGACATTCATATGCAGGTATGTTTTAGTACAGGCCAACTTTGTATTACAGTGCAGTCAGTCTATTTGGAATAATCTTTTGTCCACCGAAAAAGCAGACATTTTCCATGCATTTCATTTTAATAGAAAATTGTTGTGTCATTTTTTTTAACCAAGTAGAATTTCTATTTTGCAGATGGGGAGCTCCCAAGAGACTCCTTTCCGATCAGGGCCGTGAATTTGTAGCAGAGGTAGCTTAAGATCATAACTACAGATATATATCTATTCTAAGCATGACAGTTAACCAGCTGACATAGCTTAAGATAATAACTTAATTATGTACCTTCCGATTCTAAGATAATAACTTAATTATGTACCAGCTCACAGACACAACGCATGCATCGTGACAGGTATATTTCTATTCTAAGATAACGGTATTTTAAGTTTTACTAGGCACACATCATGATTAGTAACCTGTTTGTTGTTGGTTTACTACATCATTTTCATTAAGCTGTTTGTTGTTCTATGTCCTAGCAACATCCTTGCCCCATTCTAATAATTCCTTCCGTTTGTTTGAATAATAGATGCTTAAGTAATACCAATGCTTAAGTAATATTAGGCCCACATTATCATTAAGCTGTTTGTTGTTTTGGTCGTAATGCGAAGCCGATGAGGTCGGCAGTGCCGAGGCGGCGGTCAGGCCGCGCCTCGGGCAAACTGGGCTGGGCTGGGCTGTGGTCTGAGGGTTCCTCGTGAGGCTGGGCTGGGCTGTGGTCCGTGATGGGCGACTGGCGCTGGGCGGCGATGGGAGCCTTACTGAGGGGGGCGCTGGGGCCCGACTGGGAGGTGGTTGCCGATGAGGTCGGCAGTGCCGAGGCGGCGGTCAGGCCGCGCCTCAGGCAAGCTGGGCTGGGCTGGGCTGTGGTCTGAGGGTTCCTCGCGAGGCTGGGCTGGGCTGTGGTCGGTGATGGGCGACTGGCGCTGGGCGGCGATGGGAGCCTTACTGAGGGGGCGCTGGGGCCCGACTGGGAGGTGGTTGCCGATGAGGTCGGCAGTGCCGGGGCGGCGGTCAGGCCGCGCCTCGGGCAAACTGGGCTGGGCTGGGCTCTGGTCTGAGGGTTCCTCGTGAGGCTGGGCTGGGCTGTGGTCCGTGATGGGCGACTGGCGCTGGGCGGCGATGGGAGCCTTACTGAGGGGGCGCTGGGGCCCGACTGGGAGGTGGTTGCCGATGAGGTCGGCAGTGCCGCGGCGGCGGTCTGGCCGCGCCTCGGGCAGGCTGGGCTGGGCTGGGCTGTGGTCTGAGGGTGAGGAGGTTGTCGGCTTCGAGGTGGTTGTGAGGCGCCGGAGAGGGCCCCCCCGGGCCGGCCGGGGGGGGGGGGGGGGGGGGCGGCGGATCAAAAATCCGCCGAGGCGGCCGGGGTCTGTGCCCCCCGGGGCGGTGCTTGAGGTGGTGGGGGGGGGGTGGGTGCGCTCCCCTGGTGAGGTGTGCCCGAGGTGATGTGACGGGCGGTGGGCTGTACGTCGTCCGAAGCCGACGGGCCGTGATGTGTCGGAGGGCAGCCTCGGCGCCCGAGGGCTGGTCCCGGGCGCCAGGGAGGGACCCGGGGCCGAGCTGGGCGAGGCGCCTCCCGGCGTGCCCGAGGAGGGGGCCGGCGTGGCCGCGGCAGTGTCCGGGGTCCCTTCCGTGGTGCTTGATGCGGCGGCCCCCTCCTCGGGGCGGGCGGGGGCGTCCCCTCGGGCGCGGCGGTGAGACGGCTGCCGCGCGGTGCTTGAGGCGGCGGGGGAGGGCGCGCCTCCGTGGGGGCGTGTGCCCGAGGTGCTGGGATGGGCGGTGTGCCGTACGCCGTCCGCCTCGGGGCGGGCGGTGGCGTGGTGCAAGAGGGTTGCCCTCGGGCTCTCCTCGATTCGATGGCGTCCAGGCGTGCGTGGAGGCCGGCGGTGGTGGCGCGCTGGAGGGCCCGAAGGTCGAGGAGAGCCTTGAGAACCTGAGTTATCTCGGTGCCCGAGGGTGCCGACGGAGAGGCCGGGGCCGAGGAGGCCGACGCGCCTCCCGGCGCGCCCGAGGATGGTCCCGGCGCGGCCAGGGCGGTCACCCGGGGGCTGTGGCGGCCCGTACCTTTGCCGTCGGAAAAAGGGCAGAGAGCTGGACGGCGGCAGGAGGGCGAGTGCCTGAGGGAGGCCGGCGGGCGGCCTTATAAGGGAAAAGGGGGGGGGGGCAGGCGACAGCAGGTGAGTGTGAAAACTGCCAGCCCGGGGGAGGGCGGGGGAGGGTGAGCGGCAGGCGTCGGGTGAGGCGCGAATGCTGCGCGACACAGGGGGCGGGGGAGGGTCTCTTCCTCTCCTCGCATCATGTTTAGTATTATATGCCTGCTTACCTTGAATAATAGATGTATAGTATTACATGCCTGCTTAAGTAATATTAGGCCCACATTATCATTAAGCTGTTTGTTGTTTTATGTATAGTATTATATGCCTGCTTACCTTGAATAATAGATGTATAGTATTACATGCCTGCTTACCAATGCTTAAGTAATACTAGGCACACATTATCACTAAGCTGTTTGTTGTTTTATGTCCTAGCAACATCCTTGCCTATTCTAATAATGCCTGCCGCTTGTTTGAATAATAGATGTATAGTATTGTATGCCTGCTTACCAATGCTTAATTAATACTAGGCACACATTATCATTAAGCTGTTTGTTGTTTTATGTCCTAGCAACATCCTTGCCCTATTCTAATAATGCCTGCCGCTTGTTTGAATAATTGTTGTTTTTATGTCCTAGCACCAATGCTATGTATGCAGGCTCACACACCAAAAGACCTCAGGACTATGTCACTTCTAAATTGATATACTCTGCTATGTTTACAAAATTCATGTTTTTATGTGATTTTAGATAAACAATGCAGTGTGCCGGAAATTCAACATCACTAGATCAGTAACAAGCGCCTACCACCCTCAGACGAATGGATTGGACGAACGGACAAACCAGACGCTGAAGACACGACTAAGCAAACTGATGAATGACAACCAGACCGACTGGGACACGCATCTGGAGGAAGTGGCCTACTCAAACCGGACAGCGCCACAGAGCACCACTAAGGTAATTTAATCCTCTCTTATTTTATGGATACGATACAAAAATATATTCAATCTTTACCAATGAACACAGTACATTATTATTATGTTTAGTTTGCAGCCATCAAACTGTTTCCACCAAACATACTTAAAACTAGAATATGGCCATACTGTACTAAATGATTTCTCTCCTTGTATTTTTTAGTTCACACCATTCTTTCTGATGTTTGGCCGTCACCCACGGCCAATTCTAGAGATGGATGCAGTTGATGATGACACTCCTCCCCCATCTGAACCAATCGTGTTGGAGGAGATGGTCTCCCATCGTGAGACGGCCATGGATGCTGTCACTAGTAAGGTGCTGGCCAACATGGAGGTAGCGCAGAATAAGATGAAGGCTGTATATGCGAAGCGATGCAGCAAGGGTGTAAAGACCTTCAAATTTGCCCCGGGTGATCTCGTCATGAGGCGAAACATGCGGAATGTCGGTCGGAAAGGAGGAAAGATGGATGCAAAGTGGACAGGCCCATATAGGTGTGTATATGATTATGCATATATAATATTAATTATTTACATGTCTTTCATTGCCATTATTTTGCATCTATAATATTCATTGCAGGGTGCTGAGCATTGACAGCTGCCAGCGGGTGGAACTGGAAGAAGTAAAGAAGGGGAATGCGACACATAATGGAAGGTGCCTTACTGCCAGTTGAAGCCCTACCAAAGCAGTCATCTCTACTTGGTCCCTGGCTCTGCAGCCACAGACGTTGAGGTGGTTGGCAGCATATCCCACTTTGCGGCCACAGACACTGCGGTCCGCAACGAGGAGATCATAAGCGAGTCGCTGTCGAGTGAGTCTATTAGTCACCAATTTCTGTCACAGAAATGTTTTGTTTCAGGTCACTTTACTTTTGTGTCAGGTCACTTAATTTGGTTTCAAATGTCACTATATTGAATTATATAAATAGAACATATGTATCAGGGTTGGGTAAGATTATTCGTATTAGGGTCAGGATGACACTTCTCCCAAGTAGAATCTTGTTATATCTATGTTATATCTATGTATTTTAACCGTTGCAGGCACACACGTTGCGATGGACGTTGAGAAAGACGTTGAGGTGGCTGGCGTGTTGGGTGACGTCTGCTTCGCCACAGACGTTGACGTGGCCGAGGAGATCATAAGCGAGTCGATGTCGAGTGAGTCTATTAGTCACCAATTTCTGTCACAGAAATGTTTTGTTTCAGGTCACTTTACTTTTGTGTCAGGTCACTTAATTTGGTTTCAAATGTCACTATATTGAATTATATAAATAGAACATGTCTTTTAACTTGCAATGTACCTGTGGGAGTGTCCATCTATGCAGCTATTAAACTGTTATGAATATATGAACTATTTTTCCCAAGTAGAATCTTGTTATATCTATGTATTTTAACCGTCGCAGGCACACACGTTCAGATGGGCGTTGAGAAGGAGGTTGAGGTGGTTCAGGTGGTGTGTGCGCCGGACCGTTACACAGGAAACGGTTGGGTGCACCCACCCACACTCCTGACGGCACCAGTCGCTGCCGCCCGGGACATGGTGGATAATGCTAAGTGGCTGGATGATGGCATTATCGACCATGTCCAGGGGTTGTTGAGGTTGCAGTTCCCCTGTATATCGGGGCTGTATGCGACAGCCAGCATGGCACAGCTAGGCTGTCCAAACAACAACAACAATGAGGCCATGGTACAGATTCTGCATCATGGTGGCAACCACTGGCTCACCATCACCAATATCGGGTGCGACAAGGCCACCATGAAGATTTATGATTCTCTTTCCTCCTCAGTAACCACCCTACTGTCTTTCCAGGTGGCCTCATTCTTAATGTCGAAGGCATCGGAAATAAGGATTGAGTGGCCAGCTGTGCAGAGACAGTCGGGTGTTTCTGATTGTGGTTTGTTTGCAATTGCAAATGCTGTGGCTCTGTGCCAGGGACATGATCCCACACAAATTAAATTAGACCAGGACAAAATGCGTGAGCATTTGGTTACATGTTTTGTAAATGGCAACATGTCGTCGTTTCCAGGTGGAAGCAAACGGTCACCTAAGATATCAGTTAGATGTGACCGAGTCGCAATCTACTGTTATTGTAGACGCCCCTACAATTGCCGGACCCAAGAAATGGTGCAATGCAAGAAATGCAAAGAATGGTTCCACGAGAAGTGTGCCAGTGTCTGTGTTGAAAGTTTTAGTGGTAACGATAGTGTGTTCGTATGTAAACTCTGTTAACATGCAGTGACACCATGTCTTTATGACTGAAACTTTAAACATAGACACCTTGCACTGAGTCATTTGAGGGCTCTGGTGATTGTAGGGCTGACGCTTAGGACTCATTTGCTTCCACTTGCGTATAGTTTTAAAATGTCTATTTTTTTAAATGATTTTATCGGAAAAAGCTTCAAATTGATAGGTGTTTTGAACCTGGCATTTTTGTCTTTGTGAAATTAAAAGTTTTTTTGTGTCTTTTTGGCATATTTGTTTACAATTTATATATATATGTAAGTATCACCTCTGTATTATTCATTGCAGCTATATATACACAGCATTTGCTACAATCCACAATCAGAGGAGGCAGGGGTTGAGGTACCATGGCTTTATTCGGGTGTTGCGGTTTAATTTCTCGGCAGGTTTAAATCCTACTCTTTCACCAGATTCAGTAAACATGCGTATGGTGAAATCTTAGGATTTAAATGTGCAGAGAATTAAAACCGGCGCGACTGTCCGAGGGATTTATCTGATAGTTCATCTCCCTTAAGGAGGTGGATACCGACTTGTATATATACTGATACTAATATAATATTGTATATACCTTTTTAGTACTGCTCTATTCCAAGTGGTGGTTATTAATTATTTTTTGTATATATACACATTGATACTATATAAAATTTACAAAATTCTGATAGTTCATCTCCCTTACGGAGGTGCATACCGCCTTGTATATATATATATTGATACTTTCACCAGATTCAGTAAATATGCGTATGGTGAAATCTTAGGATTTCAATGTGCAGATAATTAAAACCGGTGCGACTGTCCGAGGGATTTATCTGATAGTTCATCTCCCTTAAGGAGGTGGATACCGACTTGTATATACTGATACTAATATAATATTGTATATACCTTTTTAGTACTGCTCTATTCCAAGTGGTGGTTATTAATTATTTTTTGTATATATACACATTGATACTATATAAAATTTACAAAATTCTGATAGTTCATCTCCCTTACGGAGGTGCATACCGCCTTGTATATATATATATTGATACTGTCACCAGATTCAGTAAACATGCGTATGGTGAAATCTTAGGATTTCAATGTGCAGATAATTAAAACCGGCGCGACTGTCCGAGGGATTTATCTGATAGTTCATCTCCCTTAAGGAGGTGGATACCGACTTGTATATATATATTGATACTAATATAATATTGTATATACCTTTTTAGTACTGCTCTATTCCAAGTGGTGGTTATTAATTATTTTTTGTATATATACACATTGATACTATATAAAATAAAAATAAATTCTGATAGTTCATCTCCCTTACGGAGGTGGATACCGCCTTGTATATATATATATTGATACTTATATAATATTGTATTTACCTTTTTAGTACTATGGTATATATATATTGATACTAATATACTATTGTATATACCTTGTATCTGTTGTATTCAATTGTTCAGTCTTATTAAAGAATATGAAATATGAATTCTGCTGTGTCATGTTTGTGTGAGTGTGGTGAATTTTGTTCCCGAGATAGTCAAAATAAAATGAAATAAAAGAAGGCCCCCCCCCAATTATTAAATAATCCCCCCCCCCCCACAGCCAGCCAAGAAAAGATAAACGTACCCCTGATATATTTGAATTAATAATTAAAATAATGTAAAAACACCCACCCCCATCCCAAGAAACCAAGCCAACCAAAGTAACCCCCCCCCCCCCACCAATAATTAAATAATCCTTCAGTAGGAAATAGCACAAATATAAAAAGACTGATTAAAACAGCCCCTCCCCCAACCTGATTAAAACAACCCCTCCCCCAGCCAGCCAAGAAAAGATAAACGTACCCCTGATATATTTGAATTAATAATTAAAATAATGTAAAAACACCCACCCCCATCCCAAGAAACCAAGCCAACCAAAGTAACCCCCCCCCCCCCAATAATTAAATAATCCTTCAGTAGGAAATAGCACAAATATAAAAAGACTGATTAAAGCAACCCCTCCCCCAACCTGATTAAAACAACCCCTCCCCCAGCCAGCCAGCCAAGAAAAGATAAACAAGCAGGGTGCGCGATCTCGCCGGGGTTTTATACCATGACATGCTGCAGTTTGCAGGCCCTCCGAAAATCTGCGCATGCGCAGAAGCACACAACAGGGGGCGCGATCGCGCAGGGGGTTTATACCATGACACCGGCAAACTCAATGCATTGTCAATCGCCGTTTATTTTTAGGGTTTCACTGCCTAGCAGAAGTTTTGACCGTTCCAAACCAATACGATTCAGTCATTACATATCTAGGTCGAACCCACACTCTCTGGTGCCGGCGTCGTCGAACCCAAAATGGCGCTGGTTAGTCTGGACTTGCTCATGCGCAGATATCCACTTCTGCATTAAACCGATCCCGTGTGAACGGGCGTCTAATTCGACTCCTTTAGTTCGCCTTGTCTACTTCGCTTCACATTTTGCCCGTGTGAACACGGCTCATGTGTAAACGCGCCTCTAATTATCGCTTCATATAAATCGATTTGCCTAATTCGCTTCACAATAAGCGAGTTCAGCATCTCGGGCGCGCGGTGGTTGATAGAAAGTCATCGGGATAAACAAACCCACGTGCATCATCACTGCGTGACTACGCGCAGTGCAAAACGTTAGTTTTATTCAAAATTAATAAAAATCCAGAACCCTAACCTTATCAATTTAATATAATCTTTTGGTAAACATGTTTTCTATATGTGTACCAAGCGATGTGTTTCTAGGTGGTGTGGTTTTAGAGATATTTCACTTTTTCTGTAAGAAGATTGCTCACGGCCATTGAGTTTGCTGCCTAATGCTGGAACGCGTGGTGCGAAACGTTAGTTTTATTCAAAATTAATAGAAATCCAGAACCCTAACCTTATCAATTTAATACAATATTCTTGGTAAACATGTTTTCTATATGTGTACCAAGCGATGTGTTTCTAGGTGGTGTGGTTTTAGAGATATTTCACTTTTTCTGTAAGAAGATTGTTCACGGCCATTGAGTTTGCCGGTATGCGCAGTACAAAACGTTTATTTTATTCAAAATTAATAGAAATCCAGAACCATAACCATATAAATTCTATATAATCTATTCATGGAATACGTTTTCTATATGTATTCCAAGCGGTTTGTTTCTAGGTGGTGTGGTTTTAGAGATATTTCCCTTTTTCTGTAAGAAGATTGCTCACGGCCATACGTGCAGTGCAAAACGTGGCTTTGTTTATACCTACAGCGCCGACCGGAAGTCTGACCCGCACATGCATACGGTCAATAGACTACATCACGGTTCCGACTGCGCATCCGCCGAAAACGGCCTTGGGAGCAAAGCAAGGGCGTACCCCGCCATTGAGTTTGCCTATACGGACATTGAAAAACGTTAGTTTTATTCAAAACTAATAGAAATCCCAAACCCTAACCTTATCAATTTAATATAATCTTTTTGTTAAACCTGTTTTCTATATGTGTTCCAAGCGGTTTGTGTCTAGGTGGTGTGGTTTTAGCAATATTTTACTTTTTCTGTATGGAGATTACTCACTGCCATTGACAATGCATTGAGTACTCTGGCTGTGGCTCTAACACTAGTCTGAGTGCCTAGATCTTTCTAAATCTAAATGCACATGCCATAAGATGTGCTGATTATATTGATGTAAATGCAATGCTGGATAAAAGATTAATATCTTAATTTATTATATATATATTTTTAGTTAGTATTCTATGTTTCAAAGAAGAGCTGAGATGAGCTGAAACTAGCACATTTCATAGCTGCACCCAGTGTATTAGCATGTGCCATGTGCTTTTGGGGGGGGGGGGGGGGTTTTGCTCTGACACATCCCACAATGCACTGCGCCGCTGGAACCGCGATGTAGTCTATGCTGAACTCGCTTATTGCCCGTGTAAACACGGCTATAGGTACGGGTGCGCCCCCTAATGGCATCGCCCTGTGGAGAAATTTAATTGATTTGTGTTACTTCTATCCACTAGGTGGCAGCACTTTAGAAATGGCCCTGTTCGGTCTCGGCAGTGTAAACACATATTATAAAATCCTTGGTGTAAGTATGTTCAATTCAATTCAATACATTCCAGGTCGGTTGTGTGGTTGTTCATCTATTTATGTGTGTGCTTTCAGAACACCCCAATTTTAACAGCTAACACTTAATGGCCGTTCGAAGAAAATGTAATAAAATAAGAAAGTGACAATAGACGAGTTCTTAATTCCGACTTCGATTTTATTCAAAATTAATAGAAATACAGAACAATTTGTAATAAACATATATATGTATGCATGCAATATAATTATATAATGAATATATTTAAGACACCACTAGCTATAGCTAAGAATTTTGAGCTAAGAAACATAAAATTCCCCACAAAACAATCACTGAATCAGGCTCATGTTCACATCACCATTTTTAATTCTTGTTCTAAATATTAAATGTCAAATGTGTCAACAGAAACTTATTTCAAATAAATATATAATCAATGTCGGATTAACCATACCCATTGCCTAGCTCTACATATGTTATTAACCATTGGATATAAATAAATAAAACATGAATAAAATAAGTGAAACTGACTCAGACTATAGTTCTGACACTGATTTTGGTGACCAGATTTGTTTAGATCTAAATACAGATGGTATAAGATGTGCTGATTTGATTGATGTAAATGAAATGCTAAATAGAAGATTAACATCTTAATGCATTATATATATCTTTTAGTTTGTATTCTATGTTTCAAACAGGAGCTGAAATGTGACAAAACTAACAGATTCCATAGCTAAACTCACTACTTCAACATGAGCCACGTGCTTGACACGGGTTTGTTTTGCTGCCCAATAGGCCTATCCTACAATGCATCACGTGGCTGGAATTATGAACCCGTCTACCAATGTGGGATAATGTCCCCGCTTCTTGTTTATAATCAAACATAAGTTGCCACCAACAACTAAAGTAGTAACTTTAGGGGTTTGAATTGGGCATAGGGAGGCGAGAAAGTTTTGAAATGTTTTGGCCTGGTTTAAAATTATCCGTTGTTTTTTGGTGGGGGGCTTTACGTCCTGGTAACATCTAAGGTTATTATTATCTGGATTCAATTTCCACATGCCAGTAACAGCAGTGAGACAATTTAGACATTTAGACATTTTTTATTCACAATTTCCATTGAGTTTGTTTCCTGTCGTCGAATTATAATTATACCCACAATTGTTCAAGTTAGTTCAGTAAAATCGTAGACGTGCTTAATTAATAATCATTGCAACAAACAACATTACTATTAATGAATTAAGCACGTTAGATAGGACCAGAAGTGTGCCGGCAGACATTTCGAATTTGTGTGTGTTACATCCGGGAATCCTGCAGTAGATGAGTTGGGATCCGTATTTCTGACGTTTGCACTCAGGCTTACGGATGCAGGTCCTCTTGATGAAAGATATTTTCTCTTCACCTTCAGACCGATTTCCAAATGACTGGGTGAGGAAAACGAATATTCAAATGGGATGCATGATATACATAGCACATATAATTCTCACATATAGTCTATAGGCGGGAATTTCACTTATTGAGTAAGTTATGCTTTTAAATAATATTATTTCAACCCCCTAGTGAATATTCATGGTTCTACATAACAGATTAGATCGTAGTGGTGAATAGATGTGTGCCTTTTGTTTTATTTACGTTCGCAATAACGCCGCCGATGCGGCGGCAGCGTTCATATGCTCGGATTTGGGGTTTAATTTGAGCTGAATTTCACTTATTGAGTAAGTTATGCTCCTAAATAACATTATTTCAACCCCCGAGTGAATATTCATGGTTCGAAATAACAGAATTAGATCGTAGCAGTGAATAGTTTTGTGCTTTTTGTTTTATTTACATTCGCTTCAATGCTGTAAGTGCTATTGGACGTATTCGACTGGGCCTTTCTATACGCATATCAAAATATTTCTTTACAAATTCCTATTTGACTGGGACCGGTGTGGCGTTTTCAGCGCCCGGTCATGCTCAGCGGCCTGTTGTGGCTTCTGCGCATGCGCAGATTTTAAGACATATGCAAAACACCCGTGGCCTCGCCGGCTACAAGCTCAGCTGGTGCCCGGCAGTGTTAGGGTCCGATCAGGCCGAAATCTATTGAATGCGATCATATTTAACAGAATTACATACTCAAATAATGAAATTTCATTAAATTAACCTTAAATTCCAAGCGATATTAACGTAGCAGCTAACAACGTAGCAGTAAACAAAACAAATAGCAGTGCTCGCCACAACGTGCGAAAATCCGCGCATGCGCAGAAGCCACGACAGGCCGCTGAGCATGACCAGGCGCTGAAAACGCCACACCGGAAGGGGGTTTCTATACGTATGAATCGAATGTGTCTTGTGTCTCCATCCATAAGGACACATTGTGTATTTCAAGATGGCTGATATGGAAAGGTTGAAAGATTCAGTAGCTTCAGCCAATCAGAGCTGTTCTTTTCAATTGCAAATGGCTGCCCTCTATGGGGGGCAGCCATTTGCAATGGAAATGAACCATAAGCATATTCAGCGCTTTACGGAGCGACCCAACCAGCCACAGTGCGACCCAACCAGCCACGGTTGAACTCGTATCAGCCCGTTTAAACTTGTTTCCGGTACAAAGGCTAGGGGACCAGGCTGGAAACTGAGCGATAATACGGAGCGACATTGGTTAATAATATATCAAAACAAATGCCCGCTGCCAAAGAATTTCCTAATACGCATAGTGCAAAACTGAAATTTTATTCAAAATTAAAAGAAATAAAGAACAATTTGTCATAAAGACCAATGCACAAATGCAATATTAATAGTTTATCCCGCAGAAATGACGGTCGTCACCCGAGTGGCTAGAATTTCAAATCGAACACCACGAGTGGAGTAACAAAATACACGCGCAATCATAAAATACTTTGCTGTAGTTATATCGGGGGGGGGGGGGGGGGGGAATTATATGGATTAAAGTATTTTAACTATATTCAAAATTTATTTACATCAATTTCTGTTTAAATTACACAATATCAGTAATTACTGAATGGGAAACTATTCCTGCAAGGGTATGCTCGATATGACCCAGTGGTCAGCCGTTTTTGCTTCTTTCGTCGCTGTGCACCCTTCTCAAATGCATAAGCATATTCAGCGCTAAACGGAGCGACCCAACTAGCCACGGTGCGACCCAACCAGCTAGGGTTGAACTCGTTTCAGCTCGTTTAAACTTGTTTCCGGTACAAAGGCTAGGGGACCAGGTTGGAAACTGAGCGATAATAGATGAAAACTTCTATGCCTCTGCCTGAGCAAATGAATGCCAGGGGACCAGGCTAGACCTCCACAGAGCTAGCAGTGTAGTAAAATATTATTTGACATGTTTATTGTTCAGACATTATCACATATTTATTTATCTTTTGCACAGATTAAATTGTTTGAAGTATATTTGAAATTGATCTACATTGATTTCTGTTTAAATCACACAATATCACTACTTAATGAATGGGAAACTCATCCTGCAAGGGTATGCTCGATATTACCCAGTGGGAACACGTTTTTCATCCTTTCGTCACTGTGGACCCTTCTCCTCAAATGAACAGCTCTGGTTCTTTTTGATTGCAAATGGCCACCCCCATACAGGGCAGCCATTTGCAATGGAAGAGAACACCTCTGATTGGCTGAAATCAATGAAGTCATTTGACTGGTCCTCTTTGGATTCGAAAACAGAGTTCACTGTGCAGTGCTAGATAGCAAATTAACATCTTAATTTATTATATATATCTTTTAGTTGGTATAGTATGTTTCAAACAGGAGCTGAAATGTGCCAAAACTAACAGATTCCATAGCTAAACTCACTTCTTCAAAATGAGCCACGTGCTTCGCGTGGGTTTGTTTTGCTGCCCGATAGGCCTATCCCACAACGCACCACACGGCTGGAATAAACCAGCCTAAATCTTGCGGATGGAAAGGTCCCAGTCGAATGCCTCCATTGTTTTCACCGGTTCGAATAGTTGCTAGGGCGCGATGCGCTAAGTACCCCGATGTCCGCGCCCTCCTATAGATTAATAAACCTTTTGGTAAATTCTTTTGATTTTTCTCTAAAGCACACTAAATTTTCTTGTGTGCTGAGGTTTGGACAGTAGGTTATCTAGTAAATGGATAATATTTTGGAATGAATTGAATGTCATGTTGGAGTTTCAGATAGCTTGGTTCCCCGCCTCGGTAGGCTTGGCACAAAACATTACAACATCGGACCATATATGGAAGACCTGTAGGGAGGGACCAGTGTAGTTGTTCCTACTCTGCGGCGGAGTCGTCAAGCATTAATTCCATATGCCATCAATGCATTAAGCTTATAACATAGCTCGTGGGGTTGTGGGTTCGAACCCTGGTCGAGTCAAACCAATGACTTAAAAATTGATACTTGTCGCTTCCTAGCCAGGCGCTCGGCATTGGTCGTAATGCGAAGCATTTCGTTTGATGCGAGGGGAGGGAGAGCGACTCACCCGGCCCTGAGCGACTCACCCCCCCCCTCCTGCCACTGCTCACCTCCCCCCGCCCCTGAGCGACTCACCCCCGCCACTGCTCACCTCCCACCGGCCCTGAGCGACTCACCCCCCTCCTGCCTCTGCTCACTTCCCCCCTTATAAGGCCGCCCGCCGGCCTCCCTCAGGCACTCAGCCTCCAGCCGCCTTCCAGCTCTCTGCCCCTTCTTCTTCTGTTTGGCCTACACCTCGGACCGCTGACACACACCAGCTCCAACTACAAGCATGCCTCAGGGGAAAGGACGCGGTCGGAAGGGCTCTCGGGCCGCCCCCCGCACTCCGGGGCCTTCTACCCCGCCCGGGAGGGACGAGTCACCGGCGTCCGTCTCGGTCTCCCCCCCGGCGCCCTCGGACCGTTCCTCGGACTCCGAGATCTCCTCAGTGCTGGAAGCCATCCAGCGGATGCAACTGGAGCATCGGCAGGCCAATGACGAGCACCGGCAGGCCAACGCCGAGCACCGGCAGGCCACTGCCGACCTCCACGCCCGGATCGACCACATCAGCGCCAACGGGACCCGGCCCGCGCCAGAGGCGCCCCCGCCGGCCCCGGAGCACCGGGCCGCGCCCACGCCTCGGGCACCTGCCACCGCCGCGGCCCGGCCCCCGCCGCCGCCGCAGGCGGCCCTCCCCGGAGCCACACACCCGGAGTACGGGAGGTACCGCCACCTCCTGCCCCAAGTACAGCCCCTCGCGTCGCCGGCCTACCAGGAGGAGGAGACCCGGCACAACCCCGCCTCTACGGCCGACGCCGTCAGGGAAATCCTGGCATCCGCCGAGGCGCGACACTCAACCAGACGCCAAGGTATTCCATCTAATTATATCTTCCCCTCCGATCTGGTGAGGCGAGGTCCCGAGAGGAAGCCGGTGAAGAGGGGGGAGGCGACCAAGGACGAATATGCCCTCGCCCTCCTCATCCTCATCGACCACCCGGATTTCCCCGCCCACTCCGCCCCGGGACTCCACCACCATATCTTAGCTATCTGCCGTGACAACCTCATATACCCTTGGGCGACCGTCCGCCACTATTCTGAGGCGGTCTTCACCGCGATCGCGGACGGCACCCTCCCCCACGGTTGGCATGACCCAGTAGCTATAAACCTCCTCAGATTGGAGTCCCTCGCCATGCCCCCCCAGTCCACCACCAGCCAACCCCGCTCCGCCGACCCTGCAAGGCCCCGCCCCCAGTCCGGCGCTCACACCGACACACGCGTGGCCTACAGCAAGGATACCCACGGCCCACTGTGTTATGCCTGGAACCGGGACCCCAACTCCTGCACCCACGCAGCCCCGGGGGAGGTCCACGGCCAGGGGGCGTCCAAACAGCTCCACGCATGCGCATACTGCGCCAATGTGCGGAAGGTATTGACCAGGCACAGTGAGGACGCCTGTCTGGCCAAGCGCGCCCGGGCAGCGGCTCCCGCCTCGCCGGATTTTTAGGGAGCCGGCACCTCCAGCCCGGCACGGAGGCCCCAGACCGGCCCACACACCCTATTAAAGCCGCCCACCACATTGCTACCAGCCCTCCGGTCACTACCGCCCAGCTGCCCGAGGCGCGGCCTGCCCGCCGCCTCGGCACCGCCGTTCCCTCCGGCAACCACACCCGCCTCGGGCCCCAGCGCCCCCTCGGCAAGGCTCCCACCGCCACCCGGCCCCAGTGCCCCCTCAGTAAGGCTCCCACCGCCGCCCGGCGCCAGTCGCCCACCATCCTCGACCCAGACGTCCACCTCGACCCTGGCGACACTGCCTTCCTCTGCCCCCCTGACCCCCCTGACCTGCCCCCCGACCCGCCCCCCGTCCCGCCCCCCGACCCCCCCGACCGCCCACGACTTCGCCGCCCCCCTAGCCCGCCCCTGCCGCACCTCCTCCCCCGACCCCCGCCCCCTCAAACACCCAGCCCCGCCCCGCCCTTCCCTCGACGAGCCCACCGTCGATGTAATCGACCCCGACCTCCAGGCCACCCTCCCCGCCGCCCCCTCCTGCCAGACCGCCGCCGCGGCACTGCCGACCTCATCGGCAACCACCTCCCAGTCGGGCCCCAGCGCCCCCTCAGTAAGGCTCCCATCGCCGCCCAGCGCCAGTCGCCCACCACGGACCACAGCCCAGCCCAGCCTCACGAGGAACCCTCAGACCACAGCCCAGCCCAGCCCAGTTTGCCCGAGGCGCGGCCTGACCGCCGCCTCGGCACTGCCGACCTCATCGGCAACCACCTCCCAGTCGGGCCCCAGCGCCCCCTCAGTAAGGCTCCCATCGCCGCCCAGCGCCAGTCGCCCATCACGGACCACAGCCCAGCCCAGCCTCACGAGGAAACCCTCAGACCACAGCCCAGCCTCAGACCACAGCCCAGCCCAGCCTCACAGGAACCCTCTGCCGACATCACATCTCAGGAGCGGGCCCCCCCCTTTTTTGGCCGCCCGCTCCCCCTCCACGTAGGCCCCGGACCCTCCTCTCACCCAGGCCTGCCTATCCGGGCCCCCGCCTCGGGCGCCCCGCGCCCCCGCCTCGGGCGTGCCTCGAGCCCTCTCCTTACTCTTTGGCGGAGGGCTCCTCGGCCCCCCCCCTCTACCAGAACTCTGACACTGCTCCTTATGAGCCCCTCACTATTTATCCTCTGCTCCTCATGAGCCCCTGACTCTTTGCTCCTCGCGAGCCCCCTGCTCCTCATGAGCCCCCTGTATTGCTCTGCCTCCTCAGCCTGTTTACCTCCTCAGTTACCCTGTTTGTACCTTACTTTGTCATTTATTGTTATTTCACTGTTTCTCTGTATGTTGCCCGAGGCGTCACAATAAACGCCTCAGTTTCCCACCTCCGCCTCTGTTCTTCCTTCTCGCGCATCATTAGGACAGGGCAAAGACTGGTGTGCTCAGTGTCAGGATAATGTGACTGAGTGGGATACCAGGTCATGGTACTGGCGGCCTGGCTTCCCAGTGGGACAGCAGTATAAAGTCGGCATGAGTGAGCACTGTCACAAGTCGGTATCCGTCCTGATATGACCTTAGATGTTGCCAGGACGTCAAACAACAACAAACAAACAATATAACATATACCAATACCGGTGTCACTGTTTAAATTCTTCGTGGGTTTAGATTAACCAAAAATTGAACAGATAAGTATTATGGTTCCAGATAATCTATGAGCATACCGTAACACGCATGCTTATTTCATATTCGAAATCTGTATATACAAAGGTACGGCTAACACGCGACTGCCGAAATTGGCTCAGAGCGCTATAAGGAGTAAATCTGTATTTTAAAAGTATTTTCAATAAAGCAATTTTATTGGCCACACCTAAAGCCGTGTTCACACGGGCAAAATCTAAAGCGATTCAGCCAAGGCGGATAGCAGGAGTCGAATTAGCTGCCCGTTCACACGGGCACTACTTGGGCCGGAAGTCGATATCTGCGCATGAGCAAGTCCAGTCTGACCAGCACCACAACGAGAGAGTGGATTCGACCTAGATATGTATTTAATGAATCGTATTGGTTTGGAACGGTCAAAACTTCTGCTGGGCAGTGAAACCCTAAAAATAAATGATGAAAAAAATATCTGTGCACAGCTAGCGGTTTAATAGACTAAATTATATAATATGCGCTTTTGATCGACCGGAAAGTCAACACACTAAGGTATCGACTGCGCATGCGTGTGAGGTGCTTAATCCGCCTCAGTGCGTCCACACGGGCAAAATAAATCGATTCACAGAAATCGCCTCACGTAAACTACCTCGATAGGTGGTTTACAGGATGCGCATCACAGAAATCGATTCAGCCCTAATTCGACTCAGACGCCCGTTCACACGCGAAATGTGCGTCGAACTAGGCAAGTCGCTTTCTACGAATCGATTTACATTGCCCGTGTGAACACGGCTTAAGATGATAACTGTTCTTTCGCTGTCAAAACATCCTAATTTCTTAGCATCGAATACACAAGGCAAAATTGGGAACTTCGGTGGAACCTTGATAATATTTCATGTTCACAGCAACACTGGGGTTCCTTGACAAAACCCATTATTTAACAATTGAAATATATATATAAAATCCTCCGACGCGAGTGATGTTTTCAGGGTATGCAGGTACCTGAGAGCGCCGGGGGTGGCGCCACCAGTCGCGAATATGGAGGAGGCAGTACAGTCATCATCATCATCATGCTGTCGGTCGCGATGCGACAAAGACTGCTTTCGTTACATTTCATGAAAGCTGCCTGCAAAAGTGGTAAGTGCTGCTGGCTTTTGCAAGTTACCAGCGGCACTCTCTCGGGGAGCAAATAGAGGTTTCACACCGGCAAGAACATGTCAAGACAGGCGCAAAACTATTTGTCCCTGCAGTGGCTGGTCGGGAGATGTTGGGAGTTCCATATATCAACCGCCCTTAATGCTGCCACAGTGACATGGTTTTCTGTTGAGGGTTTGCTCCCTTAGCCTTTGGTTCTGTCAAGAACCTGTACCACAAGGCAGTGGTTTACAACTCTGCAAGGCAGGGGCGTCAAACTCCCTGAGGTATTGCTATACCTGCAATACCTGCATACAGTACAGTATATAGTGTAATACTAATGGCCGGTGCACACCTACCGTTTACGATTCGCGCACTAAAACTCGCGATTCGACCCGACCCGCTTAAAACTGAAAACGGGCGGATTCGTTTTTCGAATCGCGAATCGCAATCGTAAACGGCTGCTTTTAGCACTAAAAACTGAGTTTTATGCGCGAATCGCAATCGGTAGGTGTGCGCGGGGGGCGCACACCTAGCGATTTTGGGGCAGTTTTAGATCGTATACGGTAGGTGTGCGTGGAAAAACGGGCAGTTTTAAGTCGTAAACGGTAGGTGTGCACTGGCCATAATCATAATTAGCACACGATAATAATAATAAGGACTTAATTCCTTTCCGCGCCTTTATACTCACATAATGCATTATACATCACACACACATATATATATACATATATATATATATATATATATATATATATATCGTATAGTTATACGAGTCTTACCTGGGTATAGATGACGGATAATGTTGTTTTCCCAAGGTATAAGCCTCGGGTAGACGTGGGCTAGGGAGAAGGAAGCACGTGAGGTACCAGCAATTTTAACCTACTTATTCAGGATAAAAAATGATCTTTCAATACAATGGATACTATGATTTTCCCGTAATGGTACACCAACGGGATAGACGTGGCAGGGCGTGGTGGGTGGGCCCTAGCCCACGTCTACCCGAGGCTTATACCTCGGGAAAACAACAGTTATCCATCATCTATACCTAGGTAAGATTCGTATAACTATACTATTTTACCTCGGTATACAGCCTCAGGCTAGCCTCAGGCTAGGGAGACCTTTACATAATTCATTTTTTATCCTTAATATCATCCATTCTTATTATAATATTCAACGTTTTTGTTCTCACCTATTCTTGTTAGTTGGCGAGCAGGCGCTTTGCAATGCCGGTAGGCTTTTCTAGTCGTTTGTTGTAATGTTTTGCAAACAACTTAGCCGTCTTCCAGCCTGCATGTGCTAGTATTCTTTTCACAGAAATACCTAGCAACCGTGCCTTGGAGACCATGGCACCTCTAGTTGAGTGGGAAGAGTATTTGCCCGTATCCACTCCAGCCAATTTCAACACCGTAATTGTCCATCTGGCAAGGGTGTCTCGTGAAATTGCCTTATGTGGCTTTATAAAGCTCACTAATAGTTGTTGTGATGCACGTTAATCATTTGTCTTAGATATATAAGCCCGTATGGCTGACACAACACATAATTTCCGATCATTCGGAAAGCAGTCTAAGTGAACCGTAGATAAAGGGTCATCTAACGTGTTCGATTTGAGCAATTGTGCTAAATCAAACGTAGCTTGTTTCTTGTCTATTTCTAATCCAGTTAAGGATAAAGCAACAATCGTCTGTCCTCTGTGTCCCGTTACTAATAATAACAGGACCGCGACCTTAAAACCTAATTGTTTTATATCTAACCACGAGTTGTGAGGCCAAGCCTGAAACAACTTAAATACTATAGAAACATCCCAAAACCGACTATACTTTGGTTTTGGAGGATTCCTTTGATAAATTGACCGAAGTAGATAACAAAGGACATAATGTTTTCCAACTGTTTCACCATCAATTCTAGGTAATATGATTGATAACGCACATCTTGCCGCATTGATCGACCCAAAGGATAGTCCTTCATCCTCTAGAGAACGAAGAAAACGAGCGACTTGTGAAATTGTTGGGTTTGTTGGCTTGACTTTCATTAACAAACAATGTACACCCCATTTCTTTAAATAGGTTGTGTACATTTTGACTGTACCTGGCCTCCAGGCATCAGATACTATCCTATTCTCAGTAATTTTGTCCAATCCAAATTGCTGCAGCTGTTTCCTTAGAAAAGGAATGCCAATAGGGGCGTCGTTGACACGTCGCCGTGAACCACTAGCGGTCTGTGGTGCGTCAGATTCCCGAGTTTTCTTGGGAATCGTATATGTTCTTTTGCCAGTTGTGAAACTGCTGGCAGCCAAGGTTGCGTGTCCCAATCGGGCACCACCAGTATAGCATGTGTCCCTTCCAAGCCGATTTTCCTCACTACTCGGCTGATAATGCTAAACGGTGGGAAAATATAAAAATAATTATTTTCCCAGGTAATAGCAAATGCATCTACTTTCCAAGCATCCGGTTCAGGATGCCAAGAAACATAACAAGGTAATTTGTTATTATTTCGTGATGCAAACAAGTCAACTTTAGGTGTACCCCATTTTTCACAAATGAAGTTAAACAAAGGTGTAGAGAGAGACCATTCTAAATGGTCATGGAAATTTCCACTTTTATGGTCTGCAAGTGTATTTTGTGACCCTGGAATATGCGCTACAGTCAGCCAGACTTGTTGAGCCTGTGCCCAGTTCCAAATCAGTTTAGACAACTGATTGCAAGGCTTTGATTTGGTTCCACCCATGTTACGAATATATGCCATGGCAGTAGTATTATCAGTTAGTATTCTAACTTGTGATTTATTTATCTTTACTAAACTACATAAGCCCAGATAAATAGCACGCAATTCTAGTGCATTAATATGGTCTGATTTTTCATTATCAAGCCATCTACCTCCTGTTGTGACCCCATCTCGATGAGCTCCCCAACCTTCTAACGAAGCATCAGTAGTTATTACTGTATTAGGTTCCGCCATGCGGATTGGATTTGGTGAACTTGCTATGTGTTGCATCCACCATCCAATATCCTGTAGCCCTTCTTGCGAAATAAACATCTTTCGCTCAAGATTCCCTTTAGTTCGTGCCAACGCTAAATTTTTATCTATTTCTAGAGATTTAATATGAGCCTTCCCATATAGAATAGCGGGTGCATACGATATCATTATCCCAATAAGGACTGCGACCTGTCTAATTTTAGGTTTTGGTAACTTAATAAGCTGGGTCGCTGTATTCATAAACTTAATTAGTTTTTGTTCTGTTATCGACACTGTAAGAGACTGTGTATCCAGAATAAACCCTAAACATTTGAGTTGTTTTGTTGGTTTAAGCACTGACTTTTGTGGATGTACATAAAACCCCAGTTTAGTGAGTAATGCACATAAATCGAAAACTGCATTCACACAATCAATTTGTGTTGACACTATAATAAAGGAATCATCTATATATGGGAACATTATATGACCCTTCCGCGCCATTACTGAGAAAACAGGTTTAAGCAGTTTAGTGAATAAACGAGGGGCACAAGCTAAACCATTCGGCATGCAGGTAAACTCATATAGTTGGTTATCCCAAAGAAACCGAAGAAATTTCCGGTCTTTTTCCCTTATGGGAAGCGTATAATATGCATCTTGTAAATCAACACTAGCCATCCACGCATCTGGCGTAATCAGATCTCGTGCCGTATCTAGCGAAAACATTTTAAAATGTCGATATTCAACCATTTTATTAAGGATTGTTAAATCCAGGATCATTCGAACGTCGCCATTAGGCTTTGGTCTCGAGAAGATGTTTGAAATAAACTCTCCTGAACACTGTGTCACTTTTTGTATAATTCCTTTCTCAAAGAATTTTTGTACCTGTTTAGTTAGTGCCTCTCGTTCAACCGGTTCAATCTTATAAGGAAAAGGTATACTGCCTTGTACCGGAATTTGTGTGAAGGGAATGTGAACACCCCTAACTATTTGTAAAATTTCTTGGTCACTAGTAATTTTGTGCCACTCAGAAATATGATTATTGATATTGCCAGCCACAAAGTTGCTTACAGTTTGTGTGGTTTTAGAGGCTGCAAGGACTTGTAACGTCTGTGTTTGGACCTCTACTTGGACCCGCCCCTGGGGAAGGGTCTCGGCGAGTTGACGCCTCGGCCTAGTGGCCGTGCAGTGTTGTCGGTCCAGCCTGAGCGAGCGCCCCGGCCCCGAAAAGCTTGACCGAAGTTTGAGCCCGGTCTGGTTCCCCTGGTGAACAGTCGTGGACGAAAATCCCCTCGTGACCTTTTGAAACGAGGGGTTTCCTGTTTCTTCTTGCCATCCATGTTTTTGCCACTCTTGGCTGCAGTTTCTACCTCTTTATAGAGGTATTGTAGTTGACCGCCAAACATTTTCGTGTTATCTAAAGGTTTCCCTTTAATCGGCTCTGGAGCGAGAAAGAGCGTAAACTCTTTGCCATCATTATCCGTAACCTTCTTTGAGCGAGCCACTTCTTTGCCAGCATCTGTGCAAACCGACTTGAAGACATTCTCATATCTTCGGTACGGCAGATAATTACCTGCCGCCGCTAACAATGCAATTCCTTTGTCCATTACTTTAGCCAAAGACGAGAACTTATTTTCTCTTTGCATTCTATTTGCCACAGGAGCAATAGCTGTTAGGGTACCAAGCACCGCCTTATGCACTGTGTGCAACACACCCTCAAATCTCTTACGGTCATCCGTCATATTGACATCTCGATCCATCTCCTTAATGATGGAGTTGGGAACACCTTTGATGCCTGTTAACTCATCTCCTAACTTGGAGATAACTTCCGCGGATTTAAAGGTGCAGAAATGGCCATTAATGGTCTCATGCATAAGCGTAGTGGTTTTCACACGCTTAGCCTTTGGCTTCTCCACTTTCTTAGCCACTTTGCTCCCAATGGCAGCATAGACACCCTCATATTGTGTGTCTGAGTCTGATTCCGTAGAAGTGGAATCTGCGGAAGAATCGGAAGAAGAAGAAACTTTCCTCTTCTTCTTCTTCTTCTTCTTGGACTTGGTCTTCCGCTTTTTGCGAAGTCCAGTCTTCCCGCGTTCTTTGGTGAAATCATCACCAGAAGAAATGATATGTTTCTTCTTTTTCCTCCGTTTAGGAGAAGGAGGAGGAGGAGCCTTAAGCTCCATCGCTGAGTCTGTCTCCGAGAAATCCTCGAAAGACGATTCCTGTTGGACACTCGGCATTCGCCGTTTACGAGACACCGGTGGTTTGAGAGCCATAATATGACTCTCCATCGCCGCAAACCGAGTCTCCCAATTTTGAGCCGCGGCGCCATCAGGCACTATGTCCTCGTCCGCCTCGGAGAGAATATGCGCCCCGGGCTGTGTCGAAGGCACTGCCGACAACACGGGTGAGGAGTCGTACTCCTCGTCCAGTCCACTCGGAACACGCCCCTCGGCTGCTGCTGCACCGCGCTTACTCCGCTTCGTGGCCATCGGGAACTGAAACAAAGATTTTTGGTCAGTCCCGGTATATATATATGTCACAACATGGTTGTTTCAAACTCATTTGGACATCTAGTGGTGTTAGAGAACGTGTTTATACCGTTATAACACAGGCGTAATAAGCTAAATTTGTGCGTGGATTGTGGGTCAAGCCCAAATCTTACGCGGGGTCGGGACCAGTGTATCGTCCCGCCCATCCCTCTGTTCCGCACACTTCTCCCACCTGTGACTACTACGTCAACAAGTTGGAGAAAATGCTACGAAACTCGGAGAAACGCCTGAAAAAGTTTGTGGGGAGTCTATAAAAGAAACCCAGGAGCATCTCCAACATTACTCTCTATTAGAGTACGAGAGAATTTCCACAGGAGATGAGGCAGAGCCCACATCTCTACCCATAATCACACGGTGACACGGGTGTTGACAGAACCGCTAATGATCGGTTTCGTTCCTTCGAGAAGGAATTCTATCCTTGGTTTTTTATAACCAAATAACTCGTCCAAAATGGACCAAAGAAAGTCTAAACTTTCCATAATGATGCTCTAATGCATCATAATTAAGCTAACCACAGTTTTTATTATACTTACTGCGTATTTGCTTGTATGTAGACTAAATTTGCCGGAGCAACCCAACGACACGTAATCCAGTCGTGAGTTGTATATGCTAATTGCTGGTACCTCACGTGCTTCCTTCTCCCTAGCCTGAGGCTAGCCTGAGGCTGTATACCGAGGTAAAATATATATATATATATATATATATATAGTTGGGCTACGTAACAAACGGGGAGAGACAAACACGTGATGGGTCGGACCCTTTACTTTGCGTCTTGGCAAAGCAGATTATATAGGCTTACCAGTTAAAGTTTGACATTCAGGTAGAAAGTGACTGACTTGCCGTGCGCCTAGCCGGAATTGCCTGCTGGTGTCGCTCATGTAGATAATATGGGGTGAATGCAGGCAAGCCAGCGATTGGACATAATACAGAGCGAGTACAATAATAAACGACTGCATAATAATAATAATATTCGGGGACACAACCACGCCTATTTATATGCGCATAATACTTTTTAATAGATTATACATCCTCTATGTCCAACCCCTATGTTATGTTTATATATATATATATAACTACATATATATATATATATATATATATATATATATGTTAGAGATGGAGTGATCGGGATATACACAGACACACATATATATATATCGAAAATGCTATGCTTTTATCGGACTATGCAGCTGTAACTAATAATGCGTAGACTTACCGTACACCGCATGCCAGCCTCAAAGTCACAAGAAATGCGCCGGAATGTCTTGCGTGGCATATGGGAGACGTTCAGGCAGTCCTTGCTCGCCCCGATGCAATGGTGACACCACGATTCTGCAAGGATGCCTTTTGTTTTCGTAATAATACATTATGCGTATTTTGCATAATAATACATTATCCGCGCTATTGATTAAATATACTTGCATTAAAAAATAAGATTACTAACAGTAATATGCCAAATGATGGGACCAAACGTAGTATTTACCACAGAAACTTACATTTGATTATTTGTGTTTATATTAGCCCTACTACTAAATATAATAATAACAATGAAAAAAAGTGAATAAAAGCAACTCATCTACATTAGAACTTACATATCCAACTTCGATACTAATGTCCTTAAAGTTGCAAAGTACATTGATGCATGTTGGCTACAACGGGGGTGATTTAGAAACGCTTGTAATGTATGTGAAAGTACAACGTCTGAACACTTTGACTTCTGGATACTGAATGGTTTATTCATGCCACAGGGCTTGCTGAACCCGCCGGCTAAACTTTCCATGACGTCATCTCATTTACATAATCCTTTGTCCCAAACCTTTGCATCTCAGTATCATATATTAGCCACATGCCTATATGTCTATTACGCATATATCATATCCTCCCTCAAAGTATTTCTGAAACATGAAATGTTTCAAAATAACTATCAACATATACCAACATACTAGTTAAAACGAATGCAACATCAACATATATGCATACTTAACTGAAACACAAGTCCTAGCGAATGTCCGAGCGCACTATGGCAGTGAAGTCCTTTAAATGCCCGGTCTTATAGCCTCCACGTTATACATTGTCCATCACATAACACATATCAAAACCACAGCTGAAAGATAGACCTTAATCCTACATGCACATGCTATACATGTACACACCCAATCTAACTGACCCACTACAGGTCTAACCTGCTCACTGACCTACTGAGATTAGCCTCACTGTTTACATTCGGCAATGACGCTGACCTACTTTGCGTCTGCCCGACTGGTTCGGGCGGCTCCCCCACAGGTGCCCTTATAATCTGCACTCAATTTCTATACAACATATTACCTGCCTCGTTCAAAATTTGATATTCTCTTCCCGAGATACCAGTCCGACCCAAAATAACCCCTTTCTTCCAATCCCCTGCATGATTTTTGTATTCTATTTTGTCTCCAACTTTCATAGGTTTGTGCGGCTATCACACTTTTTCTCATGAAATGCTTTCTGGCTTTGCTGCCGCTTCGCTGTCTGCACTTTCTTTGGATTTTGCGTTTCGGGTACCAACATTTCTTCCGCCATCGGCAACCTGCCTCTCAGCCTTCTGCTCAAGCCCCAGTCACACATACCCGGATCAGGGGCCTGACGAGCCCCGGACCGCCATCCGGGGCGATCCGGGGTGATCCGTGGCTCATCCATGGCTCGTCCGTGCCAACACCCCCTGATCCGGCCTGATCCGTGGCTCGTCCAGCGCCGTCCGGGCTCAGCCCCGGATGTTTTAAAATGTTTAAAACATCTGGGGTGGTCCGGGGGATTTTGTGATCCGGGTTCAATCCGGCCTGATCTGGCCTGATCCGGGGGTGGTCCGGGGGTGGTCCGGGTATTTTGGGGGTGGTCCGGGCCTGTCCGGGGGTGGTCCGGGGTCATTTTGAGCCACGGTTTGACCTGGACCATCCCCTGACTATCCAGGACTACCCCCGGCCTAGCCATGGACCACTCCCGGACTGCCCCCGTAAGACCGGGGGTGATCCGGGATAGTCCGGGGGTGATCTGGGATAGTCCGGGGGTGGTCCGGCCTTGTCCGGGGCCGGTCCGGCCCAGTCCAGGGGCAGTCCGGGGGTGGTACGGGGCGGTACGGGGCTCGTCCGGGAAAGTGTGACTGCGAGGCAAAAATTGACGAAAACAGTGATTTTATCCGTGGCGGTGCGGGACAGTCCGGGCCGTTGGTCCATGGGTGGTCCGGCTCAAAATCCGGGGCTCGTCCGGCTATGTGTGACTGGGGCTTCATGAGCAGCTGAGCTGGAGATGCATTTAAGATGGGCAATGGAGTGTTACGATAGTTCAACAAAGCTAACTGAAAATCTGAACCAGTCTTCTCGCACTTCTTTAACATGTCCTTTACCGTTTGCACAAACCGTTGTACCTGACCATTACTGCGAGGATATTGTGGACTGGAATACACAGCCTTAAACCTATAGTGCTGTGCAAACTCCCTATATTCATGGCTCTTAAACTGAGGACCATTGTCCGAAATGACCTGACTAGGAATACCTTGCCTTGCAAAATTATCCTTCAATGCCTCAATTACTGTAACAGACGACATATCGCCCAACAGCGTCACCTCTGGATATTTTGTGTAATAAGTTATCAGGTAACTTTTATGGTTTAACTCAAACAAGTCTGCACCTACTTTTTCATACGGCTGACAGGCTATCGGGTGATTTATCAACGGCTCATTATGCAAATTTTTCCGGTTGTTTTGGCAAGTGTCACACCGACTGACCTTATCCTCAATTTGCTTGTTCATATTATACCAAAACATACAGTCCCACGCCAGCTGCTTGGACTTAGTCACGCCCAAATGCGTTTCGTGTAACGCCTCAGTCATTTCACCACGGAGACCTGGAGGAACCACCACCCGATTGCCTTTCATGAGCAAATTATTGTCTACCATTAACTCGCCTTTGTGTGGGATGTACTGTCTCAAACACGGCGGTGTCTGTATGCGTGTGGTGTCCCACCCATCTTCAATGTGCGATATCAACATGGACATGGATACATCCTTCTCATACTCTCTGACAATCTTACTCAACAAACTTGACGATTGAATGTCCACTGCGGCAACGCAGAACGTGTCATCGAACAGGTTACCATGACCTACTTTGGCACTATGCGCCCTGGACAACGTGTCTGCAAAAAAACATCAAAGAACCCTTCACATGACATAACTGAATATTGTAATTTTGCAAATGCATTCGCATTCTCTGCATCTTGGCTGAAAGTTTATGAATTGGTTTCTGCATTATTGCCACTAACGGCTTGTGGTCCGTTTGAATTTGAACCTCTTTGCCAAAGATATAGTCATGAAACCTCTGGCATCCGAAACATATGGCGAGCATTTCTTTCTCAATAGTGGCATAGCCACACTGCGCTGAGTTAAGCACACGAGATGCGAGTGCGATTGGCTTGTCATCCTGCATTAATACGGCACCCAAACCTGACTGACAAGCATCGACTTGAATAACAATGGGTTTCTTGACATTGTAATACGACAACACAGGAGCAGTTCTTAACTTTTCTTTCAATTTATCAAATGCGCCCTGCTGTTCGACTTGCCAGTGCCACGCGACATCCTTAGCGAGGAGCGTGCATAGTGGTTTGGCAATCTTGGCCATGTTGGGTATGAACTTCTGCACATATCCAACCATGCCCAGGAACCTTTGGACACCATGTTTATCACTCGGCTCTGGCATGTCAACTATTGCTTGTATTCTGTCTGGATCAGGCTTCACACCCTGCTGGGTAAGTTGATGACCGACATACTTTACTGTAGTCTTACATAGCAAAGATTTTGTTTCATTCAATTTAAGATTAACCGACCTAGCTTGGTCCAACACGGCTCTGAGCCGCTCATTGTGTTCCTCAACCATTGACCCATATACCAAAATGTCGTCCGTGACCGGGTATATTGCCCATGACATGGTGCATTTCCTGAATAAAAATGTCACCGGCTGTTTTGATGCCAAAAGGCAGGCGGGTGTACCTGTACCGGCCCCACGGAGTATTAAATGTGCACAGACGCGAACTTTCTTCATCTAACTCTATTTGCCAATACCCTGTCATTGCATCCAAAACTGAGAAATATTTCGCATCTGCCGTTTTGGCAATAATTTCGTCAATTGTTTTGGTAGGGAAAGGCCCTCTCTTTATCGTTTTGTTCAACTTAGTCGGATCCAGACAAATCCTTATCTTATTTGTTTTTTTTAATGATAGTTATGGACTAACTATCATTACAACAATAGCAGGTTGTATTGATAGTTATGGAGTTAACCCACTCGGTAGGTTCATCCTGTTCAACTATGACACCTAACTCCACCATGCGATCAAGCTCACTACGTACTTTACTTTGAATAGCAAACGGAATCCGTCTAGGTGGATCAACAACAGGTTGTACAGATTTATCAACATGAATGACAGCATTTGCCTTGATCAAACCCAAACCCTGAAACACATCTTTATATTCGCTTAAGGCCCTGTCACATTACGGCGTATGGCGGGAGCGTATTGAAAACCTACGTAGGTCCTGCGCGTGCCGGCCTATGATGACATTTGGTGACCTTTCGGGTGGTTTTGAGCGTATGTGGAACCTACGAGGAGCGTACGAGGAGCGTATGGGAGCGTGCTGTGACATTTTTTGACAGTATGGGCCATATGCCCTCATAGGTCGAGTTTTTTTGAGCATGCACAAAAAAATTTGGACGGACGGATTTATGAAAGCGTATGGCGGCGTATGCCTCATACGCTGCACATACGCCGGCATCTGGCGGCATCTGGCGGCGTATGAGTAGCGTATGCGTAGCGTATGAGTAGCGTATACGGCGTATGCCGACGTATATGACGTAACGCGCTTACGCCGCCATACGCTCCCGCAAAAAACCCTAATGTGACAGCCCCTTTAAGGAGCTTGAACTTGACAGGGCAACCGTTCACTCGGACGATCGCGTACCACAGCTCGGCGTCTTGCTCGGCACCGCGGTCAACGGCACCGACGAACAGATCCATTGTCAGCACATTGACCTCCGCCGGATCCGGGTCTTGCTCAGCATTGTGAGGGTCGGGCACTTCAGCGGTAACCTCGTTGACTCTGCCAAGTCTGCTCCTGCAGACCTTAGCGCCCAATCTTCTTGCAGGATATGCAAGCTTTGCCTTTCGCTGGACAGACTCCCCGGCGGTGTTCATATCCACAATTCTGGCAGCGGATCTTGAACTCTCCTGCACCGGTCCCACCAGCATTCTAAGATGGCGATTTCCAAGATGGCGTCGCCGATGACCGAACTGCCGGTGCACCGGTACGCGCAGTAGGATAGTTCCAAAGAAAATCACTTTCCTTACTCTCAACATCTGATTTGGTGTCCTCCAACAGATCCGAACTGAACTCACTCATTTCACAAATACTCACACACTTTTCCAAAGTTAACTCAGTAGTTTGCAGCAGTTTGTTACGCAAATTAACGTTCCTTACACCAGCCACTAATCAATCGCGCAACAGCAACTCCTCCACCGTACCATATTCGCAATCCTTCACCTTGTCTCTCAATGCTGTGATGTACCTAGCCATATTTTCTGTAGCTTGATTATGCGTATTAAACTTGTATCTTGTTATAATCAGACTGCACTTGCCTACACAATATGTTCGAAATGCCCCCGTAAGTGGCCCAATCTTGTCTTGATCCGCGAAAACCTTCTGCGCTTCCTGTCCAGCGACATGAAGAAAGATGCAGCATTGCACTCGTTCTGTCTTCAATACGACACCTGCAGCAGTAGCATATATGTCGTATGCTCTGATCCATGTTTTCCAGTTCGTTCTTGCGTTGTTGCTGAGGACAACCTGACCAGGCGACCGCAAACCCGGCAGTGTATTAGCGGGCGGCATTCTTCCTCATCTGACACCATGTGAAAGTACAACGTCTGAACACTTTGACTTCTGGATACTGAATGGTTTATTCACGCTCCAGGGCTCGTAGAGCGCCGGCTAAACTTTCCATGACGTCATCTCATTTACATAATCCTTTGTCCCAAACCTTTGCATCTCATTATCATATATTAGCCACATGCCTATACGTCTATTACGCATATATCCCAATGTATAGCGTCTCGGAAAAATGAAGTGCTGACGTAGATACAGAGTGGACTCAAGAGACAATACTCATATTTCGAGTTCCGCTCGTCTCTCAGTAAGGACTGAGGCTTAGACCCAACATTTCACACGGAAGGTGGGGGGAGCTGAAGACATGTGCAACATGATGCATGAAGTGGTATTTTCCACTGTGCACTATTAGGACTGATGTATAGTCCGGTGTCTTAGAACTTTTGGCATAAGGCCAAATAGCAAAAAAAAAGAAAAAGAATGAAAGGTTGAAATAAAAATCAGGGTCGGGCGGGCGTTTTTTGTGTGTTCCCCCCCCTAGTATTTCACTGGTCTCCTTACCCTCCACTCTCGACCCTGTTCCTTCCTCTTCCCAGTTCCCTCCCTATCACCCCTCAACCCCCTCTTCATTCCTTCCCCCCACTGACCTGTCGATCCCCCCACCTCTTCACGACCCTTTCTATTTCTCACTTCACCCACCCCACTATCCACTCCCTTTTCCATCTCTTCTATTTGTATGACTTAATCTAATGGGGCTGTCATATACGACGCATCGCGCAAACGTACGGCGACGTATGTGATTTTTTGCCGCTACATTGGGATACATTCGACGTACGACAACGCATGGGCGCTTATGTTGCTCCTACGTTAGGCTACGTCGAGGTATGTTAGACTTGCGTTGGAGGAACGTTGTTCTTATGTTGTCCTACGTGGACTTTCGTTCCTCTGAGCATTCAGTCCGTGCGATGGCACCGTAGCGCCAACATATGATGACATTGTTCTAACGTATGCATAACGTATGGCCAACGCGCGGTTGGCGTTTCTCCACCATGTCTCGACGTATTTGACGTATAGGGCATGCATCTGGCACTCGCTTAATGTTGGCCAGCATTTCGTGAACGAGCCGTGAGCGTTTTGCGAACATATTGTGAGCCTTTTGGCTTGGAGTATATAAAGGGATCAGATTTCATGTTTGACCAGAATAGCTCAGCTCTTCAGAGATGATGGATGTCCTTGCAAGGCTCCTGCAGGAGTACCAACTAGCCATTCTCCAACATCACCATAATGTTAACCAATTGGAGACAATGTCGACTGAAGAGAATGTGGATGAGAGCATGGATCAGGAGGCGGCGACAGTTTGGTTTGTATGACCAACTTCTGGTGGAACTTCATAATGAGGGCACAGCTTCTTTTATCAACTTCAAGTGGATGCCTACCCAGATGTTCAACAAGATGCTAGCCACAGTGGGTCCTCAGATAACTAAAAAGTACACAACCTTCAGACAGCCGATCAAGCCTGGCCTGAAGCTTGGCCTCACTCTGCATCACCTAGCCTCTGGTAGCAAGTATGCCTCCATGAAGTTTGGGCGGAGGGTCCCCCACAACATGCAATCAGTCATCATGAGGGAGGTGTGTAAAGCAGTCATCGATGAATACATTGACGAGAATATGACCTGCCCCACAACTCTTGATGGATGGCGTGCCATCTCAGAAAAGTTCATGGGGAGGTGGAACTTCCCACACACATGCGGAGCACTAGATAGGAAGCATATTGCCTGCTGGTGTCCCCAAAAGAGTGGATCCCTCTACTACAACTATAAGGGATTCTACTCCATAGTTCTCCTGGTGCTTGTTGATGCAGACTACAATTTCATTTGGGCGGATGTCGGTGGAACGGGTTCGGCATCAGACATGCAGGTTTTCAATGACTCTGAGGTGAAGGCGGGCATCAAGGATGGTACCTTCGGTCTCCCTGCCATTGAGCCTAACATGAATGGCCAGGATGCTGTACCCTACTTCCTGATCGGTGATGATGCCTTTGCCCTATGCCCAGCAATGATGAAGCCGTACAGCCGGAGGGGTATGACGCATGAGGAATGCATCTTCAACTACAGGATTTCATGAGCTAGGAGAGTCGTGGACAATGCGTTTGGCATCCTGGCAAACCAATTCCAGGTTCTGCTCACCACGATGCAGCATCTCCCCTCCACCATGAAGTTGATCGTCACCACTTGCATGATCCTATAAAACATGATGAGGATGCGATATCCCATGCTCCAGAATCAGCAGGTAGACCGTGAAGAGAATGGCAACCACAACATCATCCCCGGAGCATGTAGAGAGGGTCTAAACCTGCCAGACCTAGCCGCTCAAGGACCTGGCATTAACAGTGGCTCCAGGGCAGGAAAGGAGCAGTGGAATCTCCTCAAGGACTGGACCAACTCCCCGGCCGGTTCAGTTGAATGGCAGGACAATATGATCTAGTAATGTCTGTGTACTGTGATGTTATTGTACAGTGATCTCTGTCAATTGTGTTATTTACTGTGATATTTGTATGTACAAAAATATGATAGTTCTATTGGTTTAAATAAATGGTATCAATATCTGTTGTTGATACCGAACCAAGCTTAACTTGTCAGTTATTTTTTGGGTTGGGAAGATTTAGGAGAATTGTTTTGTCTGGGCACAATTATATGCATACTGACAAATTTACATGTCAGTTATTTCTTTTTTTTTCTAGGCCTAATTATATACACTGATTGTTTGTTTGTTTGTTGTTGTTTTACGTCCTAGCAACATATATACACTGACAACTTTACATGTCAGTTATTAACTTGGGTGGGGTAGGTAACTTAATTTTTTTCTGGGCCCAATTATATACACTGACAAATCTTCATGTCAGTTATGAACTTGGGTGGGGTAGGTATCTTTAATTTTTTTCTGGGCCCAATTATATACACTGACAAATTTACATGTCAGTTATTAATTTGGGTAGGGTAGGTATCTTAAATTTGTTCTGGGCCCAATTATATACACTGACAAATTTACATTTCAGGTATTAATTTGGGTGGGGTAGGTATCGTAAATTTTTTCTGGGCCAATTATATACACTGACAAATTTACATGTCAGTTACCAACTTAGGTGGGGAAGATTACTTTTACACTGACAAATTTACATGTCACTTATTAATTTGGGTGGGGAAGGTTACTTTATGGGGAAGATTACTTACTTTTTAAGGGCCAAATTTAATATGTCACTTATTTTAAGGGGAGGGGGGCAGGCTTCTTATTTACAGTTACATGTCAAATTCATTTATGTAAAGTAGGCTAACTGGGCAAAGGCCTAAATTATTTAAAGTTTTATTTAATTTATTTTTACCACATTGCATTTGGTTGATTTGTATAATAAGGATAAATAATGTTTACAAAGAAATAGACTCAGAGACCAAAATCTGGATTAAAATACATATAGTTTTATTTACACAAACATTTTATAAATAGTGTATAGAGGCACATAATAATTATATTGTACATGTTGCTGGTAACATGCATAATTCAAAACCCTGCCTATGGACTCCATAGTGATGAATACCATAGATACCATGTAGTGTAGCATTCCGTAACCACGGTCGAAGTTAACTTCTGGTTGTGGATTTGAAAGCTAGGCCATTCCTTACCTGACACTTGATTAGTACAGACACAAAAGGTGTTGATCGAAGTACAAGACGATGCCGAGGTCATCCAAGTCGAGGACTGATGGGGGACGTTACTCCAGGGCACTACTAGAGCCATCCGACGAAAAGAGAAGGAGCGGATCGGAACATCAATGGAAGGAATCATCATGGCCGGGCTCTGCAGCGTCGTCTGGTCGCGTTTGTATCTGTGATCTTGCTTCTACTCCCATAGCATCTGTACAAACTGCTGGTCAAGGAGCGACGCTGGAGGATATTTCCCCGTTAACTGTGATGGCTGTGCAGCCTCGTATTGCAGTCGCGTAGGGACTTGAACCAGCCCTGGAGATACCCTGCAGTATTGCCCATCCTTTCGCCCTGGTCCTTCCAAAGCTTCCCTTATTTGTCCGTCCGCCGGTAATCACTCATCCTGACGTTCTATATGACGGTGTTGTCCTGCAGGAACTCCAGTATCAGCTCCTCATCTGCTGCAGTCAGAGTGCAGTCGCACTTCCTCATCCTCCTCTTGTTTGGCCCCTGCTGCATGTTTGATGAGGTGGAGGCGACGGATGAGGGGCGGGACCGAGTAGGCGACGGAGACATGGACTGCGTCTCTATTGTCTCCTCGTGCTGGTTAGATGGCGATGTCCACTGAGGAGATCCCACAGGAGGATATGTTGGAGATTGTGGGGAGATGGTGATGTCTCCCCCATCATCCTCTTCCTGCCTTTCCCTTTCCCTTTGCCGCGTCCCTGGCCAAACTGGCTGGGTGCTGATGAGGTCTTCTTCCCTGGCATGCTGGAGTTGTTGTGAGGAGAGAGCCAGACTGCAGCCTTATTTATACCCAATGTGCGGGTGGGTTGGGTGGCTCCCGTACGTTGGAATGCATTACTCACGCGTTACGGCAACGTTGCACGTGCTGGGTGCACGTTGGCGGAATGCCGAAATGTGCTGGACTGTCGTTGGACATGCATTGCTCATGTGCTGGCACTACGCTCTCATACGTTATGCAACACGTTTAACGGTCGCTAGCGGAACGTTGGGAGCGCGTTATGCCAACGCTAGGTAGACGCCACGCGCACGAGAGGCACATTAGCCACACGTTGTGCCAAACCTTTTCTTTTTTTCTCATGCGTCGACATACGTTACCACTACGTCGGACCGACTCTACGCTGAGCCTGGAAATGATTCTAGTTGGATCCTACTGAGGTACATGATTAATCAATATTAACCTACTTACTAACTCAATAGGCCCCACCTGAGATTACCATGGAAACAAGTTCAATCACAAAGGCCCACCCTACATCCCCCATCACCCTTTCAACGAGTATGTTACTACTAGAAAGATAATCAATTATGCCCCACCCCGTACTAATGCCTACCATACTAGTCTAACATAGTTACCTCCCCGCATGTTTCTTTTTCTCTTATCTTGTTCTTTACCAATCATTCATGTACCGATGTTTTGCTTATTTTCCTGTAATTGTCTACCTAAATATTGTTGTGGATTTGTTTATTGTGTAGAGGCAATTGTTATTAGGGCTGGAAGACCAGTGCATTAGCACTGACATGTTATTCAGAGGAATAAAAACACTTGAACAAAAAAAAGGTGTTCAGGCCTGTGATAAAGCCGGTTGCAACCGGAAAGAATGACCAAATGAATTAAGCTGGTCCACAAAGAAATGATCTATGTAGTTATCATACCACCGGAGACAATTTTCCTGTGAGAAATCCAATTTTGTGTGTTGTTGGTGACGTCATTTGATGTATCCATGTTCGTCGTTTCGGTGGTCACAGCATCTGTCATGGAAATTACGCTATGGACACACATCAACGCGCACATCACAGCACCTGCAACAGAGTGTAATGTTTGAGGTTGGTTGGTTGTTGGGGTTTCATGTCAACTTTATAGTCCTACTGCCCCATTGGGAGTCTAGGCTACCAGCACCATGACCTATCACACTCAGGCACACCAGTCCTTGCCCTATCATAACAATGCCGAGCGCCTAGCTGGGAAGTGACAAGTATCAATTTTAAAGTCATTTAATGTTTAAGGAGGAGGCAAGGAGAGTTACTGGAGGTTTACTAGAGTGGTACCTTATGTTACCAGCAAGTGTCATTTGCCTTGTTTATATACACTGCACGTCATCAGTTTCTGGTTACACTTCACGGTATATCGTGTAAGTGTTACAGCAATCTATGGACACGTTGACCAGTGACGTCACTATCACGTGATTGGCACCCATGATCCGGAAAGAGGAAGCCCGAGACGGGAGTGGGAGTGAGAAGGGAGGGTTTATTCAGGAAAACAGGTACAAGTGAAAATCGGGGTAGTACAAGTGAGGCAATGTTCTTGAGCAGGTCAGTCGACCTCATCCACGTCCGCAGAGGGGCCCGGAAGGACCTGGGAGGAGGTAGGCCTGGGAGCCGACCCCCACGCAGTGGGCTACAAAAAGAGGGTGGGTGGGTGCGGTAAATCCATGGACGTGAGGATCTGGAGCCCGAATGCAGGTCATGGGAAAGGCGGGAAGGAGGGGAGGTTCGGTGAGGGCCCGCGAGGTCTCAGGCTTCCCGCCGGTTCAACCACAATTCGGAATTATGAGCCGATCCGGACAGAGGAAGCCCGAGACGGGAGTGGGAGTGAGAAGGGAGGGTTTATTCAGGAAAACAGGTACAAGTGAAAATCGGGGTAGTACAAGTGAGGCAATGTTCTTGAGCAGGTCAGTCGACCTCGTCCACGTCTGCAGAGGGGCCCGGAAGGACCTGGGAGGAGGTAGGCCCAGGAGCCGACCCAAAGCACAATGCCAAGGCTCTCGTGGCGTCCGCAGTCACCTGACGGGGCACGTAAGCGTGCACCGCATCGGACTCCCAGGTCCCCTGGGCCATGATGGCGGAGAGGTTCACCCCCCTCGAGGCGCAAGCCTGCGCGGCCCCTCGGCGCAGCCCGTGCAAGGTGAACTCGGCGGCCTGAGGCACGTCGGCTGCACCCAAGGCGGCCCGGAGGAGGGGGGTGATGTCCCGCGGAGTGAGGGGGGTGCCGGCGCGGGCGAGGAAGGCCGGGCCGTCACACGGCGCAGGCACGAGGTCGACGGCACGCCGCCAGGCGAAGACTGGGCACAGAGGCGATCCGGCGAGGGCGGGCACGAAGATCGAGACGGCCTGCGCTGGGGCACGGATGGTCTTGGAGGATGTGACGCGGAGGCGCATGCCCCCCTGAGCCGGCTGGACGTCATCCCTGTGCAAGGTGTGAGTCCCCCCCCCCCATGGGGCGTGAGAGGGAGAGAGGATGTTTGACTGCCTCAGGAAACTGAAGAAGGCGATGATGATTGCTGCCCAAGGGGCAACCCCGAGGTGCCCCTGGGCGCGCATGTGCCTGTAGATGAGGGGAAGCATGTCCGGGGTGATGGCGGGGGCGCGGCGGATGGGGGCCGCGAAGAGCCGCTCGCCGCCCCACCTGACCCGCGCCGCGAAGGGCGCGTCGAAGGGCGCAACGTCCCCCCCCCGCCTCCCGGACCCAGGAGCGGGCCCCGGAGAAGGCGTTGGCGATGGAGGCGGGGGAGGGCAGCAGGCGGTGAAGGTGGGCGATGAACTGGCCGATGTCGGGACAGGTGGTCGACACCCCGCTCGACGGCGAACTCCAGGTATCGCCTAGCATGTCGATCGCGATTGCGCCAGGTCACGGGCGCAAGGGCAGCGCAGTGGAGCGTCATCAGGTGCTCGTGCGCATGCGGGCCGTAGTCTGCAATGTCAAAGGTCATGGGTGAAGATATCAGGTAAATGGCGCACACGCAGCCTACGAAGCCCCCTACTACGGCATTCTTTACGGACTATGTCGAGGGCGACCCGGGAGTAGTGCGCGCGGCTGAGGGCGTCCACGAGGACCAGGTTGGTGCCGGGCTTGTGGTGAACGGTAATCTCGAAGGACCCAAGTGCCGCGAGCAGCCATATCTCACGGGCGCACACGCCGAGGGTTGGGTCGACGGCCCAGCCAGATTCGAGGGCGCTGGCCGAGGCCGTATTGTCAGTGTTTATGATGAGTTCATAGCCCCCCCGAGCATCGGGCCCAAGGTCACGGACCGCGAGGATGACGTTCACGGCCTCGAGTTCGTGAATGGAGGGGTAGGCCGCCATCATCTCCTGGTCATAGGCTTCGGAGAAGGCGCTGGAGGAGAAGGCGCCGCCGCCGGTCATGCAGGATTCGCATTCCATGACCCAGCGAAGGCGCGGAACCAGCGGCCGTCTTTCCTGAGCTCCGGGTCGATGTCCGCGGCGCCCGCGGCGGGGGCCGTGCGGAGGCTCCAGAGGATGCGCGCCATGAACTTGCGCGCCGTCACTATGCATGAGCTCACGTGCGCCAGGCGGCCGACGAGCCTCTGGAGGGCTTTCCTGGTGAGAGTGGGGCGGACGAGCCAGCGCTCGCACTCCCCGATGACCTCCTCCATCTTGTTGTCGGGGATGCGGAGGACCATGGCCTCCGTGTCGAAGTCAATGCCCAACCAGGTGAGGCGGAGGGTTGGGGGGCAGCACTTGTCAGGTGCGAGCTCGAGACTGAGGGAGGCGCATACCTCCCGGAGGGCGTCGAACGCTTGCATCGCATCGAGGAAGGACGCCTCGCACCTGATGAAGTCGTCGACGTAGACAGTCGTGTAGAATCCGCGCCATGATCCAGGCCACCGCGGCGGTGACTCTCACGCAGGCCGCGCCCGAGGTCCTGCATCCGAAATGCAGGGCTATGTCGAGGTGGGCGCGGCCATCGACCGTGATGCCGAATAGGGGCGTGGACAGGGGGTCGGCCCGGAGCTGGCGGTGAGCACGGGATACGTCGGCCGACCAGCAGAAGGCGCCCCTCCCCTCGACGACGATGCGTCGGCCGAGGTCGGCCGCGGAGGGAAGTTTGTAGGCGTGTGGGCGCCCGAGGTATTCTCTCCTCGGGATGCCGGCGTTCACGCTGCGGCCCGGGGGGGGAAGGACAAGTCGACGATGACTCGACGCTTGCCCGGGGTGGACTTGGGCCGCATCATGATGGGGCTACACTGAGCCCAAGGGGTGAACGGCGGCACCGCGAAGGGGCCGAGGAGCGCGCCGCGGCGGAGCTCTTCTCCCGCATAGTCCGTGATGTGGTGGGCGAAGTCGGGGTCCTCGCGGTGATTCTTGTATGTAGGAGACGGGGGCCCGGCCGCGGTGTAGTTGGCCGGGAACCCAAACTCCAGGTGGTCAAGGAGGAGGTCATCGTCGTAGCCCGAAGCAGGCGTCGCCAGCTGGCAATGTTCAAGTCTGAGGGGACCGGGACTCGGGCGGCCAAGTAATTCGGAACGCCCGAGGCACGGGCGGCGGCGTAGGCCGCAGCATATGCGGCGTAGGTGGCCCAACCCTTGCCCGAGAGCACCGGCCAGAACGCGTCGAGGGTGGGCTTATATTCAATGGGGGATGGGCCGCAGGCAGGGGCCGCTGGGAGGGAGTGCTGAATGTCAATGTCAATTACTTCCTCGACCGGCTCGTTGGTGCCAAGGCCGGGGGCAGGGGCCCCCCGGGTCACGTCGCACAGCACACAGGAGGCGTCGGGGTCCAGGGCCGACGGGGTGGAACACCTGCCGGGGGGCCGGAGGATCTCCGTGAAGCTGGCATAAGACGGCGTGTGTGCCGCGTGGCGGGGGCCCCCGGGACAGGTGGGGCGACCGGGGGTCCGGGTGGCGTGGCCTTGTGTGCTCTGGTCTGTGTTTATGTCGTTAGTTGACGGTGTTTCTGCTAGGTGGCGCCAGCGGGTCAGTGTGACGTCATTAGGCGGAGGAATCCCTCGCGGCTGGGCAATGCCTTTGTCGCTGTTGGTAGTAGCGGGCGGTTCCTCCAGGTGGCGGCAGCGGGGAGCGGCCGGCGTGACGTCATCGGGGGAAGCCCCCGCCGCTTGACCGAGCGCACCAGGGCGGGAACTCCCGCCGGGGCGGGAGGCAGCCGGGCTGAAGCCATCTGCAGCCGGGGCAATGTTATTGTTTACGCGGGGCGCGTGGTGTGGGTGGCGAACCGCTACAGGGGCAGTCGGGCGGGGGTCGGGATCGGGCTGTCCGGCGGGGCGACGCTGTGTCCTCCCGCCGATCTCCTAAAAATCCCGGTGTGAGGCTTTCCCGGGGCGCTCCCTGGCCTTTTTTGAATAGCAGCTCGTTTCGGCGTGGCCAGTCACGTTGCGGCACACATTGGCGCAATAGCCGCAAATGTGCGCAACCTTCTGGGTGCCCCCCCTCGAGGCGCAGGCCTGCGCCGCGCCCCTGCGGAGGCCGTGAAGAGTGTAGGCGTCAGCTCCGGGGACGCCGGCTCCACGCAGGGCGGCGCGGATGAGGGGGGTCACGTCGCGAGGAGTGAGGGGGAAGCGTGCCAGGAAGGCCGGGGCATCACCGGGGGCGAGGGTCAGGTCGAGGGCACGCCTCCAGGCACGGACGGGGCAGATGGGCGAGCCGGCAATGGCGGGGACAAAGATGGAGACGGCCGAGCGGATGGTCTTCGATGAGGCGATGCACAGGCGCAGCCCGCCGGGGACGGGCCGGATGTCCTCTCTGCGCAGCGTATGCGGCCCCCCCCCCCAGGGCGTGTGCGAAGGGGACAACAAGTTTGACTGGTGCAAGAAACTGAAGTACCCCATCACAGTCGCCGCCCAGGGGGCAACCCCGAGGTGGCCGAGGGTGCGCATGTAGGCATGCAGGATAGGCAGCATCTCTGGGGTGATGCCAGGGGCGCGTCGAACCGGCGTCGCGAAGAGTCTCTCGCCCCCGCGCCTGACGTGTGCCTTGAAGGGGGCGTCAAAGGGAGCGACGTCGCCCCCCGCCTCGCGGACCCAGGCGCGCGCGCCGAAGAAGGCGTTGGTGACCGATGCCGGGGACGGGAGGAGGCGGTGAAGGTGTGCGACAAACTGGCCGACGTCATAAGGGGGCGAGGTGGTCGACCCCGCGCTCCAGCGCGAACTCGATGTATCATCTGGTGTGCCGATCACAGTTCCACCAGGTACCAGGGGCCAGCACAGCGCGGTGCATCTCCATCAGATGCCGGTGCGCCACGGGCCCGTAGTCTGCAATGAATCAAAGATCATGTGTGATTATGCCCTGGCGGACGAGGTCGAGAGCGGCAGGGGAGAGGTGGGCGCGGCTGAGGCCATCCGCGAACACCAACTGGGCGCCCGGCTTGTGCCGGACAACGACGTCGAAGGATCTGCGGGCGGCCAGCAGCCAGAGCTCCCTGGCGCAGGTGGGGTCGATCACGCGACTGGTCTGGATGGCGTGAGCAGAGGCCGCGTTGTCGGTGTTGACGACAATCTCCTAGCCGCCGGGGGCGGAGGGCCTGAGGACCTGGACCGCCAGCACAAGGTTCAGGTGACGCGGATGCACGCGGCGCCCGAGGTCCTGCAGCCGAAGGGAAGGGCGATGTCTACGTACACCCGCCCATCGACGATGATGCCGAAGAGCCGGGTGGAGAGGGGGTCGGCTCGGGGCTGTCGGTAGGGCCGAGAGACGTTGGCCGACCAGCAGAAGGAGCCCCTGCCCTCCCGGACGACGCGACGACCGAGGTCGGTGGTGGAGGGGAGCTTGTAGAGGTGGGGCCGACCGAGGTACTCCCTCCTCGGGATGCCCGCGTTCACGCTGCGTGAAGGGAGGGACCGCGAATGGGCCGAGGAGGGCGCCGTGGCTGTGCTCCTCCTCCGCGTAGTTGGTGACGTGGTGGCCGAACTCAGGGTCCTCTCGATGGTTCTTGTAGGTGGGCGTCGGGGGGCCAGCCGCGGTGTAATTGGCCGGAAACCCAAACTCCAGGTGGTCGAGGAGCAGGGGATCGTCGTATCCCCGAAGCACTCGGCGCCACTCGCTGATGACCAAGTCTGAGGGGACCGACCTCTCGGGCGACCAAATAATTCGGAAGGGCCGAGGACCGGGCGGCCGCGTAAGCCCGAGCGTAATCGGGGTACGCGGCCCAACCCTCACCTGAGAGGGCCGGCCAGAAAGTGTCGAGGGTGGCCCTGTACTCGGCCGGCGTGGGGCCGCAGGTAGGCGCCGCGGGCAGGGTGCGCTGGAGGAGCGGCTCGATGACCTACTCGACCGGTTCGTCAGCGCCGGCTCCGTGCGCGGGGGCATGGGCGGTCACGTCACAAAGCGCACAGGTGGGAATGGGGTCCGACGCTGACGGTGTCGATGTATTGCCGGGGGGGGGGCCGAGACGGCGCGCGAAGCTGTCGTAGGAGGTCGTGCCTCCACGCCGCCCAATGTTTATGTCGGTAACTGGGGCGGGATCCTCCAGGCGGCGCCGGCGGGGTCTGAGTGGCGTGATGTCACCGGGGGGTTCTCCGCCCGGGCCTGTGGTGCCGGCATTTGCCTCCAGGTGGCGCCACTGCCGTGACGTCATCAGGGGGTTCTCCGCGCGGGCCGGGGGGACAGTGTATTAAGGCAGTGCTAGTCTTACCAGGGTCCCCCTCCAGGCGGCGGCCGGTGTCGTGCAGCGTGACATCACGGGAGGGAATCCCGGGGGCAACGGGGTTGCCCGGGTTGAAGCCATCCGGGGCCGGGGCGATATCAGCAGCCGGGGGAGCCGCATGGCGCGTGCGGCTGGCTTCCTTGCAGGCTGTCGGTGGGCGTTCCATAGGTCGGGGCGGTTTCGCGCGAGGCGGGGCGGGTGGAATGTCCTCCCGCCGGCGCTAAAAATCCCGTTGAGAGTTCCTCCCGGGCCGGTCGATCGACTTCTTGGAGAAGCAACTCGCCTCCGTGTGGTTGGTCACTATCTTACGCACATTTGCGCAGTATCCACAGACATGCGCCACCTTCTGCGTGCCTGATCCGTGTGAGCCGCCTTTTGATGCCTTATCGCAGGAGCCGGGGTCCTTGTTCCAGGCGGGGCACGGCGCGCCAATTGCCACCCTATTGTACTGGGCGCGGGGGTCGGATCCCGTCTTCTGCTGCTGATCGGGCAGCTGCTGATCGGCCGAGGCGGCGGCGGTCGCGGGGGCGTGGCCCGCCATCGCGATCACCTCAAACCGCACGGCGTTAATCGCCGCCTCGGCCGCCGAGCCTCTCGGGAGCCTACCGTCGGCTATTCGTGTAAACACTTCCTCCGAGTATTGCCGGACGACTGACCATGCCAATGAACAGTTGTCCTGGGCGACCATCTCCTGATGGTTCGAGAGGACGAGCAGGCCGCTAGCCAGGAAGCCGCGCTGGTGCTCCAGCCGTTTCAGACCGAGCGTGTATTCCTCCCTCGTTGCTTCCCCCTTTTCACCGCCTTCCCCTCGTCCCCCCGCTCGACCAAGTCGTAAGGGAAAAGATATTTATTTTAAATACCTTTCTCGCGGGTGTGTCCTTTTCCGTCTGCCTCCTCGGCTGTGGAGCGGGCACCCCTCTCGTAGTCGCCGTTGTGTTGTCGGTGGTGGGCCGTGCACAGCGTCGGGTCGCCGGGGTCTGTGCCGGGGCGGGCTGGGTGAGGGGGACGACCAGGCGCAGAAGCTCGCGTTGGGGGTGCGCCCGGGGTGTGATCCGTTCCTGAGCCTCACCGGTGGTGGTGATGGGGAGACCGGGGAGAGGGATCTGGCCCGGCTGTGACGCTGGTGATCGTGGGCCGGCACCCGGGGCCGACTCGGCGGGTTGCGTGGCGTCGCCGGAGCCGCCACTGGCGGGTCCGGGCGGCGCATGCCAGCAGCGACCACCGCCATTGCCGCGGTGGCTTCCACGAGCACCTTACTTTGGGCCGCCATCTCGGCTCGTTGCTCGGCCGCCTGCCGTTCCAAAGCGCTCCAGCGCTTCTCAATCGCGTCGATGGACGCTTGCATTCGGAGTAATCTGTCAGCCTGCTTAACTTTTGCCGTTGGCTTCCACGCGCGGGTCGACTGCCGGGCGGGAGGCGAGGGCCGGGGCGGTGGCGTGGGCAGCTGCGGGGACGCGCCGCCATCTTGTGAGTCGGTGATGTCGCTCGCGTCGGTAATCGGGGGGTACTGTCGCCTTCCGTGTGGCGCGCTTGGCGGGGCGGCCCCTTGGTGCTGCGGCCCTGCGTGTTCGGTGCATTTTACTGCGTGACGTGGGTGCTTTTTTATGCCGTTTGATGCTGTTTAACGTGGGTGATTCGTGGGTGGAGACGGGAGTTGCAGATGATAAATCCATATAGGAGGGAATCAGTAGCCCGAATGCAGGTCAGAAGGGGGGAGGGGAAGGACGGAGCATGCAGTGCTTGGGGATGTGACCGTCTCGGGCTTCCCGCCGGATCAACCACAATTTGGAAATTATGGGCCAATCTTACTCAACAAACTCAACGACTGCATGTCCACTGCAGCAACGCAGAATGTCATCGAACAGGCTATCATGACCTACTTTGACGCCATGCGCCCTGGACAACGTGTCTGCAAAAAACATCAAAGAACCCTTCACATGACATAACTGAATATTGTAATTTTGCAATCGCATTCGCATCCTCTGCATTTTAGCCGAAAGTTTATGTATTGGTTTCTGCATTATCGCCACCAACGGCTTGTGGTCCGTTTGAATTTGAACTCCTTTGCCAAAGATATACTCATGAAATCCCTGGCATCCGAAACATATGGCGAGCATTTCTTTCTCTATAGTGGCATAACCACACTGCGCTGAGTTAAGCGCACGAGATGCGAGTGCGATCGGTTTGTCATCTTGCATCAACACGGCACCTGAACCTGACTGACAAGCATCTACCTGAATCACAATGGGTTTCTTAACATTGTAATACGACAACACAGGAGCAGTTCGTAACTTCTCCTTCAACTTATCAAACGCGCCCTGCTGTTTGGCTTGCCAGTGCCATGCCATGTCCTTAGCGAGGAGCGTGCGTAGTGGTTTGGCTATCTCGGACATGTTGGGTATAAACTTGTGTACATATCCAACCATGCCCAGGAACCTTTGGACACCTTGTTTGTCACACGGCTCTGGCATGTCAACTATTGCTTGTATTCTGTCTGGATCAGGCTTCACACCCTGCTTGGTAAGTTGATGACCTACATATTTCACTGTTGTTTTACATAACAAAGATTTAGCATCGTTTAACTTCAGGTTAACCGACCTAGCTCGGTCTAACACGGCTCGGAGCCGCTCGTTGTGCTCCTCAACCATTGACCCATATACCAAAATGTCATCCGTGACTATCCCGATACGAGGTATATCGCCCATGACACGGTGCATTTCCTGAATAAAAATGTCACCGGCTGTTTTGATGCCAAAAGGCAAGCGGGTGTACCTGTACCGGCCCCACGGAGTATTGAACGTGCACAAACGTGAACTTTCGTCATCTAATTCTATTTGCCAATAGCCTGTCTTTGCATCCAAAACTGAAAAATACTTTGCATCTGCCGTTTTGGCAATAATTTCGTCAATCATTTTGGTAGGGAAAGGCCCTCTCTTTATCGCCTTGTTCAACTTAGTCGGATCCAGACAAATCCTAATCTTGTTTTCTTTTTTACGATAGTTATAGAATTAACCCACTCGGTAGGTTCATCCTGCTCAACTATGACACCTAACTCAACCATGCGATCGAGCTCACTACGTACCTTACCCTGAATGCCAAACGGAATCCGTCTAGGCGGATCAATGACAGGTTGAACAGATTTATCGGCATGAATGATAGCATTGGCCTTGATCAACCCCAAACCCTGAAACACATCTTTGTATTCGCTTACCAGGTTCTCCGCCCCAGCGCTGGAACTGTTCGTCGGCTCGGAAATGTTCGTCGGCACAGCGCAGTGCACCTCATCCACCCGCACCAGCAGGTTCAATGTCACACAAGCCTGCTTGCTCAAAATAGGCTGACAATCCGGTACCACTTGGAACTTGAGCACCCTGTCGTTGACGTCCAGCAGTGCCTCCCCGTCAGGAGTGATCCGATGACCCGAGAACGTCACCAACGAACACCTGGTGTTCGTCAGCTGCCCCGGAGCAACTCTGTCGAAGACGTACCTCGGCAGCACGTTCGCCTCCGAACCGGTGTCGAGCTTGAACTTGACAGGACAACCGTTCACCTGAACGATCGCGTGCCACAGCTCGGCATCCTGACCGCACTGCGGTCGACGGCACCGACGAACAGATCCGTTGCCAGTACGTTGACCTCCGCCGGATCTGGGTCTTGCTCAGCATTGTGAGGGTCGGGCTCTTCCACGGTAAGTTTGTTGACCCTGCCCAGTCTGCTCCTACAGACCTTACCGAAGTGCCTGATCTTCCTGCAGGCTATGCAAGCCTTTCCTTTCGCTGGGCAGACTCCCCGGCGGTGTTCATATCCACAGTTCTGGCAGCGGATCTTGAACTCTCCTGCACCGGCGCCGCCGGCATTCCAAGATGGCGATTTTCAAGATGGCATCACCGATGACCGAACCGCCGGCGCACCGGTACGCGCATTAGCATAGTTCCGTATGAAATCAATCTCCTTACTTTCCACGTCTGATTTGGTGTCCTCCAACAGATCTGAACTAAATTCACTCATCTCACACATACTAACACATTTTCCCAATGTTAACTCAGTAGTTTGAAGCAATTTGTTCCGCAAATTCACATTCCTTACGCCAGCCACAATCCGATCACGCAACAGCGATTCCTACACCATATTGGCCATATTGGCGAAAACCTTTTGCGCCTCCTCGCCAGCAACATGAAGAAAGATGCAGCATTGCACTCGTTCTGTCTTCAATACGACACCTGCCGCAGTAGCGTATATATCATATGCTCTGATCCATGTTTTCCAGTTCGATCTTGCGTTATGGCTGAGGACAAGCTGACCAGGCGGCCGCAATCCCGGCAACGTATTAGCGGGTGGCATCCTTCCTCATCTGACACCATGTGAAAGTACAACGTCTGAACACTTTGACTTCTGGATACTGAATGCTTTATTCACGGCCTAGGGCACGCTTGACCCGCCGGCTAAACTTTCCATGACATCATCTCATTAGCATATACCTTTGTCTCAAACTCTGCATCTTGTTAACATATATTAGCCACACAGCTATACGTCCATTACGCATATATCACAGCACTGAGTGGTGTAGTTTTACCAGCTCTCCGCAGAGGCAGCCAAAAGCAAACCGATAACTAAGAACTTGGAGTATCATATATCTTTAATGAGGTGGTATCTTTAGATCAATGGCCTGGATGCAGTTCAAATTAATTCAGATGAGAAACGACGTCACAGCGCTCAGTTAATGCACACGGTGGTCATACAATGAAGGCATTCGACTGGGCCCTTTTTATCTGCAAGATTTACGGATGGATTGGATGGAACCACAACACACATCCGAATCATGCGTATATAAACCCACTTCCGGTCCCAGTCGAATAGGAATTTGTAAGGAAATATTTTGATATTCGCATAGAGAGGCCCAGTCGAATGCCCCCACTGGAAAACAATCCATCGGATTTGGAAAGTAGTAAAGCAAATACAATAGAACCAGTTGCTGCAGATAGTTTTGTTTTAATTTGGTGCTCCCCTGTCAATCTGTACTGAAGTCCAGTACTTAGGACACTTCATGACTGATGCCTTTAGCGATGACATGGATATCAATAGACATTGTCCTAAGCTGTATTCTCAGGGAAACACACACATCAGGAAATTTCATATGTGTAAAGCTGATGTCAAGGTCTATTTATTTAGGACGTTCTATATCCCTTTGTACACTGCCTAGACATAGCTGCTGAACAACCCATTAAAAAAAGGGTTGCAAAGCTGGTTTATGGCCATAACTACATCCATTTGCAATGTAAACTGCTAAATATATAGTTCACATGCTTATTTATCATAGCCCGCTATGTTTTGAGTGAAGAATTAATAAAATCATGTATATTAATAGGCTCTGAAAGTCCAATCGAGAGCATTCAGTGGCTGTCACCCCCCCCCCCCCCCCCGACCACCCTCGGGGGTGGGGAACATTCTCTTCAAATTCCTCAGCACTATACTAATATAGATAAATATAGAAATCTGTGGAGATATACATGAATTGAATTGATCATTTTTGATCATGTTTAAACTTGCCAATTTTTCAAATTTCTGGATCTAATGTTCACCGTGTTTTTGTCACAGTATCTGTGCATTCAATGTTTCCAAATTCATTTGAAAATAAATGCATAATAAAACCCACAAAACCGATAGCATAACCTAGTTACTCCCACAGCACTGTCTCAATGACAGGGTTGCTATAGAACCCTATAGAAAAAGTGTTGGGAAGCTGGGTTCTGGAAATGGCCTCAGCAATTTGCCATCTGATGTGCTAAATGCATAGTACAAATACTTATTTGTCATGACTCATGGGGTAATAGTTGATGAAATTATGCAGATTAATATACTTTAAAAGTTGAATCGATATTTAGAGCCGTGTTTACACGGGCAATTGTAAAGCGAATTAGACAAAGCGATTTATATGAAGCGAAGTAGTGGCGCGTTTACACGAGCGAGTTTGAAAGTCTGTCGGCGACCGGGAACCAGCAGCCTTAGTGGTGAGCCTGTAGCTGGTGAGCACTGCTATTTGTTTAGTTTACATTCGTCGATTCGACAATATGAATAACGATGCCGATGTAGCTGCTACGTTAATATCGCTTGGAATTTTGGGTTAATTTAATGAAATTTCATTATTTGAGTATGTAATGCTGTTAAATATGATCGCATTCACTAGATTTCGGCCTAATCGGTCCCTAACACTGCTGGGCACCAGCGATTAGTTACAGCTGAGCCTGTAGCCGGCGAGCACCGCTATTTTACACTATCGCCGCCCGGGAACCAGCTGAATCGATTCATATAAACTACCTCGCAAGGTGGTTTACATAAAGTGAATCATATGAAGCGAATCAGCCCTAATCCGCTTCAGTGACGTGTTTACACGGCGAATGTGAGGCGAACTAGGCAAGGCGAATTATATGAAGCGACTTAACTCGCCCGTGTAAACACAGCTTTTGTGTAGCCGCGATATAACATCCACATTTCATTTATAATGAAGCAGGGTTTGCTCACATTTAGGCAGGGTTGTCATTCACACCTACTCTCAGCAGGGATATTATATTTAACGATAACCCAGCTCCAAGCAGTCTGCGAAAATACAGTTGTCAACTACAGGAAAAAATGTAACCCGAATTAAATAAGCAATCTGCTGAATTTTCAAATATCGCTTTCAGATAAATATTTATCTAGCTGAGTTTAGAACTGTTATATTAATAAAGAAAATGACAGGATAAATGCCACCAACTTTTCATGATGAACATAGCCTTTGGCTTTGCTACCAACAGGCCATTAAATTATAACCTACCAATAAATCTCACCAATGCTGGTAAATATATTTAATTGAAAATAACATGATTTATGAAGGCGGAGGTGGACAGTCATATACTTAGTTTTTTAAACATTTTTCTAACAGAACATCAAGATTAATTGACTACATCACGGTTCCGACTGCGCATGCGCTGAAAACGGCGTTTGGAGCAAAGCAAAGGCATACTGCCATTGAGTTTACCGATAAGCGTAGGGCAAAACTGCCATTTTATTCTAAATAAATAGAAATACATAACAATTTGGCACAAACATGGATGGAAGGATGCAATATAATAATATAATGAATATGTTTAAGACACAACTCTCCATAATTAAGCATTTTGAGCTAAGAAACATACACTTTCAGTCACTTTACAGGCTGATGTTTACATCACCATTGATTAGCCAGAAGTAATTCTTGTTCTAAATATTAAAATGTCAAATGTGTCAACAAAAACTGGTTTCAAATAAATATATAACCAATATCTGATTAACCCTACTCATTTTCTATTTCTACATATGTCATTAACCATAGAATATAAATAAAAACATGAATAAAATAAGTAAAACTGACTCTGGCTATGGCTCTAACACTAGTCTGAGTGTCTAGATTTGTCTAAATCAAAATGCACATGGCATAAGATGTGTTGATTATATTGATGTAAATGCAATGCTGGATAAAAGATTAATACCGACCCACCCACGGGGAGGCTAATGACTAACACGTGTACATATATATACATATATACATAAACAATATATACATAAACAATACCCACACAGGATTTCGTCAAAATCCAGCAACCGGAAACGGAAATGGGCCTCTATGGGCGCTGCCATTTGTAAAATTGTATCTCTGAATAACAGAATAATCCAAATCCAGCAAACGGAAACGGAAATCGCTCGTCGAACTTCGGTCAGCAGCCAGCAGGGTGGACCACAGCTATTGGTTAATAATATATCAAAACATATGCCCGCTGCCATAGAATTTGCCGATATGTGCAGTTCAAAACTTAGAGTTTATTCAAAATTAAAATAAATAAATAACAATTTGGAATAAACATGGATGCACAAATGAAATATTAATAGTTTACTCTGCGGAAACGACGGCCGTATTCGGGTCACCCGAGTTGATGGAATTTCAAATCGAACACCGCGAGTGGAGTAAAAAAAAAAGCATAATTTTAATGCTTTGCTGTAGTTATATCGGTGGGTCGGTCCTAAGCATTGCTTATTCATATTACTTTAATTTATTATATATATTTTTTTTAGTTGGTATTCTATGTTTCAAACAAGAGCTGAGATAAGCTGAAACTGGCACATTTCATAGCTGCACCCAGTGTATTAGCATGTGCCATGTGCTTCTCGCGAGTTTGTTTTGCTCTGACGCATCCCACAATGCACCGTGCCGCTGTAACCGTGATGGAGTCTATTACAGGACAATGCGAGTTTGAATTTGAAGTCATGTGACCGTTTTGGCGGAAATCGGCGCCGGGGTCTCGAGAAGGGCCCAAAGCGAGGAAAGGAGGAAAATCGGGTGACCACTGTACCATATCAAGCATACATACCCTTGCAGGATGAGTTTCCCATTCTTTAAGTACTGATATTGTAGGTATGTTGACATCCACGCGATGCGTCGCCGCCGTGTTGTCCCCGATCGTTGTGATCGGGAGTGCATGAACCGTTCTCGACATCTCTATCAAAAGCACTTCTCATTGGGTAACCAGTGGGGGGATTGGGGAATCCTGATCACCACATATAAAGGAAAGATTTCTGAATCTCCCTGTTTTTGAATTTTGCATTTCTGTGGATTCGTTCATTTGTGACACAATTTCAAACATTTGCATTACTTTTCACATGTTCAAATCGGTTCAAAATCACTTTGGACGTAAATAAAAAACATATAGACGCAATTATTAATGTCTTTTCTCACTATATACCAAATATTATCACTCTCCTGTATGTCGAACTGGTTAATTTTGAATGGGAAAGTGCCATGGGTTGCCCGACTTTGGCGCGGAGTCCATGCACTGGTAGGTACGTGCAAGTCTGCGCGCTACGCGACGGCCGTTTTCTGATGTCACACCCATTCCCTTTGTATCAGTCTAACTACAGGACCAAAAAACATGCGATTTTAAATAAATAAAAAATCATAACTTTCTTAATATTAGGCCAATATGCATGATCTTTGTGTTATTTAAAAGCATTTGTTTGGCTCTTTACAATGGTATGAGTATCATTTCTATATGGTAATTTAAAAAAAATTTCCAACATACCTAGATATTGTGTGATTTAAACAGTGGTCGATGTAGATAAATGTCAAATATACTTCAAACACTTTAATCTGTGCAAAAGATACATAAATATGTGACAATGTCTGAACAAGAAAAAAAAAAAAAAAATAATGGATGTATTCAACTGGGACCTTTCCATAATTTGAACCAATCAGGGCTGTTCTTTTTTATTGGAAATGGCTGTCCCCTATGGGGGGCCACCATTTGCAATTTAAAAAAACGGCTCTGATTGGCTGACACTAAGAGCTGTTCTCAGCCAATCAGAGCTGTTCTTTTTATTGCAAATGGCAGCCAGCCACCATAGGGGGCAGCCATTTGCAATCGAAAAGAAGAGCTCTGATTGGCTGACACTGAGTTCTCGCGAAAACGAGAAGAGGAAAACCCATTTCCGGCAAGTTCAAACGGGCTTAGACGAGTTCAAACTTGGCTGGTTGTCCCGCTCCTTTCTGCGCTGAATATGCTTTTGGGGGTCTCCAGGGTCTGGATAGCATAGTTCGGATTTAAGCCGTTAGGTGGCTGGACATGTCGTGTGGCGGGTGTTGGGGGTAGTTCGTTCGGGAGTAGGTAGGTGGCGAGACATCGGCCACGGTTAAGTCAATGGAGGGATCCGCGCCTTCGCTCGTTATATGTTACGAATAAAATACACAATCCTCGCTGCCATTCACCCAAACTCGACAGCAGAATTTTGTATTCACAAAAATAATCTGAGGTAAAATACTCCTTCTAAAAAAACATCACTGGAACTACTGCTAGTCAAATGCGTAGAAACTAGAGCCTGAGTGCTAGTTGAAAGCACTGCGCCCATTTACGAGGACGCGATGGCCGAATCGGTCATATCGCTGACTGACTTTCCATGTGGGAGGTCATGTGTTCGATTCCTTGGTGAGTCAAACCAATGACTTATAAAATTAATATTTGTTGCTACCTAGCCTGGCGCTTGGCATTAATAGTGTATGTAGGGCAAGGACTGGTTTGTTCAGTATCAGGAGTATGTGACTGAGTGGGACATCGGGTCATGGCAACCATTTAGATGAAGATGCACTTGTGAGGCACCCCCCAAAGGACTATGACAAAATAAAAAATATTATACACCTTGGCCAGAGCCCCCCCCCCCCTAGATTTTTAAGCCGTAGCCTTCAGCCTGCCAAGCCTGTAGGTAAATCCACCATTGCCTGCAACCCAGTCTTCTAGTGGGGCAGCACTATAAAGTCCCCATGAGGGCACACTGTCACAAGTCAACACTCGTCCCGATATGACCCTAGATGTTGGCAGGATGCAAAATCCCAACAAACAAATGAACGAGACCTGTTTGAATGCCTATCAGTGATAAAAGTATCAGTAAAAACATGTGTTTTTGTACCCTTTATTACTCGCGAACATGTCTGTTTGTGTTCTTGTTATTCACATTAAAACTACTCTAATGACTTCATATTGTACCAATACTTGACCTAGTTGAAAACACCCAAGTGTCAAAGTAACACGTTTACAATAAATAACAAAATGGCTTACCTAATCTTTGGACTCCCATTGTACAGTGATGTTTTCTTCTTGAGTTCTCACGAAAGAAGTGGAGACCCCGAACAGCAGATTCTCCTTTTTGTGCTGGGGGGGGGGGGGGGGGGGGTCATTAAACAAACAAACACACAAAAGAAGTGGCGCCCTAACTCTGGACTGTTGAGATTTTGACTTCTGGAAGAGACCGAGTCGAGCCTTCTGCACGCCCTGAATTGTCAGTGAATGCTTTTATACCGATTTCACAGACGGACTGCACCTTCAGCGAATACCACGTGAACGTGCAGTGGAGGTGGGAGGGTGGTCCGCGGCTAATTGGTAGGACAACGATTTTGTTTGTTGTTGTTTTACGTCCTAGCAACATCTAAGGTCATATCAGGATGGGTTTCGACTTTTGACAGTATGCACTCATGGCGAATTTATAGTGCTTCCCCACTGGGAGATGAGGCTGCCAGCACCATGACCTGATATCCCACTCAATCACATTATCCTGACACTGAGCCAACCAGTCCTTGCCCTATCCTAATATGGTGTCTTTACCCGACCTGAATTTACATGACCTGACTTTACTCGACCTGAATTTACCCGACTTGACTTTACACGAATTGACTTTACACAAATTGACTTTACACGAATTGACTTTACAAGACTTGACTTTCCCAGATTTGACTTTATACAACGACTTTATTGTCTTCTTGGGTAAAGTCTGGTCGGGTAAAGTCTGGTTGGGTGAAGTCAGGTCGTGTAAAGTCAAGTTGTGTAAAGTCAAGTCATGTAAAGTCATGTCGTGTAAAGTCAAGTCATGTAAAGTCAAGTCAGGTAAAGTCAAGTCGGGTAAAGTCAAGTCGGGTAAAGTCCGGGTGGGTAAAGTCCGGTCGGGTAAAGACCGGTAGGGTAAAGTCAGGTCATGTAAAGTCAAGTCGTGTAAAGTCAAGTCATGTCAAGTCATGTCAAGTCAAGTCATGTAAAGGCAAGTCATGTCAAGTCAAGTCATGTCAAGTCAAGTCAAGTCATGTAAAGTCAAGTCCTGTAAAGTCAAGTCCTGTAAAGTCAAGTCATGTAAAGTCAAGTTGTGTAAAGTCAAGTCATGTAAAGTCAAGTTGTGTAAAGTCAAGTTGGGTAAAGTCAAGTCGGGTAAAGTTATGTCAGGCAAAGTGATGTCGGGAAAAGTGAGGTCGGGTAAAGTGAGGTCGGGCAAAGTGAGGTCGGGTAAAGTGAGGTCGTGTAAAGTCAGGTTGGTTAAAGTTAACTTGTGTAAAGTCAAGTCGTGTAAAGTCAGGTCATGTAAATTCAGGGAAGGGAGAATGAGGACGGGGAGAGTGAGGTCGGGTAGAGTGAGGTCGGGTAGAGTCAGGTGGGTAGAGTGAGGTCAGGTGAAGTCAAGTTGGGTAATATATATATATAGAGTTTTTGCCGCGTGCATTCCGCATCCAGTGTGTTCGTTATTTGCGCGTGAGAAACGCATGCCGCCCGCTTGTACTTGCCGCCCGCGCGACGCACACGTCCTGTCTGTCCCTAGCTTAAGTTACTAAAAATTCAAATAGAACACCGCGAGTGGAGTTGACAAAAACACGTGCCGTGTGCAAAAAGTTTAACCCACCTCTTGGCTGGGGTTGGCTAGGAGCGATGACGTCACATTTGTGCGTCAAAAAGTCGCTTGGGTCACCCGAGTTCATTAATCGAATACGCTGAAAAGCCGTTAGATTTTGACGCATGCGCAGAACCCCGAGCATAGATTCTAAGCCCACTGAGAATCTAAACCGCAACACCGACAATGACTACTCACAGAAGAAACGCCCGGAGGTGGTGATTGATTAGTAATTTGAGACAGAAGCCGTGATGGGGTCGGACAATAATGAGATGGCTTCCTGCGGCCAATCCACATTGTTTTAATTGTTGCACCTGCTGCAGTATCTTGATACTGATCTAACCGGATGCTGCCCTATCATAGTAACAGGATAGGGTAATGACAAGTATCAATTTTGTCAGTCATTGGTTTGACTCGGCCAATCTTCAAACTCCTGACCTTCCGCAAGGGAAGCCTGCACTCTTACCGGTCCATGTTTGATGTCAACATATTTATTCCAATTCCAACCGATCTTCACTCACCCATCTTTCTATCCTACTGCGTAAAGGGCATATACACACACTATTGAACTGGTTAAATCTGGATATACGTATGTGTCGTCACTAGGTGGGTTAGAGAGTTGGTGCCGTGCCATATTCCGATGTGGGAGGTCGTGTATTAGCTAGCCGACCGAGTCAAAAGCAGACTTACGAAATCGATACTTGTTGTTGTCTCACTCTCATCTTACTAGGCTTAACCCATTAATACAGTGACAGGACTTACACTTTACATGCACTATTCGATTAAACAACTCGGGTCATCCGAATCACTTTTTGACGCATGCGCCGTGCCTACAACCTCGGGTTGCATAAACGAACACGCTTGGGTGGAACAAAATGGTGGCTTAATCCAAAACTCTTTTTGTTGTTGGAATGACCAATATAACTACAGCAAAATAGAATTTAGAGTATGTTATGATTGCATAGTTTGGTTATAATTTCCATTTCATTATTACAACAACAAAACACATTTTAAAAAACCAGGTAGGACTTGCACTGGTAGCTGTTATCCTACGGGTACCAGCACAAATGTGATATCATTGCTCCTAGCAAACCCCAGCTAAGACGGGGGTTACTGGGGTTGGGTCATTTTGCACACAACACGTGTCTTTTTAGACTCCACTCACGGTGTTCTATTTGAACTCCTAACGTCTCCGGTGACTCGAATCGTCAGGGGCGTCATAATCGAATATGGCCACAGTGTGACCGAGTTGATGGAGACATGGTATCCAGGGGAGTGAGCGCATGCGCCAGGGGAGTGAGTGCTGACCTATTCAATGTCGCACACTTCAGAGCGAAGACCAAGACTACTCAGATACTGGTGAGAGAGCTACTATTCGCAGATGACAGTGCACTGGTTGCCCACTCTGCTGAAGAGACCCAGAAAATAGTGGACGCTTTCTCCGATGCAACAAAGAAGTTTGGCCTGAAAATGAACATCAAGAAGACGGAGGTGCTGTACCAACCCAACTCTACAAGAACCCGAGAGGAGGAGATCATGGTTGACGGAAACAAGCTGAACTCTGTTCCGGTATTCACCTATCTCGGAAGCACTATATCAAGTGATGGACGCATTGATGCTGAGATACAGAGGAGGATGGCCAAGGCTAGCGCATCTTTCGGCCGACTACGCCAGAGACTCTGGAACAACCACCATGTGTCCATTCGGGTCAAAGGTAAGATCTACCGCGCAATCGTGCTATCCACCCTACTATACGGAGCCGAGGCCTGGACAGTGTACAGACAGCAGGTGAAAAAGCTGCATGCCTTCATGATGCGACATCTGTGTTCAATCATGAGGCTAACCTGGAAGGACAAAGTGACGAATAAGGAAATACTCGAACGGATGGGGCTGCCCTCTATGGAAGATCTTCTGATCAAAAAGAATCTCCGGTGGACTGGACACCTCATGAGGATGTCATCAGACAGGCTACCAAAGCAGATCCTCTATTCTCAACTGTCTTCTGGCTACAGAAAGAGAGGGCGCCCCCGTCTCCGGTTCAAAGATACCATCAAGAGAAACCTGAAGCTGAGAGACATTAAGACCGACTCATGGACGCAACTCTCACAGCAGAGAGCTAAATGGAGAGCGGCAGTCAAGTAATGAAAGCAGTCTTTGTTGCATCGCGACCGACAGCATGATGATGATGATGAGCGCATGGGGATCACCGGGTGGTATTCCACCTGATGTGGCCTCAAATGACGTTAGGGCTGCAAACTCCATTCACTCATGCTAGTGGCTCGGTAACAGGCTGCAGAACTGCAGCAGTATAAACGGCACTGATTAATCGGTCTGTTTTTTTTGCTGAAGTGTGGGCTTCTGTGGGGTTGGTGGGGGGAAGTTAGTAGAAATAGGGAGTACTTGACTACGATAACGACGAATCATTGAGGCGGTACTGGGTCTCGACTGGTACGATTTTAGCAGAGAACTCATGTTCAGTTGCTGATGGGTTCGGAGGAAGAGGGGTAGGAAGGGGGGATCTGTAGCAAGAAGGTGGAAAGCAAAACAGTGAAAAGGGAAAAGGGCCCCCACCCAAGCAAACAACTCTCTTGAGCGGAGGAGTAAGCTGGGAGAAAATAAAAATAAATGGTAGGATTGAGGAAACAGAAATGAGGAGAGTTGAGTCAAAGGGCCGTGCCTCCTTGCCCTGTTGTGACCGGTCGGCGAGCCGTTTCGGTAATATTTAAGTACGATGTACGTGTGCCGAAAGTGCAGGCTACATAAAGAGAAGAAAAGTTCGAGTCCACTTTTCCTTTAACTGAATAATAGGGTAATGTTCTATACCAGCTGTTTGCATTACAACAATCCCAAATGAAGAAGCACTCTCCCTCTGTTCCAACCAAGTGCTCCCTCTGCTCCAACCACGTGCTTAATTCTTAAACCCCCGCCTCCTAACTTCATGGATGCTCCCCAGTTTTCTCCAATATGGTTCTGGAATCTGCATATGGCTCTTCGCCAGTAGGGTGCGTTGAGCAATGTATGAGTTAAAGTAGCTCCGTAGTAAGAGTTACTCAGAGAATGAAGATATAGAAGGCAGGAACATCGTAGAATTGAAAGCGCAAAACACAAAGAAATAAAATAACCTAGGAGAGTTTCCCAACACAATGTGAAAAGTTATGACATGTGCTTTAGAGGTAAAACTGGAAAGCAACAACATCATCATCGTCATCATCATCATCACCTCAACCACAACCACCACCACCACCACCATTATTATCATCATCATCACCACCGCCACCACCACCACCATCAACACCACCATCATCACCACAAATATTATCATCATATTATCACAAACTATCCTTCAAGTCATTAACAGTGAACACACTTGTACAGGTCTACACAATCGGAAGCCGCACACCACCCAACATGTGGACTTAGTACAGCAGAAAGCCGTCAGATGGCAGGACGGAAGCTACCAAACCTGCTGGCTGTCGATCGCTTAGTGAAAGGGGGGGGGGGGGGGGGTAAGATGACGACGATAAGAGAATGAGAGGATAAGAGAAGGTGGGAAGGATTGAGGTTTATTTGAATAACAACATTAATTTAATTTGACTAACAAACATCAAAATAAAGCTTTGAACTAGCTGCTTAGAACATTCAGTACCCGTTGCTTCCCACTACATAATACAAAACTGATTCTGTAACCTACTTTCTTTGGACACTTTTTGTATGGGTTTCGAATCTGATTGATAGTTTACTTATTCCTATCATTAAAAATTAAAGAAAAAGAGGACTACTATTAGATTTTGTTTGTACATGTTTCATAACATCACCTCATGCATTGAAGGACATCTACAATACATCGCTGGGTGTCGACGGGACCATCTAGTTCTCACTTTAACTACATATAGTGCATTTCCCATACACATGTTCTTATTGCAGCAAACATGCTAATTCAAAGCAAACACGCTCATTCACCGCTTTATATGCTCTTAACCACTTTATTGTCGAATTGTATATATATATCAGTGGCGGAGTTTATGGGGGGTGGGGGGGGGGGGGGCTTTGGTCGGCGACCGGTCCCCGAGTCAGCGACCATTCGGCGACTGCTTGGCGATCAAAATTCTCACGCTCCTGGCACGGCAGTCGCCGACCGGTCGGCGGGGTTACAGGTGCAGCAACTGCGCTTTCCTTTCGACCAAAACGACCCGAAATGGTCCACGACCGGCCAGCGTGACCGTTTTGGCGGTGATGCGGATTCCGAGGGACACCAGTTTGCCAGGGACACTTCCATTCAAATGCATAGTTAACTGCCGTGAGCAAATCTTCATACAGAAGAAGTCAAATATCTCCCAAATTACATCATCTAGAAACAAATCGTTTGGTACACATATAGAAAACATCTTTACCATAAAGACTATATTAAATTTATAAGGTTAGGATTCTTGAATTATATTATTTTTGAATAAAACTAACGATTTGCACTGCGCGTAGCGTCAAACTCAAGGCATTGTCAATGGCCGTGAGCAATCTTCATACAGAAAATACACAAGAAGTCAAATATCTCTCAAATTACACCACCTAGAAACAAATCGTTTGGTACACATATAGAAAACATCTTTACCAAAAATATTATATTAAATTGATAAGGTTAGTGATGATGATGTTCGATTTTGACGCATGTACAGAAGCGATGTGTCCCTGGCAAACTGGTGTCCCTCGGAATCCGCAACAGCGGGACAGCCCGAGGTCGCCGTGCAACAGGGCCAGAGTTCTTCGCCGTTCCTCACAAGGTGGCGCAACCGTCCGTGGTTAGGCCGCTGGGAGTCTCTATGGCACGGGCCTGTCCGGGGCGGGTTCGGTTATTTGACACGTGTAACATTTGACATTTGATAACAAGATGTTATCTGTGATCTGTCACTGTTTCTATTCCTTTTCTGATTGATCGAGCTTCAACGCAGACAGTGTAGCTCGATCTGCTAATGAATATTACTAGTATTAGAAGCTGTGTGCAGCTGATGTTTTTTTTATTAATAGTTCAACGCTCAATCTGGGTAGAATTTCTATGATATGAAACTATTAAAATATGCCGATATCAGTGTGGGGAAAACACATCAAAATGGGTTTAGCTTGTCTTTAAAGATAATGCGATTAAATCAGGTCACATCATATGGTATTGCTAACACGGTATCCTAGTTGGGCAGCACTATAAAACCACCATCAGAGCACGCTATCACAAGTCGGTACCCGTCCTGATATGACGTTGGTTAACACTTTTAATACCCAATTAAATAACCCATCGATTGGGTGGAAGACATCCTTACGTAGATAGGCCTATGTACAACAATTAGTGATAGTCTCGTAAAAAAAAATCACTTTCTTACGCACATTAGCTACCGACTTGTAAATAGAGTAAAACCTCTCTAACTGACCACCTCCACAGATCGACCACTCTCCTATATCGATCACTTTATTTGGGTCCCAAAAGATCGCCCATTGTAGCGATAAAAGAAACTCCCTAAACCCACCACCTCCCTAAATGGACCCTTTGAGGTCGATTTAGAGAGGTTTTACTGTTGTTGCGATCATAGAAACTCCTGCAGTTTACTCCTGGGCCTGGCTGGCACCATGGAAACTGTTCTCGCCCTGAATTCCACCTCACAGTCATCCCCTCTGAGCCTGGGCATGCCGGGAGTAGCGGATTGCAGCGCCGTCACGGATCGAGAGGTGGCCGACAGGTCGCTAGTGCTGGACGGGGTGATGTTGTCCGTCCTCAGACCATGGATGGATGCCCGCAGCTCCAGAAATTGCCGCATCAACACTTTGTCCTGAGCCTTCATCTGAACCTGCAAGAGGAAGAACCATGGTTACAGGGACTTGCAGGGCTAATGTTGTTAGACAATTTTTGTTGGCGGGGTAGACATTGCTTTAGTTGTCAATCATAAGTCACACAGATTTTTGTTTTCATTGCTAAGCAAAAGGTGGTCCAATTTTATTGTTAATTTTTTGCATTAAAATAAAAATATATACATGGTACTGTTGTACTTGTAGAATGACACGGACTAGACATGCACACGTCCTGGCCTATGCGGATGGTCCTCATTAGTGCAATGGAAGCTGGGGATTTATCCCACCTATATTCTTTCCTGGGAGATATAAATAGGTACCGGCAGCGCCCATTAAAAGTCCAGGAATGGTGCTTTTTTCATCAATGTTCACATGCTTGTAACTATTTCTGTATTTATATGATTTAGATGAAATTACATAACCTAGAACATCAATATATGTTCTATCCGATCATGTTGTTCGATAGAATATATAGTAAGTTTGTATTTAAGTAAACTCCATTTGTATGATGAGTGTATTTAGTGAATATTCCTTCATTACTGATGTAAATGAAAACGACTGTGAAAACAGGGTATTTTAATGGGCTCGCACTTCCTTGCACTACATCATAGAAAGTCATGTATGGTACCAGAAGAAGCGCGATGACCTCAGCTTTCTAACCATATAGGTTCCCTCTAGGTCAAAAAGGTCAATCTGGTCAAATCCTGCAATTTTAATAATTTTGAATGTTTAAAGCCCATCTACTGAATTAACAAATATTTTAAACCTAATTAGATTTTGTATGTATAGATAGACAAATTGATTCCCTTTCCAATACTGCCAATCTTAGTGTAGTGCTAGTTAGTGCAAGGAGCCACAGACAGAATATTGACACCAACCTATTTGGGTCTTTGCTCACCACACTAGTTTCACAATGGTGACACCCATGTAGAAACATGTACATGGCATTGATGTCTATTGAGATATATCGGAGAATATATAATCTAATATTGGGCCAAATTTGGGGAAGATCCAATCATTGCTCTAGCCACAGTGAATATTTAAAGATTTATTTAAATCAATATTTTTGGTTTCAGACACTTTTAATTTGTATTTGCCATCAAAATGCAGCTTTTGATATTAGTAGCTAAATTATTGTCATAGCTAATATGCATCAGTTCCATATGCTATGTCTCCAAAATTTGAAGAAGATCCACCTATTGGATGCGCCACAGTGAGTGTTCAAATCTTGATGAACAAATCTTTACTTTATATTCTGTATACTTTTCTTTTGTAAGTGCAATCAAAATGCACTTTTTGTATTTCTAGACAGAATATTAATATGATAATGTGTAGTACCTCCAGCTGATAGGCACTGCCAATTTATAGGAAGTTTAACCAATTAAAGATTCATTAAATTGATATATTTGGTTCTGACAATTTGTCTTTATATGTTCAATCAAAGTTCAATATTTTCCATACTTTTGGATATAATATTAATATAAAAAATATCTATTAGTCTCAGTAAGTGGTTATTGTAATACTGTGCCAAATATGAGGAAGATTCAAAAGATTGTTTTGCTGCAATGAGCTTTCAAAGATTGAAATGTTGAAAAGAATTCACTTACACTTTAGTTACAGATGCTGTTTACATGCAGACAATTACACTTTTTGACATTTTAGGATGCAAATATCTTTTGATTCTCTGAATATAGAGCTCTGAAAGAAAATAGGGCATTACACTGTTATGAATAGGTGAACTATTTAGCATTTATTCAGTCTTGTTGCAGTTTTCCAAGAAAATATCATGCTTTGAAAATGGCTATTTGGCCAAATCAGAATGATTTTTCTGTTATGAATTGCACTTTTTGACATTGTCTTATTAAAAATCTGCTTTACTAATTGATTTAGCAATTGACAATTTAAATTCCTTTATATATGTACAATGGAAACGCCCCTCACATCCTTCTACTTTTAATATATTTGGTCAAAGTTCCACCTTTAATTCAAAATTAATACATTTTTTATATATTTAATCTTAACAAATTATTATCTCCAGAACAATACTATATATAGCCCAACTGTTTTTGGATTTGGGTTTCTAATTTCAACGTCTACAGGAAGGAATAAAAATATTGGATCATAGGCATATTTTTAAATTTCGCTGCCGGTATCTAATATACCACACACTTAAATCAACCCTTGTGTGTGAGTGGCTGAGGCATTGTGTGTGTGGTTTTTAAAGGCCAGTATCAACATTTTTGAGGTCATAGTCAGGATGTGTGACCTGAGCACTTATGATGACATTATAGTGTTGCCAGAAGCAGATGCACCATGACACAGTACCCCACTCAGTAGCATTATCCAGACATTGAGCCAATCATTATATTTGAAAGTTTTGAATCTCTGTCCTTTTTATATAGATAAATATATTTGGTTGACCGTTATAATTTAATTTACTTTAGTTTGAAGTGACTGTGGTTAAAAATGGCTAATTTATGAGATATTTGAAGTGTAAAAATGGAACATTAATTTTGGCATGCTTGGCAAGGTTCAGCAGTAACATGTGTAGTAGTCCGTACATGAGCTCCACTACCACGCGGTGGTGGCAGACACTACGCCGCACACCTACGCAGTTACACTGAGCTGCGCTAGGTGGCGGCACGCTAGCCACTGGGCATGCCCCCGACTGGGCTGCCCTCTACTGTGTGTGGCTAGCACACACCCCACCCACCTATAGAGGCCTAGCGAGTTAGGGGGTGGGTCAGTTGATTGTTGACGTCGCAGAGAGCGGATAGGTATTGTAATAAACCAGTTTGAAGTGGACTGTACTCAATCTTGGCGTTCTTCCGTGAGTGCGTGGCAGTGTGGAAGACCGTGGGCTATCACACATGTTATATTAAATAGACTCAATGTAGCAACCACTGCTTAATAAGTGCATCAATATCGAAGTTGCATATATAGAATCAAATCTAGATGAATCTTTTTGGTTTCGAAAAGTTGATGCTTTCATTGGACTATGCAGTTTTAACTCAGTGCCCAACTATGCTATAGCCATCGACCGCTTGAGCATGTGACCTTCCTACAACGTTTATATCTCATTGCATATCTCTGGTACGAAGCATTGTGTATACAAAGTATTTTATGTAAGCATTAACAAAAATCTATGCGTCAAAGTTATATTTGAATCTAATCGACCAAATCAATTCCAATTTGATTAGTAACCATGAAAATACTGAAGCCAATATGTATTTGATATATTCCAGCAACGGTTGGTTGTTGGAGTTTTAGGGCCTGGAAACATCTTAGGTCATATCGAAACAGGTACCGACTTGTGACAGTTCACACTCATGCCAACTATATAGTGCTGCCTCACTGGGAAACCAGGCCACCAGCACCATGATCTGATATCCCACTCTGTTACATTATCCTGACACTAAACCAACCAGTCCTTGCCCTCTCCTACTTCTGGCAACGCCGAGTGCCTGGCTAGGATTAGTAGGAAGGATTTCAGCAACGAAATGCAGACAAACAGTTGGCCTCAAAATTTGGCATCGTGCCGTGTCGCCCCTCTTCTCTCCCACCATTCCCCCGTCTCCACACACACCGACTCCTTGCACCCTATCCTATGGATCACCTGGTGCACACATACCAAACACACACAGCCTTTGCCAATGGTAGCCTTTCTTCACAGGTAGCGTGGGAATTGCTGTTCAGCAAGTGAAGGGGAAGGTTTGTCTACTCAGGCTATGTTAAAGTTGCATAGTCCGATGGGTTTGAGTTTCTGTAATTTTTCTGAGATAAATATATTAAATTGATTGTCATAATCTACCTTACTTTAGTTTAAAGTAACCTTTATTTTAGATGGCTAACTTTGGAGATATTTGAAGTGGAAACATGTAAGATCAGTTTTGGCAAGCACACCAAAACTCTGGCACCATAGGCTTCAGTGGTAACATGTTCTATTAAATTGACTCTGTATAGACTTATTTCAATGTTTACCAATATCGTGTATGCGAGCGCAGCTTGGCTGCAGAATGAAGGCACACTGCCATTGAGTTTGCTGGTATGCGCAGTGCAAAACGTTTATTTTATTCAAAATTAATAGAAATGCAGAACCCTAACCTCATAAATCTGATATAATCTATTCGGGATATGTTTTCTATTGTGTACCAAGCGGTTTGTCTCTAGGTGGTGTGGTTTTAGAGATATTTCACTTTTTCTGTATGAAGATTGCTCACGGGTATTGACAATGCATTGAGTTTGCCGGTACGCTCAGTGCAAAACGTTTATTTTATTCAAAATTAATAGAAATGCAGAACCCTACCCTTATAAATTTAATATAATCTATTCGTTGAATATGTTTTCTATATGTGTACCAAGCGGGTTGTCTCTAGGTGGTGTGGTTTTAGAGATATTTCACTTTTTCTGTATGAAGATTGCCCACGGCCATTGACAATGCATTGAGTTTGCTGGTATGTGCAGTGCAAAACGTTTATTTTATTCAAAATTAATAGAAATGCAGAACCCTAACCTTATGAATTTAATATAATCTATTCGTTGAATATGTGTTCTATATGTGTTCCAAGCGATTTGTTTTTAGGTGGTGTGGTTTTAATGATATTTTACCTTTTCTCTATGAAGATTGCTCATAGCCATTGAGTTTGCAGTGTGACAGTGTGTCCTCCTGCAGCCAAAAGGTGCGCGCACTGACCTAGATACCCGTGCTGACGTCACATGAAATAGGTCTATACCCCCTCCTGTGTGACAACAAATGCTTAATAAGTGCATCAGTGTCTAAGATAGATATGTAGGATCAAATTTAGATAATTGTCTTGGTTTTGAAAATTTAATATTCTATCGGACTATGCAGCTTTAATGGTGGTTCTGGTAGGCTGGGTGGCGGACGGTGAGGCACACAGGTAGGGCCGTGATGTTGGTTGACAAGGTATATCTGAAGGAAACTTCCCGATGCTTATTAGTATGCCGAGGTACCTGCCCGAAGGTTTGGAGCCGAAAGGTAGGTCGGAGTAGATATTACAAGTTCCATGTTAGAATGTGGTACTGTTTGTGTGTGTGTGGGGGGGGGGGAGGGGGGAGACTGAACTGAGAGGATTTGGTAATGAAGTGGATGGTTGTTGTGTTGAGGTGGGAGGTTGGGGTTCTAGGATGGGCAACTGTTGTAGTAAGGTGGGTGGTTGTGGTATTGAGGTAGGCGGTTGTTCTAATGAGATGGATGTGGTGGTAGTGAGGTGGGTGGTTGTGATAGTGAGGTGGGTGGTTGTGATAGTGAGGTGGGATGTCGTGATAGTGAGGTGTGATGTTGTGGTAGTGAGGTGTGATGTTGTGGTAGTGAGGTGGGATGTTGTGGTAGTGAGGTGGGATGTTGTGGTAGTGAGGTGGGATATTGTGGTAGTGAGGTGGGATGTTGTGGTAGTGAGGTAGGATGTTGTGGTAGTGAGGTGGGATGTTGTGGTAGTGAGTTGGGTGATTATTGTAATGAGGTGGATGGTTGTGGTAGTGAGGTGGGTTGTTGTGGTTGGGAGGTGTGATGTTGTGGTAGTGAGGTGTGATGTTGTGGTAGTGAGGTGTGATGTTGTGGTAGTGAGGGGTGATGTTGTGGTAGTGAGGTGGGATGTTGTGGTAGTGAGTTGGGTGATTATTGTAATGAGGTGGATGGTTGTGGTAGTGAGGTGGGTTGTTGTGGTAGTGAGGTGGGATGTTGTAGTAGTGAGGTGGGATGTTGTGGTAGTGAGGTGGGATGTTGTGGTAGTGAGGTAGTATGTTGTGGTAGTGAGGTGGGCTGTTGTGGTAGTGATGTGGAATGTTATGGTAGTGAGGTGGGATGTTGTGGTAGTGAGGTGGGATCTTGTAGCAGTGAGGTGGGATATTGTGGTAGTGAGGTGGGATGTTGTGGTAGTGAGGTGGGATGTTGTTGTAGTGAGTTGGGTGATTATTGTAATGAGGTGGATGGTTGTGGTAGTGAGGTGAGTTGTTGTGGTAGTGAGGTGGGATGTTGTGGTAGTGAGGTGGGATATTGTGGTAGTGAGGTAGTATGTTGTGGTAGTGAGGTGGGCTGTTGTGGTAGTGATGTGGGATGTTGTGGTAGTGAGGTGGGATGTTGTGTTAGTGAGGTGGGATCTTGTAGTAGTGAGGTGGGATATTGTGGTAGTGAGGTGGGATGTTGTGGTAGTGAGTTGGGTGGTTGTTGTAATGAGGTGGCTGGTTGTGGTAATGCGGTGGGTGATTGTGGTAGTGAGCTGAGTTATTGTGATAGTGAGGTGGGTGATTATAATAGCGAGATGCATCATTGTGGTAGTGAGTTTGGAGGTTGCGGTAGTGAAGTGGGTGGTTGCGGTAGTGAGATGAGTTATTGTGATAGTGAGGTGGGTGATTATAATAGCGAGATGCGTCATTGTGGTAGTGAGTTTGGAGGTTGCGGTAGTGAAGTGGGTGTGTGTGGTAGTGAAGTGGGTGGTTGCGGTAGTGATAGGAGTTATTGTGATAGTGAGGTGGGTGATTATAATAGTGAGATGCGTCATTGTGGTAGTGAGTTTGGAGGTTGCGGTAGTGAAGTGGGTGTGTGTGGTAGTGAAGTGGGTGGTTGCGGTAGTGAGATGAGTTATTGTGATAGTGAGGTGGGTGATTATAATAGCGAGATGCGTCATTGTGGTAGTGAGTTTGGAGGTTGTGGTAGTGAAGTGGGTGTGTGTGGTAGTGAAGTGGGTGGTTGCGGTAGTGAGATGAGTTATTGTGATAGTGAGGTGGGTGATTATAATAGCGAGATGCGTCATTGTGGTAGTGAGTTTGGAGGTTGCGGTAGTGAAGTGGGTGTGTGTGGTAGTGAAGTGGGTGGTTGCAGTAGTGAGATGAGTTATTGTGATAGTGAGGTGGGTGATTATAATAGCGAGATGCGTCATTGTGGTAGTGAGTTTGGAGGTTGTGGTAGTGAAGTGGGTGGGTGTGGTAGTGAAGTGGGTGGTTGCGGTAGTGAGATGAGTTATTGTGATAGTGAGGTGGGTGATTATAATAGCGAGATGCGTCATTGTGGTAGTGAGTTTGGAGGTTGCGGTAGTGAAGTGGGTGTGTGTGGTAGTGAAGTGGGTGGTTGCGGTAGTGAGATGAGTTATTGTGATAGTGAGGTGGGTGATTATAATAGTGAGATACAGCATTGTGGTAGTGAGTTTGGAGGTTGTGGTAGTGAAGTGGGTGTGTGTGGTAGTGAAGTGGGTGGTTGCGGTAGTGAGATGAGTTATTGTGATAGTGAGGTGGGTGATTATAATAGTGAGATGCGTCATTGTGGTAGTGAGTTTGGAGGTTGCGGTAGTGATGTGGGTGGGTGTGGTAGTGAAGTGGGTGGTTGCGGTAGTGAGATGAGTTATTGTGATAGTGAGGTGGGTGATTATAATAGCAAGATGCGTCATTGTGGTAGTGAGTTTGGAGGTTGTGGTAGTGAGGTTTGTGTTTGTGGTAGTGAACTTGGTGTTTCTGGCAGTTAGGTGGGTGGGTGTAGCAGTGGGGAGGATGTTTGTGGTTGTGAGGTGATAGCTTGTGATAATGAGGTGGATTGTTGTGGTAGTGAGGTGCTAGTTTATGGTGTGGAAGTTGGTGTCGCTGTAATGAAGTGGATAGTTGTACAATGAAGCGAATGGTTGTGTACTGAGTTGAATGAATAGAGATACCAATATAAGACTGGTGTTGGCTATATCAGAACACAGGTAATACATTATGGTAGGTCATACATGAGGAGAAGGAGGGCGGTGCCAACAACCCAGGTACATGGCATGCTTCACCTGTTCCAGGCCGTTTGAATCGAATCTTTCACTGGCCACATGGACCAGTTTTAATAAATGTTCACTCACAATCCACTTAAAAATAACAGAATGACCTAAGATTGTTCTGCTAACCATACCATTTCAGAACATACCTAAATGACAATATTGTTAATATAGTGTACATACGATTTATACATATGTGTATTCGACCAAATTAGTATTTTACCTTATCATTTCTTGTGGGTGGGGGTGTGGGGTGGGGGTGGAGGCCTGAAAGACGTGTAGCAGATGCGATAGCAATATGTAGAACTTGCACTTGTGGCTCCCAACAACACACAACTCCGTATGGAATGTTAGAGAGTAAAGCCGCGTGCCTTATTGCAGGTTTCGACAAAAAATATATGATTAAGTTCTATTTGGCAAAGGGCTTCTTACGCAGTACCAACCCGCTGTGTATGACATAGCAAGCATTCGTTTGTGGCACAATTCTTCTGAGTGTTTGCACTGAATGCTAATCTACATGTGTGTTGCATCATCTAGTGATATATATATATATATTCATATATATATATATATATATATATATATATATATATATATATATATATATATGAATATGAAGAGTTCAAGTGCAGAACCCTGTAAACGCCAATCCAAAGATTTAATTAAAATAAAAGCTTTTTACGTGAAGATCATTTTAATTCTCACTAATTCCAGTTTGCTTATGATGAAAAGGTTGTGGACCAAGGAAGAAAAAAATAGAAATGCAAAATAATTAACATTGGTGTCAAACCCTCAAAAGGTTCATCTCAATTTTTGGATTGCTGTTTAACGTGTTTTGCACCTGAACTCCTCATAGATATAAAGCTTACTCACAGTGTCCACATACAAGTATATATGTACCTATATAGATGGACTCTGCTAATTAGTTATCTTCTACTGCAGTTTTCGAACAACAAATCAGATACCTGAAAAGATGGCATTTAAATCGTTCAATGTAACTCATGAAAACCACTTCAAAATATGGGTAAGATATTTTTGTAATGCAGATCGATGAAAATATTAGTGAGGGGCAAGGGTGGAAGGCATGGACTGTCATGCCCATTTAAATATATTTAATATGAGAATTGTATATATCCCCAGAAGAATCGTGTCTACTTTTGATTAAAAACCAATTCACACAAAAAAGACCTGAGTGCATTAAGTGGACATGTCTGTGGTAGATAAAAAGATTCAGCCCCTACTTGCAGTAGGCATGAAAAACAACCCATTAGAAAAAGTGGCGAAAGGCTGGATAAATTAAATGAGCACATCAATTCTTAATTTAAGAAGCAAAATACATTCTTCACATGCTTCTATATTTACCTGCTACTTTTGGAGGAATAATTGATTAAATAACAGATTAATAAGACTTTAAGAATCGAATTGAGAGCACTTAGTGACTGCCATCTTGATTGTTTTGCATTCTCTCTCATCTCAGCAACTCATTGCCAATATAGATAAACACTGGATAAGGGGGGACCAGGAGCTCATCTTCTCTGATTGGTTGTTTGGTACCAAACAGTTTCCACTCATTTTTAGACATGGTTGTCATTCACCCCTACTCTGTGAAGGAGTGAACTGAGTACCGGACACCACCAGGAAAAGAATTGTCTAGTCCGGTGGTGTTCGGTGTCAAACTGTTGCAATGGCCGCTGGATGAAACAGATGCTAAACGGACACTAAACGGACACTAAACGGACAAGAAACGTACATTAACGAATAGTCAACGGACGAGAACCAGACGAGAACCGGATGGCAACCGAATGTCAAACGGATGGACCGGACACCAACCAGACACCAACCGGACTGTTCACGGACGTGCCAAAAACCGACCGACCAAATTCCTGCAGCACCGTCAACGTACTCTTCAGGATACAAAACGGACACCTAACGGATGAGTAATGGACATATAATCGACGAAACGGATGAAACAGACTTAAAACGGACACCAACCGTACACTTCAGTCCGGTGGTGTCCAGTACAAGTTTTGTGCATGTTCAAAACTTGTACCAGACACCGCCGGACACCACCAGACAGATAACGGACATGCCAGATGCCAACCGTATATAAACCGTACATTGCCGTATTTCACCGGACAGTGTCTGTTTTCTATATGGTTCCTCAATCTGGTGAGGTCTGACTGGGGCTTTATCTAGTTTGTGGATGTGGTGAGGGTGGTGATGGTGATAGTGGGGGAAGAAGGTATGTGCTTGCCAATCCCTCAAGTGCTGGTGGAATGTTGGCGAACAAACTCGTTGTTTGACGGCACCAGCTCCATCCGGTAATTACAGCATGTGGCAGGCATCAGACGCTGCCGACGTAGAGCTCGCCAAACACCAGACGACATTTGGACTATATTAACTTTTAATCGTTGAGAATGCATTCCAGCCGAAATATCGAGCACTCTGCGGCCGGTTATGCTTTCTCGGAACATTCTGATTGCAAATGCTTCACTCGTATTCGTAACAGACCGATCCAACAGTTCGTAATTCCAACTGCACATGCGCTGAAAACTGCGTCCCTCTGGCGCAACTCGGCGGGTGAGTTTCACACTAGTGTGTTGGATTAGAACCAGATGCAACGCATCTCGCCGGGATCGGTCTATTGGCTCTCTCTCTCTCTCTCTCTCTCTCTCTATATATATATATATATATGTATATATATATCTATATATTTATATATATATATATATACACCTTCTGGGATATATATATGTATATATATATATATATATATATATATATATATATATATATATATCCCATAAGGTATGAGGAAGGTTTTCGGTCTGTGAACAGTCGAATTCCCTTACAACAGGGATTCAGGGATTCAGATAAATGTTGACTACATTAGGGCACAACAACAACGCAAATAAATAAGCACCATGGCAATATGTCATACTAGCGTGGTATTCTGCTATTATTAGTACGATTTTCACGTCTCATTCTATGCACTATTGAGGATTTGCACGTGACATAGGCATCACACTACTCCTGCTTCGTGGTTGGATAAAAGCAGTTCCTTCTATCAAGTTGAGTTATTGTGAATGTAAATAAAACATAAAGCACAAATCTATTCACTGCTACGATGTAATTCTGTTATTTAGAACCATGAATAGTCACTCGGGAGTTGAAATAATGTTATTTAGGAGCATAGCTTACTCAATAAGTGAAATTCGGCTCAAATTAAACCCAAAATCCAAGGGATATTAAGCATTATTGCCGTTGTCTCTGTACTTTCACTCAGATTTTGGGTTTAATTTGACCAGCATTTCACTTATTGAGTAAGTTATGCTTCTAAATAACATTATTTCAACCCCCCCCCCCCCCACCAGTGAATATTCATGGTTCTAAATAACAGAATTAGATCATGGTAGTGACTATTCACACACACACTTGATACTAAAGGGAACTGCTTCTATCCAACCATGATGGCCGACTAGGCACTGGTCACGTTGTGCTAATCGTTTGACCTAAATCCTCAATTGGCTGGTTCTGAGGAAAATTCTAAGAGCTCCCAATCTGATGGGTGTGATTCGGGGGGGGGGGTGTAAAACGGAAGAGCGGTCCACCCACAGGCAGAACTACTTGCATCCCCCCGAATATTGGTGATAAGGGAGCTTACCACTATCTACGCTCTTCATATATGTCATGTTTTTATTACGATGCTCTCTTTATATGTAATTTTATATCAATCACTACTACGTATATCTTTATTATAGCCCAGCAGTTTACACGACCAACACATTCTGGTTTTCGTTTGTTATTACGAAATGAGAAGCTTATGAATGCTTTCTCATATTTCTATTAAGTTATCTTCTTGCGGAAACGACTATATTTCTTTTTTAAGTGTATTTCTGAAAAGATGTAGCACAAACAGAAAACCATATCTGAAACAACTACAACTCCAAAAGCATATCAGTAGACTCATATCATTACAAATGGCTTTGATAAAAGTATTAAAAAAAGTAAATATTTTGATTTATGTACTAATGTTTCGTGAAACACCATTTGTGCATTTAGAAATTATTTGAAAACCAAAATTCTGGTCGGTGTCGGTTTAGGTTTTGTGCTATCATTCCTTTATGAAACAAATATATATATATCCATACTATGCTCGAGTTTGGACTAGTAATGTTGCTTGGAAACCATTTTGTTGCTTAGTTAGTGAACCAAGCAGTTACTGCGTAGGAGATGAGTACTGCCAAAACCCGTCAATTTTGAACCTGATCCCAATCAAATGGTACTAGTGACATTATGCCTCGGTCACAAATGCCTTGCGGTGATTGTAAGGCGCCGCATCGGCCAGACTGTACGGCGACCGCAAGGTGGGTTGCGGTCGACATACGGTGACCGTAAGGTTTTTTTCTCATCGCAAGTGGTTGCAGTTTTTTTAACTTGAAGTTATCTTAACTTCGGAAAATCGCAACGCCGCAAGGGCTGGTGTGTTGAAGGTCTGGAGTTACAAAATTGATACTTGCCGCTTCCTACCCTGACACTCAGCATCAAAGTTGCATGGTCCAATGAAATATATATTTTTCAAAAGAAAATACTTACCTACATTTGATTCGTTGTACCCAACTTAGATATTGGTGCATTAACTAGTAGGTTGGGACAACATATACAGAATAATCAGTGAATTTACTATCTTATCCCATTGGACACTTACTTTGAGGAAACCATTAGGCAGGGAGGCCACAAACAAATTAGGTCAATCTGATTCGTATTGCCCTCATTCCTAATACCATATATGGCATTAATCAGGTTCTAAGACATACACATTACTAGGTCAACTCACATCACATGACCATCGCGAGATAGTAATCTATGTCATAGATACAGGACTTTTGGAAGGCTTGCAGAAATGATTTAGGGTTCTTTCAGCTCAAATTTCTCCGAAATTATCAAGTTTACATCAAAATAACTCCAGACTAATGATTAGTAGTCTATAATTATCTCAAACATAAGGCAAAAATTCAAACGCCATGGGACTATGCAACTTTACTAGGATAGGGCAAGGACTGGCTAAGCTCAATGTCAGGATAATGTGACTGACTGGGATATCGGGGCATGGTGCCAGTGGCCTGATTTCCAAGTGGCACTGCACTATAAAGTTACCATGAGTGCACACTATCACTATGAGTGCGCAGCCGTCCTAATATGACTTTAGATGTTGCCAGGACGTAAAACTCGAACAACCAACCAACCACTCCATCTCACACATGAAAGGCCTCAGTTGGGCTCCTTAAAGTCTCTCCATGTAGAGAGTCCGACTGAAGCACTGTAACCCCCACCAGAAACCAGAGAAGTGTTTGCCTGGTGCTTCAGAGGGGCTACCCCATGGGGCACTTGGTAATCACGTGGCAGACATATTCATTCCACTACGCTATCTTTTAGCTTTACCAGTCACGTAACACTGACTGAACACAAAAGCCCATCTGCAAACATGGCCAGACGCAGTTGTAATTTCTTTAGGTTTGGCTTACTTACAACGCAGTATGCACATGGAATATGTATGAGATAGGCAAACATTTTAAGCGGTTCTATGGTGCGCACTGCATTAAAGATGTGGTCACGTGATTTATTTGTACCATGCTATTTGAGCCTGAGTCTGGTAGGTTGGGATTGGTTTATCCAGCACCATTAGACTCAGAATACCCGCATGGCTAGTAATATTATCATTGTAGCTCTGTGATGCCATGTGCAGTTATTTAGGTTATATAGCATAATTATATACCGTCAACTTTACTTTAAGTGATAGTAGGGTTTGCAGTACTTTCCAAGCCCGTAATGTGCCCTAGCCTACCTCACTGTGGACAGTGATCAGGGGTGAATGCCACTAATACTACTAAAAGCCAAAGTCTGACAACTGAGACCCTCAAACCATGGTTCGACCCTCAATAACAGCTAGAGGATAGGTTGTTTTGAGATACACAAATTATTACTTGTCATATTTGGTCATAGTAATTGTGAATAGGTAAAGTTATTTTGGTCTTGTTACAGTACCCAGAAATGAAACGCTTAACACTGAGTTACATATCATATCATATTAGATTTGAACCTACATATATATAAATATATATATATATATATATATAACAAATATATGCATATATAACAAACATATGCATATATAACAAATATATGCATATATAACAAATATATGCATATATAACAAATTTATGCATATAAAACAAATATACTTGCAGGGGCATAGCTACATTGTTGCACTGTAAGCACATGCGAACAATTTCTCTCAGCAACACATTTTCCCCCCCATTCTAAGTCTTTTATCAAATGCACTTTTTATTGTATGCTTGCAATCTTAAAATTTTCTGTAAGCACTTACTTACAATGTTGTGAGTACAATTTTCAAATTTTTGGTCACGCCCCTGACTTGTCAGCTGTGGTGTAGTGCTATGGGAATGGCGTTTTCTACTTTGTTTGGGATGGGTAACGGCGTCACTTCACTATTTCAAATAAATCCAAACCTACATTATCTCACTTAATTTATTTTTAGCGCTACACCACTGCCTAAAAGCCTCATTGTCAGGTTCTCGTTGACACTTTTCACATTTTAGGTTTAAAGCTGCATAGTCCGATGAAGCACATTTCCAAAACCAAAACAATTATATAGAATTGATTGCACATATCTACCTTAGATACAGATGCGCTTAGTAAACATCTGTTTCCATATAGAAGGGAAGATTGAGACAGTTTAATGGACGCTGTTACTGCTGAAGCTTATGGTGTCAGAGTCTTGGCATGCTTGCCAACGTCAATTTGGCATGTCTGTACCTCAAATATCCCAAAAGGTAGCCATTTAAAATTAAAGTTACTTCAAACTAAAGTAAGATAGATTAAAACGATCAACCTAATATATTTATCTAAAAAAATGACAATCCCACTGAGGTAACCAGTCCTTGCCATATCCTATTAATGCTGCCGTACCCTAGCAACGCCGTATCTTATTAATGATGAGCGCCAAACTAGGAAGCGACAAGCATACATTTTTAAGTCATTGGTTTGACTCGACCGGGAATCGAACTCCCGATCTCCCGCACTACCGATTCGGCCACTATGTCCGGTGTTGCGGATTCCGAGGCACACCAGTTTGCCAGGGACACTTCCATTCAAATGCATTGTCAACGGCCGTGAGCAAATCTTCATACAGAAAAAATCAAATATCTCTAAAATTACACCACCTAGAAACAAATCGCTTCGTACACATATAGAAAACATCTTTACCATTAAGATTATATTAAATTGATAAGGTTAGGGTTCTTGATATCTATTAATTTTGAATAAAACTAATGTTTTTCACTGCACGTACCGTCCAACTCAAGGCATTGTCAATGGCCGTGAGCAATCTTCATACAGAAAATACAGGAAAAGTTAAATATCTCTAAAACGACACCACCTAGAAACAAATCGTTTGGTACACATATAGAAAACATCTTTACCAAAAACATTATATTCAATTTATAAGGTTAGTGACGATGCTGTTCGATTTTGATGCATGTGCAGAAGCAATGTGTCCCTGGCAAACTGGGGTCCCTGGGAAACCGCAACACCGGTCTGGAGTAACCAAAGATTTGACTACACTGCACAGTATAATCTTTGGAGTAACGAGACTGAATGCAAAGCGAGAGAGGGAAAACAACGTACTCCGTTTATCAGTAAGAGATTACCATGCAACAAACACCCTAGTCATATCAATAATAATATTAGGTTTCCGCAAAGGACGTACCGGTGTATAAATACGACGTCGAACTATACACAAAGTACGCGCAATGCGCGTGGTAGCCGAGAGCGGCCCTGGCAGAGCTGGGCATGTTTACGCTTGGCGAGCATTGTTTATGCGCATGCGCCTTGGTCGTCGTACGACTTCCGGGAACACAAAGTCCAAACAGTGTTCCCACATTCCTCACAGCCAATTGAGTATAACGCCGACAAAAACAATGTGGCGTGTTTGGGGCGGGAAGAAAAAGAAGACCTTTAGCTGACGTTCGTTAAAGTTGCATAGTCCGATGGTTTTGAGTTTCTGTCATTTTTCTGAGATAAATACGTTAAATTGATTGTTATAATCTACCTTACTTTAAAGCTGCATAGTCCGATGAAGCATCACATTTTCAAAATCAAAACAATTATCTAGATTTGATTCTACATATCTAACTTAGCTACTGATGCACTTATTAAGTATGTGTTGCCACATAGAAGGGAACACTGAGCCAATTTAATAGAACCTGTAACTGCAGAAGGCTATGGTATCAGAGGTTTGGTGTGCTTGCCAAAATTATTTTCACATGTTTGAATTTCAAATCTCTCAAAAGGTAGCCATTTCAATTAAAAGTTACTTCAAACTAAATAAGGTAGATTATAATGATCAATTTAATATATTTATCTCAGAAAAATGTCAGAAACTCAAAACCATCGGACTATGCAACTTTAATCTGAAGTAACTTTTATTTTAGATTGGTAAACTTTTGAGATCTTTGAAGCACAGGCATGTAAAATTAGTTTTAGCAAGCATGCCAAAACTACGACACCATAAGCTTCAGCAGTAACAGGTTCTATTAAATTGACTTGGTATTCCCTTCTATATGGCAACAAATGTTTAATAACTGCCTGAGTATCTAAGTTAGATATGCGACAATAAATTCTGGATAATTGTTTTGGTTTTGAAAATGTGATACTTCGTCAGACTATGCAGCTTTAAGGTGTGTATTCACTATCTTAGTTTGAAGCATCTTTTATTTTAAATAGCTAACTTTTAAGATATTTGAAGTGCAATCATGCAAAATATATTTGGGCAGGCATGCCAAAATAATAGGCTTCAGCAGTAAAATATTCTATTAAATTAACTAAGCATTCCCATCTATGCTTAAAGCTGCATAGTCCGGTTAAAGCATCAAAATTTCAAAACCAAAACACTAACCTAGATTTGATTCTACATATCTGTTAAAGTACAACGTCTGAACACTAGCATATATTACAATATCTAACTTAGATACTGATGCACATATTAAGCATTTCTTGCCATATAGAAGAGAATACTGAGGCAATTTACTAGAACCCTTTAAGAGCAGAAACCTATGGTGTCAAAGTTTTGCAAGCATGCCAAAATTAATTTGGCATGCTTGCCGTATCTTATTACGTTAGCCATTCAAACTAAAAGTTACTTCCAACTGAAGTCAGGTCGATTTTAATGATCAATCTAATATATTTATCTCAGAAAATTACAAAAACTCAAAACCATCGGACTATGCAATAAGTGCATTGGTTTCTAATTTGGATACATAGGATAAACTCTAGATAATTGTTTGGGTTTTGAAAAGGTGATGCTTTTATCGGAGTACGCAGCTTCAAAGAAAGCAATGAACCCTCCGGCATACATACCATCTGCTCGTGCAGCCACTGAATAGCGAGCCTCATGTCTTTTGACCGGTCCTTCTCGTCGTCCGTGTTTTGCTGTGACGACGCGCATGCGCACAGCCGGCCTGGACCGGATTCAGAACGCGCGTCAGTGCCCACGTCAGCGCTGACCACATCGTCACAAGAACAAGGCCGACACTTTTTTCCGGTGCCGTGCTTATCACCACCGACAGCGTTACTCGGGGTTTCCGGTTTCTTGGCGGACGGTCTCTCGTCACCATCGCCACCACACGCATACTCCTCCTGTTGCCGTTTCTGGCGAGGCCGAAAGCGCTCAGGTAGCACAATGGCAGCTTCTGACTGCAGGTGGTTATTTGGAGAAGTGCATGACGTCACCACCAGTGGATAATCTGTATTGTCTGTGGAGGTCCCGTGTCCCATGATGCATTCGGGCGGCGTCTCCCCAACGGGAGACGCTGCGACCTCGGAGGTGACCTTGCTGGAGGTGTCAAGTTCAACACCACTGGGTCCGTTAATGAGGATCTGTAGCATAGTGCCTTGGTCGTTGTTGATCATTCCATGTGAGACCGTGTTGACAACATTGCAGCCTGGCACACGCGTTGTCGCTGTCGAGTTTTTCACACCAACATTCCTAGTGTGAACGCTTGGGTTGTTGACACTGTCCGAGACAATGCCATCTCCGATTACACGACGCCGACAGAACCCATCATCAATGATCGGCTCGTTCTCTAAAACAATGCCATCCTTGATGCCAATATCATGGATGATGTCATTGTTGATGACGTGACCCTTTCCAATGCCGTCCTCTGCAGTGCCATGCTTGGATGCATCGACCCTGAGCTCGGCTCCTAAAGACACACTTGACCCTAAGAGAGTGGCCGACAGGTGTTCGGGGTAACTACCTGAAGACCCTGAGTACCCTGAGTCGGATCCGCAGGAGTGGGGCCTTGGAAGACTTCTGGACGCCGAATGCCCCCTCGCGTCTACACTGGTGGAGCCCTGCCTGAGGTCCACATGAGCAGGGACCACTCTGGCACTTGCAGCCCTACCGGTGGAGACACCCGTGGCTGCATTGCATTCCGTTTTGTTGGGGAGTTGCTCGAAGTCTGAAGCTAAGTGACACCTCCTCTGTCCTGTGATTGAGGAAGTCTGGCTGGTGACGCCTGTGTTGGTGCCAACAGTGTTGTCGTCTGCATCGGAAGGGCACTCCGTAATATCCACAGTGGCTGAACCCTCCATGGCGCCTGTGGTTGTGGCGCTCCCAGTTGCTCCTGTAATGGCGTGATGCTCTTTGGCACCAGGAGTAGCTCTGGCGAAGCACTCCCTGCTGACGTCAGCCGGAGACGCCCTGACACCGGAAGTGGCGGATCACCTTCTTCGCACAGGCTTCTAGTGATAGCTACAGATCGGGGTCCTTTATCTCTGTGGGGTGACAATGCACATTTTGCACACCAGGGTCCATGATTTAATTTGATGTTTTGTTGCTTTCATTTTGTTTATTAATTATTACTGAATTGGTTGTATTTTTTAGGTGAGGCGCAGTCAGATCAGAAGGTATCTCAAGGGAGCACCTGTCCACACTCTGTCCCCTGCTGCAAGCTGGAGTGAAGTGTCCACTGGCGGTTTGCCTGGAGAAGGTGACAGGCTGCACCTGGATGGGAAGAAACATCGGGGTGGGGATGAAAAGATGAGAATAGTGCTGTAACCAGATATCTGGGGTGGGAGCGGGTGCAGTGAACACAAATGTTGTGTGCGCAGCTTATTGCGTGCTTCAAGTAGTGTAAATTGGCAGTTCAAATGAGCTTACAATAGTGAACACATTGCAGATTATTAGCTTGTTTGGTACAACTTTGTAGCTTTTATCTTACATATTGGAATAAGAATGAACACAACGCAGGTATTAAAGCTGTACACTCCGATGAAAGCATCAAATTGCATAAGGCAAATGAATCCCTTATCTAGATTTGAACCTACATATCTAACTTAGATATTGGTGCACTATAAGAATTACTTGCTGCATTGAAAGGTCTACTAAATCAATTTAATAGAACTTGTTGATGCTGACGTCTATTAGGTGAGAGTTTTTACAAGCATGTCACTATTAATTTAACATGTTTACTCTTCAAATATCTCCCAAGTTAGTCATTATAAATCAAGGTTACTAAAGCAAAGTATTTTATAATGATCAATCTAATATGTATATTTAATAAATTTACAGAACATCAAAACTACCGGACTTTCCACCTTTAACTTAAGCTTTTACTAGGCTTAGCGATTTCTTTCACAATATTAGGGTCGTCTAAAACTATCGGTTGTGTGTGGACTGGAGATGGGGCTGGGGTAGGGGTGGGTGGGTGGGGGGGGGGGGGGCTGCCCCTCGTCTCAGGTTCTTAAAGCTACATAGCCCGACGGAAGTATCCCATGTTCAAAGACAAACCGCTTACGTAGATTTGATTCTAAGCTTTTATATCAAACCTAGATACCGGTACACTTATTAAGCATTTGTCGCTGCATAAAAGGGACTATTAAAGTTGCATATTCCAATGGTTTTGAGCTTCTGTCATTTTTATGAGATAAATATATTAGGTTGATTGTTATAATCTACCTTACTCGAGTTGGAAGTAATTTGTTATTTTAAATGGCTAACTTTTGAGCTATTCGAAGTGGAAACATGTCAAATTAGTTTTGGCAAGCACACCAAAACTTTGACACCATTGGCTTCTGCAGTAACGGGTCCTATTAAATTGCCCCAGTATTCACTTCTATGTATTGAGAAATGTTTGATAAATATGCCAGTAACTAAGTTAGATATGTAGAATCAAATCTAGATAATTGTTTCGGTATTGAAAATTTGATGTTTTCATCTGACCATGCAGCTTTAAGTCAATGTAATAAATCCTGGTAATGCTGAAGCTCAGACAACAACAGCACGCACCTGCTCACATCGAACCAATATGTTTAAGACTGCAATGAGCAAATGGGTAGTTAAATAAGTTACACAACAGTTTAGGGTAAAATCAGATGTACTAAAAGAAAATAAATGAGCCTACTTCAATTATTTTGATTTATGCAGTGATTAGATGTTCGCCCCTTTGTGCCCCTTTTGAGATTTAGTTTATCCATGTTCGGTCACAGTCAGTTCCCGATTTAGATGAAGAGAGGCCCTAGGCTGTTCCACTTCTGAGGCCCCTTCCAAAGGCCTATGACATAGTCAACATTAGTATACACCCTAGCCAAAGTCCTATATTTTGAGGCCCTAGACTTTAGCCTGCCAAGCCTATAGGATAATAGGTAAATCCTGCACTGATTACAGTACCTGCCGTGAGTATAGCTATGTTCACACACGCACTTTAAATCGATTCATATAAATCGACTTGCCTAGTTCGACGCACATTTGCTGTGTGAATGCGACACTGTGTCGAGTTAGGGCTGAATCGATTCTGATAAATTGTTTCATGGAAACCACCTGCGTGAGGTAGTTTATATGAATCTATCCAGCTGGTTCCCGGGCGGCGATAGAGTAAAATAGCGGTGCTCACCGGCTACAGGCTCAGCTGTAACTAATCGCTGGTGCCTGGCAGTGTTAGGGACCGATTAGGCCGAAATCTATTGAATGCGATCATATTTAACAGAATTACATACTCAAATAATGAAATTTAATTAAATTAACCCTAAATTCCAAGCAATATTAACGTAGCAGCTACATCGGTGTCGTTATTCATATTGTCGAATCGACGAGGCTCACCACTAAGGCTGCTGGTTCCCGGCAGCCGAAATACTTTCAAATTCGGTGTGTGTGAATGCGCCACTAAATCGATTCATATAAATCGACTTGTCTGAGTCGACATACAATTGTGTGTGTGAACACAGCTTATGACCTCGCCACAAACAGATATTTCAGCTACAAACCAAAGACGGCGTTAGTGGTCCTTTAAGAAAATACTGTGAGTTGCTCCGTATGAGCTGTGTTTCCGGTGACTCCGAGGTATCCTACTGAGTGGTGTCACACGACAAAGGAGGCCTCGTGTGTTGTACCTCCATCTGCCCCCCCCCCCCGCGCCCACACAGTTGTGTACCACTCACATTAGTCACATGTCACCTCATCAGCGTGTGCCGTGTGCGCTGGTGTCATGGTTTAACTTACTGTGAACGCAAAACATAATCATGCACCCTAATGACCTCAGTGCGCCATTCTCAGTATCGCTGCTACAAATACGGAGTGTGTGTAGACACATACACACATATTCACATACACACACACACACACATATATATATATATATATATATATATATATATATATATATATATATATCGCAGGGGCATATCTTCCATATATGCAGGTGCATACCACAGGCTCTATATATACAGTAAAACCTTTTTAACTCGACCGACCATGGGACCGACTTTAGGTGGTCCATTTAGGGAGCTGGTCGGTTTAGCGAGTTAGAATATCCTTACAATGGTATTGTTGGGACACAGGGGAGTGGTCGATGTGTGGAGAGGTCGGTATAGACAGGTTTTACTGTACATGTATATATATATATATATATATATATATATATATATATATATATATATATTATATTATGTTTTAACACACTTTATTCCAATCGCGTTGCATTCAATCTACGTCCCACTTGAAACCCCAAAACTAGTGGTCTGTATATATATACTTATATATATACATTCACTTATATATATACTTATATATATATATATATATAGAGAGAGAGAGAGAGAGAGAGAGAGAGAGAGAGAGAGAGAGAGGAGGGCGAGAGAGATGAAGGACAATGGAATAGTCCTATGAAATATAAGTCAGACCAATCTGAAAATAATATATATAATATAACCACTTCTCCCTATCTCGCTCTCTCTCTCTTCCTCTCTCTCTCTCTGTATATATATATATATATAATATCTTGATATAATATATATTATATTAATATACATTTACATATCTTACATATAAATATATATTACGTCTCTTTGCTTTTGCTTTCAGCAAAAATAATATTCTAAAAGCATTAACTATGACATGCAAGCGGAAGTGGAGTAGTGCACTTTTTTTTTGCAATAACTACCGTTGGGCGCGGGTGTAAATGTTTTCGCTAGGTTGTCAATCAATTTATATTTGAGGTGACAGCAACAGTGGCATTCTGACATTATCATGAAATGTCAGACGCTACCTACTAAGGTCGAAAATCTCCGACAGGGGGGGGGGGGGGGTGCAGGTGAGTCGCTCAGGGCCGGGTGAGTCGCTCTCCCTCCCCTCGCATCAAACGAAATGCTTCGCATTACGACCAAAGCTGCATAGTCAGATGAAAGCATCAGACTCTTTAATCCAACTGCCTTATCTAGATTTGAGCCTATATTTCCAACTTAGATACTGGTGCACTTATCAAGTAAGTATTTGTTGCTGCACCGAAGGGAATACTTAGTCAATTTAATATCTTTTAAAGGTTTCTTGCATTTTATTCTTCTAATATATTTTGGGACAACTGCTACTTCTGTTATATATCTAGGACACATACAATTTGTTTACAATAAAGCAAAAGTTGTCTTCTAACACAGCCTTTGGCCAACTAATCAGATATCTGAAAGATTGCATTTGAAACAAAACAATTTTTTTTATAGACATGCATTACGCAACCAGGTTAATAAATTAACCCCTTCCAATTTTTAATCTTTTTTTTTTTTTTTTTTTTTTTAAATGCCCGCAGTGTTTAATGTGCTGGCCTCACGCGTTGCTAAGCACACCGGAAGTAGTGCTGACCAAATTACCGCCACCTCACACGTCATGTTGCCGCGCGCAGACGAACCCAGAGTGTCCCGGACACGTGATGTCACGTAACGTACAACTACAACTTAAAAGCCACGCCATTCATCACCAAGGCCAAGATTCCTTAAACGTGTGCCTGTTGCGTGATGCGTTATGTGTAAAGAAATGGACTCAACTGTGAGTGTCTATGAGGATGATTCGATCATAGGCGTAAAACGTGTGCAGTGTGACACCCTACACTGAGGGGTAGAGGAGTAGGTGGTGGTGGGGGCGGGGGGGGGGGGGGCGACTGTGGGGCAGGGGTTTTGGCGGTGCGGGTAGTCTAGGATATATTATATAGCAATCTGTTTAGTAAACTTTCCAACGCACAATGTAATGAATGAGGGGAGGGGGGAGGGGTCGTACTGGGGGACACAGTTTGATCACCCCCCCCCCCTCCCCCCGCCGCACGAACTGCTTTAGGAAAACTCACCAAGCGTAGGCTAAAGTTAAGATTCCTTCTACGCGGTATGCGGCATGCAGTATGCGGTATGCGAATGGGAGGATTCCTTCTATGCGGTAAGCGGTAAGCGTCTCCCCACCACCACCACTACCAGATGTTTCCACTCAGCACCCCTGTGTGTGACCGTTCCGTAATGATCAGTCGCCTCTCCTAGTCGAAAACTAATGGACAAGTGCGACTGACGTTTCTATTTGCATACCACGTGCCGCATGCCGCACCGATCGCTACAGGGACCGATCGAGTTGCTGCATTCGCATTCGCATTCACATACCACGTGTAAGGGATGTAGCCCATTGACTTCAAGGCACTTCGATTTTTTGCCGCATTCGCATTCGCATTCGCATACCGCATACTGCATACCGTGTGTAAGGAATCTTAGCTTTAGGCATATATGCGAAATCTTTAAAATCCTACATCACATGTCCAAGCGTACATAAGATTTGTGTGTGTACATTAGTTGATTAAACATCGAAGTTTTCGCTCGTGGATTTCTCATTCCACTGCTCCTTGCTCTATCCTACCATTCCTAGTAATACTGAGCGCCAGGCTAGGGTCGCGACAAGCATCAATCTTTAAAGCTGCATAGTCTGATGGCTTTGAGTTTCTGACATTTTTCTTAGATAAATATATTAAATTGATCATTATTATCTACCTTAGTTTAGTTGAAGTAACTTTTAATTGAAATGGCTACCTTTTGAGATATTTGAAATTCAATTTGTATAAAAATAATTTTGGCAAGCACGCCAAAACTCTGATACCATAGGCTTCTGCAGTAACAGGTTCTATTAAATTGACTCAGTTTTCCTTTCTATTTGGCAACAAATACTTAATAAGTGCATCAGTATCTAAGTTAGATATGTAGAATCAAATCCAAATTGTTTTGATTTTGAAAATTTGATGCTTCATCGGACTATGCAGCTTCAAGTATTTGGTTGACCAGGGTTCGAATCCTATGACCTACCAAAACGGGAAGCGGACGCTCAACACATTCGGCCATGGAATATCGGCTTAATATATCATAGATAATAGATCATACACCATAGATCATACATAATTAATTAATTAATTAATAGAGAGTTAACTAAGAAGGAGGCAATATTAACTACGTGAATCTATTCGGGTGTGTTTACGTCCCTTAAATGGACCTACAGATAGTATAGCTTTATGCATTCAGGGTGGTGTTCTTATTTTGTGCTATCCATGCAGTGTTATTATTAGTGTTGCAAATAAAAGTCACCGCTCTATATCACTGACAATGCCAGCCTGGATTTACAGTCTGGTAATGGTATGAAACATTCACATCCTGGCTCACTGTGAGCTGGGGTCTAGATAAACTATTCACTCCTACCACCAGTAAGGGTTAATGACAACTATGTATAAATCAGAGCAAAAAAAATACTTACGGTAGGAATCAACAGTAAATAAGATGCAGGTGGCCTGATTCTGTTTATCCATATCATTATTATTAATATTAGCATACAGTAGATGAACTGGGAGAGAATGGGGGGGGGGGGGTCACCAATATTGCAGCCACTAGATTCTAATTTTAAAGTATATTAATTAATATGATTTCATCATTTCGCCCTTCCAGAACTAGCGCGTATGCGAACTATATATTTAGAATATTACATAAGTATTTGGACCATCTAATTAGCAATAGCACATTCGATTAAAAATGCATGCATGTGATTATGTCTAATATCTCAGTCTTCCCAAAAAAAATTCTGTAGGGTTGTCTACAGCCCAGAGGCAGTGCTGCGAGTGTAACTAAGCATAGTCCTGATGTTAAAGTCACATAGTTCGATGGCTTTGCGTTTCTGTTATTTTCTTAGATACATATATTAGGTTGATTGCTTTAATATGCTTTTCTTTTCATTTTTAATGGCTAACTTTTAAGATATTTAAAGTACAAACATGCGAAATTAATTTAGGCAAGAACGGCAAAACTCTGACACCATAGGCTTTTGCAGTAATACTAATAGGTTCAGTATTCCCTTCTATGTAGCAACAAATACATAACAAGTCCATCAGTATCTAAGTTAGATATGTATAATCAAATCTAAATAATTGTTTTGGTTTTGAAAATTTGATGCTTTCATCAATCTATGCCGCTTTAATTTCAAGTAGCAGCTACCCACCATTGGTCCCCCCCCCCCCCCCGACCCCAGTGCTTAACATAGGTTAGGAAGGTCACAGGAAATGTTAAAGTTGCATAGTCCGATGGTTTTGAATTTCTGTACTTTTTCTGAGATAAATATATTAGATCGATCACTAGTATCTACTTTACATTAGTTTAAAGTTACTTTTATTTTAAATGGTAAACTTTTGAGATATTTTTAGTGCAAACATGGAAAATTAGTTTGCCAAAACTCTAACACCATAGACTTCTGCAGTAACAGGTTCTGTTAAATTGATTCAGTATTGCCTTCTACGCAGAAACAAATGCTTAATAAGTGTGTCAGTATCTAAGTTAAATATGTAAAATCACATATAGATAATTGGTTTGGTTTTGAAAATTTGATATTTCATCGGACTATGCAGCTTTAATATTATTAATAATAATCAGTAGTGATCTCAATCTGCCTTTGGAGTCGGAAGAACTCCCCAGCTGTTTTCCGTCCTAATATAACCTTACATGTTGCTAGGAGTAGCTGCACGAACCTATACTTCTTAGGACTATTTGAAATGCTCACGGATAGCTTGAAAACATCCTTTTCACAGCCTCTGCTAATAATATGCAGCCCTGCTAGTCCAAGTGGTCCACTCATCTCTATAACAGTTAAAGTTGCATAGTCCGATGGTTTTAAGTTTCTGTCATTTTCTGAGATAAATACATTAGGTTGATCGTTATAATGTACCTTACTTTACTTTGAAGTAGTAGTAGTTATTTTAAATGGCTAACTTTCAAGATATTTCAAGTGTGAACATGGGAAATTAATTTTGGCAAGCACACCAGAGAGTGTGTATATAGATGAAAGGGACAACTATCATAGTAGAATGTGTAACAGCTGCCGACTGTGGCACTCCAAGTGGTGGTTGTTGAACACTTTATGACACAGCTGGCAAACTCAAGGCATTGTGCAATCTTCATACAGAAAATGTCAAATATCTCTAAAACCACACCACCTAGAAACAAATCGCTTGGTACACATATAGAAAACATATTCAATGAATAGATTATATTAAATTTATAAGGTTAGTGTTCTGCATTTCTATTAATTTGGAATAAAATAAACGTTTTGCACTGCATGTACGGCAAACTCAATGCGTTGTCAATGGCGGTGAACAATCTTCATACAGAAAATGTCAAATATCTCTAAGACTACATGACCTAGACACAAGCCGCTTGGAACACATATAGAAAACATGTTTACCAAAAGGATTATATTGAATTTATAAGGTTAGGGTTCTGGATTTCTATTAACTTTTGAAGAAAACTAATGTTTTGCACTGCGCGTACCAGCAAATTCAAGACTTGTTCAACAATAACCGCCAGGAGCGCCACTGTAGCCTGTGTTACCGATTTTCGCGGGAGTTGTCCCTCTCATCTATATACACGCTCTCTGAGCACACCAAAACTCTGACACCATAGGTTTCTGCAGTAACCGGTTCTATTAAATTGCCTCAGTATTCCCTTCTATGCGGCCACAAATGTTTAATAAGTGCATCAGTATCTAATTTAGACATGTAGAATCAGATCCTGATAATTGTTTTAGTTTTGAAAATTTGATGTTTTCATCGGACTATGCAGCTTTAACACTCATGATTAATGCCAAATTATGCCAATGTTCAGTCATGCGACATGCTTAAAGCTGCATAGTCTGATGAAAACATCAAATTTTCAAAACTAAAACAATTATCTAGATTTGATTCTACATATCTACCTTAGATACTGACACACTTATTAAACATGTACCGGCACATAGAAGGGATGACTGAGTCAATTAATAGAACCTGTTACTGCAGAAGCCTAGGGTGATAGAGTTTTGGCAAGCTAGCTTGCCAAAATTAATTAGCATGTTTCTATTTCAAATATCTCAAAAGTTTGGTATTTAAAATAAAAGTTACTTCAAACTAAAGTAAGGTAGATTATAATGAAGAACCTAATATGTTTATCTCAGAAAATGAGAGAAACTCAAATCCATCGGGCTATGCAACTTTAAGTGTTAGTTTTAAAGCGTGAACAATATCCACACAGTCTAACTTCGCAGCGTGCTTAGAATATACACAGATATTTACATATTATACTCTTAAGCGGCAACTAAAATAGTATTGTGCAGTTATGACTCTATATAAGAATATTACTTACGTCACGGCTGCGTAGTAGAAAGCCGGGGAAGTAGTTCCGGTTGGAGTGTTCGTTCGGGCCGGTTGCCATGTTCAGCATATGCAAGCTCCAGGCAACATCTCGTTTAAAAGAACGAATGAAGAAGAAAAAATAAAGGAGGTTGAGGGGAGAGAGAGAGAGAGGGAGAGAGAGAGAGCGAGCGAGAGATAGAGAGTGTGTGTGCGTGTGTGCGTACGTGTGTGTGTGCGAAGGAGATAAGCCTGCGGAACAACAACGCAGTTCCTCAACCTGCAGCAAAGTGTTGCTAAGTAACTGAATAGGTTGTTCCACTAGGAAAATGCAAATGTTGTGATGTTGTTTCCGCGTATACCGAGTGCTAGATATCCCGTGTACAGAGTGGCGCTGGTGCCCGGAGGGTCGGTGATTTGTTGAGCGTGTCGTTGTCGTACGACATCGTCAAGGCGCCTTGGAGACATACCTGCGCAGCGTCGTCTTCAGCACATCCCCCCCCCCCCCACCACCACCACCACCACCACCAGCACCACCACCCCGACCCCCCACCTGGTGGTATCAGCGAGAAAGCGCAAACATTGGCTTCACTGATGGTCAACCCAGCAAGCACCCTATGGAGCAGCAGGCAGATGGGGTGTGATAGGGTTTGGGGGTGTGGATGGGGTCCTGTTCCCAATATTGTCCAGTGGTCCAACTCCTCGACATATCCTACTCATCTAAAGACTGGTGCTTTGATCAGGCCCAGTCTCAATGTGTAGGAGGAGTAAGCAGACTTTGTACAAGTTGTAGCCCCGCCGTCCACCAAACACCCTGCCCCTCTCCAACTGCGCCCCGGCTCCTGTCGCTGCCCCGTCCCGGGACTGACGACCACGCGGAAAGAACCCTTCACCTCCCGGGGAGGGGGTAGGTGGGAGGTGGGGGGGGGGGGGGGGGGCTCACAACGGCTATGAATGGGGGAGGGCTGGGGGGGCGCCACCGTCTCTGATAGCTTGCCAAGTTACCTTATGTAGCAGTCACACTACGACGACAAGGGGGTGACGACAGCCAGGCGGCTGGGATTTTGTGAAATCCCGACGACAGATGCAAATTCGGGCTAAGTTGGACGACAATCGGACGACATCCGGACGACATCCGGACCACAGACGGGACGACAGCGGCGCGACAGTGTCTGTGTGTGTGTGTGACTATGTGCCTCTGTGTGTGTCTCTATGTGTGTGTCTATGTCTCTGTGTCTCTGTGTGTGTCTCTGTGTGTGTCTGTGTGTGTGTGTCTGTGTGTGTGACTGTGTGTCTCTGTGTGTGTCTCTATATGTGTGTCTGTGTCTCTGTGTATGTGTGTGTCTCTGTGTTTCTGTGTGTGTGTCTGTGTGTGTGTCTGTGTGTGTGTGTCTGTGTGTGTGTGACTCTGTGTCTATGTGTGTGTCTCTATGTGTGTGTCTGTGTCTCTGTGTATGTGTGTGTCTCTGTGTTTCTGTGTGTGTGTGTCTCTGTGTGTGTATCTGTGTGTGACTCTGTGTGTGTCTCTGTGTTTTTGTGTGTGTGTCTCTGCAACAGAGACACCAAGACACAGAGACACACACACAGAGAGTGCGTGTGAGTGTGAGTGTGGGTGTGAGTCTGAGTGTGGGTGTGGATGTGGATGTGAGTGAGAGTGTGAGTATGAGTGTGATAGTGAGTGTGATAGTGAGTGTGATAGTGAGTGTGAGTGTGATAGTGAAGTGTGAGTGTGATAGTGAAGTGTGAGTGTGATAGTGAAGTGTGAGTGTGATAGTGAGTGTGATAGTGAGTGTGATAGTGAGTGTGAGTGTGATAGTGAAGTGTGATAGTGAAGTGTGAGTGTGATTGTGAGTGTGATAGTGAAGTGTGAGTGTGATAGTGAAGTGTGAGTGTGAGTGTGATAGTGAGTGTGAGTATGAGTGTGATAGTGAGTGTGAGTGTCAGTGTGATAGTGAGTGTGATAGTGAGTGTCAGTGTGATAGTGAAGTGTGAGTGTGATAGTGAGTGTGAGTGTCAGTGTGATAGTGAAGTGTGAGTGTGATAGTGAAGTGTGAGTGTGATAGTGAAGTGTGAGTGTGATAGTGAGTGTGATAGTGAGTGTGAGTGTGATAGTGAAGTGTGAGTGTGATAGTGAGTGTGAGTGTGTGTGGTTTATCGCACACACAGAGACACAACAGAGACACACACACAGACACACACACAGACACACACAGAGACACACACAGAGACACACACAGCAACAGAGACACACATAGACACACATAGATGCACATAGAAACACACACATAGACACACATAGACACAGACACACACATAGACACAGACACAGAGACACAACAGAGACACACACACAGAGACACACACAGACACAGAGACACACACACACAGACACACACAGACACACACATAGACACACATAGACACAGACACACACATAGACACAGACACAGACACATAGACACAGACACACACATAGACACAGACACAGAGACACACAGAGACACATACATGGAGAGAGAAGCAACTACAGCTTAACGACAAGACGACAGTGCCGCGACAGTGCCGCCACAGTGCCGCAACAGTGCGACAGTGCCGCGACAGTGCCGCGACAGTGCCGCGACAGTGCCGCGACAGTGCCGCGACAGTGCCGCGACAGTGCCGCGACAGTGCCGCGACAGTGCCGCGACAGTGCCGCGACAGTGCCGCGACAGTGCCGCAACCTCGGATGTCGTCTGCTGTCATCAAAGTTTTTCAACATGTCCAAAATCCCCGCGACAACTCGGCGACAGTCGAGAAAGAGTGGAGAAACTGAAGGTGTCGCGGAGGTGTCGCGGCGGCACCTGCGCGGCACCTGCGCGACACCTGCGCGACAAATGGGTGTGGGTGTCGCAGGGCTGTCGCCGCTGCTTGTCGTCGTAGTGTGACTGCTACATTACTACTTATTCCCCGTGAAGGGTTGCCCGTGTGTCTCTGTGTGTGTATTGGGGGGCGGGGGGGGGGGGGGGGGGGGGGGGGGGAGAATGAGGCTGTGGGAAATATGGTACACGTATGCTAAAACCACTACTGGGTCCAAGTAGTACTAGTAGTGACCGCCTATGGTTCATATGAAATGTATGTATATATATATATATATATATATATATATATATATACATATATATATATATATATATACATATATATATACATACATACATACATATATATATATATATATATATATATATATATATATATAATATATATATATACAGTAAAACCTCTCTAAATCGACCGACCTTGGGATCGACTTTAAATGGTGCATTTAGGTAGGTGGGCGAGTTAGGGAGTTAGAATATGGAATATGGTGACAGTGGTATTTGTGGGACCCAAATAAAGCTATCGATATAGGGGAGTGGTCGATCTGTGGAGGTGGTCAGTTAGGGCGGTTTTGCTGTATGTATATGTATATATTATAATATATAGAGATAGGAACAGAGCGAGAGATAGAGAGAGAGATAGAGAGAGAGAGGGAGAGAAAGAGAGCATAGTACACATTACCGATGAAGGGTAATGACTACTATGGATAACATAAATCACACAAGAATTACAAAAGAGCTCATATAAAACAACAATCAACAAGGGGGAGCGCTTTCCACAGATGGGGATTTCGCGAAGGTATGTTGCCGTATTAACTCCAAGAACAAAATGTATGCACTTCAGCAGTTTTATTAGACTAGAAATTTGAAACCTATGTAAATCATGTACGCGAAATCATGCACACACATATATACATACATATATAAGTATATATAAGTATATATAGTATACTGCTTTATAGAAATAGGAAAGCAAAATGTGCCTGGGTATTTAAATTTCAATAATTCAATATAATTCAACATAATTCAACATAATTCAACACAATTCAATATAATTCAATATAGTTCAATATAATTCAATATAATTGAACATAATTAAATATAATTCAACATAATTCAACATATTTCCATATAATTCAATATAATTAGTCAACAATTTGCCATGTCTAACTAATAATATAAATATAATACTGTGGTGGTGCAATAATAAGTAATTCACATGGTATTTACACGGTTCCGGTTACAGGACACGTACACCTATCGCGGATTGATACTAATCTGTATGAGGCGTTGGTTGGTTGGTTGTTGGAGTTTTACGTCCTGGCAATATCTAAGGTATATCAGGACGGGTACCGACTTGTGACTGCACACTCATGACGACTTTTATAGTGCAGCCCCAGTGGGAGACCAGGCCACCAGCATCATGATCTGATACCCCACTCACTCACATTATCCTGGCCCTGAGCCAACGGGTCATTGCCCTACCCTAATAATGTCGAGTGCCTGGCGAGGAAGAGACAAGTATAATTTTTTAACTCATTGGTTTGACTTTACCAGGGTTGGAACCTGTGGGTTTGAATCACACAATCTACCAACATGGGAGATGGACACTCAACTCATTCAGCCATCCTGTCTGGTCCTGTATGAGGGTGCGCCTATCATGGATTGATATCAAAGTGTATGAGGCTGTGCCTATCATGGATTGATATCAAACTGTATGAGGGTGCGCCTATCACGGATTGATATCAAAGTGTATGAGGCTGTGCCTATCATGGATTGATATCAAACTGTATGAGGCTATGCCTATCACGGATTGGCATCAAACTGTATGAGGCTGTGCCTATCACGGATTGATATCAAATTGTATGAGGCTGTGCCTATCACGGATTGATATCAAACTGTATGAGGCTGTGCCTATCATGGATCGATATCAAACTGTATGAGGCTGTGCCTATCACGGATTGGCATCAAACTGTATGAGGCTGTGCCTATCATGGATTGACATCAAACTGTATGAGGCTGTGCCTATCATGGATTGACATCAAACTGTATGAGGTTGTGCCTATCATGGAATGGCATCAAACTGTATGAGGCTGTGCCTATCATGGATTGGCATCAAACTGTATGAGGATGTGCCTATCACGGATTGATATCAAAGTGTATGAGGCTGTGCCTATTATGGATTGATATCAAACTGTATGAGGCTGTGCCTATCACGGATTGGCATCAAAGTGTATGAGGCTGTGCCTATCATGGATTGATATCAAACTGTATGAGGGTGCGCCTATCACGGATTGATATCAAAGTGTATGAGGCTGTGCCTATCATGGATTGATAGAAAACTGCATGAGGCTGTGCCTATCATGGATCGATATCAAACTGTATGAGGCTGTGCCTATCATGGATTGGCATCAAACTGTATGAGGCTGTGCCTATCATGGATCGATATCAAACTGTATGAGGCTGTGCCTATCACAGATTGATATCAAACTGTATGAGGCTGTGCCTATCACGGATTGATATCAAACTGTATGAGGCTGTGCCTATCACAGATTGGCATCAAACTGTATGAGGCTGTGCCTATCACAGATTGATATCAAACTGTATGAAGCTGTGCCTATCACAGATTGATATCAAACTGTATGAAGCTGCACCTATCGCTGATTAATATATAACTGTACAAGGCTGCACCTATCACGGATTGATGTCAAACTGTATGAGGCTGTGCCTATCATGGATTGATATCAAACTGTATGAGGCTGTGCCTATCACAGATTGGCATCAAACTGTATGAGGCTGTGCCTATCACGGATTGATATCAAACTGTATGAAGCTGTGCCTATCACAGATTGATATCAAACTGTATGAAGCTGCACCTATCGCTGATTAATATATAACTGTACAAGGCTGCACCTATCACGGATTGATGTCAAACTGTATGAGGCTGTGCCTATCACGGATTGATATCAAACTGTATGAGGCTGTGCCTATCACGGATTGGCATCAACCTGTATGAGGCTGTGCCTATCACGGATTGATATCAAACTGTATGAAGCTGTGCCTATCACGGATTGATATCAAACTGTATGAAGCTGCACCTATCGCCGATTAATATATAACTGTACAAGGCTGCACCTATCACGGATTGATATCAAACTGTATGAGGCTGTGCCTATCATGGATTGATATCAAACTGTATGAGGCTGTGCCTATCACGGATTGGCATCAAACTGTATGAGGCTGTGCCTATCACGGATTGATATCAAACTGTATGAAGCTGTGCCTATCACGGATTGATATCAAACTGTATGAAGCTGCACCTATCGCCGATTAATATATAACTGTACAAGGCTGCACCTATCGCGGATTGATATCAAACTGTACGAGGATGCGCCTATCGTGGATTGATATCAAACTGTATGAAGTTGCGCCTATCACGGATTGATATCAAACTGTACGAGGCTGCACCTATCGCCGATTGCTATCAAACTATGGCCGAACAGTCACCCAGCGGTCGCCCAGCAGTCGCCGATGTTAGGGGGATTGGTCGCTGAGTCGGCGACCGAGTCGGCGACCGCTCGGCAACCACTCAGTCACCGCTCGGTGACTGCCTGGTGACCAAAATTCTCACGCTCCTGACGCGGCAGTCGGCGAGTGGTCGGTGAGTGGTTATCGCCAACCAATGGTGATCCGGCGCCGACCGAACTGGTCCTTGCCCTATCCTAGTATAATGCCGAGCACCTAGCTAGGAAGCGACAAGTATACATTTTTAAGTCATTGGTTTGACTCGACTAGGGTTCAAAAACACGCACCCATGGGTTCGGATCCTCCGATCTCCCAAAACAGGAGGTGAATACTTAACTCATTCGGCCACCCCGTCTGGTGAAACGAGTGGGAATGTGTGGATACGGGTATTCCTTTACTTTGTTTGAGAGGTGTGACGGTGTTCCCTCACTCTCTTATCATTATTATTATCATCATGATTATCATTATCAGCATAATCATTATTACCATTAGTATTATTATAGCACTGAATCAATGGAAACCACTATAGACTGGCTGATGCCCGGTACACACTGCCCGTATACGACGTAAAAACCGGTGCACACTGCCCGTATACGACGTAAAACTGGGTTTTAGTCGTTAGGTGTGCGACCCCCGCGCACACTAGACGCATGCGATTCACGACTAAAACTAATTTTTAGGGCTAAAACGGTAGGTGTGCGCTAGCACTACGATTGCGATTCCCGATTCGAAAAATGAATTGGCCCGACTCCAGTTTTAAGCTGATCGGGAGTCCTAAGCGCGAATCCTATACGCTATGTGTGTACATGGCATAAGCAGACGAAGGATTCAATCAAACTGGGCTAGTCATCGAAGGTGTGTTGTCAAAAACAGAAAATCACCATGTTTCTTTACTATTGTTTCGGTTTGCTTACGATGGGCTTTTACTAGCTTTAGTAGTGCATAGTAGGTGAAGTACTGCCATTGAAACCCGTTTTCAGCACAATTGTGCATGTTATTTTTATTTACTATAGCATAACGAACCACTGACTGGGCGTGTGCTTATAATTAATAGAAGTGACACTAGCAGTAGTACACCACACCTGTTGTTGAGGTCGGCACACGGCGTAGTTGGCCTAGTTTGGTTCTTGAACCCTATTTGCCTGACGAATCCAGTAATTACCACTATGCGCCCGTCTGGGGAAATACACATTTTTATGTGTTGATTTCAGGTAAGTTACCAAACTCTGTCCACTACTTACCTGTGATAGCCTTATATTAACGTGATAACGCGCACATTATGGTGTTCAAGCGACATTAAATTACATGTGCAACTACCTATAACTACTGATATTATATAATCGTGTTTACCAGGTTATATATCTACAGCCTGAACCAAGTAGGCCTAACCCAGTCAACAGCTGCAAGGCATTACTTGTAGTGCTGTCACCTGGCGGCTCAAGTTAACCTAGTTTTACTGAGGTGGTGATGGTACTTCTTCGTATATTGTCGGTATATGAGATTGCAGACGATACCGTGTTAAGACTGCTTCCACTACAGGAGCTCATTCTGACATATTTCTTTAGAGGAAATCGGCTGCCGCGACTACTCTTTCCGATAAGCAACAAGAGGTCTTATATATACACTCTCCCACAGACATGACAGCACATGCTACATCCTTTGATGAACCAGTTGTGGACCATTGGTTGGAACAGAAAATAGCCCAAACTGCAAATGGGTCCTCTGAGCAGGATCGATCGGATGACCCACACCTTCACAGGTGGACACTGTAATGCCTGAGCTTGAGCAGGATCGATCGGATGACCCACACCTTCACAGGTGGACACTGTAATGCCTGAGCTTGAGCAGGATCGATCGGATGACCCACACCTTCACAGGTGGACACTGTAATGCCTGAGCTCCCGCTCCCTTATAAATCTATATGTATTTATATAATGTATGTTATATTTACACTATATATAAAGTATGTGTGTGCTTACAAGTGTCCTTACCTCTATTAGAAGTACTCAATTAAAAGTTCACATTTAAATGCCAATAGTAAAGTTGCAACTAATTAAATAATCCAACAAAATTGAAACCAACGTCACTATCTTGGTACCTCTATTGTACCAGAGAGCGTGTATATAAACAGATGAGAGGGACAACTCCCATACTAGAGCATGTAACATCTGCCGACTGTGGCGCTCCAAGTGGTGGTTGTTACAGTATATGACACAGCTGTCAAACTCAAGGCATTGTCAATGGTCGTGTGCAATCTTCATCCAGAAAAAGTGAAATATCTCTAAAACTACACCACCTAGAAACAAACTGATTGGAATACACATAGAAAACATGTTTACCAACAAGATTATATTAAATTGATATGGTTAGGGTTCCGGATTTCTATTAATTTGGAATAAAACTGACGTTTTTCACTACGCGTACGGCAAACTCAAGGCATTGTCAATGGTCGTGTGCAATCTTCCTACAGAAAAAGTGAAATATCTCTAAAACTACACCACCTAGAAACAAACTGATTGGAATACACATAGAAAACATGTTTACCAACAAGATTATATTAAATTGATATGGTTAGGGTTCTGGATTTCTATTAATTTGGAATAAAACTGACGTTTTTCACTACGCGTACGGCAAACTCAAGGCATTGTCAATGGTCGTGTGCAATCTTCCTACAGAAAAAGTGAAATATCTCTAAATCTACACCAAATAGAAACAAGCCGCTTAGTACACATATAGAAAACATGTTTACCAACAAGATTATATTGAATTTATAAGGTTAGGGTTCTGGATTTCTATTAATTTTGAATAAAAACAAATGTTTTGCACTGAGCGTACCGGCAAACTCAAGGCTTGTTCAACACTAACCGCCAGGAACGCCACTGTAGCCTGTGTTACCGTTTTTCGCGAGAGTTGTCCCTCTCATCTGTTTATATACACGCTCCCTGATTGTACTTTCACAACCTGTTGCAGTTAGTTTCCAATAGATGGCGCCACCATAGCTTACGGTCAGCCATTTAATATGCTTCTGCAGCTAATGATATGTATAGTCTCTGTATCATATATCTCGTTCTTCATCCATTTCAACCGAACTTTCTACCAAACATCTTGTAGCAACCACCCATTGATCTCAATAGAACAAAAAGAGAACACCGTTTTTTTAAACAGCAACATTGAAGATATTTCTATATCATCACCTTTCACTCACTCCATCAGCACCGACACCTAACGCGTACGGCAAACTCAAGGCATTGTCAATGGTCGTGTGCAATCTTCCTACAGAAAAAGTGAAATATCTCTAAAACTACACCACCTAGAAACAAACTGATTGGAATACACATAGAAAACATGTTTACCAACAAGATTATATTAAATTGATATGGTTAGGGTTCTGGATTTCTATTAATTTGGAATAAAACTGACGTTTTTCACTACGCGTACGGCAAACTCAAGGCATTGTCAATGGTCGTGTGCAATCTTCCTACAGAAAAAGTGAAATATCTCTAAATCTACACCAAATAGAAACAAGCCGCTTAGTACACATATAGAAAACATGTTTACCAACAAGATTATATTGAATTTATAAGGTTAGGGTTCTGGATTTCTATTAATTTTGAATAAAAACAAATGTTTTGCACTGAGCGTACCGGCAAACTCAAGGCTTGTTCAACACTAACCGCCAGGAACGCCACTGTAGCCTGTGTTACCGTTTTTCGCGAGAGTTGTCCCTCTCATCTGTTTATATACACGCTCCCTGATTGTACTTTCACAACCTGTTGCAGTTAGTTTCCAATAGATGGCGCCACCATAGCTTACGGTCAGCCATTTAATATGCTTCTGCAGCTAATGATATGTATAGTCTCTGTATCATATATCTCGTTCTTCATCCATTTCAACCGAACTTTCTACCAAACATCTTGTAGCAACCACCCATTGATCTCAATAGAACAAAAAGAGAACACCGTTTTTTTAAACAGCAACATTGAAGATATTTCTATATCATCACCTTTCACTCACTCCATCAGCACCGACACCTAACCCCCCCCCCCCGCCCCCAACACCTCACCACCACCCCCTCCCAACCTCCCCGACTGGATGGGGTGGTCAAGTGGCCTAGAGACACACCATTCCTGTGCGGGAGGCCGCGGCATCAATCTCCAGTTGAGTCAAACCATGCAAAAACTAAATAACATTGATATTTGCCACTACCTTGCCTAGCGCTCAACATTTCTATGATAGGGCAACGACTGGTTAACTAAATTTCACGATAATGTAACATGGCATGGTGTCGGCAGTAGTGTATCCAAATAGCACTATAAAGCCGACATGAGTCTTTGTTGTCACAAGTCGGTACTTTATATATAAATTACCTACAGGAGGCAACATAGTGTAAATAACTATGGTTGGACATAACCAGAAGGCCAGTTTTAGCGCTTATATGTTGGTTATAGGTCCTAGCTGTTGCTAGGACCTACAACCCTACTAACCAAACCAAACATCCATTTCAGCTGAACACTTATTGCATTACTCACTCACCCACCTTTGCACCCCCCCCCCCTCACACACACACAAACTACGCTCAAGATGTTACCGTCATTAAAGTTGCATAGTCCGATGACGTTTGAATTTGTTAGTTATATTTGAGATAAATAGCTCAGGTTGACCTAATGGGGGACCTCCGACTTTTCAGTTCAAATTCCTGCCGTTTGAGTCGCCACTGAACGAGTGGGCCTAAACTGCACACTGTCACACTGCAAACTCAATGGCTATGAGCAATCTTCATTCAGAAAAAGTGAAATATCTCTAAAACCACACCACCTAGAAGCAACCCGCTTGAAAAACATATAGAAAACATATTCAACGAATAGATTATATTAAATTTATACGGTTAGGGTTCTGCATATCTATTAATTTTGAATAAAATAGGCGTTTTGCACTGCGCATACCGGCAAACTCAATGCATTGTCAATGGCCGTGAGCAATCTTGAATTATATTCATACAGAAGAAGTGAAATATCTCTAAAACCACACCACCTAGACACAAACTGCTTGGTACACATATAGAAAACATATTCAACGAATAGATTATATTAAATTTATAAGGTTAGGGTTCTCCATTTCTATCAATTTTGAATAAAATAGACTTTTTGCACTGCACGTACCGGCAAACTCAATGCATTGTCAATGGCAATATCTCTAACACCACACCACTTAGAAATAAACTGTTTGGTACACATATAGAAAACGGCCTCCCTGCATAATGGGTGTTTCAAAGTGAGTGTCCAAAGGGGTGAGGTTATAAATTCACTGGTTATTCTATATATGCTGTCCCAAATCATTAGCTATTTAATACACTAGTATCTAAGTTGGATATATAGGATCAACTGTAAGTAGTTGTTTTAATTTTGACAAAATTATATTTCATCGGACCATCCAACTTTAACGCCACCTGCGTCTCCACCCTCACCCCACAGCCTTTCCCTCCACCCCTACCCAACGTATCGATCTCCACCTCAACCCCCTTCGCATCCACCCCCAGCATCACCAGTCCATCCAACTTTCCCCTCCACCTCCATCATATCCAGATCAACATGTGTGCACACCAACACACGCACGCAAACCCCAAAATGCAGCACACACATGCACAGTTACTTGGTCACACTTTCCCACCACCACCATGTCCCCATCCACACCCACCCACACACAAACCCCACCATGCAGCACACACATACACACAGTTACTTGGTCATACTCCCTCACCCCTATTATATCCCCCCCAGTCCCCCCCCCCCCACACAAACCCGAACATGGAGCACACAAATACGCAGTTACTTGGTCATACTCCTTCACCCATAATATATCCCCCCCCCCCCCATCCACAAACCCGAACATGGAGCAAACAAATACGCAGTTACTTGGTCATACTTTCCCACCACCACTATGTCCCAATCCACACCCACCCACACACAAACCCCAACACGCAGCACACAAATACACACAGTTACTTGGTCATACTCCTTCACCCCTATTATATCCCCCCCATCCACAAACCCGAACATGGAGCACACAAATACGCAGTTACTTGGTCATACTTTCCCACCACCACTATGTCCCCATCCACACCCACCCACACACAAACCCCAACATGCAGCACACAAATACACACAGTTACTTGGTCATACTCCTTCACCCCTATGATATCAGCCCCCCACCCCCACCCCCAGGCCCCCGCCCCCCTCACAAACCCCAACATGCAGCACACACATACACACAGTTACTTGGTCACACTTCCCCATTCCATCATGTCCCCATCCACACACCCACACGCATACCTGCCAACTATTACGATTTTGGCGGAATAATTACGATTTGTTTATTCTCATTCCGCCCTACGAATTATAAACATATTATTCCGCTTTTTCATCCGGCCCGGATCCGGCCCGCATCCCGCGAAAACTGGTAATAATTTCTTTAATAATGTGCCTAAAATGTCTCTGAAAATGCACCAGAATGCACCATTCTTTATGTATTTTCCAAAAAATTTCGGGGGCATGCCCCCGGACCCCCCTAGAACGCTTGCGCGCCTCACTTCGCTCGGATGGATTTCTATTATTAGGATTTTCGTTTAACAAAAGTTGGCAGGTATGCACACACAACCCTCCCCAACATACAACACACAGGTACATGATCACACCAGGGATCCTACTATCTCTGGTCACACTCCTTCACCTCACAATATCGCCTCCCCCCACCCACCCCCCACACACAACCCCCAACATATACAGAGTTTTACATGGTCGCACTCCCCACCCCGCCCTCAGTGCACCTCCCTCCCCGCCTCGCGCGTCTCACCGTGACGTCACGGCTCGCCGTCACGCCGCCCTCTCCTCGAGCTGCTCACATCCTAGTCGTTGCCGCGCCGTGCCGAGCCGTGCACGCCGAGTTGGATCAGTCACCATGCTGGTCGCACTTCTACTGGGCGCCCTTCTCAGCGCGGGATGCGGGGTGGGCGTCGGGGCGGCGCCCTCCTACAACCGCCGGACCTTGCCCGTGGACCGCCGGCCCCTGCAGGACGGGCCACGTGACCATGTCGGGAAGCCCGAGGTCCAGATAGAGTCGCAGCCGGGTAGGTCCTGCAGTTTGTGTGGGGGTTCATGTGTTTTCATGTGTTTTTGTCTGCTTGTGTCTGTTTGTATCTGTGTTGTGTGTGTTTGTTTGTGGGTTTGGTTTTGTCTGTTTGTGGTTTTGTCTGTTTGTGTTTTTTGTCTGTTTGAATGTGTGCGTTTGTTCGTATTTGTGTGTGTGGTAATGTTATTGAAAAGTAGTAATCTAATTTAGTATATTTATCTTCTTCTTTTTGGCGGAGGGGCGGAGGACACATTGCACATTCATCTGAATAGAATCTCATTTTTTAAAAGGTGCATCGTCCTATGAAAACATCGAATTTAAACCAAAATTCTTATCTAGATTTAATCCTACATATCCAATTTATAAACTGGTGCACTTACTAAGCATGAATTGCTGTACCAAAGGGGATTCAATAGAATCGGTTACTGCTCAAATGTATGGTGTTAGAATTTTGACGGGCTTGCAAAATTAGTTTTGTATGTTTTCACTTTAAATATCTCCAAAGTTAGCCATTTAAAAGTAAAGGTTACTATAAACTAGAGGAAACTATATTATACTGATAAATCTGATGTATTTATCTAATTAAATGACAGAAACTCAAAAGCATATACAATCAGCTCTGCTTAATCTGACACTGGTTAATCCGACAATTTTGCATACCGTCACGATTTCAGGTGTAACAGATTTCTCCAATGTTAATCAATGCTAATTACTCTGGTTAATCTGACAATTGCTTTCCGACACTGACGTTGCTTTTTTTTTTTTTAACAAACATGCCTATAGCTCTGGTTAATCCGACACTTGAAATCCATCGAACAAAGTCCCTTGATATCCGGAAAATTCCGGTTTGTGTCCGTTGTATATCCGGCCTGATCCATTAGAAGTTTTGAACGTCCACAAAACTTGGAACGGATGCCACCGGATTGACGTCTACGTTTCTTGTCCTGTTTGAGTCTGTTTAGTCCGCTTATCGTCCATTGGCTATCCGTTCATGTCTGTTTCATGTCCATTCGTCCGGTGTCCTTTGACCTGATATCGCAACATTTTGACACATTTCAATACATTTTGATACTATCAAGCCCCAACACCACCGGACTAGACAATTCTGTCCATTGCTCCATCCGGCATAGTGTGACAGGTACTTTAGATTCGATGAATGCCCAACACTTTAAACTCACTTTGCACCGATAACCACACACCTCCCGATGATCAACCTTGGTAGGATCTTAGCCATGTTCGTTTCTAGTGTAGATTGCATTGCAATTTTACTAGAAAATATTTTGCAATAGATAACATAGGCCTACCCCTGTATGTATCTATGTATGTGTATTTACCACTTCCCCCACCATCCAGTATGTAAGCTAAAACTGCGACCTCACATGCTAGGCCCCAGCTTCAGTCCTTCATGGGGGAGAAGCGGAATTCTTAACACAGTATTCGACGAAGCTTCCGGGTAGTGGCATATATATTTAAATAAAAGTGAATGTGTTTGTTTGGCTGCGTGTTTGCAAAAATACCTAGCTCAGTAGCTGCCTTACCATGATCTCAAATTGATTCTGACATATATATCTGAGAGATTTTATTGGTTACTCCAATGAATTGTTTACTCATTAAAATTCATTTGTTTAATTATTCTAAACCCTTAATTATATGGTCTGAAATCGCAAACTCTTGTAGCACCCCCCACCCCCAGCGCATGAGCAAGCTTTTAAGTTCGCGAGGATACGTGGCTTTTAAGCTTGTTGTATATAATTATCTCTAATCAGCACTCGAATACCACGTGACTATCACCCATGTTAGAATATGTAATCCCTAGTGATTTCAAAATGAGCCGACGCACGCAGCCATCGTCGTCTAAGCCGACATGCTCACCTGCGACCTGAACTGTTTCCCACAACATAAGCCGTGTTCACACGGACGATGTAAATCGATTCGTAGAAAGCGACTTGTATAGTTCGCATCAGATTCGTCGTCTGAACGGACGTCTGAGGCGGATTAGGGCTGATTCGACTCACGTGATGCGGATCCTGTAGACCACCTAAGCGAGGTAGTCTACGTGAATCGATTCCTGTGATGCGGATAATTTTGCCCGTGTGGACACAACCAATTCGCCTCACCTGATTCGATTTGTGTGATGCGCCTCTCATTTTGTCCGTGTGAACAAGGCTTTAGACTATACTCCATAGTGCTTCGTGTGCCACAGTGCCAAGGGCACCACATCTTCAACTTCTACTATTCCAACTTCTTTTTCACAACTTTTTTGAAAGCATTGATCACGCTCACTGAAGTCTACCAATATCGGTGGCGCCACATGGCGGGATTTCTCAACAATAGTATATTATTAGTCGGACAATGAAGAGCTGGCGTCAAGTGAGCCTTAGGCCCCTACAACTGTTATATTCACTTTACTGTGATGTAGGGATCCGCGCTTATTGCTACTGTTGCCGTACTGTGGTGAGTTGAACTGTTGTGGACACAGCTAGGAGGCAAAGACCCTATAATACTAAGACGGCTCACTCAGCCTGTACTGTGTAATCAAAATGATCAAACCCACCACTTGGTGCACTGGCTGTTCTCTTGGTTAAATAGGCGCTATATTATATGTATAAAGGTATATATGAATGTGAAAGATGTGTGATGATGGCGATGCTGATGATGATGCTGATGATGATGTGTATTTGTTCATAGCAATTTCATATTGATGTGTATTCATACTTACCTATCTCATGTATAATATAATTGTATGTGTTTACATATGAAACACCAACCAGCAGCCGGGCTGATCAAACCCACCACAAGGTGGCACTGCGAAATTTACATTACCATGGGAGATAGGGAGTGAGCCGTCTTAGTATTATAGGGTCTTTGCAGGAGGTGAGGCATGAAGAGAAGATTATGAGCATTAATAATGTGTCTTATTATCCGGCCATCCCGCTATCCCTGCCGCACAAAGCCTCATGAGACGCACGGCTACAATGGCCGGAAATGAAACCAGTGTGCGCGTTGGCTTTACTGCAGCGCTCGAATATGGGTGTTTGGATCTCAACGCCGAGGCATTGTGTTCCAGAATATACTACTCCTTGTGTAGGCCCTACATCCGCGCCAAGCATTAGGCTAAAGCTCGGCTCATGTGCATGTGATTACATTCGCTGATTGTTATGTTATTACAGGCACTGACCCTATAGCCACCATCGTAGTCTTCTGACATACAGGTGTGATGAAGGCGTAAATATGTCAAAACCAAAACACTCATTTAGATTTGCTCTTACATATCCAATTAAGAGTGGTGCACTCATTAAGCATGCATTTACTCCCTAAAAAAGAATATTACGTCAATTTAATAGAAAATGTCACTGCTAAGATCTATAGTGTCCACCGTTTTTGGTGTTCAGGTCAAAATTAATAGACAACATCACGTTTCCGACTGCGCATGTGCTGAAAACGGCGCCGGGAGAAAAGCAAAGGCGTACAGCCATTGAGTTTGCCGATACGCGTAGGCCAAAACTGGCATTTTATTCAAAATAAATAGAAATACATAACAATTTGGCACAAACATGGTTGACCTGTGGAATGACCTGTCGGAGAGTGTCATAGCAGCAGAGTCGGTGAACTGTTTCAAGTCCCGACTGGATGCATACTGGTCAAGCATTACATATATCTTGGAGCCAGTGACAGTTGCTATGATCCACCACATCTGAAGAACTGTCTCCATTTCTATTAATTAAGAGCGGCTAACAGGTCTAAGGCCTATTATAGCTGTATCGTATTGATATTGATAATATAATAATATAATGAATATGTTTAAGATACAACTGTCCATAATTAAGCATTTTGAGCTAAGAAACATACAATTTCAGTCACTTTACAGGCTGATGTTTACATCACCATTGATTAGCCAGAAGTAATTCTTGTTCTAAATATTAAAATGTCAAATGTGTCAACAAAAACTTGTTTCAAAGAAATATATAACCAATATCTGATTACCCCTACTCATTTTCTATTTCTACATATGTCATTAACCATAGAATATAAATAAAAACATAGATAACATAAATAAAACTGACTCTGGCTATTGCTCTGGCTCTAACACTAGTCTGAGTACCTAGATTTGTCTAAATCTAAATGCACATGGCATAGGATGTGCTGATTATATTGATGTAAATGCAATGCTGGATAAAAGATTAATATCTTAATTTATTATATATATATATTTGTTGTTGGTATTCTATGTTTCAAACAAGAGCTGAGATGAGCTGAAACTAGCAGATTTCATAGCTGCACCCAGTGTATTAGCATGTGACATGTGCTTCTCGCGGGTTTGTTTTGCTCTGACGCATCTCACAATGCACCTCGCCGCTGGAACCGTGATGTAGTCTATTGTGCCTGTTTTCGCTTCAACATCTCCAAAGTTAACCCTTTAGGGGTCTAATATAAAAGTGACTTCAAAGTAAAGAAAAGTAGATTGAATTGATCAACCTAATATAGTTTACTACAAAAATATGGCAGAAACTCGAAACCATCGGATTATTCAAATTTAATACCCAAATGTGGCATTCTCTGTGGCGGAGTGGTTAGAGTGTCTGACTTTTTTCTAGGTCAGACTCCTAATCTGAGGGTCGGCGGTTTGATTCCCCGTGCCCCCAGCTCTGCCAATTTGGATTTCCACCGCTGTGTATAACTTACAGCGTCATCAAAGGCCGGTTGCTCTCATACCATGTCTATGTGGTGTGGGAGGTTAAAAATCCCTTTGGTCGGTAAAAGTGTAGGCTAGGGCTTTCTATCGACCAGCAGTCGAATGAGGAAGACCAGTCGTCTATGACTGAAATTTCCCCTGCTTAAACAACTAATAGACCACAAAAAAAATTAAAAAAATGTAACTTGTGGTAAGCGTGGCTACATGCGAGACAGCTTACAGTAAGCCTTAGAGTAGCCTACGTAGGGTGGGGAGGGGTAAGACGCCCCCTGCTAATTACTCAGTCCCTACAAACTCCCTGATGTTTTCCACTGAAGGAATATGATGTTAACACCTGGTAATAACACTGTACAAAACCACAGGCACAAGAAATCATTGGTTTAATCAAATATATGCATTTATGTTATTATAGTTGTTTGATGTAAATATTCTAAGCCATAAATGTTGTTGTGAAAAGACAAAGATAATGTATGCCTATATGAATCAGATTGCATCATTCATCAATTTGCTTTAAATTAGTGTTGCAACATGTTGGAGAAAACACGTCTTCTGACATATATATGGACAGTTATGTAATCATGTATATGGTGGGGCAAGACGCCCCTCTTTTGTGTGGGACAAGACGCCTCCATATTTCTTGCAAGACATAATATTGTTTCTTCTTAAATATAATAAATAAAATGTTGTTTCTATTCGTTGTGTATGTTAAAATGATGTTCTGTGTGTGCCTTTGATTTCCATGTCCATTGAGTAATTTTGATGTGTTGCTCAATTTATATAAGATCAAAATAAAAAATTGAAATGGATGTTGTTCAACTGTAACATAGTGCAGCATATAAGGTGTTAAAACATTATCCATACATGCTTATTTGATACAAGATCATGCTAAGTGTTTGAGTAAATTCGTGTTTCCTGTTTTATTAAAATTGAAGGTTTCATGCAAACTGCAGCGACATTGTCCTAGCAAATATTTTAATGAGCTAATATTAATTCAAATACCACTTCCTGTGTGTTTGTGCATGGATAGGCCTATTTACCACCTCTCCTACCTTCTGCCATGTTATGCCTAGGTCACACCAACACGGATCAGGGCCCGGACGAGCCCCGACCTGTGATCCGGCGTGGTCGGTGGCGATCCGTCGTCATCCGTGGCTCATATGTGGCTGGTCCTTGGTGATCCGTGAAATGCTTAAAACATCTGGGGTGATCCGGGGAATATTACAATCCGGGGTTAACCGGCATCATCCATCTGTGATCCGTGACTCATCCGAGTAGTCCGTGTGTTGTCCGGGGGTCGTCCATGTCTCGTCGGGGTCATTTTATACTCTAGGCTATCCGGGAGTAGTCCGGGGGTCGTCCCGGATGATCCGTGGTTGTGGACCGTGGCTCGTCCGGGTAGGTGTGAGAGCGAGGCAAAAACGACCAAAAATAGCGATTTTATCCGGGGTGGTCCGGGGGAGTGGTCCCGGGGTTGTCCGGCTTAAAATCCGGGGCTGGTCCGGGTAGGTATGACTTGGACTTAAGCTGTAGCTAAGACCCGGCGTGCTGGGTCTCAGCTACAGTCCTTACTGAGAGACAAGCGGAACGCGAACTATATGTAGTCTGATGTAGCAGCTATTACGAACAAATTGCACACTATTACAAGTTGGGATGCATCTTGATATGACCCCAGATGTACCTATGTAAAACCCTATCACCCAGTCTCTGATATATTCAACAAATAGACACATGGTGTGTTTTGACAAGACCTTGAGTGAAATATCTCAGGTTATATAGATAAATTTTGAATTTAAGTTGCATAGTCGGATAAAAGCATCAAATTTTCTAAAGTAAACTACTTATCTAGATTTGAACCTACATAGTATTATCCAGCTTAGATACCGGTGTGCTTATTTGTTGCTACACAGAAGGGCATTTTATCTCAACCTAACAGAACCTGTTATTGTCTGATGCGCGGCAAGGAAGGACGAGGAGGTGAGAGTGGAATAAGAGGGCATTTTATTGAGTAAATGCCCGAGGCGTTTCATGAATATACAATGAATGTGAGGTGTAATAAATCAGCAATACAGGTAAAGGTAAAATATAATATCATGTATGATTCATGCTCATGATGAGAGCGTCAAATGTCAGTGTTATCATAAAGTGTCAAATGAGGTAATGTCAGTAGTTGGCGGGAGGTGGGCCCGAGGAGCCCTCAACCCTATAGTGGAGAGTTGGTGTATAGGGATGGTGGGTGGGGAAAAAAAGAGGTGTGAGGAGCGGAGTGTGTGGAGGCAGGAGGGCGAGTGGCCGGAGGAGAGGCTGGAGGCGGTTATAAGGGAAGGAGAGGGGGGGGGGGGTTATGTAAGAGAGAGGGGCTGGAGGACAGAGGAGGGGGGGGGAGAGAGAGCGGGGGGGGGGCGGAGGAAGAGGATGGGGGGGGGGGAGAGAGAGAGCGGGGGGGGGGGGCGCGTCCTCCCTCGCCTCGCATCAACCGCAATGCGAGCATTACGACCAAGCCTATCGGGATCAGTTTTAACAAGTATGCCAAGATTAATGTTGTATGTTTACTCCTCAGATATCTCTCAAGTTAATTATTTTAAATCAAAGTTACTTTAAACTAAAGTAGGAAGATTATAACAACCAACCTAGATCTACTATATTTACTTAAGAAAATGACAGAAACTCAAAACTCTGCAACATTACTGTAAATCATTTCAAACGGCCTTCTTTGTCGGCGATGTAATATTTACAGGTGACTTGTTTAGGAGTTGATAGCGGTTATTTCACCTGGTGTTTTATTTATTTATTATTTATTTTAGGATTGCTGGAGTCTGACGCCATTGGGGTGGATGCGTTGCTCTCAGGTTACATCACGGTTTGCTTCGAGTGCCCGCCAGGGGACGATGTGTGCCTGAATGGCGGACATGGGCTCACCATTACCTACCGCGAGAAGGCGCTGCCCCTGTGTACCTGCCTGTGTCCACAACAGTTCAACTCACCACAGTGCGGCAACTCTATCGACGAGCGCTGATCCCTACATCACGACAAAGCGAATATAACAGCCGTAAAGCTCAATCAGACATCTGAAGCATCGAACTCTAAGGGAACGGGAGGGCCGACTTCCTTATTTACTCGGATGGGTCACCAGTAGTTGTAGCATTGTGATTTTCGCCGCGCCCTGACTTAGCAATATCTGGCATGCCCAAATAAAATTTAATGCATTCTCTTAAGAACTGTCTGCAATCTTATCACTGAATGATGAACATGCGTCACGCAAAACCAATCACTATGAATATTGGTAGCTTATCTAATTAATGATAATAACTTTTCAATATCCTTTTGTTTGAATTGTCAATGTGAGTTGTTTATGCGCATATACGTGCCGTAATATATATATATATATATATATATATTTATATATATATAATCTTTTATCCAGAAAAGAAAATTTCCCACCAATTGTTGGTTACCCAACTTTTGGGCAAAGACCCGCCTTCTTAGTCCGATATACAGAAATGTCCTGCCAATTGGAAGTTACCCAACTTTTGGGCATTCTGACCTGTTCTTATCCTCCCTGGCTGTCACATTTAGCAACTCAGTTATGGTGAAGGAGTCCGTAGGAAGAGCGGTGCACAGGAACTGCCTAGATGCATTTTCTTTCTTAGCCCCCCCCCCCCCCCTGCCCCCAGGATATATAAACCAGTATTGATACCTAGAGATAACCATTCAGTGCAACAGAGGCATACAGAGGTGATTTGTATACGTAGAGCCTGATTAGTTACTATAAAATATGTTTTCATTTCATTATAAAACTTCCTCCAAAATAAAGAACACAAATAGAATTAGCTAAAAAAAATGTTTAAAAAGCTGCCGAAAAGAGCACTATATTAAAAACCACGGAATAATAATTTGACACAAATGATTGCATAACACACAAATTAATGCAAATGTATCTGTTTGTTACAAAACCGCAAAACTAATTCCTAAATAGGAGTGACTCAAATTAAAATACAAGACATTTTTTTCAAACCTGTGGAAGTGCAATTAAATATTTCTGTTTGGAGACTAAGTAAAATATCTTTGATCCCACGTGAGTTATTATTTATAGTGTAATGTTAAAGCGCCAGATTATTTGTGCACCACTTTTATTGTAAGCCACTCTCGGTTTCACTGATTGGTTGTTTGTTGGAGTTTTATGTCCTGGCAACATCTAAGGTCATAACTCATGGTGACTTAACAATGCTTCCCCACTAGGAAACCAGGCCGCCAGCACCATGACCCGATATCCCACTGTCACATTATCCTGAGACTGAGCTAACCAGTCCTTGACCTATCGTATATATTATATATAAAAACGTGGGTCATCGCCCAAAGGTTGGGTAACTTCCAATTGGCAGGAAATTTTCATTTCTGTACAGAGGACTAAAAAAGTGGGTCATTGCCCAAAATTTGGGTAACCAACCATCAATTGGTGGGAAATTCTCATTTCTGTATATAAGACTAAAAACGCGGGTCATTGTCCTAAAGTTTGGTAACCATCAATTGGTGAGACATTGCTCGCGGGGACAGACGAGTGAGCCGGAGGTGGAGGGTGAGTTTATTATGGGAGCGGGCCTCTCAGTACACATATACCCCACAACAAATTAAATGAGGATGAGGATGAGCATGAGGCAAATGACATATATGGAGATGTGACATAACATAGCATGTATAACACGTATATGATATGTATAAGCATCTGCTCGGTTGTCAGCTTGCTGTTAGGTATATATAATAAATTGGTTATTAACTGGTTATATGCTTAAAAGTATGGCATTAATATATGGAATTACTCTTTATAGGTAATATAAGATATTATATATATAATCATTGTCTGCAATTCTCATTTTTGTAAATAACAAGAGAAAAAAAAGGGGGGGGGGTCATTGCCCAAACGTCGGGAAACTGCCGATCTCGTCCCTGCAGAACTGATCATGGAAGTAATGTATTATAATATTACATGCACCCATATTTTATGTTGGCTAATTAGTCCTTGCCATAATCCTAATAATATCACGCGTTATGCTAGGTAGAAAGAAGTATTAATTTTGTAAGTCATTGGTTAGACTCGGCCGAGGTTCGAACTCACGACCTCCCGCACAGGAAGCCAGCCAGTGATTTTACCGATTTGGCCATTCTGGCGACATAGGCAAGGGAATGTTTAGAAATAATGGTTATATCGGCTTTCTCTATAAAATAGATCTGAAACATATTATATAGAATTAGAATAGATATAGAATTTAGAAGGGCTATAAAGAAAGTTTACTTCGATAGCTTTAAGATGTATCACAAAGCCTCCCTTGAGTAATAATAAAGACAATGTAACTTTATGACAAGACGTGCCACTCAGCACTTTTTGTGAAATACAGCAAACAAGGCAATTGGACAGGCCCCATAGCCCAGCCTGACTGATGTACCATTGAAACATGGGGTGGGGGCGGGGGGCAGATTCCCTAACCGACCCTGACTGCCATACCAACATACACCAATTATAGTATACTATCTCCTAATATTAATAATGAAAGTAATATTATAGTAAAGTTCAAAATAAAACGTGTGATTATGTCTGAGTAAGAAAACCACTACACATGATCAAAGACAATGCACCTTGTTTGCTATGGGATGGCACCACTGGATGATGATTTCAGAAATTGCTACATAAAAACGCTGAGTGGCACATCTTGTCGTACATTCTTTGGTAATAGTGAATTCAATTCAGGTGAAAGGAAACAAGACAAGAGGCGAGTGTTCATATAGATATATAGTACCAATGGTTTTATTTGCACTCTTACAATGAGGATGAGGATGCACATACTCTCTGAGTATTACCACATTGCAGTACACATACACACTGGCTCACTTAACCCTTAATTCTAGAGCCACACGCACAAGTCATTGTAATTAAACAAATCGAAAATGTCTCAGGGACATTATAGAGGTATCGGGGAGTACATGTGATGTGGCAATCTCGTCAAGAATTCCAGCTTTTCATAGTGAAAGGGCAGAAACGAACATGTTTCATAAATAAGCACAACAGAAAAGAAATACTTTGGAAAAAAAGCTCGCGTTTTTTTTCTCTTAAAAAAGAAGAAATAATTTCCTATATGACTAGATGACTAAATTGAACTTATTCACTTTTATCAATTTAGATCACTGCGATACGAAAGGTGTCAGGCTAATTAAAACTATCAGTTTTGTTTTTAATCATTCCCCTCATCAAGTTATGAAGTAGCATTTCGAGAGACGTAAAATCATCCAGTTTGCCAGAAAACAAACAAAAAACAACACATAGCAGTTTCTTGAATAAACAAATTTCACGTAACCTAATATTCCCCCTACCCACACACACACATACTACTAATGTTCATACATTTTCAACGATGTGCAGAACCAAGGAATGGTCCACTTTATTCTAATTAGACTTGGTACGTCTTTCAACAATTGAATTTCTAGGTAATTCTAGGACTTGACGATCGAAAGATTTCCAAGATGTACTTTAAACAGTGATATTGGAGTCACAAGATCTCGAAAGCTGTTAAAGTGTGTTTGGGGGAGGGGGTAGGGGGGTTGCATGGATAGCCCACATCTGACGAATTTGTGAAAATCTATTTTTGCCAATAGGTCGCTCTCATCACCAAGAGGGAACTTCCATGTCCAGGATCAAAATGATCACATTCAGATGAAATTTCAGTTTTCCAAGGGCTCGTTCAAACCCTTGCCACAGGACTGCTCCGCTTAAGGTAGCAATCATAGATTCCATTGCATATATCACATGACGTCGTGCATCTATGACAAACCACACCCAGATGCTAAACCAACTTATCAAACAGATAACGTAGCTTATCAAGTCATTTCATTTGAAGTGCTTCTAATTCAGGTCACCATATTGAAAGTCTCAACAGGTCACTTTGATAAACTAGTTTACCGACTGATATCTAGGTTTGCTTTTGTTCTCGAGATAAGGCTTTCCATATGCATTCTTTTGTAATTTGTGTAACCGAGGTGTATATGGTTCATTCCGTAAAGTGACAGCACCAGTAATTGTCGAGACAACGCTATTTTTGCAGGTGCCAGTCCCAATAGCGCCTGAGTAAACACAGTCACTGTATGTTCAGCACTTGCTTGCTCAGGTAAATTCCAGTATGGTTATTGATTCCTATACAAGAAGGCCACACATGACAACAAAACAAAACGAAGCCTACACATTTATAATGTACATTTAATGAGCGGCTTCACATGGTAGTTTGAGAACACCGGATTTGTGATGGTTTCTAATCTAATTCTTAGTTCCTGATAGCTGGTTTACAAAAAGAATCCAATGACTTATACAATCCAGAATCATTCTACATCACAAGACGTACCGGGGATACTTTCACTGGGTGGATTTAAGGTCAAGATGGTTAAAGTAAAACAGGAATTAACGCGCAGTACACAGCAGGCTGTGGAGAGAAATTCACTTTAGCAGTAGTGCCTATCATCCACCTCCTCCAAAGTGTCGCCGACACTGAAACCAACCTACCCTGTCTGTGCGCTTGTGGCGCGTGGTCTTCAGTAGCGGTCATATTCGGGCCACTACAACAAACTACTCAAAGATAACCATTTAATAACAATCGACGCTCTTCGCGTCTATACAACCTTTCACGGGAGATTTCTTAATTAAATAAAGTTGCATAATCCGATGAAACTAAAATTTTCGAAAGCAAAGCGGTTGATTAGATTTGATCCTAAACAGCCAATGTAGGCCCTGACGTACGTATTACATGTATTGCTACAGGGAATGAATATTCAGTCAGTTTAATGGAACATGGCATTGCTGCAAGTCATACAAACCAATGATGTCCAATATTTTGGTGCACAAACCATCGGATTATGTAACTTTAACCAGTACCAGCCTTGATACACGTGTCCTTCCATGTCTCAGCAGTACCGCAGCCCGGGCTGCTTACCTCCTTCACATGCTGTGACAATGGGGTCTGATTTCCACTTGTACAAATAGGCTCAAAGAGTCAAACAGGTTGACAAATCGGATAGGCGCTTACAATTACATCGTAACAGGTAGTTCCATAAGTGCTGATTAGACACAACATGGTTATGTACAGTAATGTAAATGCGCACTTGGGTTACTAGTTTTCTTCTTTGCTTGTTTTGTGCTTATGTTTACATCTAGCAAGATCAGATTATAGCTGCTCAGGATATAACACTGCCGTGCATGAGTTCATTGCGGTTAGTTCTGCATTGAGACTGGCCTCTGACGAGTAAAGCGTTGCAAGAGTGAGGGTGGCTGAGGCGTCAGCGAGGCACCCGACCTGAGCTTATTCAATGTCAATGTGCACTGAGCACAAGGTACCCTGATTCCAACCTCACTTAAAAGTGAGTCACACCTGAGCCTATAGATAACTAACTATAAGCCCGCCAGGCTCGGCCGCCGCTAACAGGTACACATATGGATACAGACAGTGGACACCACTACTCATCAGCACTTAAGGAGGAAAGGTGACTAACTATTCCAATTACAGAGTAATATGTGGTTTGGGGGGTCTTAGTGAAAGGGAGTATTCATAGCATCACATCAAAGGAGATTTAAACAAAATTATTACGATTATTATATAAATAAATATATACATTATGTAATAAATTATATATAATTTTAAATTTTAAATATTATATATAATTATAAATTATATATAGTATACAATTATAAATTATATATAGTATACAAAATTATAAATTAGATATAATCATAACTTATATATAATAATCATAATAATTATATATACATTGTTTACAAAGGCAACCATTATATTACAAAACAGTGTGTTTAATGTTGCTACAGTAACACCAGTTTCTTTCGAATGCACATGGAATCCTTTCAGTGCATATCCTGGTCACCAGAAGCTGCATTCATTTACTGAAATTAAACTAGTACCAAATAGAAGTGAACATGGGTGGAATTTCCCGCTCCTTCTTCTTGTAAATGTCATTTGGAATTCTCAGCTTTTCGATACCATGGATCAATGTCATTTTGAGACCTAAATCAAATCATCAGCCTAGACAATAACAGTTTTTGCTAGAGAAAATGTTATGGTGAAAATAAGAACTGTATGGTTTCAATCAGTAAACCATTCGTCTGTTATCAAATTTAATTCAAATCATAATTCAGATTTCCCTATTTTTGCTTTCAAGGACTTCTCAGGAACTGCAGTGATAGAATAGACTTCGCACCAATTTCCAGTTGAGTTATCAAATCTAAGCACTTAATGTGTCCATAGTAAAAAAGTGTTGCACTTCTGGTTACACTCGATGAAACACACATATACACCGGTAGTCTATAAGCACTGACTCGCGCACAACGTTGTATGCCTTTAACTCCGCATTCGCAGAGAAAACCTGTACACAATGAACCCTCATTAATCTGAACTACAGTGTTCCCAACACTCAATATCGGATCTTGATATTTTATGTGTGTATGTGTATGTGTATGTGTGTGTGTGTGTGTGTGTGTGTGTGTGTGTGTGTGTGTGTGTGTGTGTGTGTGTGTGTGTGTGTGTGTGTGTGTGTGTGTGTGTGTGTGCGTGCGTGCGTGTACATTTTGAATGTACTTTTTTTGAGTTTGTGCAGCATTTTACCTGTAAATCGGATAGTGCGATTTGACAATTAAAGGGATAAACTGAGGGGTGGGAATATGTTCCGTGAATAGTCAGATAGGATTGTAAGATTTCCAGATTAAACAAGCTTGTATTAAAGTTGCATAATCCGATAGTTTGGGTGTCGGGGGGGGGGGGGGGGATGGATATTTTTTTTACCCATCATTATTATATTGAACTTCGGTGAACTTTGGAGATATTTGATGTGAAAACATACCAAATTATTTCAAGTGTGCCCACCAAAATCACCAAAATGCTGGACACAGGCCTTGTTTGCCCATTTTCGAGAGTAGCCGAGTGTACCAGTATCTAAGTTGGACATGTAGGATCAAATCTAGATAAGTATCTTGCTTTCGAAAATTTGGTGCTTTCATAGGATTATACAGCTTTAATGTGAGTTAGTTCACAGCGTGTGTGTATGTGTATGTATGTATGTGTGTATGTATGTGAGTATGTGTGTATGTATGTGAGTATGTGTGTATGTACATGCATTGTTTTATTTAAATATATATGAGCAGATGCATGCACACTGCTTCTCGATTCCACATTTGCGTAGTTCCAATACTTGCATGGGGTCACTTACAATATATTATCCTTAAACAGTACACTACCTGTGTCTAGAGAATAGCATAGCAACCTACGCCATTACATTCTATTCCTTCAAACCCCAACCTCAACAATTATATACCAATATATGAAACAAACATCACATTCACAGAAGCTTGGCCAACAACTTCATACTTGTCAACATCTCACAAAAGTGTCTATTATTTAAAATTCTTTGTATTTTTCCTATTTTTGGTTGTTGTTGCTGTAGCGACTTTAGAGGCCATACATGGGGTAAATCGCTTATAATTTGTGTTAATGCTACATCCAGTCATATATAATCACAATCACCGGTGCGTTAGAGATATTGGTCGCACTTTCCAAAAAGGTTCAGCAAAGAATTTTCTGTGATAGTATCTACAATCAATCATCAGTCACGGGGTTTAAACAAGGCCACGTCGCTCAACAAACAAAGAAACAGACGAACAGGAAAAAAGAACCCAAAACAATAGAAAATCACACAAATGAAGAAGAGGGGTGAGGTGGTGGGTGGGGATGGAGCAACATCTTCCATAAAAGAATATTACCCATATTTGCTTGCTTGACATGGGATGCCCTGGGCCTTGTCCAGCCTGGGCTTTCTGACAGTGTACCGGTGTCGCAGTTCCCGCCGTCCGCCAGTTTCCGTGGTACGCCTACACTCAAATGCATTGTCAATTGCCGTGAGCAATCTTCATACAGAAAAACTGAAATATCTCTAAAACCACACCACCTAGAATCAAATCGCTTGGTACACATATAGAAAACATCTTTACCCAAACGATTATATTAAATTTATAAGGTAAGGGTTCTTGATTTCTATTAATTTTGAATAAAACTAATGTTTTGCACTGCGCGTACCGTCAAACTCAAGACACTGTCAATGGTCGTGAGCAATCTTCACACAGAAAATACAGAAAAAGTGAAATATCTCTAAAAACACACCACCTAGAAACAAATCGCTTGGTACACATATAGAAAACATCTTTACCAAAAACATTATATTAAATTTATAAGATTAGTGACGATGCTCTTCGATTTTGACACATGCGCAGAAGCGATGCATACAGCGGAAACTGGCGCACGGCAGAAACTGCAACACCGGGCACGCTACGTGAATCCCAGCCCTACTGACACGCCCCACTGAACAGCAGCAGGCAGTGGCAGCCCAGGTGGTGAAGTGGTAGAGGCGACCAGGTGCACCCCCTACCCTTAACAGGAAGGGACAGCGCACAGAACTAGATGTAGTGTGTACACCAGAATAATCGCGTTGCCTTGTAATTGACGCCTCCCCAATTGCTCCTCCACCTCCACTTCCACATCCTCCTCAACCTCCTACTTCCTATTTACGGTGCTGAAATTACAAGCCGCCCCTCTCAAATTGAAGCCCTTTCCCCAAACTCACCGCTACTCAATATTTAATATGCTACCATCAGTATAAAGAGGAATGTATTTTAAGGAACACACCGCTATTAAAACACTACTAGCATTACATTAGCGAGTGTTTCTCAGCATTATTATAATATTTGGGGGTGTAATATATAATTACCAGGCGGTAGATGTATGTGTGGAGTGATGAATGGTAATATATAACTCTGTATTTATTCTAAGCCTCACTGTACCTCCCCTATCCCCTCACCAAGAACGAATTCATAATAAAGGTATTACAGATAATCATTATCGACCTCGTTGGTCAGGAGAAATTCGCAGTCACCGTTGCTTGCCATTCCGGCATGCACCGTACATGGTACGTCTTCGGATCAGATAGAAAAACCGCACAAATGCCGACTGTACACCAAACAAACTGAGGGGTTTGGGGGATATGAATGAGGCGTAACATGTCTGCCGTCACCCACTAACAAGTACACAGAGTACCAAAGCCCTTCTGATTATACTTATAATAGGTGAATATATATATACATATATATATCACCAATGAATAATACACATAGTGTAAACTCATATTAGGCTTTATATATATCTCAAGCGCCTATATATACACACAGACATAATGTATATATATCGGCGCTTTAATAAGTGTGGAGAACCCAAGTTGGTGAAAAATACTTCACCAAATTCCGAAACAACAATTTTCTATTCATGACCTTTCTCTAAAAGGAAACGCATCATTTAGCTATCGACCCGGGGAACGATTCTCTTTGAACATACTGGGGATCTTTTTTTTTTTTTTAATCTTAATTGCACACTTGGTCAATTTCACAAGTTAGCCTTTTAAGCTGTATCTGAGAGGTCACACACTTTCTTTCCATCGCCGGTCACATGCATCACATATTCGGGCATACTCAACCGCACCAAATTTAATATCAGTTGCTGTCCCTTCGTTGCATATATTACTATACATACATATACGCAGAAGTATTGGCCCATTGAATTCTGCCCATTATCTAGCGTGTACACATACTACAGAAATAAATAAAAATGAACCAAAGGTTTATATATGATGTATATATATTATATATATGGCTAAGTGATAATAATATAATTGACTACTTGAAACATACATCTGAGGCATATCAGCTGAGAATGAAGCGATGCAATACAAAGCCTGATAAAGAGAATAGGGGCATAATTCTCGCCATTTCCTGGATAAATCTCCGGTGTGGTTGTATAAAAGTTAGGGATCTATGCAATTTGCGCGGAATATGTTGCAAGAAGTGAAGGCCCTATTTATGCATCGATTCTCAAAGTCCATAGAAATGTCCTCTTTTAACGACTAACTAGCTATATAGGATTACGTCACCGACCCGAACAGTGTTGAAAGACAGTGTATGTAAAAGATAGACTTTGCGCATATATGATTTCTATCACCCGGTTTAGAATGAAAAATTAAAGTGAATCTAGAAAATGTTGACCTTTTAATAGGGTACTGGTATGTGCCAGGAATAGGAATAGGGTATTTAACTCCCCCCATTCGGAGAGGATATTACAATACTGGGGTTTCCGTTCAAGATAGTGAACACCACCCAGGGCCCCCCCTACATCATTGAATAAATAAATGTCTACTTTAATATAACAGTTCCAGAGATGTATGTATTTAGTAGTAGTATTTAAAACTGACATCGTAAATCCAAATGATAACACGTTGAACTCCACATAAGTCATACTAAACTCTTTTTTTAAAAGACCCCAAAAAGATACATTTATCTATATTTGAATCTACGCCAAAATTATTGAATTTCTAAGAGGTGGACTTCGCCTCAATTATACAGAATATCATTAAAATTGCATCGTCCGATTTAAGCATAAAATAACCGAAACCAAAAAAACACTTATCTAGATCTTATTCTACATATTCAACTTATATTTAATTATGTATTGTTGCATAGAAGTGAATAAATAGGTTCTGTTACTGCTGAAGCCAACGGGGGTAAGAATTTTTATGTGCATGCCAAAATTAATTTGGCATATTTTAACCTCAAATATCTCAAAATATGGCCATTTAAAATAAAGTTGAGTTCAAACTAACGTAAAGTAGATTACAATGATTAGACTAATATATTTATCTAAACAATTAAAAAAACTGAAAACCATTAGACTATGCAACTTTAAGAGGCCTCCCTTTGAGCTTCGAATTTTGCTGTTCAATAAACCTTTTTAAATCAATTATGATTGTACTGAAAAGTGACAACAAATAAAAGGAACGAGAGTGAATAGCAAACGAGAAATTAGAGTGCCCGGACGATTTCTGTTCATTACTTCCCTATTCTTTCCTTAAAATGCATAGTTTGTCAAAAGTTGGGAACTTATTTTTATGGGCAGTTAACCTTTCAAATGGACGTGATTTTTTATCTACAAAGCATGAACTCAATACCAGTTACAACCTTCAAAATTGTGACACTTCTGAAGTGTCGGTGAGATTGCTTTTTAAGTTGTTAAATTACTATTTCCTGCGGTTGCAACTTGTAAGGTATGTGTGCCGCAAAAAAATATTACCGAGCTAACTACAAGATTGTCACTTTTAAAATATGACAATTTCTTCCGTTCTGCATTTTGAGCAATATAAAATTCCAAAACGGGATCATTTAGTTCCTTCCTCTGGGCACCATAGAATAAATTTTTTCGAAATAGATGTCGGTGTCGCATTACAGACATTATTGCACCACCATTTCTCTTAATCATGCATAATTTAGTTGGTGTATATACACATATATTAATCTGATTTCGTATAGGCATTACTCGCCAAAGTACAAGAAATTAACAAATAAAACAATGCGCCCTCAACCAAACATGGAAAGTGGCCGTGCCAAAACGACATATACAACCTGCCACCTGAAAGAGGGCGTAATTATTAATTTAATAATAATAATAATAATAATTCATCAGAATGTTCAATCTTCCTTAAAAATACATACATACACACATGTTTATATATGTTGTAGTCTGCAGCACAGAGCTCTCACGCAAGGAACCACATAGACAGATAGGCATGCATAGGGCAATTGCATCAGGGAGCCTAGGTGGTGTAATGGCTAGCACGCTAGCCCAGATTGACAAGAAGTGTGGGTTCGAATCCAACTCGAAGTACAATATTTCCCATTTACATCACCCGCGACATATATAAACATGAATGTATGCATATATACAGATATATATGTTTAATATATATGTGTATAATGCATAATGCATAATATATATACATAATATATATGTACATAATATATATGTACATAATACATATATATGTATATATACATAATATAATATATATATATGTACATTATACATATTTACACACCTGTATATATAGGAAATTATTAAAACTAATATGATATAATTCTTTATAAAAAAAACATGCCTGCAGCACTGAACTCAAGTCGAACTGTGGATAAGTCCGAATCTGATGAAATTAGTGTCTGAAGAAGTTGAGATTGGAAAGACCATTTTAAAGAAATCTAGTCAGCATAAGCGGGTAGGGAAGGAGCCCTCAATCCACGGGCTCACTAACAATACACACGAAACAAACCACGGCGAAACAACAAGGCAGCATACATGGCCGTCGCACTGTGCACAACGGCAAATAGCCACCCAGTCACCAGTCACCGACTCATGTGTCAGGGATGATTGTAGTTTCAGGCACAAAAAAAGAAGAAGCGGAAATCAAGCCCAGATTTTTATCCCGACAGCAAATATCCGTTTACACCTATATCAAAAATGTCCCCAGGCAGTGAAAGAAAAAAAAAGGAAATCCGCGTAAAAACGGGAAAATATCATCCTTGCGTGGACAAAGCAGGGGAAAAACACCACCAGGATTTTTTGTGAACATACCTCGTTATCAGCGGTGACAACGCCGGAAAAGTGCATAACAATTGCAATGCTTCATGGTTTAAAATGCTCCATGTTTCCAGAAGTAGATAACATGCCTGAATATAAGACTGATCTCACAGTGAAGCTTGTACAGAAACGTGCCCTGATCCACACATGTCGATCTGGCACCCCCAGCACAATGTACTTGTACCCGCAGGCACCTGGCACACATGGATGGAGCAGGGCGAATGGATGAGTGATATCATGAGTGAGTGATGTATAATTGCCTAGTGTTGCACAGCTATCACCTTTTCGGGGAGAACTTGGGGTTGCTGGGCCCCTCGGTGAAGGAGCGCAGTTCGTAGCTCGCCACACTCGAGTCATACTCGAACTTGTCGCGAGCAAAGATCATGCGCAGGTCAGTGTGCAGGTACACCTTGCCGGATTTGGAGCTGGTGAACCTGCAATCAGTGAAGACACCTGGTTATAAGCAGGTTATAAGCAGGTTATAAGCGGGTCGTAAGCCACACCTGCAGTAAGAGAGCACAGCCGGCGTCCGTCTTGGTCAGCATAGGTAGCTACTGTCCTCTTGATTCTGTCTCTCTGTCTCCCCCTCCCCCCCCCTCTCGTTAGCTGGCTCTCTTTTATAAGAATGAAAGGAAAATAGAAATAAAGGAAAATAGAAAGACAGAAAAAAAGAATGAATGAATGAATAAATAAATGTATGAATGAAAGAAAGAAGAATAGAAAGAAAGAAAGAAAGAACGAAAGAAAGAACGAAAGAAAGAATGAACGGAAAGGGGGGGGGGGGAAAGCAACGAAAGAAAAAGAAAGAAGAGAAAGAAAAACCCGGGGGAAAAACAAAACAAATTTAGACAGACAGAAAGAGTTAATCCTGATTGATCAAGACCGAAAAGACAAACAGAAAGGGCAGACAAACAGACAGACAGGCAGACAGAAACAATCCGACGATACAATATTTGCTCTGTTCTCAGTTATTTGAGGCAATACAACTATATTAATTGGAAATGGGAATGTACCGGAATGTGTCTAATTGGACGCAATGCATGTGGCTAAATCGTCTCAATGCGATATTTTTAATGGAGAGGTAAAATAATTTCACTAACTATTAATATTGTAATTGATTAGGATTTCATTTTTGTGACACTTATGTCTTGGTGAACTATTTCATTTGGGCATCATTTGTATACGCCCTTGTACTATATATATATATATATATATATAGAGTATAGTTATACGAATCTTACCTGGGTACAGATGATGGATAACTGTTGTTTTCCCGAGGTACTAGCCTCGGATAGTTGTGGGTCAGGGAGAAGGAAGGACATCCGGGTCCAGCAATTTTGTACATATGTAATAGGATAACAAATAATCTTATGGATACTATTGTGTTTTCGTTTTGGTTCCAGCGAAACGTGATGGTCGTGGTAGGGTGTGGTGGGCAAGCAAAGGTATGTTTCAATTGTTTGGAGAGCTTTTGATGCTGGATTCGTTTGTATCTGGGTGAGGTATAACCGGCGACTTGAAGCCATTCATCTAGTTCTACCACTTCCGGGTGAGATTGGCAGAAAAGGGAACCCGTTGGTAAGAATGGAGGGGACTTTCGCGCCCTCTACCCGCCCACTATGCCTCGCCCGCTCCGACGTAGTGATATGACCTTAGATGTTGCCAGGACGTAAAGGTCCAACAACCAACAAGCCCTGCCCGCTGCACCCAAGTACACTAGTCAGTGGCACACCCTGGTGTAGAGAGGACGAAACAATCGCAGTCTGCATTCAAACTCTACAGTTCAAGAAGAACTCACCAGGGGACTCTTGATAAAAGCGGAGTTACAAAAGAATACCCCCTGTACTATAGACCCCTTTCAATGTTTATAAACATTGTGTATGCGCGCACAGCTTGGCTGCAGAACGAGTGCACACTGCCATTGAATTTGCCGGCATGCACAGTGCAAAATGTTTATTTTATTCGAAATTAATAAAAATGCAGAACCCTAACCGTATAAATTTAATATAATCTGTTCCTTGGATATGCTTTCTATACGTGTTCCATGCGCTTTGTTTCTACGTGGTGTGGTTTTAGAGATATTTCACTTTTTCTGTATGAAGACTGCTCATAGCCATTGAGTTTGCAGTGTGACAGTGTGTCGTCCTGCAGCCAAGCAGAGCGCGCACTGACCTAAATACCTCTGCTGACATCATATGAAATAGGTCTATAGTCTAAGCCTGTGGGAAGTATATGCATGAAAAGGCTTTTAAGTAACTTATATTGTCGTCATGATACAAAAATGCATACAATATAGTGATGGTAAATGCACACTTAAGAAATCAATACAATATCGGTGCCACCCTGCTCTACTTGGCCTGTAATGAATTATATGCATTTTCCATTATGGCAGATGTTCCGGTTCAAACAAATCCCTTATTTTCGCTTTAAAATGGCATCGGATGCAACCCTGAATTTGAATATTCTACCTGTCGTATTTCTTGCTTAGCATAAATTGAATGAGACAAACAAGGATGAAAGACAACAATTACCATAAAAGCTCAAATCTCACTTCCAATAAATATTCAATGACTCTCTGGTAGTGCTAAAGTTATAATTCGATGGTTTGGGGGTTTGGCCATGTTAGCTTGATTGTTATAATGTACTTTACTTGGTTCAAAGCAGTCTTTGTCGCATCGCGACCGACAGCATGATGATGATGACTTTACTTGGGTTGAAGTGATTATCATTTTAAAAGGTTGACTTTGGAGATGCTTGAAGTGAAAACCTGACAAATTATTTGAGCGTGCACGCCGAAATGCTTGATATAGGCGTTGCTTACACATTTTCAAGAATAGCTGCATAACATAGTCTGAAATTCAAACTGCAATAAATACTTAATGAGTGCACCAATATCTAATTTGGAAATGTAAGATTAACTCCAAGTAAATATTTTGATTTCTGAAAATGTCATGCTTTAATCGGTCATGCAGTTTTTAAGCCTATGAGGGGATGCCTATTTTCTTTGTTTGTTTCTCTCTCTCCAAATTGTCAAAATGTTTTAGAATATAAAGAAATCGGGGAAATCAGCACAAATCTTTCATCGCCGCATGAATAATAGCCAACAGGCAAACTAACGAAACCGGTAGTAACAGGGTCCATACACATGTGAAGATATGGAATTCAAGGCTATTTCAATGCTGCTTTTGATAGGAATTCAAGACTATTTTCATTTGGATTTAGTCTGAATTCGTCATTCGGACTGGCGATTTCAGACTATTTTAGATCAGTAGGGACCGTTTAATGGAATTCCAGGCTTTTCAAGGCTAATTACCCAGAACAGGTTTAAATTCAAGGCTTGAAATGGGCCAAATAAAGTACAAGACTTTCCAGGCCCCGTACTGACCCTGTAGTAAATGTGTGGCATGTCGTCTCACCTGAGATGTATGAGGTAGCGGAGGAAAATGTGGCCCCCCTGATTATCAGACGGCGACCCGGAGACGGGCATGTAGAGCGTGCGTTGCCGCAGGAAGGTCTGGCAGTTGGCCGGCATGTGTGACAAGTCGTACATGACCACGAACATCTTCACCACCGTCTTGTTCGGGTTGAACAGTGTCTGCAAGATACAAGCGGAGTCCCTGCACTCTGGGCTAAACACAATTCTATAACAGTCCATTCCCGTCACCTGCCATTTTACAATAATTTTCCCAGGATCACAAGCTACCAGTATTTTTAAACCTATTTATTTCTGCACATGCAATTTTTTTTAAAACATCGCTTACCTTTGTCCTAAAACAAAAGAATCCATGTGCAATGATATATGAAATGAACTAACCGTAATCATACTGCTATCCATCCTTTTTTTTTTTTTAAAGAAGAAAAAAGTCTATATTAGACCAAACATTTTAAAGGGGTTTAATTTCCATGTACTTTCAAGGGCCTGGAAAATTTATGTTGAGTTTCACAAACTTGCCAGGTATACCAGAGCCGTGTACGAATAAGCATGCTTCTATCAAATTAAACACAAAAACCATGGTTGCCTGGAACTTTGGTGACCGCCTGGTTCACACTTTTAATCAAAGGCAGGAAGGTGGGGGGGGGGGGGTGCATTAATTCACTTACCACCTGCACTGTGCCCTTCTTGGGTACATGGTACCCGCGTCGTCCCAGAGACTCCAGGTTGATGTGGCCCTGCAAGGAAACCATTCGTATTAGCAACAGTAGCACCAATGGATTGCTACATACTCGAAAGACCAAAGCCGGGTAGCTGCTGCGGCAGTCTGCCGACAGGAAAATTTGGCATACACTTGCCCGATCAGAGCTCGATTTTCAATGCGGAAGCCCAAGCACTCCTTCTCGCGTTGGTGTATCGAGGTATCCAACCACACTAACTATGTTATATACAGTGATTCGTTCTCTTGCCTCCTGGCTGTTGCTGGACTGAAAACGAATCACCCTATTCTAGCAATGGTCATTTATAAAAATGAACCAACTGGCAATGGATGGGTATGACATCCACCTGTGCCGGGTGCCTGGCCATGCTGGCTTACAAGGAAACGAACAAGCTGATTGGGCTGCGAAAAAGGCCCTGAACTGTGATCTTGAACCGTGTCTGATCCTCACTCTGATCTGAAACCACAAACAGCCACCCACATAAAATCCAAATGGCAACAGGAGTAGGAGGAAAACATTAATAAACTTAAAGAAATTGAACCATCTGTGGGAAAACCACCACAGACTCATGCGGGAGGTCGGCGGGACCAAGTGGTCCTTAGCCGCTGCCTCGTTGGCCACTCGTGGCTTACACATGCTTTTCTGCTCAAGGGGGAACCTCCCCCTGAATGTATTGGGTGTCAGTCCCCGCTGACACTCAACCACATTTTTACTAAGTTGCGTTGATTTTTTTGCCCTGTTCCAACAATTCTACACCGGAGACAGTATACATGACCTTTTTACTAAAGTAAAACAAATAAACATTTCCCTTGACCACAAATATATGATTGTGAGCTTTCTAATTTAATGAGTGTCTATAATTGATTGTCTGCTTTTACATGTAAAAGCGATGGTGAATATGGCCTATGCTGCCGACACGGCGTAAAGCAACCTCTAATCAATCAAACATACTCAGTTACCATCATTGTTCACATATTATTTACTACATCGCTGCTAAATGGACATTTAGGTGATTTCCAACATTTTTACTAAAACAACATTTTGAAAAGTAAATGATGAAGAGCATGTAGATTGGTTGGTTGGAGTTTTACGTCCTGGCAACATCTAAGGTCATATCAGGACGGGTATGGACTTGTGACAGTGTGCACTCATGGCGACTTTATAGTGCTGCCCCACTAGGAGACCAGGCCACCAGCACCATGATCTGAAATCCCACTCAGTCACATTATCCTGACACTGAGCCATCCGCCCTTGCCATATCGTAATAATGCGAAGCGCCTGGCTCGGAAGCGACAAGTATACATTTTAAAGTCATTAGTTTGACTCGACCAGGGTTCGAACCCACAATCTACCAAAACGGGAGATGGACGAAGAACAAAGTCCGTTTTGTGTCCGTACAAGTTTTGAACATGCACAAAACTAGGAATGGATGCCGCCGGACTACGGTTCTTATCCGGTTTGAGTTTGTTTCGTCCGTTGGCTATCCATTTCATGTCCGTTCGTCCAGCGGCCATTGTCTCGATAGCGCAACATTTTGACACATTTTAATACATTTTGATATTTATCACCACCGGACTAGACGATTATGTCCGTTGCTCAATCCAGCATAGTGTGACAGGCACTTAAAGGATGGAAAAAAAAAAGAGAGCATACATATTAGGGGTATGTTGTTGGAGCATACAAAGAGCCTAACATGGCCCTTTCAATCTGCCCCTGTGACCCTTCCTTATATGGAACAGGCTCAGTACTGACCAGGTAGGGTGACGGCGCGTTGTCATCGGACAGGTTGAAGAAGAAGGCAGTCACTGGGAGCACCACGTGTTTGGGGCAAAATGCTCCGCTAGCACCAAGTTCTGCAGTGAACCCTTCCACGACGCCTGAAGGCTCGATCCGCCCATTCAGCAAGCTCTCCTGTGTGGAAGCAAGAAAACAGCAGCAGCATTGTACCTTAGGTGTTCTGGTCTACATTTGTTTACATTTATTATTTATTCTCAGCGGCTAATAAAATACCAGACTCGGCCACCAATGTCCTGCGATGGTCTGATTCCAACTTCCCCCCTCCCCCCCACACACACTTTTTCTTTTTTTTCGGCGTGGGGAGGTGGTTTCCTTTCAAATGGCATCCCCTTATAAGTTATAGTTCCAACTATCAATAAACACTGATCATAACGCCGTTAAAAAAAATTGATTACATTAAAAATACGCTAGCCTCTGCCACACAAAAATACTAATTAATTTTGATTCAAAAATCAAATTAAAAACTAATTAATTAAAGTGAAATCAATTTTAATTAAAAATATTATTTAAAGAGGAAGCCCTCTTGCGCTAAATTAGAGCAGAGCTCATTACATGGAGCTTATCATACTCGGGTTTATCATGGGACTAGACAATTTTTTTTAAAACTCAGGATAAGCTACTTAATAGGTTATGTAAGTAATAATGAGTAAAATTGTAATATTTTGCTATATATTAGGGAGATCTCCCACAAAATTGGGAGACTCGGCAGATCGACAGATGCTATTGTAGAGGTAAACGCGCTCTTCTGAATGCAACTTCACATGATGAAACTCACCTCAAAGTTGCCAAGGAGACAGTTGGTGGAGGCGGGCGCTGAGGCGCTGTAGAAGCGGCCCTGGCCTCGCTCGTCGCCTTCTGTCTGCGTCCCGGGAGGCTCCTCTAGGTTAGCACACGAGAGGGAGCTGCAGTGGCAACATAACGAGACGCATTATAACTTGATTCGATAAGAAAGAGGAGCGACACAGGAGTATGGAACGAGCCTTATACTCTGGCTAGTCCTTAAGACCTACCGTTCATTTTATTAAGCACAATTAAGCTAGTGATATTTATCGGAAGAATCTGGAACCACTCTATTGGGGTACTTTCCTGCTTAACTGGCAGGGTGTAGTGTTTGTAATGTGTTCGATTGATGATTCCCTCAGTGTCTACACAGCATATAATGTGCTATTTGTATACATCATAGCATCATTGTCACTTCAATTGAACTCAGACATTGACAGATATCCACCATTCTCTTTAAAAATATTTTTTCTTCTAAAACTAGATGTTTAAATAGCTAATTAAATAGACCCCACCAGTTAATCTAGTAACATATATCAGCAGAATCTGGAACCACTCTATTCGGGGACTTTCCAGCTTAACTGGCGGGGAGGGGTGTATTGGAAGCGGAATGAGCAGATATTAGGGGGTGGCACCACCTGGAAGGAAGGAGAGGAAGCAGGGGGAGCTGGTAGGTAGCACACCAGCGCCGTGTTCAGGGTACGCCTCCAAGCCGTCTCGGGGAAATCCCTGAAGTCACGCCAGTCCGAACGGCAAAAGCAGTTGGTCACCTCGAAAATGGCCACCCCCATAGGTGGCAGCCATTTGCAATGAAAAAGAAGCGCTCTGATTGGCTGAAACCACTGAATATGGTGGCCATTATCGGGGGGCTTTTCGTCTCCTGTCTGAAATAGGAGGCGTCTCCGAGACGCACCCTGAATGGAAATAAGCCAAAAAGCATCGCTGAGACGTCTCGGAGACGTACCCTGAATGCGGCTCTGGCCCCCAGGTTGCACACCAATCTCCAGTAATCCAAACACCATGGTACATCTTATAAGGAGGTTACAGGAATAATAGAGAGTGACAAGGACAATCACAATAACACTGAAAATAATAATAGAAGGATAATTACATAACAATATTCACATAAGTACATTATACATCACATAACTCCCTCAGTAGTTCAGTAGTTTCGACACCGGAAAACAGTGCACATTGGTCATCTGAGTGAGTGAGTGACTGAGTGAGTGAGTGATCCCTCTTGCTATCGGCAATTAAAGTCATATCAATGCTGATGTAGAAGGAAGATAAATTCTATTAATTATAACTAAAGGTTCACCAGGTATTGCTTTTTCTTTCTTCCTTTAAAATCTTTTTTTTTATTGATGTTAACTATAATGCTGTGGTTGACCATTTTTACACATAAAAACTAATTAAGGTAGTGTGCTTCTGTATTAACAACTAACATATATAGTATTTATTTTGTAAACAAAGATATAAATGAGTCTGAGATGGGGCACTCACTTCTTTATGGCACGGATATTAAGAAGGGAACTGTCATAGTCAAAGCAACCGGATGCCCGCTTCTTGATTGGCGCTGGGCTCGACTGGAGAGGCAGACCAGTGGCAGCATGAAAGATCATGTTGGTGGAGCTGTCCAGCGAGCGACGGAAGGAGGCGCGCTCCTGAGGCGTAGGCACAGGGCGTGTCAATTTGAACTGGTTGTTATCCTGCGACTGAAGGTACATACATTTATTACTATATAAGGCAGGCCAATTTGTACTGGTATGTGACCGGAGATATGTACATTCATCACTACAATACTGGGTATTTTCCTGCGACTGAAGAAATACACATTTATCACTATATAAAGCATGGAAATTCGTTTTCGCATATGACTGAGGTTACACATATTTATCACTACATAAAGCGTGACAATTTGTACCGGTTATTGTCCTGCCACTGAAGCCACACACATTTATCACAGCTGGCCCGTGACGGAAACTACACAAATTTATCACCACATAAAGTATGGAAATTTGTACTGGTTATTATCCTGCGACTGAAGCTATACACATTATATCACCATATAAAGCAAAGAACATGTCACAATGCACTCAACTTAATAAGCTAACAAACATTGAATTAGCAAAAATAGATATATCAATTTAGAGGTAATTACACCAAACAGTGCACTTCGGGGGATATTAACAATTAATAAACTTGAATATTTTATTTCAGTTACATTCATAGCGAAAATAAATATACAACTATTTTACCATAATGTTGTGAAATAGTGTTAATATTTTATAGCCAAATGTCGATCCCAAGAAGTATTTCTGCAACTGATCTTGTTTGAAAATGGAAAGAGAATATATTTATCAAATTTCCCGACATATTCTTCATCAGAGAGGCAGCACTAACTCTCAACACTAGGGTATGTGTGGGAGTGTGTGTGCGTTAAATAGAACAAGCAAGAAGAAAATAATGACACCTCAAACTAACCTTCAGTTGTTCGGACAGGTCCCTTTTCAGCAATGATTGGAGCAGTGGTGGTGCCTTCTTTCTGTAGTCAGCAGCTTCATCAGTGACTTTGGTCTCATTTGTTGATGCACGCTGAGCCAATGACACCTTAGCAGACAAAACCATATCTTCTTCAGCCCGAGATGTGCTCGGCATCAAATTGCCATTCATTAGGGCATTGTTGTTTTGGTTCTCCTCAGTCCTACTCGTAGTCGCGACAGCATTCACAAAAGGGAAAGCCTCATCGCAGTCAACCGAGACAGCAGCTATGATGGCTGCGTCTATGCATGCCTTCTCCTCATTTGATAGGCCTGGTGATGGTGAGTGCGAGCAGACTGTTGTTTGAGCACCATTTGTGATGGCCACCCCATTGGAAACCTGTACGCTTTTGTCAGTGGTAACACTGCTGTTCTTGATTGCCTCCTGTGGATAAACTGTGCTGCCATTTTCAACATAGTCTTCCTTAAGCAGCTGTTTAGTGAGTGGTGACATGGGGCGCCAGACACCTTTCTGGGTGCTATGTGACTTTGCTGGAGTGCCTTCTTTGTTTGGTAGCAAAGTTGGTGGTATAAACTCTGCATCTCTTGGAGGTGAACAATCGGTCAATGCAAGGTCAGATGTAATTGGTGTTGTCCAAGTTGTGGGTTTAATACACCATGGCATAGTCAAGTTCAGTGCCTTTGTCCACCCAGGCCTACTCTCTGTAGCATGTGGGGAGGTGTTAGTGGCGGTTTGTCCAACTGCAGGTTGTGTGAGCAGCCTTAACTTCTCTGATGTCTCGGTCTCATTTTGTGTCCGGTGTAGTTTTGGTGACACATCTTCTCTATTGCCTGATGGCTGGGATGGTGTGGGTGTGAGTGACCAGTCATCTGACAACACAGCCTCTTCATGAACTACTTTCTGCTCATGCTCTGCCTTGGTAGTAATTTGGAGACCACCTGACTTGGTAGCATTGCATACACCATCCAACTTGGTAGCATTGCAGACACCATCCAACTTGGTAGTATTGCAGACATTATCCAACTTGGTAGCATTGCAGACACCATCCAATTTGATAGTATTGCATACACCGTCCAACTTGGTGGTATTGCATACACTGTCCAACTTGGTGGTATTGCATAAACCGTCCAACTTGGTAGTATTGCATACACCGTCCAACTTGGTAGTATTGCATACACCATCCAACTTGGTAGTATTGCATACACCGTCCAACTTGGTAGTATTGCATACACCATCCAACTTGGTAGTATTGCATACACCATCCAACTTGGTAGTATTGCATACACCATCCAACTTGGTAGTATTGCATACACCATCCAACTTGGTAGTATTGCATACACCACCCAACTTGGTAGTATTGCATACACCACCCAACTTGGTAGTAGTTTGGACACCACCCAACTTGGTAGTATTGTGGACACCACCCAACTTGGTAGTATTGTGGACACCGTCCAACTTGGTAGAATTGCAGACACCACCTAACTTTGCAGTACTGCAGACACCATCCAACTTGGCAGTACTACGAACACTGTCCAACTTGGCAGGATCACAGACACCAGCTAATTTGGTAGTATTCCGAGTCGCTAGTTGGACATCCTTGTTGGCTTCTAGTAGAGCTTTTGCCAGCTTGCTGGGCAGCCACTGATGACCTACATTGCCACCCATCTCACAGTTTGTGGTTTCTGCTTCGACAAAATCTTTTTCAGTTAGTGACTTACATGTTAATGGGCTGATATCCTTACGGTTGCGATGGTTTTGGTGGAAACTCAACCGTGACAGGTAGTTTTGGATTTCTTCAGGAGATAACGGTTGGATTGAGGTGGACATGTTTTTCAAGAATTTATCTATTTCTGGTGAAGACCCATCACTGCCTTCATACCCCTCCTGGGCTGCAGCTGACGCTACCCACAAGGGGTCTTCCTGAGTGTAGAATACTTGCGATGGAGACTTCTTAGAAAAAAGCACCTTGGGACTTTCAACTTTGAGATACTGTGGTGGTTGTGCTTGTGAGGGTAGGTCAGGTTGTTGCAGACGGTAACTATACGCAGTTTGGTCAGCATTTTCATTTTGGTGCATGAGTGGTGGATTGTGCGGGAAGAGGTCTCGTATTGACTGTGTGTCCGGAGGTGACTTGTGGTGATTTTGCCACATGGGCAAAGCCTGATTCGAGGTAGCACCAAGATACTGCATAGGGTGGTAGGATGGCATGTCATCCGGGGTTTGTGGGTGGAAAAGGCGAGGGTGGTTGTATACAAAAGCATTGTACGGTTGTTGTTGCTGTTGCTGTTGCTGTTGTTGTTGTTGATACTGAGGTTGATGTTGGAATGGAAGCTGTTCCATCCATGGCACTGCCGGTGACGATCTCTTCGGGTGAGTGGATAATGATGGGTCAATGTACGATTGCAATTGGGGGTGCTGGGATTGGTTGCTGTGGTAATGTTGTTGGGGTGGACACAGTGGGTGCTGCTGGGGTGTAGGTAGGTATGTTGGGAATGGTGGTCTTTGGATGTTCTGGTTGTCCACTGGCATGGGGATACTATCACTGCTGCCAATACCTTGTGGTGGTGGGAACAACAGAAACTGGCGGAAATCACAGAAAGGCTGCTGCGTCTGCTGATATGGATTTTTACAAACCTTGGTCAAGTCCAGATGGGTTGGCACCTGTCCTGGACTCTCCCGCCCTCGTCCACGACTCTCGCCTGCCACTTGTGACTTATGGTCCTCATCAACCACAGATCGCCGACTGTATGCAGGCTGTCCCCGACTAGATTTCCCTCCAGCCACTGGCCGCTGTGGTTTACCATCCCCACCATATCCTGCATTCCGATCATGTGATGTGGGCTTTCGATGTTTCGCAATTGACTGCTGTTGCCCTGGTGACACATGGTTTCCCTGGTAACCCCTTCTGCGAATATCCTCCTGTGGGGTATGAAGTAGTGCCTGCTGAGGCCGACAGGAGGCCTTAGTAGTCACTACTGGGGCGCCACTGGCGGTCGTGCGCACAAACTGGTGTCCAATTGCGTGGAACTGAGGGCACGGCACGTAAATGATGGCAGCACGGCGTGGCAAAGACCCGACAGTTACCTTGATGATGGACGTCTTAGACATGCCGCATACAGGGAATGTATGCCACTCAGGCACCTCCTGGAAGCTGCTCGTACAGAACTCAGCTGGTGGTGAGACCCTATCAAGAAGAAAACGTCATCTTATGAAGAAGAAAACACTAACCAACTGCTTACTTTCTCTTTTCCCTCTTGTTTGGGTCTTGCTTTCACCCCCCCCCCCCCCCCAAAATAAATATTAGATTGTAAAAGGCAGCTGCGTGCCTATGTTTGAGTGATTTGTCTACACCAGCAACAATAATACCACCGGGTTTGCTGGGTAGAGGTTTACAGAAAGGTATCACAACTATTGAATAATTATTTTAGTTGAATTTATATTGGGAATAATTGATTGGTTGATATGTGCAGTTACTAACAATTAACAAATCGGTGATGAAACTATTTCAGTTTGTTAACTGCCATCTTGATTCCTGTGTTGGCTATTTTGGGGAAATAGGTCAGTCTAAAACGCAATTGCACTTTCCCATTAAACATTTATGTCTAGTACATTAGCTTCATTTGACAATTACCAGACACCATACAAGTTGACGATGTATGAACAAGTCATAAAAATAGAATCACCTCTCTGCCACTAACATGTTAAGTTATTCAATATATTCTAAAGGTATAAGTTAACACTTTAGAAATAAAACACGGCAAGTAAATATACGTCATAACAACCACCTGAAGCTCCGATAATAATAATAATAATAATAATAATAATAATAAAAAGTAATGTATTCTTTAACATATGCCCATGTTTAGACTGGCAATAGACATTAGTGGAGACTGGATGCCACATAGGAGACCCGTTGTCAACTAGTGCCAGAGGGGAGGCATACATTCAACAGTCAAAACATTTAGATATTATCAGAAAACCCTAGGAGAAACGTCGTTATCTTGGGGAGTTTTACTGGATAAATTAGCTTTCCCCTGCACCGCAGTTATGTATTCAGTGAATATTGCTTTACACAACAGATTACTACATGGGAAATGGACGATCCCTCAAGGGTATCAGACACTGTCCTTCTATACTGATCGGGTACTGTGATAGTACTTACAAAGGCTTCTTTAATACTTTGTTGGCTTAAATTTGTCTTATTTGTTTTTTTTGACAAAACATTTTAACCCCACAATAAGATTTACACCTGCAAAATCTACTCGAGCATCGATAGACACCACGATAACTAATCGATCAATTTTATTTATAGTATTTGTTTTTAGGTGTGATTTTAAGCGTATCCTTTGTCGTTTAGCCAATCTTTTGAATTTAGCGTGACAATCAAAAGGTCTCAAACGAAAATATTATGGTTTGTCTTTTAAGATTGATTAATTGCCGTCTTTTATTATCACTCTTAACACTAAAGACGGGAAATATACATAAAATCATTTCTTGCGTCTTCCTATCCACCAGATATATTGATGGCCAGCTTAATAATAACTTTGACAAATCAGTAGCAAAACAGTGACCAATAGCATCAGAATTGGGACTTCCCACATACAGTAAGACCTCTCTAACCAACCACATCCACAGATCGACCACTCACCTATATCGATCGCCTTATTTGGGTCCCAACAATACCATTGTAACCATATTCTAACTACCTAAACCGACTACCTCCCTAAATGGACCACTTAAATCGGTCCCAAGGTCAGTCGATTTAGAAAGGTTTTACTGTATATATATGGGAAATCCCAATTCTGATGTATATGTGTGGGGCGCGAGAGGGGGGGCACCCGTATACAACTCCCCGACAGCTGGGGCGGGGGGGGGCACTCCACCAATGCGCCAATGGAGGAAGTAGCAAAGTACATATGTTCCCCATAGCATTTATATTTGTATAATGCGTTATACATCACATATATATACACACACACACACACACACATATATACACTAACTTAATTCTTACCATGATAAATCCATAGCTTTATTAGATTTAAATGGCATGTGTAAATGTAGGTGTGCTCACTCCCACTCCCCACTCGACCATCGCCAACAATTGCTTTAAACAAACTAATTTGGTGGGTAGGATTGAACTGTCTCAATCCATGTCAAGAGGCCTTTAATATAAAGGATCTGTGGTGCACATTATTTCAGTCTGACAAGAGTCTACAGTTTGTGTTAATTAGAACTTATCCGGTGTGCCAGATACTAATAAGCGCTACGTGAATACATGAGAATGCCCGGGCCTTAATGCCTTGATAATGTGCTACCTGTTGTATTACTGTAGTAGCAGTCAGTATCGCCAAAGTCATATGCCAGGAAAAAAAGTAATTAGCTGTGAATGAGAATGGGGAATACCTGCCCAACTACATTCGTAGTCAGTCACCGATCCTTGGCTGCTGTCACGGCTCAGAGAACACAGTGCACAACAGGATATGCACATATGTACAAAAAGGCAGAGAAATAAATCTATATATAAATTTACTTAGACTCAATGTAATTTATAGATGGCATCCGATATTCACACAGGTCTATGACCGGCCCAATAATCACAATACAGTACATGAGACAGGAATTGTTTATTTGTTGGTGTTGTACGTCTAACATCTAAAATTATACCAGGACAGGTACCGACTCATGGCGACTTTATAGTGATGCCCCAATGGGAGACCAGGCCACTGCCATAATGAATTTCTCACTCAATCACATTATCATGGTACTGTTCTAACCAGTCTTTATCTTATCCTATTAATGCTGAGCGCCAGGCTAGGTAGCGACAAGTATCGATTGTATAAGCCATTGGTTTGACTCAACCGGGAATGAAACTCCCGACTTTCCGCCCGCGTTCTACCGAATAGGCCACCATGCCCAGTTGATTCGCCCGGTATATAATGTCAATGGTTCACCTTCAAAGGGCTTCCAATGACCATGAATGGCCTTCTATGACATGTGGGATACAATTGGTGAAATTGAATTGAAGCTCTCAGCACAAACATACCTGTACGAGACGTTCCTGGGAGCCTTGCCGTGCGTCAGGTTGAGCCAGGCACTCAACTGTGAGAAGTGTAGGTATGACTTCATTGCCTGGTACAGCTCTCGGGCACGCGCAACACTCTTCCCTCCGCGCCGGGGCAGCACCTGTAGATACAGGCGTGCACGGTCAAGGTCAAGGTCATAGCCATCAGCACCATCACAACAAATCAGCAATATTACATAGCAGCAAGTGTCCAGTCCTTAATCATCATCACATAAAAAAAAAAGTGTTCATTCTTGTTCTCGTTTTGTGGCGAAACAGTTTATTCAGACACATTCATTCAGAAAAATACTCCAAGGCGATAAGACATTTCATTGCAGATCTATTGAAGTTCCCCAGCAGGTACTCATATAACACATAGGGTAGATTAGTGTATTGATTTAACTCTCCTTGTTGTGACTGTATTAGCGTCCATACCTAACTGTCTTGTTTGGGTTTTATGATCTAGCAATATCCAAGGGCTTATAAGAACGGGATTCAGACTAATCAATTAGACCTTTTTTATTCACAATTTCAATACATTATTCCACAAACATGTACTATTCTGTTGACAATAGAAATTACAGAACAGCGTAACCATTAATGGTTGTCTTCCCACTGCCCCTTATAAATCTGTCATCCCTATATATATAATTAAAACAGATAATTGCTTTTAAAGGCATACCCAGTTGAGTGAATACCTAGAGTACAACTGATTAATCAACGCTACTTGCTGAATAAACCTAATATGCGTACATTGAACGCTTACTAAGAGACTGAGCTCTTTCAGGTATCGTATCTGACAGGGTTTCTAGTTATAGGCAGTGTGGTTCTTACGGTCAGTTTAGGGATAAATGATGCTAAGTTAATCGATGCTGCAGAAATTAATACATCCCTACTATATTGATTTCAACCGACACCACCCACCCCCACCATCCCACCCCCGCTAAGACTCTTTGATATTGGATTTGGCAGCCTAGCGAATGGGCACCTCGAACCGAACAAAACACAAAAACGTGACATCCATCACCCAAAGGCATATGTTGACCTACAAACTGGACTTGATGGGAGTGGAGCGAGGATAAGCCTCGTGCACACGCACATTTGATAACTGGACGTGAAAAAAGTCCATGGTCAGTAAACATGTGAAGATATGAAATGAAAATCAAGGCTATTTCAAGGCTGTTTGTGATAGGAATTGCAGACTATTTTCATTTCGATTTAGTCTGAAATCGCCATTCGGAATGGCGATTTCTGACTAATTTAGATCAGTGGGGGACAGTTTAATGGAATTCAAGGTTTTTCAAGACTAATTACCCAAAATGGGTTAAATTCAAGGCTTTTCAAGACCTTGAAATGGGGCAAATGAAGTTGAAGACTTTACAAGATTTTGCAGGCCCCGTACGGACTCTGAAAGACGCACCTGCACAGTCCACTGTTCGAGAAGTACGGCGGGCTCACGGCCCGATGGCAGCGTCACGTCCTGCAGCGCCGCCTGCCGACACCCGTGCTCACAGTCGGGGAACAGCAGCACCTCGATGCACATCGGGATGTGATTCTTCCACAGAACCGTCATCTGACGCCGCACTGCCTCCATCCGGCCGCACTGAAACAGGACCGTGTGCACAGTGAGAGGGGTGTGTGTGTGGAGGTGTGTGCGTGTTCACAGTGTGCATATGTATGTATATATTTATGTATGTATGTATGTATGTATGTATGTATGTATGTATGTATGTATGTATGTATGTATGTATGTATGTATGTATGTATGTATTTATGTATGTTATGTATCACTCTTCCCTAATATTATAGCCATGGCTATGAGGACAACAAGTTGAAGCTATATCCACATAGCGGTCAACCCTTAGCCTATTTATTAAATTAATGACATTGTTCAGTTACATACTTTATCAAATAGTTTATTTTTACTTTAATTTTCAAAACTAAAATGTATTATATTCATCGAATACTATCTCTTGTCAGCGCCAGAGCACTCGTCTTCCGGCCGTACAGTAAATTCCTTGATACATAAATGAAACTATCAGTTGTAATAGTTTATTCTATCGGTGGGTAGGGAATAATATATGCAATGACCAAATTATAATATACAATTAATTATATGCAGTGGTACCTTCTGTTCGCAGAGGAAAATAAGAAATAGTTGACAGTTGTATAACTAACATCGTTTGAGTATTTGTGTCCTTATTTACTTGCAGGGCAGGGGAGTGGATACATTGCTACGTGACCATGAAGGGTTAGGTAATGTACAAATGATGTAATATGTCGTGTAATATAATATGAGACATTTCAGTGTCTATTCATCACAAATCGACCCACACACCTCCGTTCGACATACGCGCACTCTACTAGTCCGGAAGGTAAATATTGTGTAAATGGTAACCCTATCGCAATGTCAAGGCCGCTGTCATCTCGACTATATAAATTGGGCCATTCTGGAAGAACTTTGGAGCGGAATACTTTATCGCTAACATTTTCCATACAGTGTTACGCATGAAGTATCGTACCATATTTTAAATATACAACCATTTGAAATAGGCAAAACCTTATGAAATGAATATTGCATTTGATCACATTAAATTCACCAGTGTGTGATATTCCAAATCCACCCAGATTACATTACATAAAATGGTGGCAATGGAGAATATTCAACTGGATACAATGCCAATGTTGTTTAGTTCAACGCCCACTGTGTGCATTCAGGACTAAACTAATCACAGCGTACAGTAAATTTGCTCTGAGCTTAGTGGCATAACTACCCTGGGGTCTGAGACTACCCACCGAAATAGGTCTAACTGACCTAGTGACCTCGAGATGACGTCAAGCAGGGGTGTTCGCCCAGCACTGTAAATCCCTTTACTATTACCCCTTGCCTTACCGCATACAATTCATAAATACTATTTAAAATACTAAAAGAATAATTAAGTATACATCAAGGAATATCGCCTAGAAACATGATTTATAAAACAATAACAATTCCCATTGTACAAATAATTTATGTTGGCAAAGCATTTTAATAGGGACATCCTATTTTCTTTCTGAACTATGAACAACCAGGGCCCGTATGCATGGAGCAGTGTTAGAGGCGTGTCGTGTTAAGCACCTAACACTGGGTAGCTATCACCGTTTATCGGCGGCGGCGAGAACTATGTCAAGCCGTATGCATGGGCGCCTAAACGGTGAGTGTTAGCTAAACGTGAATGTATTAATAATAGACTTGGGAAATTCCTCGATTCGACAATATTAATATTGTCGCCTCTGCAGCGGCAGCGTTAATATTGCTTCGAATTTATGGTTAATTTGCTGAAATTTCACTTATTGCGTATGTAATTCTGTTAAATATAATAGCATTGAATAGATTTGGGTTTAATATATTGCCGCCGATGCGGCGGCTGTGGTGTGTGTGTGCTTTGTTGATATGGGACAGTATGGATATCGACGTCGAAGCGGCGACGGCGATTTGTTTACTTTACATTCGTCGATTCGACAATATGAATAACGCCGCCAATGCAGGGGGAGGGTTAATATTGCTTCGAATTTAGGGTTAAATTGATAAAATTTCACTTATTGCGTATTTAATTGTCAAATATGATAGCATTGAATAGATTTGGGCACCATCCTCACACTAACCTAACACTAACACCGCTGTAAACCTGCTATGAGCAGAGTTAGAGTTTCCAAGTTTAAACTCACGGTGTTATGCCTAACACTGCTCCATGCATACCAACTTTTCGGCACTAAACCAGAAATCCTGCCCTAAATGCGGTTTGGCTCGCTAACACCGCTCCATGCATACGGGCCCAGAAGGTTATATTACTAACACACCAATATAGCACAGTACCCCATACGGGTGGCATCTGTTTCGCCGGGGGAACAGCCAGCGCACCAAGTGGTGGGTTTGATCATTTTGATTACACGGTACGGGCTGAGTGAGCTGTCTTGGTATTATAGGGTCTTTGTACAAACATAGACACTAATAAAGTCTGTACTAGACTACTAAATGACTGAAACATACAATCCTCCAAGCATTGTTTATCCCATCATTACTAACAACCTACTTACTCAAACTACTTCATGTAGTCAAAAAACACACCTGAGGTATTAACCTTTTAAGCATAACCATATAAGCTAGCCACACTCTATCTAACAGAATAAACAAGCCATTCTACTAACACTCACTCCATCTCAAAATGTTAACTCCAACAACATGATAGTTTTGCAATCCACAACATAGTAGGCATACAAACCTATGAAGGAAAACTATGCACCTAACCACTCCGTAATGTAACGGTCTAATCAATACACATGTATGTATCAGGTGTGTAGGAATACAACATATAACTGCTATTTTTGTATGTGAATTGTCAAACTATACCATATGTAAGTCTTTGAATGTTTGATATCGTTATTTCAGCTGATTTGGGCTAGCTGCATATATTGTAAATAACTGTATTGTCACATGGCTGGAAGACCAGTGCCACGGCGCTGACAAAAGACTTTATTCAATGAATAAACTATATTTACCAAAAAAAAAAAAATTATGCCCCCCTTAATGTAAGTACTCAATTATACCCTTTAATTATGCTACTCTTAATGTAAGTGGAATGAATGACATCGTGATAATTACTGTACTTATGTGTACTCCATTGACTATTTCGCTTCGCTGTAGATACTCACGAGGAAGTTGTTGTTTGAGCAGACATGCTTGTTGTGTCCACCATGGAATCCGAGGGCTGTGGGTACATGAGGACCCTCAACGTGGCCCTTTGGCGAGAGGTGCGGTACCCGGCTCTCAACGATCACCAGGCCCAGCCCAGCAAACAGCTCACCCGGCGACACCTCACACTCATCCATCTCGTTCTGTAACCCTACACAAACAAGCAGAACACAAACAGTTATACCTATAGTCACACATATTAGTAGTATTGCTTCTCAACAAACAACTGATACATCACATCGGACACGAAATGTCAATCATTGACATATTATATATGTGTGTATGTGTGTATGTGTGTGCTCTACAGCCTAGCAAACTCTAAGGTCATATCAGGACGGGAACCGACTTGTGACAGTATGCAATCATGGCGACTACAGTGCTGTCCCACTGGAAGACCAGGGCGCTAGCACCATGACCTGATATCCCACTCAGTCACATTACCATGACCCTGAACTAACCAATCCTTGCCCTATCCTAGTAATGCCGAGTGCAATGCTAGGTAGCGGCAAGTGTGCGTATGTATGTATGTATGTATGTATGTATGTATGTATGTATGTATGTATGTATGTATGTATGTATGTATGTATGTATGTATGTATGTATGTATGTATGTATGTATGTATGTATGTATGTATGTATGTATGTATTGCTGAGCATTCAGTCACGATAGATACCATAATAATCTGCTTAGTGCCTAGCCATATTTGTTCAGGCTTTCCCTAGGGTTCTTAATGATAGCAGTGTGTATATTTTCATATGAAACACAGATAACGAATAACAAAGTTAACTGATCTGTACAAAATACTATTTGCCTAATAATTTAGTCCTATGACACTTCATCCAATATTAACCCCCACAATCGGTTATCCCGGTCAATCGGCTAAAACTGACATCACCCACCCCCCTCCACCACCCATTAGTATGTTTTTTTGTGTTTTTGTTTGTGTTTTTTTCTTGAAGATTTATACCGCCTATCATGGATAAGTCTGAATAGACTTGTTTTCACCATTAGACAGGTTGTCGATAGAAATCCCGAACCTACACTTTTACCGACCTAATGGATTTTTAACCTCCCACACCACATAGACATGCTATGAGAGCAACTGGCATTTGATGATGCTGTAAGTTATACACAGCGGTGGAAATCCAAATTGGCAGAGGTGGGGGCAAGGGGAATTGAACCACCAACCTTCAGATTAGGAGTCTGACCTAGAAAAAAGTCAGACACTCTAACCACTCCGCCACATAGAACAACACATTTTAACTAGGGTGCGCTGTATATACCACATTATATGTGTTTTATATATAAATAACACGTGTGTGCAGTATAAGTAATATACACCTACATACATACATAAATAGAACGTGTAAACACTTAATTGTAATTAATCACAACTTCCATTAGCATAATTATATCACTATATTGATTCACAGTAGTTGGCAGCCCTATACTTAGGATAATATTTATAGCGTTAAATTGGCTAAAGGGCGTGACGTCACAGTATTATTGTCTATGCTCGCTCGGTCAGAGTTCAGTGAGCTAACCTCCAGTATCCAGGCACATGCATCAACACATTATACCCACATACACCCGGGGCAGCTATAGGCCTACTACTCCAGGCATACAAGTCACAACTGTCGGCGAAATGCGGGGCTTTCGACCTCGTAGTCACAACCATTTGACTAATTTCTAACGAAATAAATTCGGTGGTGCTATGGCAATATGCACCAACAACTAAAGTTTATTAGTTCATCAGCCAAAGAAAAATCAATATTTAGTCTTATTCAAATTAAGTCGCACTGCATTTATTTTAATCACAAACATTTCGGAGAAGCCAGCAGTTGAATTTTAATGTAGAATTCTAAATATGGACTTTCCGATGCCGTTTCAGTGATCGTTTGGCGAAGAAACAGCAGCAGCATTAGCATATGTATAACGTTGGAAGGTTTCCATCAACATAACAATATTGTTAAAATAGTATATTAATTTAAATCTGAACACTGCGGATTGAAGAAAGGAAGTTGCGTGTGTTGGACGGAGGGAAAAAAAGCTTATAATGGCCCTTTACAAAATTGTATTTTGTATTTTGTATTAGTGCACGGCCTGATGTTATCTTATAGCAAAAGAAACACATATAAACCCCACACAAAATAGTGGTCAATGACGTAGCTATACACTCATCACAGATGGGCATTTAAAGCTGCATGGTCCGATGAAAGCATCCATTTATTAATATATAAAAACAAAACACTTATCTAGATTTGATTCAACATATTCGACTAAGATACTGCTGCATATGTAAACCATTTGTTGCATTAAGGGGCATACTAACTTAGTAACTAAGTCAATTTAATATAACCTGTTATTGCCAAAGGAGTTTTGACGTACATGCCAACATTAATTTGCCATGTTTGCATTTCAATTATCTTCAAAGTTTGCCGTTTAAAATAAAAGTTACATCAACCTAAAGTAAGTTAGATTATAAATTATAATGATCAATCTAGTATATTTATCTTCTTTTTTTTAATGACAAAAACTTAAAACCCCATTAAGAACGGCTCACAAAATACCATGTCACCATACATACACGTATACACTCCTGACAATGAGACCTAATTACCAATAGCTAAGAGCTTGTAACGCTGGGTTTTAACCAAGCAGGCGGCACAGACTGCCTGACCGTCCTGCTAAACATAGTTGGAGGAATGATTTTACTTGGAAACACACAGGGACAGCCACTGGTCCATCTTTTATTGTTCCGCGATCTAATAATGCTCAGCAACCTAATATTAAGTAATAGGGCCTAATGCCAGGGGAACAAATGGTGTGGGAGAGGATGACATTGACACTGGCAAGGGTCAAGATGACCACGCATTCTCTGCTCTTCACCTACTCAATACCTATTGGACTATGGAACAACTGTGCTGTAAGCGAATGTTTGATAACAATAAAATTAAAGCGACATAGTCCGATAAAAGCATTACATTTTCAAAACCAAAGCACATACCTAGATTTAAACCTACATATCTAACTTATGTACTGGTGCACTTATTAAGCATTTATTGCTGCATATAAGGGGATACTAAGCCAATGTAATCGAATATGTTCCTCCTGAAACCTATGGTGTCAGAATTTGTAGGTGCTTGCTAAAAATCAATTTGGCACTGGACTATGCAACTTAAATATTATTTCACCACTCAAATGTAAATACATTTTTGGTTTCCCCCTCTTTAAACAGCTGTCTAACATTTGAATGTTTGGCCCGTCTGTACAAGTTATTTAATCACTGACTAACTCACTCATCTCTAAGTAGTATCAGCACTCCCCAATCCACTGAACACATCCAATAAACATCTTTAAAGCTACTGCATAACTCGATGAAATCATCAAATCTTCGAAACCATTACATACCTAGATTTGAATTACGTATCCTGTTTAGAATTTGGTGCATGCATTAAACATGTATTGTAGCTTGATGCTCATGTGTTATGATCAAAATTAGGGAAACATAAACTTTATGTTCAGTCTGCACACCAAAATACATGCGGGATGAATTCACTTCAAATATCTCCAAGGTTAACCATTAACAATAAAAATGTATTATAAACCACTAGGCAAATAAGTATAGACAAACCAGAGTTGGGCTGAGTTCTTTATTAGTTCTCTGGCTGGGACTAAATATGCCCTACCTCAAAAAAAAAATTGAGATTGGAGTGGCTTAGGTTTGCGCCGATCCCACACCAAACAATTGGCGCCACAGTCGCGCGTCCCGTAGTGGGGTGGGCGCGCGACTTCGAATATATATAATAAATACAATTAATCGTACAATAACCAATATGCAATAAGAATTGCCCGTTCCTTTATATTATTATAATACATTATAATACCCTTAATTATAATGATCAACCTAATGTATTTATCTAAAAAATCTATATATAACAGAAACTTAAAACCATAGCATTATGCAACTTTAACAAACAAAACTCGAGCTGTTGTATTAACGCCTGAGGTTGTTTTGAAGCCATGTATTTTGCCATGCATGTGTTTGAAGCCATGTATGCGTTTGATGCCATGTAAGTTTTAAAAGGACAAATCTGTGAGGTATTGATGCATGTGTTAAGGAGTGTCCACCAGGTACCACTGAACAGGGGATGGTGATCATTCATTTGCACCACGACAGTGCATCCTCTGTCAAACATGTACTTTTAACATAAGTCACCATTTGTTAGCATCAAACACAGTTTGAGGTGTTGACTGTCGAACGACAGGCACCATGACTCCTTCGCACTTATTTTCCGGCTATTTATACTCTGTGTGCCCTTTTCAGTCTCGTCATACTGTCCTCCATTCACGGTATGCTGCTATTTAAGCACCATGAGCACACGGCTTGAATGTCAACACCATAAAAAGATAGAAAGAAAAGGAAAGAAAAGAGAACAAATCTGCATGAAAACGATATACATGGACGCCTGTCAATAGGGTTATACTTAGTAATATATAGATCATTCTTGCTAAGTCATAATGGAGCACTTGCATGAAACTATTAAAATACCAACATTTTCTGCAGTTCCAAGAATCCTATCGCTATAACGGACACCCTTCATAATGACTGGCATGTTTCCATTAGATACAACCATACATAAGAGGGTTCTTGCCTGTAGTTGAAAGAGATCCGGTGGCTAATGCGATGACGTATATTACTCGTAATCCTTGAAATGATGAGATTTGATTAATTCAGAGGTAAATAATTGATGATCTTCCGGTTGTCAAATAGTCGTTTTGTACGTAATATTAAGCATTTACTGCTGTCATAGTATACCACCATCCCTCGCTCTTAATACTAAGTTTGTAATGTACTGCATACCCACGATCATCTAGTGTATAGCCAGGCCCCATTGACTAACCGAATGACAGGGCGCGTTGGCCGAATCGGGAGAGCACAGGCAGGAGATCGGGAGTTCCCGGTCGAGTCAAACCTATGACGTACAAAATTGATACTTGTCACTTCCTAGCTTGGCGCTCTGCATTAATAGGATAGGACAATGTCAGGATAATGTGAGTGGGTGGGATATTGGGTCATTGTGCTGGCGGTCTGATTTTTCAGTGGGGCAGCACTATAAAGTCGCTATGAATGTGCACTGTCACAAGTCGGTTCCCGTCGTAATAAGATGTTGCTAGGACGTAAAACTCCAACAACCAACAAACCGAGTGAACCTGGGAGAGCTTCTAATTGGATCCTAACGATGTATATAATTAATCAATGCGAATTTCATGCCACTACCTATATAACCAATGATCCCTAGGATCACTTCCAACACCGAAGGCTCACTGTACACCCCACCCTTCTAACAAATATCTCACTTCTAACAAATATCTCATGTGTTCAACTACCCCCTCTCCATTAACTACTCCCCCATGCAAATCTAATATAGCTAACCTCCCAAAAAAGATTGTTTTATTTAACAACGCCCCTAGAGCACATTGATTTTTATCATTGGCTATTGGACGTCAAACATATGGTTATTCTGACATATTTCTTTGGAGGAAACCAGCTGCTGCCACATAGGCTACTTCTTTCCGATAAGCAGCAGGGGGTGTTTGATATACACTTTCCCATAGACAGAACAGCACACACCACACACACCCTTTGATGAACCAGTTTTGGACCACTGGTTGGAACGGAAAATAGCCCAAACTGCAAATGTGTCCAGTGCGTAGGATTGATCGGATGACCCATGCCATCACAGGTGGACACTCTACTGCTTGATCTACGTCCCGGTCCCTAACCTCCCACCCCCCCCCCCCCCCCCAGCCCCATTCCATGGGGCTGGGATGGGGGTATAACTCTGATTGGCGTCATGAGACGGCTGAATGTAGGTACCGGCAGCGCCCTGTAAAATTCCAGGAATGGTGCTTTTTTCATCAATATTCACAGGCTTGTAACTATTTCTGTATGTATAACGATTTTGATGAAATTACATAAGCTAGAACATTAACATATGTTCTATCCGATGTTGTTGTTGGATGGAATATATATTAAGTCTGTATTTAAGTAAACTCCATTTGTATGATGAGTGTATTTAGTGAATATTCCTTCATTACTGGTGTCAATGAAAACGACTCTGAAAATAGGGGATCTTTAATGGGCTCACGCTTCCTTACACTACATCGTAGAAAGTCATGGATGGTACCAGAAGAAGCGCAATTACCTCAGCTTTCTAAGCACATATGGTTTTCCCTAGGTCAAATTCTGCAATTTAAATAATTTTGAAAGTTTAAAGCCTATCTACTTTATTAAAAAATATTTTAAACCTAATAAGATTTGATATGGATAGATATACAATTTGATTCCCTTTCCAATGATACCAATCTTAGCATAGTGCTAGTTAGTGCAAGGAGCCACAGACAGAATATTGACACCAACCTGTTTGGGTCTTTGCTGACCACACTAGTTTCGCAATGGTGACATCCATTTAGAAACATGTACATGACATTGATGGCTATTGAGATATATCAGAGAATATATAATTTAATATTGGGCCAGATTTGGGGAAGATCCAATCATTGCTCCAGCCACAGTGACTATTTAAAGATTTATTTAAATCAATATTTTTTGTTTCAGACACTTTTAATATATTTGCCATCAAAATGCAACTTTTGATATTTTTAGCTATATTATTGTCATAGCTAATATGCATTAGTTCCATATGCTAGGTCTCCAAAATTTGAAGATCCACCTATTGGATGAGCCACAGGGAGTGTTCAAAGCTTGATGAATCTTTGTTTTTATTTTGTACATTTTGTATTTCTAGACAGAATATTAATATGATGATGTGTATTACCTCCAGATGATGTGCACTATCAATTTATAGGAAGTTTAACCAATTGGTTAAGCTATAATGAACATTTAAAGATTCATTAAATTGATATATTTGGTTTTCAGACAATTTGTTCAATAAAAATTCAATATTTTCCATACTTTTGTCTCAGTGAATGGCTATTGTAATACTGTACCAAATATGAGGAAGATTCAAAAGATTGTTTTGCTGCAATGAGCTTTCAAAGATTGAAATGTTGAAAATATTTCACTTACAGATGCTGTTTACATGCAAACAAGTACACTTTTTGACATTTTAGGATGCAAATATCTTTTGATTCTCTGAATATTGAGCTCTGAAAGAAAATAGGGTGTGACATTGTTATGAATAGGTGAACTATTTTGCAGTTATTCAGTCTTGTTGCAGTTTTCCAAGAAAATAGCATGCTTTGAAAATGGCTATTTGGCCAAATCAGAATGATTTTTTTGGTTATGAATTGCACTTTTTGACATTGTCTCATTAAAAATCTGCTTTACTAATTGATTTATCAATTGACAATTTAAATTCCTTTATATATGTACAATGGAAATTGATTAGCAGAACACCCCTCACGTCCTTCCACTTTTTATTATATTTGGTCAAAGTACCACCTTTAATTAAAAATTAATACATTTTTTATATATTTAATCTTTAAAAAAATTATTATCTTCAGAACAATACTATATATAGCCTAACTGTTTTTGGATTTGGGATTCTAATTTCAACGTCTACAGGAAGGAATACAAATATTGAACCATAGGCATATTTCTTTATTTCGCTGCCAATACCTACTGAATGACCAGTGCCTCGGCACTTACAACACATGTTGCTGAGAGGAATAAAGTCATTTGAACAACAAAATACTAAGCAAAAAAGAGGGCGGAAAGCTGGCCAACCGGTTTTTTTTGTTTAAAAAAAAAAAATTGTATTGAGGCTGTATTTATACTGTCCATAGCATGTAAGCCTAGGTATCCAGGCTTGTTTTCAATGCTGGCCAGCTGTAGTGTTGGTGTTGTCTTACCAAGCAGTAGCTGCTGATAAGTTATTTGATTGTCTGCATTTCAGTAGCAGATAGATAGTCTGTTGTTACGTTTAGTAGCCTATGTTAGTTTTTTTTGGGCCCTCTTGGCATTGAATTTTTGTTCTATTCTTATTACTATGTTAGTTGTTTTCTTAGGGTTCTATGTTAGGGTTTGGGGTTTTCTTGGGAAGAGTTTTCCGCTTTTTTCTACTTAATTGTATACTAGTCTATTTTATTTACATGTCCATAGGCCTGTACGTAATAGGTGGTTGAGTTATGTTTATTTGAATTTGATTTGATTTATATTGTTGTTGGATATGTTATCTGGCTTTTATATTTCCGGTTATCCCGCCCTGGGCTGACCAGTTGGTGGACCGTTTATAATTCGGCAGAGGGACAACACTTTTACAAGTCGACATGAATGCGTGACGAGTGCACAGTCACAAGTCGATACCCATCCTGACATGACTTTAGATGTTGCTAGGACGTGAAACCTCAATACACCAATCCAAACTTGACTGCAATAAACGATAAGATGTGGAGAATGTGCAGGGTGGAGGAAAGAGGGTGTTATTCGGGGGCGTGGGAGTTGAACGCTCGCTAGATGTGGAGGGGGGCGGGTGAGAGGGAGGGGTATGGGAAACGATCCGGATGATATTTGTTTGTGACCTAGCACCCGGGCCCAGCACCTCCTGCACATCCGTTTGTTAACCCAGGCCGGAGGAGTGTGCAATGTGTGGGTGTTTGGGTAGGCTGCTATTTTGGCGTACAGTGAGCGGGCAGGCCCCGACAGCTGCCATCGGAACCCACTTACCATAGGCACAGTGGTGTAAGCCTACTTTTGTGCAGCCTTCAGGCCGTGTTAGTAGTACTAGTAGTAGGCTCTCCCACACAGCCTGCTACGCCCCCGTGTAGGCCTTATCACCGGCCATCGACCCGCCTCGCATGCCGTGCTTCTCCAGGGTCGGGGCTTCTCCATGTAGTGTGGCAGAGGCCTGTACCTCCGAAGAGGTGTCTGTCCTCAATGGCAGGCCAGCAACCCTTGTGTTGTTATGGTTGCAGTACACGCAGAGTGGTGCTCGCTGTGGCCATGGTGGTGGTGGTGGCAGCAGCAGGCCGTCGTGTGGTGGTCCCGAAGTTGTGTGGAATGCGCTTCCATCTCATGACGTCATGTTGCAGAGAGTCGCCGTGGTGGGAAAGACCTGTTTGCCTGCCTGCCTGCCTGCCTGCCTGCATAGGGCAACATGCAGTGACGTTCTCAATCCTTAATCCGATTGTGTGTGACGGGAAGGCAGCGCTATGGTGCACAGCATATCTGTCATTTCAACTCGCTGCATTACTCTACACACACAGGCTGATGTGTGTGGAGGGGTTGGGGGGGGGGGGGGGGGGGGGGGAGGGGGAGCAGAGTTTGTAGACTGGTTAATGTGTATGGTATGGTATCAAGCTTAGGATACAAAATATATATTAAAAAATTCCATTTCCTCAAGTGATAATGATTGAATGCTTTTCAAGAAAGTGTGTATCCACAATAAGGAGAAAGGGACTTATTTCCTTCTAACTTAGAGGGCAATAACTCCCTTAGAGGCTAAGGCTAAAGAGTTAAAAGGGCAATGCCCACTGTAACTCTAAATAACTATAAACTGTTTTCCTAATTGGCCTTTTTGCTACTGACACGGCATTAAATAAACATCAAGCAATCATGCCTATGTTTTTGCATTGCCAATTTAATGGAAATACTCAATAACTAAATTATAGCATGGGAATATTTTACAACTAATACCCTAGTTACACTACTGCTTGCAACCACACAAAAAGGTTCGTCACAAAGAGGTCGTAAAATGACCCTCAGTGGTCGTCGACCTCCTTGTGACCATTTTGGTTGCAAGGATGATAGCGACCATTGCTTTGGTCGCAAAATCGCCGGTGACTGTGGGTTCATGGGTTCAAAGTGGTCACAAGCCATAATGTGACTGGGGCATAATTATAGGTGGTGTTTGATGAATGAATGCTCTTCAAGAAGTTTTACATGTATGTGACCATAGACTAGTTGTGGCAGCATCAACAACTACATGTTTTATGATAGTTTTCAAAACAAAAGTAGTGGGTAAATATTAAGATACATGTGAAGAATATATGTTGCTTCTTAAATTAAGAATTCATCTGCTCATTTCATTTACCCAGCATGTAGATAATTTTCGCTATTTTTTCTAATGGGTTGTTTTTCGCCCCTACTGCAAGTACAGGGTGAATCTTTTATCTAGGGACAAGGTGACTGTCGATGCACTCAGTCAGGTCGCTTAGGTTGTTTTGCACCGCCAGTCTCATTTGCATTATGAAAACGAGTCTGCATGGCTACAGAGCGGTCCGTTCTATGCAATCGCCCGGTGCCATATCATACTCTTTGTAACGTTGGACTGGTGCCTGCACCTCGACCATGGCATACACCGACCCGTGAGGGCACCATAATAGGAGGGAGGGGGCGAGGGAGGGGCGGGGGGGGGAGGGTTATGGGGGGGGAGGGGGAGAGGGGCGAGCAAGGACGCACGGGAGACAGAAGGAGCGTGTGGGTGCATGTGCTTATGTGTACGTATTTTAGCTGGGTGCGCAACTGGCTCTGCGCGCACACGTACACGTACACGTAGACGAACACGTGTCCGTGTGCGTGTGGGCTAAATCAATGTTAGGCCCAGCTGATGAAGTACGTGCGACTCGCTTGCGATGGCCTGGATACAGGACTCACCGAGAGTTCATTGGCCTACTATCTAGGTCACGCTGTACCAGATAACTAATTTGTAGGTAGTATCAACAAATAGCAGCCTGCGTCCAGTGACTAGGACAGCAAGGCAGCTCGGTCGGTCCAGATGGGTGGGTGGTGGTGGAGGGAATGTAGTGGTGGGTGGGTGGTGGTGGAGGGAATAGAGTGATGGGTGGTGGTGGAGGGAATGGAGTGTTGGCTGGCAGTAGGGTACCTACCATGAACCACTTCTTCGATCGGTGGCCCCTATCTACCATATTGCCCCCCCCCCCCAAAAAAAAAACCTCGCGCCACTCACACATAGTTGATCCCCAACACCAAAAGCTAGCAACAAACAGGCTGTTTTTTTAATTACTTAACTTATTTTAAAAGACCAGATCCGAGATAGCAACGCCAGTCTATTTTAATTGTATTATAGCTTTATTTATTAACCAACAAATTTCGTTTATATGTATAAAATATGTGTATAAAATATATGTAAATTTGTAGTGCTTTACATCTTAGCAAAATACAAGGTCAAATCAAGATGTGTACCGACTTGTGACTGTGCACTCATGGTGACTTTATAGTGCTGCCCCACTGGAAGACCAGGCCACCAACACCATAATGCAATATGCCACTCAGTCACAATACCTCGGTACTGAGCAAACTGGTCCATGCCGGATCCTATTCATGCAGAGCGCCAGGATGGGGTCAGTCACAACAAGTATCCATATTGTAAGTTGTTGGTTTGACTCGGTCGGATTTCGAACCCTTGAACTACCAAATGGAAGTCAGCCAACACTACCTAACCCATGCACTAAATGATATAAACATGATAGTAAAAATGTACACAACTGTAACATATGTACATATGCTGCACTGGCGCTTTAAAGTTTAAAGTAGTCCGATAAAAACATAACATTTTCAAAAGCAAAATCCTAATGTAGATTTGAACCCACATATCCAACTTAGATACTAGTGTGATCATTAAGCATTTGTTGCCGCAATTTAATAGAACCTGTTAAGGCTGAAGCCTGTGGGGTCCGAGTTCTTACAAGCGCGCCAACATTAATTTTCTATGTTTACACTTCAAATATTGACAAATCTACTACATCAGACTAAAGTACCGGTAAAGTAGATTATAACCATCAACCTAATATATTTATCTCAGAAAATTACAAAATCTCAAAGCTATCGGACTATGCAACTTCAATACTATAATAGACTGCGATTTCCCAGGCCCACAAATAAACAGCACACGGCAGGCCCGACTATTTCGGCAGCAGCCCACTGTTTACGCTAAAGTTAAAACTGGGTTCAGCGAGAGGACACGCTCCTCAGCGTTTCATGGTTGACACTCTGTGCTGATGAATTGCACTCTACTTGGATCTGATGCAGGTTGTGTCTAAAACCTGAGACATATATGCTCAACAGTTGCACATTGCAAACCTGCGTTTAATACGGCGATTTTTTCTCCAGATTTTTTCCCCTTCAGTTTAATCCTAGTTTACACTTTCTTCCAACGAGGGTAATTTCAATAGATCTGCTTATGGATCCAGAACTTTATGGAAGTGAATGGAAAATGTTAACCGGGGCTACGTGGTGAACAACCATGGTTTTATTGGAACCCAACTCTCCCCATCTCAAGGTTTCAATAGTATTAATAAGCACCACATTTTTACAGACATACAAACACTCTTACATTACCAGACGGTATGGTGCCCGTCTCCCGTTTTGGTAGATCGTGGGATTCGAACCCACGGATTCGAACGCTGGTTGACTCTAACCAATAACACAAAAATTGATAATTGTCGCTTCCTAGCCAGGGACTCTGCATTATTAGGATAGGGCAAGGACTGGTTGACTCAGTGTCAGGATAATGTGACTGAGTGGGATATTAGGTCATGGTGCTGGCAGCCTGGTCTCCAAGTGGGGCAGTACTATAAAGTCGCCATGAGTCCGCACTGTCACAAGTCGGTACCCGTCCTGATATGACCTTAGATATTGCCAGGAAGTAAAGCTCCCAACAACCAATCACCAATATTAATTTAATGTGTATGTATAAATGTCCACCTTTATACAAGTATTATGCTAAGCGGTCAGAGGGCTTCCTGGCTTGAATGTGTGGGGATTCAGGAATGTTTTGTGCAACGCGGTTAGAGCAACTTGGTGCACAGTTGGCTGTGAGGACAGGTAAGCAAAGGTAGCCGGTCAGCTGGTGCTTCCTGTCCCACTACCGACTGGTCACTTCTGCCTGATTTTTCTTTTAAATAAAGAGATTGGGGTCTTAGAGGCCAGCCAGAGGATATCACTCACTCCAAACTGTATTTGTGTCTTGTCGTTATTGTTAATATTACTACTATAGCACAGATAATACCTTTAAAAATAATTTTAGTATCAGTTTCACTGAAGAAATTCACTCCAAAGAGGTTCAATAAAAATCGACACCATGGCCGTGATCGATTAACACGACCCGGGTGACTCAGGTCACCCGAGTCATCAGAATTTCAAATCGAACACTGAGAGTAGAGTCAACAAATACACGTGCCGTGTGCAAAACGATCCGACCCAAGTAGCTGGGGCTGACTACGAGCGATGAAGTCACATTTGCGCTGGTACCATCCCGCAGGATAACAGCTACCAGTACCAGTCATAAATGTGTTTTTTTAAAAGAATAACTTAGATTAATGAAATGGAAATATAGCTAAACTAGGCCATCATGATATACTTTAAATCCTATTTTGCTGTAGTTTTATCGGTTATTAAAAAAAATACAATTTTTTCCCACCCGAGCGTGGAGAAGCGATCCGAGTCTGTAGGATGTGCGCATGCGCCAAAAAGTGGCTTGGGTGACCAGAGTTGATTAATCGATTACGCCCCATAATGTTTGTGTTCTTATATGCGTTTTCGTTAAAGTGACAGAGCCATCGTATCTGTCCTTAACTATTGGGTTCCATTAAAAAAAAAAGTTATTAATTCGCCGATTAAGCGGGAGGAATTCCACCTGCATACAATCGATCTTCCTCAGTCGAATGCCCCTTTTCCTATCATACAAATGCTGAACACAGACTTTGTAACAACACATATATATATAAACTTCTAAGTAATTGGTTCGGCTCGGCCATGGTTCGAACTCGGGTGGAACCAACATTCAATGTCAGGAACATATATATACACGTATAGTAAAACCTGTCTAACCGACCACCTCCACAGATCGACCACTCCCCTATATCGATCGCTTTATTTGGGTCCCAACAACACCATTGTAACCATATTCTAACTCCCTAAACCGACCACCTCCCTAAATAGACCACTTAAAGTCGGTCCCAAGGTCGGTCGATTTAGAGAGGATTTACTGTAGTTGCTATAGGTGTTGTAATGGTTAGCATACTGGCCCGCAATGCAAGAGATGTGGGTTCGATTCCCATTGTCATCATCGACAATATACTACAGCCAAGCTTTTGCTATTTACTCTGTCTCACCCGGGGAAAGAAGTCACATTCTATAATAAGCCTTCTACCTATTTAATATTAAGCCTAGTTAAATCGGTTAGCGAGGCCGATTAGACCACACTGGGTATGATTATTGAGTCCGACCATTTGGTTCTATGCTTGTGGAGGTTGGGTCATGCACACATTGAACCGATTATTTAGTATAACCCGACTAGATTGTCGCAGCCAATGCACTATACTAAATTTCACCCCACCCCCCCCGAACCCACTCCTATCTCAGTTATCCACCACAAGCCTATTGCCCACAGCACTGCATCACCACCCACTGTTGCTATATATGCAATGAATTTTCAGCTTTAAGGAGACCTAGCATACCTAACGGGGATGAGAACCATGCTCCAACAAATGCTCTCCAAGCACAACTATGCTTAGTTTTATTGTTTATATAACCAGATATCTTGGGGACAGACGCTGAGCACCTAAAACCTAATCCGTTAGTTTCAAATGTATTTTCATGTCGACAATTATATCATACTCTACATTAATTTATAGTAACTTAAAATCATTGATATCGACTTAACTTTGTAGATGCTTCGTGAAGAAGCATGCAAAATAGTGTGTGCCGACACAGCAATTGCAGCCATTGCTATGTTAACCAGGCCTTATCAATGCCACTAAGAACATTCTTACGCTGAGTATTAGAATCAGGTAAAGGGTGTGGCTGCGTAATGTGAACAACATATTGGGTACATAATTAATCGACAACATGGTGTGCATGAGAGCCATAGACATCTACCCTTACATTAGTTACAACAGATAGGGACAATAAGAAATGGCGCTGTGAAACGAACTTAAATGGTTATGGTCTACTTCTTATTCTGCAACATATCCACACCAACTTCGAACCCTGGTCGAGTCAAACCAATGGCTTAAAAATTGATATTTGTCACTTCCTAGCCTGGTGCTCTGCATTCTTAGGATAGGGCAAGGAGGAGCAGTGGAATGAGGAAGACCAATCATCCACGATTGAAATTCCCCCTGCTTAATCAAATAATGTTCAACAACAACAACAAAACACTATAAGTATAACGGTGTTATCTAGTAGGGATGCACAATTTAGATCACACTGCAGAATGTTTGCTAGGTACCCCTTTAAAACAACCTCTCCCATCTTCGATTAATACCCCACCACACAATCAAAATATGATTATGGCGGCGGAGTTGATAGAGCGTCTGTTTTCCTAGATAAAAGATCCACCCCGTACTTGTAGTACAGGGGTGAATACCAGCCCTATATAAAAACGATTGAAAAAGCGGGGAAATGAAATCAGAGCATAATTTCACAATCTAAGAAGCAACATTTATTCTTTGTATATATGTCTTCATATTTTCCCGCTACCTTTGAGTTGAATAATATAATAAAACATTTAGTTTAATAAGATTTAAAAGTGAAATCGACAGCGTTCTACGGCCGCCATCTTGTCTTTTTGCATTCTTTCCCATTTCACCAACTCTATGTCGATATAAGTAACCATTTGACACTGGTGCCAGGCATTCTACTTCCTGTTCCATACTAAAGCTATTTTCGCCCTATTTAGACTACGTAGTCGTTCACCCCTGTACTGTAAGTATGGGGTGAATCTTTTATCTACTGTTTTCCATGCAACAAGTTATAGGTGCGAACTCCGAACTAGTGACCAAGTCAAAGTAAAGATTTACAATAGTGGATACTTGCTTCCTGCCTCGCCTGGCAATCAACGTTCCTAGGATACAACAGGATAAGGTGACTGGGGGAGATACCGTGTCAGCAGCGCTGTTGCCATGTGCGGCTACATGTGAGCATAGCCATAAATAGTTACCCTTCCTGATATGACGTCATATATATATTTTTTTTAAATTTTAAAACACCTAATCGATCACTCAAACGGAGGAAGAGCACCGTGGAAAGGACTGAGGCCTTTGTGTGAAAAAGAAAAGAGGGTGACCATCTGCATTGCGCCCCCACCACCTCCCGCTTTCCCCCAATCCCTAATATTGGATCCGCACTGCTTCCCCACCACCTCCCGCCTTCATAACCCTAACATGGATCCACACTGCCCCCTTCCCACCACCTCCCTCTTTTCCCCTACTATCATTAGATCCACACTGCCCCCCTCTTCCCATTACCCCTATAATAGGATCCACACTGCCCCCCCCCCACCACCTCCCTCTTCCTCCCCTTTCCCCATCTATCATTAGATCCACACTGCCCCCCTCTTTCCCATTACCCCTATAATAGGATCCACACTGCCCCCCCCCCCATCCCCTATCATTGGATCCACACTGCCCCCTTCCCACCACCTCCCTCTTTTTCCCCTACTATCATTAGATCCACACTGCCCCCCTCTTCCCATTACCCCTATAATAGGATCCACACTGCCCCCCCCATCCCCTAACATTGGATCCACACTGCCCCTTCCCACCACCTCCCTCTTTTCCCCTACTATCATTAGATCCACACTGCCCCCCTCTTCCCATTACCCCTATAATAGGATCCACACTGCCCCCCCCCCCCACATCCCCTAACATTGGATCCACACTGCCCCCTTCCCACCACCTCCCTCTTTTCCCCATCTATCATTAGATCCACACTGCCCCCCTCTTCCCATTACCCCTATAATAGGATCCACACTGCCCCCCCCCCCCATCCCCTAACATTGGATCCACACTGCCCCCTTCCCACCACCTCCCTCTTTTCCCCTACTATCATTAGATCCACACTGCCCCCCCTCTTCCCATTACCCCTATCATAGGATCCACACTGCCGCCCCCCCCCCCCATCCCCTAACATTGGATCCACACTGCCCCCTTCCCACCACCTCCCTCTTTTCCCCTACTATCATTAGATCCACACTGCCCCCCTCTTCCCATTACCCCTAACATAGGATCCACATTGCCCCCCCCCCCCCATCCCCTATCATTGGATCCACACTGCCCCCCCCCCATATCATTGGATCCACACTGCCCCCCCCCCACCACCTCCCGCTTTCCCCCTGCCCCTAACATTGGATCCACACTTCCCCCACCACCTCCCTCTTTCCCCTTATCCCTAACATTGGATCCACACTGCCCCCTTCCAACCACCACCATCCTTCCCCCCCCCCCCCCCTAACATAGATCCATACTGCCCACCACCGCCCTTCCCGCTCCCACGACTTCCCTCTGACCATTGTCACAAAACTCAGACCATTGCCACGCGACTTTGATGTGTTTTTACCGCCTATTACCTGAAAGCTGTTCATGTATCTGTTTCCCTAACGGTACCTTCCATCCACCACCAGTGCTTGGTTCCCTACCACTGCCTACACCATCACTATCAGCATCTATGTAAGACTAGCTGTCGGTGGCTTAGTAGGTCACTACCTTTTTATAGCAGTAAAGGGATGAGCTACAGTTTAGAATTGATATAGTAGTGACCTATTTACAGAAGTATATCCGTACTCTTGTATACATCAGTCAGCTAATATTTGTTCAACAACCATTCTAATGCATATTATTCTGTGCAAAATGTGTCAATAACTGCGATTATGTATGGGCTGAAGACCAGTGCTTTGGTGCGGACACATTATTTAGAATAATACATATTTACACCTAAATTACCCGTCACCCAAAAATAGTTTAGGGCGGGGTTGATGTGGGTAGCTAACCATCGTGCATGAAATCAGGGGAGGGATGTTGAAAATAACTAACATAAACGTGACGTATTTTCTGCATTTCTAAATCACAGATAAAGTGAATATAGTACACCTGTGTCACACAAAACAGGGCCACGATCACGGATCATGCTATTTTCTCATAGTTAGAACTGGGTAAGTAACTAAATTCAACCTGTGCCAGACAGTATATAAGACACAGGCAGATCATTTCATGATTTTAAAAAAAAGAGAGATCAAGACCAGCACAGTGCCGACACTCAAGCTATTCGGCATAAACAAAAGTCTTGCTCTATTTCATCGTCATTAATAACAAAAAACTGAAATAGTTTAACAGTCCAAATAATATAGACGTGCTTATATATGAGTGCTCAACAACCTTGCATTCATACTAATCCTGTTCTAACACAGGTGTACTGTTATTGGAGGGACAATCAAATGAAACAAAGACAGTACAATCACAACAAAAAACGCATATGGGTCATGCCTGGCAAGACTTCGCCGATCATAGCTATAGTATAATAACGTGAATGATCCACACACGATGCCGTTAGTATTACCATGTGTCGATAGAAACATATTCTTCAGAGATATGCGGATTCCTTTTGACGTTCTGGTTTGGGTATGTATTGTGATGTGGCACACAGTGCTCTGTCAGTGTCAGTCTGTGGTTTTCCTTAGATGACCTTTCAACACAGTAACACTGCGCCTGCTCACGAGAAGTATAACTAATACTTAATGGATACTTAATAGCTCAACATAAGTTGTCACTCGAGAAGCGCCTAGTAAAAGCTATGTCCCTTCTAATAACCCCGTTTTCTGAGTTTCAACTAGCCTGGCAATATCACCTCACATGTTCACACATTTATAGGAGAGTGGGAGTCTTCGCCCTAAACATGGAGACGCAAGTTGCACAGCTGGTCTTTTCAGGACAACAGTCAACAAAGGCGCTGATCATTCCTGATGACTGATGTAGGATACGACTTGTCTTTAATTAAACCATGACTCAAAAGTGGTTGAATGTTGTCAACAGGATATCCGTAAACGTGGTTACAACAACAAATCAAGAAAAGCTATCCAATTTCCGAGTTAAATCCATCCCCTGTGTCTATGATTATGACATTAGGCATATAGACTTCAACCAGGTTGTAGAGTGTAGACTGTACTAGTCTGTGGTGGGTTGTTGCTCAACCCTGCCAACGAATCGCTTAGCCCATAGCATAGCCAACGCATAGGCCTTTACTGCTTTAGGTCGAGAACCAGGTCGAGCCACTGGCACTGGTTGTGGGACAAAGGTTTGATTCGACAAGATTGACTAGAGACAAATATACAACAAACTTGAGTCTAGTCGTTTTGTCATGACGATGGTAGTCTTTCATGGGCTAACCAATTAGAATTAGAATAAAGCACAACTGTTGTCCTGATTATCGGATACCATCGACATCGGTTGCCCTAAAATAAGAACACAAAAGCTGTGCGGCCGAGCGACTGTCACTGACTTACCGTCTGGCTTCATATTCCAGAAACCTCTTTGGCGTTCCCCCGTATTCAGGCCCTGAGGCCCAATGTAGCTTCGGTCAATCTAGATTTAAGGATTCCACATTTGGGGAGGTTTTCTTAACCGCCAGTCACTGGCAAGTGGGTGAATTTGGAGACGATTCGAGACACCTTGCCTGCGTTGAAGTCCTGACAATCACCTGGCTCTGTTTATGATTCAGGCCAAAGGCATCACGTGACTGACGAAGCTCCTCCCCTCCAAGCACTCGGAAGTTTCCGTGATGACGAAATCGCCCACACTTCACTGTGTACAAAAGGTTCACACAAGGCATATTAATTACATTATTACATTCGAAAATAATTGTCATCCAAAAATACCCCAGCACAGTTACCATATATGCACTTAATAGCCAAAATAGTGTGGAAATCTGCTGAAGAAACGAACCTCGTGGACCCGGAAGTGAGCATTGTAAACTTCCTGTCCCGAGGGCGGACATTTGAAGTTGTCAACAAACATCGACCACGTGCGTGCGCACCACGTGGCAATAGCCTTGCGTCAATTTAGCACAAAAACAACAACACCATGCCTAATGATCTGTGGTTCCAGAGGAATAGATTTACTTGAGTGTCAATCGCCTATTTAGCTAGGGATGGCGCTGCTCAATATCAATATCATTATATGCAATGAATTAGTTAAATTATGCGGAAGTTATCAAATTAATAATTTATTTTTTATTTTGCAGTTACTGATTCGACACTAAAAATGCTAGTGTTCTGTATATTTGGTAATGTGTGTCGGAAACAAGCAGGTTTTATTATCATTTTCGACCGGCCTCTTTCTTTGGAGATGACAAGGATTCAAATTCCATATCATTCTTATTTTCTACAAATATAAATAATTTATTAACTTGTTATTCTCATGTTATGTCAAATTTGAATGCCAAACGTCTTTAAAAAACCCAACTTGAAGCATTGTCAGAAAATGAAGCGGTCTCTCCACCTCCCCAGCCCTACACCCATCAAAGTTAAGCAATACATGAAAATATCAAAATTGACCGCTGTATGGCAGCTGATCAGCAATAACGATTATTTCGAACAGGATAACTACGTCAGCAAGAACTTAAATTTACCACATCATCCGGAACATTCGTCCGGGCAGAGCACATGCCTGGCTCACATCTTCTGAGGCTACCACCAATGTACCTTTACTGTCAGCTACTGCTTTGGTGACGGTTTCTTCTTTCACTATCGACGTTTGGAAACTCTTGGAATGTACAAAAATAACAATAATTATTCATGTTGGCCCGCTACCATGGGTAATATGCTTCACAAGGCAACAGGTTTTGGATCTGTTTACATTGTGTACAGAGGCAAGCGTTCGATCACTTTACCAGGGCCGAGTTCAGGGTCCGTCTCGGAGGCGCCCCTGATGTCATGCTAGTCTGAATGGCAAAAGCAGTTTGTTCTTTCGAAAATGGCCACCCCCACAGGTGGTGGCCATTTGCAATGGAAAGGCTGCACTGTGATTGGCTGAAACCACTGAATACGGTGGCCATTTTCGAAGCGCTTTTTGTCTCGTATCTGAAAAGAGATCCATCTCCAAGACGTCTCCGAGACGCACCCTGAACCCAAATAGACGTCTCCGTGGCGCCTTTGAGACGCATCCTGAACCCGGCCCAGGGCGATCGGACAGGTAACTTTGCTCATCAATAATTCTCCTCTACCTCACCGCTAATTGTGTAACCTTCCCGACTCTGCTAACAAGATGCCGCCTGCCAAAAAGAGGTGAGGACCTCCCATTATCTGCTAAATCAAGCGCTTAGAAAAGACAACAGAAACAGCGATCTCGACCTTCTCGCAGTGCCCAATTGGATCATCCTGAACAATCAGACACAACGCCATTAGAGCTCGCTGCCTCGACCCCGCCTGACACCCGGGCGGCTCAACGGCTCAGCCAACTACAAAGCCCATTTTACCCCATTTTTTCTCAGCACAAATGGGAAGTGGAAGGATTTAGCAGAATAGTCAGGAGGATCTGATAAATAGGGTTAACGTACTAGAGAGGATAACGTCTATTCCTCTCAATCGACTGCCTCGACATGTGACGTCATCATCGCCTTTTCTCGCCTTCCAAAGTCACACACCTTGTCGCGCATTCTCATCACTGCCAGTCTATGCGCACTCGCTCCCAAGATCTCGCCCATGCCTCGCCGACTTACACCGTCGGTCACACGTACCTCGTGTCGCAGCCCGCGCTCCATAACCTCAACCACGTCCAACGTACATCCCTCAACAGCCGTTGCAGCAAGAAGTGCCTCTACAACACTACCCTGTAACGGGAACCCTCCTACAGGAGGCCACCCCCACCTTGCAAAAACCTTAAGGTATGGACCTCTTCCCACATAATTTTTGTTGTGCGTGAATACAACTTGTATTCGGGACAAGCCGAGATTCGATAGGCTTTACTCCTATCTTGTGATCAACTTCATAAAGAGATCCCTGATTACATGACTTCCACTTGCCTATATGTTCTTAGATAAAGGATTCACTCCATACTTGCAGTACACAGGTGAATACCAACGCTATATAAAAGCTGTCGAAAAAGCGGGGAAATGCAATGAGAGCCTAATTTCACAATCTAAGAAGGAACATTTATTCTTTATATATGTTTTCATATTTCCCTGCTACCTTAGAGTTGAAAAATATAATAAAACATATAGTTTATAATTTTATTTCCCTATGTTGAATGATGATGTGTGTACTAAAAGTGTGTATGTGTGTGTGTGTGTGTGTGTGTGTGTGTGTGTGTGTGCCGGATGTGAGTTGGCTGTGTGACCGTAATCCACCCTTAGCTGCTGCCTCATGTCTTCAATTTCAAGAATTCTCAATAATCCTGCATTCAAGAATATAATCAAATGAATAGTGTGATATAATTAATATCTAATGATCTGCACATAAGTAATGAGTAACAATAAATATATATTATCTGAACATGTTGTACTGCCTGCGAAGTTAGAGTAGTTAAAAGCTAATAGTCTCACATGTACTAATGAGAAAGAGCTTCAATTAAATATGTTCTATAGTGATAGGAATATAAGGCTATTGTAAACATAATAATATAAGGCTATTATTAAGCCTGATTAATACATTTATTAGACCAAAAAGTGATTATCTGTGTCTGGTTTTGAATTATCCTGATACTGAGAAAACCTGCCCATGTCTTATCCTGTTTGTGCCAAGTGTCGGGCTAGGTAGCAACATATACCAATTTTCAAAGTCATTGGTTTACTCAGGGTTTGGATTTAGAACCACCCGCACAGAAAGTCAGCTAGCCAGCCCTTTTACCCGCCTTGCGGAAGAACGAAATTGAGTCACGTACTTGTATAAATTAGAACCTGTAGATAATTCTACAGTACCTTCTACACCACATACCATTACTATACTGTTATGTAACATGCAACAATAAGCAGATCTTACCTCAAAAGAAACACCTCAAACTCATTCCTCCAGTAAAACAGTTACCAAACATTGGTCGTAATGCGTACATTGCGTTTGATTCGCAGCGGAGGAGGAGTACCCCACCCCCCCTTCTCCTTCTTCCTCCCGCAACCGTTGACAGTTGGCTACGTAATACCCCCCACCCCACCCCCCGGGTCCCGGCCTTATAACCCGGGCCCGCTGCTGCGTCCAGCCACTCCGCCTCCAGTAGCGCTCCCCTGCCGTTTTCTTTTTTGGCCTACTCTACACTCTACACTATCCTGCACGATTCACCTATCGATGGCCTACACGCATACAGCATCGCCGGCCTACACCCCTACAGAATGCTGTCAGTCGCCCGCGGACGAGGCCGCCCAGCCAGCCGTCACGGAACCCAGAGATCCGTTGGCGCCTCCGCCCCGGACTCCGCCTCCACGACCTCCTCCACCTCGGGACGCTCCTTCGAGGCGGCACAGTGGATCACCTCGGTGGAGACCAGCATGCAGGCTACGGCGCGCTCTGTCAAGCGCCTTGACGGCATCATGGAGGCGATGTCGCTCCTCCCTGCACCGCCGCCGCCAGCGCCTCCAGCTGCCGCCCCCGCCTCCGTGGCCGATGCCTCCACGGCCCTGAAACGCCTCGTCGGAATCGTCGAGGCAATGCCAGCAACCCCCGGCCGCCGCAGTCGAGAGGGGGTCCGAGGGGAAGGCAGTTAAGAAAGGGGAAGCGACCATGGAGGAATACAACCTCGCCCTCCGGATGGTCGAGGTCCACCCCTCCCCACCGGACTCCTCCTTACCCACCACACCCTCACCGTCCTGAGGGATGCCATAACCCATCCATGGCCTACCGTCCGGTAATACTCGGAGATGGTTTTTACATGGATTGCGGATGGTAGGCTGCCCGACGGGTGGCACGACCCGATGGCCATCAACTCTGTGCGGCTCGAGGTGATCACCGCCCCCGGGATGGCCTCCTCCACCTCATCCTCCTGGACTGCATCCTCCCGGACTGCCGACACCAGACGCCCGAAACCGTAGGCCCGCTCCTCCCAGGCCGATGGTCGCACACCATACACAAGGAGAGGGCGCCCAAGGCGCCACGCCTGCTACACCAAGCGCACCCGTGAGCGCGCCTTGGCGGCTGGCCCCTCGGTGGATTTTGAGTCCGCCGACGGCGGGAGGCCCACCCACCCGAGGCCAACCCACCCGGACCCGGACGGATGCAGCCCGGCGGCCCCCCGAAGACTGCAGCCCCGTCCCTCCAGCAGTGGGCCGTTGCTGGCCCCATGCCACCACCGCCCCCCCCCCCCCCCCCCAGGGGGCCCCTTCACACCCACACACCAGCCCGCACCTTCACAGCTGCCGCGCACGCAGTGACGTAACCACAGGCGTCACAACACAGAGCCACGCACCCAGTGACGTCATCAATGACGTCACTACATACCCCGCCAGCCCTGTCATCCCCGTCACCCCAGATGCCACCGATGGAAGTCGCACTTGCACCGCCGGAAGTCGCCACCCACCCTGACACCGCCACACCCTCAGATACCCGGCCCTCCCACCTCATCAGATCTCGCCGCCCCGCCCTGCCGTCAGCGGCGGATTATGCAATTCCCCAGACACTGGAGTCGTTAACTGCCGCCATGGTCGCTGCCTGCTTCCTCCCGGCTTGGCCGCCTCCACCACCATTACCACCACCCCCCCTACCACTACCAACCCGCCGCAGCCCCCCCCCCCCCCCTGTCCCCTGCACGAAGGGGGGGTGGGCGCTGTACGCTCGCGCCTCGCCTGCCCTCGCCCCGCTCTGTCCTGCTCCCGCCGTGACATGTCGGCCAGCGACACCGCATATATCGACCGCCTCCCCAGCTTCCAACCCCTCCACCCCCCAGACCCCACCCCAAACCCCTCCCCTACCTCCACAACCGTACCCCGGCTAGCGCCGCCGAGTTCGCTGCCCCCCTCTCCGACCCTCACTGGGCATCCTCCCGCCCGCCCCCCCCCCCCCCCAGCCTGCCCCCACCCCCCCGTCAGCGAACCAGTCGCCGACATCGTCAATCCTGCCATCCAGGACACCCTCCCCGCCACCCCCTCCTGCGGTCCCACCCCTCACCAATACCGCCCTACCCTCATCTCCATCTGGCCACACACATCCGGCGAGGCGTGGGCTCACTACCCCACCTTCTCCCGGGCCTACGCGGCCCTCCGGGATGCGGGCCTCCCTAATTTTTTGGCCGCCCATATCCCCCTTCCCTCAGGCCTACACATCCCCGCCTGGCGAGACCGGCTCCAGGGTTACCACAACCCTGACTTGGTCGACCTCCTGGAGTTTGGTTTCCCGGCCAACTACTCAGCCAGCACCCCTCCCACATACACAAACCACTGGGAGGCCCGGGACCACCATCACCACCACCATCACCACTGCTCTGGCTCATGGCGGCTGAGGGCTCCTTCACCCTCGCCATCCTCCACATGCCCGGGGCTGACCTCGTCCTCGCAGACGCGTTGAGCCGCACCCATCTCGTCGGACCGGACAGAGGTCGCTCGCCTCGGGCTCTCCTATCTCAACCCCCGCCATGACGACTTTCCCTACAACCCGGGCCTCTGATTGTAGGCTACACCGCCCTTGAGGTTGCTGCGGTCGACGGTCTCCACGTCGCCTCCCTGGCGCCATCGACTTGGAGGAACCGCCGGCGCCAGGCTGAGGCCTACGAGAAGTTTGTGTCGGCCCACGACCTTGACCCTTTTGCGGCCTCGGATTTTGATGTCGCCACCCACGCGACCTCCCTCTACGCAGGCGCCATGGGTCCCACATCGGTCTGGAACGCTCTCTCTGGCGCGCGCTCCTGGGTCGAGGCGGCCGGCGGCGACACCTTGGCTTCGGCCCTCGCCTCGCGCGAGACGTCTGGTACGGAGGGGTGGGGGAGCGGGCCTCGGCGCACGTCCCGTGCCCCGCTCACGCCTGAGCACCTTGCGGCCATGCCCGCCCACCTGGCTGCCGCCCTCCTCCTCGGGTACTACGGGATGCTGAGGCAGTCCAGCCTCCTCTCCCCCAGCCCCGAGGGGTGGGGCGGCCCGTACACCATCAACCGAGCCGACGTCGCGGCCGCCCCCGGCGGCCTTTAGGTCACCCCCTGGAGCTCCATGTCCATCACGGATCCCTCTGGAGCGGTCGCCCTCTTCATCCCGGCCTCCCCGCTCTGCCCCGTCGCCGCCTGGGCTCGCCCTCATCCCCGCTATGCTGAGCGACCCGGCTTTCATCATGCCCTCGGGCCAGCCGATGGACCCTCTGACCCTCACAGCCATCCTCCACAGCGACCTTCGGGCCGTCTGTGTCAGCACCGGAGAGCTACACCCTCCACAGCCTTCGGCGGAGCGTCGCCCAGGCATGCCAGCGCGCCGGCATCCCACTCGCAGACATTATGGCACAGGGCACCTGGACTTCGGGGGCAGTACATGCATACCTCCCTTGCTTTGCTCCTTCTGCCGAATTTACACTGCCGTGTATTCATTGTTCTTGCTTATCTTCTTGATCTTATTTGTACTTAATTCATTTGAACTGCCTGTATTATCACTTATCTTCTCACTCTGAATAAAGTGCTCTTATTGCCACACCCGCCTCCTCTTCCTCCTTTGCTGTGTATCATGTTGGGAATGGAACATCAATCAAAAAACAATTACAAATTTAGTCAAACAAAAGAAGGGTTTTCATTACCATGATGCACATTTAGTGGCTGTACTGAGAACTGGAATGGTGAAGGGAGGGGGTGGGGGTATATTTAAAGAAACACTTACTAGAGGGAAAAAAACTTCACCTAGTGAATACCAACTTGCTTAGACTATATATTTGGTATTCATACAGAACTAATCACTAATAACTTTATTAGCACACCCGCGCCATAAGAGGCATGATAATATGCCATTGGAAAACGTCATATACATATATACAGTATACCCCCGTTAAACCAAACTTGAAGGACCCTAGAAATTTGTTTGGATTAACCGATCATTGCTTTAACCGAGATTTGGCTTTGACTTTGACTTTAAATAAGTGTGTATTGCACATGTAATTTAGAATGTATGTGGTCACTTTGATTATTGTTTTTTTATGTATGTATAGTATAACTATAACCCCATTAAACCCTGCTCGGTTAAACCAAATGATCACTTAATCCAAACTTGTTTGGCCGCCCGGCAAAATACTACCATTTATCACATAAAAAAGTCAGTGGGGTCTCAGATGACCTTATAACCACATGAAAGTTTGGTTTAACCATACCGGAAGTGGCCTGAGGTCCAAAAATGTTGTTTGGATTAACTGATAATTTGGATTAACCGACATAGGTTTAACCAACTTTTTTATATGATATTGATAAATGGTAGTATTTTGCCGGGCCGCCGAAAAAAGTTTGGATTAACCGATCATTTGGTTTAACTGAGCTTGGTTTAACGGGGTTATACTGTATTACTTTGGACTTGAAGAAAATCATTAACATTTCTTATTTTTACTAATATTGTGCAATGCCAGTCATAACATTCACCAGGTACTGTCAAACTTATTCAAACAGATGTCTATAGGAATGCCGTTCATGTCTACTTTAGCATAGAGGTGAATCGTGGGAGGGGGAGGGGGGATATTTCTCCTACTATATTTATTGTCTCGTTGTTCTCAAGGGTACACTGTCACTTCTTATGGATCACCTGTTTCCAACAGGATGGTGCACTGGTGACTGACGAAGTGACCTTGAGTCGTGTTCACACGGGCAAAATATAAAGCGAGTTAGGCAAGGCGAATCATATGAATCGATTTAGTTTGAAAGTGTTTCGCGTTCACACGGGCAGTGCTTTGAATCGGTTTAAGGCGGAAGTGGATATCTGCGCATGAGCAAGTCCAGACTAACCAGCACCATTTTGGGTTCGTGGACGCCGGCACGAGAGAGTGTGGGTTCGACCTAGATATGTATTGACTGAATCGTATTGGTTTGGAACGGTCAAAATTTCTGCTGGGCAGTGAAACCCTAAAAATAAATGATGAAAAAAATATCTGTGCACAGCTAGCGGTTTCATAGACCAAATTATATTATATAGTGTGATGTCCTTAATCCGCCTCAAGTAAGTCAGTTGCGTTCACACGGGCGAGATGGGCCGACCTAAGCTAGTTCGCTTCATATAAACCACCTCGCTTAGGTGGTTTATATAAAGCGAATCATATGAATCGATTCAGCCCTAATCCGCCTCATATCGCGTTCACACGGCAAAATGTGAGGCGAACTAGGCAAGGCGCTTTATATGAGGCGGATTAAATCGCCCGTGTGAACACGGCTTTGCATGCCAAAGCGACGGTTGACAGGTCATACTGGCCGACAGCGCAAAACTTTCCGTGCAATGCTCAATCAAATGTACAACCTCAAGATAATGGCTATGCCTAAAAATGAAATACTTACATTCTAAAATATTATCTGTCACTTTTACGCGCACACGTGGTTTTCCACTTGAAGTTCATTTCATACATAGATCTGGTCTAATGTAACAGTGGATTGTAATCAATCTGTAAACTTAAAGTTTACGGTTACACAGTTACCCTGACACTGCACCAAACTACACTTTACTCTACATACGAGAGTACAGTGACCATCCTGTATATGCTATGAGAATAGGAAGGAATTAAGAGGGGGAAAATCTACTCACCGCCAAAATCACGATGATAGTAGACCTTAATGACAACAAAAAGATAAGAAACTGTTAAAGTGCTACTAGAGTACTACTGTGTTCTACCAGAACACGCAGCGGTGGTGGAGCGCTCTATACGACGCACCACAATATTCGCGTGACACCGTTACAACAGCACACGATGTACCAGGTGGCGCCACTCTTTCAAGGCTCGTACTTATATTTAGATTCTCGTGTTTATGTCTTTCACCCTTGCTCGTGCGTATGTCTTTGGACACCTAGCAGGTGTCCTGCAAAATCCCTGACTTGCTAAATAACTGACATTTGTCAATTTAAAAGCTATTTCCTAAGCTTACTGGCAGCCTTCAGTCAGTTGACAGGATGGCAACTGTCAATTCATACTTCTTAAGTACTGGTGAGTTGGTATACTTCCCCAGATTCTTATTCTACACCGAGTCGATCTGCTCTACATAGAGTCAAATTGATTCTATTGTTATTGAGTGTTTTCTATAACTACATCAATACTGCAATAGCCTGAATAGGGCCTATAATACAAATTACAATATTATGGCCGCTGTCCACATAGGCCTGCCTATATCCCTACATATATATTACCCAGTCATCTACAGACATACATATATATATATATATATATATATATATATATATATATATATATATATATATATATATATATATATATATGCCTATATGTACAACCTCGGTACTACGCCTCTGGCTACTCGTAGCCCAGGGAGAAGGAAGCACATCTGGGTCCAGCAATTAGCATAATCAGCTCACAGCAAGAGGACGTTTGTGAGCAGCTCTGGCAGTTTTTCTACTTTAACTACAAAACCAACAAGGTTAGTATCATTCAAAAATCGATATGTTGGTTCAGTTCATGTTAGCATTCACGTACAACGTTTTTTGAACTTTTCACTAAGTTTTAACTGATTTACAGCTTAGTTTTGATCATGTTACATATGACTGTTAGAACAATGCACCCATTGTTTGTTTATTAATTAAGCCGCCCGTTGCTGAACAAAGAGATGTTTGGCAAGAGCCACTTACATCGCTAGGATTTATTCCTGGGTTTCATTAAGATTCCCCATTCGTTATTCTCATTAAGGCGTACCTCCGAGTCCTATAGTATTTCCTTCAACTTGTTGGTGAAGAAAGCCACAGGAAGGAGAAGTTGATAGGTTCTTAGAGTGTGGGAGGGCACTGCTACACTGGTCCCTGCCCCTCGTTTGGATCAGTTGGTTTACCATACCGTCATGCTGCGACTGTCAAATTAGCCAAATGCCTGCGTTAAATACTGTTTTTAACGCCATAATACATACCTCGTATAATTATACTCTAAATATCAGTGTGATAGTCAGCCTAATCAATGCCTAACCATTGGTTTTTGTTTTTACTGACAGTCTTCGAGCTATGGCTACGAAGCGGGTAAGGCCGAGGCATCTTACGTGCTCAGTGAAGCTGAAGACCACTCTCCGCCAGCAAGGGTACAAAGGTCTCCCCTGAACAAAGTGATTCAGACGAGGCGGAGGGTGGGTGGGTGGGGGGGGGGGGGGTACGACACAGGCCCCGGACCAAATGCCTGCATTAAACACTGTTTTTAACACCATAATACACATCTCGTATAATTATGTGTATTATAATGGATTATAATAATATAAAGAACGAAGCCGAACCCAAGGTTTATTATTACCTTATTATTATTATTGTACTATTGATTTGAAGTATTGGAGTCGCGCACCCACCTTGTTATGCGCGCGCGTATGGGGCGATACCTGTATCGCGCAGTAATACAACTATATTGATCTCACTTCGACAACATTTTTCCTGAGAGAGGTTGTGCGCTGGTGTTGTGTTGAGTCTAACATCCATTCTGGACATGCCGTATTGTGACGCGTGCGGGCTGTCACATAAAGTGGAGAAAAGTTGTAAAAAGAAGAAAGGAAGAAGGAAAGGGAGGAAGGTTCTGCCTGAACGCGTAACACGAGGAAGACCAGCCGTAGAAGAAGCACAAATATCTGACTCGGACTCACGGGATAATTCAACTGAGTTGACAGCTAGGATGGCGTCAGTCACATTGGAGGAGCAGGAAAAAATAATTCTAAAGGAAATTAATGACATGACGTTGGAAGACCGAGCGGAGGAGCTGAAACAGCAAAGAGACGGGATGAAGCGACGACGGGAAGGGCGGCTTCAAGGCTTGGACGAATATTCGGGTCGCATGACAGCGGCCATATTGGACGACAGACGGACGACCGGTGCCGCCGGTGCCACCGGTGTCGGCGCTTCAATAGCGGCAGGAGTCGCCATGAACGGCCATTCAGAGTACGGGAGAGCATGAAGTCGTCACAGGTCTAGGACAAGAAGGCGCAGACGAACCCCGTCTGATTCAAGGAGTAGGAGCAGCAGTAGCACAAGAAGGCATAGAAGTAAGTGGACGCTCAGGCGTTATGCAGTACTTGGTAAAGAAGTTAAAAAATTGAACTGCTATGAACTAATTACGGCGTCCATTCGCTGGTGCTTGGATATCCAAGGCCTAACAGTTAAAGACTACAGAGCTTTTCTTGAACATGTGTGCTTTATGGCTTCCCGTGCTAGACAAAATGATTTCCTTGATACTACTCATGTTGAGTACGACAAGGATATCAGAAAATTGGCAGAGGTGGAAGGGTTCGCAGCTTTCGGAAGTGGAAATACAGGATTGTGTATGTTTCAGTATGGGGTGCACAACATGCGCACCAAGAAGCCGGCAGCAAGCATGGGGGCACGTAGGACGAACACATACACCAAAGATGGTAAATTAGGCTGCTTTAGGTGGAATAAGGAGGCCGGGTGTAGTAGGAGTGAGGATGTGTGTAATTTTGGGCATTGGTGCTCAAAGTGCGGAAGCAAGAACCACAAAAAATACAACTGCTCAAAAGAATGACGAGTTAATGCAAGGGCCAAGGAATACAGTGCTATGGAACATGACAATGATGAAGTAATTGCCAATTTAGATTGTGTGAACCGTGTTCAAAAAGGTATTGAAATCGCCGAGCTGCACTCTGCGGGACATCAAACGACTTATAACATGCTCGCTGATAGTCAATGTGTCGCTGTGGTTCCAGGCAGTTGTGAATGTGATAGTATATTGTCAAATAATGCCTTGCTTTGCAGTCGATTGAATAACAATCTAAATAATGTCACAGGTGCTATTGACAAATTGCCCAACTGCCCTACTGTGTTAACATGTCAATCGGGCGGTCGGTCATTATGGGGCGCCAAAGGTACACCCACTTATAGTAGCAAAATTGATATAATATGTTTGAATCAGACTGAATACCCTGCTAAAAATGTTACACGTTCTATTAATGAGCAAACTAATTCTCAAGATAATCGTCCTGACAATCCTAATAATGGCCAAGGAGATAGTGAGGATAATGCATTCAGCCAGGTTAGCAGTATTGCAAATTGGGTATGTATCAGTACTACGAGTAAAGAAGACAGTTTCTATGTCGAAACAGTTCAAGGTCATTGTTGGAGGTTTCACATTAAAGAAGTACCAGGGGCGGAAGCAACTATAATTGAAGTAACTAGTGATTGTATTAAAGGTAAATGCCTTTGTAGTCATTATGTAGCTGACAACATAGTACAGCTAAAACCGTGTCGCGTAATATGCGAACTATTTCTTCGTGGTGACTCGGACCCAGACTGGATATATATCCTTTGGGGAGTGGTTTTCGGGTTCCATGTGACTAATACTGATTGTACTATAGAATATAATACAAAATTTTAAAAAATTGACAATCCGATTTTTAGAAGTATAATAAAAAATAAATTAGAATCCGAAATTGAACAAGGCATGATTTCCCTAACCGACCAGACGGCACAGTGTGTACATAATATATTCTGTATACCAAAAGAGGTAGGTGGGAGAGGGATAATAGATTGCAGTAGGCCAAAAGGTGGGTCTATAAATAAATTCACTTAGCAAGTATCTAATAAATTCCATTACAAAAGTATCGATGATGTCGTTGAGGTATTAAACCAAGGAGATTATCTCGCCACTGTGGATTTAAAAGATGCTTACCGTGCTGTAACAATCCATCCAACTGATAGATGGAAGCAGGGCTTAATATGGGACTTCAATGTCCATGAAGGGGAGCCAGTATACATGTTAGATAATAGACTATGCATGGGTCTCTCGTCCAGCCCTTTTGTTTTTTCTAAAAGATCAGACTTTGTTTGCAGATGCGCTGTTAGAGAGGGCATTGCTAATATTGTAAATTACTTAGATGATTTCTGCATTGTTGCCTCAGACTGGGACAGTGCGAAAGACCAGCAGAATAAATTGATTGCTATCTTACGTCGCATGGGGTTCTACATAAGCTACAAAAAACTGATTTCCCCAGCTACAAAAATTCGGTTTCTTGGTATCCTGATTGATTCTATTAAATTAGAATTAACTTTGCCTATCGATAAACTAGATAAGCTTCGGAAATTGTCACTGTCATTTAAAGACAAGAGAAAAGCAATGAGAAAGGAAGTTGAGAAGCTGGGCGGAATGTTAGCCCACTGCGCCAAAGTAGTGCGTGGTGGGCGAACTTTTTCTCGTCGAATCTATTATTTAATGGGCACTGTAAGCAAGCCTTATTATAAAATTCGCTTGAATGCTGTACTGGTAGGTCTAAATGTAAATTAATCATGTACTACTTAAGAAGACTCTTCTGGATGTCGATCAAGTATAATTTTGTTTTTACAGCAGTACATATAACTAGTGCATCAAATGTAATAACGGACGCCTTGAGCAGGGTAAACACTGATGGCATGGGGAACGTGATCGATAAAGCAGATCCGGGCAAAAGACTTTGTTGTAATGATTTATTCAGACATCCGTTGTCTTTACAGAGATCGTAAGGCTAAAAGCAGAGCAGAGAGATTTTCAGCGGAAATACTACGCTCCAAACTCACTATCTACAAGGGCAGTGCAGATCAATAAGTATTTGACGTTTGTAGATGAATTTTCTGAGACGCATGCTCCGTTTCCTTGTAGTTCTATGCAGGTAGCGTTATACGCTACCTGGTTAGCTAGGACGTTAACATTTTCTTCGATAATTAATTACTTGAGCGCTTTGAACTTTTTTCTAAAAGAACAAGGTTCGGTTCAGATAGATTACTCTGACTTCATAATATCTTCTACCCTACGGGGGATTCGTAGACAGTTAGGAGACACGCCTAGTCAGGCGACACCGTTGTTACCGGACATGCTCAGAGACATTTTTTCTTACCTGACGATGAATTCTGGACACATTGCTTGGCGGGCGGCTATTCTATGCAGTTTTAGAGGGCTGCTAAGGAAATCGAATGTGACCTTTTCTGAATCCATGCTTCTTCGAGGGGACTTTAAGTTTTACCCCTGGGGTATGTTAATGAGGATCCGTAGGTCAAAAACAATACAATTCGGTGAAAGGACTCTGGATATTCCTGTAGCCAGATGCCCGGATTTGGATCTGTGTGCTGTCCATTGGACGGAAAAACACTTTGCTGATCTACCAGCTGCCTATGACTTTCCTGCTTTTCTGTTACCAGATGATCGGGGTTGATGTTCACCTTTAACATACAAAATATATCAGTCTACTCTAAAATTGTTCGGAGGCCGTGCAGGCCTTGATACTGAAATGTTATCATCTCATTCATTGCGGGGGGGGGGGGGGGGGGTGTACATACCTCTCTATGTGTGGTGCTACATTAGAGGAAATTCGGACGAGAGGTGATTGGACTAGTAATGCAGTTTTTCTGTCTTTAAAAACTCCCCTAACCATACGTATCATGAATGATATGAGAGTCGCAACCAGATTAGCTATGAAAAATTAATCAGAGTTGGGTTGGAGGGACCCCTTCTGGGTCTATTGGCATATTTTGCCGAAGTGATCATCAAAATGGCCAAGAAATTTATGGGGATCAAGGGGATCCCAGAATCCGCCATTAAAGAAATGGACCCGGAAGTCAAACTAAGCGAGGAACACAAGAAGTTTGAGGCGGTCCTTCACACAGCGCACAAAGGGGTTCTTTCGGCCCTCACAGCCATCGTGCCTATTGCCAATAGGATGATGGCCGAGAACAAGTTCTCGTCGCTGTGCGACGATATGAATGGGGGAATTGCGTTGCTAACCGGGACAAGCAATTTCCTCTCGTACCGATGCTTTGAGAATGTGTTCAAGGCGGTCTGCACGGACGCAGGCAAGGAGGTAGCCAGGTCGAAGAAGGTCACAGATAATGACGGGAAGGAATATACGTAATTCCTTGCCCCCAAGCCCATTAAGGGGAAACCGCTGGACAAAACAAAGATCTTCGGTGACCAGCCCCAGTACTTGTTTAAACAAGTGGAGACGAGCTCCAAGTGTGGCAAGCACATGGAGACGGCTAAGAAGAAATCCACAAACGCAAATAATAACCGCTTCAAGAAAATGTGGCAGGATTTTCGAAGCGGGACAAACTTCAGCTTCCAGGCCAGGGGAAGGGGCCAAAGGCAGTTGTTTGGCTGGAACGACGGGAACCGACCCTTCAAGACGGAGTTCAACGCCCAGAAGCTGTTCCCCCGCCCAGGGAACAAGTAGAGATAGCAACACAGACACCAGTAAGCATTTTTAAAGTTGCTAATTTCAATAATTGCCTCCCGTTATGGAATAACATAACGGATAATCTAACTATTCTTAGTTTAGCGGATGGAGTAAGAATCCCTTTGATTGAGGAACCTATTCAAAAGAATATACCTTACCCTTATCGATTTCATGGTTCCGAACGCAAGGCGTTAGACAATCAAGTCCTAAAATGTTGTGAGAAAGGAATTATAGAACCAACACTACATGTGGCTGGGGAATTCATATCCAATATTTTCTTGCGGCCGAAACCAAATGTAGATGTAAGATTATTTTTAGATCTAACATTATTTAACAAATTTGTAGAATATAAACATTTTTAGATGTTCTCCTCTGACACAGCAAGATATTTAGTCACGCAAGGGGCCTGGTTAGCCAATGTAGATCTTAAAGATGCATACTACACAGTACCTATATAAAAACTAGATCGGAAATATCTCAGATTTTGTTGGAATGATGAACTCTATGAGTTCACATGTATCCCGAATGGACTAGCTTACTGTCCACGCATTTTTACACGGCTACTAAAACCAAGATTTTCCCAAATGGCTAGGGAAGTACATATTATGTTTCCATATATCGATGATTCATTTTTTGTTGCACAAACACAACAACAATGTCAGACGGCAGTAGACAAATTATGTGAATCATTTACTAAATTAGGTTTCTACATACACAAAACTAAATCAGTACTAATACCAACAAACAAATTAAAGTTTCTGGGATTTTTTATTGACACTACGGAAATGACCATTTCATTAACAGAAAAAAAGTTGATAAATTTACAACAACAGCAAATCAATTATTGCAATTGAACAAACCAAAGATACGACAAGTCGCAACATTGATAGGAATTATGATAGCATATGCACCAGCTATTCTTTATGGCAGGGCTCATATTAAATCGCTAGAATTAGTTAAGAACTTGGCATTGGCACGCACAAAAGGAAACTTTGAGCGGTCCATGACGATTTCGCCAGAAGGTCAAAATGGTATTATGTGGTGGCTGTTACACATTAACAATTCACCCAACCCTACTAGGATGGGAGAGCCTAACACTACAATTACAACAGACGCTTCAGTAGAAGGCTTGGGGGCTCATGGAGACCAGGTGGTCGGTGGATGGAAGATGAAATCTCCGATCACATAAATGTTTTAGAACTTAGAGCTATTTATCTAGGACTCCGTAGTCTAGTTCACCTACTTAAAAATCATGTAAGGGTGTTGACAGACAATGCATATGCACCAGCTATTCTTTATGGCAGGGCTCATATTAAATCGCTAGAAATAGATAAGAACTTGGCATTGGCAAGCACAAAAGGAAACTTTGAACGGCCCATGATGATTTCGCCAGAAGGCCAAAATGATATTATGTGGTGGCTGTCACACATTAACAATTCACTCAACCCTATTAGGATGGGAGAGCCTAACACTACAGTTACAACAGACACTTCATTAGAAGGCTCGGAGCTCATAGAGACCAGGTGGTCGGTGGATGGAAGATGAAATCTCCGATCACATAAATGTTTTAGAACTTAGAGCTATTTATCTAGGACTCCATAGTCTAGTTCACCTACCTAAAAATCATGTAAGGGCAATGCAACAGCTATGGCCTACATACGTAATATGGGAGGCACTCGTTCCAAACCATGTAATTATATGACGCAGATCATTTGGAACTGCGAAGAGGAACACGAGATATGGCTAACAGTAGCACATATCCCAGGCAGTCAAAATACTTTGGCTGACAAGAAAAACGACATTTCCATGACCATTTAGAATGGTCACTAGATCAGAGTATTTTCAACCACATTTGTCACAAATGGGGCAAACCAGAAATTGACTTATTTGCATCACACAATAACAAAAAGTTAACCAAATGTAAAGTTGAATCCACCAATCAACTAATAGATTCACTATTCGTCGTGATCACCAATTATGTAAAGACTAGGTCTCCCGTTTTGTAGAATGACTAAAGCTCGAATATCTGGTTGTGTAGGCAGGTTATAGTGAAATCAATTCAGACAAAGAGAAAGGAAGAGTATAAAGTGTAAAAGAAGAGAGAGAGTCAAGCCCTCTGGTTTATTATTTAAATGGTACATGGGTTCATTGTAGAGTATCACCCCACCCTTTTCCCCCAATGGGAAACAAGCATTCTTGGCTCTACCAATAGGGATCCAGCATTCCTGGTCCCCATGGCTACCAGTGGTTTGCCCACCACCACCAAGCTGTGTGGCTCCCCTGGCCACCACCAACCTTGAGCCTGAGTGTGGTGATCCTACCCAGCAGAGGGGGAGGGGGTAGGCCCTGAGTGACCCTTACACACAGCCCTGCCAGCACCACTATGTCTATTTGTATCCCACTCAGGTGCCACCAGCACCTACATAAATATACATACATGCGCTTGGTTACATATACCTGATCAGTAATAGAACATTTGCATTCCCCACAATGGCGTAAATCAGAATATTTTACACAAATATGTGTCTTGGCATCCAGAACCAGAAGCCTGGAGAGTAGACGCATTCTAATTGATTTGGAATAATAAATTTTATTACATATTTCCACCGTTCAGCATTATCAGCAGAGTGGCCAGGAAGATCAAGATGGATCACCCACACGCAGTACTGATAGTACCAGCATTGGAGACACAACAATGGCTAGCAGCAATAACATCAGCAGCAACAGACGTGCTCAGATTCCCAAGAGGAAGCAACAACCTGCAACACCAGGGACCACTAACAGTCCACGGAGACGCGTCAACAATACCCCTTTTGGCATTCCTTTTTTAAGAAAACATTTAGAACAATATGGTTTAGACAAAATTACAAAAGAAAGACTTATTTCACATTCCTGGAGGAAAGGGACAGTGAAATTATATACAAGTTATCTAAAGAAATGGGGCTTCATTGCCTTCTAAAAGGAGTCAAACTATTATTAAAACCTACAATAGCCCAGAAATTAAGATTTCTAAGAATCTTGGAGGATGAAGGATTAGGATTTGGAGCAATTAATGCAGCAAGATGTGCACTTTTAATCATTCTACCTACCATTGATGGACAGACAATTGGAAAGCATCAGTTAGTATACTGGTTTATCAGATCGGTGTATGAGAGAAACCCACCTAAACCAAAATATAATAGGTTCTGGGATGTGTCGATAGTATTTAGGTTATTCAAGTCATGTCCTAGCAATAGACACCTATCTATGAAGGAACTAGGTTTTAAATTAGCAGAGCTATTACTACTAGTAATGGGATACAGAAGCCAAACAATTGTCGCACTTTCTCTAGATGGATTAGAGATAGACAAGAATGAGGCAACATTCGATTCAGAGACATTACTAAAGTTGAATCGCCCAGGGGACCCACTGTCCATAGTACATCTAAATAGTTTTCCGGATGATAAAGGGATTTGTGTAGTTTCAGCCATTAGGGCGTATATATCCAAGCCACGTGGGATTAGAAATTCCAGACAGCTGCTAATCAGCTTTATTAAACTGCACAAGGCGATGTCGAGAGACACACTCGCAAGATGAACCATCAAGGTGCTTAAGGAGGCAGGAGTCAATACTGGATGCTACGCGTCCCACTCAATGCATGGAGCCATGGTTTCCAAGGCAAGAAAATTAGGGATCATAGTGAAGAGAATCCTAGCACATGCGGGGTGGGAGACGGCTAGATCGTTTGCAAAACATTACAACAAATGAGTAGAGAAGCCAAGCAGCCTAGCGATTTGCCTACTCACCAACAAAAGACAGGGGAGAAACAAAATTAATATTTTGCACGACAAACAATAGTATGAGTACAACATTACATTATAGAAGGATAAAAAATGAGATTACATAAAATTCTCCCTGGGCTATGAGTAGCCAGAGGCATAGTACCGAGGTAGAATAGTATAGTTATACGAATCTTACCTGGGTACAGATGATGGATAACTGGTGTTTTCCCTAGGTACTAGCCTCGGACACCCTACCCTACCCTACCACGACTATCACGTTTCGCTGGAACCAAAACGATAACACAATAGTATCCACAAAGAGTTGAGATAATCTTTTATCCTATTAAGTATGTAAAAGATTGTTGGACCCGGATGTGTTTCCTTCTCCCTGACCCACGAATATCCGAGGCTAGTACCTCGGGAAAACACCAGTTATCCATCATCTGTACCCAAGTAAGATTTGTATAACTATACTATATACATATATATATATATGGATATAGATGTATATATATGTGTGTATGTATATATAGGCCTATATATAACATAGATAGGCTAGATATATATCTATAACCCTCTCAGGCAAGGAGCCGCATAGACAGGTAGGCCTGAGTTGTGTGGTGACATCAGGGAACCTACCTAGGTGGTGTAATGGTTAGCACACTGGCCCGGAATGCAAAGAGATGTGGGTTTGAGTCCCGCTCTAGGTGCAATATTTCCCATTTTCATCACCCCTACGACAGATATATATCCCTTTTGGACCCTATATAGATATATCTATATAAATATCTGTGTAGATATATGTAGCTATATATATATATAAATACATGCATAGGGATATAACAATAAATATATATAGGGCCGGATATGTAGATAAAGATATACCGGTATGTAGATATATATGGCCTATAGATAGATTATATGTATGGATATATTTCCAGCTATATAGATAGATATATATATATATATATAGTTATATAGAGATGTATAGGCCCTATAGATATATTATATCGATATGGAAAGAGATACCAATAGAGATCTGGGGCATATAGACATCGATATATATATATATATATATATATATATAAATATATATGGCCTACAGATATATATATTTATATGTTTGTTTGTTGTTTTACATCCTAGCAACATCTAAGGTCATATGTATATACAGGCCTATCGATGTCTATATGACCCATATCTTATAGATATCTCTTTCCATATCGATATAATATATCTATATATAGATACATCTCATAAATCTCATCTCATATATATAGATACATCTCATAAATGACAAAACATTCTTGGTGCAGTTTGATATTGCTGGTACTTTTCAATTGTTTTTCATGCCAAGTTACAACATTTTGGTCTTGTAGTGTCCAGTGCCTCTATCTTCAGTGACCAGCCTTCCAACCGACCGAAGACCTATAGAGTTTCCACAGACGATGTCCTACACTTTTTGAGATCGGGACGAAAGATCCCTCCTTCTTTCTCTGACCTAGACAATGTACAACGCAAGCGCCGCCTGCACACGTTGTCTGAGTTCTCGCGGAAGTTTGTTTATGAAGGTTTGTATGGTATAACTTATCATGTGTTAATTCAATATATGACCACTCGCATGGGTATGCCCTGTCCAAGATAGGTTGAATGGAAGAGGGACTACCAACTAAAATGTTGAATGATGTATTTTACGTGTCCTTGATTGATCGATGATGCTTTAATGCTATCTTCCCATCAAGGGCCTCAGGCTAGTCTTAGCCTAGGGAGAACGAAGCACATCCGGATCCAGCAATTAGCATAATCAGCTCATGACCGGAGGACGTTCGTTGAGTTGCTCTGACAGTTTTTAACCTACAACAACCTTATAACTGTAAGTATTTATGGAGGATTGATACAGTTTGCATATGTTACATTACTGCACATTTTGAAGCTATTTTTAGCTTTGGAGGTGTAGTTTTGTTTCTTTTATGGATGTTTTAAGATTCGTAGAACATAAATAGAACAAGACGCCATTCCTTTGTTCTACAAGCCACCCGTTGCCGAACGGAGAGCGATGTTGGGTGGAGCCACATCACGTATTTTTGCAGCCCGTTGCCGACGGAGAGCGATGTTGGCTGGAGCCACATCACGTTGGGATTTTTCCGCGGTTTCTTTTATGGATTGGCGTTGGAAATTATCCTGGGTTTCTTTTATAGACTCCCCATTTTTGAGGCGTACCTCCGAGTCTGGTAGCATTTTCTCCAACTTGCTGGCACAGTAGCCGCAGGGGGGAGAAGTGTACGAAACAGAGAGTGTGTTGCACTCGTTCTGCCTTCAATATGACACCTGCAGCAATGGCGTATATGTCATATGCTCTGATCCATGTTTTCCAGTTCGATCTTGTGTTGTTGCTGAGGACAAGCTGACCAGGCGGCCGCAAACCCGGCAGTGTCTTAGTGGGCGGCATTCTTCCTCATCTGACACCATGTGAAAGTACAATGTCTGAACACTTTGACTTCTGGATACTGAATGGTTTATTCCCGTCCAGGGCTCAGTGAACCGCTGGCTAAACTTTCCATGATGTCATCTCATTAGCATATTTACAGACGTGTCTAGACGTCTATTACGCATATATCACCCGGTGTGCCTATCACATTCACAAGAAGCACTATCACAAAGAAATAGATTGTAAAAAATAAATTAAAGTCGCGTGATATTAAAGTTGCATAGTCCGATAGTTTTGAGTTTCCGTCATTTTTCTGAGATAAATATATTGCATCGATCATTATAATCTACTTTACTTTAGTTTGAAGTAACTTTCAGTTTAAATGGCTAAATTCTTTGAGATATTTGAAGTGCAACCATGTAAAAATTAGTTTTGGCAAGCACGCCAAAAGTCTGATACTATAGACTGAAGCAGTAACAGGTTCTATTAAATTGTTTCAGTATTCCCTTCTATGCAGAAACAAATATTGAATAAGTGCACCAATATCTAAGATGGATATGTAGAATCAAATCTAGATAATTGTTTTGGTGTTGACATTTTGAAGCTTCATCGGACCATGCAGCTTTAAGAGTAATGTCGATTCAGATGCATCTCGTGTCAAGAACTTTTTGAGAACGACAAGCTTGGTGTCGAAACAGAACAAGTTCATGTGCCGGTGTAGTAAGTTCAAAACACTACCCCACAAAAACACTACGGTAGTGTTTTCAACCTAGGTTCAAAACACTACGGTAGTGTTTTTAACCTGGTTGATGGTAAGTTCAAAACACTACTGTGGCCATGCTCAAAACACTATCCTTAAGTTCAAAACACTACCTTTAAGTTCAAAACACTACTCTATTTTCTTAGGGTGGAGCAGTATGTAGTAATGTGGGTCAGCTGGTTGCTGGATGTTGTTTAATGTCCTAGCATCATCTAAGGTCATATCAGGACGGGTATCAACTTGTGACAGTGCACACTCATGGGACTTTGTCTCTGTGTCTGTATGTGTGTCTGTGTGTGTCTCTGTGTCTCTGTGTGTGTCTCTGTGCTTGTGTGTGTGTCTCTTTGTCTGTGTGTGTGTCTCTGTATGTGTCTGTGTGTGTGTCTCTGAGAGCGTGACACACATGCAGACACTCTCCCTCCCTCCCTCCGTCCCTGCCTCCCTCCCTCCCTCCCTCCCTCCCTCCCACACAGAGACACAGAGACACCGAGAGAGACACACACACAGACACAGAGACACACACACAGAAACAGAGACACACACACAGACACAGAGACACACACAGACACAGAGACACAGACAGACACACAGAGACACACACATAGACACAGAGACACACACAGACACACACAGACAAAGAGACAGAGACACAAAGACACAGTGACACACACACACAGACACAGAGACACACACACAGAGACACACACAAAGACACAGAGACACACAGAGACAGACACAGAGACACACACAGACACAGTGACACACACACATAGACACACACATACACAGAGACACACACACAAAGAGACACACAAAGACAGAGACACACATACACAGAGACACACACAGAGACACACACAGAGACACACACACAGAGACACACACACAGACAAAGAGACACACACACAGACATGGAGACACACACACAGACACAGAGACACACACAGACACAGAGACACACACATAGAGACACAGAGACACACACACAGAAACACACACAGACACACACATAGACACAGAGACACAGACATAGACACAGAGACACACATACAGACACAGACACACACACAGAAACACAGAGACACACATACACATAGACACACACATACACAGAGACACACACAAAGACACAGAGACACACACATACACACACAGAGACACACACACAGACACAGATACCCACACAGAGACACACACGGAGACACAGATACACACACACACAGACACAGAGACACACAGAGACACACACAGGTAGGGAGGGAGGGATGACATTTGACGTTCGTGGTGCACACGCCGCAGCGCTATCAGCGTATACTACTAATACGTGCTTCAAACGCCGCAGCACTATCAGCGTATACTACTAAAACGTGCTTCAAACGCCGCAGCACTATCAGCGTATACTAATACATGGTGCACACGCCGCAGCGCTATCAGCGTATACTACTAATACGTGCTTCAAACGCCGCAGCACTATCAGCGTATACTACTAATACATGCTTCAAATGCCGCAGCAGGGTCAGCTAGTGTTTTGAACTTGGGTAGTGTTTTGAACGTACGTAGTGGTAGTGTTTTGAACTTGACAGTAGTGTTTTGAACCTAAGTTCAAAACACTACCGTCGTGTTTTGAACGTAGGTTCAAAACACTACCGTAGTGTTTTGAACGGCGTAGTGTTTTGAACGTCCTACACCGGCTGTGCTCAAGTTCCACCGCGGGTTGATAGATGGCGCGCAAGTCGCCCCTGAACCATATGTGCCACCATCCTGTGGGGCTATATCAGGTCAGTAAGGGCGATGTCGATGCCAAAACATTACCCATGTTACAATTACACCTCATGTTGACTCTTTGTGTATTATGAATGCTGATTAGAAAATTAATGATTTACAGAAGTTTCAGGAAGTTTCATTACCCCTTTCAGGTCCCCGGGGTGTTTTTTCTAGAGGGAACTTGAGTATTTTGAGAAAAGAACAGCATACGCCCTCTAGTGTGTATAATAACAAAGGGCGTTGTACAGAAAATCCATTAGATGGCGTATGTAGTCAAAAAAGGAGTAATACCTGTAATAAGTACAATTGGTACAATAATAATATATGGAAGCTGTCTAATAATATATCTAAAATTCAAAATGATGGTGGTAAGACAAGAAACACAATTTTGGGTATTTTTAGGCCAACACCCCTTAGGCCTTACTGATGAAAAATCAGTGACTGAGTTCCCATGTAATGTGTCAACACAAATTCAAAACAAGTCCATGGTGACATTTCAACCGATAAACAAACATATCAATTTGTTTCAAAGTTCCATGACCACTATATTTTTGTTAAATTTGTTGTCTATATACATACTATCATTACCAGTAACTTGTGTATTACTATTCTTATTATCAATATTAATACTTTCTCAACCATTTTAGATGATGATGGTGCTAATGGTCAGTTAAATCAAATAAAGGATATCAGTAAGTTATTTCAATCAATCAATAGTTCCATCCTCTAGTCGAGGGTTGGATGCAATGGTTCTCCACTTGTCCCGAAGTTATTTACAGCTGACAATAACATGGGAAAAAGTTATCTGATACCATAGTGGAAACACATAATAATATAGATACTATGAGGCATAGGCTCGAAGATTTGGATATCGAGCTAGATTTGAATATGCTCGAGGAGGAGAAAGTTGTAAAAAATTGGGAAAAATCTCGTTTGGAGTATAAAAATACTCTGTTAAAGTTTTGGCCTAGATGGATTGATTAATTGATTGGTGTTGCTTTACGCCGTGTCGGCAGCATAGGCCATATTCACGGCGAGAAATTTTGTTTTTGTTCAAACCATCGCTTTTACATGTAAAAGCATACAATCAATTGTGTATCAATGGACACTCATGAATTTTGTAAACTCACAATCATAATAGCTAAATAAAATTCTAAATGATAGTATTATTCACTGATGAAATTTGTTTAAAAACCTACATGAGGTGGTACAAACCAGCTGCCCTCAAAAAGGCTAAAATGTTTTCTTGTTTTACTTTAGTAAAAAGGTCATGCATGTTGTTTGCAGTGTAAACTTGTTGGCACAGGGCCATGAAATCCACACAGTTTAATAAAGTGTGTTTTAATGTCAGTGGGGACTGACATCCAATATATTCAGGGGGAGGGTCCCCCTTGAGCAGAAAAACGTGTTTTAACCACAAGTGGCCAATATGGCATCTTGTTAAAACAACCTGGTTGTGTCACCCTTCCAGGCGACTCTGCGGCAGTCCGTTCACAGAGGGGGTAATTCTATGGAGTTTGTTGTTTGGGTGTTCATAGGTTCCAGATGTATTTTTGAATGGTAGGTTTCAGATCAGAGTGGGGAATATGACTGTTCCAAAGGAGCAGTCAGGGCTCGAGTGGCCACTTGATCTGCTCTCTCATTTCCTGGGATACCCACATGACTGGGCACCCAACATAGGTGAATGTCAAATTTTGCTATTGAAAGAGAGTTTAGTTTAATGAGTACTTTAAGTATTATTGGGTGGTCCAGTTTCCTATTGTTTAAAGCCTGAAGGCAGTAAAAATGATGAATTTATGACTGGCTGAGGTTTCGATGCACTCTAATGCGAGTAGGAGTGCTCGTGCCTCAGCAGTAAAGATGGAACTCTGATCTGGAATACGCATACCTAATTCATGTCCGTGGATGATTGCTGCCGCAGAGATTCTGTTGTCCGTCTTTGACCCATCAGTGTAAACGGTTAGGTGGGAGCTAAAAGCACTTCGCACATCGATAAAGCTTTCATGATATGAAAGTGGGTGTGTTTGAGATTTCTTCGACATGGCCAGCTGGAGGAGGATGTTTGGTTACCTCAGCTGTCATGGAGGAACATCTGAATATTGTGAGGGTGCTATGTTATGTAGATTTTCCCTCAGGGCCTCCAAATGGGGCTTTATTCTGAGGCCTAACGGCTTTATGTATGTTGGGCTTGAGTCATAGAGGCGTTCATATATGGTGGCATAAAAATGTAGTTATATGCAGGATTTAAAATATTTCCTTTTAATTTGATCACATATTGCATAGACAGTTTGAGCCTTCTACTCTTAAAGGAAGGCTCTCGGCCTTCGACATAAAGGCTCTGGAGGGGCGAGGTTCTAAACGCCCCCAGGGCCAGCCGAAGGCCTTGATGGTGTATAGTGTCTAACTGTGATATGTATGATTTCCTGGCTGAACCATAAACAATACAGCAGTAGTCCAATTTTGAACGTATTAATGTTCTATATAATTGGAGCAGGACAGTGCTGTCTGCTCCCCACTGTGTGTGGGCTAGAACTTTTAAAATGTCCAGTCCCTTAAGGCATCTGGACTTTAAATACTTAATATGAGGGATAAAAGGTAATTTGTTGTCAAAGATGATTCCTAAAATTTGGTCTCTTTGACGACTTTTATGGGATCATTTCCAATTGTTAAATTAGGTTCATGGTGCAAAGTCCGTAAAAGACAAAAGTGCATGCAAACGGTTTTCGATTTGGAGAATCTAAAACCATTTTCCATTGCCCATGAGGAAAGGCTATTTAAGTTTAATTGGAGCTGCCGTTCTATAGTGTTCATATTTTAACCTTTATAACATATTAAAAAGTCATCTACATAGAGACTGCAGGATGCAGTACTCTTTATGGATTTTACTCTATTGTTAATTTTAATGCCAAAAAGGCTAACAGATAGAATGCTACCCTGAGGTACTCCCATCTACTGATCAAAAGGATCAGAGAGGGTAGCATTGACCCAAACTCTAAAGTTCCGGTTTGATAGAAATTTAGAAATGAAAATGGGCAAGTGCCCTCTAAACCCCATATTAAACAAATCCTTCAGGATGCCATACTTCCATGCTGTATCGTACACCTTAACAAGGTCGAAAAATACGGACATGACATGTTCTCTGTTTATGGAGGCATTTCGAACGAATGACTCCAATCGGACCAAGTAGTCGAGGGTACTCCTACCCCGCCTGAAACCACACTGGAAGTCGGTCAGATGGTGCTCTGACTCCAGGATCCAGACGAGGCGATCGTTAATCATTCGTTCGAAAGTTTTACAAATGCAACTTGTAAGCGCTATCGGGCGGTAGTTCCCGGGTTCGCTATGGTCTTTTCCCGGTTTGGGGATGGGAATAATGATGGCCTCTTGCCAGGAGGTTGGGCTGTCTCCGGTGCGCCAAATATTATTAAAAAGGTGCAGAAGCAGTTCTACTGGTGCTGGTGGGAGGTGTTTTAAAAATTGGTAGTGTATTTTGTCTGGACCTATTGCAGTGTCGTGCGATCTATTTAAAGCGTGCTTTAATTCATCTATTGTGAAAAAACTATTGTAGTGCTCAGTGTTATTAGATTTGAAATTGATAGAACGGTGTTCCAGGCGCAACTTCCTCTGCACAAAGGCCGGAAGGCAGTTTTGCACGGATGAGTTCTGGGAGACAGTACTTGCAAGAAGGTTGGCTAAGTCGGTTACGGAAGTTAAAAGAATATTATTGTGTTTTAGGTGTTGGACCGATGATCCAGCATATTTTTGTTTTATTTTCCGGATCATGGTCCATACATTAGAAAGTGGGGTGCGAGTGGTTATGCTGGAGACATATTGTCTCCAACACAGCCTCCTTGCCTCCCTAAAAATTCGGGGAGCCCGAGCCCTTAGAATTTTAAAGCATACATGGTTCTCGGCGGTAGGCCGCCGGAAGAACACACATTGCGCCCTTTTGCGCTCATTGATAGCGTTCTTACAAGTTACATTAAACTAAGGATTTGTTATATGTTTTGGAAATGCTGAGGTCTTAGGAATGGCTTCCTCTGCAATCGACCCCAAGATCTCTGTGAATGTTTTCATTGCAACAGGATCATTGCGGGCTACTCCCGTGAACCTCTCACGGACGAGTGACTGGAACAGTGACCAGTCGGCTTTGCTCAGCCGCCAGCTCGGTTCCTTCCGGTTCCGAGCTGGTCCCTTAGTCGTAATCACGATAGGGAAATGGTCACTTCCACAAAGGTCTTCCAGACTCTCCACGAGAAGTCAAGTAGGAGACCCGGTTGCAAAATAGTGAGGTCGATCGCAGAGGAGGTCCCATACCCAGGATGAACATAAGTATGGGACCCATCATTTAGAAAACTTAAAGTGCGATAGCTTAGGAAATTCTCAACTCCCCTGCCCTTGCTGTTTGTGTTTGCACTACCCCATATGGGGTTGTGTGCATTGAAGTCCCCCATTAAAATGTAGGGGGGAGGCAACTGATCAGCTAAAGTTTCTAAATCTTGTGTTGAAAATATGGAGTTTGGGAGGATATATATGGAGCATATTGTAATGGTTTTATCCAGACTAATTCGAATGGCTATTGCTTGAAAAGTTGTATTTAAGGTGATGGGGGTATGTATCACATCTTCACGCACCAGAATGGACGAGCCACCAGTGGCTCGTTCCCCATCCGGTGTATAAGAGTGATACATATTGTAGTGTTTTAGAGAAATCTGATCAGTAGCCTTTATATATGTTTCTTGTAAGCAAAGGGCAAGAGGGTCAAGCCTCTCACAAAGCAATCGCACTTCATTGAAGTTTGCTCTAAAACCTTGGCAGTTCCATTGAAGCAGAGATTCACCTGCCATCAAGGTGGTGGATTGATGGGTGATCTCCCCATTTTCACTTTGGGGGAGACGCTACCACCATGACTTGGCGCAGCCTCAGCCATCTCTTCTTCATCTAATACATGACATTTATTTTTAAGGGAGATAGATCCCTTTTGCTCTCTATCGGGAGCAACTTTCCGTTGTTTTTGTGCCGGAGCCTTTTCAGTCGCCGGCTTTGTTTTTTTTGTAACTTTGTTCGAGTCTTTCTTAGACACACTCGGATTCAGATCAGTTTGGACAGTGGTTGTCTTCGTCAAAGAAACCACGCTCTGGAAACCAGAAGGACTGCACTTTGGTTGATCCAAGTTCAACCATGTGCAGTCGGTCTGACATTCGATCGTCCTGGTGGAGGGTTTGACCGCAGAGGCATAGGAGCGGCAGGGGATGGACCCCTCAACCAATTTCCTAGCCTCTGAGTAGCTGATGTTGTTTTCAGTTTTCATCCTTTGAAGAGCTTTTACTTTTTTCCATACAGGACAATCTTTCGATATGGCCATGTGGGCACCTTGACAGTTAACACATTTAACTGTGTTTTTGCAGTCTGTGTTTTCGTGCCCTTTCTGACCACATCCGAGACAGGTCTGCTCACTGGAGCAGTTGCCTCTGCCATGACCATACTTATGGCATTGGAAACATCGGAGTGGATTTGGAATAAACAAATCCACATCAACGATTAAGTAGCCAATTTTCAACTTCTTAGGTGGGGTGGGTTTATTAAATGTCAGAATATAAGTATTTGTAGGAATGATATTTCCTTCTTTTTTAATCGTTATTCTTCTGACATTTAACACGCCTTGAGGTTTTAATTCACAGGCGATTTCAACCTCATCGATGCCCTGGAATTCTCTAGTATGGATTACTCCTTTACTAGAGTTCAGGGATCGGTGAGATGAGGCCTTCATGCCAACACCTGCCAGTGTTTTGCAACAGAGAAGGTTATCAGCATGGGCCTTCTTACCACACTCCACAAGAATCTGTCCAGAACGTAATTTCTTTACCGAAGTCACCATGCCTGCTATCCCCAGAATGCCTTTGTCAATGGCAAATGGGGACAGCTTACCTAGAGGCTGGGATGGATCGGTTGCCTCAAGTACAACAAATCTAGCCCACTCATTAGCAGGTTCCTGGTCCGAACGATCTGTCAACTGTCTTTTTTGTTTTTTTTTGGTTTGAAGCCATATTATATGAATGAAATTCATCACCCTTGCTCCCCACCCACCACGGAGCCCCACATGGGGGTGTGCAGAGCTGCAGATACCCGGCAGTTACACACCAAGGATACAAGGGTGATATACTCAGGCAATGATCTACCAAAATGGAAGATCATTACCAGATTGACCCTAGCCACCGCCTTCTAGGAGTAGTGAACAATGAAAATAAATTGGATTCATGTATATATGTATAAATACGAGTTTCTAGATAATTACATTCTTCATAGTACTACTCCTAGGGATTGCCGTGACCAGCCGATTGATTGGACCGGGCCAGTCCAACCCTTCGTCTAGGTGAAGTCGGGGCCAAAGTGCAGTATTGGGCGACAAGAAGCCGCAGCTCCCTGAAGACCTCATGCACCAGGATCCCTTCCTCCACTGACGCGAGCTGCGACTCACGGCAAATGAGTCGCCCCATTTGTCGCCTTTTACGATCTGCAAGTGGGTGCAAGGGAGGGGGGGGGGCCTAGATGGAAGTACAATATAGAGCTGACTAGTGGATATAATACCATATTCAAATTAGTAAACCGGGCGCGGTAGCCTAATCGGTAGAGCGTGGGCCTCGCGTGTGGAAGGTCGGGAGTTCGGTTCCCGGTTGAGTCAAACCAATGACCTTAAAATTGGTATTTGTCGCTTCCTAGCCTGGCGCTCAGCATTAATAGGATAGGGCAAGGACTGGTTAGCTCAGTGTCAGGATAATGTGACTGAGTGGGATATTGGGTCATGGGGCCGGTGGCCTGATTTCCCAGTGGGGCAGCACCATAAAGTCACCATGAGTGCACACTGTCACAAGTCGGTACCCGTCCTGATATGACCTTAGAATTTGCTAGGACGTAAAACAACAACACAAAACAAATTAGTAAGGAAAACTGGGGTTCCAAATTACTTATGTGCAAAAATGTTGGTACCTTCAGGATTAAATATAGGTATGTGGAGAAAGTTATTGGCTAATTATCAGGATACAAATTTAGTAGACTTTTTGGAATATGGCTGGCTAGCGAATTATACAAGAGACTTAGCACCAACATCAACAGAAATAAACCATTGTTGTGATGAGAAAGATTTATTTTGGGTAAGTATGCAGAAACTGAATTTTCTCATGGAGCATTGTTAGGTCCATTTAATAAACCCCCTTTTTCGCCATGGGCTCAAATTAGTCCTATTATGACTTGTCCAAAAATACCGAGGAACGAAGAATTATAGTAGATCTGAGTTGTCCAAAAGGGAAGGGAGTTAATTCTGGTATTGTTAAAGGTTTTCATCAATGGGAAACTTATACGTATAATTTCCCATCAATTATGGATTTAGCTAGAGAAGTTACTAGATTAGGAAAGAACTGCTATATGTGATGTATAGATTTAGCAAGAGCTTATCGACAATTAAGAACATATCTGTTGAGTGTACCACTTTTGGAATTAAAGTGGGTGGAAATATTATTTTGACATTGCACCTCCTTTTGGATGCAGGACCTCAAGTATGGCTTGTGCAAGTACTACTTCTGAGGCAGTATATTTATTAAGGAAAAAAGGGTTTTTTGCTTTATGCTATTTGGATGATTTTGTAGGGGTAGAAAGTGTAGTGTTTGTGGGCTACATAAGTTGAGTAACCAACACGACACAGCTTCTAGTAGTCTGACCTCTTCTATTTCCCCCTTTACACACCTACCCTGTTATCCAGGTGGCTACAACCATATCTGACATAACACTACATGCATAGTCAATAGTAACTGACTTTTTTCTAGGTCAGACTCTTAATCTGAGGGTCGACGGTTCGATTCCCCGTGCCCCCAGCTCTGCCAATTTGGATATCCACCGTTGTGTATAACTTACAGCGTCATCAAAGGCCAGTTGCTCTCATACCATGTCTATGTGGTGTGGGAGGTTAAAAATCCCTTGGGTTGGTAAAAGTGTAGGCTCGTGCTTTCTATCAACCAGCAGTGGAATGAGGAAGACCAGTCATCTATGACTGAAATTTCCCTTGCATTAAACAACTAATGGTCCAAAAAAAACAAAAAAACAAAAACAACTGTACTTTCTGTAGTATAGTTACTATCGACTATGCATGTAGTGTTATGCATGTAGTGTTATCTGTTAACAAAACTGTTAGGTTTAGATCTTTCAATTGAAAAATGTAGACCTCCTGAAACGAACATGTAATGGTTAGGTTATGAAATGTATAGTCAGCACATGGAAGTCAGGATCCATAAAGAAAAATTGTTGGATATTTGAACTGAATGTAATAGGTGGAAAGTGGGGAGTAAAGTAACTAGAAAAAATGTTCAAAGACTTGTGTGTAGGTTGCAATTTATTTCTAAATGTGTGGTTAATTCTAGGAGATTTATGAATAGAATTTTAGATTTCTTAAGGGCTACCTTTTTTATTGGAAAAGCAATAGTTAGTCAGGACTTAATTAGGTACATTGTGTGGCTTTTGCATTTCGCGGAAGGGTGTAATGGATTAATTTTATTAAGGCCTTTTCCAAAGAAAAAGTGGGTAATTGAATTTTTCAGAATTATATTCTCAAAACTTCTTAAAGGATAATAAATTACACATTTCACAATTGGAAGCAATTAATTTGGTAGTAGCACTCAAAACTCTTTCCCCCCAGCATTCAGAGGAATTTGTGATTATCGTTAATACTGATAATGAAGCATCTCAAAAGGTGTTATCTACTGGTGCTGGTAAAGATCTGGAGGTTTGCTGCCGAAAGGTGTTACGAAGTACATGTTATACATAAAGCAGGGAAGAAGCTGGTATTGGCAGATGACCTAAGTAGGATGCTTTTCGACAATAAGCAAAATTGGTAGCAAATAAACTATGTAATGAACTTAATTTAGAAAAAGTAAGTGCTTCTCATGATAATAAGGTGTTTGATTTATTTTTGTAAGCTCTTCACTCAAATTCTTTTCTCTGGCTTTTTCCCCCACAGCTTACAAGTATGCATTAGGTAGGAAGCTAAGCTTCTATCTCAAGGCAGGCTTATCGGAAGGAACATGGAGGAATAAAAGGGTTCATTTTGAAGAATATTTTAAGTTTAGTAAAGAACAGAATATTAATCCAAAATATCCCAAACTTAAAACGGTAATGTTATATACTTTATATTTAAATGATAAATAAAAAACAGAAGGGGCAATAACAAATTATTTGTGTGGAGCTAAGTCTTGGGTGAAACTTGTATGTGGTAGATGGGAAGTATTTGATAGATATGCATTGTCAGGCCTTAAAAAGGGAGTATTTAAATGAAAAAATAATGTTGTAAATAGAGCTTATCCATTAAAAATTAAACATGTTAAGTTAATTATATTAAAATTTCTAAAAATGGGTAAACCTGGTCTTGTATTTGTTGCTGCTGTGTTAATTGGTTATATATGTTTGTTAATACAATCCAATTTATTCTATTCCAAGATGCTAGGTGATGGCGGTCACACATTGCTGTGTGAAGACATCAAGGCACACAAGACACATCTGTTCGTGCACATCCGTAGCACAAAAACCATCTGTAAACCAGAGGACAGCTACCACGTCAAACTAACAAGGGTGCACAACTCCATCTTCTGTCCTGTGCGTGCATGGAACAATTACTGTTGATACACATGTCTGCATAAGGGCGCCCCAGCATTCGTCCTGTCGAACGGGGACCCTCTGACCAGCCAAGCATTCATCAAATGTGTACGGTTGATATTGAAGGGAGGCAAGCTATCCTGATGGCCATTGGTGACATCGCATAGTCTACAACGTGGAGCTGCTCAAGAATATGCTAGAATAGGAGTGCGTCTGGACTGTATTAAATTATTAGGGCACTGGAAATCAAATAGTGTCTTTAGTTATGTGAATAAACATCTTGTTAGTAAAGGACCATCTACTCTCCTGTCCCAATTTGGCTGAGAGTTAGATGGTCCTTATCCTGTTATGTCTGATAGTATGAATCTTTTGTCTGATGTGTGCCTGGTTTGAGAGTGTGACCGTCGTCTTCCCATAGCTGCTGTCTCCTGTCTTCAACTTCAAGAACATGTATATATATATGCTGATGTAATTAAATTAATTAGAGTACATATAGCTCTTCATCAATACCTGCAAATAAGTAATATGAATAGTCAGGCTTAATTCACGTTTCTGCATTGTACTATCCTGAATTAAAATAGAGTATATAAAGCTATTATGATCATCTGTACTGATTGACTATAAGCGTGTCTAATTTGTTAGCTAGTGATAGAAATATCAATGGCTACTTTAAAATTTATTAAGCCTGATTAATATGTTTATTGGCCCAAAAAATGAATTCCTTGTCTGGTTTTGAATTGTTGATTCTGTGCAACTTATTCTTTGGATGCTGATCCTATTCATGTTTCCATTTTGATTTAATATGCTTGAGAATAAGTGGTCTAAAATCAGAGTGAAGCATCCAACATGATGCGACATCATTCAGAGCCATTTTCACAGCTCGGTCATCTTGTTCATTTCCTCGGATACCATTATGGCCAGGCACCCAGCACAAGTGAATGTTATACCCTAGCTTCAATTGCCAAGGGATTTATTTTTTGTAAGCCTATGTATTTCATGTGTGCTTCCAGTGTGTTTGTGTATATAAATTTATTAAATACGTCTACCATTCTTTGTTTCAGATGACACGTTGTTCTACCTCACCACTCAGAAGGGTCAGGGACTCCTTCCCAAGAAGGTCAAGGTGCTCTTTACTAGAAAAGAGGTAAGTATTTCTCAGTTCTTGTTATCGTAAAATACCAAATGCACTCAATAAACATTATTATGACAATGTATATTATGTTATGCATTAGCTACACATGGTGTCCCAAACTTGTATTTGAGTGGGGATTTTCTGAATTAAAAAATAATGTTCTTTGGTTTATTGTGGTTACATTAGAAGACTTTGTGCTGTCATAAATGGGTTTTGCTTTTGTTTAATTTAATAAATTCACATTACTTTAATTCGTATAATTTCAATACCAATGAGTAATGTCACAATAAAATTAAAGTCGTTCAATTCATTTAAACAATCATTTATTGCACTGCTGAAAAATCAATAAATACAACATACAAGTTACTTGATTATTGCTCTACTTTTCAGATTGAGCGTGCACTTTCTGACATCCATGGGGAAGGCAGCAGTGGCACTCATATGGGAGAAAAAAGAACACAATGCAGCATCTCGGAGCGCTTCTACTGGCGAACCATTACTGAAGATGTTAAGAACTGGGTATGTGATATTATTAATGCTAAATCTATCCAACTCCATTAAATATTCCATCCAGAGAAGGGGTCAATGTCAACCCTGTTTTAATCCGAGCAAAGCTGCTTCGGTAGGAATGAACTATAGATATGGTGGTGCCAGTGAGCAGTGTTCATCTGGATTGTCTTAACGTTGATAAATTAAGAGAAGGAAAAAGAAAGAAGGGAAAAAAGATGGCGGTCACTAGATGCTCATGATTCAATCAATTCTTCACTAAAGAACTAATGGGGTATGATAGATAATCATTTGAACTATATATTTAGCACAGTAGATGGTAAAATCATGTCGTTATTTCCTTAGCCCAGCCTTCCAACACCTTCTCTAATAGGTTATTCAGCGGCTCTGTCACAGGAACAGGGCTGCAGGAGTAATTAGTGGTCACACAGCTAAGATTAGGCCCTACCTACTGAGGAACGTCAGTATTTACCATGTGATTTTAATTATGAAGCAAATGTCTTTCCCCGCCCCGGCGCTCCACAGATTTCAACCTGCCCAGAGTGTCAGAAGATTCAGAAGATAAAAAGGAAAATTCCTGAACTCAAGCCAATCTATGTAAGTGTAAATAGACAATATAGCATTGGTATAAAGGTATCCGTTATAGTTTGCGGGGGAAACAAACAAACTCGGAATAGTTCTAATATGTCCCACAGGTGGTGCATAATAGTACTGAACTTTGCCACTTGGTGGTGTAGAGTGATCCAGATTGGTTGATTGATTGATTGGTGGTTGCTTTACACCGTGTCGGCAGCATAGGCCATATTCACGGCGAGCCAGATTGGTCATGTGACAGCTGGTGTTTTGTTTGTTTGTTTGTTGTTGTTTTAGGTCCTAGCAACATCTAAGGTCATATCAGGACGGGTACCGACTTGTGACAGTGCACACTCATGGCGACTGGGAAACCAGGCCACTGGCACCATGACCTGGTATCCCACTCAGTCACATTATCCTGACACTGAGCACACCAGCCCTTGCCCTGTCCTAATAATGCTGAGCGCCTGGCTAGGAAGCGACAAGCACCAATTTTCAAGTCATTGGTTTGACTCGACCAAGGTTCGAACCCACGACCCTATGATCTACCAGCACGGGAGACGGACGCTCCAACTTATTCGGCCATCCCGTCTGGTCTCTGCTGGTGTTTTGAAAATGGCTGGCTGAGTGGAGAGAAGGGAGAGTAAAACTGAGGTATTTTCAAAAGAAAATTTTAGAGTATTTGCTTTAATATAAAATATATGTTACTACAATTACAAAAAGGAGTGAACCAAAGTGGTTTGAACCCACAGGACCAACAACTTCAGATTACAAGTTCAACACCCTAATCACTAGACTACAGAGGCCAGATATAGACCTATTTCATATGACTTGAGCATAGGTATTTAGGTCAGTGCGTGAGCTGCTTGGCTGCAGGACGACACACAGTCACACTGCAGACTCAATTAATGGCTATGAGCAATCTTCATACAGACAAAGTGAAATATCGCTAAACCACACCACACCACCTAGAAACAAACCGCTTGGCACTCAAACAGATAACATGCAACAACCAGATTATATTAAATGTATAAGGTTAGTGTTCTGCATTTCTATTAATTTTGATTAAAACTGACATTTTGCACTGCACGTATCGGCAAACTCAATGCATTGTCAATGGCCGTGAGCAATCTTCTTACAGAAAAATATTAAATACCACACCACCTAGAGACAAACCGCTTGGTACTCAAACAGATAACACGCTTAAAGTTGCATAGTCCGATGAAATATAAAATTTTCAAAACCAAACAATTATCTGAATTTGATTTTTGAATATCTAACTTAGATACTGATGCACTTATTGAACATTTGTTTCTGCATAGAAGGGAATACTGAGTCAATTTAATAGAACATGTTACTGTAGAGGTCTATGGTGTCAGAGTTTTGGCAAGCTTGCCAAAACTAATTTTCCATGTTTTCCCTTCAAATATCTCAAAAGTTTACCATTTAAAATAAAAGTAACTTTAAACTAATGTAAACTGAAAACCGTCGGACTATGCAACTTTAATAACTATTAAATCTATGAGGTTAGGGTTCTGCATTTCTATTAATTTTGAATAAAACTGACATTTTGCACTGCTCGTATCGGCAAACTCAGTGCATTGCCGTGAATAATGTTCTTACAGAAAAAGTGAAATATCTCTAAAACCATACCACCTAGAAATAAACCGCTTGGCATTCAAACCGATAACATACTTAACAACCAGATTACATTAAATTTATACGGTTAGGGTTCTCCATTTCCATTAATTTTGAATAAAACTGACATTTTGTACTGTGCGTATCGGCAAACTCAATGGCAGTGTGCCTTCATTCTGCAGCCAAGCTGCGCGCGCATACACAATGTTTGTAAACATTGAAAGGAGTCTATAGTTGCTTGACTCAGTTCATGGTATTTGTATATACGATGTCATGTATACAAATTGTGTGTGTATATATATATATATATATCTTGTACATGGATTCAATGCAATACCCTATGAACAACGTATGCGTCATTTGAAGACCCCAAGCATGTACTACAGACGGGCCCGGGGGGATATGATTGAAGTATTCAAATATCTCCATGGTGTCACCAAGACAGGCGGCCCCCTTATCAGAGACTCCAACACCAGGACCAGAGGGCACTCCCTGAAGCTGAGGAAGCGGTACTCCAGACTGGACCTGCAACACAACTTTTTCGGCTTTAGGGTGGTTGACCTGTGGAATGACCTGCTGGAGAGTTTCGTAGCAGCAGAGTCGGTGAACTGTTTCAAGTCCCGACTGGATGCATACTGGTCAAGCATTACATATATCTTGGAGCCAGTGACAGTTGCTACGATCGACCACATTGGAAGAACTGTCTCCATTTCTATTAATTAAGAGCGGCTAACAGGTCCAAGGCCTATTATAGCTGTATCCTATTGATTGTATATGTATATATTTTACCTCTGTACTACGCCTCTAGCTACGCGTAGCCCAGGGAGAAGGAAGCACATCTGGGTCCAGCAATGACCCAGATAGCACACAGCCGTCAGGCCGACGTTGGCTATTGGTCGTACCATCGCCAGATACTTGCCACCGTCGGGCCGACGGTGGTGGTCCGCTGATTTTTTCCGTTTTTCCCCCCACACATTTGCCACTGTCGGGCCGACGGTGGTAGCCCGCCGCTGGTTGCCATTCATTTTCCACATTTTTGCCACCATCGGGCTGACGGTGGTGGTCTGCCACTCTTCGCCTTTTTCCCCCACATATTTGCCACCGTCGGGCCACCGTCGGACCGACGTTGGTGGATCGCCGCGCTTTGCCTCTTTTTTCCACATATTTGCCACCGACGGTGGTGGATCGCCGCTGGTTGCCATTCATTTTCCACATTTTTGCCACCGTCGGGCCACCATGCCCGACGGCTGTGTGCTATCTGGGGAGTTTGAATGGGAGGACTATTCGGAAGATCAAGCCTCAACAGACGACGACTCAAAGGAGGAGGTTTGTTTGTTTGTTGTTTGTTTGTTGTTTCACATCCCAGCAACATCTAAGGTCATATCAGGGAGGGCAGAGGAGGAGGAGGTTTATTTGTTTGTTGTTGTTTTATGCCCTAGCAACATCTAAGGTCGCACTCATGGCGGTTCTATAGTGCTGGCCCACTGGGGAATGAGGCCGCCGGCACCATGACCCGATATCCCACTCAGTCACATTATCCTGACACCAAAGTAACGTGTGTGTGTTTTACAGCCTAGCAAACTCTAAGGTCATATCAGGACTGGAACCGATTTGTGACAGTATGCAATCATGGCGACTATAGTGCTGTCCCACTGGAAGAACCAGGGCGCTAGCACCATGACCTGATATCCCACTCAGTCAAATTACCATGACACTGAACTAACCATTCCTTGCCCTATCCTAATAATGCCGAGCACCAGGCTAGGAAGCGACAAGTAGCAATTTTTAAGTCATTGGTTTGACTCGACCGGGCACCGAACTCGCGAACTCCTGATCTTCCGCACTCGAGGCCTGTGCTCTACCGATTCAGCCACCCCGCCCGGTCAGAGGAGGAGGTGTTTGTGACTGCACAGAAGCGCAAACACAAGAAGAGAGACAATTCCTCAGAAGGAGACGAGTACACGAGAGCTCGTAAAAAGAAGCCCCTTGTGAAGAAGACTAAGAAAAAGTGTAAGAAAAGGAGGAAACACAAATCCTCCTCTTCGGACTCATCGTCAGACCTTTCGACGACAAGTTCAGACTCCAACCCCAAGCACTCCGCCAAACACGCTAAATCATGTGAGAAAGAATCAAAAAGGTGTAAAGTGCTTAGATGCAAGAAAATACACATAACAACGCTCATGAGGAAGACCATTTAAGGCTACTTTAACACCTTCAAACCAGCGGAGGTCATAATCAAGATGGCGGAGAAATTCACAGGAATTAAAGGAATTCCGGAATCTGCCATCAAAGAGATGCATCCTGAGGTTAAACTCAGTGAAGAGAGGAACAAGTTTGAGACGGTTCTCTTCATGGTACACAAAGGGGTACTCTCGGCTCTCACAGCCATTGCGCCCATCGCCAACAGGCTGATGGTGCAGAACAAGTTCTCATCACTCTGTGACGATATGAACGGAGGAATTGCATTACTAACAGCAACCAGCAACTTCCTATCCTACAGACGGTTTGAAAACGTCTTTAAAGCGGTCTGCACAGATGCTGGAAAAGAGGTGGTGTGGTCCAAAAAGATTAAGGACAATGATGAAAAGGAATACACACTATTCCTAGCACCAACACCTATTAAGGGCAAGCCGCTGGATAAGGGCAAGATGTTCGGCGGACAACTCAATACTTGTTCAAATAAGTGGAGACCAGCTCCAAGTGCGGAAAACACATGGAAACTGACAAAAAGAAATCAGCTGACGGCATCTCCAACCGCTTCAAGAAGCTGAGGCAGGATTTTCGCAACCGAAGAACCGGCCAATGAGGAGGCCGGTTCGGAACCAACTTCAGCTTCCAAGCCAGAGGAAGGGGCCAGAGGCAGTCGTTTGGCTGGAACGACGCGAACAGGCCCTTCAAGCGGGAGTTCAAAACTCAGAAGCCGTTCCCCTACCCAGGGAACAAATAGAAGTGGTGACTCAAACAATAGCAACCGTAACAGTAAGCAATACCTTTCAAGCTGGTAACCTCAATAACTGTCTTTTGGAATGGAATAAAGTTGCAGATAACTTAATTATCCTTAGCCTAGCAGAAGGGGTAAGGATTCTGTTAATAGAAGAACCTATTCAAAATAGAATACCATTTCCATATCGGTTTCACGGTTCAGAATGTGAAACATTAAACAATCAAGTCCTTAAGTTTTGCGAAAAGGGCATTATAGAACCAGCACTACACATTGCTGGGGAATTCATCTCGAATATTTTCTTAAGACCGAAACCAAACGTGGATGTTAGACTAATTTTACACCTAAAGTTATTTAACAAATTTGTAGAATACAAACATTTAAAAATGTTTTCGTTAAAAACAGCGAGAGACTTCGTCACACAAGGTGTTTGGCTAGCAAGCGTTGACCTTAAGGATGCATCCTACACAGTGCCCATCTATAAAAAAGGTCAAAAGTATTTCAGATTCTGTTGGAACGGCGAACTTTATGAGTTCATGTGTATGCTGAATGGACTGACCTGCTGTCCACGCATTTTCACAAGGTTACTCAAACCAATTTTCTCACTAATGGCTAGGAAAGGACATATCATGTTGCCATACATTGGCGATTCATTTATTGTCGTGCAAACACAACAACAATGCCAAGCAGCAGTAGATAAATTATGTAAAATGTTTACAAATTTAGGGTTCTATTTACATGAAACTAAATCAGTACTAACGCCAACAAACAAACTAAAATGTCTGGGGTTCTTTATTGACACCATAAAAATGACTATTTTATTAACAGAACAAAAAGTAATTAAATTCACAACAACAGCAAACCAATTACTACAATTGAACAAACCAAAATACGACAAGCCGTTCCCCTGCCCAGGGAACAAATAGAAGTGGTGACTCAAACAATAGCAACCGTAACAGTAAGCAATACCTTTCAAGCTGGTAACCTCAATAACTTTCTTTTGGAATCGAATAAAGTTACAGATAACTTAATATCCTTAGCCTAGCAGAAGGTTTGTTGTTGTTTGTTGTTTGTTGTTGTTTTATGTCCTAGCAACATCTAAGGTCATATCAGGACGGGTACCGACTTGTGACAGTGCGCACTCATGGCGACTTTATAGTGCTGTCCCACTGGGAAACCAGGCCGCCGGCACCATGACCTGGTATCCCACTCAGTCACATTATCCTGACACTGAGCACACCAGTCCTTGCCCTATCCTAATAATGCCAAGCGCCTGGCTAGGAAGCGACAAGTATCAATTTTAAAGTCATTGGTTTGACTCGACTGGGACTCGAACCCACGACCCCACGATCTACCAGCACGGGAGACGGACGCTCCAACCCACTCGGCCACCCCTTCTGGTCCTAGCAGAAGGGGTAATGATTCTGTTAATAGAAGAACCTATTCAAAATAGAATACCATTTCCATATCGGTTTCACGGTTCAGAATGTGAAGCATTAAACAATCAAGTCCTTAAGTTTTGCGAAAAGGGCATTATAGAACCAGCACTACACATTGCTGGGGAATTCATCTAGAATATTTTCTTAAGATCGAAACCAAACGTGGATGTTAGACTAATTTTACACCTAACGTTATTTAACAAATTTGTAGAATACAAACATTTAAAAATGTTTTCGTTAAAAACAGTGAGAGACTTCGTCACACAAGGTGTTTGGCTAGCAAGCGTTGACCTTAAAGATGCGTCCTACACAGTGCCCATCTATAAAAATGGTCGAAAGTATTTCAGATTCTGTTGGAACGGCGAACTTTATGAGTTCATGTGTATGCCGAATGGACTGACCTGCTGTCCACACATTTTCACAAGGTTACTCAAACCAATTTTCTCACTAATGGCTAGGAAAGGACATATCATGTTGCCAAACATTGACGATTCATTTATTGTCATGCAAACACAACAACAATGCCAAGCAGCAGTAGATAAATTATGTAAAACGTTTACAAATTTAGGGTTCTATTTACATGAAATTAAATCAGTACTAACGCCAACAAACAAACTAAAATGTCTGGGGTTCTTTATTGACACCATAAAAATGACTATTTTATTAACAGAACAAAAAGTAGATAAATTCACAACAACAGCAAGCCAATTACTACAATTGAACAAACCAAAATACGACAAGTCGCAGCCTTGATAGGAATAATGATAGCCTCCGCACCAGCTATCTTATATGGCCAGGCCCATATCAAATCCTTAGAGATAGATACAAACTTGACACTGGCTCACGCAAAAGGAGATTTCGAGCGGCCTATGACAATTTCGCCAGAAGGCCAAAACGATATAATTTGGTGGCTTTCACACATAAACAACTCACCCAACCCGATTAGGATGGGAGAGCCTAACACTACAGCCACAACAGATGCGTCCTTAAAAGGCTGGGGGCTCACAGAGACCAACAGACAACAGGTGACCATTGGATGGATGATGAAATCTCCAACCACATTAATGTACTAGAGTTTAGAGCCATTTAGCTAGGACTCTGCAGTCTGATTCACATCCCTAAAAATCATGTAAGAGTTCTAACAGATAACATGACAGCTATGGCTTGCATTCATAATATGGGAGGGACTCCCTCCAAACCATGTAACAACCTGGCTAAACTCATTGGGCAGAGAAACACGAAATATGGCTAACAGTAGCGCATATTCCAGGCAGCCAAAACACTTTGGCTGACAGGAAAAGCTGACCATTTAGAATAGTCATTGAACCACAACATTTTCAACAGTATTTGTCACAAATTGGTCAAGCCAGACATTGATCTCTTTGCATCACGCAACAACAAAAAGTTACCATAATGTGTCTTGGCATCCAGAACCAGAATATTATCTCAAAATTCTATGGACACTATTATGTTTTCGTTTCGGCACAAGTGAACGTTATGGTCGTGGCAGGGTTGGGTGGGCGGGCCTTAGCCCATGACTATCCGAGGCTTGTACCTCGGGAAAACAACAGTTATCCATCATCTGTACCCAGGTAAGATTTGTATAACTATACTATTTTACCTCGGTACTAAGCCTCTGGGTACTCGTAGCTCAGGGAGACTTTTATAAGTAATCTCATTTTGTATCCTTTACTATTCTTTAGCAAACAATGTCTTAGTAGCAAAATAAAATATTGTGTTTCTCACCCGTCTTTTTAGTTGGTGAGTAAGCGAGTCGCTAGGCCGCTTGACTTTTCTAGTCATTTGATGTAATGTTTTGCAAACAATCTAGCTGTCTTCCAGCCAGCATGTGCCAGGATGCTCTTCACTGAGATTCCTAACTGTCTCGCTTTAGAGACCATGTCCGCCTTCGTTGAGTGGGATGCATAGCGTCCAGTGTTGACACTCGCCTCCTTAAGCGCCTTGATGGTCCATCTTGCGAGTGTGTCTCTCGAGATAGCCTTATGCGGCCCCATAAAGCTTATCAAAAGCTGTCTGGAATTCCTTATTCCACGTGTCTTTGATATATACACCCTAATGGCTGACACTACAAAAATACGCCGATCATCAGGAAAATTATTTACATGTACCGTTCACAGTGGGTCCCCTGTACGGTTCGACTTTAGTAATTGGTCCAAATCGAATGTTGCCTCCTTGGCATCTATCTCTAGTCCATTTAGAGACAATGCCACAATTGTTTGGCCTCTATGGCCCGTAACTAGCAGTAATAGGACTTCTCATTTAAATCCTAGTTCTTTGATTGGTAAATGCTTATTACTAGGCCATGACTTGAAAAGCTTAAAATCTACAGACACATCCCAAAACCTATTATATTTGGGTTTTGGTGGGTTTCTCTCATAAACTGACCTAAGAAACCAATGCACTATCTGGTGCTTTCCAACTGTTTGTCCATCTATCCTCAGTAGAATGATTGAAAGTGCACATCTTGCTGTATTAATTCCACCAAATCATAATCCTTTGTCTTCTAGCATGCTTAGAAAACGCACAATCTGAGCTATTGTAAGCTTTAATGGCTTAACCCCCTTAATTAAACAATGAAGTCCCCATTTCTTTAAGTAACTTGTATATAATTTAACTGTGCCTTTCCTCCAGGCGTGTGAATGAGCCTTTCTTGTGTAATTTTGTCGAGCCCAAATTGTTCCAAATGTTTGTTTAGAAAAGGAATGCCAAAAGGGGTGTCGTTGACACAACTCCATGGGTTGTTAGCGGCCCTTGATGTTGTAGATTCCTCTTGCCCCGTGGAAACCTGAGTGCGTCTTTCGCTCCCAATGCCACTGCCGCTAGCCATGGTTGTGTGTCCCACTCTGGTACTATTAGTACTGCGTGCAAACGATCCATCCTGATCTTCCTGGCCACTCTGCTGATGATGCTGAATGGTGGGAATATGTAATAAAATTTGTTATTTTAAATAAGAGATAACGCATCCACTCGCCAGGCCTCTGGCTCCAGATGCCAAGAGATGTATTTTTGTAACTTTTTGTTGTTTTGTGATGCAAACAAGTCAATTCCTGGCTTTCCCCATTTCTGACAAATATAATCGAATATACTGGGACTTACCGACCATTCCAAATGATCATGGAAATGTCGACTTTTCCTGTCAGCCAAAGTATTCTGACTGCCTGGGATATGTGCTACTGTTAGCCATATTTCATGTTCCTGTGCCCAGTCCCAAATTAGTTTGGCTAATCCGGTACATGGTTTGGAATGCGTTCCTCCCATATTATGAATGTAAGCCATGGCTGTTGTATTATCTGTTAATAGTCGTACATGATTTTTAGGTATGCGAACTAGGCTCCATAATTCCAAATAAACCGCTCTGATTTCTATTACATTAATGTGATCGGAGATTTCATCTTCCAGCCACCGTCCACTGGTTGCCTGTTGGTCCCTATGAGCCCACCATCCTTCTAATGACGCATCAGTCGTCACTACAGTATTGGGTTCTCCCATTCTAATAGGATTAGGTGAATTATCAATGTGTGACAACTACCACATAATGTCTTGTAAGCCGTATGGCGAAATTGTCATAGGGCGTTCAAAATTTTCTTTGGTGCACGCTAAATTCTTATCTATTTCTAGTGATTTGATATGGGCATTACCATATAGAATAGCAGGGGCATAGGTTATCATGATTCCTATCAGTTCTGCGACCTGTCTTATCTTTGGCCTACTTAACTGTAGTAACTGGCTAGCCGTTGTTGTGAACTTATCTAGTTTTTTCTGTGTTAATGAAATGGTCATGTCTGTGGTGTTAATGAAAAAGCCCAAAAACTTTAACTTCTTTGTAGGTGTCAATACTGATTTAGTTTGATGTATGTAGAAACCTAAACTTGTAAATGTATCACATAGCTGGTCTATTGCTGTCTGACATTCCCGTTGTGTTTGTGCAACAATGAAAAAATCATCAAGATGGGGAAACATAATGTGTCCTTTCCTAGCCATGTGGGGGAAAACGGGTTTGAGCAACTTTGTGAACAAACGTGGGGCACACGCTAAGCTATTCGGCATACAAGTGAACTCATAAAGCTCTTCATTCCAACAAAACCTGAGAAATTTCCGATCAGGTTTATAAATCGGCACTGTATAGTATGCATCCCTGAGATCCACACTAGCCAGCCAGGAGTCTTGCGTTACCAAGTCTCTAGGCATTTCTAGAGAAAACATTTTGAAATGTTGATACTCGACTAATTTGTTTAACTTTGTTAAGTCCAAAATCAGTCTAATCTCCCCATTTGGTTTGGGTCTGGAAAAAATATCGAAATAAATTCGCCAGCCACATGAAGCACTGGCTCAATAATGCCTTTTTCACCAAATTTAAGGACTTGCTCATTCAAAGCCTCCCTTTCAGCCATATCAAAACGGTAGAGAAAAGGTATAGCGTGTTGTATTGGCTGTTCCATTAATGGGATAATAACTCCTTCAACTAGGCTAAGGATAGTCTGATTATTAGTAATATTCATCCATTCCTTTAGGCAATTATTAATATTACCAGCCTTAAAATCGCTTACAGGAGTTTGTGTTGCGACCTCTACTTGTTGCCTAGGCGGAGAAACGGCTTCTGCGGGGTGAACTCCCTCTTGAAGGGTCTGTTCCCCTCGTTCCAACCGAATGACTGCCTCTGACCCCTTCCCCTGGCTTGGTAACCGTAGTTGGTCCCGAACCGGCCTCCTCGCTGTCCGGTTCGACGGCTTCGAAAATCCTGGCGGGTGTTCTTGAAGTGGGTGGCATTCCCGTCGGTTCCCTTCTTTTTCTCTGTGTCCATGTGTTTCCCACATTTAGACCCAGTCTCAACTTGCTTGAACAAGTATTGCAGTTGGCCACCGAACATTTTGGTTTCATCCAAGGGCTTGCCTTTAACCGGTTTGGAGGCAAGGAATAGGGTATATTCCTTTCCATCATTGTCCATGACCTTCTTTGACTGTGCGACCTCCTTGCCGGCGTCCGTGCAAACTGGTGATTACCTCGGCTGGCTTAAATGTGTGGAAATTACCTTGAATGGTCTTCCTCATCACTGTAGTGGTGTTGATTTTCTTCCTCTTTTGGACTTTTATCTTCTTGGCCACCTTGCCACTCATCTTGGCATACCTGCCAGGCCGTTCGGTGTCCGATTCTGTGTCGGTTCTGGTCGAATTGGACGAAGAGTCCGAAGAAGAAGACTTACTCTTCTTACTCTTCTTGGATTTACTCTTCTTCTTGGCCTTCTTCACCAGGGGCTTCTTCATACGGGCCCTGGTGAAGTCATCACCCTCCGATGAGTCGGCCTTCTTCTTGTGCTTGCGCTTATGCGCAGGCAGCGCCACCGCTTCATCGGATTCCTCTTCTGACAAATCCTGTTGGTCGGAGAAGTCCTCCCAATCGGATTCTTCCGACAACCCGGGCTTCTTCAGCCTAGCATGACGCGGCTTCTCGAGGAGCAACTCCTCAAGCTTCAGCTGTACTAACCGTGCAACCCATTCATCTAGGTCAGCGGGGCCCAGCTCGGGTGATTGTTGTGGCGACCTTTGACCTGTTGGTGGCGGTGACGCTCCGTCATCCTCACTGAGATCAAGCGGTGCCTCGACCTTACCCCACTTCGTAGCCATAGATGCGCGTCTGTAAGAAACCCAAAACCAAAAGGTTAGGCAGCTTTAACCAAAGACATGAGACTAGCGATAATTGAGTAATTACCAAGAGCGTCTAGTGGTGTTAAATCCGTATTTAAACCGGCTTTAACACAAGCGTGCATTTAAAAAGTGTCAGTCGTAGGTAACCGGTATGGCGAACCAAACCGAAACCAAATGAGGGGTAGGGACCAGTGTAGTGGTACCCTCCCACACTCCCTGTCCAATAAACTTCTCCCACCTGTGGCTAATGAGATACACCTGAAAATATTGGGGAATCTTAAAGAAACCCAGGAATAAATCCTAACGATGTTAATGGCTCCAACCAAACATCTCTCTGTTCGGCAATGGGTGGCAAAAAAGAACAATAGGTGCATTGTTCTAACGATGTAACCACACACCGTAATTAACCTATAAAAGCATTAACTTTATATGAAAAGTTGTAAAACTTCATGTATGTGACTGCAAACATGAACTAAACCAAAGTATCCATTCAAAAATAAAACTAACCCGGTCAGTTTGTAGTTATGTAGAAAACTTGCCGGAGCTACTAAAAAAAAGTCCTCCTGTTGTGAGTAGATTATGCTAATTGCTGGACCCGGATGTGCTTCTTTCTCCCTGGGCCACGAGTAGCCAGAGGCTTAGTACCGAGGTAAAATATATATATATATATATATATACACACACACAATTACACACCATGTATATATGACATTTTGTTCAGCATAGTGTGGGCGTAATCGATTAATCAACTCGGGTCACCCGAGCCACTTTTTGGCGCATGTGCACATCCTACAGACTCGGGTTGAATAAACGAATACGCTTGGGGTGGACAAAATGGTGGGTTAATCTAAAACTTAATATTTTTTTTTAATAACCGATGTATGTACAGCAAAATAGGATTTAAAGTATTTTATGATTGTAGAAGCTGACAATCTGGGTTATTAAAATAAAAGCATTAAAACAACATGTGGGAGTTGTACAGTTGTAGGTTATTCCACAGGTACCAGCACAGATGTGACGTCATCACTCCTAGGAAACTCCAGCCAAGAGGTGGGTGACTGGGGTCGGGTCTATTTGCACATGGCACGTGTATTTGTCGACTCCACTCGTGGTGTTCTATTTGAAATTCTGACGACTCGGGTGAGCCGAGTCGCCCGGGTCGTGTTAATAGATTACAGCCATATTGTTGCACATCAAGGCAATCAATCAATCAATAGTTCCGTCCTCTAGTCGAGGGTTGGATGCAATGGTTCTCCACTTGTCCCGATGGTGTGCTGTTCTGATAGACTGTGAATAATTCAAGCCTGTCCACTGTGAAATATTTGTAAACCATGATGTTCTTGGTCTCCCTCTCCCTCTGCTGCCATTCACCTTCCCTTCCAACAATGTACGGCATATTGAACTCTGACGAATGATGTGGCCAAAATAAATAAGTTTCTTTGTCTGTATACTGGCAAACAAGCTTTTCTTATTTTTAATTTTTCTGAGAACTTCTTTGTTGGTGATCTTCTTTGTCCATGATATTTTCATCATCCTTCGATAAGTCCACATCTCAAATGCTGCTAAACGTTTGTACATTTTCTTAGAGATTGTCCATGTCTCAGTCCCATACATTAGAGTAGACCACACATAACACTGAAGAATACGCTTCCTTGTTTGTATTAATATCTTACTTGATGTTAACACTCTATACATTTTGGAGAATGTTGTTCGGGCTATTGTTATCCTTCTTTTAATTTCTTCCTCACGTCTCCCATCATTTGTAATCTTTTGTCCGAGATATATGAATTCGGATACTTGTTCTATGTTTGTGCCATCTATGGTTATATTGACATTTGGTTTATCTGTCTTTTTACTTATAACCATTGTTTTGGTCTTCCTGGCATTCATCTTCATGTTGAATAGTATTCCAGCTTTATTAATTCTATTCACTATATCTTGTAGGTTTTTCTCACTGTCTGCTAGTATTAGACTGTCATCGGCATATCTAAGATTGTTGATGTTCATGCCACCTATTGTCACTCCCTTGCAATCTTCAATGTGTCTGAAAATCATCTCTGTGTACAGGTTAAATAGACATGGTGACAATACACACCCCTGTCGAACTCCTCGTTTAATCATAACTTCATCCGATAGGCCCTGCTCCATTTTTATAAATGTACGTTGTGTCCAGTATAAGTTCACAATTAGCTTAATGTCCTTGCCATTGACACCAATATCTTGTAAACATTTGATTAACAGTTCATGATTGACTCGGTCGAAGGCCTTCTCATAGTCAATAAAGTAGGCATAAACATCCTGGTTCACTTCACAATAACGTTCACAAATCATTCTCATATTAAAAATCCCTTCACGTGTACCTCTTCCAGATATAAACCCACTTTGTACGTTACTGATTTGTTCTTCAATTTTCTGTCTGTTTCTCAGTAAAATTATTTTCAGGATCATCTTCAACATATGACTCATCAGGCTTAGTGTTCTGTACTCAGTACACAATGTTGGTTTTAGCTTCTTTGGGAGTCGTACAAATATGGATTCATTCATATTCAATGGTATAAATCCAGTCTCATAGATGTCATTTACTCGCTTATGAATGATTTGAATCCCCACTTCATCTAGTCCTTTTATCATTTCTGATGTTATCTGGTCACTTCCAGGAGCCTTACCTGACTTTAGATCATTGATAGCCTTCTCAACCTCTGATACTAATATAATATTCCCATCTTCTTTCTCAATTGTGGGTGGGTTCCCTCTGTCATCATTGTATAGTTTGTTTACATATTCTTCCCATCTGGACTTTATTTCATCTTCTTCAAAGAGCATTTTGCCGTCTTTGTTCTTGATACATTTACTGCTTCTCTGTCTGTATCCTTGACCTGTTATCTCTTTCACTTTCTTGTGCATCTCTCTTGAACGATGTTGAGACTCAAGTTGTTCCACTACTTCACACTTCTTATTCCACCATTCATCTTTAGCTTTTTTGCATTCCTCTTCTATTTCATTCTTCAGGTGTTTGTATTTAAGTGGATCAGTGGTTTTCACTTTCTTCCTTTCTGCCATCTTTTCTAGTATGGGTTGCGTCATCCATGATTGCTTTGTCTCTCGTTTTTTATTTGGTAACACCTCCTCTGCTGACTTGACCATGCTTTCTCTGAGAGCTTCCCATTCCATTTCAATGTTGTTATACTCTCTCTGAGGAGTTTCTTCATTCATCAGTACACTGAATTTGTTATGAACAGAGACATTATAAATAGTTCTGTATTTTGCATCTTTTAACATGTACATATCCATTTGAATGTTGTTTTTAATTTTGTTCTGCTGTTTCAATTTCACTACCATACTGACTACTACTGGATTATGATCCGAACATACGTCAGCACCTGGATATGTCCTTGCCTGTTTGATACAATTTCGATATCGTTGGTTGACAAGAATGTAATCGATCTGGTTCCGACATACATCACCAGGGCTCTTCCATGTATATAGTCTTCTCTTTGGATGTTCAAATAAGGTGTTAGCAATTACTAGTTTTGATGTCAAACAGAAATTTATCAAGTATTCACCACGATCATTTCTCTCACCTAAGCCAAATCTTCCTGTTACTGGATATTCATGTTGTTCTCCAACTTTCGCATTCCAATCACCCATAACAATTGTTATTTCTCCAGATTTGGTGTATTCCATTACCTTTTTGATGCTGTCATAGAACTCGTTGACTTCTTCATCATCGTGATCTGAGGTTGGTGCATAAACTTGCAGAATGTTTATATTGAACGGTTTTCCCCTCAGCTTCATCATAATAATTCTGTCAGATACTGGCCAGAATCCAATCATTGTGGCGGCAATGGACTTCTTCATCATAATTTCAACGCCATACTGATGTTTTTCATCTCCAGAATATATCATATCTACCTCATCATCACCTATCCTCCCATCACCCCTCCATCTCGTCTCAGCTATACCTAGGATGTCAAGGTTTAGCGCTGTCATTTCCACTTTAAGGTTTTCATATCGGCCTGGTTTGTACAATGTTCGTACATTCCATGTTCCAATCTTTAGCACCTTTCCTCCAGTTTTCAGTTGCCTGACATCAGATGCATACCTTCCTATTTTAGGCTTTGGGTTTACATTGTCATTACTAGGTTTCTTAATAGTTGAAGGAAAGCTGCCTCCACTGTAGCTATTAGAAGGCTTCCCCGCAGAGTTGTTTCCATCTCTAAATTTGCTTCCATTAATTACCATTGCTTACTATGGGTAAATACTTGGTAGGTTCCCCTTCCTTTCCAAGGTGACTGGCCACTTACTCATCTTTGTCAGAGTGTGCCCTGATGAGCCACATCATCTTGCTGTTACACCTTCAAAGCTATTGATCTTCTAACTCATCTGCTGCTCCAGTCTTCATGCACTTGAAGGGGTGACATCCCCTGACCACACCAACAAAGTTGATGTGCACCGCACTTAGTTTAGGCTGACAATTGAGTCGGTATGGCCGCTGGTGTGCACTACCAACTTCTGGTCTTCCCATAAATGGGACTAGCCGCACGGCAGCGGGGTTATTAAATCAGAGTCTACCTTCTCCTAGATGAGCAGTCAGCCAAGATTGACGAGCCCCACCTGCCCGAAAGGCAATGCATATGATATTTACTAGGTTGTTCACATATTCGCCAGGTGGCAATGCTATAGCCTTTTAGCGATATAGCGAATGGTAGACAGGAAGTGTGAACACTTATTTATCTCTCTTTTTTTGGTACATTAGTTGTCCCAAGCAGGGGAAATCCCAGTCACAGACGACTGGTCTTCCCCACTCCACTGCTGGTCGATAGAAAGCCCGAGCCTACACTTTTACCGACCCAAGGGATTTCTAACCTCCCACACCACATAGACATGGTATGAGAGCAACCGGCCTTTGATGACGCTGTAAGTTTACACAGCAGTGGAAATCCAAATTGGCAGAGCTGGAGGCACGGGGAATCGAACCGCCGACCCTCAGATTAGGAGTCTGACCTAGAAAAAAGTCAGACACTCTAACCACTCCATCACAGAGTACCATAAAGCTAACCTTAAAACAAAGTGATTTTTGGTGGGGTTTTTTTTCTCTACATACCGAAGGTTTTGGTGCTTTTTAAAATGATTTTATAAATGAAAGCCGTGAACTAAGCTACATGATACTGTCCATTCTTATTTAAAGTATACTATAGTCTTTGATGAGGTACAAAACATATTTGACTGCCATCTAGCGTCATTATGGGTGTGTAGTGGCATGGTGGAGATTCAGCTAGTAAACAAACTGCACAAGGTATAACGCTTGTTAACTTATGTGGTATTCGTTGTCAACATGCCATTAAAGCTGTTTACGCAGTCCGGAATTCGACAGTGGATCCACATTCGTTGTTTTGCAAAAAAGGTAATATAATTTATGCAGTTCTTTTTTTCAGAGGCAGAGCTTGGTCTTAATATATATAATTGCCTTTGCCAGCCTTGGCCTTGGCCTTGTTAGTCCTCTACTACAACGACGTCTACGAAGCTTACGGTCTGGCGTGGACACCGGTGTCGCGGTTTAAAACGGGTGTCCTCACAATGCGAATGCATTTACACCGATCTCAACCCACGCGACACTGCATCTTTTCTGGTTTTATATCAATGTGTAGGCACTGCAACGGCACTACACACTGTCACATGATGATGATTGGCTGTAGCCTCTAATTTTTTATTATTTGTTTTAATTTATCAAATGTGTGATCTAGTTGTACAGCGACAGCATGCATGTGACATGTCGGCATCGTGATAATCACCTTGCCACATGTAAATCTGAACCGTCTAAATATATTGCATTAATAATCATAATCAAGTTGACTGTTTTTTTTATGGTTTTTCCTACCATGCCCTTGCAATTTGCATGCAAAGTGAACTCGCCCACTCAAGGCGCCCAGCTGATCAATAATGGCAATGCCTTCGTGTGGGTGACCCTGCTGTGAACGGTGATTGGCCGGCCTTTCGTCAACCGTCACCGGTACTGATAGTGAATCCCGGTCACAACCGCCACCAGCATCACATTCACAGCAATCCGCGCCGCCTGCCTCTGCCCGCCAGCCTCCCACGTCCATCCCACCACTCTTAGTCTGCCATGGTGGGTGTACATGTATATCACTATCAGTATGGTGACAATATTGAGCTTGGCAGGTTTTCACGTTCCATGTGCACTTGAAACTGTTTTATACGCTAAGCTCTAGAATATAGAGCTAGTAGTTTTATTTAGCAGTGTCGGCCTATTTATCTATGTTCACACCTAGACCTAGTGTAGGACCCGTCCTGATATGACCCTAGATGTTGCGAGGACGTAAAACAACAAACAAACAAACCTAGTGTAGGCCTATATCATGTCCTGTTGAATTTACATGTGTAATTTACCTAAGCATCGTATAACTAGGTAGTACTAGTAGGGCCTACTATTGCCACGTACTATTGAAATACGGGCTATTCATAGCAGGTAGCATGCTGACCTATTTTACCTGGTGACCTATGTCTGTGAACGATGCTCTTAAATGCTAAGTGGGGATTGCATGGTTTGAGCGGTCAATTCCTGAACTAGAACCTATAGATAATCAAGAGGTCGTGGATCGCATCCTGCACGTTATCGTATGTATTTGCCAGTTCCCCATTATCTATAGATATCGCAAGAGTCGAGCACTGTAGTGGTTTCAAGTTTGAGATTAGCCTAAGGGCAGTCAGCCTATAGGCTATAGCTATAGGCCTATGTTGGGTAAAATGACACATTTGCATGCTCAACAGGATATTCTGCCTAGAGTGTGATTCGAACTCGAGTTTCGCCACTCTGGGATAAATGTCCCAACCATTTGGCTACCTAGGCTCTCCGACGCAATCGACCTACCCATAACCAGTTGGCTATGTGTCCCCTTGCCTGATGAAATCAGTGCAGCCGATTATGCACCTGGAATTCAAAGTTATTTGCATCCACAACTTGGTTAATGCCTATGATTACACGAATATCCAAGCAATTGGCATACACATACGCCATTTCTGGATGTCATTTCAGGGCAGACATCTGAACCAATTGACCTTCTACGCTCCCTGATGAATCAATCTACCCATATCGACCCTGTGGATCATTGCCTGGTGCATGTTTCCATCCCCAGGAGCTACTAGAAAAACGCTATACAGGGAGAAGTCATTGATAATATCAGGCTTAAATCATTATTTACATGGCAGATATAAACACTTTAATCATTCAATAACTATTGTAAATAAAAGGTTTTGAGCACATTACTAGAAAATCACAAATCAGTGCGGTAACTGGAGCGACTTGACATTCCAATAGCATTGTGCATACATAACAATCTTTGGCAAATGTGTTTGTGCTAATGGAGACTAAACACTACCGTTGTTGTTTGTTATTTGAAGGCATCCCAAGCTAAACGTGCGAAACTGACTTCTGAAGAGCGTGAGAGCATCCTAGCGCCACTGAAGGAATCTGGATGGACATTGGCTAAGGACCGTGATGCCATAAAGAAAGAATTAATGTTCGAAGATTTCAACGAGGTAAGCATCTGTATCACTCAATAGTCCGTCAGTTTTTAAGCGTCCACACATATTTTACTGTTTGATTTCGCCACCGGATGAAGGAAATATTCTATATAATTATGCTTGAAGGGATTATAATTTGGTTCTACAAATGTTGGACTTTTCTTTTCGCACAAAGGTCAACGTTTTCGTCAGTGAAGAGATGTTATTGATCATGTGTTTTTCCATTATTTCCTGTTCTCAGTTTGACTAATGAACACATTGATAATGTAATATATATGTAATTCATTATAATATGCTGACTTGCTCCTTCTCCATATGCTTTTTCCAAATAGGAAATTGTGAACGGCCTCCATATATATAAACATGAAAATGGTTTAAAGGTATGCGATGCCATATTAACCAGACGGATTGACCTATTGAGTTGAACTCCCGCTTCCCGTTTTGGTAGACCGTGGAATTCGAACCCTGGCCGAGTCAAGACAGTGACTTAAAAAATTATACTTATCGCTATCTAGCCTGCCGTTCGGCATTTCTAGGATAGGGCATGGGGCAGTGGAATAATGAAGACCAATTATCTGCAATTGAAATTCCTCCCGCTAATGTACCAACAACAATGGCTAAACTATATTTGTTGTCACACCATGTGTTTTTTTTTGTGTTAAAAAGAAATAACTTTCTTGTAAAAGGAGAGTTTCTTTTAATGATCAAATTAAGTGGATATATGGCACCAACAGTTTAGCCCCAACATACATATTTATCGATATGGTTTATTAATAATATCATTATTCGCAGGCATTTGGCTTCATGTCACGGGTGGCGATCAAAGCGGACAAGATGGACCATCACCCCGAGTGGTTCAACGTGTACAACAAGGTGCAGATCACGCTCAGCACGCACGACTGTGGCGGCCTCTCGCACCGTGACATCACACTCGCCAACTTTATCGACTCCATCAAAAAGTGATATGTCCGAGGATAACACCGGCCTTATACACCACATCGTGTTGTTCGAGGCAACGAGAACTTATACAGGCCTGCATATATCGCCGCCACCCATCCAATGGTGTTAAAAGAGGGTGCTTGGATTGAACGTTATAAGTCGTTATAGTTGTGAAAGGAAAATATGAATTGTTATTATTTTCTCCTGTTCGTAGTAACTTGTATATATTTATAGGGACATCTATATGTATATTCTTAGACTTTTCATTATTGACCGAAAGCGTACTGCCATAGAGTACTAGTTAATGTCTTAAAGATTGTCAGCAATTGTGTTGTCTATTTTGTAGGACAAAGCCGTCATAAGCCCATGACAGGAACACCAGCTCCCGTGAATGTGGAATATATATGACAACGTTGTGGCAGTATTTGTATGCATGCTAAGGAGAATACGTATTCCATGTCTATGAAGTCATAATCAGTCATTCGATAGTATGACATTAATGATGCAAAGGTAACTTATGCATCTATTAACTTCATCTATTACCGAGATGTTTCAATCAAGAATAACCATGGGAGAACCAAAGGCTATGTTGAGTACAGCATGGACCGAAAATATGTGTATGAATCATCGAATAAAAATATTTAAAACACCACCATGTCAAAAGGGGGAAAAAGATCCATGTCTTTATGTAAATTTAAATACTAACTTGGTCATATTGGTGACTTTTAGAGCAGTTTTTATTTTTATAATTAAGTGTTTGCCGGTCACCTTTATTCATCACCTAGACCAAGACTATGGTACAATGGAATATACCATCACCGAAATACTCCTAAAAGATTTATGCAGTTATAACGTACGTCCGTGATTAAATAATAACTTAAGCTGCATCGTGCGATGAAGTTTAACAATTTAAAAACCAACACAATTATCTAGAATGTCTTCTACATATCTAAGTTAGATATTAATTCACTTATTAAACATTTGTTTTTGCATAGAGTCAATTTAATAGAACCAGTTCCTGCTGAAGTCCATGGTGTCAAACCTTTGGTGTGCTAAACTAATTTAACATGTTTGCACTTGAAATATCTCAAAAGCTAGCCATTCAAAGTAAAATAGATTATAATGATCAATATAATATATTTATCTCAGAAAAAAATGACAGAAACTCAAAACTATCGGACTATGCAACTTTAGGTTGGGTAGTAAGTCTATCCATTGGATAGGCAGCAGCAAATCTGGGTTTGAGCGCATGCATGACTTCACTCGCACCAATCACGGTAAAATCAATGGATCAAGCACATGAAACCAAACCCTAATTACATTAGTTCAAATTCATTCTGGATGCAGTATTCGACAAAATGATATCTTTATGACTATTAACCGTGCAACATAATTCATAACCAAACACAGGAAATTCATTTTTTATGGGCTAATAAATTTATTAATCAGGCTTAATGAATTTTATAGTAGCCATTGATCCTATCACTGGTTAACAATGGTCAGCGGTTACATCATCACTACAAATGACTCGTACGCTTTATTTTATTCTACATTAAGTTCTAGGGTAGTACAACCCTAATAGATTTAAATTAAGCCTGACTTTATTTTTACTTATTTGCAGATAGGAGTTGTTTCCTATTATGAACTATCTAATTAAATATTCAGATTAATTATTCAAATAATTAATATATCTTGATCATTGAAGACAGGCAATCGCGGTCATACTTCGGTGGCACACATCATCACTTTCATTTCATTCTTCCACATATAAACATGGGGGTAAAGGACCATCTACTCTCAGCCCTACACAAAAACTACAACAAAAAATGTTATGGGTGGATGGGTTGGTAAAAAATCTTTGGAGTAGCTTGTGTACAACGTACTGCACTGATCGATTAGCAAGTGAGGAGTGAAGAACTTTTCAATTTTACTTCCAGAAGTTAACTTCGAAAGAATTCTCAATTACTATACTGCACTTGGTATCTATGTTACGCATCGCCGTTGTCAGGATTTTGAATTATGCATCTTACCGGCAACATGTACAATTACCATATTGACCATACGATTAGTTGCAATGTATATTCTAAGGGTTGGAGCGTCCGTCTCCCGTGCTGGTAGATCGTGGGGTCGTGGGTTCGAGTCCTGGTCGAGTCAAACCAATGACTTTAAAATTGATACTTGTCGCTTCCTAGCCAGGCGCTCGGCATTATTAGGATAGGGCAAGGACTGGTGTGCTCAGTGTCAGGATAATGTGACTGAGTGGGATATCAGGTCATGGTGCCGGCGGCCTGGTTTCCCAGTGGGACAGCACTATAAAGTCGCCATGAGTGCGCACTGTCACAAGTCGGTACCCGTCCTGATATGACCTTAGATGTTGCTAGGACGTAAAACAACAACAAACAAACAAACATATTCTAAGCCATTCATTTGAACTTATTTATGTTGGCTATTCATGAACGGAGAGCGTTATTCATCTAAGCTTATATATTGTCGGAAGACCAATATTTGCTGGCAGTAGACTGACAAAATTATATATATCTAAGCCCCATACTATGCCATACAGGCTCCTTGCCACCATCACATTCTGAAATAAAGAATTGAATGTTCTATGGGAGTTTTGCTTCTTATCTACTTAAATATATTCTTTAGCTAGTAGTCTGTGCATTTCCCACCAGAGTGCGCCATTAGAGTGTTTGGGTGTTTTACTCAACATTTCCTGTCACGATGTCCAAGTATACCGAATTGCAAATATTGAAGGCAGAAGAAAAGACATTGGTGGGAATACTTAGCAAGCTTAATGACCAGCTGAATCGCTTGAAGGTAACACCAGGATATGTGTGTGTGTCAATTTAAGTATGATAAACGGGCCAAACACCTGACCAAAACGAGTTGCGTGTCTTGTTCAAGTTGTTGGCAGTGCCAGTGGACAAAGTGGTACTGGCAATGAACGGGAGTGTAGGTGTCGCAGTTTCAGTTCTCAACCAGACTCAGTTCTCAACATCGCTTCTGAGCATGTGTCAAAATCTAAAAGCGTTGTCTGCGCATTGTCAATGGTCGTGAGCAATGTTCATACAGAAAAAGTGAAATATCTCTAAAACCAAACCACCTAGAAACAAATCGCTTTGTAGACATATACTGATGATATAGAAAACATGTTTACCAACAAGATTATATTAAATTGATATGGTTAGGGTTGTGGATTTCTAGTTGAGAACTGAAACTGTGACACCGACAAACTCAAGTTTTTATTTGTTGTTGTTTTGGGTCGCGAGCAATCTTCGTACAGAAAAAGTGAAATATCTCTAGAACCACACTATGTAGAAAAAAATCGCTTGGTACACATATAGAAAACATGTTTACCGAAAAGATTATATTGAATTTATGACACTGACACTTAGTGACAGTATGAGGCAGCGATCGGCGAAGGTTTGAATCGGGCTGATGTTGACACATGTGCAGACGATGCTTTGACGCATGCGCAGATGCTTTGACGCATGCGCAGAAGCGATGTTGAGAACTGAGTCTGGTTGAGAACTGAAACTGTGACACCTGCACTTGGCAACTTGACTTGGAAGTTGAACCTTTTTTCTCCAAAACACCCTGAATGCATCTGGGTCACTCTCCTGAAAACTGGTCAGCATGGGATGGGATTTTAAAACATCAATAAACAAACTTCCTACTTATTTTTTCCCTTATACTTTTCATATTCATGTTCAGATTTGATGAAAGAAATAAGGGAAATAAAATAAACTGTGTGCAACTTTGGTCCTTTTAGTGATGAAGTGTTTTTGTACCAAAAAACCCCATTTTACAGTCAGCCATTTGTAACATGACATATGGGACGAGATTGAATCCTTATTAACATCTTTTATTGCAGTGATATATCAAACAAAACAGTTCCCAAATCAAAAAGGAAGTATTTATTAACATGTATGCATGCTTAAATTTAAAAAAAAAGTTTTTTTGATGTCTTCAGAAATAACATTACAAATTTCCGTCACATGTGTAACTGGTGGTGTCTGGATTCCACACAAATATTGTACACTAATTATTCTGTGAATAAAGCATGGTTTCGAATTACTTTTTTTATATATCAATATAAGCACTACATATTTCTGTATATTATGCCATGATTAATATGATTCTAAGTACGAAATTATTTAATTCTGCTTAGATTTTGATTAAGCAGAATGTGGTGTCCTAAACATGTGTTACATTTCAGCAACACATGTTATACTGGCATAAGAGATAGCTTAATCATGGACTACAGCTTTATTTTTTATCTCAGCAATTTATATTTTACATAGATGTAAAGGGGAGATTTCCAGCTTTCATTTGCAATCAAAATTTAAAAAAACCAAATATTAGATTTTAACTCTCCATGTGACACTTCTGGCCAGTTTTCAGGAGAGTGACATATCAACTAAGTCCTATTTTATCAACAAGAGGCTGTTAAGAGGCAACATTTTTTGTTATACTAGCCTCATTAGAACCCAAGATATGATGTTTTAAAGGTATATAAATCAGACCCTTTTGTTAATAGTAAGTTGCATTGCAAACTTACACTGTTACATGTTGAGAAAATTGTGGCAAGAAATGGTCAGACTAGCCTTTGGGGGGGGGGGGGGGTAGGGGTGCACAAGCCTATGAAATAACATCAAATTAAATGTAATCATCTCTGAAAAAAAGTGAGGCCCTACAAAAAGACCTGGAAACCATTTACAATTGGCAACATTCAAACAATATGCTTTTCAATGACAAGAAATTTGAGCTAATACGATATGGCACAAACCAAGACATAAAAATTAATACAACTTACACAAACCCCTTAGGAGAGAAAATTATGGCAAAGAACAGCGTGAAAGACCTTGGTGTATACATGGGAAGCAACCTCAAATTCACTGAACACATTGACTAAGTATTCCAAACAGCCAGACAATATAGTGGATGGGTGCTTTGTACATTTAAGTCAGAGAAGCTGGGGTATTGAAACCCCTGTGGAACTCCATAATACTCCCACGGATAGACTACTGTTCACAACTGTGGATACCAACTTCTAAAGGACAGCTGACAAAGCTAGAGTCACTGCAACGCAGCTTCACATCATATATCGAAGACACCAATAGCCTGGATTACTGGGACAGCCTAAAATTCCTCAAAATCTACTACATTGAACGTCAATGTGAGAGATATTGAATTATATACAGTGGGAAGATGATTGAAGGCAAAGTACCGAATTATGGCATAACAACATATAATTCAAAAAGATATGGTAGACTTGATAAGATACCAGCAATAAATACAAAAGCCTCAGTCAACAAGAACACTGTGGGAAGGAAGTCTTTCTGTCCGAGGAGTACAGCTCTTCAATACAATGCCAGCTTACATTAGAAATCAATCAAACTGCAGTGTACAATCATTCAAAAGACAGCTTGACAGGGTGTTAACAACAATACCAGATGAACCACAGATTCCAGGATACACCCAGCTAACGCCAGCAGATTCAAACTCATTACTGCACATGACAAAACTGAACAGAGCCTCCTCACCACATGTTGTGGGTCCTGATGGTGTAGTCTCCGACTTGGCCTGAGCATATAGCTCAAACACTCTAATCTAATCTCATTGAATTGAATCTCAGGAACTAATAAGGGACACAAAGTTGAGGAACTTGAAAACATCAGTGCTGTTCTTTAGATCGTCATAAAACTTTAAATAACGAAAGTTTAGACTCTAAAAACATGCTAGTGAAAGAAATCTTGTAATGTGGTATGTTGCATGAGTGTAGAACTGAATGTACTAACAGGAAAAATTACCTTCAACTTCATAAAGCTGGGTATCTCTCAATTCTTGATGGATTTTAACCAAACAAAAACTTAAATCCTTCAGATTTAATGGGCTTAAAAATGGCAGCATCCCACTACAATTTAATAAAGCTGTAGAAACTGGTGTAATCATGTTCATAACCCAGCTATCGATTCGAACAGTTTATCTATAGTTGTTTATCAGCCTAGTCCACGGAACAGTCGTAGATTGTCGGACTTTGGGAGCAGCTGCTTAAAGTTGCATAGTCCGATGGGTTTTGAGTTTCTTTCATTTTCTGAGATATACATATTAGGCTGATCGTTATAATCTACCCTACTTTCATTTGAAGTAACTTTTATTTTAAATAGCTAACTTTTGAGATATTTGAAGGGCAAACAAGCAAAATTAGTTCTTGCAAGCTTGCCAAAACTCTGACACCATAGGTTTCTGCATTAATAGGTTCTATTAAATTGCCTCAGTATTCCCTTCTATGTGGTGACAAATGTTTAACAAGTGCACCAGTATTTAAGTTAGATATGTTGAATCAAATTGAAAATTTGGTGCTTCATCGGACTATCAATTGACAGATCTTGTTGATCTAGGCCCCATTGGGCCTCTAATGCTAGGTTGTTATGACAAAAAGAACTATGTTTTTGTATACACATGGGGGTGGATGGAGCATTGAAGTCATACAATAATGCCTAGACCTAGTTACTCCCGCGGCATTGTCTGTGTAGGGGTGAATCTTTTATCTAAACTTTACCCACTTCTGGTTGTTTGTAATAACTTATGGCATACATGATTATGATACAATTCGATACTATTTTGATACACGATATCTTTATTATATTTAATCTCGCAGGTTGAGGAGATGGCTCTAATGAGCCAGATTCGTAGCGGCAAAAAGGAACCTGAAGCTGAACCTGAAGCATCGACATCCGATGCTATTGATATGGTATGCGAATCCATGCTGGAGGTATCTCTAAAACCTGTTCTTGCAGAACTGAGTTTATTTAATTTAAAGGTACATTTACATGGCACAACACGTTGCGCAGCTTATTGAGCGCAACATTGCTTCAACAAATCCATTAAATTACAATGTAAAAAGTTTGTTGAGCTCAAACATGCAGACAAATTTAATTTGCTCTATTTTGTTGGGCTGCTGAGCGTAAGGACTGGCCAATGAAAATGTGCCTCTGATCACGTGATCTGGTTCCCTGGATGTTTTCATAGATGGTGCCACTAGAAATAGAATGGTAAACACACCCACGTGCACCTAGTTGTACTCAATAAGTTGCACAGCTTGTGCCGTGTAAATGGACCATTAGCAAGGAAATTCGCCATTGGGAAGGCTTTGAACGTATTTAAAATGCCAGAAAATTGTAACTGAAATAGAAATAAGAGATCATCTACACTTAATACTATCCGAGTGTAATGAATATTGTTTTAATCAATCCATTTTTGTTTAAAACCTAATGTTTTGCCCCCCATCTCTCCTATTTGAATTTTATAGACTGGCGATAACAAACCGCTTCCTGAGCTGGAACTGGGAATTCAGCGATTCGTACTAAGAGGTATTTTAATTTCAGAATACATTACATTCATGACAAGTTTACGTGTAGTTGGACATTATTTTTCTAACACATAATACCCTATATCTAATCATACAGTTACAGACAATTCGTATTTGCCATTCGAAACAGCTCATTTCAAATGGAAGTAAAACCAGTTTCTATGCTGTCACACATTACATGTCTACATCTTGTGTATCTCGCTAATGAAATTAAACATACGTCAGTATTGAGTAATGATTGTATAATTATTGATTTTAGCCATGATGATGTGGTACTGGCACCAATACTGTATTACTTAATTAATTAAATCATTTCGAAATACCAGTATAGTGTTGTCAGTCATATTTGGATCAACCCAATTATCCAATGATATCACTGTTCTCACTAGTCAGGCTAACGGCAACCTGATTCCAGGAGAGAGCTACGTACACAGCTTGGTATTTTATACTAGTTCTAAGCTGTACAAATCATTTTCAGGTTCGGACCAAGAGGAGGAGGAGGAAGAGGAGGAGGAAAGTGACGATGATGGTGATGATAACGAGTCTGCGCATGACCAGCTAACCGCCTTCCTCAAGCATCTGCAGGCCAGGTCTTGACGTGGCGGAATGTTTTGTTTATATACATATATAAAGCTTGCCATTTTTGTACGTGCTACAGACGCCATTTGACTGGATGTTATCTTCTAACTCCGCAGGCGGGGTTAGCATATTACATTAACGGTCGCTTTACTTGAACCACGATGTATACTCAGCTTCTTGGCACAATCTACTCCTTTATTACGTTAAAAAAAAGGAAAACACAAATAAGAATTAGTATAGTGTGTGATTTGGAGACTGAGAGAAATAAATGTACTGCTGAATTCCGAGATGAACCGAATGTCCGTGTGAACAATGGAACAAAAATTCACAAATGTAGCCATTAGCTTATGAAATTGTGACTTAAATAAAAATGTTGATGACATACTGCGAATTATATTTATTCAGAGGAAAGAATCAATCCGAACTGCTGACTGCTAATTGGCATGTGCTAAATATGTTCAGAACTTGGAAATAATTTTTTTCGTTGTTTAAAATCTGTTGCATGTATATACACCAAATTATTACTGTTTGCTGATTTTTAATATAAAATAGAACTCAGGTATGGTACTCCTGAATGACCATGACAACACAGCTGATATACCTCTCAGCAGTTCGCTGAAAATGCAATGTGATGAATTGCTACAACATGGAATCTTATTTCACCAGTCCATTGAGCTTTTGAATAGCTTTTCTTTAAAGTGCATTCATTAATCACAAATAGAGACTTAACATTAAAAGGTAACGAATATGTATGTTTTCTTAGATGCATATGATAGTACATCTGCACTTTCATTTATATTTAGAATGTGATAAGTCTCCGGTGAAATAATGGGGGAAATGACTTAGTTGTATAATTGAAAGCACAGTCAGACGAGAAACTCCAAATATACATTTTATTTGGTTTATTGGGGGCTCTTAATATCATTAGGACCTACGACGACCTGTATGAGAAACTGACGTCCTGCTCACTTGGGCATCTCGGCAAATTAAAATAAAGACCCAGATTTTATTCACAATATATGATTTATTTACCTGACAACACAAAAGAAAACGAATTAAGTTATATGATTTAGACTTTTAATGCACAAAGAAACATAGGTACAATTCTTTTAATATATGCACTTATATATATTTGCTTGTAAGAGTGGATCAGAGGGGACGGATAATTCCCTTGATAGAAATGATGGTGTGGATACTATCTTCAAGCGCTTCCATCTTTACTGGTATGTCGCACTAACACTCACTTTTACACGCGCCCATCTATAAGCCACCTGAAATATATTAATTGCAACATACAAGAATGTTTTGCTTGTCAGTGACATGTGGGTACCTATACATCGCTTTCAGTTTCAATGACGGACATTCTTAACAATATTGTTACACATTATACATGATGCTTAATTCATTAGTATTTAATTAAAGTTGCAGAGTCCGTTGGTTTTGAGTTTGTCAATATTTTAGATAAATATATTAGGTTGATCGCTATATTCAATCCTTAGTTTGAAGAAACTTATTTCCAAGGGCTAACTTTGGAAATATTTTAAGTGCAAACATGGGGCAAAATCATTTTTAGTATGCACATCATAGACTTCAGCACTAACTCGTTCTATAGAATTGACTTAGTATTCTCTTCTATGCGGCAACAAATGCTTAATGAATGCATCCATATCTAAGTTAGATATTAGAATCAAATCTAAGTAAAATGTGATACTTAGATCGGACTATGCGTTCAAGCATGACCGTTGGTTGTTTTTCCATAGGTGGATTTTAGAATAATGAAATTCAAGGACTTTCCAGGAGGCATACTTACATATTAGATTACGGCCTATGCTGCGCTTTTGCCGTCGCAGGCAACTATCTTCACTTTGTCTACAGTGACAGTTTCATTCAGCTCCCGGAACTCAATCTTGTCCAGAACGAAGGTCCATACATTGTCACAGAAGCGGTAAGTGCTTAGATGGCCCTAGAAAAGCAAATGAACACATTTCCATCCAGCTTATAAAATCCAATTAAGGAATGCAGGGGTAGGGATGGGGCAAGCAACTTATATGATTTACGATCTTTTTTAAACAACAAAAAAAAACTCATTTTTTATTTTGTAACCGTCAGTTAATGTGAATAATTCCAGTGGCCTGGCTAATTCTAGTTCGGTGTAACTAGCCCCAATGGAGAAACCTATCCAGTAATTTCAGGATAAACCTGGACAAATGCTAGGAGCTAAGTAACAGCACCCTTGCTCGAAATAGAAGTGTGCCAATAGGAACGTCTGTTTTTGTCTTTTGATTTAAAAATAATTCACCCTATTGCCAAAACTAAATAATTTTAGTTATGAGCAAGAAGTCAGTTCTTAATGGTAATTTACCTTAAAGGTGGTTCTGTTTTTTACTCGACTGGCCAGTGCTGTGTTGATTGCCTTGTCAAACTGAAGGAGTACTTTCAGTGCCAGGGGTGGGGCAATTTGGCTGCACTGAAATAAATAAAAACAGCAGGGATGAAAGATCTCCGCGATTTCGCGGATTTCCGGGAATTTCCCTGTAGCTATAGGTGTATACTAATACGTTGTTCAAACGCCGCAGCACTATTCACGCGTGACATAATTAGGCGTCAGAACGAGGCTGAGTACGCGTCGGGTATTGCGAAACAGTGGAAATGGCCGTAATACACGGTTGGGTGCCGATGTGTATGAACTACGATAGAAATTAAAGGAGTAAAATTTGAAGATATTCACTTTTGAAACTACCATATTCATTTTCGCATACCTGTTTTCTATCTATTATTGGCCAATATTGGGTGACGATCACATGCATTTTAAGGATGAACAGTAGGCGATGTCAACAAAGTCACTCACCCTGGTCGCCGATCTTTTCTTAAATTCAAAATTGCATAACTTTCTTAATATATATTTTTTAATATATGTAACCCTTTTAAAGCTTTTATTAATTTGTAATTACTAAGATTAGTTGTTTAACCGCGTTATGCAGATAACTACACTGAAAGTGCTGCTACCACCTAGATAAAACTTGTAGATGGGGTGAACGACAACGTAGTCTAAATACTGGCGAAAATAGCTTTAGTATGGAACAGGAAGTAGAATGCCTGGCTCCAGTATCAAACGGCTACTTATATCAGCACAGAGTTCACTTTTAAAGTATATTAAACTACATGTTTTATTATATTTTTCAACTCAAAAGTAGCGGGAAAATATGAAGCCAGATATAAAGAATAAGTGTTGCTTCTTAGATTGTGAACTTAGGCTCTCATTTCATTTCCCCACTTTTTCAACAACTTTTATATAGAGTTGATATTCATCCGTGTACTGCAGTACAGGGTGAATCCTTTATCTAGATACCACCATAACTATCCAGACTTGAAGTTGACAGTCACATTGTAGTAAAAGAATTGGAAAATCACCATGCAAGGGTCACCCAATCTTTCGTGAAAATTGGTTAATATATAGAAACCAGGTATGCAAACATGAATGTGGTAGTTTAAAAAATGAATACCCTCAAATTTGAGTGATTTTGAGAGGTATTGGTCGACGAAAAAAATATTCGCAGCACTTTTCATACACAAACGCAGAGCAGCGCATCGCAGATGCGTATCTGGCCTCGGTCTGGTTTCAACATGGCCACGGCGACATAGCCTCAGTAAGTGTATACTAATATGTTGTTTTACACTGCAGCACGGTCAGCGTGTACTAATATGTGGTGCAGACGCCGCAGCACTATCAGTGTATACTAATAAATGCTTCAAACGGTGCAACACTATCATCATATACTACTAATGCTGCGTTCATATGAACTGGTGAATATGGTGTTTCACACTTCACAACAGGTGAATTGTGTTCAATTGACTTCACAACTGGTGAACACCACCTGTGAACTGGACATTTTTTAGGCGGCTCGTTATTCACCACTTGTGAAAAAATGGCAGTGAATGGAGAAAAGTTGCATGGTAACTTCTAAGGTTCCATAATAAATTTACCAAAATATGTTTGTAATAAAACCATTGTCCATGATGTGTGGTCTTAAAACAAATCATACATGGTGTATAATATGGTAGTGGATGCTATATACCAAAAACGTGCAGTTTACATGTTATTTATGCATGTATTGTAGTTTGCCTCTATTATCGCCCAGCCTGAAACCTTCAATTTTTTTTTATCAACAAAACTTGCTCAAAATTAATTATTTCAATCATATTTGATTAAATCTATGTATCTAAACTTAGATTCTGTGTTAATATAATGGTTACACTGTAGTAAAAAACCTAAAAGGCTTCTGGAGTCCATATTGTCGTTGTTTACCGCGAATTACCAAATGAACGCTCTCAGTTTACATGGTCATGTTCACCGGCAGTAAGTGGGAAGTTCACCATATTCACCAGGATGCTATGAATGCAGCATTATATGTGCTTCAAACGGTGCAACACTATCAGCGTATACTACTAATACGTGCTTCAAACACCGCAGCACTATCAGCGTTAGATAAAATATTCACCCGGTACTTGTAGTACCCGGGTGAACGACCCGTCTGATGCCGATATAATAGCTTTCCAAGAGGAGACTATAGCCTTTGTGAACTTCTTCCAGATATCACTCCCTGCGTCTGATCAACGACTCAATCAGATCAGAAATCATCAGTGGGAGGATGATGTCTGTCGTGAAGTTTGCATGTATGTGCAAGAAGGATGGCCTGACAACTCTATGGTTAAAGGCATTGCGAAGAAGTATGTGCCATACAAGTCAGACTTGACTATCATAGATGACATGCTACTAATGGGCGCAAGCATAATTATACCCTCCAGTCTGCGTCCTGACATACTCAGTAAATTGCATGAAGGTCATCAGGGCATCACCAAATGTTGTCAACTTGCTTGTGACTCAGTTTGGTGGCTATGACTCAGGTCTGATATCGAGGAACTAATAAGTGGCTGTCATCACTGTAGGAAGAGGAGTGCAACACACTACGAGCCGCTTATTCCGTCAGTGCTGCCAGGACATGCATGGTCAAAAGTGGCCACAGACCTCTTCCAACTCGGGAAGGATCACTACATTGTAGTAATAGACTTCTACTCTAGGTATCCTGAGTATGCAAAGTTAGAGGACATAACAAGTACTACAATAATTAACCATATGAAATCATTCTTCGCTCGTCATGGCATTCCCCAAACGGTCTGCTCTGACAATGGACCTCAGTACGCTAGTCAATAGCTTGCAAACTTTGCTAAGATCACATCACTAGCGTTCCAATTCACCCCTCTGGGAATGGTGAGGCAGAGAAAGCTGTGCGTACTCTCAAGGAACTGGTAAAACAACCGGATCCCTACATCGCTTTATTGAACTATAGGAATGCTCCTATTCAAAATGGGTTTAGTCCAGCACAGTTGCTTATGAACAGGAGGCTAAACACGAAGATCTCAGTTCGACTATCAAAGCTGAAACCAGCACCTCCTGATTTGGACATTGTGCTGGAAAGAGAGGAAAAGTACCACAAGCAAATGGGGGACAGCTTTGACCTTCACCACAGTGTTCGTCCCCTGTCCAAGCTCCATCCAGGAGATAATGTGTGGATAAAAGACCGTAGCGAAACTGGTACTGTTAAGGAGAATGCTCGCCATGAGAGGTCATATGTCATTAACACTCCAAAAGGGACATATGTACGCAACAGAGTCCAGCCAAATGAACTACCTTCAAACTCTCAGGCTGAGCAAATACCAGAGAAAGTTGTTTCTCCTCCAGTTGAGCAAAGTGTCAGATCACCAGCTCATCCAGAGACAGTTGTTAAAATCAGGGGTGGACGAGAAGTTAAAACACCATCACGTTATAGGGATTAGGCTACTAATTAATTTCAGCAGTCATGTTTGACTTCCACTTGTAGTATTTGAACATTTGGCTTATGCTTCATTAAAACCTCATATTAGTCTTATGATAAATAAACAGACGTAGTTAATCACTCAACAACAAAAAAGAAAAAAAAGAAGAAAGATGAACTCTGAACATAACTAACTGGTTTGAGTGATTAAATTGACTTATATCATTGGGGTATAAGATACTCATTTAATGATCTTGACCATCCGAGTCATCTTTGAAAGAGGGGAGATGTTATATCAGGCATGTTTATTATGGTCGGATTCGGAATAAAGCACTTCCTGTATGGCTACCACCTGAGACGCACACCCTCATTATCTTACATTAACTATCACAGTAATTTGTGCTTTTTGGTGCTTTGAAAGTAAATTTCTTTTGTCTCTATTAAATAGTTCAGATCTTTTTTTTAATCAGCCAATTGGAAGTCTTGAATTTATTTTGCGAAAATAGTTTTTGAGGCCATGATCTGCCATCTGGTAAGGCTAACATTGGCACTGACACTCAGAATATCCCAACTTTCACTATTATACTTTCAGAGAAAAATGCTCTTAGGTAGGTACCCCAGAATCCGCCGGGAGCGCCACTGTCGCCGGACCAATAAAACTGGTACAACTTTTTGCGACCTCCTGAGCAGCACAGTCATGTCGGAAAACGGCACCACACATGAAGCATAGGCACACTGCATTCATTGCTACATCCATTTCTGAAGCACCAAAGACTTACGCACAGATAGAGCCTATTTTCAGTGTTGTACAACATTTGAAAGGCATTTTACTAAGCCATTAAAGTCTTCAGATGCAAAAATCAGAGGTAAGACTGCCAGGAATGTGCATGTTAACTATCAGAATGTGAAACTTTAGCATTTTTTCTTCCTAAAAATAGTCATACAATGACTACAACTGGAATCGCAACTCTAGAATCTGGCGGCCAAAAGTTGGTGTCAGGCAGTTTTGACTGGATTCTCTAGGTCAGAATGTTATGGCTCGGGTGAGTGAGTCATCACACAGCCTATTATGCATCATCACAATGCATCTGCTCATCATCCAATTTTTATGAAAATTGGTCAATAAATAGAAAACAGGTATACGAAAATGAGTATGGTAGATTAAAAAATTAATATCCTCAAATAATAATAAATATTCATGATTATCAGCCGGAGCGAAAGTCAGGTAAATACTGTGATGTGCACATGCCTAATACTCATTCGATAATACGAGTAGAGCTTAGCGGATTGCACCACTGTAAAGAGCTCATTCTAAAGGTTTTAACTACAAAGTTTCATGTTATTCTATGAACAACTCACGATTCTACGGACGCTAAACAGACATGGAGGTAGGAGTGATTGTATTATGGTTGCCATGGAAACCTACATTTTCCTGTGATCTATTTTTTATATAAGTTTTGGTGTACGAAGAAGAATCCTGGTGTGAAGTTTGATCAGGATGTGATCATTAATAAAGACGCTACAAAGAAATGTTGTTATAATTTGTCTATTTGACAGCCCTAAATAAGGCACTTCTCTAGTACATTAGCTAATACAAAAAATCTTAAATTCAACAAACTTCAAATGCACATATCTCATTCAATTTTTGGAATATCTTAAAAATTCAAAAAGCATATTGCTTTTGATTCATTGGAGCTTCCAATGAAATTATAATTTGAATGTTTGGAATAATTTGACAATTTTACTGGGGTACCTATCTTAGGTTAAATCAAATACTTCAGATTTTCCTCTTCAATCCCGCATTAAGATATTTTTAATCGATCAAATGAAAACTTATAAATTTATTTTGCATAAATAAATGCTCCGCATAGATGCTGCAGCACAAATCACTGCGGTATTTTACCCATCGCGGGCTACGTTCCGGTGTTTTGACGCCACGCCGACATCGAGAATACCTAGTCCTAGGCTATACTAGTGACAGTGTACTAACTACTAACTAGTAGTGTCTAGTGAGTGGTGGAAAACCGGCATCGACTGGATCGAGAGTGTGGGTGCGTTGTATGATTTGCGTTCATATGGTAACTACTAGACTATAATATATCTTACCGATATAAGCTCATCTAAACTTTCCTGAAGTGTATGACCAAGTGTCGTGTTTCTATAAAGCTGATAGCTTGCCATTTTGAAGATAATGCGAAGAAACTCCCGCAAAGAGCAAAACACCGGATGTAGATCAATATTAACACTTAAATTAAGTTTATAGTTAAGTATCTGTTCTTCGGCCTCTAAGAATCAATGTTCATTCTTTAATATCACTTAAATTCTAATGTCGATATATATGACAGTACTGTGGATGATCTGATGTTTTATAGTTATTTAATTCAGTTAACCTAGATTGTATGCAGTTGAATTGTAGTGAGACCTAAATATCACACTGCGCTGTTATAGATGGGCAGAACTAAGTGTATTTGCTGGCTGTCGAAAACCAGTTTTGCAGTGTGACAAGTAGGCAACATTGGTGCGGGATCAGTTTGTTGACATCATGGCTACCGATGCCATGACCTCTCGGCTTTTGCCTGTAAATTTTGTGCCAAAGGCAAGATATATCAGCATCGATGGCCCAACGGGAAATTCACTTGAAAAAACACACCCAGAAGATATGGTGGCCGGAACTCACACCAAGCAGCACGCGTTCATTGGAAGAAATGGGAAAGAAGTCACTGTTACTCCGTTGATCGTTGACTTCAGGCGGTTGTTGCAAACAAGAAGCTCAAAGGAAGTCGTCCCTGGGGTAAATATGAATAGGCGACTCGCGGCGGATATTTTCTTACAACAAAACTGATCCAGCCAATCGCACCGTTTTTTGGTAGGGGTCTAGAAAAACGGCTCTATAATTGGTTTGCCTTGGTCAATCTTCATGATTTTTGTATATTATGTAGTATAGGAATCCATTTACAGCTTAGTTTAACAATATTTCAATTTGGTTAAGTTTTGCTATTCCAATAATAACTTCAAAAGTTTCACTCATTTTCAACCTGAAAATTCACCCTTTTTTAGCAATCTCAAAGTTTAGAAAAGTTAATTGGACTGTGCAGCCATTATTAATCTTATATAGTGTTGAGTTTGGGGAAATTGTGCCGAGGCACTCAGAATTGGCGCGAGGCGGAATGAAAGAAAGTACATGAATTTCACCAATTTCAGTCACAGAAATGTTTTGTTTCAGGTCACTTTACTTTTGTGTCAGGTCACTTAATTTTGTTTCAAATGTCACTTTATTGAATGATAAAAATAGAACATGTCTTACTCTAGCTTGAGTCCAAATTTCATTGAGATATCTCAATTATTAAAGAAATTACATGCATTTTCCTATAAAAGTCACCAATTTCGCTTATACCTTAATTTTATGTAAGAAAATAATGACCAATTTCAGAGATGGAAATGTCCATAACTTCCTTAATACTCCACCTATTCCCATAAGCTTGGTGTCATGTTAAATGGCGTTTCAAGCTCTTTCAAGTGGTGCCTTTTGTTTTATTATTGAAGGGGTTTGAAATTTGTTGGCACATACCTAGATGAATTTCACCAATTTCAGTCACAGAAATGTTTTGTTCCAGGTCACTTTACGTTTGTGTCAGGTCACTTAATTTTATTTCAAATGTCACTTTATTGAATTATATCAATAGAACATGTCTTAATCTAGCTTCAGTCCAAATTTCATCGAGATATCTCAATTATTAAAGAAATTACATGCATTTTCCCATAAAAGTAACCAATTTCGGTCACAGAAATCTAGTGCTCATACCTTAATTTTATCTAAGAAAATAATGACCAATTTCAGAGATGGAAACGGCCATAACTTCCTTAATTCACGACGATGGAGACAGAAGTAGTGCAACAAACTCTTTATTACAGAAACATGAAGTCACCAACCAGTAGTTCTGGTGTTCATAATTATTTTTGCCCCAGTGACACAACATTTAACATTTAGTTTAAACAAGTTTCTTCCTTGAACAGCATATTTTATATCACAGATCATCACTTAATATTTCGATTCATACAACATTACTGTTAGTAAATACTGGTCATTATTAACAGGTGATTGTGCGCCTTATATTAATAACTTTCCAGCATTAACACTCCCTTACAGACATATTTGGATTCACACAGGAACATTTAGATAACAGTAGAATATCACAACGCTGCATCAATCCAGCCTCCTTTGACAACTATTTCTTTGTATAATAATTATATTCAATTCTTAACAGCAGTAATGTATATTATGATTAGACTATCGCTGTTTAGACAGGTCGAACAATCTACTTGAAAAGTACTACCAACTGGGAATTCTCTCAATAAGACAGGCGCCTCAGACACTCAGCCATGTAAATTGGAGAGTGTCTGAGGTGCTTCCGAGAATACTTGCCCGCTCACATACCGGAAGAGCACATTGGACCGCCACCTGCCAACCTCTCGTACCCCTTCTACCGAGGCACCTCCTTTGGCACTGGCTTGAGCCCCGCCCCTTCTTAGGCTGTGGAGCGTGACCGCGTCCGGCTGCGGATGTCTCATCAATTCCAGCGCTCGACGCACTGCCTGTAGCAGGGTCGACGCCATCAGCGGTGACCCATCCAGATGTAGGAAGGCCGAGCCATCGTGTCCAACAGGTGTAGCTCTCTTGTACCTCTTCCAGGCATGAACAGGGCAGCATAAGGAACCCGGTACACACGGTAGCATCACCGTGTACACGTCTTGTCCTTCCCTCGCTGTCTTAGAGGAGCGCACTCGAATCAGTAGCTTGTTCGACCGTACCTTTACATCCGCTCCCCTTAGCGCGTGGTCCACGTCATTTTCCCTCATTGAAAAGAATAAATTACATTGGCATAAGAACGGGTGGCTATGGATAATACATATGCAGGTTCCCTTTCTTTGCTGAATACTACTATAATGTTCTTAACATCCTTTATTGTCAGAGCTAGCGCCTAGACCGGCACATGAACACTCAACCTTGCGATCCCCTTTTTCATTAGGTGTACTATGTACGAATCAAATGCTTTAGTATTACCCTCATTCATTAAAACCCACATTCTTGCTCCACTTATGTAGTTGTTAACTGCTCCTGGAGACTTTAGATTCTTATTCAAATGTACAATGTATTGTAGGATGTCTTCCTTATTTGGATTATATGCATTAAAAGAGTTCAGAGTTGCAAATTTTTCATAGCAATCGACTTGGTGTATTTTATTCCTCCATGTGCCCGCTGCTAGCCCTGCTCTTACAATCTCAATGATATTATCGGGTAGCAGTGACAGGTGACCTAGGAAGAGAGAGGCAAATAAGATCGATCTTCCTAGGTCAATTAGGGATCACAAAGAACGGTGTTAACGGTGAACATATGGTTAACCTTGATTTTCGACAAACCCAACTGCTGACACATTGCATCCCCTTTCTCTCTGCAGCTGGCCGTCATATGATATCGACTCAAGGCATCAGCTAGGACTAACTCATTCCCCGGTTTATGTCTAACTTCCACCACGCATGTAAATTCCGCGGAGAACCGCCAAATCTTCCGGGCACACGCACAAAGGACTCTGTCTTTCCCCTTCCCTGAAGATAGCACTAACTGGGAAGCCTCATTGTCAGTGTTCACTATAACCCTAAACCGCTCCGGGTGGCCCGGTGCAAGCGCATACAGTGCCGCCACCAAGTTCAGAGCCTCAAGCTGCGCAATGTGGTATCCCTTGCCTAGCATTTCTTTACTGTACTGTTCCGAGAAAAAATGCGACTCCGAGAATGCCCCTCCCCATGTCAGACACGAATCACACTCAATCACCCAGTCATGTACCGGATCAGGCCTCATAAGCACCAAACCATTCGAGGAACTGGCATAATCCTGAAACCAACGAACATCATCCATTGCCGCCTGCGTAGTTGGTATCTTCCCCTTAAATGGTGCGGCCCTCAGAAACTCTAGTAGCCTATTCATGAACCGGCGAGCCGGGATAACACACCTAGAAATAAACTGTAGTTTTCCCACGAGCCTCTGGATAGTCTTCCGCGACACCAACTGCCCCACCTCCCAACGATGACACAGCTGCAAGATTTCCAGCAACTTTTCCTTCGGTATAGTTATAACCATTTTTGTAGTGTCAATATGGAAACCTAGCCAAATAATACACATAGTCGGTTCACAACACTTTTTAACTGATCTAACCAAACCTAACTTCTCTAGTAATACCAGTATGAACACGTAGGCCTCCAGAGCTTTCTCAAGAGACCCCTCTATACCCACAAAGTCGTCCAAGTAGCACAGCGTAAAATAACCAGCCCGTCTCATAAGGTATACCACCGCTGAGGTAGTACGCGCACAAGCCAAGGCGGACGTGCGGCACCCAAATGGCAGTGCTATGTCAAAGTAAAGATTGTCTTCAGACTTGATTCCAAAGAGCGGCACCGACAAAGGGCACGTCCTCAGTTGCCGATACGCTCTAGCTAAGTCAACACTCCATAAAACTGAATTACCTCCCAGCCTAGTAGCCTCTTTCGCCAGATCCAGTATCCCAGGCAGTTTAAAACTCAAATCGGACCCTTGATAAACCCCATGCATAATGCCAGTATTTACACTCCTACCTCGTGGATAGCTTAAGTCCACTATAATGCGTCGTTCCTCCATATTTTTCTTAGGCCTAGTCATTAATGGGCTTATCTGGGCCCACGGAACGAAAGGGGGAACACTAAATGGGCCTAACAGAGAGCCCTCCCTCAACTCATTCGTAATGTACGCGCTAACCCAAACTTCATTCCTGTCACAGTCTGCATGGTTTCTCGTTGCTGGAACTGGGGGATCCCTACCCACATAGTCAGCTGGCCACCCAAATTCCAAATACTCCAATATCACTCTATCACTATACTCCGCTAACTCTCTCCTCCATACCTCCATGTTTAGTCCCGAAGGCACCGGTATCCTAGCCTTTAGGTAATTAGGCACCCCCGTATCCCGTACACTCTTATATATCCCCAAATAACCAAACTCCACTAAACTAATTTGCACATCTAGCACCGGCCAAAACTCTAACAATCTAGTCCTAAATTCTAACGGTGAAACTGCAACTCTGGCCACTTCACTCGCGTCCCCAGCAACCACCCCATCCGCCACAGCCAGGACGTCCATCCCCCCCTGCCCTCCAACTCCTCAACGATCATTTCTGTCAGCCCGTCCACATCAACGTCCATCATACCCCTAACCAACCCACTATGCACTGTGCCCACCTCGCTGCTAACCGATTTATCAGAACCGCGTAAGCCCGTGCCGCCGGCCCACCTTGTTATCATCCCCCCCTCATCCCTGCCAGTGCCCACCAAGCCCGTTAACATCATATCGGCGTACCTGCCCATCCCCCACTCGAGTCAACTATCACATCCCCAGCATCTACGTTACACACGACACGTGAAAATGAGGAGCATGAGGTCTGGTCTACAGTGTCTGTGAGACACCCGAATGGTGATGGAACGACTGCATCGTCGGTGATCGAATGAGGAGTGAGTGTACCGTGCGGATGAAAACCATGATCAATCGCCTGAGTTTGGTTAATGCAATTGAAAGTGGGGAGTACAGCAGATCAGTGTAAGGCACTGGTAGGCGAGACAATCCTAGAAACTGCAGGAGAGCCCGACAACGGTGGATTATGAGGCATGTGTAACGTAGAACCCTGTAACAAACACCGGTTACCCTCCAAATTATCATCACCCGACAACAACCCTACCTCACAGCGACGTACACCGTACCCCCCATCCATACCACCCTCACCAACACTACTAGCCACCCCGGGCTTGCCATCCACATCCTCAAAGAGATTTGTAATGGCAACACTATGGCAACCTGCCTCAAAATCTTCCATCACCACAACACCCTCATCAAACCCAACCCCAACCTCAGCGGCCTCAGAGAGGCCTACCCTGAAAAAACCTGCTTTCCCGCAGTATCAGCATGCCCACTGGCCCCCGTCCCGGTATTATCCTGCATTCTGCGCTTATTGTTACAATCGACCTCACGGTGGTAGTTAAGCCGCTTGAACCTCCTAGCGCACCAACCACAACAGTGACAGAAACGATTAGGGGTAGACCCGTGAGACGTAAAGAACCCGCAACTGTTACCCCTATTCCATTCCTCGCACGGCTTCCCGTCAACCGACTCATTAATCTCCCTTACAACCCATCCCGACCCACTAGTACCCTCCTGCTCCCTATCCCTTTTTACATCAAGCCTTGTCCCTATAGCATAAACATCCCTCTGTATGTCCTTGATAGTTGCGCGGTCAGCCCACCCGTCCTCAATACGCCCGTCATTAATCATCGAAAAAACCTTCTCCGACCACAGTAACACTGTCTGCCAGTCCCAATTGGCAGCCATATCAGAAATATCGACAATATGCCGCCTAATGTGTTTAATCCAATGTTGCGGTAACATCGGTTCCTCTAACAAGCGATGAACCGCCGACATATACTCGTACCATGTGGCACATCCCTTACTAACATTACCCATTGTATCATCACGAATAACAAATAAATGGGGCAACAACGCCGTCTTACCCCGATTTTTCTTGATTGATCTCCCCCGCCGCCTCAACAAACGCCGAATCACCTCATCCGATTCGTCCCTCTCAAGCCCAGATAGTGAACCCTCAGAGTCACTCGTCCAACATTCCTTGTACTTGTGTCGCTGCATCCGTTGTCGACTGTATCCAAGCGTTGACGCCATATTATGCGTCCTCCTCGACCTTTTCCCTCTAGGCAGCGACAACGGTACATCCTCCTCGCTGCTGTTCCCGACTGCATCCTCCTAGACTCATCACGCCGTCCCTTCCCTCTAGATGGCGCCTCCTTCACGTTGTCGCTGCTACCGTCCTGCTCCTTGCGCGCCGTACCAGCCGTCGTCTTCGCCAATGTTGACTCAAGGCGTTCCAGGCGATCACATAATAACTGATTGTTCACTTCCCACTGCGCCTTCAACGCCTCTTCAAGGTAAGACGCAGTTACTACTGATTCCGAGACTTGAAAATACGCCGAGTTCCTCTCAACTGCGACATGATACCTGTGATCTCTTGTACTGTGCTCAGCAATCCCAATTACTGTTCTTCTGGACGGAGTCTTTTATCACTGAACTGCCTATAACGGTGGAGTATATTAATTTCGAACCGTCCGGCTTGCTGCTTCAGTAGCGAGTGCTGGACCGTTAGCGTTGTCGTAACAAGAAATCTTCGATCCCTTAGTGACAGCGATGCTATGACGATATGTGCATCCTAAGCGTATGAAACCACCGTGACTTGGTATTTCACTAAGCAACACTAAAACGGTCTCCAACGTCGTGAATTAATCATGTTACCGGCAACATGCATAATACTCCACCTATTCCCATAATCTTGGTGTCATGTTAAATGGCGTTTCAAGCTCTTTCCAGTGGTGCCTTTTGTTTTATTATTGAAGGGGTTTGAAATTTTTTGGCACATACCTATTATATGTACAAATCACATTATGTTCCTGCATGTTTAGATGATTTGCATATTAACAAACTACGGGTTTCGAACTATGATGCAGTAAAGTCCTAAAGTGCACTAATTTGTTGAAAGTTAATCCCGACGTTATCGGTTATGTCACCGTCACCGCTCCAGGATGGTCTTGACTCCTGAGCCGTGTTTACACGAGCAATTGTGAAGCGAATTAGACAAAGCGATTCATATGAAGCGAAGTAGCGGCGCATTTACACGAAGCGAGTTTGAAAGTGTTTCGGCGCCGGGAACCAGCAGCCTTAGTTCTGCCTGTAGCTGACGAGCACTGCTATTTGTCTTTACACTCGGCGATTCGACGCCGATGCAGCTGCTACGTTAATATCGCTTGTAATTTAGGTTAATTTAATTAAATTTCATTATTTGAGTATGTAATTCTGTTAAATATGATCGCATTTAATAGATTTCGGCCTAATCGGGCCCTAACACTGCCGGGTACCAGCGATTAGTTACTGCTCCATCTGTAGCCGGCAAACACTACTATTTTATACTATCGCCGCCCGGGAACCAGTGGAATCGCTTCATATAAACCACCTCGCAAGGTGGATTACATAAAATGAATCATATGAAGCGAATCAGCCCTAACCCGCCCCAGAGTCCGGTTTACACGGCGAATGTGAGGCGAACTAGGCAAGGCGATTTATATGAAGCGATTTAACTCTCCCGTGTAAACACAGCTCTGGATGCAAATCAGTGTCAGTGACTGACTGAGCCTGAGGTTGAGTGAAAATTACGGAGGAGAAACCGACTGCTTTATGTTTTTGCCTGGATTGTGTTAAATCGGGCTTGTTTTAGAGGGTTCAATTGTAATATCCCCCCCCCCCGCCATAATCAATATCCAAATAAGCTGGAGCCATTTCAAATGGTAAAAATTGCGTAGCGTCTAGGACTAGGCGTACGCAAGCCGTACGCCTAGCCTGGCGGTCTAGGCGTACTTGAGGATGCACGTGCATCGTCACTTGAAAATATGTGCGCATCCGTTTTAAATTTGTCACTTACAGTGTTGATGTTGGACATGGCGAACGTAGTGTTGGGCGCACATTTTTACAATTTTTTTTTTATATATATATATCAACCCAAAATTGCTAGATTATTGAACATTCTGCAACACTGGCAGGGTACGAATATGGCTCACGCATGCGTAGTCACGGAGGCTAGTTACATGAGGAACTAGGGCGCATGCGCAAACACTGCCATACGTCTAGACCGGCAGGCTATGAATATGGCTCACATATGCATAGCCACTGTCTAAAAATTAAGCCTACCGTCGACCGTTTGCCCAATTAAAGATTTTTTTTTTTTTTTAAACCTTGAAGTCGATCTTACAGGATTGGCTCATAATTTTGAATTGTGGTTGATCCAGCGGAGGAAGCCCGAGACACTCCCTCCAAGCAGCACATGCGCCGCCTTCCCTCCTCCCCTCACCCCCGCTTGACCCGCATTCGGGCTACAGATTCAAACGTCTATGGTTTTTATTATTCTCTCACGCTTCCACCTATGAATCACCCACGTCACAAAGCATAAAGGACTAAAAAAAGGGACCCACGTCAAAAAAGCAACATGCAGAGAACCTGATGAACAACAGTTCCTAGAGGCCGACCCGCAAGGCGTGCCACTAAGAGTCTAACAGCTCGCAAGATAGCGGCCCATCCCCGCAGCCACCGTCACCGCCGACTCGGCAGTCGGCTCGGGCAAAGAAGCCATCGGCTCGAGCAAAGCAAGCCGACGGATTGATACAGTTGCAGGCCTCCATCGACGCCATCGAGAAGCGATGGGGCCTCCTGGAGAGGCAGGCAGCCGAGCACAGGAGGGAGGCTGCCGAGCACAGGTCGGAAATGGCGGCTCAGAGAAAGGTGCTCGCGGAAGCCACCGCCGCCCTCGCCACCGCTGCAAACCTACACCGACGTGAGGCCTCCGGGGCCCCTATGCATGGGGCTGTGTTAAGGGCGCATTCCTGACACGCGGTATGCGAATGCGACAAAAAATCGAAACGCCTTGAAGTAAAATCGATCGGTCCCTGTAGCGATTGGTGCGGCACGCGGTGTGCGAATAGAAACATCAGTTCCCACTTGTCCATTAGTTTTAGACGAGGAGAGGCGACTGAGCATTACGGAACGGTCACACACAAGGGTGCTGATGGGAAACATATGGTAGTGGTGGTGGTGGGGGTTCGGGTTGGTAAAAATTCTAACAGAGCCACAAAAATATGAATACTTATCTATAATTTGGTAATTATAAAGGTAGGAACCCCCATGTGATGTACTAAGAAGTACATAGATATAAATGCAATATTAGGTCATATACAGTGCAGTATTGAGTATACTTGTTTATTATATTTTTTAAATATAGCCAGTCGTGTTCCGCATGCCGCGTGTAAGGAATCATGCCATTCGCATACCGCGTGTAAGGAATCCGCGCTTTAGTGCTCCAAACCTGTGGTTAGCGGCGATCTCCGGGTTAGCGGCGAAAAGTCGGTATGTATGTGGCCACTTTAGGGAAACGCCGCGAGTTTAAAGGCGTCTACGCTAACCCGAACCCAGATCAAGTTTACAGTTATTATCTATAAATAACTGCTAGTTTAGCTAATGCCTGTGCACTTTGGACCCGTACATACCCCGTGATTTATTTCCCAACACTGGCGTTAGCTAACCTGAACGCAGTCCTTAACATCGGAGCCAATAAATAATTCTTCATGCATACAGCCCCAGATCTCCATCCACGCCAAGCAACCCGCCAACACGGCCCCGGCACCTGAACGGCACCGTCCCAGCCGGGCCCAAACGCTGTCACCACTGTCGCCATCACCTGCCCCGGTTAGAGGTCGGGCCACATCACATACAAGTCGCGACATCCAGATAAGCCCGGCAAGCGTCTGGTCTTCACCCTCGCCTCCGCCCCGAGACCGCTCCCAGCGCCGAGACAACACGAAGGCGGCCAGCGCCCCCGGCCTGCATACCACGCACACCCAACAACACGACGACGACAGGGGAGCTCGCTCAACAGCTGAGGAGGCAGTCCGCTTGATCGTGGCGGCGGATGGCAGATCCAACGCAAGAAAGAAAAGTATTCCCTCAAAATACTTGTTTCCGTACTATCTTTCTGGAGGCTCTCTCTCGGCACCAGGAGATGGTGTACATTGGCGTGGCCGGTGGTAAGACGATATTCCGAAGAAATCTTCACTCAAATCGCGGACGGCAGACTACCGGATAGCTGGAAGGATACGGCAGCCACCAACGCCGTCCGCATTGAAATCATAGCATCGGCCCACCGCATCGGCCAGATCAGCCGACCACCAGCCCGGGAAACAGCAGAAGGCCAGCACCGACCCTCGTCGGTACAACAAGGCGGCGATGGGTGCCCCCCGTCCAGCATGGAACAAAGACCCAGGTTCATGTGATAAGGCTTCTAAGGGCGAGTCAGACGGCTCGGGCGCTCAAAAGATGGCGCATGTATGTGGCTACTGCGCCAATGTTCCTGGAATCGTCAACAACCACAAAGAGGCGAGTTGCTACTCGAAGAAGTCGAGGGATCGGCCCGGTAAGACGTCCCAACGGGATTTTTAGCACACGGGCGGGAGGATAAAACAATTACGCCCCGCCGTACCATTGACGCCCGATCCGTAGAATGTCCCCTGACTAACCGTATGACAGCTGACCCCCCCCGCGCCTCTCAACCGCAGCCATTGTTGACACTTGACCGGGCCTGGGTGGCTTCAGCTGGGGAGGCCCCGGCACCACGGGAATTCCCCCACCCCCCCACCCGATGACGTCACACCTGGCACTGCGGCTGGTCCCCGGCGGCGCCATCCGACACTAACCGCCGGTACCCACACCGCTAAAAGAGTAAACAATAACACACTCGGCCCCGTGCCCGGCGGCCTCCCACGCCGTTAACCGCCGGTTCCCACGCCGCTCAGACTTTTGACAACAGCACCTGTCGCGGGGCCCCGCCTCCGAGCCGCGCACTCCCTCCAGGCCGCCCCGGCCTGCGGTCCATCCCCCATCGAATACAGCACCACCCTTGATGGCTTCTGGCCGGTGCTCTCGGGCGAGGGATGGGCCGAGTACCCTGACTATGCGGAAGCGTACACCGCCGCCCGGGACTCGGCCCTTCCGAATTACTTGGCCGCCCGAGACACGGTCGCCTCCGACCTTGACATTCCCCCCTGGTGCTGCATGCTGCGCAGGCACGATGACGCCCTCCTGCCCGACCATCTTGAGTTTGGGTTCCCGGCTAACTACACCGTGGCCGGTCCCACAACCCCCACCTTCAGGAACCACCGGGGGGATCAGGACCACGCCCACCACATTACGGTGTACGCAGAGGAGAGGCTGTGATGGGGCGCGCTCCTGGGCCCTTTCGCGGTCCCGCCCATCACTCCCTGGCCCCAGTGCATCACTCCCACCCCATTGCCGTCAACCCCGGGGAAGCGCCGCCTCATTGTGGACCTTTCATACCCTCCGGGCCGTAGTGTTAACTCGGGAATCCGGTGATGTGAATGCCTCGGCCGTCCCTGTGCTTACAAGCTCCCGTCCGGCTCCGACTTGGGCCGGCGCATGGTCCTCGAGGGGCGAGGCGCCTTCTGTTGGTCGGCCGACGTCTCCCGGGCCTACCGGCAGCTCCGGGCAGGGTCGCTCATGGCCCCGCTCTTTGGCATAATGGTCGATGGGCGACTATACGTGGACATAGCACTTGCCCTTCGGGTGCAGGACCTCGGGGGTGGCCTGCGTCCGCGTCACCTCCGCAGTCACCTGGATGCTCCGGCAACGCGGATTCTTCAGCATCGTATACGTCGACGATTTCGAAGCCATGGGGGGTACAAGTTCATTATAAACACTGCCAACGCGGCATCGGCCCTGGTCCTCGAGTCCGGCCACACCAGTGACCCCACCCTCGGGGCCTGCGCCCGCGAATTATGGTTGATCGCGGCGCACGGCTCATTCACCATCACCGTCTGCCACAAGCCCGGCACCGAGCTGGTTCTCGCGGACGCCCTGAGTCGCGCTCACTACTCTCGGGTCGCCCTCGATATAGTACGCGAGCAGTGCCGCATAAGGGGCCTAGCACGTATAAGGGTCAACCACTCCCCAACTATGTTTACCCATAACCTTTGATCATTCCAGACTACGGACGATGCGCCCACGAGCACCTGATGGCCATCCACAGCGCCGCCCTCGCCCCGGGGACCTGGCGCAACCGCGACCGACACGCCAGAAGGTACCTGGAGTTTGTGCTCGAGCGGGGCGTCAACCACCGCGAGCTTCCCTCCCCCGCATCGGTCGCGAACGCCTTCTCCGGGAGGCGGGGGGATGTCGCCCCGTTCACGGCGCGCGTGAGGAGGGGCGGCGAGAAGCTGGTCGCATCCCCGGTGCGAAGGGCGCCCACCATCATCTACGCACACGTGCGTGCCCAAGGGCATCTCTGCGTCGCCCCGTGGGCCGCGGTCGTCATCGCCTACTTCAGCTTCATCAGGCAATCGAACCTGCTCTCCCCCTCGGGGGGGGGGGGCCCGTACACGCTGCGCAGGGATGGCATCCAGTGCGCCCCCGGGGGACTTTGGCTACGCATAACATCATCCAAGACAATCAGATCCCTGGCGCAGGCCGTCTCTCTCTTCATGCCAGTGCTCATCAGATTGCCTATGTGCCCCGTCAGCGCATGGGACCGCGCCCTGACCCTCGTACCTGCACCGGGCGATGCCCCGGCATTCCTCGCACGCGCCGGCACGCCTCTCAACCCCCGCGACGTCACCCCCCTCATCCGGGCCGCCCTCGAGGCCACCGGAGTTCCTGAGGCCGCGGCTTACACCCTCCACGGCCTGCACAGGGGCGCAGCCCAGGCCTGTTCATCCATGCAGGTGGACCTCTCTGCAATCATGGCCCAGGAGACCTGGGAGTCCGATGCAGTGCACGCGTACATCCCGAGAGCCTTGGCACCTTCGGCCGACATAGAACAGGTCGACTAATCTGCTGCAACTGACTTTCTTTAAACCTCACCATTTAACCTTGTACACCTGACATTGATTAAATAAACCCCCCTTTTACTCCCACTTCTTGTCTTGGGATTCCTCTGTACGACTCGGCTCATAATTTCGAATTGTGATTGATCCGGCGGAGGAAGCCCGAGACACTCCCTCCAAGCAGCGCATGCGCCGCTTCCCCTCCTCCCCTCACTCCCACTTGACCCGCATTCGGGCTACAGATTCAAACGTCTATGGTTTTTACCACACCCGCTCACCCTCTATTTTACTCCACTACGTGGGGGTCGGCTCCCAGGCCTACCTCCGCGGGCTCCCAGGTCCTCCATACACCTTCGGCTGACATAGAACAGCTCGACTAATCTGTTGCAACTGACTTTCTTTAAACCTCACCATTTAACCTTGTACACCTGACATTGATTAAATAAACCCCCCTTTTACTCCCACTTCTTGTCTCGGGCTTCCTCTGTACGAATCACTATTATATGACCTGGATATGGGCATCAGATTTGAAGGTCTTCTACAAAGTTCTACAGATCGACTCTAATATTAACATACCCCGATTACTACGGATATTAGTACACAGATTCTACTGGGTATTCACTGAATTTCATTTCTCCATGTGTGTTACTGTGTACTGGCACGACAGCATGTTCAACTAAAAATGGTAATGATTGATATCATCCCTTGCGAAAGTTTATTACTTTCTAATTTCTCTGTAGAATTCCGTACATTTCCGTATGTCTTATTGCTAATCATATGTTCTACTGTGACATGGTACTTATTTTTGGTTCCTCAGATCGCCAATCGTGATCTGCTGCATGCTGTTGTCGGTCTATATGATGTATCACTGAGTGACATGACGCCGGACGTACTGTATGCCACAGTGTGCGAGCGATGGGCACGCACCATCATTCTGCTTCGCGACATTACAGGTAAAATAATATGTCTGTGAATTGAAATGATATATTCTATTATTCAATTTGCGTGTATGTAGATGTAGAAATATAATATAAAATGATGACAAATTTCCCGTTAGTACATTGAACTATAAATGGTCAGAGTAAAGAATATATTTGAGAATGACAGATGCCATGCAATAGGTATGCTTATTTTCACTGCGTTGTGCGTGTGTGCTATAAAGTATGGACTAAGTGATATGATATATTTTACTCATGTCAGTTTGGAAATGTGTTAATTAATTAGCTAGCATTCACTATCTTCTCTATTACTAAGCGTTGTATTTTGAATATAAACCCCTGTCCTGAGTTTAATTGCAAACGAATCTTGTAATATGATATTCTGCCTAAAGTGCAATATTTTCAATACCGTGTATTATTTTAATAGAGACGATGGCAGGTAGGTTAGCGGTTCTGTTATGCATTTTACTATTTTCTTGACGTGAATATATTTACACCGGCAGCACAGTGACAGTAGTGAACTTAACGGGAGCAGCTGATGCTCCAATCGTATTTAAAGCAGATGAAGCAAAATGTTATGATACACCGGTATGCAGAATACCCACTTTGCTCATGCATGGCCATGAGCGGGTATTATATATTTGTTCCCTGTCACACTCTGAACAAAATGTTAAACCCTTAAGCCATAACTTGCATTAGGGGTTCTTATGTAACTTCATTAGAGGTTCCTATGGAAATTAAAAAGAACTATCATACAAATCCTACCAATTTACTAACGGCTCATCACGCATTTCATGTAGCTCTTTTTCTCTAGTAGCAGTTCTTTAGCAAGGTATTTAAAAAGTCGGAAGGTGGTTTCTATTCGTGCTTTTGCACAATATGTCGGTAGGAAGAGTATATCGTTGTGAGGAGTGTTATGCTTCCACACACTGCAACTATTATCAAAAAGGTTGAAAGATTGATGGCTATGCACTGATTGGTCAGGTTAACGATCGTGTGTGTGGCGATATTTGCTTAGACATATTCTCTGATTATTTAATGTAATATAGTACTGTGACTCCATCTATCATTCGTTGGGAGCATACTTGTGGAAGTTCAATTTCTATAAGGAACTGACAATATTTCTAAGTACATGAAAACCGTGGAATCTGATTTGTTGCATGGAAGTGCGTTGAATTGTTGCAGGGAGAACCTATTTTGCATCTTGTGTATGTAACACGGCGTGCCAAGGGGGCTCAAGTCTGAGATTAATTCAACGAAGAGGGGGGCAATAGGGTTAATGGAATATTTGGAAATATCGTGATTGGTAAATAGATTAATATTTAATCTTAGTGCCCAGTTTATTAATTTATATTCATTCCTTCGCACTGATAATATTATTTATTGAAATAATTATTTCAAACGTAGAATCTTTTTTCTATATGTATGTTCTATAAACATGACCACTTACTTATATAATATGACCACTTACTCTTTTGCAATTAATTGTGAAGTCAATTCTAACATTGATAGTATCAAAGGAGTAACATATATTCCATTGATATATTTTTGGTTAGGTACCGCAACATATACATGTATAAGCTGCATAACCCTTATTTGCAAACCTAGAGAATACGCACTTTTAAGTCTGTCAGCACTATGGATCGCGGATTGTGAAATGTGCACGCCTATTATGCATTGGGAATTTGCAAATTTCTTGCTTTTCATATATCTTTATTTTCACTATTTAATGGAAAAGCATATGAAATAGACCCGATTAAATTTAATTATGTTTATCTCTGTCTTTCTCTTACTTGGACAAGTAGTTGTTTCTGAAAGGATTGTCAGTATCTCCATATTTTCTACTTCTAAGGAAGACAATTTCTTTTGTATTTAAAAATTAAAAGGGGGATGACAAACTCTCTCCGATTTATTACATGTCTTACCTCGGAACATTTCAAAACTACGAGGATGTTTTTATTTATGGGCCTACAAATTTGGAGTTAAAAACACGGGAAGCTTACATTTTAATTTGTGCTGTAAATAGAAAGGTTATATCCGACTAGAATTAACAGGATGAATGCCTTGATATTTTTTATTGTTTTGTAGAAAAACTATAGACTGGTGAAATGTAAATGCTCTCCAAACTGTAGATACCCTTGAGGAAATGGAGGCCAGGCGCCAGACAAAATCAGTGGCAAGGAAGAAAGGGGAACTTGAGCACGGAGATTCTAACTCGCAGACAACAACCATTAATGGACGCCCTGAGTCTGAGTTGACACCACTTGCTGCTGAGGGTGATGCCAAAGCAGAGGGTGTTTCGGAATCAAAGTGTGAGGCAGATTCAGACTTGGGAGGAGTCGACTCAGATGACATATTGGAATGCGATGAGGCGAAGCCTGGAAAATTTGATGATGTCTTCAGCGACACAGATGAAGAAACAGATGAGTGGTCTGTTTGATTTATTAGCATTTGATTCATCCTTTTATGAAACCCATGTGGGGGGGGGGGGGGAATCGAAACTATTATTGTTAATCTGACTGTTTTCTATATATCCAATCGTAAATAGGCTGTCGCCGATGTGCTAGTATCTGGGAACTCTCGATGCTTAGTGACCTAAATATTACTTACCGTATATGTCCCAATAGAAGCACGCTACCCAATAGAAGCACACTGCCCATTTCAAGATTGAAAGCATGCACAAATTTACAATCATACTCAACTGAATGCACATAAAATAAGACAATCCCACTTTATTTCAGAGGCATGACAAAAACAAATCCACGAAATTCTTTAACTTTGAATAGACACGCATGTGTCTGAACTTGTGCAGCGCGTGTCTATTGTGACATATATGGTACCATGTCACTGTGGCAGCATTAAGGGCGGTTGATGTATGGAACTCACAACATCTCCCGACCAGCCACTGCAGAGACAAATAGTTTTGCGCCTGTCTTGACATGTTCTTGCCGGTGTGAAACCTCTATTTGCTCCCCGAGAGAGTGCTGCTGGTAACTTGCAAAAGCCAGCAGCACTTCAACACTTTTGCAGGCAGCTTTCATGAAATGTGACATTAAGACCGACTTATGGACGCAACTCTCACAGCAGAGAACTAAATGGAGAGCAGCAGCCAAGTAATGAAAGCAGTCTTTGTCGCATCACAACCGACAGCATGATGATGATGATGATGACGGTACCTTGAAAATAGTATCTATGAATTCTTTTCTCTAATAATACTGTTGATTTATAACCATAGTATAAATTTAAAAAAATTTAAAGATATCCACCTAGATATATTACAAATGGCTTTTTAAATTATTAATTTAAACGTAGTGATGAAGATGACGAAGAAGACTTTTCCAAAGGGATTAAATCATTCCTTGCTGCTGTTGCCAAACGCCGCGAGATGCGGGAAAAACACAATGGTGCACTTCTCCCTGAACACGTTGGCGTTGAGAACAGGATTGTTGCTGCAGCTACCTTTAAGAAGGCCTATTGGTAAGCTCAATTATTCATTCTATTTCTGAAATAGATGGGTTTTTTTATTTACATGATTGTTGGTAGATGGGACAGCTGTTATTGAGTGTACTGTCTGGGAATGCTATTTATAAGCGCAATAGTGGAGCTGTTACATAGGTGGGGGAGAAAATAAATTCTCGACTTGGCAGGTGAATACATAATGTATTGCAGATGTGTGTGTCTGTAACACACCGATTAGATTTAGTCTTAGTAGATGCAAATAAAGTTTATTTGTATAGGTCATCACACGAAGTGGAACTTAGATGCGTTGGTTTGAACAAAATATAACAACAGAAAACGTGTTCAAGCAGCACTACTGTGCCAGTGTTCTCTAAGTATGTTATTACTGGAAGATGCACTTGTAAAGTAAATATGTATATAATGTCTATTTCATTAAGCGCACTCACTATCAGAAGACATTCTAAGGCATCGTACGCTAAAATCATGATATGGCATGTTTACAACTCTGTTAAAATAGCTGTAGGATAGAAAACTTTCTTTTACAATTAAAAGCTACCTTATTGCATTTCCCATATATTTTGCGTGTTAAAGTAATCTGTTATTCTGCTTAGCCACCTTATTCATGAAGGAAACTCGGCGGTCCGCAACAGTGACTGGGAAAAAAAGCTTTCTTTAAGGCAACAATAATAAATTAATGGATGTATATCAAATTATAAATCAGACAGGATAGCCCAAAGACTTCCAGTGCGGGAAGTCGTGGGTTCAATTCCTGTCCAAATCAAACCAAAGACTTCCAAAATTGATACTTGTCGCTACCATGGCCGGGCGCCCGGCATTACTAGAATAGAGCATGGAGCAGTGCCAGTGGAATGAGGATGAGTAAGTGTTTACATTATAAATCTCCACAGCTTGATCAACGGTTGGTTGTTGGAGTTTTACGTCCTGGCGACATCTAAGGTCATATCAGGACGGGTACCGACTTGTGACAGTGCACACTCATGGCGATTTTATAGTGCTGCCCAACTAGGAGACCAGGCCTCCAGCACCATGACCTGATATCCCACTCAGTCACATTATCCTGACACTGAGCCAACCAGTCCTTGCCCTTTCCTAATAATGCCATGGGTTCGAGTCCCACGATCTACCAAAACGGGAGACGGACGCTCAACTATTACCCATCTTATTAAGTCGCAGCTAGGACTGGCACATTGTAAACGCCTCTCTCGTCTTGTTGACCGCAGCAGTAAGCCGAGTGAAAAGGTGATCCATTTAACTCTGCTCGTCGTCCGATTGAGGTTCCGCAAGTGGGGGATCGGAAAGTACTTACTCCAGGTAATGTAGTTATGAGAATCGTTGTTCTCTTTTATTAACAACATCTCCTAGTTATAGTCTCCTCTATGGTTGGATCCCTCCCTCATCCTCCTTCCCTCATCCTCGCTCCCTCCGTCCCTTCCCCCCCCCCCCACCCCCCTTCCTTCCCTCCCTCCCTAGGCTCTAGGCTGAACTATTGCGATGTTGGAAATAAATAGTAGTTTAGATTTATCGGACTTTTCAGAACCGTGTATATACAATTCTAAAGATTTCGATACCTTAACTAATTGTGCTAATATAATTATTAATATATACTAATTCCTATGTAGCATTTTCTGTGCATATTTATGGATTAAATTTGGAAAAATAAATGACATTGCGAAGTCTTTAAAAGGGTGTTAAATTTGATTGCCTGATAGGTGTAGGAACCCTGATATGATGGCAGCATGCTGTGGTTTGTATCTTTCTTACAGCAAGTCAAAGACCCTCAGGTGGTGGGGCAGTTCGACGCAGTGGTCGTTCACGCCGACAACGATGCTGTCGACTTCTTTCAGCGGTTTGGGTTTACGGACGACACTGTGCTCAACAACAAATGGAGGTATGTTCACCACTGACATCATACGAAGGCCAAACAACAACACCCCAAATATTTGTTTCTCAGGCATCACCGTGACAATTTATGGAAGACATTTGTGAAATCAATCGCTGAATTCTATATTTTACGTAAGTATGAACTTAATTCAATGTAACTTTGGTTGCTCGACTGCAAGACCACCCCTTCGGGAAGCCACACAGTCACCTTACTACATGGTTGTGGTTAAATAGAAATCAACTCAATTCATGTCCATAGTTCCAAGCGATAGAATATTTTAGTGAGTTCTATTAATTCGTTTTGAAAGACCTTCCCTCCCCCCTTTTTTCTTTTTTTATAAACCGTTTTTCTCAGCACCTATTCATGATAAATTGATTATTTTTTGTCTTGTTTGTTTTTAGCTCAATTTAACCAAAATAATTAAGAAGTAGGTCTTATTCCCCCCTCTAGGCCCTCTAGGCGTGCTCTAGGCCCTCTAGGCGTGCTCGATCCTGACACTAGCCATGTATCCAAATACAGCGTAGAATCCATCTTTTATTTTCATTGTTTATTTTTATTGGTGTAGTGAGCATATAATCTTGGTACATGGTAGGCATAGGGTGTTTGATTGAAGGCTTTTACTGAACTTTCAATGTGCGTTGGTTACAGTGAGTTGGCCGAGCAGTTCACCAACTGCACCCTTATGTGCTACCTGCCGCCCTTCACAGGTGAGTGTTACCAGCAATTCAACCCCCCTGTAAAATATTCCGATATTCAGCAAAGGGGGAATGCAAATGTTCTATTACTGCAGCCACCTCCCCGCAACCCCCCACCCGCACAGGTTCGGCGACGGTTCAAAGAGTGTTTCTCTCCGCCCGCGACGCCCCCGTTTTCCGTTGCTCACACGAGACACGGCACGCACCTTGTGTTGCATATTTACTTGCACTAAAGCAAAAATGAGAGACAAATAAGTGTTCACACTTCCTGTCTACCAATCGCTATATATATATTTTACCTAGGTATTACGCCTCAGGCTAGCCTTAGCCTATGGAGAGAAGGAAGGACATCCGGGTCCAGCAATTAGCATAATCAGCTCATGACCGGAGGACGTTCGTTGAGTTGCTCCAACAGTTTTTAACCTACAACGACGTTACAACTGCCATGACTATCCGAGGCTCGTACCTTGGGAAAACAACAGTTATCCATCATCTATACCATGTTAAGATTTGTATCATCATGCTGTCGGTCGCGATGTGACAAAGACTGCTTTCATTACTTGACTGCCGCTCTCCATTTAGCTCTCTGCTGTGAGAGTGATGTCCATGAGTTGGTCTTAATGTCTCTCAGCTTCAGGTTTCTCTTGATGGTATCCTTGAACCGGAGATGAGGGCACCCTCTCTTTCTGTAACCAGAAGACAGTTGAGAGTAGAGGATCTGCTTTGGTAGCCTGTCTGATGACATCCTCATGAGGTGTCCAGTCCACCGGAGATTCTTTTTGATCAGAAGATCTTCCATAGAGGGCAGCCCCATCCGTTCGAGTATTTCCTTATTTGTCACTTTGTCCTTCCAGTTAGCCTCATGATTGAACGCAGATGTCGCATCCTGAAGGCATGCAGCTTTTTCACCTGTCGTCTGTACACTGTCCCGGCCTCAGCTCCGTATAGTAGGGTGGATAGCACGATTGCATGGTAGATCTTGCCTTTGACCCGCATGGACACCGAAACAGAGTTCAACTTGTTTCCGTCAACCATGATATCCTCCTCTCGGGTTCTTGTAGAGTTGGGTTGGTACAGCACCTCCGTCTTCTTTTTGTTAACCTTCAGGCTGAACTTCATCGGAGAAAGCTTCCACTATTTTCTGGATCTCTTCAGCAGAGTGGGCAACCAGTGCACTGTCATCTGCGAATAGTAGCTCTCTCACCAGTATCCGAGTAGTCTTGGTCTTTGCTCTGAAGTGTGCGACATTGAATAGGTCAGCGCTCTGTCTGGACTGTATATAGATGCTATCCCCCATGCCTTGGAAAGCCTCATCGAGCATTGCTGATAGGAAGATGGAGAAGAGCGTGGGGGCCAGTACACAACCTTGCTTGACCCCATTGGTAACCCCGAACGATTCCGAGACTTCCCCTCGAACACTAACATTCGCCATCATTCCTGTATGTAGAGCCTCGATCATAGTTGTGAACTTCTCTGGGCATCCATACTTCCTCAGAATCAAACGCTTGTTGATTTTAGACTCTATTATAAATGTGAATGAATGTAACATGATATCGCCGGAAGACCAGTGACTCGGCGCTGAAAAAAACCCACCTTTATTCGCTGAATAAAATGATCATTTAACCTCAAAAAAGAATAGCACCAGCATGTGGTTTCATAAGCAAATAGCTATAATAAAAAAAACCGGACATAATTATGCGTATTTGTAAACATCATACTAGTAAAGTGAGTGGGTGAATTGCTTTATTTCTAATGTGCCTCGGCTTTCGGCTTCGACCCATTTGAAGTCACTGCCCAGCCACTCAGGCTATTACTATATACTATGCATTTTAAAATTAACAATAATATTACCTAATTCCCAGTTCAAGTCTGCAGGACAGCACAGATGTGAAGAAGGCTGTCATTACCTATCTGTACTGGAAGCGTCAACTATAAAGTTGTGAAAAGTATTTTATTACATTGGCCCGAAATTAAGGAAATATGTGCGCCTAGCTATCTATTTTATTTATTTATTTTACACCTTCACAGCACACAGGCTATTTAATAGCTCCCCAAGAAACTTGAATTAATTAGTGCACGATCCCGTTGTACAGGTCAGACAATGCTGAGTGACACAGTGCCTGAGCTTGACATACTTGCGATGGAAAAGGAAGTAAAGAAGTGGTATGTAGACCTACTTTAACATAAATACTATATGACTATAAATTACTCATTTCACCCAGTAGTACCACTGGTACAGTAACCTCTACCCCCCAAAATGCCACACGTAACCAACAACAAATACAATAGTACCACTGGTATAGTATAACTGGTCTAGTAGCCTGTTTAAAGCAATTAAAACAAAATTGCCACTGGTCCAGTTAATATAATAAAAAAAACATTATATATAAAATCTTTAATTTGATGTAACATTAGTATCTTTGCTAGAAGAATACCCCTGTGGGAAGCCATAGTTGTCCTGTACATGTTTGTGGTTCAATAAAACTCAACTAAAAATACCCCCAAAAGTTGTGGAGCCTACAGTGTTGTCTTCCCTGTTGCAGGCGAACGAGGGCACAGGAGGCGTACATTGCTGAGATGAGTTGCATGAACAGAATGCGCCATGAGATCATTCACCTGCGGTCACTCGTCGCCTCCCAGCAATCACTAATCTCAAACCTCATGGAGGAGAACGAAAGGATACGCAAAGACAAGTATATTCTAGGTGAGTTTGCCATCGTGAGGAAAATATAAATGTTAAATGTTCGTTCGGATATTCTAAGCCAGAGATTGAAGCCTCATGCGGCTATGTCAGAACTGTTGTTTTCATTTCTTCCTATATGTGGTCATTCGATTAGCTGGACTGTTTGAATTGTTTATTTGTCGATTACCGGGACTGTTTGATTTGTTTATTTGTCGATTACCGGAACTGTTTGATTAGGCATAGATTATAATTTCCATTTCTAGCGTATTTTAAGCGACAGTTATTTGAGACATTTTCGATTTTCAATTATTTTCTTGGTCACCTGGGCCATTTATTCTCATATGGTTAGCAGTGAAAACTGACTGGAAGTCAGATTTCGTTCCTTTTTTTTGTTGGAGGCTATTCATCCCTGCTGATAGCGCAAAGCTATTTTACATAAAATAAGGTAATTTTTTCAAGGATACACTGAAGCACCAATTTGTTGCTCCAGTGTGTCAATTGGTCATAATGTTTATTGTGAGCTAGTAAATAAGTTTTGTTCTGTGTATACACCAAGTGTCGGAGAAGCTTTTGTTTGAGTTCACGAACCGTTGGCAACTTTCCTAGTACCTTTGTGCATACTTGGTTAACTGAAAGTTGCATAGTCCGGTGGTTTTCTGAGATAAATATATTAGATTGACCACTATTATCTACTTTACATTAGTTTATGGTTATCTTTATTTTAAATGGTAAACCTTTGAGATTTTTGAAGGGCAAACATGGAAAATTAGTTTGGGCGTAGACTTCTGCAGTAACATGTTCTATTAAATTGACTTTGTATGTCCTTCTATATAATGTTTAATAAGTGCTTAAGTATCTAAGTTAGATAAGTAGAATCAGATCTAGATAATTGTTTTGTTTTGAAAATTTGATACTTCGTGGGACCATGCAGCTTTCTGAGAACTTCTGTAATTTGGATCAATTAAATGGCCAACTTCAGGAATTCTGCATCAACAAAGCTTGTTGTTCATCCCCATTTAGAACTCGGGACGGTACTGAAGATTGCCCTCTAGGGTTGCCCATTCAAGCACGAGCCAGGAGGTGTATAGCTGCAGTTTACTCGTGTAGATTCACGGCTGTGAAGTGTCCATGATACCCACTAACCTATTACAGTTCACAGATACAGGGCATGGGTATAAGTGGATTTATTCAAATAGAAAAACACAGAGATTCAAATCATTTAATTAACTACATAACCGTGTATCAGATTCAACATATATGTTCTCAACTATCAAATTATTTCATTGGGGATGAAAGAGTTCTGCATTTCCGCGGATTTCCGCGAATTTTTATATTTATAAAAGATGTTGATAATTTGGTAACGGTAGGCAATTCCTTATTGGTCTGAGAAAAAGAGGCAATTTACCAGAAATCAGATATCTGTGTTGTTTATTTGTGGTCAGTGGCGATTTACATCCCTGTTTTATACGAATAGATTACTCAATTTAAGTTGACTTGCCTGTACTCCGTATGACCTGTGCTTCTTTGTAATGGTTCTGCAGAGTGCAAAGTCCTTGAGTACCGCTTGCATGCTGTCAGTATGCCCGTGCTCGCTGACCAAGGCGGCTTTGATGGTATGCAGAGTGGACACGTGACTCAGACACGTGACTTTACGCGTGACTTCTGGTTCCCCCTGTATTGTGTGACCTGGGTGTAGCGGTCAGCCTATTGACACAAGATTCTGCGTTTTTCTGTAACAACTTCTGTCGGTGCCTGCTCTGTCTAGAATACCATGCAAGCTACGGTATGAAACGTCATCCCTTTATTGTTTAACAGATTTAATTTGTCACACTAACAGTACTTGTTATTTATTTACATGTTTTACTTTTCTCGAATAAAAATAAAATGCAAATATTTATTTTTAATACTTAGAACATTCACATTTATTTACTGTCGGGTCTCAGCATCATAAATATGTTTGGGATTGTTCGCCAAATTCAGAATCCTGATTCTAATATACAACTAAAAGCTTACTTACTCAAAGATGATGTAGATAACACCAGTATTATCTCTCCATACACCCCTCTAGCCAACACAAGTCACATAGTAGAAGATAACAAATCAAAAGAAGGTAGGGGGAATACCATAAATACAAGGCCGCGTTCAGGGTACGCCTCCGAGACGTCTCGGGGAAATCCCTGACGTCACGCTAGTCTAAACGGCAAATGCAGTTTGTCACCTTGAAAATGGCCACCCCCATAGGTGGTGGCCATTTGCAATGGAAAAGCTGTGCTGTGATTGGCTGAAACCACTGAATACTGCGGCCATTTTTGAGCCACTTTTCATCTCTCTGAAATGGGAGGCATCTCCGAGACGCACCCTGAACGGAAATAAGCCAAAAAACATCTCCGAGACCTACCCTGAGTGTGGCCCAGGTGTTTTTGTATACCAGTCTAAATCTGTTGTATTCTCAAATTAGTTCTATATATAACTAGCAAAGATCACTTCTGGAAATTGTCCTCCCCCCGCCCTCCCCATGAATTTGAATGACCGGAAGTCAATATAGATTCATAGTTGAAAAATACCACTTGAACCCTGTTTACGCTTATTCTTTCCATGCACCCATACAAATAGCTGTTACTCTATACGGGGCTTGGGATTTCAGTGCCTAATGAATGCGTAGTCGACGTCGATATGTATTCCATAGGAACACAGTCCTCAAACTCCCTAAAAGTGATTATTATAAGATCTTTGGTTTTAGACGATTCAGTGTTTGGAATTTTATCATATTTCCATAGGAAAATAAACTACCAGACTGACAAATCCCATATAAGAATTGATTGAATATTACCGTTTAGAAATTTAATAAATAAATTATATTATGAAAGGCTAAATTTGCCATTCTATCATGTGACAAAGACTGTCGTTTGATTACGGTTGTATTCAATTCCTGTAGCTTTGAAGTATCCACTGCGGTGACAATTACGATCTGACGTTCCTTAAGCTTTCTACATCTAATCACATCTTTCTCTCCTTACTACTTCTATTAGTAATACTAATAGCATATTGGGCTATTCCTTGGCATGGGTGATAGCTTTAAGGTGCTGGTTGTAGCTAGCAACTAACGATGTAAAAATCTGAATGGATATGCACAAATAAAACAGGATTTAATGTTATAATCGAATAATTATCGTGAATACCTTATTGACATTTAAATTAGAAACCTGCATAATATATAGGCCCACAGGGTTATTATTATATATGTTCCGTTCCTTGCAATTTATCTCAACGTTATTACATTCCTTCAGAGAGTAAACAATAAGCAATACTCATTTTTCCTTACTTATGCCTACAAAGAAATTGTAAAGTGACTGTATTTTTACATTAAGAACTAAAATATTTATACTTAACAATTTTTGTTTTGACGCTTTAATTTGTCGGCAGTTACATAGTTGCGCAATCTGTGCATGCGGCAATTTTGTATCGTGCTTGTGGCTTATTCTGTTTATTATCTATTCACACTACCATGTATTCGCATAGACGACGATGACGACTTATGCACAGAACAACTACTTCATGATCTAGAAAAAGAGGTTGAGCGGACAGCCCATCGGAAACAGATGCTACTGTCGACCTGTGCAGAAGGCCGTAAGCCACATTTGTGTGTGATTTTGTTTATTTTTGGAAGTCGTTGTCTTTAACTTTAAACGCCCTTCTATCATTAGGTAGATTTAAACACTTTTTAAAATTTTAAGAATCAACATTGATTGTATCAATTTTGTATTTTGTTTCATATTCATATATATATATATATATAGGATTTCTACAGTCGGCGAATTTTAAAGGCAATTTTATTTGACGTTAGTTTAAGCAAGCGAATCGGTTATATAAACCTGTGTGATTTTGTCGTGTACAGCATGTAATCACCTATTTTACATTTATACATATCTTCTTATTTTTGTTCAAATTTCTTATTCTTACAAATAGCTTATTGTTGACTCTTTTAAAATATGATTTTCATTTTCGGTTGATCCCGATCATATAGCTTCCTCTTCATATAAAATGGCTCTACAAATGGTGTTCCCTGGGCCAAGTTCAGGGTACGCTTCAGAGTCGGCTCCAGCGACATCTTTTTGGCCTATAAGCGTTCAGTCGCCTCGGAGATGTCTCACTTTTCAGACAGGAGGCAAAGCACGTCTTGAAAATGGCAACTGGATTCAGTGGTTTCAGCTAATCAGAGCTGTTCTTTTCAATTGCAAATGGCGGCCCCCCATATTTTCTAGGCACCTGACAGCTGAAGTCATTCAGACTAGCGCGGCCTCCAGAATATCTCAAAGGCGTACCTTGTATGCGGCCCTGGTGACAGATGAGAGAAATACATCGTCCACCACTGAAGGGTCGAAGCTGTGCTCATTTTCAGAAACAAATCGGTTTGCCCTCTCACGGCAAGCCACCAGGACGCCTTACTGTCATGGGCGGGACATGGAGGAATTCTACACAGTGACCCAGGAGTTCAGCGATGCGATGAACCGTGACATGGGTCTCGTGAACCGTTACGAGGTCAAGATGCTCACAAAGGTCAGGCATGATGGTACTCTCGAGACAATGTTATTGTTTTTTTGCGCACACAAACACGTTAATTAAAATTACATTATCTGATGTTTTTAAGCTTTTGCCTTATGATTTAGATATATATATATATTAGGTTGCTCATTATATCTACAGTAAAACCTCTCACCGACTACCTCCACAGATTGACCACTTCCCTATATCGATCACTTTATTTGGGTCCAAACGATCGCCCATACAATATCATTGTAATACTCCCGAAGCTGACCCCCTCCTTAAATGGACCATTTAATGTGGGTCCCATGGTCGGTCGATTTAGAGAGGTTTTACTGTACTTTACTTTAGTTTGAAGTACAACATCTTTTTAAGCGTTAACTTTGGATATCTTTGAAATGAAAACACAATAAATTAATTTTGGTGTGAATGCAAAAATGGTAGACATGAGATTTGCTGATCTGTTTCCAAGTGAAGCACAAAAACACCAGCTATAACAAATCCTTAATGAGTGCACTAGTATCTAAGTTATCTAGGATTAAATCTAGGTTGTTTTAAAAATTTGAACCTTTTGGCGGATTACGCAGCTTTTTAAAATGTGCTTCAAAGTCCATCCATAACACGTGGGTTCATCTGTGCCATTTATAGTTTAATGTATTCTAGACAAATGCCGACCTGAGCTTCACGGTAGTGCTACCGTGAATTCGCTCCCGTTCTCATTGAATGAGTATACTTCATACCGAACCTAAAGTTATCCGTTGAAACCCTGTTTCGTATGAAAAATGATATCTTTCAGTTATATATGGTGTAGATTGGTCTCATAAGGGCCTGATTGTTGCATATCTAGGGAACTATCTTAAGAAAGGTATTGAAACACTCGAATATTCCCTTTGATTCATAATCTTAGTACATGAGAAAGGAGTACATTTCTGAGGCATGCTACCTATGCATGATCTATTTTTGGACCCAATGCATAACAAGAAAAAAACGTCAACTCCTGAGTTCATAAGAAAAGTGGATATGTTGGTGCTCGTGTGTGGAAATACTTAAATCGCTTTTGTAACGTTACAGGCAATGCTGCCCCCTAGTGTCGATGAGCAGATTTACAAGCGCTTCATTTCCCTGGCCGAGCCCTCAATGGTCACTAGGCTCTACTTGTGTGGTAGTCTGGAACACCCAGAAAGGATTCCAGAGATTCTAAAGAATGGATTCGAAGAAATAGGTAATGCTAATTGGTTTTAATTAAATGATTTAAAAGTCCTTTTTTAAAGCAACAACAAAAGCGCTGTGTCTTAACGTTAATCAACTTAAAAATAATATGGTCTATGTAGCAATTTCTTTTTAAATATCAAAATATTCCTTGTGAGCACTTCTGACCAATTTCTTTTTAACGTATCGACTAAATATTAATATTTCTAATATTAATATTTAGTCATATACTTTCAAACATTTGTATATGTATATATAATTTCCGATATTAAAATTAGCGGTATTGTGAATAAGAACCACAATGCATTGTTCATGACATATTTTCCTTCAGACTTCACAGCTGGAGATTTTGGGAACGGTCTTCATTTCTCGAAACATCCCTCGAAGGCTGCCCAGTTCTCTGCGGTAAGCTATCTTGATATAATTTAATAGTTGCACATTTCTGTGTGCTGGATTTGGCTAGTTTATGATTCCCAGAGTAGGATGCTGGCACCTGTCGGCCCTTCGTGATATGACAAGGGTCGGTGAAGAGAGTCGTCACCATGTGGTAGTGGGACTCGCAAATATGGATACTATGCTATTCTTTAACTTAAGGAGGTACCATTATTGCTTCATTAAAAAGCTATGCAGCAAAGAGATATTTGATGTGCACTCAGACATATGCAGTAACAAGTTCTATTAAATTGACTCAGTATTCCCCTTTATGTGGAAACAAATGTTTAATAAGTGCATCAGTGTCTAAGTTAGATATGTAGAATCAAATCTATTTTGGGTGTTTTGGTTATGAAAATGTGATACTTCATCGGACTATGCAGCTTTAAGGTTGATAACGCTCATATAGCACCGTCATTTGTCGTGTCAGTAATGATGAAAATGTTGCCTTCAGTTGGGGAAACTGCTTATTGCCGAGGTGGGGCTGGGCGACACGCAGACTGTGGTGCAGAAGGACCCAGCCCGCTCCGCACCGGATGGCAAGTTCGAGTCCATCATTGTAAGTGCCAGACATACTAACTGCATTCGTTTACTTCTAACCGCATTGGGTAGGCTCAGCTTATATATATTGGATAACTATCATGCACTTTGGTACCTTTTGAACTGCAAACTTAATGCATGATTCGATGAAATCCTAATATTAAAAAAAAAAAACATCAACCCTAAAAGAATCTACCTAGAATTGATCCCGCATATCCAGATTCTAGTATACTCATTGATCATTTCTTCGGGGTTCCCCTCCCGGATGACAAAGTTAACATAGCAATGGTCTATTGCGGTTGGCTTCAACCAGTCTGTGTGTGCGTGTGTGCGTAAATTATTTTTCCGTGCTTGCACTCTAATCTAACTGTCTCCAAATATCTCTAAAGTTAGTCAATTATCTCTAAAGTTTGTAAATTATCTAGAAAATTAGTCAATTATGTAGAAAATTAGTCAATTATCTCCAAAATTAGTAAATTATCATTCCTTTGAACCCCCTTGCCTTCTTTGCCGCCGTCACAGACTCCTGGCCGCCTGCTGCCCAGTGAGTCTAGCCTGAAGGATAACATGCTGTGTCAGGAGTACATCGTCTTTGACCCCCACCAGGCGCGCCCTATGTACCTCATCGAATATGTCAGCGAGTCGCCCTGATACACGCGCCGAAAACAAAGCACAACAAAGCAACCGGCTGAACACACCTCAACTTGCACTTGTGATATCTTTCAACTGCTACATGTGCACCATGCCTCGTCACTGTAACAAGACACTTGATATTCTACATATGTGATAACACATGGGTTTTATTTCTGTCAACTGTCCGTTATGTTGGCATTTTTAACTCTCTTATGTATTTTTTTGCTCTTTACACTCGGTCTTTTGGGGTCCAAATTATATTTGGCTACACATGTATATTTGGAAAGATTGCCAAATATGGTTGAATTATTTTTGACGTAGCCCTATTTTATATTGCAGTTCACGCATACATTCATATCATTATATCATAGAATTCTAATCGGGTAGGTGTAGTGTAAATGTCTCATAATAAAATCAAATATCTCACTTAGATATAATAAATCAAATATCTCACTGAGATATAATAAAATCAAATATCTCACTTAGATATAATAAAATCAAATATCTCACTTAGATATAATAAATCAAATATCTCACTTAGATATAATAAAATCAAATATCTCACTTAGATATAATAAAATCAAATATCTCAGTAAGATGTAATAAATCAAATATCTCACCTAGATATAATAAAACCAAATATCTCACTTAGATATAATAAAATCAAATATCTCACTGAAATATAATCAAATAAAATCTCACTTAGGTCTGGTATATTGCCAAACAAATATGTATTTAATAAGTGATCGTCAGTAGTAGAATTGGGACGATTTCTCTCTTCCTAGTTTACATATATTTATATATAATGTTTACCCACACAATTGTCCCACGCACAATATGTAAATCACAGTGTAGTTGTTGTATTATTATACACACAAAGGGTCTGAATGAGGTGCTAACATATAGGTACGCGCTGCATAAACTGCGTAGCTGCATAAACTGCGTAACTGCATAACATTTAACTTACCTGATGTCTAGTACATGTTAAATGTATGGATACAGTTGTGCCTAAGGCAGTCCGCGCAATATAATATAAATTACTGCACACTCATACAACATTTCTGAGTACATTCCCATGCTGTGTAGTCCATAATATATTCAGACTGGATTCACAAAACACCAAGAAACCGTGTAATTTGAATAATGGAATATACGTGCATTTAAAAGAAATTTTTTTTTTAAGACAAGAATTTCCGACCAAACCTCGATTTGACTGACTAAATTATAATTAATGCGCCTATATTGCCGGTTATAATATACAGTAAAACCTCTCTAAATCGACCGACCTTGGGACCGACTTTAAGTGGTCCATTTAGGGAGTTCGAATATGGGTAAAATGGTATTGTTGGGACCCAAATAAAGCGATCGATATAGGGGAGTGGTCGATCTGTGGCGGTTTTACTGTATATGAATGTCATCTCTAGATATATTTATACACTTGGTGTCCGTCCCGTAGATCAGGACCAGCTCCTGGAGACCAGCCGAGACCTTGCCATTAATCAGGTGTACAAAAAAAAAGAGTAGAACAATTGATTCAAAAACGCCTATATCGTACTCAGTATAGCTATATATTGACACAGTGCTAGTGATGTATTTGTTTATATATATATATTTCTTTTTTTTTAAATTCAACGCAAGGTAGTATATTTGCAGCCGATATATCGTTGTAAATGTATACACCACAATTCTATTCAAACCAAGAATCAATGGATTTTTTTTTTTAAACTAAAAAAACCACCAGAAAGAGTTATACCAGAAATAGCTATTGAGCCATCCAAGTTATGCCCATCGCGCCCCCCCACCCCACCCCCCACCCCCTCCAGTCTCCTCTGTTCTGGACCATTGTTTCAAGCTGTTTCCAGGTGCATCCCATCTTCCGCCCGCCTGGAGGTCCCCTCACATGTATTCTTTTGACGTCATCTCTTACCCTGGAGGTTCTATGTCCGAGCATATCTTGTGGTACTCTATGCTCATTTTCCGTCCAAATACTTCTGAGTAAAACTTGCTGAAGCCAAATGTGATTCACCAAAAGACGGAAATTATATCGATACCCCCACATGCAAGGTTGTGCATAAATACAGGGAGTGTATAGACGAAACTGGTAGACTTAAGTAGATAATTGTCTATTAGAAGCAGTATCTCTTCTATATAGCTTGTTGACAGGGTGGCGATTTAGCCATTGTTCACTGTGATGATTTATTATGTAATTACTATTAGTGTACACAATGGATGATAGTATTTAGACTGCTCATGTGGAATTGCAAGGATATTTATGTTTAAATCGGTGGTATATTCCATTTTGTTAAAATATACAACTGTTGATATAATTTAATGAGTCATAGATGTAAAGCATGAATAAATATTAAACCAAATACTTGGTTGTTAAATGTGAGTATATTTTTACTTCTGATTTTATGCTAATTATGTGACATTTTATACATATTAGGTATATGTACTAGTGGCTGGGCAGTGATTTCAAATGGGCTTTATTCACTTTGGAACCACGCCATGCACAACCTATTATGTTACATATCACTATGTAAAGTCAGATCTTTTAACACATTGTTCTTTTAATTTATCGTGCATGGAGTTATTCACTTTAGAAATATGTTCTAGTTACTTCATGTGTTGAAATATTTTCTGGTTCCTGCTAAGTTGCTACACCCGCCCCAATCGAATCGCAATTGGCACACATTAAAGTTAATATGAAATTTTGAAAACCAAACAATTATATCTAAATTTGATTTTTGTATATCTAACTTAGATACTGATGCACTTATTGAACATTTGTTTCTGCATAGAAGGGAATACTGAGTCAATTTAATAGAACATGTTACTGTAGAGGTCTATGGTGTCAGAGTTTTGGCAAGCTTGCCAAAACTAATTTTCCATGTTTGCACTTCAAATATCTCAAAAAGTTTACCATTTAAAATAAAAGTAACTTTCAACTAATGTAAAGTAGATACTAGTGATCGATCTAATATATTCATCTCAGAAAAATTACAGAAACTCAAAACGATGCAAGTTTAAAGATTATTTGTAAATAGATATATTAATTTGATTGTTGTAATCTACCTTAGTTTGAAGTAATTTGATTATTCATGTTTAACTGGAGATATGTGAGGTGAAAACATGATAATTTAATTTTGGCATGCACATCGAAATGTTGTGTATCATAGGCTTCAGCAGGAACATGCTCTATTAAATTGACTTAGCATTCCCTTCTATGCAGCAACAAATGCCTAAAAGTTGCACCAACATCTAAGTTGGGTAGCCTATGTATGATACAATCGAGGTAAGTGTTCCGATTTACAGTTTTAAGAATACAAATATCTGAATAGCACACCTCTATTGCACATAGGGAAGATTCAATATCATATAACGCTCATCACGTATATGTTTGGCATTATACCACTGTCATAAGGTCGCCGTGGATATGGCCTTTTCTGCCGACACAGCATTTATTCAATCACCGACCAATCCAGTCATAGGAGTTGTCGCAACAACCGGCAGACCACGCCTAGATGGGCTTCTAAATAGATCAATATATTAGGTTGATCATTATAATCTACCTTATTGTATTTTGAAGTAACCTTGATCTACAGTTGCTAACATATGAAATATTTGAATTATAAACATACAAAGTTAATTTTGGCATGTTTATCAAAACTGTGACCCCATAGGCTTCAGCAGTAAAACAGTTCTATTAAATTGATTTAGTATTCCTTTTTATGAAGCAACACATGCTTAATAAGTGCATCAGTATCTAAGACATATTAAATCAAATCTAGATGAGAGTTTTAGTTTCGACAATTTGATTATTTCATAGGACAATGCAGCTTTAAAGACAAACGAGCTCATCCAACATTGTACAATATTTTTCATGAATCGTTTTCTTTCTTTCTACTCAAATGGTGGGGAGAAAAAGTAATGACCTAAATTAGTTTTCTATTCTCACTCGTGGCCACCCTGATGTGACCCTGCATGCATGATGTGGTTCGTTACACCGGACTATATCAACCATGAGCGGATTGAACATTCCTGCATGCCTAGTCTACCGTGAGTGTTCAATCATCTGTTTGAGAAGAATTGCATGAAAATAAAAATAGTGCTGGCATCTTATATGCAGGTTTATTACTGGTTTACATTAAATAGGTTTGCAATTTTGAAGTAGGCTTTGTTGGTGCCCCACAAAATTGTGGGAAGCAAAGTAATACAGTATCACACGCATCAAACTAAATATAAATTATGGGGATAGTGTAGGCCTACTTCTTAAGAAATGAAGTTGTGACGGGGCAAATAAATTTACTTCGTTCCAGAAAATCCCCAAATCGGCAGATTATAACCAAATTTAATTGGAAGAATGGTAAGCCTACACACAAAGGCTACACCAGACAGGATGGCCAAATGAGTTGAGCGTCCACCTTCTTTTTTTGGGAGATCGGGGGATCCGAACACATGGGTTTGTGGGTTCCAACCCTGGTCGAGTCAAACCAATGACATAAGATTTATACTTGTCGCTTCCTAGCCAAGCACTCTGCATTATTAGGATAGGGCAAGGACTGGTTTGCTCAGTGTCAGGATAATGTGAGTGAGTGGGATATCAGGTCATGGTGCTGGCAGCCTGGTCTCCCAGTGGGTTAGCACTATAAAGTCACCATGAGTGTGTACTGTCACAAGTCGGTACCCATTCTAATATGATCTTAGATGTTGCTAGGATGTAAAACAACAAACAAACACCCGAAGACAAGACAACATACCAGAGGGGATGAAGTTGGCAAATAATAGGATTTCGGATAAAACTAACATCAAATGCATAACTAGGACGAAGGAAATTGGTGGTAGAAAAAACTAAGAGAGGGAGATAAAGATATTGCATAATTCTATCAACATATTTCTCAAAATTAAGTCTTTCAGCAAAACATCCATACAAGTATAGAAGTTTCGTTCTATTAGAACCAATGTATCCATATTGTGAGAAAGTGAAATAAACGGTACGACAGATAGTATATAAATTGAACTAAACCCTAGAATTAAGCATCTTAATTCCTCCAGCTAAAAGTTACTTTCCAAAGGATAAATAAATATTCACACATGTGTAAGTTTGTTTTATTTGACCTCATATCATATTATCTCATAGCATACATCACAACCACAAGTTATTATTTTAATTGCAGTATCACTCGGAACAATCAGGAAATATCAGTATTTGGGTTAGTAACGCTTACCATAAAACCTCCTCCAGAAGATAAGCCATTCATGGAGAGGTTAGCCTAGTAATAGTATGATTTAGGCCTATATATATCGGGGGGAAACAACAAAATCGGGGCATGCCTTATAACAAAGGGCTTTAAGTGGTAGTATTACACTTTTTACATTATTTCTTGTTGTTGCTATTTTTGTTCATAACATTGTAGTTGATGGAATGTAACTTCAATTAGTTTTGCTGTATTTGTTCACTAAGCAGGGACAATTTGAATGATTGACAATTGGATTTCCCCATTCCTGCTCCTCATCATATCCTAGCAATGATAACCATCAGGCTAGGTAGCGACAAGTAATAATTCTTACGTCATTTGTTTGACTCGGCCTGGGTTCAAAATCGAGTTTTTAATCCCACGACCTGATGAAAACTTCAAACTAATGAATCTTACAGCAGAGATTTTATGGTAACTACTACGAAATAGCCCTCAGCACGGACATGTACGGCAATATTTCCACATATCTTGCGAACATCAACCTGGGCCTCGTTCAGGGTTTGCTTTGGAGTCGGCTCCGCAATGTATTTTTGGCCAATATGAGTTCAGGGACATCTCACTTTTCAGATAGAAGGGAAAAAGCGCCTCCAAAATGGACGCCAGATTCAGTGGTTTCAGCCAATCAGTGTTCTTTTCAATTGCAAATGGCTGCACAATATGGAGGCTGCCATTTTCGAGGCACCCAACAGCTAAAGTCGTTCAGACTATCGCGCCATCCGGAATATCTCTGAGGCACCTCCGAGGCGTACCTTGAAAGCAGCCCAGGTGACACTAAACAACATGGCCGCAGTAAGCCATGTCATGCATAGACCTTGACACGACAAGGACACTCACATTAGGGACTGACTAACAGGCCCACCTGACTGGGCTGACTTGCTGACCCAGAACTGACCTTGGAATATTGCCGGACAAACATAAATAGCTATATATTTCATTACACTGCAATGTACATTACAAGATTCAATGTTTGAGAATCATTTCCAACATGTTGGGGATGGGGTCAATTAAAAGTAAAGTAGGCCTAATAACAGGTAATTAAACTCGGTCAGCCCAATCACCTTTCTTCGCCTTCTTGCAACTGGAAACTCTATGAAACGGCTCTAAACCATATTAATTAGAGATGCAAAAGGTATATTTATCTATCTTATGACTTATTTTGGATGCTGACTATTAGTAATAACGAAATGGCATTCAGTTCTGGGTCAGCAAGTCAGTCTGGTCAGCTCCATCACCGTTACATTACCACCGCCGGTCCGTATTCATACACTGCAGACTAGGTGAATGATACTTGTAATCCACACACTATCGCAACTGTGGGGAAACACAGTACATCACATGATTGCTACTACACATCAAATATATACTATAAATTATCATTAATACACAACCTGCAACTAGCTCTGGAATATCTACAAACCTACAAACCAGGTGGTATTGGTTGAGTAATACATGTGTATAGCTATATTATTAAAATGCAGGTACTCTATATTTAATGTAGTTTTAAATCAAGACATCCTGACAAATTAATGGAAATTTGGAATATTCACCCAATGCCAGCAGGTGCACACTTGTCTGTGATATGGTTTAATAACAGACTTATTAATGTCTTCAACCACCACAGATTCACAGATAGTATGCTAATGCAGCTCCATGGATGTTGTCCAAACCTCTGTGCGAACATCACCTGACATTTTGCACAGATTTGGAGTTGTGTAGTGTAGAATGCTTTAACAAGTGCTTTGGATTCAAATATAAATAAATTAGTGTATAAGTATGCTATAATTCATTAGGTCTATGTGAGTAACAGCAACACCAAATAAATGTGTGTATGGAAACTGATACGGATCATGAGACACATGGCAACGCTAGGGATGATTAAACCATATGTCACATTTCTATCACAACATCCAAATATTAAATAAATTAGAATTACATCAAGCACCTCGGCTAACACCTATACACAGTTTGAGATGGGACCTCGACAACAAAGATTAAAAGGGTGGACGGGACTAGGAATGATTTAAATATGATCAGCGTTAGTGGCAAGGTATTATTGCAAATTCTGCAGACCCTCCAGGTGTAACATCTGGACATATCTTCCTATAAGGGAATGAGGTTTGCTCAAATCTTACCTACAATTTATATGGGAATATATTTCCACAAGAAATGCATACTGGGAGAGTAAGACTACTTACGTTATAAATAAAGATTTCTGGTAATAAAATAAATTCACCCGTAAGAAATAATACAATGGAAAGTGTAGATTAGTTCATAACAAATAAAACTATATGCTATACAATGCAACAGACATAAGAATTTAATAACAATTAGAAGAATTAAATCAACTTATAAATCAGAGATGAACGTCACCTCTAACCATTTAAAATCTTTTAATTTCAAAAGAACAAAAACCAACAATGAAATTTGACTTTCAATCAATTTCCAATAAATCTGACAAAGGCAAAGCATGTCTGCCAAAAATAAATATATTGAAAAAATACCCAGCAGAGAATGCTAGAAATCAGCGAAAATATAGATGTCTTTAATCCCCGATGAATACATATGAGGAATGAAGTTAGACTACATTATTAAATGCGCAAACGATGAATTCTACTACACAATCTAAGATTAACAAAGGCTATCTTCGTCAGCATTAGGAATCAAATTACAACACTCAGTCGATACCATGTGTTGATAAGTTGTCATCATGGTACGTTGCTTGTAGATTATTATAATTTAGATTTGGATCAATCTGACAGTGTGTGTGTGTGTGTGTGTGTGTGTGTATATGTATGTATGTATGTATGTATGTATGTATGTATGCATGCATGTATGCATGTATGTATGTATGTATGTATGTATGTATGTATGTATGTATGTATGTACGTATGTATGTATGTATAAATAATACATATTTGATATAGTGTCGTATTATAATCACCATTGATATAAGGACATGGCACTATATATATAGAAATCACTATGCTGAAAGTTATTAACCAAAGCTGTACAGTGTGTTCTCTGAAATGTGCTGGATGTCTAAAGGTAACACGATTATGTAGTTTGGACAGATAGATATCGTTTGATTCCAGAAAACTGACAGCAGACGACATTTAACACCAACACCAATGTTACAGTATAAATATACTTAACATGGTCTAATGGCCTAATGTGATGTTAAAGAAAGGAATAGTAATAATATTAATTACCTCAGTCTTCTCGTCATTTAACCCCAGTTATCCTGGTGAACTTTTTTCCGATTAGACAAAAACAAAGAGAAGAGAAGCCTTTCCACCATACATGCAAGAGGTAAATATTTCCCGAAATACAAAGAGGAATGTTTAAGCACTTGCCACATACGTAACCAACAACATTGATATGATATCGTTCCAAAGTATCAGAAATATACGGGTGCGGTTGAAATTTAAGCACCCACTCTTGGCTTTCTGCCTTTTGGGGTATATTAGAATAGGGCCTTCTTAGCTAGCAGTTCAAGTTTGTGTACAACAGTCGTTATCTAAATATCGTTCTATGTTAAGCACATTCAAAGATTACTAATTTAATTCACACCATCCAGGTGTTTTCCTTGCTTAAATGATAATACTTAAACAGCCTCGCTTACTCTATATATAAGGAGTCGAGATTAACTACTACTTATATGATTAATCATCATCATTGGCTTATGGTCACCCTCTTAGCTGGAACTTTAACATAATGGGTGCCATTTTTTACTCAAGATAATGAGTGTAACGGGAGCATATCACCATAGATAAGCTGCATACACACATAGTATATATTATATATATTGTACGTATTATATATATATATACACAGTAGTATCTGTCTTCAAATGACAACTCAGCATCCAAATCGATGTTGTCTTGACATAGCAGGTGTCCTGTCAAATAACACAAAAAGAGTTTGTACATTAAAACATTGTTCACACATGGCAAGGGTTTGCCATCACTGGAGGTTACAGAAGACAGGTACTCCTGTATATAGTTGAGAACACTTTCGCAAACCGGTATATAACAAACGCAACTATTCAGACTGCGTTACATCAATAAACAGCCTGCATTGGTCCACTTCAGTCTAGACCTACATAACATTGTCCAACCACACATACGGGTGCACAACACGCAGATTGCTGATTTTGGCAACATTCAATAAGCTCAGTGACATAAAGACAACTGGGATACTATTAGTGCTAGCGGTGGCTATATGCTATGGACGCTAGATAATAGGGACTAATCGATTCAGACCTACAGTATATTCTCATATCAATATCGAAACGGGACATACCCACTCTTTGATGGGGGTTAGGGGATGGGGGATGGGGGATGAGTGTGTCTCAACTGAAATGAAAAGTTCCACAACAAATACAGCCGTATACGTGGCAAATACCCCACAGTATATGTACCATAGTTAGATCTTCATTTACTTAGGCATAAAGCATTAGGTGGGTTTTTTTCGGGGGGGGGGGGGGGGGGCTGGTCAAATTGTGTTGTCTGGTCAGCTTTTGCTGTTTATTTCGTGGATTTCCTTGTGTAGTTTTAAAATTTCGAATTTGTAATATTAATATAAAAAAATATTGACAGGGAGATATAACATATAGGTAAATGACTAAATGAAAGAACACTACCGTAGGTGTTCAAATACAATGACCTAAATGCACTGACTAGTCCAACATGTGAAAACCACATGATTCTAGTCCTGGTATAAAATGCAAGCTTTCACTCCAAATTAGGACGTGAAATAATCCAAATACCTCTGCCATTCCTGCCCAACCTCCTGAAGATACATCGCCATTGGAATGTCCTTATCTACTTATGTGTGAGTTTTCACCTCCCCACACCTTTTTTCTCTTAAAAAAAACAAACAACTTTATTCTGATTAAAATGTCTACTTATTTCATGTCAAACATCAGAGTGCCCATTTCTTTTTAAAGCGATTGTCTCCTGTACCTCTAACAGAAAGGGAAGGTTGCGCTGAGCCACTTAGGGTTATCTTCGCAGTTCATTCAACCATATCAGATGCAGAATCACACGGTAATTACGGTTCGGTCTAAGAAAGATATTGGAAATAAAAATGACATATCATATACGAAGCTTTAAATTTGTTTGACCTTTTAAATGAAGCTTCAATCTGCGTTCAATAATAAGAAGAACTGGTCAAAATCTTATTTTGCTCCTCCAGATTTCTGAGATCCGACCAAAATTTTCCTGAGGGATTTTTCTTGGTAGTATATTTGCTTCAGCATTTTCAAGGAACCATACCATCCATGTCCTAGCACACCTGATGGCGAGGCTGGTACTGCCCTCCCTGCACACGTTGAGACTACACCAGTGAGCCCCCCCCCCCCCCCCACCCCCACCCAGCGAGTGTACATGTAATGACATGGTAGGGACACTGACCTCATTCCAACATCCCATTGTTCACACCTCTCTGTAAAGCTTAAAGTTGCGTGGTCCGATGGTTTTCAGTTTCAGCCATTTTCTGAGATGCATACTTTACTTTAGTAATCTACTTTACTTTAGTTTGAAGTTACTTTTATTTTAAATCGTTAACTTTGGAGATATCTGATTCTGAAGTGAAAGCATGACAAATTAATGTTGGCAAGCACATCAACATTCTCTATTCTGACACCATAGGCTTCATTCAACCAATCTATTAAATTGGGTTAGTATCCCTTTCTATGCAGCAATAAATGCTGAATGGGCACACCAGAACCTACCTTGGATATGTAGAATCAAACCTAGGTAAGTGCTTTGCTTGTTAAAATTTGATGCTTTCATCGGACTATGCAACTTTAACATGGTCTACACACTTTACACTTACAAGTTGAGACCCTGCCCCGATAACCATCATACCATGGCATATACTACACATATTTATTTGAGCAAATTGCCAGATCTCTACCTATAAACAAAATACAGTCAATCTGGGTTTTCCAACATAGATGGCTTTCGAAGCTAAATACACGGTGCATCTTACTGAGGTAATGAATGGTGGAGTATAGACTACATCACCATTCCAGCCGCGCGGTGCATTGTGGGATGTGTAGAAGAAAAACAAACCCGCAAGAAGCACACAGTACATGCTAATACACTGGGCGCAGCTGTGAAATGTGCTAGTTTTAGCTCATCTCAGCTCTTGTTTGAAACATAGAATACCAACTAAAACAATAGAAAGAATAAATCTTTTATCCAGCATTGCATTTACATCAATATAATCAGCACATCTTATGCCATGTAAATTTAGATTTAGACAAATCTGGGCACTCAGACTAGTGTTAGAGCCATAGCCAGAGTCAGTTTTACTTATTTTATTAATATTTTTATTTATATCCTGTGGTTAATGATGTATGTAGAACTAGAAAATGAGTAGGGTCAATCAGATATTGGTTATACATTTCTCTGAAACAAGTGTATTTTGACACATTTGGCATTTTAATATTTAGAACAAGAATTAATAATGGTGATGTGGATATCAGCCTTAAAGTGACTGCTTGCTTTGTCAGAATTGTATGTTTCTTGGCTCAAAATGTTTAACTATGGCTAGTTTTGTCTTAGCTATATTCATGTATTTCTATTCATTTTGAATCAAATCGAAGTTTTACGCGTAGGGCAAAACTTTGATTTGATTCAAGCTCAATGGCCAACTCAATGGCCAAACGCATTTGCTTTGCTGCCAACGCCGTTTTCAGCACACGCACAGTCGGAACCGTGATCTCATCTATTGGCCTATCGAAATATTGAGCTTTTGGAACAATGGGATGCAGGTGTCTATAGGTCGGACCTCCCTCCACTTCCCATCACACATCTTCCAACACCATTACCACGCGCGGTCGACCAGAGCATCAAACGTGAATGTGTTATTTAGCGTCCTAGGCATGCCCCGAGTACCGACATTACGTCTCAACCAGCACACTGCTTCATTTCAACACCAACTTTGGACAACTGGATCAAACAGTGTATTATCGTACTATCACCATTAAACATGCAGTCAGAGCGTATAGCCTCAGAATTGTCCACTGTAGAGTGTATTCCAGGTTTGTGTGCGAGGCAATACTGCAACATACCGATTGTCGTGGTATAAATAGTATAATAGCGATCCTTGTGAATTGTTTTGAATGTGTGGATTTTTTGTTTGTTTTTTAATACGTGGCTAGAATACCAATTGAACATGAAAAACAGAGAATGGAACAGACAAAATAAATAATACCCGAATTTGTCATTATATATATTTTTAACACAAAAATAACTCAAAGCAATGAAAATATGCATACCTTTCCTATAATTAAAAGTGAAATATTAACTCGTTATTTCCTTATATACTAAATTCCGAAGACAATGTTAATAACCAAGGCAAGATGGAGGTCAACACAGGTATCATAGAATCCAATATATATATATATGCGCTATGTCACATTCAACTGTCAAACATCAATCATTTTGATCAAGTAGAAGTCTTAATTGCTATTTAACACATTATTTAACTTGTGGCAACAAAAGAAACCTCCAAGAAATGATATCGGATTGTGACCATTTGATATTTTACCGTATCAGAACGAGTATGCAATGGATATCACCAGAAATTACTTATAAGCAAAGCTTAGACATTTAATAAATAAACTAAAACAATATATAGCCGTGTAGAATTGCAACTTATTGTAAAATGAGTATTCAGTATATAAGTTACCGTGGTCATACATGTAGCCCTACAGAACGTTAACCTCTGTAGCGAAGTGGCTAAAAAACCCGATCTGTGAGGGAAAAGGTGCTAGGTTCAAAACCAACCGTAGAGAAGGGGAAAAAAACATGACTATACTCATGATGTCTCCCGTTCCTGAGGATATCAACTTCGAACAAACAAAATAAATTTAACAAATAAACTGGAGTGATTATGAATAACATAGAAGACATAGTAACAATTTAAAAATAACAAGGACAAAAATACACTTTAAAAAAAACACCCCAAAACAAGAAGAAAAATAACTGAAAAAGATAAGTGTGACTAGACGATGGTTTCTGCCTTCTTGTCGTTGTTCAGGTTGATGATCTCCCCGGTCAAATCAAAGATGCCGACAAAGTCGACGGTGACGATGTTGAGGTTGACCTTACCGGGCAGCCACACCTTCAGGTAGGGGCTGGTCTCGCACAGCGTCAGGCTGCGCATCGATTTGTGCGCACAGTCGCCGAACACCATGTTCATGTCGGGTGACACAACGGCCTGCAGCGTGTGGAACTCGTGCGGTTCGCGCTGCTCGTCGTAGACACTCTCCAAGTACGTCATCAGCTCACGTGTCGTCTGCTTCCGGGGCAGAGAGCAGCGGAACGCGCGGCTCGACCAGACGAGCGCGGCGAATATGTGGTTGTTGAGCGCCGGCATGTCGACGTCAGGCAGCACGGCGATTACCTGCCGCCGATTGGCCCAGAGCTGCTCGAGCGTCACGCAGGCCGTGTCCATCTGTGGGCAGAGGCGGGCCCCGAAAAACTGGAAGAGCAGCGTCACCAGCGTGCGCTTGTCCTTGAGGCTGAGCCCGGCGAGACGCTGAAAGTGCAGGATGACCACCTCGTGCGGGTGCTTCTGGGTGAAGGCATCCACGTGGCGCAGGTAGTGCTTCAGGCTGCGAGTGTACAGGCCATGCTCGCCGTAGAAGGTGCTGCGGAAGCGGGTGATGTGGATGTCCAGGTAGCGCACACCAGCCTCCAACTGCTTCGCCACGCTCAGGATCTGCTTTGGCATCCATGCACGCCACACATCCTTCATTACCTTGCGGAAGTTGTCGAAGATGGTGAGCGGCGGCAGCTTCCGCAGGAACTCCGCCATCTCCAGGTTGCACTTTGAGAAGCTCATGTCGGTGCGCATTTCGGACTCGATGGCGAATGAGACGTTGCTGCCTGCAAGTGAAACAGCGTGTGGGAACTGAAGCACGGCAAAAAAAAATCCACACACACACAAAAAAAAACAACTGTCATCAGCCGAAGCACCAATGGCGTTAATTGAAAAGTGTGGGATGGTGCTCATACATTGTTGAAAGTGGTAATGTTAACAATTCTACAAAGCCGTAGCTGACATAAAGCTTACATGTTAGTATTATAAAAAGAACTTTGAAATGCCGTCCTTTTCCACGCATGACATTTTAATTGTTACACAAGTTTTCGAAAATGCTTACAAAGCTTGACTTTTTATAAAGATCATTTACAGTTTAAATAATCTGACGAAATATTTACTTTTTTGAAAGCAATTTGGTGCACATATTAAACATGTGTTGGTACATAGAAGACATATTAAGTCAATTTAATAGAACCTGTCATTGCTGAACGTCATGTAAGCCTATGGTGTATTTCGGTGTGCAAATAAAATGTATTTTGCATGTTTTTATCTCAAATTTATTCAAAACTTGGCTGTTTCAAACATTAAAAAGAAAAAGACTAACAATTAAAAGTAAAGTACATTATATGTGATCAACCTAAAAAATTACATGTAATCCCTCTTAACTTTACAACACACTTAATGTCGAACGTAGGCGAGCGGAGAAGCGTTGCACAAATAACAATGGCAAATACAAATAAATACATCGTTGCTTATTTCCTAGGTTTATGCTACAAAACCGTCCTTATTAGCAATTATTTGTTTGCCATTCATTTTCGAATAGCCAATAGAAATTTATTCGACTTTTTTTAAATCTTGATTAATTTATTCGGAATATTTTGCTTCAAACACAAATAACTGTAATTCAATATTTTATTCAATAAATGATAATGCAAAAACAGCCAAAAGAAATTCTTGATTAACCACATATAAAATTATATAATGTCAAAATCTAGGATAGAATAATTCATCATGAACCTAGCTCCACGTCACTTATCTGGAAACTTTGCGTGTCGAAAGCCTTGTTGACTTGTTTGCTTGAGTATTACGTCCTAGCAACATCTAGGGTCATACCAGGACGTGTACTGACTTGTGCAGTGCGCACTCATGGCAAATTTATAGTGCTGTCCCGCTAGGAGACCAGGCCACCAGCATCATGACCTGATATCTCACTCAGTCATATTTTACTGATACTTTGCTGATCAGTATCAATTTTGGAAGTCATGTTGAAGTCTTCATTTTGTTGATGGTTGTAATATCATCGTCGTAATGAAGAAATAATAATTACGTAATAACCTCCAAACTGAGATAATATCCAAAATTGTAATTTCAATCGCCAATGTAAATGTTGACGACAAGTAATGAAAGCACAATGAACAATAAAAAAAAGCAAAAGGTAACAAAATCATGATTGGCTTACACTGCCTACATAAACAGCAAATACTATATATTGAGAATATTCCATCTTAGTTAATCACGAAAGCTTCTATAAGCATACATGTAGAGATCATACCTATAAAGAGATTCGAACCCGCATTTATACCATTCGTGGGAAAGTATCCCAACCACTGGCCACCAAACAACTAACCAGCAATTAACCTGCCTAGGCCTACCAATACGTATTCCTAGTTGTTGTCCGCAAGTCCCTGAGGAAGGACTAAAGCTGTGACCCAGCGTGCTTACATGCCCAGAATTGGGGTTGGTGCCCCAAGCTCTATCCTTCACCATAGGCTCTATAATTCAACCAGCCCCAAACTCTATCCATCACCATAGGCTCTATACTTTAAACTCACTTTGAACCTATAAATATATGCTACCCGATGACCATACTTGATAGTGTTCTTGCCATACATTTGTTTCTAAGGTGACCACATATTTTAATATGCTTATATTATTACGATTGGAAGAGATTGGTTTTGTGAGTTTCCCCTAACCGGAACCCACTTCCGCCCACTTCCGCTGGGCCAGGGGGCGCCACTTGTCACTCTGAAAGCCATCGTCCCCTGTGATACATCACCGCTTGTTGGCATTTTCTAGGAGGCGTTAAATATGCATAACGTCTCGTAGTAGAAGCTATGCCGTTTGCTGTGAAATCGCAAATATTTTACATTTGATAAAATACCACTTCCCATATATATATGTGTGTTCACTAGCTCCCACATCTTCTAACACTCCAACTACAGAGTGCGGACCCTGGTCAAGCATACCATGTCCTAATTAGTAACCATCATAGCCATTCCAAACAACCCGTGTGTGCAGGCAGCAGGGCCTTTATGTACCAGTGCACCACACATGCGGACTGATCACTCTGTATGCTTACACTGTGTATATACCCCCTGGCCGTAATCGATGAACACGACCCGGGCGACTCCGGTCACCATAGTCGTCAGAATTTCAAATCGAACACCGTGAGTGGAGTCGACAAATACACGTGCCGTGTGCAAAACAATCCGACCCCAGTAACCCACCTCTTGGCTGGGGTTTGCTAGGAGCGATGATGTCACATCTGTGCTGGTACCTGTAGGCAGGATAACAGCTACCAGTACAATTCCTACGTGTTGTTTCAATGCTTTTTTTTGTAATAACCCAGATTGTCAGCTTCTACAATCATATAATACTTTAAATCCTATTTTGCTGTACTTATATCGGTTATTGAAAAAAAAAATTAAGTTTGAGATAAAGCCACCATTTTGTCCACCCCGAGCATATTCGTTTATTCAACCAGTCTGTGGGATGTGCACATGCGCCAAAAAGTGGCTCGGGTGACCCGAGTTGATTAATCGATTACGCCCCCTGTGTTTGGCATGCAAATCACATCAGTTTTCTGGATCGTTGCACCCCCACCCCTTGCTCGGCCTGCTGGGTACCAGCTTCAGTATCTTGAAAGACTTGTATTCATGAAATCTTTACCTAGTGAGATGAGTCTAGTGCTAACCTTATCATAGTTTAAATAAATGCAAGCAGCACAGTTAACAGTGAAAACACAGTCTAAATGTCACTGTCTACATTCAGATCTCTAGTAGCGTTGGATCGTTCTACCGAGTAAAACAACATACTGGGTGGAATGCATGCACATGAGCATGCACGCATTAGTCTAGCTCTGACAGCATGCAGGCCTGACCTGGGATGGCAAGTCTGGTGAGGGGAACTGTGTGCAGACGCTTTGGGAGGACGCTCATCCAATCAGAGTACGACGCGACCGGCATCACCTGCAGGAAACCGGACACACATTGAACCACACCGGGCATTCACTTATTTAAAAAAATTCCAATGTCTATATCAGGGTCCGTACACATGTGAAGATATGGAATTCAAGGCTATTTCAAGGCTTTTCAAGGCTGTTTACGGTAGGAATTCAAGACTATTTTCATTTGGATTTAAGGGAAAAACAAACAATGGCGAATGGCAATTTCGGACTAATTTCGATCAGTGGGGACAGCTTAATGGAAATTAAGGCTTTTCAAGACTGATTACCCAAAAAAGGTTAACTCCAAGGCTTTTCAGGGCCTCGAAATGGGGCAAATGAAGTTCAAGACTTTCCATGTCCTGTACGGACCTAGATAAAAGATTCACCCCGTACTTCTAGTACAGGGGTGAAAACCAGCCTTTTATAAAAACGGTTGAAAAATCGGGCTAATGAAATGACTCTTATGAGAGCCTAATTTCACAATCTAAGAAGCAACATTTATTCTTCGTATATGTCTTCATGTTTACCCGCTACTTTTGAGTTGGAAAATATATTAAAACATATACTTTAATGCAATTTAAAAGTGAAATCAACAGCGTTCTCTGGCCGCCATCTTGTCTTTTTGCATTCTCTCCCATTTCACCAACTCTGTTCTGATATAAGTAACCATTTGACACTGGTGCCAGGCATTCTACTTGTTCCATACTAACGCTATTTTCGCCCGTATTTATATAAGGATGGTCTTCACCCGTGTACTACAAGTAACAGGTGAATCTGTTATCTAGTACGGACCCTGCTATACACACAAGAAACATTTTGTTGATAGAAAATTTCAATGTCTAAAGGCCTACATACAAGAAATATTTTGTTGGTGGAAATTTTGTTTAGCAATAATTGTTCCGCAATAGCATTTTCTTTCAAATTAAATCTTGAATCGTTCGAAAACCTTTCCAATGTACATGCCTGCAAGCAGTATTACGATCCAAGATGCAACTTAATAGAATGTTAAAACTTCAAATAAATGATGATATTTTAAGTGGATGAAAAGAGCAAATAGAACATTTCCTGGAACTAATTAGGATTCGATGGAGGGAGAGTGGGGAAAAACAAAATAGATACTCATCGCACTCAGGTAAAATTCAAAAGAATTTTAGATGATTTGGTTAAAGTTGCCTGGTCCGATGGTTTTGAGTTTCTGTCAACGACCCCCAACACAAAATGTAAACATCGGCCTTCTATTCAACAACAAAATAGTTACAAATGCTTAATAAGCACATTAGTATCTAAATTAGAGATACAGAATTAAATCGTGATAATTGTTTTGGTTTCGATAATTTGATGATTTCTTCGGACAATGGAACCTTTTTTTTTTTTAAAAGAAAAGGAAAAAAAAGAACATTACAAAACTTAAGTAAAGCACACTTCTAATGCACTAGTACCTCAGCTAGAAGACATGTGTCACTGCCGACTGAGGCGAGTTCCTCCACTGAGGTACTGGTAGGCGATGCTGCGAGCGAACTGTCGTGAGATGTATTCTCAGAGTCTGAGCTGGCAATGGAGTGTCTGTCTGGTGTCCGACGCAGTTCTGGCATTTTGAGTCGAGCGCGTGCTGCTGTCAACTCAGTGACGACATGTGAGTGGACCACATTGGTTGACGTGGGGTGCAGCATTAAGTGGTTTAATCCTTGAATCGGGCTGCGGTCGTCCACTCCAATACGGCTTGCAATGTTTTTCGGTCGGGCAGCGCTGCGATGAATAACCCCACTGTTCACATTGGTTAGCGTCCCATCCCTATTCAACAGGTAGGCATCATCCAACTGGTGTGACGTGCTTCTGTGAGCTTGACCATTGATGAGGGTCCCAAAGGGCTCGTCTGAGAAGAGTGACCCCAGGCCCATTTCTGCGGCTGTGAGATGCGGCCCATGACGGGGGGATGCTGGTTTTTGCTTTGGACGCGCACCACTTCGATGAACAACGCATCCCCGTGACTCGGACGGTAGCACATCGACCCCACCACCATCCCCGGGTGAAGACATATTCACCAGGGGCTTGTTTAATTTGGGGAGCGGCGCCTGGGTCTGTGTGCTGCTGCTGGGCGTGATCGGAGATGGCAGCGGTGAAGTTTGGCTCTGTCTAGCTCTGTACCAGCCTGCACGATCTCCTGAAATAAGGCCCTTACGCTCGGGGGACCCGCCCACCGACCCCGACCGGCTACCGGGGTTGCTGTTTTCGGGTGTAGAGGTTGTAGTTGTGATTGTCACAGTCTCTATAACTTTTGTCTCCTTGACAATCATCTCCATTGAAATGTGGAGACCACTGTCATCGCCTTCATCACATGACTCAAAAATGTCGTTGGTATTGGTGGAGGACCGACTTATCTCCCCGAATGACATTTCTTCCACAGTCCTGCTACACGGATAGGAGGCATCCACAAGGTCCTCCTGTTCGTCGAACAGGATATGGTAGAACCGGGAACTGTCAGATGTTGTCAACTCAGACACTGCCTTTGAGAGATCCGCGTCATCTGATGTTGGCGATGGAGAACGTGACTGGTTACTCGCCTCAGTTTGCTTCTCGCCCAGCTGTGCTTGTTGGTCTTCAACACACTCTTCGGTAACAGTCTCAGTCGATTCCTGACTGCCGCAGTTTGCCAACTCCGGGTGAGATGTGGCCTCCACAAATTCTTCTGAAACCGTAGAGCCTTCCAAGTCCAGAACCTCCTCAGGCACACACAGCGAGTCAGTTGTTGGTGTGACGTCATCCTGAGAGTCTGTTCTGTTGCTGTCCTGAGTGACAATGGACAAGGCGCCACAACCAGCACCTACGTGCGTGACGGCACACCCAAATACTCCCGCGCCACCCAGTGTTGGAGCGTGTAAGGGAAATGGGTTGGGGCTGCTTGGGGACATAGGGCTGTGGATGAGTGACCCTTGCATAGCTGGGATTTTGTCAAACAACCACCCACTATCCTCAGCGTCGGGCTTCTCGTCTGGCAGGAGTGGCCCGTCGCCCATCATCTGCCCTGGGTCGGGCCGTCCGGCGCTCCGCTTGGCAGGGTGCGGATGTCCATCAGCGAGCTGCTCCATGCGCTCTGTGAGGCGCTCTGCATGTTCAGCACTGAGCTGTGAGGCACTAATTGCTTGTATTGCCCTCTCGCGTGGTGTACTGGCCTCAACTGGTTGTGGACTGGCTGACTGGTCCAACATGGGTGTTTCGGGTCTAGACGCCTCCTCAGCATCGTTTGTAATTGAAGCAGGCTACAAAAAGACCAAAAACAAAGTGTGTTGATTATTTCAGTGAGTTACTCGCCACGTAGCCAGGATGGATTGTGAGGTCTATTGCCATCAAGTGTGCTACTGATACCAGTTTCTATTGGGGAACAAGCACGTATTAGTTTTGACATACAAAGCTGACATCAACATTTGGTGACTTCAATATAAAGCAATTTGTACATTTACCATGATTCAATATACAATTTGAGAATATATAGTATAGTTATACGAATCTTACCTGGGTATAGATGATGGATAACTGTTGTTTTCCCGAGGTATAAGCCTCGGGTAGACGTGGGCTAGGGAGAAGGAAGCATGTGAGGTACCAGCAATTTTAACCTACTTATTCAGGATAAAAATGATCTTTCAATACAATGGATACTATGATTTTCCCGTAATGGTACACCAACGGGATAGACGTGGCAGGGCGTGGTGGGTGGGCCCTAGCCCACGTCTACCCGAGGCTTATACCTCGGGAAAACAACAGTTATCCATCATCTATACCCAGGTAAGATTCGTATAACTATACTATTTTACCTCGGTATACAGCCTCAGGCTAGCCTCAGGCTAGGGAGACCTTTACATAATTCATTTTTATCCTTAATATCATCCATTCTTATATAATATTCAACGTTTTTGTTCTCACCTATTCTTGTTAGTTGGCGAGCAGGCGCTTTGCAATGCCGGTAGGCTTTTCTAGTCGCTTGTTGTAATGTTTTGCAAACGACTTAGCCGTCTTCCAGCCTGCATGCGCTAGTATTCTTTTCACAGAAATACCTAGCAACCGTGCCTTGGAGACCATGGCACCTCTAGTTGAGTGGGATCAGTATTTGCTCGTATCCAGTCCAGCCAATTTCAACACCGTAATTGTCCATCTGGCAAGGGTGTCTCGTGAAATTTCCTTATGTGGCTTTATAAAGCTCACTAATAGCTGTTGTGATGCACGTAAATCTTTTGTTTTAGATATATAAGCCCGTATGGCTGACACAACACATAATTTCCGATCACTCGGAAAACAGTCTAAGTGAACCGTAGATAAAGGGTCACCTAACGTGTTCGATTTAAGCAATTGTGCTAAATCAAACGTAGCTTGTTTCTTGTCTATTTCTAATCCAGTTAAAGACAAAGCAACAATGGTCTGTCCTCTGTGTCCGGTTACTAATAATAACAAGACCGCGACCATAAAACCTAATTGTTTTAAATCTAACCACGAGTTGTGAGGCCAAGCCTGAAACAACTTAAATACTACAGACACATCCCAAAACCGACTATACTTTGGTTTTGGAGGATTCCTTTGATAAATTGAACGAAGTAGATATCCAAGAACATAATGTTTTCCAACCGTTTCGCCATCAATTCTCGGTAATATGATTGATAACGCACATCTTGCCGCATTAATCGACCCAAAAGATAGTCCCTCATCCTCTAGAGAACGAAGAAAACGAGCTACTTGTGAAATTGTTGGATTTGTTGGCTTAACTTTCATTAACAAACAATGTACATCCCATTTCTTTAAATAGGATGTGTACATTTTAACAGTTCCTGGCCTCCAGGCATCAGCTACTATCCTATTCTCAGTAATTTTGTCCAATCCAAATTGCCGCAGCTGGTTCCTTAGAAAAGGAATGCCAATAGGGGCGTCGTTGACACGTCGCCGTGAACCACTAGCGGTCCGTGGTGTGTCAGATTCCCGAGTTTTCTTGGGAATCGTATATGTTCTTTTGCCAGTTGTGAAACTGCTGGCAGCCAAGGTTGCGTGTCCCAATCGGGCACCACCAGTATAGCATGTGTCCTTTCCAACCCGATTTTCCTGACAACTCGGCTGATAATGTTAAACTGTGGGAAAATATAAAAATAATTATTTTCCCAGATAATATCAAATGCATCTACTTTCCAAGCCTCCGGTTCAGGATGCAAAGAAACATAACAAGGTAATTTGTTATTATTTCGTGATGCAAACAAGTCAACTTTAGGTGTACCCCATTTTCCACAAATGAAGTTAAACAAAGGTGTAGAGAGAGACCATTATAAATGGTCATGAAAATTTCTACTTTTATGGTCTGCAAGTGTATTTTGTGACCCTGGAATATGCGCTACAGTCAACCAGACTTGTTGAGCCTGTGCCCAGTTCCAAACCAGTTTAGACAACTGATTGCAAGGCTTTGATTTGGTTCCACCCATGTTACGAATAAATGCCATGGCAGTAGTATTATCAGTTAGTATTCTAACTTGTGATTTATGTATCTTTACTAAACTACATAAACCCAGATAAATAGCACGCAATTCTAGCGCATTAATATGGTCTGATTTTTCATCATCAAGCCATCTACCTCCTTTTGTGACCCCATCTCGATGAGCTCCCCAACCTTCTAACGAAGCATCAGCTCTAGAGATTTAATATGTGCCTTCCCGTATAGAATAGCGGGTGCATACAATATCATTATCCCAATAAGGACTGCGACCTGTCTAATTTTAGGTTTTGGTAACTTAATAAGCTGGGTCGCTGTATTCATAAACTTAATTAGTTTTTGTTCTGTTATCGACACTGTAAGAGACTGTGTATCCAGAATAAACCCTAAACATTTTAGTTGTTTTGTTGGTTTAAGCACTGACTTTTGTGGATGTACATAAAACCCCAGTTTAGTGAGTAATGCACATGAATCCAAAACTGCATTCACACAATGAATTTGTGTTGATGCTATAATAAAGGAATCATGTATGAGCAGTTTAGTGAATAAACGAGGGGCACAAGCTAAACCATTCGGCATGCAGGTAAACTCATAGAGTTGGTTATCCCAAAGAAACCGAAGAAATTTCCGGTCTTTTTCTCTTATGGAAAGCGTATAATATGCATCTTGTAAATCAACACTAGCCATCCACGCATCTGGCGTAATCAGATCGCGTGCTGTATCTAGCGAGAACATTTTTACAAAGTTGATATTCAACTATTTTATTAAGGATTGTTAAATCCAGGATCATTCGAACCTCGCCATTAGGCTTTGGTCTCGAGAAGATGTTTGAAATAAACTCTCCTGAACAGTATGTCACTTTTTGTATAATTCCTTTCTCAAAGAATTTTTGTACCTGTTTAGTTAGTGCCTCTCGTTCAACCGGTTCAATGTTATAAGGAAAAGGTATCCTGCCTTTTACCGGAATTTGTGTGAAGGGAATGTGAACACCCCTAACTATTTGTAAAATTTCTTGGTCACTAGTAATTTTGTGCCACTCAGAAATCTGATTATTAATATTACCAGCCACAAAGTTGCTTACAGTTTGTGTGGTTTTAGAGGCTGGAAGGACTTGTAACGTTTGTGTTTCAACCTCTACTTGGACCCGCCCCTGGGGAAGGGTCTCGGCGAGTTGACACCTCGGCCTAGCGGCCGTACGGTGTTGTCGGTCCAGCCTGGGCGAGCGCCCCGGCCCCGAAAAGCTTGACCGAAGTTTGAGCCCGGTCTGGTTCCCCTGGTGAACCGCCGTGGACGAAAATCCCCTCGTGACCTTTTGAAACGAGGAGTTAGCTGTGTCTTCTTACCATCCATGTTTTTGCCACTCTTGGCTGCAGTTTCTACCTCTTTATAGAGGTATTGTAGTTGACCGCCAAACATTTTGGTGTTATCTAAAGGTTTCCCTTTAATCGGCTCTGGAGCAAGAAAGAGCGTAAACTCTTTCCCATCATTATCAGTAACCTTCTTTGAGCGAGCCACTTCTTTGCCAGCATCTGTGCAAACTGACTTGAAAACATTTTCATATCTTCGATACGACAGGTAATTACCTGCCGCCGCCAACAATGCAATACCTTTGTCCATCATCTTAGCCAAAGACGAGAACTTGTTTTCTCGTTGCATTCTGTTTGCTACAGGAGCAATAGCTGTTAGGGTACCAAGCACCGCCTTATGCACTATGTGCAACACACCCTCAAATCTCTTACGGTCCTCCGTCATATTGACATCTCGATCCATCTCCTTAATGATGGAATTGGGAACACCTTTAATGCCTGTTAACTCATCTGATAACTTAGAAATAATCTCCGCCGGCTTAAACGTGCGGAAATGGCCATTAATGTTCTCACGCATAAGCGTAGTGGTTTTCACACGCTTAGCCCTTGGCTTCTCCACTTTCTTAGCCACTTTGCCCCCAATGGCAGCATAGACACCTTCATATTGCGTGTCTGAGTCCGATTCCGTGGACGTGGAATCCGTGGACGAGTCAGAAGAAGAAACTTTCCTCTTCTTCTTCTTCTTCTTCTTGGACTTGGTCTTGCGCTTTTTGTGAAGCCCAGTCATCCCCCTCTCCTTGGTGAACTCATCACCCGAAGAAACACTCTGTTTCTTCTTCTTCCTCCGTTTAGGAGAAGGAGGAGGAGCCCTAAGATCCATCGCTGAGTCTGTGTCCGAGAAATCCTCCAGAGAAGACTCTTCTTGAACACTCGGCACTCGCCGTTTACGAGACACCGGTGGTTTGAGAGCCATTAAATGACTCTCCATCGCCGCAAACCGCGTCTCCCAATTTTGAGGCGCGGCACCGTCAGGCACTATGTCCTCCTCGGAGAGAATATGCGCCCCGGGCTGTGTCGAAGGCCCTGCCGACAACACGGGTGAGGAGTCGTACTCCTCGTCCCCGCCACTCGGAACACGCCCCTCGGCTGCTGCTGCACCGCGCTTACTCCGCTTCGTGGCCATCGGGAGCTGAAACAAATTTTTTTGATCAGTCCCGGTATATATATATGTCACAACATGGTTGTTTCAAACTCATTTGGACATCTATTGGTGTTAGAGAACGTGTTTATACCGTTATAACACAGGCGTAATAAGCTAAATTTGTGCGTGGGTTGTGGGTCAAGCCCAAACCTTACGCGGGGTCGGGACCAGTGTATCGGCCCGCCCATCCCTCTGTTCCGCACACTTCTCCCACCTGTGACTACAACGTCAACAAGTTGGAGAAAATGCTACGAAACTCGGAGAAACGCCTGAAAAAGTTTGTGGGGAGTCTATAAAAGAAACCCAGGAGCATCTCCAACATTACTCTCTATTAGAGTACGAGAGAATTTCCACAGGAGACGAGGCAGAGCCCACATCTCTACCCATAATCACACGGTGACTCGGGTGTTGACAGAACCGCTAATGATCGGTTTCAATCCTTCGAGAAGGAATTTTATCCTTGGTTTTTAATAACCAAATAACTCGTCCAAATTGGACCAAAGAAAGTCTAAACTTTCCATAATGATGCTCTAATGCATCATAATTAAGCTAACCACAGTTTTTATGATACTTACTGCGTATTAGCCCGTATGTAGACTAAATTTGCCGGAGCAACCCAACGACACGTAATCCAGTCGTGAGTTGTATATGCTAATTGCTGGTACCTCACGTGCTTCCTTGTCCCTAGCCTGAGGCTAGCCTGAGGCTGTATACCGAGGTAAAATATATATATATATATATATATAAAGAAAGAGTAAACTTAGGGAAATTAAATAACCGTTATTTCACTTAAATATGGCCTTTGGGGGTATAAAGTCTGTGGAGTATGCACCGAGTTGATTAAAACAGAAATGAAGATAAAACTAGATAGTAACGGACGTGACCTGGCAATTAATATTTTTTTAAGTAAAACTCATTATTGACTGGTTTGTGGTTTGAGGTCGGAGGTCCTCTGGAATATAAATCGATCGAGGCATCAAAGAATACATCATGCCATTACTTAAATAAAGATTTTAGGAACTCAAAACAGGTCGATACTTAGTGCTCTACTCAATACACATAGCAAGACAGTATGTAACTTAAAGAAAATATAATTATTATTGGCTACTTGCTTAATTTGAGCTCTTATTACGTAATCTTCGCTCTTTTCATAATCGAATGAAAAGAAAAAAAGAACCACACAAGGTTAATAATAATAATAATAATATTAATTTAAAAACCACCAGAAAACAACGATAACAAGGCTGCCTACCTGGTCTTGTATATGAAACACCCTGTAGGATATTGTTGGCCGTGCTTTGTCCAACTCCCCCATTTGTTGATACATCTCATGCCAAGTACCAGCCTCAGCTCCCAATTCGCTGTCATCTATGTCTTGGTCCCCACTCACATCATCCCCAGCTTTACTTGACTGGTCCTTGCCGCCGCTGCTCGTGCTTGGCGACGACGTCGTTGCGATGTTCGCAGGTGATGTCACCTTAGCATCTCCAGAGCCGAGTCTTACATCGCGTCCATGCACCATGTCCCAGATACCTGAGTCGATGTCGGGGTCTTGTAGCAACGCATCACGGTCACGGGACATGGCTCCCCCATCACCATGACCACACAAGCTCTTTCCATTGTCGACAACGACCTGCTCCTGTCGCTTCAACACACTGTCATGAGGTGCTAGTTTAGCTGTGTGCTGTGGCTGGTGTGTCGCAGACGATGATGTCTGTCTCGTCAATACACTGTTGTCGAGGCTCTTCGTCTTACGGTCCATAAAATGGCGTCGGGAGGACGGGACCTCCAGCATGGGCCTGTTCTGCACAGCCATGTCCTCCGTGCACAGGTCTTCGGGCCTGTGCATCTTGGAACCAGGCGTCTGGATCATGACAAGCTTCCGGTTTTCGGGATCACGGGTGTCTGAGTAATGTATCACAGAGAACTGCTCAAAGCGTGACAGGTCCACAGCCGGAATGCTGTGTATATCGGAGCCCTCCGGCACTGCGACAACAGTACCGTCCGGCGTGGTCACCACAGCTGGGGCTTGGGCAGTGGTCGGATCAAACCCAAAGAACCACATAGGGGAGAAGTCAGTCTGCGTCTCAATCTCTTCTGTCATCTTCTGCGTAGCCTTCACAAGCTTGATCTCCCCGGTGTCCAGGATGGTCTGAACGTCGTCGCCAAAGTCCAGTGTACCTTCCCGGGACTTGACCTGTACCACCGACCCCTCGGGCCAAGGGTCTATGCTGGTGCCACCTGATTGCTGCCTCTCATCTGGCGGCCCTGGAGGCAGAGGCAGCATTGGCGGCACTGGCTCGCCTTGTGGGGGCCTACCCATCTGTTCTTGAGCCCCCATAGTTGTTCTCATGCGTCGAGCTCCATGGATGAGCAGAGCTGTAACACATCAGAAACATAATAAGGATTTACTGAACAGAAATTCCAGCTCACCACATGGGCTACTGATGGGAAATGGCAATCAAAAGTGATGGGGCGCGAGCATGAATGACACCCACACAAAATGTGTACCAATGCATTCCTCTCCAGGAATATATGTAAATCAGATCTATAGCATCTCTTTTCTCCCTCTTCAAGTGATCTTATCCCTCTGAATAACATATGTTGTCAGTGAGGATCCACTGGGCCTCTAGCCCTAATGACAAACGACATTACATATGAAACAAAGTTATAATAATATTAATATAGATTGACAGTCACAAGAAAATACAGAGCAAAGCATCGATATGGATGATGGGTAGAGAATGAAATAACAGAAATGAAAAGTGTGGAGTGGGTCGATGGGTATTAGAGTTGCATAGTGAGAGTTAGTAGGGGGGGGGGGGGCATAACTGAATATCTTTCTAAAGGTCAACATAATAGTTAAAAGGATGGTGATGGGGTGTAGGGTGGACCTTTATGGTTGAAGTGATCTTCGGGGTGGGGCCTTTAGGGTGGGGCCTTTAGGTAGTGCAAGTAGGTTGACACGGATTAATTATATACCTCAATGCACTGCGGTAAGGAATCATTACCCGCAATTAAGCTTAGTTTTTAGAAGTTGCCTCATATCAATAGGCCCATACAAAAATCACTTTACCCCAGCCCTGACAGTAGAATGGGGAAAAACCTTAAAAGGAAGCAAGCATATTATAGCTAAGAAAAAAGCTGTTATTTGTTGAAACACTGCCCAAAGGAAGGAAGGAAGGAAGGAAGGAAGGAAGGAAGGAAGGAAGGAAGGAAGGAAGGAAGGAAGGAACAAAATAACAGTTTTGACTGTTTGGATTAAAAATATATACAACTAGGATTTTTAAGTAACAGAAAACACATTGAATAGCTATTTATATATTCAATGCATGATATATGTATGAGTCAGGATCACGAAAAGAGGCCAATTGGGGAAAGTTATCCACATCGATCGGTATAATTATAATTTAGCATTGACAGAGGTGTTGTAAAGTCCTTAAATTTATCCTGAATGTAAAGGTCGAGAAAATACAACAACCTTATTTGTTTCTAGGATAATTTAATATAAAACAAAGAAATGCACTACACTTTAAGAATTGCGACGCCGACATCTGTTTAAAGTTGTCGGCGTCGATCAATCATTGGATGTCGGCGTCGATCGGTATAATTATAGTTTAGCATTGACACAGGTGTTGGAAAGTCCTTAAATTTATCCTGAATGTAAAGGTCGAGAAAATACAACAACCTTATTTGTTTCTAGGATAATTTAATATGAAACAAGGAAATGCAATACACTTTTAAGAATTGCAACGCCGACATCTTCAATTGACCACCGATTGGCCCATTTTCGTGAGGCTGACTCGTATTCATAAAGATGAACATATGGAGCAAACATAAATATGAGTAGACCTCTAATTCTAGAGTACCTTTCAATATATATATTATTGGCAGGTGGGGCAAAGACCAGTATGGTTTGAAAGCCAAAGGCGAATGGCAGACCACTGCCATCAACCCTTATAAGTTATATAATCTGGATCTTGCATTTAAGATCAGAAACATTAAATAGCACATGCTTAAAAACCAGAATAGCAGCTCACTAAGCAGTGATAGAAATAAGCAAGTCTGGTGTGATTTTCACTTGTCCTGTCTGAATTTTCACTTGTCTTGGACAAGTGGACAAGCTCTTATTTCAAACGCTGCTAAGCGTACATCGAACCACGCGTCTCTGGTTGATCTCAGAGTACCACATATTTCATATTGTGCATCACTATCTAGTGATACATGCCAATAACTGCATCATAACTAATGGGGTTGGTTGGAGGACACTGGGGCAGAGTAGGTGGGTGGGTGGGGGTGGAAGGTGCCACTGCTAGGCAGGTCTGGGTAGTGTAAGCGAGCTCTGGACGCCCTCAGCTACTTTGCGAAGGTCAGACGGTGGAGGCATGTGTTCCCACCACCTATACCCTCAGGCAGAAGGGGAACTATTATATTGATTGTTATTGTTGCTATAATTACTACCCTTCTTCCTCACCATAGGCTTGTGATGCTTAAAAACATTACCCTTTTATGTGGTCGGCGATAAGTACTGATACTTAGGAACCACACTTGACTCTACACTGAATGCGGAACAGCAACTATCGAGGCTGAACCAAATTCTAGGTATGAGAATGGCAACCTTTAGAAAAATAAGATGCTACATGAGTGAGAACACAGCGCTCAAACTGTATAAGGCAACTATACTGCCAATAATAGATTATAATGATCTAATCTATGGCCTTTTAACAAAACAACAAGAAAATAAATTACAGAGGACTCAAAACCGAGCTCTTAGAACAGTATATAGGGGCAAAGTTCTCTCAGTGAATGAGATGCACACTAGATCTAATATCACATACCTGAGCCAAAGGAGAGATGCACATCTGCTATCTCTTATGTTTATCAGAGCCAAGGATGAAAACTACATAGACCATACTACCAGAGTTACCAGGCAGGGGGATGCTACACTTCTCAAAGTTCCTAAACCACTCACAAATAGACTGACAAGAGCCCCTATCTACAAAGGCAGCAAATTATGGAATGAACTCCCAGTCAGAATTAGTCATGCACAAACACAACTAGAATTCAAGAACCTGGTAAGAATTCACCAAGCCAATCAGGCCCTTCTACAGGCCTAGTGATGAGGTCACCGTATTTAATTAGCTATCTATTAAAAGCACCTATGGCCACCCCACCCCCTCCCACCACCCCACGCGCTCCTTTACCTGCTGCCAACAAACCAAGTTATCCACCGTACAAATTATTTGCCCAGCAAATTCGGAAATGTGTATCAGTCTGGTAGTATTGCTATAGACCGGGGGCCCTATGGTACTGGGACGGCTCACTCCCTATCTCTCCCATGTGATGCAAATTTTGCGGTGCCACCTTGTGGTGGGTTTGATCGACCCAGCTGCTGGTTGGTGTTTCACATGTAAACACATACGGTTATATCATGCATGGGACGGGTAAGCGTGAATACACATCAATATGAAATTGCTATGAACAGGCACACATCATCGTCGTCCTCGTCGCCATCAACACACATCTTTCACATTCATATATACATTTGTGCATATAATATAGCATCTGTTTAGCCGGGGGAACAGCCAGCGCACCAAGTGGTGGGTTTGATCATTTTGATTACACAGTACAGGCTGAGTGAGCCGTCTTGGTATTATAGGGTCTTTGTATAAACATTCACACTAATAAAGTCCATTTTTTGGTATATTTGGGAAATTTCAATCGCGGACGATTGGTCTTCCTCATTCCACTGCTCCTTGCCCTATCCTAATAACGCAGAACGCCTGGGTAGGAAGGGACAAGTATCGATTTTGAAGTCATTGGTTTCACTCAACCAGGTTTCGAACCCATGATCTACCAACATGGGAGACGGACGCTCTAACTCATTCGGCCCTGCCGTCTGGCTATACCCTTCTTAACTAGGTGTGATGTGGCATGTAGGCCGTGAGTATGTCAGTAACTAATTAAAACTGTTGCTACTCAACTCACTGAGTACTTTTCTAAACTCAATGCAAATTGGCCTATTTAAGGCCCTGTCACACTACGATGTTCAGCGTCAGCGCGTGCTCAAAGTTAGAAAATTTGCCAGTACGTCGGCATTCGTTGAACTTTTCAGCGGTGAGGGGTAAAAATGGGTGTATACACAACGTACGTAACGTATGCAGAACGTATCTGTGACGTATTGCTAGCATATGAGAGCGTTCATGTGCCTCGCAAAACATTCGCAAAATGCTCGCATATGCTCATGGAATGCTGACCAACGTTACTCCATCCCTAGTATGGGGTATACGTTAAATACACTGGAGATACGGCAGGCGTACGTTCGAAGTACGTTATGAGGACGTAATGCATCCATTAGCAGTACGCGGACTGCACGTTCCCTAACATACTCCCAACGTACGCGCAGCGTACATTCAACGTCCGAGCCACACATCAACAATTTTGAGCATGCACAACATTTTTTCGGAGCCTCGACGCATCCAGAACGTATACGCTGTATGCCCAACGTACACATAATGTATGACGATGTGTTGGTCGAAAATCACATACGTCGGCATACGCTAAGGGTATACGTCGTAGTGTGACAGGCCCTTTAGTTGGTGGTCGGTAACTATGTCGACAAAAAATACATCATTACGGTTATGCTCTCTCAATTAGATGTAACTTCTTGCCGTGAATATGGCCTATGCTGCCGACGCGGCGTAAAGCAACCACCAATCAATCAATCTTGCTGGAATAAATGTTGGCACTGTTTTCGGTTGTCACGTTGTGAATTATGGAAAACGGATGCGATAACCGTCACGTATGCAGGGCGAGTTTTATTTATATTGATCAATAACTTTCCATTGGCAAGTGTTCTAGACCACTGCTAGTCGCTATAGTTGGGGGAACCGCTTTGCTTCTACATAGCTACGGAACAGTAGTTTTTAAGTTGCATAATCCAATGGTTTTGAACTTCTGTCAGATTTCCAAAACAAATACATTAGGTTGATGTTTATACCCTACTTTACTTTAGTTTTGATTAACTTTGATTACAAATGGCTATAGATCTTTGAGGATATTTGAAGTGAAACATTAAATAAATTGGGGGTGTGCTCACCGAAATGTTGGACTTCACATTACACTATTTACAGGATTGTACGACTAGACCCAACGACAGATTTTGTATTTAATTGACTTAATATTGCTTGTATGCAGCAATGAGCGTTAACTAATGCACACCACCAGTGCCTAAGTTGTATATGTAAGATCGAATGTAGGCAAGTGCTTCTTTAGTTTCGACAATTGCATTGTTTCATCTGAGCATACAAGTTTTGAATCCATGGTGTTGACAAATCCTTCACAAGACCTGGCAAGTCTCGAGTAAAGGTTACTTACATCACCCTTAGAACCACTTGTTTTTCAGGGTAATCGTAGTAAAAGTGTGAAAACATGTACGGTGCTACTTTAGCGTGCGGTCTGCAGCTATCCGTAGTTTCGGCTGTGAACTGAACTACTTGTTAGGGTTAGGGAGACAGCACACTGAAATGTAAATCTGCAGGTAGTCTAGTAGACCGCATGCTTAAGGGTCACTCTCCTGAAAAATGGTTAGCATGGGATGGGATTTTAAAACATCAATAAAAAAACGTTCTATTTATTTCTTTCCTTATACTTTTCATATTCATATTCATGTTCAGATTTGATGTAAGAAATAAGGGAAATAAAATAAACCACATGCAACTTTGGTCCTTTTTTTTGTGTTATGAAGTGTTTTTGTACCAAAAAACCCCATTTTACAGTCAGCTATTTGTAACATGACATATGGGGCATGGTTGGATCCTTTTGTATTGCATTGACATATCAAACAAAACAGTCCCAAATCAAAAGGAAGTATTTATTAACATGTATACATGCTTAAATTTAATGTCTTCGGAAATAACATCACAATTTTCCATCATAGATGTAGCCAGTGGTGTGTCGATGCCACACAAATATTGTACACTAATTATTCAGTGAATAAAGCATGGCTGGGAATTACTTCTTTTAACAGAAAATCAATATAAGCACTACATATTTCTGTATATTATAGCATGAATAATATGCTTCTCAGTATGAAATTATTTAATTCTGTTAACAATTCAAATATTAGATTTTAACTCTCCATGTGTCAGACACTTCTGGCCAGTTTTCAGGAGAGTGACCCATTTACTTTCAATGTAATATCCATTATAAACAAATATAGAAATGGAGATAAGTTTAATGATCAAGTAGCATGTGGCTATAAGTATTAAGTACAAAGTGAGTTTATAGTATAGGGCATATGTTGAAGGAGAGAGCTGGGAGGGACACCAACCAAAACTTTCTATTTGTAAACTGTAGCTAAGCCAAGTGTTGGGTCACAGCTACAGTCCTCCCTTAGGGACCATGACCGAATGAGCTGAGCATCCGTCTCCCGTTGTGGTAGATCATGGGATTCAAACCAATGTGTTCAAACACTGGTCAATCAAACCAATGACTATAAAATGTATACTTATCGCTTCCTAGCCAGGCACTCTGCATTATTAGGATATGGCAAGGACTGGTTGGCTCCGTGTTAGGATAATGTGACTGAGTGGAATATCAGATCATGGTGCTGGCTGCCTACTCTCCCAGTGGGGCAGCACTATGAAGGTGCATCAATGCGCAGTCACAAGTCGGTACCCTTCGTGGTATGACGTTAGATGTTGGCAGGACATAAAACTCCAACGACCAACCATCCCTTGGGGACCAGTGAAACTGAAACTTGGCACACACATATTGGGCAGACGATACCAGACTTGGTTTGACCCGAGTTCATCCAATTGCAGTGCTCACACAGGGCCGATCTATTAGGCAGACTTAACGGGATTGTTCAGGGTCAATAATTGGTGCTAGAGGTGAGATGAGTGGATGTTTGGAGTTAGTTATTAGATCAGTAGCGTCACACCCACATTCCAACATACTGCACTACTCAAATACACCCAAATGTTACGGCAGTAACTGGCAACACAGCACGGCACAAGGACCATGATGGCATGATCCACACCAGATTCAACTCAACAACCGGCTATAAATAACCATTAATACTGCACCGAGTATGTTAGCACTGATGGATCACACTATTATTGACAGTCGGCTGTTGGGACACTAAAACAAGCCAGTTAATGCGGAATATTCTATCACTTTAATATATCAGGATGTGTTCGGGTTGTAAGGTTACTATGTAACTTTACCATTAGAAGACCAAATATGTATATATTATTCAAGAGCAGAGGAGAACAAACCTTAGACTAGTAAAAAGGGGAAATAAATTATCATGAACTGCTCGAAGCATGTTGTTTAAGTGTTTAAAAAAATAAATGATAGCGGTATTTTATGCCCATAAAAAAATCTGTTCACGTAATTTTAGTCGTCATATGTTATCAAAATAATTGTGGATAAGTAAAGTTGCTTTGGTTGTTAGTCCAATTAAAGAATGAGATGCAATAGTACGACAAAGGGACTTGTGACAGCATAATATCTAACACATCATTTGTAGATTTTGTTGGCTATTGTGTCTTTGGTATATTTTGTAAAAGGGCGGAACACCACTGTGCATGCCTATCGCATGGACTTCTCAAATCTATTCTTTCAATTACAATATATGTAGGTCTAAAGTGTCACTATAGTGTGTGATTTAAAGTCTCCAGCTATATGTCGTGGCCACGGGAACCGTAATCCGACAAATGCTCTCCAAGCACAACCTTGTTTAGTTTTTATGTTTAAAGAACCAAATATGTGTGGGGAGGGTAGGCTACCCACTTCACCACCAGAAGTGGGTCAGTTCTGAGGCTGGGACTAGCTGGCTGGGTGAGTGGAGAGAAGGGAGAGAAGGGAGAGTAAAACTGGGGTATTTTCAATCTTCTTTAGAGTAGTTCAATCAGGAAATATATTTGCGTAATGTAAAATATATGTTAGTAAAATTACATTGCATAATTCAATGAGAAACACATGTTATATGTAATGAAAAAGTTTTTTTGTTGTTGAATGTAAAAACGTTTTGAAGTGTATGGGGTTTGAACCCACATCACCAAACAACTTCAGATTACAAGTTCAACACTCTAACCACTAGGCCACAGAGACCACACATGATTACTAGTCTCAATTCATACACAATTTTGTATAATGTTAATCAACAAGTATTTCTTTTATTATTAAACCGCATAGACCATACTTTAATCCTAGCATACATGAGGGGTGGCTTAGTATTAGACCTGGGTACAAATAATAGAGGATGGCTTAGTTGAATAATAATCAGAAAAATATATGGCTTAGTTTAATAATAACAAAAACAATAGATATTACAACAAAAACAATAGATATTGATAGTGAAAAACAGGATGTGTGAAAGACCAGACCAAGTGAATTGTATACTGACTGTTTGCATAGATCGATATTGCCTTTCTTGGATGTTTTTTGTTTTTGTTTTTTTTGTTCCATTAGTTGTTGATATGATATCCAGACACCTCGCCAACAGATACCATAGCCCCATCAGACTCTGGCGTTCTGCACGCCCCCTAGTCATGGTGGTGGTGTGGTTTTCTTTTCACGTCAGGACAGATTCCAGCATCACGTCGCATGACAAGGAATGATTGATGGAGTGATTGATTGAGTGAGTTTCTGGGGTCCTCATCCCCAATGGCTAACTATAGCTGTGTTTACACGGGCAATTCCAAACCGATTTAGGACAAAGCAATTTATATGAATCGATTTAGGGGGGCGTTTACACGCACCGAGTTTGAAGGCGGAAATCGATATCTGCGCATGAGCAAGTCCATACAAACCAGCGTCAGTTTCGGTTAGTCGACGTCGCCAGTAGAGAATGGATTCGACCTAGATCTGTATGGACTGAATCGTATTGGTTTGGAACGGTCAAAACTTCTGCTGGCCAGTGAAACCCTAAAAATAAATGATGAAAAAAATATCTGTGGACAGCTAGCAGTTTCATAGACTAAATTCTATAATATGCACTTTTGATCGACTGGAAAGTCAACAAACTAAGGTCTCGACTGCGCATGCGTGTGACACGCTTCAGCTAGATCGCTTCATCTATACTACCTCGCAAAGTGGTTTACATGTACCGATTTATAAGAATCGATTCAGCCCTAAAACGCCACAGCATCGCGTTTACATGGCAAATGTAAATCGATCTATGCAAGTGGTTTTATATGAGGCGTTTTAACTCGCCCGTGTAAACACAGCTATTATCTAAGGTCACCGACCTGAGACAGTGCCTTACTGGTGGGCTTTTATGGTGTTGGCTGCCACACTGAGATGCTGTGCCATCAGCACCATAATACATACACCGACCCAAGTAATTAGTGGCCTATCCTAGTAAAGCTACAGCCATAGCCAGATTTGGGTGCGGGCCGGGATCACACCCACGGCTCTCACATGCAATGAGGAAATAGTACTGCCAGACAGTGTATAGGACTGCAATATCTAGAGACATATGATCTACTCACCACATAATACCCCACTCACACTACGGCCAACGTCCGCTTTTGACCGCCTTACAACCAAAATGGTGACGACCTCCATGTGACCGACTCGCTACATTGAATCAAAGATGCGGCAGTCGCCGATGTTTAAGGAGGTTGATCGCCAAGCGGTCACCAACCAAAATTTTGATGTTCCTGGTGTGGTGGTCACTGATGTTTAGGGGGTTGATCACCGAGTTGGTGACTGCTCAGTGACAAAAATTCTCACAATCCTGACGCGGCAGTCGCCGAGTGGCCACCAACATCTCATGACCACTCGCCAACTGCATAGGTCGCAAGTGCAGCAGCTGGAACCTCCTTACGACCAAAATCTTTCGAAATTGTTGCCGATCATTCGCCGACTGGTCGTAAGGTCATATGGTGGTCACCAACCGATTGTAAGCGAACGCAAGCCTGCTGTGACTGGGGTATTAGACATGCACTTTATTTGACTGAATATATTTAAGCTTACACTGTTAGAAATAAGTCAAACCTACAGTTCTACAAAATTGAGAACACAAAATATCTGAAACTTTGTGATAGATACATACATTCTTTTTGTTCGTGAAATGATTATTGTACTACAAAACAGATGTAATGTAAAGTTCTAATCGTCTATAATATGCAATTTAAATGTTAATATTTCTTCTTTAAACAAAATTCAATTTGTATATTAAAAGAAAAAAAAGTGGGCACATACTATTTTACACGGCAACTTAGATTAAATTTTCCCGAGGTAGAATCTTTTCCCCCAGTGACTATCACCTTGGCTGTCTTAATTTGAGTTAAAAAGAAGTATTGATATTCGAAGAAATATAACTGGTGCACAGATAAATCATTTAATTTACATCGAAAGAGGAATCTACTTTACTTGAAATGAGTCTTTCACTTAGTGACATGCACATACTTTCAGAAGGGAGGGAGCTCAGTTGAAGAAAAAAGGGTACTCCCCTAGCTTAATTTATTTTTTTAAATCCCTTTGACTAAAAGGGCAGTTTTGATATGAAGACGAGAATGGGCAGTGGCTCAAGCACCCATCCCCGCTCCTCCCACCCTCACCCTGCAGCCCCATGCCTGGAGTCTATTCTTACTAGTCCATCCTTGCAGTGACTTGACTCTACAAGTTACTACTGCTTAGTAATGGTGACGCTTGTGAAAGCTTTTGTCCCGGTTGCTGATGCAATGACACGGCTTGCTTTGGTAAGGAACATAAACTTGTAGGCCCTACACACTGAGGGCAGCGTGGTTACGTGAACAAGTGATGTCACCGTTTAAAAGATATCACAGTTAACTAAAAGTGTGATGTACAGTTTCTGGATTCTGTGTTCAGCGGCGGTCAGCAGCAGCTTCGTTGAAAAGATTATTAAATGAATAAGTGCCGAATGATATCACAATATAAATATAATATATACTCAGTGGATGGTGCGAATTTATTTAAAGTTGCATAGGCCGAGGGTTGTGAGTTTCGGCATTTATTTTTTAAAGATAAATACATTAGAATGATTATTATAATCTAATTTACTTCAGTTTCAAGTAACTTATTTTAAATTGCTATCTTTGGAGATATTTGAAATGAAAAAATGCGAAATGTTGACACCATATGTTTCAACAGTCACCGATTCTACTAAATTGGCTTAGTATTCCCTTCTATGCAGCGACATATACATCGCAACTTCACCAGTATCTAAGTAGGATCAAATCTATACAAGTGTTTTGGTTATGAAAATTTGATGTTTTCATCGGAATATGCAACTTTAAATTAATGGTCATTATCTTTAATGATACACATGTGACTGGACAGACAGTTTAGACTAAATATTCCTTAATGGGGGACATGTGGCGTAGTTCATTTTCCGACACTTGGTGGCGCCTCGGTAGTAGTGGGCCTACGCGGTCATTGACAATGCTTTGAGTTTGCCGGTACGCGCAGTGCAATACGTATATTTTATTCAAAATTAATAGAAATACAGAACCCTAACCTTAGAAATTATGATATAATCGAGTATTCGACTGTGTATGTTTTCTATATGTATACCGACCAGTGGTTTGTGTCTAGGCCATGTGGGTTTAGGAGGACTAGTTGCTGACTTACAATCTTAGATATGCCGATGACAGTGTCATACTGCAGACAGTGACAAACCTGAGATTAGTGATAGTCAAAAGTGGAATACTATTCCATGAATGATCCGAAGCCAAAACGTTATAAGTAAAAGACAGATAACCAATGTCAATATACCATAGATGCAAAATACAAGTATCCGTTCTATATCTTGGACAATGATTACAAATGATGGATGTGGAGTTAAAGAGTAACATAGCGACATTTCTAAATGTATTGAGTTACATCAGTAGATATTGCTCAAGGAGCGTATCTTCAGTGTTATGCGTGGTTACTCTATGTAGGGGCGAGACATGGACATCTCTATGAAGATGACAAACGGCGCATTTGAGATGTGACTTATGAAGATGATGAAAAGTCGGACAGGTCACCACAATAGTATCAGGAAATGAAAGATACGAAAGCTTTTTCCACTTACAACAAAGAAACTTATTATTTGCCACTCATTCGTCGAGTTCATATACGACATTTTGAGTGTTAAACAGAAGATACATCATGTTTACAAATATTTCACAGTGGCAGCTTGAATATTACGTCTATCAGAACAGCACAACATCGGGACAAGTGGAGAACCATTGCATCCAACCCTCGACTAGAGGATGGAACTATTGATGATTGATACATATCCAGATCAATATATTAATTTGTAAAATGACTGTGTATTTGTGTTGCTATTTAGGGGGGCGTTGGGTTTGTTTGTTGGGGTTTTATATCATAGTAACAGCTAAGGTGCACTAATGACGACTTTATATTGGTTTACCAATTCTGCAGGCACCCTGACCCGTCACATTATCCTGGAACTGAGCCAACCATTGCTTGCCCTAGGAATGCCTAACGCCAGGCAAGGTAAGTGACAAGGATCAATGTGATATATCTTTGGTTTGACTCGGTTTGGAATCCTAGATCAATCCCGCAATCTCCTGCAGGGGACCCACTTGGGTGAGGATGCACTATACTTCTGATCATCTGGGACAAATATCTTTCACGGTTTCCCCATCAAGTAGCTTTCAAGTGCAACTTGTAACGGCGTAGGTATGGAATTTACCAGCAAACAAGATTAATTTGAAAACATTCTATTATACTTATAATTTAATGTAGTTGGCGGAAAGGGGGGAGTGAGGGAGATTCTTACTCTTTTTCTACTAATGTTTTGAATTTAGTAAGTGTGTCAGCAAATTGGAAAGTTGATTTTTGAGGCAGTCATTCATAGGCTCTGGTCTCTTATGTACATTTATGGACATAGCTGAATGGCAGTCTGAGTATTCACGCGTGATCTGTATGCACATTCATCCATATTCCCATGCTATTTACCACCCACCCATGACCCCCCACCCGACCAAGAAAGGTTAAATCTATTGCATCAGCACCACCATCAGACTGCTTAGGACAGATCTCGCCGGGGAGAGGAAGGGGGGGGGGGGAGGGGCGGACTTCCGCATTAATGAGGATGTGTGTGTGTATACACATACATACATAGATATGTATGTACGTATGTATACATGTATGTATGTATACATGTATCAGGGATGAAAGTAGTCTCCGGGAAAAAAAGCGGAAATGCAGATATTTTCCCATATGTTTAGCATTGTCAGGGAATCGCGGGAAATTTATACTGATATTGCTGCGGCGTTTAGAGCATTTATTAGTAGTACACGCTGATAGTGCTGCAGCATCTGCACCACGTATTGGTATAGATCTATGCTGATGGTGCTGCAGGATTGAAAAATCCCGGAAATCCGTGGAGATCTTTCATCCTTGATGTATACATGCACACACAATCAGCACCACCACCACCAGTCTGATTAAGACAGATCTCACCGGGGAGAGGAGGGGGGCAGACTTCCACATTATAGACTGTTTCTCTCGGTTTAGCCCCTCTCCCCCTCTGTCTACTTAGGTTTACCAGTATCCACCACTAGTTGAAATACATCCATATATATATAGTAATAAAGGAACAGGAGCCTAGATTCTTCTCCGCTGTCCATTATAATATTTAATAGTATTTATTTATCATATGATGCTACCAATATGATCAGCTAGACGCAATAATTGTGTGTCAACCTAAACTAGTTGAGGTGCTACACCCAATACTTGTTGCTTGTTCTGTGTATGCAGCCTGCACGAGCCTGCCAACTCATACCGTCTCATTGGCTTATGACGTCACTGGCTGCGTCAATAATCTATCTCGTGCACACCCGCGCGTAGTGGCGTGAATATGCCATTGTCAGTACCGGAGACCAGACTCGCCCAGTAGAACCTGCTCTAACTTGGTCCGCTCTTCGCTGAGCAGACTGGACACAACTGTAGCGTTATGGTGCTGTCACATTACGACGTTTCTCACCGGCGTGCCGCCAACGCGCTAAATATATTCAACGCGTCGAGAAACGTCAAACTTTTCGGCGTCTTGGGAGAAAAGTCGACGCTTGACCCAGTTTCACCCGCGTCTGTCAGCGCTTGTCAACGTTCCGCCCGCCGGTTGCCAGCATGTTATCGACGTGTCGACAGCGCGTTAAACCCTCGGTGGGTTGCCAACGTGTTATCGGCGCGCTGACAGCGTGCAGCGTAGGAATGGCGCGTCATTAACGGGTGCCTGGATAATGGGGCTGTCACACTACGACGTTTCTCACCAACGCGCGTCGACGCATGCCGACGTGTCGCCTTTTTGGGCGAAACGCCGGCACACGTCGGGACGCGTTAGCGGCGCGTTGATACACGTTGACTGATAGCAACGTGTGGATGGACACGTCGGCGTGCATCAGGGCGCGCCGATCGTTTTGTGCTTGCACAAAACTTTCGACGCACCCCGACGGGTTGGAGGGGGCGTTACGGACGCGTTAACAACACGTCGAAACCCGTTGACTGGTTGCAAATATTTTGCACGTTGCCGGCACGCCGGCAGAAACGTCGTAGTGTGACAGCCCCATTAGGCGTCGGGTGGTTTGAGATACTCAAAGCCAAAACGCTGACGAAACGTCCGCAGAACACCGGGGGCGCGCCACAGACGCGCCAGCAACACGTCCAGACGCGCCCCCAACACGTCCAACGCGTCGAGAAACGCTGGAACAACGCCAATAACGCGCCCACTACCCGTCGATGGAACGTTACCGGCGCGTTGACGGGCCGCTCGCAGTTTGCCGAAAAATCCCCAGCATCTATCGATATTGATCAACGTGCTACTAGCGAGCCGGCAACACGCTGGTAACGTGTGTCGACGTCCTGCAAACGCGCCCATAACGTGCGATCCAACACGTTGGCGCGCGTCGGCCCGCGTCAAAAGTTTTGTGCAATCACAAAACATTGGATGCGGCCCAACGCGTGCCAACGTGTTGATCGAGACGTTGCTGTCACCCAAACTGTACCGACGTGCCACTAACGCGCCCCGACGTTTCTCCCCGACGTTTCGCCCAAAAAGGCAACACGTCGGCACGTTGGTGAGAAACGTCGTAGTGTGACAGCACCATTAATACAACACTGCATACTAGCACCCGATCTACCGCTTGCGACGTTAATAGGTTTGCTTGTTGGGGGCTTTACGTCCTAGCAACATCTAATGTCATATCAAGACGGCGTTAATAGGTTCAGAAAACAAGAGAATCCACCGATCTAATTACCACTCGGCAGATGAATTTAACACTAGTCTCAGGTTCAAACTGTGTGTGCTCATGTGAGATATATCTACATAATCACACTAGCTTGTATTTTCATTAAATATTTTATTTTATAGTTATATTTTCAGTAATTGTGCATAGTGTCGGAATGACAAAGATCATATTATGTATGTATGTATGTATGTACGTATGTATGTATGTATGTATGTATGTATGTATGTATGTATGTATGTATGTATGTATGTATGTATGTATGTATGTATGTATGTATGTATGTATGTATGTATGTATGTATGTATGTATGTATAACGGCTTTGGAATACAATATATATTCCAGTGGCGATGATTACCTAGAAAGCATTGACTTTTAATTGTATTGGGTTCCAAGTATGTTCTCGGGTTAGAATCTAAGCCGATGCATAATGCGGAGATCGTTGTATCCAGAGATTTAAATATAAAACAGATAAGAGCTGACAGGGGAGGGAGTCGCCTCATCCCACACCTGACTCCTTTCCATGGGTGTCCCATTCTAGAAAATGCATACTGTTAGTGTTACCTCCGGACAAACCAGGGTCCTCACCCCAAACACCTTAAACCTAACTACAAAACGCTGCTTTAATTCATGATTTATTCCATGTTATATTCAGGGTATGTAGGCATGTGAAGATATGGAATTCAAGGCTATTTCAAAGCTGTTTTTGTCAGGAATTCAAGACTATTTTCATTTGGATTTCAGGAAGAAGAAAAAAGAATGACAAACAGTGATTTCAGACAGTGGGGACAGTTCAATCGAATTATATTCAAGGCTTTTCAAGACTAATTACCCAAAATAGGTTAAATCTAAGGATTTTCAAGGCCTTGAAATGGGGCAAATAAAGCTCAAGTTTTTTCAAGACGTTCCAGGCTCCGTATGGACCCTGCATATTTGATCACCGATAAACCTTTTTCTGCTCTTAAATCTGAGCTCTTTAAACAAACAAAAAAGAAGTTATGAATTAAATTAAATGCGATGAGAATCTTTCACTGACCTAGTGCATCGATACGCCCGCCGCTGGACGACACTGTGTAAGTGCGCCGCACATTAACCACCACCATGCGGTGGTACAGCGACTGGATGATCAGCTCCTCCACCGTAATCATCGCGCCGACTCCAGGAGGCGCTCACGGACGGCACGGCAAGCACTACACCCACGTGGCGTGATACAGTGCACATGCGCACAGAAGCACCGGAAATGACACTTTGCGTAGGCACCGACTCTCCATTGGTATGATGCGTGGCCAGTCAGTGGACATCTGTTGTTTGATAGTGGTGGTGGTGGGTAGATCGGGGAAGACAGAATAAAACCGTGAGGAGCATTACGTGCTGGCTGCATGTGTTCTGTGTAAATGGCGGCATGAGTGGTTTTCTGGGGCACTGTTGAGATGTGTTTATGTATGTGTATGTGTGTATATGTGTATGTGTGCATATGTGCATATGTGTATATGTGTATATGTGTATATGTGCATATGTGCATATGTGTATATGTGTATATGTGTATATGTGTATATGTATATATATATATATATAATATATATATATATATATATATATATATATAGTATAGTTATACGAGTCTTACCTTGGTACAGATGATGGATAACTGTTGTTTTACCGAGGTATAAGCCTCGGATAGATGTGGGCTAGGGAGAGGTAAGCACGTCCGGTACCAGCAATCTTAACCTACTTATTGAGGATAAAAATGACTTTCAAAACAATGGATACTATTACTTTACCGAAAAGGTACACCAACGGAATAGATGTGGCAGGGTGTGGCGGGAGGGCCCTAGCCCACATCTATCCGAGGCTTATACCTCGGTAAAACAACAGTTATCCATCATCTGTACCAAGGTAAGACTCGTATAACTATACTATTTTACCTCGGTAAACAGCCTCAGGCTAGCCTCAGGCTAGGGAGACCTTTACATAATTCATTTTTATCCTTAATATCATTCTTTCTTATTATTATAACATTCTAAATTTTTGTTCTCACCTATTCTTGTTAGTTGGCGAGAAGACGCTTTGCAACGCCGGTAGGCTTTTCTAGTCGTTTATTATAATGTTTTGCAAACGACTTAGCCGTCTTCCAGCCTGCATGCGCTAGTATTCTTTTCACAGAAATACCAAGCACCCGTGCCTTGGAGACCATGGCTCCTCTAGTTGAGTGGGAAGAGTATTTACTCGTATCCACTCCAGCCAATTTCAACACCGTAATTGTCCATCTGGCAAGTGTGTCTCGTGAAATCGCCTTATGTGGCTTTATAAAGCTCACTAATAGTTGTTGTGATGCACGTAAATCCTTTGTCTTGTATATATAAGCCCGTATGGCCGACACAACACATAATTTCCGATCATTCGGAAAACAGTCTAAGTGAACCGTTGATAAAGGGTCACCTAACGTGTTCGATTTGAGCAATTTTTCTAAATCAAATGTAGCTTGTTCCTTGTCTATTTCTAATCCAGTTAAGGATAAAGCAACAATCGTCTGTCCTCTGTGTCCGGTTACTAACAATAACAGGACCGCAACCTTAAAACCTAACTGTTTTATATCTAACCACGAGTTGTGAGGCCAAGCCTGAAACAACTTAAATACTATAGAAACATCCCAAAACCGACTATACTTTGGTTTTGGAGGATTCCTTTGATAAATCGAACGAAGTAAATAACAAAGAACATAATGTTTTCCAACTGTTTCGCCATCAATTCTAGGTAATATAATTGATAACGCACACCTCGCCGCATTAATCGATCCAAAGGAAAGTCCTTCATCCTCTAGAGAACGAAGAAACCGAGCTACTTGTGAAATCTTTGGATTTGTTGGCTTAACTTTCATTAACAAACAATGTACACCCCATTTCTTTAAATAGGTTGTATACATTTTGACAGTTCCTGGCCTCCAGGCATCCGATACTATCCTATCCTCAGTAATTCTGTCCAATCCAAATTGCTGTAGCTGCTTCCTTAGAAAAGGAATGCCAATAGGGGCGTCGTTGACACGTCGCCGTGAACCACTAGCGGTCCGTGGTGCGTCAGATTCCCGAGTTTTCTTGGGAATCGTATATGATCTTTTGCCAGTTGTGAAACTGCTGGCAGCCAAGGTTGCGTGTCCCAATCGGGCACCACCAGTATCGCATGTGTCCCTTCCAAGCCGATTTTTCTCACTACTCGGCTGATAATGCTAAATGGTGGGAAAATATAAAAATAATTATTTTCCCAGGTAATAGCAAACGCATCTACTTTCCAAGCATCCGGTTCAGGATGCCAAGAAACATAACAGGGTAACTTGTTATTATTTCGTGATGCAAACAAGTCAACTTCAGGTGTACCCCATTTTTCACAAACGAAGTTAAACAAAGGTGTAGAGAGAGACCACTCTAAATGGTCATGGAATTTTCTACTTTTATAATCTGCAAGTGTATTTTGTGACCCTGGAATATGCGCTACAGTCAGCCAGACTTGTTGAGCCTGTGCCCAGTTCCAAATCAGTTTAGATAACTGATTGCAAGACTTTGATTTAGTTCCACCCATGTTACGAATATATGCCATGGCAGTAGTATTATCAGTTAGTATTCTAACCTGTGATTTATTTATCTTTACTAAACTACGTAAGCCCAGATAAATAGCGCGCAATTCTAGTGCATTAATATAGTCTGATTTTTCATCATCAAGCCATCTACCTCCTGTTGTGACCCCATCTCGATGAGCTCCCCAACCTTCTAATGAAGCATCAGTAGTAATTACTGTATTAGGTTCCGCCATGCGGATTGGATTTGGTGAACTTGCTATATGTTGCATCCACCATCCAATATCCTGTAACCCTTCTTGCGAAATAAACATCTTTCGCTCAAAATTGCCTTTAGTTCGTGCTAACGCTAAATTTTTATCTATTTCTAGCGACTTAATATGGGCCTTCCCATATAACACAGCAGGTGCATATGATGTCATTATGCCAATAAGAACAGCAACCTGTCTAATTTTAGGCTTTGATAACTTAATAAGCTGAGTCGCTGTAGTCATAAACTTAATTAGTTTTTGTTCTGTTATCGACACTGTAAGGGACTGTGTATCCAGAATAAACCCTAAACATTTGAGTTGTTTTGTTGGTTTAAACACTGACTTTTGTCGATGTACATAAAACCCCAATTTATTGAGTAATGCACATAAATCCAAAACTGCATTCACACAACCAATTTGTGTTGATGCTATAATAAAAGAATCATCTATGTATGGAAACATTATGTGACCCTTCCTCGCCATTACCGAGAAAACAGGTTTAAGCAATTTAGTAAATAAACGAGGCGCACAAGCTAAGCCATTCGGCATGCAGGTAAACTCATAGAGTTGGTTATCCCAAATAAATCGAAGAAATTTTCGGTATTGTTCCATTATGGGAAGCGTATAATATGCATCTTGTAAATCAACACTAGCCATCCACGCATCTGGTGTAATCAGATCTCGTGCCGTATCTAGAGAGAACATTTTAAAATGTCGATATTCCACCCTTTTATTAAGGATTGTTAAATCCAGGATCATTCGAACATCACCATTAGGCTTCGGTCTCGAGAAAATGTTTGAAATAAACTGTCCTGAACAGTGTGTCACTTTTTGTATAATTCCTTTCTCAAAGAATTTATGTACCTGTTTAGTTAGTGCCTCTCGTTCAACTGGTTGAATGTTATATGGAAAAGGTATTATACTTTGTACAGGAATTTGTGTGAAGGGAATGTGAACACCCCTAACTATTTTTAAAATTTCTTGGTCACTAGTAATTTTGTGCCACTCAGAAATATGATTACTAATATTACCAGCCACAAAGTTGCTTACAGTTTGTGTGTTTTTAGAGGCTGCAGGGACTTGTAAAGTTTGTGTTTGGACCTCTACTTGGACCCGCCCCTGGGGAAAGGTCTCGACGAGTTGAACCCTCGGCCTATTGGCCGTGCGGTGTTGTCGGTCCAGCCTGGGCGAGCGCCCCGGCCCCGAAACCCTTGACCGAAGTTTGAACTCGGTCTGGTTCCTCTGGTGAACCGTCGTGGACGAAAATCCCCTCGTGACTTTTTGAAACGAGGAGCTTCCTGTTTCTTCTTGCCATCCATGTTTTTGCCACTCTTGGCTGCAGTCTCTACCTCTTTATAGAGGTATTGTAGTTGACCGCCAAACATCTTGGTGTTATCTAAGGGTTTCCCTTTAATCGGCTCTGGAGCAAGATAAAGCGTAAACTCCTTCCCCTCATTATCGGTAACCTTCTTAGAGCGAGCCACTTCCTTGCCAGCATCTGTGCAAACTGACTTGAAGACATTTTCATATCTTCGATACGACAGGTAATTACCTGCCGCCGCTAACACTGCAATGCCTTTGTCCATTGTCTTAGCCAAAGACGAGAACTTATTTTCACTCTGCATCCTATTAGCCACCGGAACAATAGCTGTTAGGGTAGCCAACACTGCCTTATGCACTGTGTGCAACACATCCTCAAACTTCTTACGGTCATCCGTCATATTGACATCCCGATCCATTTCTTTAATGATGGAGTTGGGAACACCCTTTATGCCTGTTAACTCATCTCCTAACTTGGAGATAACCTCCGCCGGTTTAAACGTGCGGAAATGACCATTCACGGTCTCGCGCATAAGCGTAGTGGTTTTAACCCGCTTAGCCTTTGGCTTCTCCACCTTCTTAGCCACTTTAGTGCCAATGTCCGCATAGACACCTTCATATATAGTGTCTGAGTCTGATTCCGTAGAAGTAGACTCAGTGGACGAATCAGAAGAAGAATATTTCCTCTTCCTCTTCTTCTTTTTGGACTTAGTCTTCCGCTTTTTGCGAAAACCAGTCTCTGCCCGCTCCTTGGTGAATTCATCACCCGAAGAAATCACCTGTTTCTTCTTCTTCCTCCGTTTAGGAGAAGGAGGAGGAGGAGCCTTAAGCTCCACCGCTGAGTCTGTGTCCAAGAAATCCTCATACGAATCCTCTTGGACACTCGGCCTACGCCGCTTCCGAGACACGGGCGATTTGGAAGTCAAGATGTGGCTTTCCAACAGTGCAAAGCGAGCCTCCCAATCTGGAGGCGCAGGCACATCAGGCACTGCGTCCTCGTCCGGGTCGGAGAGGATATGCGCCCGGGGCTGTGTCGACGGCCCTGCCGACAACACAGGTGAGGAGTCGTACTCCTCGTCCACTCCACTCGGAACACGCCCCTCGGCTGCTGCTGCACCGCGCTTACTCCGCTTCGTGGCCATCGGGAACTGTAAACAAAGATTTTTGGTCAGTCCTGGTATATATATTTGTCACAATTTGGTTGTTTCAAACTCAATTGGACATCTGGTGGTGTTAGAGAACGTGTTTATACCGTTATAACACAGGCGTAATAAGCTAAATTTGTGCGTGGATTGTGGGTCAAGCCCAAATCTTTACGCGGGGTCGGGACCAGTGTATCGGCCCGCCCATCCCTCTGTTCCGCACACTTCTCCCACCTGTGACTACTACGTCAACAAGTTGGAGAAAATGCTACGAAACTCGGAGAAACGCCTGAAAAAAATGTGTCTAGGGGAGTCTATAAAAGAAACCCAGGAGCATCTCCAACATTACTCTCTATTAGAGTACGAGAGAATTTCCACATGAGATAGGGCGAAACCCACATCTCTACCCATAGTCACACGGTGACCCGGGTGTTGACAGAACCGCTAATGACCGGTTTGGTTCCTTCGAGAACCCCACTCGAGTGTTCTATCCTTGGTTGTTTATAACCAAATAACTCGTCCAAATTGGACCAACGAAAGTCTAAACTTTCCATATTGATGCTCTAATGCATCATAATTAAGCTAACCACAGTTTTTATTATACTTACTGCGTATTTGCTTGTATGTAGACTAATTTTGCCGGAGCAACCCAACGACACGTTATCCAGTCGTGAGTTGTATATATATGCTAATTGCTGGTACCGGACGTGCTTACCTCTCCCTAGCCTGAGGCTGTTTACCGAGGTAAAATATATATATATATATATCGAGATTCATAGGCGCTTTGGAGGTGACCTTTGAAACTGGATCACAAAATCATACTAAAGTCAGAGAACAGTAGTATAAGACTATGGACAAATTTCAATTTTAAATATTGGAGTTGTCGGTTATCGAGTTCAACATGTGCTGAATGCATGATTCGTGAGGTGATACTTATTAAAGGAAATTTCTTGAGTCAATTATGGGCACCATCCCCCCTGCCAAGTTATTCTAGATAAATTTAATGCAGTAGGCCTACAGTATGTGAATCCGATTTATCCTGATATGATATTGCAGTCTAGGATACTAAATAGGCTATAATATTTTATCCTATGTTCCCATTCTACTAATCTATGCTGTACACAATTTAAAATTCCATGTAAATTGTGATTGTTTGTATTGCGCTCAGAAAACCCAACGAATTGTTTATATATATCTAACCTCATAGGTAAGGTAAATGGTGGATATATATATACACAAATCACCACCAAAAATGTGCATTGCCATGTGATTGTGTTATTCTTAACAGCATAGTTTTAAAACCGAATAACCAACACAACCTCGCGTAGATAAATAACAAATGAAGTGGCAACACTGTAGTGTTTATTTAGTTATTAGATAATTAAGTTATTATAATAAATGGCTTTACCAGGCAGATAAATGAATGAATAAAAGAATGAGGAGTAAGCGCTAGTTATACTGTAGAGATTAACGACTCCCCGGCCAGTTTAAGGAGTGTAAAGGTAGTTAATGTACGTAACAATGTTGGCACTGTGACCATCCAGATAACAATAAAAGCGTTCCATATAGAATTGTTACTGGCACTGACATTAAAGTTGCATAGTCCGATGGCGTTTGAATTTTCTATTTATTTTTTAGATAAATATATTAAATTGATCGTTATAACCTACTAATCATTAGCTCGGAGTCATTTTGATGAGAAATGGCTAGTTTTGAAGCAATTTGAGCTGAAAGTCAAAATACTTTCGACGAGCTTTCCAAAGGTCCTCCATCAGCTCACACCACGATGGTCACGTGGTGTGAGCTGACCTAGTAATGGCTAGGTAGTCTGGTCTCCTACTATTTCTACTGGCCACACACACACACACACACAATATGCCCATTGATTGTGTTGGTGAGGGTGGGGGTGGGGATTGGGGATTGGGCATTTAGTTGCATGGGGTGCATATCTGATTATCACACTCCCTGTGGGGCGGGGGAAAGCGGAGGGGGAAGGGAGGGGCGTGGGGGTTAGGTGGGGTGTCATCAAACTTCCACGATATGTCCTGGAACCTGACAAAGGTCATATATGGTACTGGGAATGAGGGCAAGACTATTGAGGTCACAAGATTGACTTGATTGGTTAAGGGCTTCCCTGTCTGATGCCATCTCAAAGTAGGTATTTACAGGGATGAGTTAGTAAATTCACTGATTATTCTGCATATGCTGTCCCAAATCACTAGTTAATGCAGCAATATATAAGTTGGATATATAGAATCAAATGTAAATAACTGTTTTGGTTTTGAAAAATTTATATTTTATCGGACCATGCAATTTTAAACACCTGCTCAATGGATATAATTATGATATGATACAGATGAATAAAAATCACGTTGCTAATATTTTAAAAAACAAGGTATATAACAGAATATATCAAAATAATGAACAATTTCAATTTCCTTTGGCCATCGTTATATAAGCAGCTGTATTCAAACTCCTTTCAGATATAGACTACTAGTAGTAGTAGTACTACTACTAGACTAGTAGTACTACTACTAGGCCTACTAGTAACTAGTAGGCCTAACAACAAATAATTACGGAGCCTTAGTATAAGTTAGTATCTAGGGCAAGTTATGCTTGAATAATGCGTATTTTCTCTTTAAATATATAACCAATTCAATAAGGATTGACCCACGTCAAGATGCCAACAAATTAGCTTATACTAAATTAGAGTTTACTGGCATTGCCATTGGAGAAGTAAGTCGTCGGAGTTTTATCAAACTTCCAGTTCGAATGGAACGCGAAGCCAAAGCCAAGCCCAAGGCAAAGCGCCAAGCCCAAGGGTGGATGTGTCTGGCAAATGGATTAGTAGGTAATCGCTCATTAACAGATGACGAGACGGCGCGCATCAACCAATCTCAAGGTCAAGAAAACCTACAAAAGGAACAAATATTGTTCAAGCTAAAAACAATTACGCGACAGTAACAGCATGCCAGTTCGAATGAATGAAAACCCAGCCAGTGCCAGTGGTACTGGTATTGGCGCCAGTGCACCTCCAAGTCGCACTCAGTGAGTCAGTCACGTCAATGTCACGCAGCCTATTCCAGTTATCGAGCAATCACTCTCATTTCAAAATAAGATTGACACTAATTAATAACAAATCACATCTGAATACAAAGAGCAATCCCGACTATCTCACCTGTGACAGCTACCCGATTAGTCAGTGTGAACATGCATACCATCCCTAGTACTACTATCTCCTAGTAGTAGTATAGTTCCATCCCGACTCGGACAGTTCTTGCTCTAGTCTTGACACGACAGTCTGAGTGATGGTAAATAAACGCGCGCGCGTCGATACTCCTTTTGGTAGCACGTCAGCGACGTGTTTAATCCCATTTATCCGTTTCCTATTACAGCTGGGTTTCGGATGAGTTTTGTTTATATATGTTGAGCTCATGAAATCCATTTGGGTTGCAATCTACCATCCGAGTCATGTTATTTACTCGCTTAAACGAGGGCGTAATCGATTAATCGACTCTGGTCACCCGAGCCACTTTTTTGCGCATGCGCACATCCTGCAGACTCGGGTCGAATAACCGAATAAGCTTCTGCACGCTCTGGGTGGAAACAATGGTGGCTTAATCTAAAACCTAATTATTTGTTTTAATAACCAATATAAGTACAGCAAAATAGGATTTAAAGTATATTAGGATCGTATAAGCTGACAATCTGGGTTATTTTTTAAAAAAGCATTAAAACAACTTATAGTGGTAGCTGTTATCCTACAGGTACCAGCTCAGGCTTTCCTAGCAAACCCCAGCCAAGAGGTGGGTTACTGGCGTCGGGTCGTTTTGCACACGGCACGTGTTTTTGTCGACTCCACTCGCGGTGTTCGATTTGAAATTCTGACGACTCGGGTGTCCCGAGTGCCCGGGTCGTGTTAATCGATTACGGCCGCAGTGACCAGTCAGCAGGAGTCATGATGATAAGCAAAATAGTGCTTAGAAAGTGAAAAGCTAACCAGGCCTCCCCTTGCAATATTTTCTTAGATCAAACCAGGAAGAGGCCGGTACGTAGCTGGGAGATGACAGAAGAAAGTGGGCGAAGTGGGGTCCGAACAACAATTCGAAGAGCTGAAACACTTGAATTCATATGCATATATCACAAGTGTTACACAAAATTAGCTTTTCTTACAGCACAGGTTTACCCTAAGCCCCGTTCACACTGGCGAGTTAAGCCGGCCTAACTAGTTTGGCTTGTCTAGTTCGACTCAAATTGGTGGTGTGGACGTGATGTTGGGGCGACTTAGGCATGAGCCGAATCGAGGTAGATTAGATGAAGCGAACTAACTTAGGTCGGCCTATGTTGCATGTGTGGAAGGTAACGTATTAGATTGATTGGTGGTTGCTTTACGCCGTGTCGGCAGCATAGGCCATATTCATGGAGAGAAATGTTTGTTTTTTGTTCAAACCATCGCTTTTACATGTAAAAGCAGACAATCAATTATGTGCCAATAGACACTAATTAAATTAGAAAGCTCACAATCATATATTTGTGGTCAAGGGAAACAAATTCCCATAGAAAAAGAAAAGTTTGATTAATAATTGATAGGATCCATTTAGTAAACTATATGAGGTGGTACAGTCCAGCCGCCCTCAAAAAGGCTAAAATGTTTTCCTGTTTTACCTTAGTAAAAAGGTCATGCATACTGTCTGCAGTGTAGAACCGTTGGAGCAGGGCCAAAAATCAACGCAACTTAGTAAAATGTGTTTGAGTGTCAGCGGGGACTGACACACAATACATTCAGGGGGAGGTTCCCCCTTGAGCAGAAAAGCATGTGTAAGCCACGAGTGGCCAATACGGCAGCGGCTAAGAACCACTTGGTCCCGCCGACCTCCCGCATGAGTCTGTGGTGGCTTTCCCACAGATGGTTCAATTTCTTTAAGTTTATTAATGTTTTCATCCCACTCATGTTGCCATTTGTATTGTATGTGGGTGGCTATTAGTGGTTTCAGATCAGAGTGAGGGATCATACACGGTTCAAGATCACAGTTCAGGGCCTTCTTCGCAGCCCGATCAGCTCGTTTGTTTCCTTGTATGCTGGCATGGCCAGCATACAAGGAAACATCAAGGTGGATATCATACCCATCCGTTGTCAGTTGGTTCATTTTATAAATGACCGCTGCTAGAATAGGGTGATCCGATGAGGCGGATTAATGACGTCACACACGTGCGCACTCAGCGATAGATTTGTTGTCATCCGGTCTGTTGTAAAATTGAGCAGAAATATACTCGAAACGTTATCATATCTAGCTGTGGGTCCCACGAATCTTTGCACCGTGAAAACTGGGAGGACGAGGAGGTCAGGTTCCTCATCGACATCTGGGCCGATGACAAGGTGCACTGTGAACTAGAACAATCGGGGAGGAACATACATGTATACCGGCGAATCGCCGCCAAGTTGAGCCGGCTTGGTGGCGGTAGGAGTGAACATGACGCTATTGCTTGCCGGACCAAAATTAAGAGCCTCACCCAGGCATACAAGAAATGTCGGGATAACAACAGGTAAGGGTTTTATCCATCCCAATGTTACTGGTCATCAATACACCAGCTACATCATCATTCCCCGCATGCGCTTGACACATCGTTGACACCAAAACACACACATAACGCCATTGAGTTTGGCACTACGCAATGGAACACTTGTTTTTTATTCTCGATTAATATACGGTAAGAATTATTACGCTTACGCTTGTGATATACAATGGCAATCTACTAATATGAGGAATAATGTTACACAACTAACCACAATTGTTATTTATTAACGTATTTATTCACGTCCTCCTTATTTTCAGTCGCAGCAGCCGGTCATTCCAAACATTCCAGTACTACGAGGAACTAGACGTCATCTTGGGCACAAGGCCAACTGCCGCCCCTCTCAACTACGTAGACATGGCAGTGATGGGACGCCAACAAGGTAACGGTAATTAACGTTTCTACACTTACGCTCACAGATTTGCTGATCGGTGATCTGAGCATAATCCATTTTGTCCTTATATGATACATGTCACACAGCTCTGTGGTAGCCGGAATCTTGTTGTGGCCGCCTTATATAATTTGCGTAAATAACTACACTTAATTTTGGTTTCATTGATGGGGATCAGTGTATTTTTTTCCATCCTGCATATATGGTTTGCCCCCCACAGCCTCCATGGTTTTTGGTCTATATTCAGACTGTTCACTTGCAGAGGATCTGACAGCTGACGGCCCTGTCGAGTTGGTTGTGGGCTTGGAGGTTGAAGCTGAGGTGGTGGTCGACGTAGAGTTCGAGGTCGAGGTCGAGAGTGAAGCCTCCTCACGGGCTGCCACTCCCGTCCCACAGGCCACGGCAGGCAGCCAGGCCCAGGCCCAGCAGGCGACCCAGCAAGCGACCCGGCAAGGTAATAATTTTTCTCATTCAACTGTTACATGGTGGCCCCCGTAACATGGCCTATAAGCGGCCGGCTTGTTTCCTAGTATGACAATTGCTTAGGCTAAGGTTATCGCTGTTATTGACACTGGTGACACTCCTCCAGCTGTGAAATGTATACATTGCGTTCGTAACATTCTCGTTAGTTATAATGTGTTGTATCCACTTCACAGATAGAACTTACAGCACATAACTGGACCATACTTAAGCTATGTCGGTTCAACTATTCAACCGGGTTAACGTGATCACAGGATGCAAACTAGTTACGTCGAATCACGCCTAACATTCTGACATTCTGAACATGGAATCGTACACCGTATTATTCATTACAGCTCCCTCTCACACATTACATCAAACATCATAGGGTAGGTGTTCAGGTTGCCCTCTTTATATTCCAGCAACACGCAAGCGGAGAGCGGTGGGAAAGAACGAGCGGTTCATGGAGAACCTGGTAACGCAGTATGTGTCGGCTCACAGGGAATCTACCGCTCTGTTCCGAGAAATGGAGGAGAAGCGGTTGAAAATCTCTCTCGAGCGGGATGAAAGGCGGCAGGAGCGCGAAAGGGAGGCCGAGGAGGCACAGAGGGTACACGAGAAAGAACTGATGCGGATGATGCTGACGCTGCATGGGCCTCAGCATCCGCCTCACCCTCAACAGATCCACACAGCCAGCACGGACGGCGTAACCCGGATCACGCTCCTCACACCCCCGAACGTCTCGGCCGATCCATCAACCAGCACCCCTAACCATAGCTTTTATGAGTTCCAGTAGTTTTTTTTCTTAAATAATGCTTAGTCTAACTACAACTGTAATAACTTTCTACATTGTTAGTTACATATAGAAATTAGTAAAATTCTGGAACAACGTAAAGATCCTAATTCCAAACAACAAAAATAAAGATACAATTACCTTATACAACAATGAGGGAATTGAAATCAGCAACAAGGATACAGCAAACATAATGAACAAACACTTTTCTACCATAGGAAATAAACTATCCAGAAAATTCAACTCTAACTGGGCCACAAGAGCACCACAACTAAACGTAGTGATAGGGGATTGCGTAACCACAAAAAAAGAAATAAGTGATCTCATAAAAACAGTTGATTGCAATAAGCCGTCAGGCATTGAATATACCTCGAGTATAGTACTGAAGGATGCATTAGGATGCATCCCAGAGGCCTTATGTAGCCTATTCAACACATCTTTCAGAGAAGGTACCTATGTAGACTGCTGGAAGCTAGCCAAAGTAACCCCGCTCCACAAAGGGGGGGACAAACAAGACCTGGGTAACTATAGACCTATCTCAATACTCCCACTCCCTGGGAAGTTAATGGAGAAAATAATGCATAGGCACATTATGGACCACCTGATCGAACACAAAATACTAAACAGTAAACAAGGCGGATTCAGAAAATACCACTCGACAATTAAAACAATTGCTAACTTAATAAGCGATATCTCAAATAATATTAATAAAAAGAACCTAGTGGGTGCAGCATTCATAGACTTCAGCAAAGCCTTTGACATGGTGGACCACACTATCCTAATCAGCAAACTATCCCAAATGGGAATAACAGGAGTAACGGGAAAATGGGTAACAAGCTACCTAAAAAACCGAAAACAATGCACAGCAATAAATGGAACCATATCAAGTGAGGAAAAAATAAATTGTGGCGTACCACAAGGGTCAGTCCTGGGACCACTCCTCTTCCTCATATATATAAATGATCTAAACAACTGGCTAGACACTGAAAACATCCAACTATATGCAGATGATACTGTGGTATATACTGCAGGCAAAACATCTGAAGAGATCGAAACAAAACTAAATCAAACACTAATGAAACTAACTGAATGGTGCCATCTAAATAAGATAACTATAAATAGCAATAAATCGAAGACGGTGCTATTCGGTACCAGACTAACCGGTAACAACAAAATAAAATGTCTCCTAGGAAACAACGAGTTAGAACAGGTAGACAACTACCGGTATCTGGGAGTGGACCTGGACAGGCACTTAAACTATGACCTTTGCATAACAAACACTATCAAAAAAGCAAACCATAAAATATGGCTACTTGCAAAACTAAGGTACTACATGACTGAAAGCATGGCAATCAAAATATATAAAGGAATGATCCTTCCCTACTTCGACTACGGTGATGTAGTATACATGGGGGGAAGTACCAAACTACTCAACAAACTACAAGTGATGCAAAATAAAGCCCTTAAAATATGCCTCCAAGTACACAAAAGATATCCCACGATAGAACTACACAAAAAATGCAAAGCAACACTATTAACAAGCAGAAGAGAAACGCACCTGAAAATACTAGCACACCACTACACCACGAAACCGGATTACACAGTAGCCCCCCGCAGGGACACTAGACACATGGCGGCCCCAATACTCCTAACGGAAAGAAGCAACATAAAAATACATGAGAGAAGTGTACTAACCATGGCAGCACATGCCTGGAATAAACAAAATGTAAAATTGCGGGCGATCCGTAACCCTGACCACTACAAAAAAATCCTAAAGAAAACAATTACAGGCCAGGAAAAGTGGTAGGCACTAAACAGAAAAAATAGGGAGATTAGCTCTCCTAAGTATTAAGGAAATCAAGAAAGCTATCACCACATGGCGCAGTCCACCCGGGTATGTGTAATGGCACAAACCAACACAGAAGTGGACAGTCCATGGGCATGCAACTGATCCACCCTGAAATACAAAATGGCTAGGCAAGCAACACAGCCATCCCGCCTGGCCGCAGTCCTAAAGGGTCCGAGTGTGTTCTAGCACACGAGTGCACTATCTAAGGACAGGGTTTAGGTGAAAGGATGCTGTAACAAATAACAAAAATCTGAATGGAACGGGATCCTCTCCCACAAGCCTGCATGTCACCCAAGTAGATGTACATAGTAGGCTAAGGATCATTACTCAGACTAGACAAAAAAACTGGAAAATTGCAAAAAAACTAACATAGGCTATAACTAACAACCAAAATTGCAGAAGGCTGACCCGAGCAGACACAGGTAAACACTCCTGGGCAAAGGAACAGATCAAGACAGCACCACAGCTGTCCAGCGTTAAAAACAAGCACCCTGACAGGAGCTTATACGTTATGGGCAGAGTAAATACCTCGTCAATAAAAAAAAAAGAGAAAAAAAAGTAACAATTAGTAAAGATTAGTAAATATTAGTAAAAATTGTAACTACATTTCAAGCGTTGCAAAATGCACCACTGTAACTTTAGAATATTAATAATAATCATAAAACATTACTACAGCGCCCGATCCAGCAGGCCGTTCTCAGGCGCTTTATATTTTTTTTAATACATACAGAAAATTAATCGTTCCTTCCATATATAAGTACTTGTAGGGGATGTTGTTAATAAAGATAACCGGCACTTTCCAACCATTGTTTTAAGTCATATTTATTAACCACAGAAATATTGTGTGAACGCTTGTCGTATAGGAGTACCATTGCCATCCATGTCCCCGTCATTGGCGATGTTTTGTGGTTCGTCGTTTGCCCCAGCTTCCCACTCCTCATTGAAGGCCTCTCTGTGAAACTCGCATATATTGTTCAGTGTAAAGGGCGCCAGAATCACGGTGGTCACATCTTCAGTAACGATGTCGGTAAGCCGGAGGAGTATCCTCCATCTAGCTTTACACCGGCCGAATGTGTTTTCAATGGTCATTCCCGCTCGGGATAGTCGGTAATTGAAGAGAGTCTGGTCTCTGGTCAATCTTCCAGTGTCACAGAAAGGTTTCATAAGCCAGGGCCGAAGAGGGTAGGCGGGGTCGCCAAGAAGAATGACAGGGACAGTAGTGTTACCTATCTCGAATGGCCTATTGGGGAAGAGGAGACCAGCTTCCCCTTTGGCGAAGATGGACGAGTTTGCCAAGACTCACGCATCATGCACCCTCCCTGGCCAACTGGCTGCAATGTTTGTAACTTGGTACTCGTGATCGCAGACCACCTGAGCAACAATTGAATAATAACCCTTACGATTGTGATAGTCTGTGTGGTGGCGGCGGGGCGCGATGATGGGGATGTGGGTGCCGTCAATGGCGCCTCCGCAGTTGGGAAAACCAAATTTAGCTTCACCTGGACGATTTCCGTCAGTCTGTCCGCACTTGGCATCTTGATATATTTGGGCAGGAGAACGTCGACGATGACTGCGCAGATTTCGCTGAAGATTTCGCAACAGGTTGATTTGGCGATCCCAAACAAATGCCCCACACCGCGGAACCCTGACCTGGTGGCGAGCAACCACAGTGTGACAGCGACACGCACTTCAACCGGTACGCATCTGAAAGTAGTCGCGATATCAACATACGCTTCATGAAACCCCCGTGCGGAAATTACACCAATATATTTGATTGCGTAACACCTTAAAACACCATGATGGTAAATTGAAAAGCATTGATACTGGGCTCCTACAGGTAAACGCGACACATTATGAAATCACCACCCTAATGCAGGTGTGGATGTGTATAAATTACTTTTATGTTAATTGGGTATTTCCGACCGATTTCAAGGGCACAGATGCTAAACAAATAACTACATGGAATTCAGCTGTACCTGTGCATCTGTGTATCCACACGCGCTAGCTGGAATCGCATTTGCTCCACCAGATGGTGAAAGGTTTCCCTGCGCATGCAGAAGTTTGTCACCCAGTCTTGCTCTCGGAAGGTAACGTTAACGATGTGCGCCCACCAGTGGCTTGACCTGGAAAAAAGGTTATAGGTGAGAACAAGTGGGTCAACTTTTGACCGTACACACACTGCTAAAACGAAATATGTAACTGACATTTTCACTGTAAGTATATTCCTATCTCCTCTGTTGACTACACCCGTTACAATAAAAGTCAGAGCACACATTTGTGCATTTTCGGTGGCCATTGATATTATTGATCTTATAACACCCACATTTTGGGAATGTAGCAAAGTAGCTTTTTGAAGTTCCAGTTTCATTAAAATGCACACAAAGGCGTTACTGCCTACCTTTCCCTTGCCCAGAGAAGCCGTCAGTAGTTGTGAAAGTACGTCTGAACACTTTGACTTCTGGTTACTGAATGGTTTATTCACGGCGTAGGGCACGCTTGACCCGCCGGCTAAACTTTCCATGACGTCATCTCATTTGCATATCTCTTTGTCCCCAACACTGCATCTCATTAGCATATATTAACCACAGGTCTAGACGTCTATTACGCATATATCACAGTAGTTTTACGACAAACGATCTCATGTCATCATCCTGCAACTGTTGGAAACGTTCCCTTCTTCTGCGGGAAGCCTCCAAAATCCTGGCGACCCTCTCTCGTGCATGGAGTACCCTCCTCCGGGCTGCGACTCGACGGCGAGACGTTAGAAGCATGAAAAATCCTGTTGACACGAGATCTGCCATTGTTATTGTTTTTGTGACTGTCGCTGTCATGCGCAGATGTCGATTTCCAGCTTAAACCGGCTTAAGTGCTTCATGTGTGGATGCGACACACCTTCAAAAACGCTGTGTGTGAACGCGCCATAGTTCGCCTCATCTAGTTTGCCTTACCTAGTTCGGCTTAAAATTTGTGCTGCACTGCACTGGAAGCCAAACGTATTGGTGATCAGGCTGAGGAAAATGCAGAGTGGAGATCAAAAAGGGAGAGGATACTGGCAGACATTGTTGAGTTAAAATTTGCACAAAACATGAGCCTACAGGCGAAACTACTGGGAACTGCTAAAGTCAAGTTAAATGAGGCAACCACTAACACATTCTATGGGATCGGCGCTACGTTGAACAGCAGAGAAGTGCGCGACAGGACCTACAAGGGTCTAAACAAGTTGGGTCTGATACTCCAGGCAACGAGAGATAGACTGCAACAAAACAAAGCATAATTTTTATACTGTATATCCAGGATACTGTATGTCGCATTTGATTGCTGAACATTGATGGCGATTGGTTCAGAAATTTCTTGTTACATTACCCCTCAAAGTGTTCAGTTTGGTTGGTGGCCTGGCGGACTGTCACTACATTAGCTGGCCCCATTGCCTCATTTGATGGAACTAGTCATCCCTGGTGTCACTATTGAACATAAACACACTAAGGTAGATTTGGGTACCTGAGTGATTGCCAGCCAGTCAATAAGGACAGAGAGTTTGATGCATTACAGGCATACATGGGGCAGGGACTATCATTAATGACAAGAGTCACACCAAACTGAAATACAGAGAGTGACAGTTTCCAGGTTGACTGGCCTACTAAAATGCTTTTTCCTGATCTAACCTTGCCTGCTAAATTTAACTGCATGGTATGTGGATGGATGTCTTCTGCTTTCTGTTTGCTTTTTCTTCCTTCCCGACTTTATACCATAGGTAACAACCCACAAGAATGAAAATAGTAGTCAAAGATGGCCCAAACCATAACATTCTCTGTAAAATCACAAATGCATGGCCATGAATATATGTCTACATATATTTCTGTGTCTGCATGTGTGTGTATATGTACATGTATTGGTAAAAATGCACTATTTTTGCAATGATGACGAAAGCTTCAATTTGAGTATTTGTTGCAATATTCAAATGTCCATGTTATCAATGAGAGATATTGATTGTAGATGCCTGCTGGAAACTGTTTTGTTGTTGCTATGTTGTTTTTTCCGGTGGTGCGCATGGTTGTAGTTTTGTGAGTGTGACCATGGGGTTTCTGGACTGAACATAGGAATTGATAGGTATGTTCACTGTAATGACTACGGAGAGGATATTGCGGAGTGGTTTGACTGCCTGCCTCTCACCCTACAAGGTATGGGACTTCATTTCTGGTCCCACCATGTGATCAAGGTGGGGTGTCAATTGCCATGGGTGAACATTACTGTCTACTGGGACATGCATCTGATGATAGTGCACCACATGATCAGTTGTACCTGCAAATCTTAGTCAAGGTGATGACTGAGCCAAATTTTCCTGAAATTATGAACAACTGGCTGGCCTGAGGCAGATAAACAAATTTAACCATTGGACTGCGGCATACAGCTAGGTCGGTCCATAATTCACCTAGCGCGCATGATTGTACCATTGTACACTGGGCAGGATAGCCGTATTTAATGCTCGGTTTGAAACCACTGACTGCACTGACATTTGCAGAGCATTGGCACATGTTGAGACATACTTGCAGGAATGTTGAAGTATTGGTTCTCTCAAAAGGTACAATGTGGAATATTGATATTTTCTGATTGTTCCCTCACCCAATCATACAAGGTTATACTAACATGCTACCAACCAATAAGCTATCTGCTGAACATGCACTAACCTGATAAATAATCCACGAATATCTGTCCTGACCAAAAAGAAGCACAATGTCTGACATCATGATCATGTCTATGACATTAGTCAACACAAACGGGGGCATATGTATTCCCCCCACTAACTTACACAACAAGGAGTCCAACCCACCAGAAACACTGGGTCATGAGCCCAGGGTATGGTGGGGGAGGTGGTGGGGGAGCGTGGGGATGGCAGGGACTGTGTGGAAGGCATTACACTTCCTCTAGATGAAATCAAAAGCCAGGCTGGTTTCAAAATAGCACACCTTAATATTAGAAGCTTAATTAACAAAATTGACATGCTCAGAGTTGATCTGCCATGGTCAAATATAGATATATTCACAGTATCTGAAACTTGGCTAACAAAAAGCACTGAAGATAAGCTTGCATCAATTAAAGGATACCAGTTAACAAGAGCAGATAGAACCACCAAACTACCCAATTGAAAGACTAAGATAGGAGGGGGCTTAGCAATATACTCTAAATCAAACATTGATGTGGATGATGAGACATTGAAGCACTTAAACCTATCTAACGCTACAATTGAAGCCCAGTGGGTTATAATTAAACGAGACAACTGTAAGCGCATTCTATTAGGGAATATATATAGGATGCCTAATGGCAGCCTAGATACTGCATTAGACTTATTAACTAACTGTTTGGACCAGATACCAGACTTAGACAAAATGGAGACACTGGTTATGGTAGATTTTAATGCAGATACAGCAGATCCAAGCACACAGACAGCTACAAAAGTTAGTCATTTTGCAGTTTCACAGGGATTGGAGCAGGTCATCAAATCTTGCACTAGAATAACCCGAAAAAGCAAAAAGATTCTAGGCCTAGCCTTCACAGACATGAAATACTGTACTACTACAGGGGTAATTAACTATAATATAAGCGATCATAAACCAATCTATGTTATCAAGAAACAACCTAGGGATGTTAGGGGTCTAATAGAGTTCTGGGGTAGAACTTACAGTCAATACTCTACTGATAAATACTGTGAAACTCTAAGGCAGGAACCAATTGAAAACTTTCTCCAAACAGAGGACCCTAATGCATGTTGGCGACTATTATTGGATAAAATAACGCTAGCAGCAAACGAGAATGCACCTATGCGAATCTATAAGGTTAAAGAAAATCGTCCCAAATGGTTATCTAATGAAATCTTAGAGCTACAGAAAGATAGGGATTACTTTGCGCAAAAATTTGAACATACTGGCAACCCTGAGGATGAATTCATAGCCAAACAACTAAAGAATAAAGCAACGGCAGCCTACAGAGGTGCAAGGGCCAAGTTTCTTAAAACAGGTATAATTTTGAATAAAAATAACTCGAGGAAGGCATGGAGGGTAATTAATGATATAGCTCCAGCACCTGTGCAGTCAGTGGGAAATCTAACCGATGAATTAACTGGGGATAAAATACCTATGGGAGAGTTAGCAACTTTCATAAATAACTACTTTGTCGACATTGGTGAAAAACTAGCAAATCAATCAGAGGATATACCACTAAATGACAAAACATACCACCCCAAAGTTAATACTCATAAATTTGAACTGCACCCAGTCACAGAGCAAGAACTTATCAAGAAAGTGCAGTTACTCTCTGAATACAAGTCATCAGGGCTAGAAGACCTAAGTTCCAGGCTCATCAAAGATGCCATGCTAGCACTGGCTACTGAATTCACATATCTAACTAATCTAATTATTGATACAGGTATCTACCCAGATGCATGGAAAAGGGCAATGATCATGCCAATCCCGAAAACGTCGAACCCTAAAACGTGTAATGAACTAAGACCTATATCACTTCTTCCAATACCAGGCAAAATAGTTGAGCAACTAATCCATGACCAAATAACAGAATTTTATGAAAGTACAGGTTACCTAGCAATAGAGCAAAATGGTTTCAGGAAGAACCACTCCACAACCAAAGCAGTGGCAGGTGTGCTAGACACACTAATGACAGGGATGGATCAAGGAAGATTATCTATTGCTGTCTTTATAGACTTTCGTAAAGCATTTGATACTGTAGACCACACACTTTTAATAGAAAAAGCGGCAAATAGTGGTCTGGGCACAGGGACAACTAAACTGCTAAAAAATTACCTACTAAACCGTTCACAGTATACTAGACTTGAAGGTGTTAATTCCTCACTGAGAGAAGTGAAGACGGGGGTACCACAGGGATCTACCCTGGGCCCACTATTATTCTTAATCTACATCAATGACCTCCCACTAGTACTTGAAAAAGTAAAGGGAAGCATATTTGCTGATGATGTGGCACTGGTAGCAACAGATGTTGATGTGAAAGTGGCTGAATCCAAAATGAATCATGATTTAGAAAGAGTAAACCAGTGGAAAAGGGAAAATAAACTATCCATAAATATTATAAAAACTAAATATGTAATATTTGCAACTAAAACTAAACGTTCCAGTTTACCAATTGTCAGTATAAAAATAGGAGAGTGTATACTTAAGGAGGCTCTAAGTTATAAATATTTAGGTACTACACTTGACCCTACAATGTCAGGAACCAGTCAATTAAATAGAATTACCAGAACATTGGCAGCCAAAATGAACACCTTCCGGAAAATAAGGCATTATATGAGCGAAGAGACTGCACTTCTATTGTACAAAACCACAATACTGCCCATCATTGATTATAATGACATAATATATAATATACTAACTAAAAAGCAGCAAGCAAAGCTCCAAACTATTCAAAATAGAGGTTTGCGCACAGTATTTAAAGGAAAAACACTACATACCATTGAGATGCACAATAAAGCTAAACTAGATGCCCTAAATATTCGCAGAGACAAGCACCTATTAGGCCTAATGTACCACCGCGCGAAATACCCATATTACATAGACACACCTACACAAGCCACACGTGCAGCACAAGCCACCCTCCTGAAAGTGCCACATGTTAAAACTAGTAAAATGAAAAAGTCACCGGTTGTTCTGGGGGGAGCACTCTGGAACCAACTACCAGCACGTGTCAGGAACAGTGATTGTTACAAAACTTTCAAGATAAACCTCCATGCACATTTAAATCAACCAGCCTAGGCCAAAGCAGATCAATGATACACTGGGTCGGTGTTGCCGTTCCTTTCCCTGTCCCCCCGCTCCCCCACCCCCAAACAAACACTGTAAACCCAACCAGTAGCGGCCAACTAGACCAAAAACTCATCTTCAATGGAATGAGCCTGGAAATGATTGTAGTTGGATCCTACTGAGGTACATGATTAATCAATATTAACGTACTTACTAACTCAATAGGCCCCACCTGAGATTACCATGAACGTAAGTTCAATCACAAAGGCCCACCCTACATCCCCCATCACCCTTTCAAAGAGTATGTTACTACTAGAAAGATAACCAGCTGTGCCCCACCCCCTACTAACGCCTACCATACTAGTCTAACTTAGTTACCTCCCCGCATGTGTTTCTATTTTTCTTATCTTGTTCTTTAACTATCACTCATGTAACGATGTTTTGCTTATTTTCCTGTAATTGTCTATTTGTATATTGTTGTAGATTTGTTTACTGTGTAGAGGCAATTGTGATTAGGGCTGGAAGACCAGTGCATTAGCACTGACAACATGTTATTCAGAGGAATAAAAACACTTGAACAAAAAAAAAAAAAAAACGGGGCTCAAGATACAAGTTACAACTAAGTTTACCCCAAAATCCCTAATCCAACAAATGAAAACACTGGTAACCTAGTAAAACCCTAAAATGGTGCTCCAATCGTGTGCTTTATTTATTATTTTTGACAATGAAAATCGTTCATTATTACAAATCGGAAGCGGTGTGTCAGTTTCCGCCGTCCGCCAGTTTCTGCGATACGCATACACTCGCGGTACGTGTTCACACGGGCGATGTAAATCGATTCTTACGCCGTGTTCACACGGACAATGTAAATCGATTCGTAGAAAGCGACTTGTATAGTTTGCCTCACATTTGTCGTCTGAACGGACGTCTGAGGCGGATTAGGGCTGATTCGACTCACGTGATGCGGATCGTGTAAACCACCTAAGCGAGGTAGTCTACGTGAATCGATTCCTGTGATGCGGATAATTTTGTCCGTGTGGACGCACTGAGGCGGATTAAGCACCTCACACGCATGCGCAGTCGAGAGCTCACTTTGTTGACTTTCCTGTCGATCAAAAGCATATATTGTATAATTTGCTCTATGAACCTGCTAGAGGTGCACAGATATTTTTTTTATCATTTATTTTTAGGGTTTCACTGCCCAGCAGAAGTTTTGACCGTTCCAAACCAATATGATTTAGTCATTACATATCTAGGTCGAACCCACACTCTCTGGTGCCAGCATTGTCGAACCCAAGATGGCGCTGGTTAGCCTGGACTTGCTCATGCGCAGATATCCACTTCCGCCTCACGCAGTGTCCGTGTGAACGGGCACCTAATTCGCCTCACCTGATTCGATTTGTGTGATACGCCTCACATTTTGTCCGTGTGAACACGGCTGTAGAAATCGACTTGTAGTTACATTTCCCGTCTGAACGGACGTCTGAGGCGGATTAAGGCTGATTCGATTCCTGTGATCTAAAGCCGTGGTCACACGGACAAAATGTGATGCAAATCACACAAATCGAATCAGGTGAGTCGAATTAGCGGCCCTTTCACACGGGCACTACTTGGGCCGGAAGTCGATATCTGCGCATGAGCAAGTCCAGTGTGACCAGCGCCACCACGAGAGAGTGGATTCGACCTAGATATGTATTTAACGAATCGTATTGGGTTGGAACAGTCAAAACTTCTGCTGGGCAGTGAAACCCTAAAAATAAATGATGAAAAAAATATATGTGCATAGATAGCGGTTTCATTAATTAAATTATATAATATGCGCTTTTGATCGACCGGAAAGTCAACAAACTAAGGTCTCGACTGCGCATGCGTGTGGGGTGCTTAATCCGCCTCAGTGCGTCCACACGGACAAAATAAATCGACTCAGAGAAATCTACTTGCGTAATGCATCTCCACAAGTGGTTTCCAGTATCAGGATCACAGGAATCGATTCAGCCCTAATTCGACTCAGACGCCCGTTCACACCCGAAATGTAACCGGTGATCCTGATACTGGAAAACACTTGTGGAGATGCATTACGCAAGTAGATTTCTCTGAGTCGATTTATTTTTCCTGTGTGGACGCTCTGAGGCGGTTTAAGCACCTCACACGCATGCGCAGTCGATACCTTAGTTTGTTTACTTTCCGGTCGATCAAAAGCGCATATTATATAATTTAGTCTATTAAACCGCTAGCTGTGCACAGATATTTTTTTCATCATTTATTTTTAGGGTTTCACTGCCCAGCAGAAGTTTTGATCGTTCCAAACCAATAAGATTCATTAAATACATATCTAGGTCGAACGCACTCTCTCGTGGTGACTTCGCCTAACCAAAAACTGGCGCTGGTCAGACTGGACTTGCTCATGCGCTGATATCGACCTCCGGCCCAAGTACTGCCTGTGTGAACGGGCCGCTAATTCAACTCCTAGTATTTGCCTTGTCTAAATCGCTTTATTTTTTGCCCGTGTGACCACGGCTTAGATAATGTAAACCACCTCTCGAGGTGGTTTACGTGATTCGATTTCTGTGAAGCGATTTATTTTTCCCGTGTGGACGCACTGAGGCGGGTTAAGCACCTCACACGCATGCGCAGTCGACACCTTAGTTTGTTGACTTTCCGGTCGATCAAAAGTGCATATTATATAATTTAGTCTATGAAACCGCTAGCTGGGCAAAGATATTTTTTTCATCATTTATTTTAATGTTTTCACTGCCCAGCAGAAGTTTTGACCGTTCCAAACCAATACGATTCAGTACATACATATCTAGGTTGAACCCACTGTCTCGTGGTGACGTCGACTAACCGAAAAATGGCGCTGGTCAGACTGGACTTGGTCATGCGCAGATATCGATTTCCGGCCCAAGTACTGCCCGTGTGAACGGTCCGCTAATTCGACTCACCTGATTTGATTTGTCTAATTCGCTTCACATTTTGCCGTGTGTCAATATAATAACATTCAAGACGCACTACCACCACTGAATAACTACATCTTCAACCAGCATTGCATGTAATATAAACCACTATACATGCACAACATGGCCCTATTAAAAGACTAACCATTATTAAAACCAAATCTAACTGATATACAAACACAGCATATGATTTAAACCTTGCACTATGTTGAGTACCTATGCTGTACATATGATACTTCTTATACAGCATATATAGGTTGTCCATCACTTTCTTTTTATGTTCAGAATGGGTTGCGCTGCACACAATGCAACACATTCCACTTCCACTGTGTACAAATCAAATGTGATCGCTCCAACGGCTGGAAGACCAGTGCCTCGGCGCTGACAAAATATGTATTCAGATGAATAACAAATATTTACAACAAAATGGCCATGAGCAATCAGAAAAAGTGAAATATCTCTAAAACCACGCCACCTAGAAACAAATCGCTTTGTACACATATAGAAAACATCTTTACCAAAAACATTATATTAAATTTACAAGGTTAGGGTTCTTGATTCCTATTAATTTTGAATAAAACTAATGTTTTGCACTGAGCGTACCGTCAAACTCAAGGCATTGTCAATGGTCCTGAGCAATCTTTATACAGAAAATACAGAAAAAGTGAAATATCTCTAAAACCACACCACCTAGAAACAAATCGCCTGGTACACATATAGAAAACATCTTTACCAAAAACATTATATTAAATTTATAAGGTTAATGACGGTGCTGTTAGATTTTGACGCATGCGCAAAAGCGATGCGTACCGCGGAAACTGGCGGACGGCCGAAACTGCGACACCGGTGTGGCCGTCTCAGCTGCCACAAGGCTGATATGCCAAATGTCGCTTCAGCGTCGTCTGCGCATGCGTCAAAACTGGGCCAGTCTCAAAGGCCGTAATCTCTGTTTTTAATACTTTCAGCGTAAATTGCTCTTAGGTTACATTAAATACTTCAGATCTTCCTCTTCAATCGCGCATTAAGATATTTTTAATCGATCCAATGAAAGCTTTTAAACTTATTTTACAAAAATAAATGCCCCACATAGACATAGCATTGCCGTATTTTACCACCCGCGAAGGGTAAACACTGCAGCAATGCTATGTCTATGCAGAGCATTTATTTTAGCAAAATTAATTTTAAAGCTTTCACTGAGTCGATTAAAAATATATTAATGCGCAATTGAAGAGGAAGATCTGAAGTATTTAATTTAACTTAAGGGTAATTTTCTCTGAAAGTATTAAAAACAGAGATAATAGTGAAAGTTGGGCATGGCAAATCAGCCTTGTGGCAGCTGAGACGGCCACACCGGCACGAACCGCTCCCCACAGCAGCATAAACGCACGAAAGAATGGGAAATGAATGCGCTCTACGCTTGTACCCACACGTCACATTGGTGAGTAGGCAATGAACAAGTTACATACCAGTTACAACGGCATGACCTAGTTTGGGAAATTTAAACCCCCAACTGCTTGGGTTCTTGGTACAGCTTGTGGTCTTGTCAGAATTCATGGCCATTTCCCCCGGACGTATTCACTATAAAATATCACGTCAGAACTCCTAACATGGTTGTCAGAGTTGAGAATGGCAAGCCGAGCGTCGCGCAGATGGTGACAGGGTCACTAAAGTTCTTGAACAGTCGTCGAGGTACGTCGCTGGTGGCCATTAAGAAACATATGTCGACTGCATACAACGTTGACCCATCAAAGCTCGCTTGCTACATAAGAACATTTATCCGCAAGGCCGTTCATGCAGGTACGGTTATACAGACAACGGGGACAGGAGCCTCTGGATCATTCAAGTTGGGAAAGCAGCAGAAGGATATCAAGTTGAAAACACCAAAGCCTAAAAAAAAGAAACCCAAGAAACTCCGTACTCCTGCCCGGAAAGCCCTCTTTCAAACCCCGCAACCGGGACGTCCGAAGCCAAAGGGAAATGCTAGGAACTTGGGAACCAAGCCAATCATCTTCGACAAACTGTAAACTTATCTAGTCAAAAAGTGACAAATACACTAAGGCCCTTTTAAGGGCCATCATACACTTCCAAGAGTGTTTTGATCGCCTCCAATTTTGCCTTCGTGAATATATCAACGAACAGATAAGATTCACCCTTACCCAGACTAGAGTAGGGGTGAATGACAACCCAAGTTCCGACCATTAGATTAGATTAGATTAGATTAGAGTGTTTGAGCTATATGCTTAGGCCAAGTCGGAGACTCCACCATCAGGGCTCACACACAGCATGTGGTGAGGATGCTCTGTTCAGTTTTGTCATGTGCAGTAAATAGAGTAATGAGTTTGAATATGCTTGCGTTATCTGGGTGTATCCTGGAATCTGTGGTTCGTCTGGTATTGTTTCTAACACCTTGTCAAGCTGCCTTTTGAATGATTGTACACTGCAGTTTGATTGATTTCTAATGTAAGCTGGTATTGTATTAAAGAGTTGTACTTCTCATCTGTGGCGGAGTGGTTAGAGTGTATGACTTTTTTCTAGGTCAGACTCCTAATCTGAGGGTTGGCGGTTCGATTGCCCGTGCCCCCAGCTCTGCCAATTTGGATTTCCACCGCTGTGATTAACTTACAGCGTCATCAAAGGCCGGTTGCTCTCATACCATGTCTATGTGGTGTGGGAGGTTAAAAATCCCTTGGGTCAGTAAAAGTGTAGGCTCGGGCTTTCTATCGACCAGCAGTGAAGTGGGGAAGACCAGTCATCTGTGACTGGGATTTCCCCTGCTTGGGACAACTAATCTACCAACAAATAAAAAAGAGAGACAAACAAGTGTTCACGCTTCCTGTCTACCATTCGCTATATCGCTAAAGACTTCCTTCCCGCAGTGTTCTTGTTGACTGTGAGGCTTTTGTGTTTATTCCTGGTATTTTACCAAGTCTACCATATGTTTTTGAATGATACGTTGTTATGCCATAGTTTGGTACTTTGCCTTCAATCATTTTCCAGGTGTATATAATTCGATATCTCTCACATCGACATTCAATGGAGTAGATTTTGAGGAATTTTAGTCTGTCCCAGTAATCCAGGCTCTTGGTGTCTTCAATATATGATGTGAAGCTGCGTTGCAGTGATTCTAACTTTGTCAGCTGTCCTTTAGAAGTGGGTATCCAAAGTGGTGAACAGTAGTCTATCCGTGGGAGTATTATGGAGTTCCACAATGTTTTCATTACCCCAGCGTCTCTTGACTTAAATGTACGAAGCACCCATCCACTATATTTTCTGGCAGTTTGGCACACATAGTCAATGTGTTCAGTGAATTTGAGGTTGCTTCCCATGTATACACCAAGGTCTTTCACGCTGTTCCATAATTTTCTCTCCTGATGGGTTTGTGTAAGTTGTATTCATTTTTAGGTCTTGGTTTGTGCCATATCGTATTAGCTCAAATTTCTTGTCATTGAACAGCATATTGTTTGAATGTTGCCAATTGTAAATGGTTTCAAGGTCTTTTTGTAGAGCCTCTGAGTCTACATTTCCCTTGATCTCCCTCATGACTCTTGTGTCATCTGCAAATGAAGAGATAGTGCTTGTTGTGTTTTCATCAATGTCAGAGATCAAAACAAGGAACAGGACTGGTCCAAGTACTGTGCCTTGTGGTACACTGCTGGTCACATCAGATGCTGGTCTGCCTCAAGAACTCATGGATCCAGGTTCCCATTTTCCCTCCTATTCCTAATTTATGCAATTTATGGGTTCATCAAATTATTTGCTTCCAAGTAGTTGACTAGATGTTCTCTATTTACTCTCTCAAAGATCTTGATTATGTGTGATGTTAGTGAGATAGGTCTATAGTTTTTGGGTAGAGCCTTACTGTCACCTTTATGTATTGGAATGATATGTCCTTCCTTTGCAATGTCAGGGATGTTACCGTGGTCGAGGGAATCCCTCCAAATTATATACAGTGGGTAGGAAAGGTATTGCTTACAGTGTTTTAGTAGGATGGCAGGAAATCCATCTGGTCCAGCAGATGAGTTTATATTTAGTTTGTCAATTGCCTTTTCTATTTCTTCTGGGCTGAAGTTGATATCCATAAGGGCTGGTTTGCTTTGGTCCACTTGGTAGAAGAACTGTTTTGGTTGGTATATTATTTTTTATTCTAGTGGGCTACTGAAGACACTTTCGTACTGCTGTTTCAGGATGTCTGCCATCTCTCCAGGATCTTGGACTATGTCACCATCCTTATTCTGGAGTGGTCCTATTGTTGTTCTGGCCTGGGAGTATTTCTTAGCGTAGCTATAAAAATACTTTGGATTCATCTTGATGTTGCTTATGGCCTTTTCCTCCTCTCCTTTACGTTCTTCATCATAGCTTTCCCTTAATTTAGTTTCTATGGTGTGGATTTTCTTTAGCAGATTGTACTGAGTTGTTGATTGGCTGTTTGTCCTCCTTTGAAGCTTTGTTCTCTTTCTCATGAGAATCTTTCTGTCACGTGGAATTGTTTGTTTCATAGCTTTAAGTTTCTTTCTAGGTACAAACTTGGCACACAATTCTTCAATCTTGTTATAGAATTTTTGGAGTTTGTTTTTTCCACTTAGGTACACATCCCAGTTTATGTCACAAAGTTTGCTGTTGATTTGTATCCAATCTGCTTTGTGGTAATTATAATCACTGAGTATGGGTATTTCTCTATTTCTGTTAGTAGTGCTGGAGGCACTTTTGTCTTTTATAAGTATTTGGGTCGTTCTCAGAAACTGTACCACTTGAGGTAGTTTACTTGAAATGCATATTTCAAAGAAACCCATTATTGGAGTGTCAATATTTAGATTTCATGATTTAGCCCAATAATGTGGGAGATATTTTAGATCAAAAGTAAATGTTAATATTGTGTATTATGTATCTTATTGGGATGGATGTAGCTAAATACATAGAAAATTACATCACTAATTTGTGACATTGTCAACAGCATTGAAAATAAAGTGTCACAAGCTTAATGAAAACCTCTGAACAACAGCTCATTTCACTTCAAATGGTCATATACAATGTCTTCATTAAGTTGAAGACATTTATTTCTAAAAAAAAAAAAAATTATGAAATAGTTAACCTTTTCTGGAGTCATTAACATCGTAACATTTCGTTTCCACTTGTAAGTACTATGAAACTGTATCAAGCACTGAGTATAGAAACAGTATAGGAACTATTTTCACCATTTGACACTCTATGCATTGACCCAGTTATGGTATAGTAAAAGATAAATCCTGAAATTGCCCCTAAACATTGAAATTTGAGCCGAACATTTGTGTAAAATTGTTGTTTCCACTTTTGACTGTTACCGTGCTAATAGTTTTTTGCTTTTCTCTTTAATATTCACAAATAAGACAAAACCATAGCAATGAGGTTTCAAATTATTATTACTACTGCTTATGACGCAAGTGGCATGTGAAATGTCCTAAAAATGTCAAGTTTTGTGTGGGAAATATTTGATTTTGGAGTCAGATTGGTTTCCATGCTATACTGCTATTTATTGGGTGTGAGCATCATTTGACCTACTTAAAAATGCCAGAATATGTTTATTTTCAATTATTCAGATGCAAAAGGACATGCACATTGAGGAAACTTGTTTTTATGACTTTGGCAGCATTTTGATTTTGTGGTACTGATGTCACACTATTGGTACACAACTTCTGAGAACGACCCATTTCTATGATGTTGTGGTCTGAAAATACTGTTGGAGTTGATTGTAGATTAGATCATGATTGTTTGTGAATACAAGGCCCAAGATATTTTGTCCTCGGGTTGCAGTTTTCACAATCTGCCGAAGGAACAGTTTTTCTATGACTTCCATCAGTTTTGTTGCCTGATTTTGTGTTTGCTACTGTTGCCTGTATATGTCCTAGGGGCCAGGTAATGTTTGGGAAATTGAAGTCTCCCAGGAATATAATGTCAGACATTGGAGCTACCATCTTGGTTAGTGCAGAGAGGAGTTTGTGTAGTGAATCAACGAATGTGTATTCAGGGCAGTTTGGAGGTCTGTATACTATGGCTAGTATCACACTGAGTTGGATAATTTCAAGGCATAACAGGCTGCAATATGCATTTGAGCTGTTGATTATTTCTTTGCATGTGTAGTTTTCGTCAATGTACAAAATAACACCACCATGAGTTCTATCTTTCCTGTCACTCCTATAGATGTTAAATCCCTCCAGGTGGATTTCACTGTCCATGATATGGTTATTTAAGTGACTTTCTGTAAGAGCTATTATCCTTGAATTGCTTTCCTGTGCAAGTTCACCGAGGAAAGGAACTTTGCTCTGTTTTGTTTTGGGGTAAAGTCCTTGAATATTTGCTGTTATTAGGCCTGTCGTACCTGGTATGTATGTCCGTGGTTGTTGCTGGTATATCTACTGGTGTTGTGGTGTACTATTGTTGTGGGACTTGAACTTGTGCTATTGCCCCAACTGTCGTTTTTTGTAGCTTGGACATTAATTAGCATATTTTTCAATTTTTGTACTAGCTTGTAATTTACCCTTCTCTTCTATTTTAGGTAGTTTGCTTATTGGGTCTTTATTCTGATTATCCTTAGGTTCCCTGGAGGACCCCAAACTTTGATGGTCCAGAGCCCCCCTCTGATTCGGTTTTTTCCTTTTTTCTGGCTTCTTCTACTTTTTGCCTAAGTTTTTCCCTTTCATCTTGTGTAAGATCATGACAAACACTGATGTCCTTGAATTTTGGAGCAGCATCTTTTAATTTTGATAACTTTGACATAATCTTCTGCTTATCATCTTTACTCTGTAGCATAATTTTCATTGGCTAGTGTGGGTGTTAGCATTCTCGTAAAACCTCTATTATTCTGGACAAGTCGACAAACCGATATATGTTATTTACGTAATTAATCTTGAGAAATAAATTTAATCATTTAACGTTATATATTTGTTGTTCTTTATTGTTGAGTTGTGTTGTTGACCTCATTTGTGGAAACATTGATTTGCATTGATGTTACCTATGTTATTTTATGATTTTGTCTTGCAGGTGATGGCTGCCATAGACGCTGCGCAGGGGGATCTCGAAGCTGCCGAGAATGTCTGCACTGACCTCGAGCTTGGGATGGAGGAAGAGGTTCCCGCCACTCCTCCCGCTCAAGTCCGAGAGCGGGGAAAGGGGAAGCATGCAGTCCCCAGACGACGTCAACCTGCTGGCTGCGATCCAGACGCGGTTCGACGAGTCTGGGGAGCTGCTGAAGGGCCTTGCAGCCGCCTCCGACACCGGCGATTACGGAGCGTGTCACGTTTGCGAACTATGTACAGGACTCGCTGATGACAATGCCATTGGAGCGGTTCCTGAATATGCGGGCAGAGATTAACCGCATCTTGTCACAGGGGTTGGAGGAGGATTGACGACATGAGGGAGCCGTGCTTCCTCTGGCTCCTGTGGCTGCGGCGGCTCCTGTGGCTGCAGCGGCTCCTGTGGTTTGTGTGCCTCGGCCTGGCCCTTCTCAAAGTGAGTTGTACCAGCCCCAGCCCCAGCAATGGACTCACCAGCCACCACCAGCATCACCATGGGCGTCGCAAACCCAGGACTATGTCCAGCAGTATATGCTGCAGCCGCTGCAGTCTGTGGTGCAGCAGCCACACTCAATCACTGCCTATACAACCTATATATAACCATCAGCCGGCCCCGCCTCTGCCTCAGCTGGTGCCACATCCCTCCGTGTCGCTGGTAGTACAGCCGCCTCCACTCGGCCACTTGGTGTGGCGGGGCACACCATGCCCCCTCCATGAACGGCTCACCGCCCAGCTGGAGCGAGCACTGTGAGTGTGCCCTGAGCGTCGACTCCAGTTGCCAGTGGGAGTTCAACTCCCACACCAGTGGCAACAGGAACTTTGTTGGAGTCGCCCAGCCACACCTCAGATGGACTATTGAACTTCTCGGGGCTGTCGGGGATCTCCGGAGTGTTGGGTGTATCCATCTTAGACCTCTTCCCCTCGTCAGCCCCGATGTAACCAGCTGGGGCGGGCAACGATGACAACTGACTGTAAATATGTGTAAATATGTATAAATAGGTTATTAGTAATATGTTTATGTTCCTCTGTATATATGTATATATGTCTAAATATGTCCTTATTAATAAAGATTTTGTAAACTTGAATTTTTGTGTCTGAGTTCAATAATGTCATCAATTAATTGTTATAAATTAAAGTAAAAAGGATAAGAATTTAACCACTGAAAATAAAGACAAATTAATATTAATATTAAGGACACAAGTACCTACCCTCTGTCCCACTGTCTCCCCCTTTCTCTCCCTCTCTCTTTCCCTTTCTCTCCCCCTATCTTTCCCTCTCACCCATCTCTCTTTCCCCTTTCTCGCCCCCACAACACACCTCCAACCCACCACACAACTACACCCAACCACTCCCCTAAACCCTCACCACATGCATACACCCCCACCACCAGACACGTACACCCCTACCACACACAGCCACCACACCTACACCCCCAACACACACATAACTACACATCTCTAAACCCTCACCACACACCTACACCAACAACACACACACCTACACCCTTCTATCCAACTATTAGCTGCTTTCATATTCACGTGACATTTGCATTCTCCCCAGCTTTCAGTGATAGCCACACAAAACGTAGGAAAAAAGTATACAACCAACATGATTTGTTAAAAAGACTAACTTAGCCTATTATAATAAATACACAATTGCTATGAAATATGAAGTAAGTCATATATGTTCTAATAATAAATGTTTTACTTGAATAGCTTCATAATTACTAGTATGGGAGAGTCATTGCAGTGGTATCACTTAATATTGCTCATGTAAACAAACCACAATGCCATCTTACTGCACGACCGCCGTTAGGTAAAAGTACCATCCTTCCACTGTGGCCGTATGGTGACTTCAAGTCACCTCATGGTATTTACCCGGCCTGGTATGTACAGATATGTAACCTCTTACAATTTTCATAAGGGTTCCAAACATTTAAATTATAAATTCACTGGAAGCTCCAATGCAATGGCAATGAATCAGAAGCAATATGCTTTTTGAATTTTTATTATATTCCAAAATCTGAGTGAGATACATGCATTTTAAAGATTTTTATTTTCAGATCTTTTGTATTAGCTAATGCAGCAGCCGTTCATTCCATGCTTGTCACATCAGACAGGCCTGAGCATTAGTGGTTTGATGGGATCAACTGCAAATACACAGGTTTCCGGCTTGATTGTAGAATATGTAGTTTGTCATAGTTGAGTGTACAAACTGATATGGTTCTACGGAATATGGTCGTCCTGCGGCACATACACTGCGGAACGGCTGCTGCCGTCATAGTGTTAAGCCCAGGACCCAGCACATTTGCGATGGATCCTGTCCAAACGATAATGTTTTGGGATGACCAGAACAGCTGCTGCCATCATAGCATTACAACCAAAAATGTGTATTTGCGGTCAAACCATTAATGCCCAGGCCTGTCTGATGTGACAAGCATGGAACGACTGCTGCATTAGCTAATACAAAAGATCTGAAAGTCAAAATCTTTCAAATGCACATATCTCACTCAGATTTTGGAATGTAATAAAAATTCAAAAAGCACATTGCTTCTGATTCATTGGAGCTTCCAGTGAATTTATAATTTGAATGTTTGGAACCCTTTGAACATTTTAGGAGGTAAATACGATGAGGTGACCTGAAGCCACACTGGCCATATTTGATTAACACGACCGGGGCGACTCTGGTCACACGAGTTGCTAGAATTTCAAATCGAACACCGGTAAAGTTTAGTCGGGCAAAGTAAAGTCAGGAAAAGTCGAGTCGGGTAAAGTTGGATCAGGTAAAGTCAAGTTGGGCAAAGTTGGGTCGGGTAAAGTTAGGTCTGGTAAAGTGAAGTCGGGGCAAAGTCAGGTCCGGTAAAGTTGGGTCAGGTAAAGTCGGGTTGGGTTAAGTCGGGTCGGGTAAAGTCAAGGTGGGTGAAGTCGGATCAGGTAAATTCAGGTCGGGTAAAGTCAAGTCGGGCAAAGTCAGGTAGGTTAAAGTCGGGTCGGGTAAAGTCAAGTCGGGTATGCAGAACGGACACACCCCATACGGCTACCTTCCACTTGTGGGCGATAATAGAGTTGTTATAGACACAACTAAGTAAAATTGTTCCGTACTATGATTTATGACTCAAAAACATAGTAAACCATAGCATAAAATATAAGGAATTGTATTTTATTTCATTTTATAGTGAAGCAACTCATATTAAAGGCAAGAAATTGAAAGAAAACGTGATTAATTCCGTTTCACTATGTTTTGACATCACGACTCTCCGGAATTTACCACCTCGAACCCATGAAAGCAGCTAATGATGACATAAGCATATTCAGCACTGAAAGGAGAGGGTCAACCAGCGACGTTTGAACTTGCCTGAGCCTGTTTGAACTTGCCGAAAATGGATTTTCCTCTTCTCGTTTTTGTGAGAACTCAGTGTCAGCCAATCAGAGTTCTTCTTTTTTATTGCAAATGTCCGCCTCCATGGGGGCTGCCATTTGCAATCGAAAAGAACAGCTCTGATTGGCTGAGAACAGCTCTCAGTGTCAGCCAATCAGAGCTGTCCTTTTTTATTCCAAATGGCAGCCCCCATAAGGGACAGCCATTTGCAATCGAAAAGAACAGCTCTGATTGGCTCAAATTGTGGAAAGGTCCCATCCAGTACTTCCATTATTTTGTTTAGTAGTTCAGACATAGTAATTCTTGTTCAGACATAGTTACACATATATGTATTTTTTGAACAGATTAAATTGCTTGAAGTATATTTTTAATTTATCTACATCGACTTCTGTTTAAATCACACAATATCAGGACTTAAAGAATGGGAAACTATTCCTGCAAGGGTATGCTCAATATGGGACAGTGGTCACCCATTCTTCTCCATAACCATATTCAGCGCTGAATGGAGAGGGACAACCAGCCACGTTTGAACTCGTTTGAGCCATAACCATATTCAGCGCTAAACAGAGGGACCCAACTAGCTACGGTGCGACCCAACCAGCCGGGGTTGAACTCGTTTGAGCTCGTTTAAACTTGTTTCCGGTACAAAGGCTAGGGGACCAGGTTGGAAACTGAGCGATAATAGATGAAAACTCCTATGCCTCTGCATGAGCAAATAAATGCCAGGGGAACAGGCTAGACCTCCACAGAGCTAGCAGTGTAGTAAAATATTATTTGACTATGTTGTTGTTGTTGTTTGTTCAGACATTATCACATATTTATGTATCTTTTGCACAGATTAAATTGTTTGAAGTATATTTGAAATTGATCTACATTGATTTCTGTTTAAATCACACAATATCACTACTTAATGAATCGGAAACTCATCCTGCAAGGATATGCTCGATATTACCCAGTGGGAACTCGTTTTTCGTCCTTTCGTCACTGTGTTGTTGTTTTGGGGAGTTTTCAGTCGCATTGGTGCGCTGAAGGCTGCAAATCTGCAGCACTGAATGGGCACCACTGAAAGCAGTCCCATGTGGTCGGGAGTTGGGTTCCGGTGTGTAGTGATCAGAGGAATTGAGGGGTAGGGGGGAGGGGGCGGAGGAGGAACAAGGCAGCCTAAGAGTCCAACCACAGTCCTCTGAGAGGGCTGGGGGGTTGGTGTAGTTTTACACCCCAGTAAGACCCTAGGCCATACCAGGATGTGCACCGACTTGTAACAGCGCGCACTCATGGCGACTTTATAGTGCTGCCCCACTGGGAAATCAGGCCGCCGGCGCCATGACCCGATGTCCCACACAGTCACATTATCCTGACACTGTGCGCCCAGTATACTAGCTCACCGGAAATAGACTTTCCTCTTCTCGTGTTTGCGAGAACTCAGAACAAGTGAAATATCTCTAAAACCACACCACCTAGACACAAACCGCTCATAACACAAATAGAAAACATGTTTAACAAAAAGTTTATATTAAATTGATACGGTTAGGGTTCTGGATTTCTATTAATTTGGAATAAACTGATGTTTTGCACTGCGCGTACCGGCAAACTCAATGTATTGTCAATGGCCGTGCATGAGCAATCTTCATACAGAAAAAGTTAAATATCTCTAAAACCACGCCACCTAGAAACAAATCGCTTGGCACACATATAGAAAACATGTTTACCAAAAAGATTATATTAAATTGATATGGTTAGGGTTCTGAATTTCTATTGATTTTGAATCAAAACTAATGTTTTGCACTGCACGTACCGCCAGCCTCAGGCATGCACGTGGGTTTGTTTATCTCGATGACTTCCCATCAACCACTGCGTGCCCGGTTTTGTTTGCGCAGGGCTGGAATATCAACATAGCTGGTATCAACTTTGGTTAATGTGTTGTCTTGGGTGTTGATTGTTACTTTGACACCAATGCTCAATATACCCCCGTAAAGGAGACAAACATGTGGGATATAATACCTACATCGGCCCAACTGGTTGTTATCTTGTAAATGAATTTCTGAGTTTTTTCAACACAGCTTTTCTGTGTTGTCACGGCCAACACGTAAAATAATTTAGACAAACCGTTGTACCTGAGGCGCTGTAAGCATAAAGTGTTTTCTGGATTGTATATATATGTTTCACCTGATTGTGTACAGTCCGAATCCTAGAGCACATGTCTAAATAGTATTAATAGTTTGGTTAAAGGTATGCCGTTATGCTCTAGTGTTACATCCGTACATTGAGGTACAGCTTGTGGAGAAAAGCTAATGTTAAGGAACGCAACCGCAATGAAAAAAACATGCCACTGACATGATTATGGTGATAATTGAAGTGGTTGGGCATGGAATTTTACTGATGTTGAGATTTAATGAATAGAAAGGTGCTTACTTGGGTGTGTCAGTTGCTTGGCCTGGTGGGCAGTTGGCGTAGGTTGGGTCGAGGGTGTTTCGGAAACGTTTCCCGCATCGCTCTCAACTTCCACATCAAGGTCGACGACCACCTCATATGCAATTTCTTCTTCTGCCCCCACTAACATCTCATCCATGTTGGGGTCTGGATCAAAATTGTCATTAATAGGGTGGGATGTGTTAGAAATATCATTGACATGACAGTTGTATATAGGAGGCTTCTGTAAAAGCCGTCAACTTCCCGTAGCAGAAGATTAAACCCCAGTCAAGGCGTGGTAAATGGTAGTGAACAATCTTCATACAGAGATACGTAAATACATATATATAAGGTGTGTTGACAGGGGAAAAATGTCACACCATCTAGGCAAACCGTTTAACCTGAAGCGCTTTACCTGAACCGTTTTACCTGTAGCGTTTTACTTGAAGCGTTTTGATTGTATGAAAAGTTTGCTTAATGTGAAACGGTCCAATCGGAAGATTAGGTTACCTATAATATTATCTCGTGTTATAAATGCCTGTCATGTAGATTTATTAAGCTGTGTTGACAAGGGGACAAACTAAAACGATATAGGCAAACCGTACGTTATACCTGAAGCGTTTTTATTAAAAAACATAATAATGTGAAACGGTTAAAAAAATATAAACCCTGGGTGCTCTTACCCGCTTGCATGGACAGGGTGTCGGTGTCAGCGTAGTTGAGCGGTACTGCGGTTGGCCGTGTCCCCAGAATCGCGTCCATTTCATCATAGTAGCGAAATGTCTGGCGCTCCCTTCACTACGACTGTAAAAAGAAATGTAGATTAGTCAACAGATGAGTAAGGAATACATCAAATGCAGGAACGGTTTGTCAATAATATTACTAAATGTTTACTGAAACGTTGAACTCCTGTCAATGAAAAAAGTGTGCACATATGTTGTGCAAATGGAATATGTGAAAGACAATAAAACAAAGCATCACTTGCTAAAGGGTATTGTAGCTAATCCGACTTGTGTTATTACTTAGTCATTTTTAAATATTATACTGAGCAAAATATTACCAAATAATATTATTTTAAGAAGCAAAATATATTCTTCACAAACATGTTCATATGTACAGGCTACTTGTTAGTTTGAAAATATAATAATACATATACTTTAATGTAATAATACATATACTTTAATGCAATCTCACCAACTCTGTGGCTTTATGGGTAGACTACTACGTTGCCACTGACCCCTGTCCTAGGAATACGGGGTGGATCTTGTATCTAATAACATCCTTGCTGAGCCCACTTTAGGCTAGATAAAACATTCACCTTGTACTTGTAGTACACAGGTGAAAGACAACGTTGTCTAAATACGGCCGAAAATAGCTTCAGTATGGAACATGAACTAGAAACTGTGGTTCCATGATCAAATGGCTACATATATCGGCACAGAGTTGGTGAAATGGGAGAGAATGCAAAAAGACAAGATGGCGGCCGTAGAACGCCGTCGATTTCACTTTTAAATCTTATTGAACTAGATATTATATTATATTTTTCAACTCAAAGGTAGCAGGCTAATAATAAGACAGATGTAAAGAATAATTGTTGCTTCTTATATTGAGAAATTAGGCTCTCATTTCATTGACCCGTTTTTTCGACAGCTTTTACATAGGGTTGGTTTGCACCCCTACTGCAGCAGTACGGGGTGAATCTTGTACCTAACTTTAGCCATACTCTGTGTGTGTGGGGGGGTGGGGGGGGGGGGTGGAAACCAAAATTCCCTAGGGTACTACAAGTGTCGGGGGATGCGATGTTGCGACAAAAGGGCTGATTGTCTAGTTAGGAACCACACTAGCACAATAAACACATCACAATCACTTACTTGTTATTGTCGCAGCACTTGCGATACAGGTGAGTGAGGCTTTTTATTTTTGTTCGGCACGACACCGCGTTCCTCTCGACCCTACCAGCTCTAGAAAGGCGAGAAGCCAATCGCCGGTAGATATTTAGATTATGTCCGGACGACTCCAGCTCGCTCTGGATGTTAGCCTCGCCCCACAGAGTGATGAGAAGCCTCACCTCGTCCTCGCTCCAGTTATCTCTTCGTGAAGTATCGATACACGCACTAGTGGAAGCCATCGTGACGAAAAGAGTGGAACTTGTGCACGCGCATACAAAGAAAACATGAGTGAGGGTAACTCATGCGCGTGACGTCAGTAAAACGCCTCAAGTATCATGGTACCGTTTACACGAGCATTTACAAAGCGTTTTATCGAAAACGGTTCCTCTAGACCACCTACCTAGGTGGTATACGCGGAACGTTCCAGCTGAAACGTTTCAGCCCTAAAACACCGCAGTGGCGCATTTACACGGACACATTTAAAACGATCTAGGCAACTGGTTCTACCTAGGACTGTGTCGATACTACTGGGTGTGGGTATCCACTGGTGGTGCTGCCACCTGACGGTTTGTGTATGTACTAAGGCATGCCATCTTGGATGGTGCATGCTGGGAATAAACCACTCTAACCCAGCTATACAAATGTGTGCAGTGATCTTTTCATGGTGCCAGGAGTAAAAAGCAAAGGTAAGGAATATGGAGTCAGTTAAGCCACCAGAAGCCCTCAGATTAAATGAAGGGAATGTGGCGGAGAGATGGGAGACATTTAAGGACGCTTTTGAGTGGTACGCCATGGCCATAGGAGTTACAGATGGGGCAAGGAAAACAGCCCTACTGCTGACAACAGCTGGCAGGGAAGCCATAGTGACCTACAAGACGTTCAAATTTGAGGCGGCCCACAAAGTAGGTGACGTGGATATACCGGCAGAGGACAAACTAGACTTTAACTGTGTGGTCAAAAAGTTAGACAAAATTTGTCTGCCGAAGAAGAACCCCATCTACGAGCGTTGGTTGTTCAACACCATGGTGCAGAAGGAGGGCCAGGCAGTGGAAGCCTTCATTACGGACCTGCGAACGCAGGTGGCCATGTGCGACTACGATACGGAGGATGAGTTTGTGCGAGACAGACTCGTAGTGGGCATTAGAGACAGTAAGTTGACAGCCAAAATGTTCAGGGACCGCAAGTTGACTCTAGAGAAGGCCGTGGAGATATGCAAGTCATCCGAGGTCATTGACAGCCGCATGAAGGTAATGAACCCGCTAGAGACAGAGGCGGTCAGTGTGGTGAAGGCCCGCCATGACAGTCAACGGCGCGGTAGTGACACTCGGCAGCGTGGTGACAGTAGACCACGCGGCGGCGGAGCACCATCCCGGGGATGGGAAGCCACAGCAGCGTCCCCACAGGGGAGCGACCCAGGCGAGGAATACGATTGCAAACGCTGTGCTACACGTCACAAGAGGCGCCAGTGTCCGGCCTACGGAACTAGATGCATTAAGTGTGGGTTCAGAGGCCACTACACCCGGTTGTGTCACACTAAGGTGAATATGGTCCAAAGTGAAGAAGTAAACAGCAGTGAGGGTGCGTTGGACTTGGGGGAAGGAATGTGGATCGGCACAGTCACAGCCAGCATCAACGAGGTCATGATAAACAAACAGTGTCGATGGTTACACACCCTCCAGGTTGGACGGTCACTGATCACAGTGAAGTTGGACACAGGGGCCGAGGCAAACCTTCTAAACGTACAGGAGTACAGAGGGTTGCCAGAGAGGCCGACCCTGCGACCGGCTAATGTGCGCCTGTCGGATTACAATGGGGCAAGTATAAATGACATTGGGTCCTGTGTGCTAAGGGTCAGTGTGAAGGGCAAAGAGTATCCGGTGAGATTTGTCGTTGTGGATAACGGGCCAAGCCTGCTGGGATCAGCAGCCTGTGAGAGGTTGGGCCTAGTCAAACGGGTGGACAGCATACAGGAATGCAGACGCAGTACGGAAGACTTTGTGGCAGACACAAAACAGTACACCATACCGGAAGTGAAGGGCCAGCTCTCGGCTCTACCATTTGTCCACAAGATAGTCATCAAAGAAGGAGCCCGCCCTGTCATCAGGCCAGCCAGAAGAGTGCCAATATCACTGAGGGAGTCCCTGAGAGAGGAGCTGGACCGAATGGAGAAGCTAGGAGTGATACACCGCCAGGAGGAACCCACGGACTGGGTGAGTGACATGGTGGTGGTTAAAAAGAGCAACGGAGCGCTCAGGGTATGCCTGGATCCTAAGGATCTCAATACAGCAATCAGCAGGGAACACTACCAGCTTCCCACGAGGGATGAGATCTTCGCGGAGATAAGCGGAGCAACACACTTCAGCAAGCTTGACGCCTCGCAGGCCTTCTGGCAGGTGAAACTGTCAGAGGATTTGAAGGCCCTAACAGCATTCAACACCCCGTTTGGCAGGTACGCATACGACAGACTTGCTTACGGACTGTGCTCGGCGCCCGAAGTGTTCCACCGGACGATGGAGCAAATGTTCGGGGATCTAGAGGGGGTCCGTGTGTTTATGGATGACATTCTAGTGTGGGGGCCAGATGAGACAGTACACCAAGCGAGGCTGGACAGTGTGAAGCAGAGGATTAACAAATACGGACTGCTGATGAACTGGGAGAAGTGTCGGTTAAACAAGTCAGAGATAACATTCATAGGTGAGACATTATCGAATAAGGGGATTAGCCCGTCACCAGAGATCATCTCTGCCATTATGAACATGAAGAAGCCGACGAGCAAAGAGGATGTCCAGAGAGCACTCGGCTCGATAAATTATGTGGGGAAGTTCATCCCAAACCTTGCAAATAAATGTGTGAATCTAAGGTCTCTTCTATGTAAAAAAGTCATGTGGAACTGGGGGCCAGAACATGAGTCCGAATGGGCTGACATCAAAAGCATATTAGCATCAATGCCGGTGATGGCCTACTATGACCCAAAGTTACCAACCAAGGTTTCCACAGATTCGTCTAAAGATGGCCTGGGTGCAGTCCTCTTACAGTGGCACAACCCAGACTGGAAGCCAGTAGCATATGGGGCACGGGGTCTGACAGAATGCGAGCAGCGCTATGCACAAATCGAGAAGGAATGCTTGGGACTAGTCTACGGGTGCGAGAAATTTCACGGGTACATATACGGGTTAGAAAAAGTAACGTTAGAAACAGATCACAAACCACTAATCCCACTTTCCAAAAAAACCATTAAATGACATGACACCCCGCATACAAAGGTTAATGTTAAAACTGCAAAGGTACAGGCATGAGCTAGTGTGGACCCCGGGGAAGCATCTCTATATAGCCGATACGTTGTCTAGGGCTAACAGGTCACAGGGTAAACGATCCAGTACAGAGGTAGAGGTCGAGGCTCAGGTAAACATGGTATACCAGGCAGTGTCAGCGACACAAGCACAGCTAGACAAGATAGCCACAGAGACGTGTAAGGATGAGGTACTCTCAGCAGTAAAGAACAACATACTAAACGGATGGGAAAATGGGGAGTGCCCCGCATATGCCCCATTCAGGGAAGATCTCTGTATAGTAAATGGCCTAATTCTTAAGGGGGACCGCATAATCATTCCAGTCAGCATGCGAAAGGAGATGCTGAAAAGGGTGCATGAGGGTCATTTGGGCATTGAGAAACAGAAACGTGTGGCGAGAGATGCAATATATTGGCCCAACATGAACAGGGACATAGAGGAGAGTGTCCAGGGGTGCTCAGTGTGTCAAAAGTATAGGCCAGCTCAGGGCAAAGAATCATTTTCCACGGAGGAAGAGAAAATAAAGTGGGGACCCTGGGAGAAAGTCGGAGCAGATTTATTTCACTGGGAGGGGAACGAGTATCTAATATGCATAGATTACTATTCCAACTACCCCGAAATTACAATGCTGGCGAGCACATCGTCAGAGACAGTAGTAACCCACCTAAAAAGTATGTTTTCCAGACATGGGATTCCCCAAAGACTGGTGACGGACAATGGGCCCCAGTTCAGCTCGGAGAGGTTCAAACAGTTCGCTGGGGACTATCAGTTTGAACACAGAACCTCCAGTCCGAGGTATCCCCAGTCTAATGGGCATGCAGAGAGAGGAGTGGGTATAGTTAAGTCAGTTCTCAACAAAGCCAAAGAAGGCGGGGGGGACCTATAGTTAGCACTACTCGCCTACAGAGCGGCTCCAAGGGAAACGGGGATGTCCCCGGGCGAGATGTTAATGGGCAGGAAACTGAGTACTAGGCTCCCGAAACTACAGGGTAGAAGCAAGATGACGCTCAGTGATGTCAGGGGTGAGGCCCAGAGAAATCGACAAATTGAAAATTACAATGCCACAGCTAAGGACCTACCTGTCCTAAACAACAATGATGTAGTCCGGGTGAGGAAGGAGAAATGGGACACCACAGCCAGAGTAAGCGAGCAGGTGGGCCCCAGATCATACATAGTCCAAACCCAGGGGGGAAACTATATCCGGCGCAACAGGCGCCATCTCCTAAAGGTGAATGAGGGCCATGTAGTCAGACCAGCAGAGGGAGAAAGTGTAGACTATGAATATCCAGAAAATGAGGTAGGGGAGAACATGGGTGGTTCAGACGAGGGTTCTCGAGAAGTAAACAGGACCCCTCAAAAGGTAAACAATGCCCCGCCCACTCCTCGCAGTGTCGTAACCCGGAAACCTGTAGGGGAAAACCCCACCGAGGTTAGGCGCTCAGGCAGGATAAGACGACCCGTTGTCAAATTAGATATCTAACCAAACACTATACCTGTCATGTATGATTCTACTTTATGAATGCCTGTAATGTGTTGGGTGTTATTCATGTGTATTTCGTATCTCATACTTGTCACTGTGTATCTACCAACCCTGTCTGCAATGTTTATAGAGGGAGGGAGATGTGTCGATACTACTGGGTGTGGGTATCCACTGGTGGTGCTGCCACCTGACGGTTTGTGTATGTACTAAGGCATGCCATCTTGGATGGTGCATGCTGGGAATAAACCACTCTAACCCAGCTATACAAATGTGTGCAGTGATCTTTTCAAGGACGTTTCAACTCGCCCGTGTAAATGCAGCTTTAGGCTCTCAATTCTTTGACCCGCACTTTCGACAGCTTTTACATAGGGTTGGTTTGCACCCCTACTGCAGCAGTACGGTGTGGTGGTTTCAGCGGGTTCCCGTGCTCAGAGGTGTCCCTCGCTTCTGCGCATGCGTCAGAATCTAATAAGGATGGCCGTAATCGATTAACACTACCCGGGCGACTCGGGTCATCCGAGTCATCAGAAATTCAAAAAGAACACGGCGAGTGGAGTCGACAAATACACGTGCCATGTGCATAAAAAGAATAACTTAGATTAATTAAATGGAAATATAGGTAAACTGGGCCATCATAAAATACTTTAAATCCTATTTTGCTGTATTTTTATCGGTTATTAAAAAAAAAAAAAAAGATTGTCCACCCGAGCGCGGCGAAGCGTATTCGATTATTCGACCCGAGTTTGTAGGATGTGCGCATGCGCCAATAAGTGGCTCAGGTGACCCGAGTTGATGCGAAATCCGCGCATGCGCAGAAGCAGCGGAGAAGCGAGGGACACCTCTGAGCACGGGAACCCGCTGAAACCACCACACCGGGGTGAATCTTGTATCTACTTGAACGGGTGCTGCCACCAAGTGTATAGCGAGAGAAATGGCTCATAAAAGCTCCCCATTGCTGACACCATTAATGAAAAAAAAAGAATATATATTTTGATATATTATATACGGTAACGTAGGAAAAATTGATAAAACAGAGTCCCATTTCACACAAATATAACACCCATTTTTGTGTCAAAATGCATCCAGGTGAAACAGCCACAGTGGCGCCATCTACGATTAGCTATATCTATATCGAAAACACGGGTGCCGCTCACCGCCACTGAAATCTGCGGACAACCGGAACCCAAGTAACGCACACTTTGGACCTACAGGTAGTAAAGTGTGGCTAGCCGAATTAGGGCTAATACAATTGATTATCTACACCAACATCCACGATGGCAAGTCGTAGAGTTGCAGTTGTAAGTATCGATGTATACAGGTCATGCAGCAACTATGTTTAGATGGATCAACTTAGGTGTTTTATACTCTAAACTGACTTCACACTGCAGTGGCCAGTGTAGCCTACACGGCTACAATAACTTATGGGGCTGTCAAACTACGGCGTAAGCATGCCGGTGTGGCCGTCTCAGCTGCCACAAGGCTGATATGCCAAATGTCGCTTCTGCGCATGCGTCAGAATCCAACAGCGTCGTCTGCGCATGCGTCAAAACTGGGCCAGTCTCAAAGGCCCTAATCTCTGTTTTTAATACTTTCAGCGTAAATTGCTCTTAGGTTACATTAAATACTTCAGATCTTCATCTTCAATCGCGCATTAAGATATTTTTAATCGATCCAATGAAAGCTTTTAAACTTATTTTACAAAAATAAATGCCCCACATAGACATAGCATTGCCGTATTTTACCACCCGCGAAGGGTAAACACTGCAGCAATGCTATGTCTATGCAGAGCATTTATTTTAGCAAAATTAATTTAAAAGCTTTCACTGAGTCGATTAAAAATATATTAATGCGCAATTGAAGAGGAAGATCTGAAGTATTTAATTTAACTTAAGGGTAATTTTCTCTGAAAGTATTAAAAACAGAGATAATAGTGAAAGTTGGGCATGGCAAATCAGCCTTGTGGCAGCTGAGACGGCCACACCGGCGTATCGGTTTTCGTCACATATGCCGTCATATGCTACGTCTACGCATACGCCGTATACGCCTGGCTTATCCGAAAAATTTTGTGCATGCTCAAAATTGTCAGCGTATGGTGGTGTAAGGCTCATACGCTGCTCATACACTATGCATATACTATGCATACGCCGTCATACGTTAGGGGTATGCCGGCATATGTTAGGCATACGCTGATACCGTGCCTTCGGCATATCTATAGCGTATGTCGTGTACGCCTAACCTAGATGTAGCGTGTTCGCGTGTACTCCTAGCGTATATAAAGCGTATGCAAAGTGTATGCAAAACGTATGCCCAACCTATGGTCTCAGTATATAAAGGCGCCATGTTGCTAGGACGTAAAACAACAACAAACAAACATCAATCTGAGCCGGTTTAACGGACATGTTTGGACCGTCCTACATGTTTGCACCGTCCCATTTCTTCATATATCATATGGAGACTGCTTCCCAACAGGTAGTTGCTTTTGATAGTGGTTGGAGCACATGTTAGGACCATCCTACTCTTCCCATCTGATATGTTGTTTGTATGTATATATACATGTGGATGTATCTGTGGATGTATGTATGTGTGGATATCCATCCTGATATGACCTTAGATGTTGCTAGGATGTAAAACAACAACAAACAAACATCGATCTGAGCCGGTTTAACGGACATGTTTGGACCGTCCTACATGTTTGCACAGTCCCATTTCTTCATATATCATATGGAGACTGCTTCCTAACAGGTAGTTGCTTTTGATAGTGGTTGGAGCACGTGTTTGGACCGTCCTACTCTTCCCATCTCTTCGACAGCTGCTGCTCTCCGCGATTGCATACGCTACGCATAGGTTTCGCATAGGTTGTGCATACGTTTCTCATACGGCATCATACGCTAGGGGTACTTTACGCATACGCTCCAAAAGACACGTCAGTGCACAAAGGTCCCCATACGGCATCCTGCAACGGTTTTCGCTTTTTTTGCGGTACGTTTCATATACGCCGCCGCCATACGCCGTAATTCAAAAACTCGACACAGGGATTACTTTTTGGGCCAAAATTTATTATAATTTCATAATAAATTTTGTACAGTAGCCAGTGATATGTCTAACCCTAGCTAACATTGTCCAAGCGTGGTCGATCAGAACAGATGACCTAAGGGCTTGATACTCTAACTCTAACTTCTGTGATAGTACAATCCAGAATATATAATATGAGCCTGTTAATCAATTACATATTTTCAGGATATGATGGTTAGCTAATTACTCTACTCTCATTACATTAAGTTTAGTCATATTGATCTTATGTTGAAGTTGAAGATAGGAGACGGCAGCTGCAGGCAGATAACGGTCATACGTTTGAGCACATCAGACACACTTCACATTTACTGACTCTTGCTCGTCAGACATAACAGGAATGGACCATCTACTCTCAGCCCCTAAACATAAAAGGGGGGATCTAGATGGGATGGGGGGATGGACTGTAAAATATGTAGGAGACAGACCGGCAGGTCCTTTCAGCTCAGCGATACGGTAAGGAATGATTCAACGTGTGTATGGGTAACCGGAAGTCAACTCGCCCAGGTTACCGAATGCTATACTGCAACGGTATCCAGGTCGGCATCGCTATGGGGCCGTTGTCAAGGTTTTGAATTACGCATGTTACCGACAACATGTACAATGTGACAGGGCCATTAGTAAGTTGAGTAACATAGACATAGTCATAGCCTCGGCCATTCGATTAACGTTGCATGGTCCGATGAAATATAATTTTGTCCAAATTAAAACAACTACTTACATTTGATCCTATATATATCCAACTTAAATACTGGTGCATTAGCTAATGATTAGGGACATCATATGCAAAATAACCCGTGAATTTATAACCTCACCCCTTTGGACACTCACTTTGAAGCACCCATTATGCAGGGAGGCTATTAACCAATTAGGCCAATCTCGTTACCTCATTAGTCTCCCCCGACCAAGTAGGTCTACTCTGCAGGGCCATAGAGGGGAAGGGGAAATGAGGTGGATGTTGCCCCTCCCCTCCATGTTGGATATTCAATGCTTTTTAGTCAATTCTATGAATATAATTAATCAATTTGGGTAATTTAAATTTTGAGAATTTTAACCTTTGTCAATTAAAATTGCATCTGCTATCGGAACTATGTATGGTATGAGGGAGAATGAGACATGGATGACATAACAGTAAAAAATAATAGAGCAATAATATGTACATGAGAAATGCAAGCAGTAAGCATATATCCTTGGCGGTCTAAATGTATGTGAGGATGCACACACATGTGTTTTGTGCGCATCCGTTTGAAATTTGCCAGTTACACTGTATATAAAAGGAACACATTTTTTTTGTTATTGAATGTAAAAAGGAGTGAACCATATGGAGTGAGATATGTGCATTTGAAAGTTTTTGACTTTCAGATCTTTTGTATTAGCTAATGTAGCAGCCGTTCCATGCTGGCCACATCAGCCAGGCCTGAGCATTAATAGTTTGATGGGATCCACCACAAATACACAGGTTTCCGGTTTTAATGCTATGATGGCAGCAGCCATTCTAGTTGTGCCTATGCGTTACCATTTGGATGGGATCCATCGCAAATACTGATAATTAAGTCTTTGTTTTATTGATAGCAAGTCAAATAATTATTGTATCCTCTGTCTATTAGGTATATTAGCAGTTCTACATGTATTGAATTTATCCTACAAAAGATATCAAAATTATAATTGTATGATTTTGCACCAGAGTGAAAATGTGAAAATTTACACATTGACATTATACATGTAGCCAAACTTATTTTTCAACTTTTTTCCTGTAAGTCATAACCATGTCTGCTTAACAGTAATCAATCAAATCTTGTTTGACTATGTTGTGTATCTTAAAATGAGGTTCTGGATGTGTCTTTGATTTTCATGTTTACACGAGTGATATTAATGTATTGCTCAATTTGTATAAGATCTAATTCAAAGAGTGAAACTCTATTTTTTTCAACTCTGACTTATGCACAACATGCAAACCTTCATAGAAAATTGGATTAGGCTATTATTTGGAAGGAGTTTTGCTATTATTTGGAAGGTTTTCACTTTTGGTTTCCATGTCACACTTTTGTGCCCAGTTTTAGAGAATGATCCATATATTTATCTTAAAAATAAGACAAAAATTCAGACGCTATCGGACCATGCCACTTTAACATGACTCGGGTCACCCGAGTTGCTAGAATTTCAAATCGAAGACCGCGAGTGGGGTCGAAAAATACACGGGCCATGTGCAAAGCGACCCGACCCCAGTAACCCACCTCTTGGCTGGGGTTGGCTAGGAGCGATGACATCACAATTGTGTAGGATAACAGCTACCAGTGCAAGTCCTACATGTTTTGTTAATGCTTTTTGTTGTTGTAATAATGAAATGGAAATTTAACTAAACTATGCAGTAATACAATACTTTAAATACTATTTTGCTGTAGTTATATCGGTTATTCCAACAACAAAAAAGAGTTGGATTAGGCCACCTTTTTTCCCCACCCTGTCCCTGAGCATGTTCGATTATGCAACCCGAGGATCTAGAGTGCGCATGCGCCAAAAAGGGGCTCGGTGACCCTAGCTTGGTCCCCCACCACGAACAAGCAGTCCTTAGGCTTGGCACAAATCATTGCCGCATCAGGCCATATATGGAAGTCTTGTAGGGAGGGCCAAGTGTAGTTGTTCCTCCGCACGGTGTGTGCTACTCTGCGGCGTGTGATCGTCAAGGCGTTAAGCCCATAGGCCATCAATTTATTAAGCCTATAGGCCTAACATATACCAATACTGGCATCTATTTTTGGATTGATATTTACATTCCTTAAATATATATAATTGAAATAAAACTCTCAAGGTGAGATGTCGGTACATAGATATTGCACAATATAACCGTAAATCGGGTCTAGGGGCTTAACACCTTGACTGCCCCATCTCAGAGTAGCGCACACGCGGAGGAACACTGACATCAGGCTTTACGCCAAGCCTACAAACTAACTTGTTCTGGCGGGGTACCAAGCTACGGTGACCCGAGTTGATTAATCAATTACGTCCAATGTGGTTGGCTGAGAAGCACTCACAATTCCATATCTCACCTCTTCACTGGCCACAGTTGGTCCAATGTGTTACTATCAATCCCACCACAACAACAGAACTCATATTACTGCTAGGTGACTATCAACACTAAAACAACAAACTGCAAATAACTCACATAACCATAGAACTAGAGTAGAGAACTAACCACGATAGGGTAACACTAGAATATTCATATCAAACTGACATTTATTTACAGCTTGTCTAACTCCAACTAACCACACAGTACATTTATACTCTAACATATGAATACAGAAGATAACTTCTGTTTACATTCTAAATACCATGAAAATACTCACATTGATCCGACTAATAATAATATTGCTATATTGCTGTGGAACCTGTGGGTAACTATCAGAATTCCATTGAGCTATATGCTGCAAATTGTGTATTCAACAGCTATTGTTGGATCACCTTATATACCTTACTCTATATAGACCTACAATTTTTATGTAAATAATTAGGAATTGAAAAATGGCTGGAAGACCGGTGCTTCGGTGCTCACAAAAGAAATTATTCAGCAGAATAAACATATTTATCACCAAACAAAAGAAATTATACCAATGAAGCATTTACTTACACTTACAGACTATTTTCAAGTCCCGGCGATTCTGGTAAATAAATGGTGAAATTTCAGCAACTTCTAGAAGTAAATGTAAACGTTGTTATTGTGTGTCATGCATATTAGTCCTTCTCGGACCCAGTCCGCTTAGCCTTAGGTGCCGAGAAGAGTGCCAATGTCAAGTCTTCAAGAGAATCATAATGACATGATTCCTGAATATTTGAAGCAATATTTGTTTTTGTTTTCTATCACAGTGAGTCACATTGACTTTTATTTTTCATCGCTAAGGGACAACTAGTACTAATTTCTGTTGTAATTCACATGGCATGTATGTATAAATACACCAATCATCTAGATACACGTGGATAGACTAACTGAACATCAAATGGCTAGCTATCATATTGTGTTTGATTTAATGGCGGCGATAAAAGTAGGAAACGGGACAAATTATACCCCTCCCCATCAAATTCAGATGAAAAACCTCTAAATAAGATAATAATGTTTATTCAAAATCAATGCATGCCATTGAACTAGACGTAGAAGGAACAAATATGAGTTGTGGTGACCAAATTTATACTGAATACATTGGACACAGGCACGTAAATATATCAAATGGGAAATAGTGCAATGTTAATTTATGTACTCTTACATTACGTCTCCCATATGTATTCATATGTTAAAGTTTAAATGTACTGTGTGGTTAGTTGGAGTTAGACAAGGTGTATGTAAGATTTACGTCTCCCATATGGAGGCATTGGTCCAAACTACTGTATGTAGACCAACATTTTGATATTGCTTAGTATGGTAGTATTCATACTATTACTTATATCCTATTCACATTAATTTGTATATCTACCTACTACTATGGACCAAATTATGTAACTACCATAATCCTGAGTCTGAAATAAAGAATTGAATTGAATTACAAACTTTATCCTTAGGTTACTGGCTCCAACAAAGGCATTGGATTTGGTATCGTCAGAGGACTTTGTAAACGATTTGAAGGAGATGTCTATCTCACCTGTAAGTTTTAAAACTATACACTTGTTAATCCCTAGATAAATTATTCACCCTGTACTTGCAGTACACGGGTGAATACTAACCCTATATAAAAGCTGTCGAAAATATGGGGAAATGAAATGAGAGCCTAAATTTAAAATCTAAGAAGCAACACTTATTCTTTATATACCTTTGAGTTGAACAATATAATAAAACATCTAGTTTAAAAAAAAAGATTTATACTGCCTAACATGTATAGTCTGAATAGACTTGTTTTCACCATTAGACATTTTGTCGATAGAAAACCTGAGTCTACACTTTTACCCACCCAAGGGATTTTTAACCTCCCACACCACATAGACATGGTATGAGAGCAACTGGCCTTTGATGTCGTTGTAAGTTATACACAGCGGTGGAAATCCAAATTGGCATAGGTGGGGGCATGGGGAATCGAACCACCAACCTTCAGATTAGGAGTCCGACCTAGAAAAAAAGTCAGACACTCTAACCACTCCACCACAGAGAACACCACTTTAAGTTTAATAGTTTCGGTTAATACGTTCTATAGTTTAATAGAATTTAAAAGTGAAATCGATGGCGTTCTATTGCCGCCATATTGTCTTTTTGCATTCTCTCCCATTTCACCAACTCTGTGCCGATATAAGTACCCATTTGATATTGGAGGCAGGCATTCTACTTCCTGTTCCATACTAAAGCTATTTTCGCCAGTATTTAGATTACATTGTCGTTCACCCATGTACTACAAGTACGGGGTGAATCTTTTATCTAGTTAATCCCTAATATGAACAAGCAATGCTTAGGACCGACCCCCCCCCCCCCAACCCACATTTTGGATATTTGTTCAAGTATGTTGGACTTATTTTACTAATTCGTTTTTAACAACATAGGAAATTTGTTGGTAATAGATTAAAATTAGCATATATTATTCCATTTAAGAACATTTGAATAATTATAAAAGAAAAATATAAATTTGTCCCAGTTCCTGCTCCCATGTTTTACAGTGTTGGAACAGGAAACCAGCTTGATGACTATTTATATCATGCTAGTCACCAATGGACACACTCTATAAGCAGAGATTTGCCCAGAACCAGTTTCAGTAGTACTGAAACTTGTGCTGCGTTCATATGAACTGGTGAATATGGTGTTTCCCACTTCACAACCGGTGAATTGCGTTCAAGTGACTTCACAACTGGTGAACACCACCTGTGAACTGGAGATTTTTTAAGCGGCTCGGTACTCACCACTTGTGAAGAAATGGCGGCGAATACAGAAAAGTTGCATGTTCCATAATAAATTGACAAAAATATCTTTGTAAGGAAACCATTGTCTATGATATGTTATCTTAAAACAAATCATACATTATGGTGGTGGATACTATCTACCAAAAACGTGCAGTTTATGTGTTATTTACGTGTTATTTACGCATTATTGTAGTTTGCCTCTATTATCGCCCAGCATGAAACATGTTTACCGCGAATTGCCAAATGAACGCTCTCAGTTTATATGGTCGTGTTCACCGGCAGTAAGTGGGAAGTTCACCATATTCATGAGGACCGTATGAACGCAGCATAATACCCAGCTGGTACCAGGGCCACGTTGAAGGTACGCCTCGGAGGTGCGTTGGAGAAATTCAGGACATCGCTCTAGTCTGAACAACTTTAGCTGTTGGGTGCCTAGAAAATGGCAGCCCCCATAGGGGGAAGCCATTTGCAATTGAAAAGAACTTCTCTGATTGGCTGAAACCACTGAATTTGGGGGCCATTTTCGAGGCGCTTTTTGCCTCCTACCTTAAAAGATAGACGTCTCTAAGGCGACTCCGAGGCACACCCTGAATGCAAATAGGCCAAAAAGACGTCTCAAAGTCAAGTCGGAGGTGTACCCTGAATGTGGCCCTGGTTCTAGTTTCTGATGAATCTGATAGGTAAAACCTGGGAGAAGGCATTGCGACCAGTTTATATAAATTCTGCAGAAACAGCTGTTTCCGGTTTCTGGTGAATTTATTTTCCATCTCTATGACTATGGGTATTATGTATATATATTTTACCTCGGTACTAAGCCTCTGGCTAGCCTCAGGCTAGGGAGAAGGAAGCATATCCGGGTCCAGCAATTAGCATAAACAACTCACGATGGGAGGACGTTCGTTGAGTTGCTCCGGTGATTTTTGAAAACACAACGTACTAAGTATATTGATAACAATGGTATACATTATTTGTGATGCCATATAGCATCTTTTCGCAAAGGTTTTAGAACTTTATGATGTGTTTTGTTACTTTTATGGGTCTTTTTAAACTAGAACACCTATAGAACAAAGAGAACACTTTTTTCCTTTGTTCTACAAGCCGCCCGTTGCCGAACGGAGAGTGATGTTGGCTGGAGCCACAACCCGTTGGGATTTTTCCTCGGTTTCTTTTATGGATTTGCGTTGGGAAATTATCCTCGGTTTCTTTTATGGACTCCCCACAGTTTTTTTAGGCGTACCTCCAAGTTTTGTAGCATTTTCTCCAACTTTCTGGCACAGAAGCCGCAGGGGGGGAGAAGTGTACGGAACAGAGAGTGTGGGAGGTCCGATATACTGGTCCTACCCCTCGTTTGGTTTTGGTTTCGATACCATATACCTACGACAATACACTTTAACTTATCACGCCTGCATTGGAATGGTGTAAATACGTGTCCAATGTCACTAGATGCTCAATTTTGGTTTTTGCTGAAACCTGTTGTGACATTTAGAATGAATTCCGGTTGATAGTGACTTTCTTTTATGGACTCCCCACAGTTTCTTTAGGCGTACCTCTGAGTTTTGTAGCATTTTCTCCAACTTGCTGGCGCAGAAGCCACAGGGGGGAGAAATGTACGGAACAGAGAGTGTGGGAGGACCGATATACTGGTCTTACCCCTCGTTTGGTTTTGGTTTCGATACCATATACCTACGACAATACACTTTAGCTTATCACGCCTGCATTGGAATGGTGTAAATACGTGTACAATGCCACTAGATGCTCAATTTTGGTTTTTGCTGAAACCTGTTGTGACATTTAGAATGAATTCCGGTTGATAGTGACTTTCTTTTATGGACTCCCCACAGTTTTTTAGGCGTACCTCTGAGTTTTGTAGCATTTTCTCCAACTTGCTGGCGCAGAAGCCACAGGGGGGAGAAATGTACGGAACAGAGAGTGTGGGAGGACCGATATACTGGTCTTACCCCTCGTTTGGTTTTGGTTTCGATACCATATACCTACGACAATACACTTTAGCTTATCACGCCTGCATTGGAATGGTGTAAATATGTGTACAATGCCACTAGATGCTCAATTTTGGTTTTTGCTGAAACCTGTTGTGACATTTAGAATGAATTCTGGTTGATAGTGACTTTCTTTCGATTGTTACAGAGTACCGATGGCTATGAAGCGAAGTAAGCCGGCCACCGCAGCAGCAGTGGCAGCATTACAACCTGAGGAGTACGATTCGTCTCCAGCGGTGATGGTCCCGCCATCGCTGGAGGTGGGTGCGCAGGTCATGTCAAAACCGGATGTTGACATGGATGTGGACATCGTGACCTCAGTCCCGGGTGATTGGGAAGCCCGCATTGGCTACCCTTTTGGAGGCCAAGCTGGAGGAGTTTTGCCCTTCTAGGCTTCGTGCCAGGTCTCTGCCTCCACAGGAGGAGAGTGACTGGGAAGACGTTACGGAGGACGACTTTCCGGAAGAAGCCTCCTCCCCAGAACCGCCACCTCTCAAGAAAAAGAGGAAACAAAAGAAGGCTGTGAGCTCTTCTGGTGATGAGTTCACACAGGCGCGCAAGAAGGTGGTAAAAAAGAAAAAGGCAAAGAAACACCATACCAAGTCGAAGAAGAAGAAGGACTCTTCGTCTGATTCCTCCTCCGAGACGGAGCGTGCAGGTGTGTACGCAAAGATAGGGAAGGTCAGGAAGAAGTGTCCGACTTTGAAGGCAAAGAAGGTGTTGACTACAGCCATGATGAGGGAAACCATCAAAGGGCATTTTAACACCTTTAAGACAGCCGAGGTGATTACCAAACTTGGTGAGAAGTTGACGGGGATCAAAGGGATCCCTGACTCAGTGGTGAAAGAGATGGACAGGGATGTCCACCTAAATGAGGACCGCAAAACGTTTGAGGCGGTACTACACACTGTCCATAAGGCTGTTCTGGGAGCCTTAACAGCCATTGCGCCGGTCGCCAACCAGATGCAGACTCAGAACAAGTTTTCGTCGCTTGCGAGAACCATGGACATGGGAATAGCTATGCTCACAGCAGCTAGTCATTTTTTGCCCTACAGGCGTTTTGAGAACGTGTTCAAGGCAGTATGTACTGATGCGGGTAAAGAAGTGACCCGCTCCAAGAAGGTGGTAGACAATTATGGCAAAGAGTATACTCTTTTCCTACCTCCAGAGCCAATCAAGGGCAAACCACTGGACAAATCCAAGATGTTTGGAGGTCAGCTCCGGTACCTCTTTAAGGAAGTTGAAACTGGGTCCAAGTGTGGCAAGAATATGGACAAGAAAAAGCCCACGGAGGCCGCTACATGCTTCCGCCAAGGCCGTGCAGATTTTCGCACCGAGGCGGACCGGCAGAGGAGGTCGGTCCGGCCCGACGTACGTCTTCCAGCCGATATGCTGGGGGCAGCAGCGACAGTCGTCAGGCTGGAACGATGGCGGCAGGCCGTTCAAGAGGGAGTACAACCCTGGCAAGCGGTTCCCCTGACCCGGGAACAAGTAGAGGTAGCAATGCAAACCCCTGTGGCCACAGACACCGCTGTCACCTCTGAGGCCACACAAACAACAGTAAGCTCTTTTAAGGCTGGAAATGTTAAAAACTTTGTACAAAAATGGCAAATGATTACTGATAACTTGCATATTTAAGTATTGTTGAGGGGGTACATATTCCCTTGACTCATATACCAGTACAGGAAAACATACCTTTCCCTTATCGGTTTGATAAAATCAAAAGACGGGCACTAACTAAACAAGTAGACAAATTCTGTAAGAAAGGCATTTTACAGAAAGTGACACATACGGAAGGAGAATTTATTTCAAATATTGTTTCCCGCCCGAAACTATATATATATACATGTGTTACTCATTAGCCTCCCCATGGGTGGATCACTGTAATATAGCGACATTTGTTGTTTAGTGCTCCAAAAACGGTACTGAATCAGATTCTTTTCGCTATATCTTATATCTATTGCACTCATTATAATATGCAAATGTAGATTTTATTCTGACTTAATGCAGATCAAAAGATGCCATTTTTCTATTATTTTACTAGTTATCTAGCTATGTACGTTGTGTAAATATGGCTACATCAAGGATCGGTTCTATGGATTTCCTTTTTAATTAATGTATTGGTCGTAATGCGAAGCATTTCGTTTGATGCGAGGGGAGGGAGAGCGACTCACCCGGCCCTGAGCGACTCACCCCCCCCTCCTGCCACTGCTCACCTCCCCCCGCCCCTGAGCGACTCACCCCCGCCACTGCTCACCTCCCCCCGGCCCTGAGCGACTCACCCCCCACCTGCCTCTGCTCACTTCCCCCCTTATAAGGCCGCCCGCCGGCCTCCCTCAGGCACTCAGCCTCCAGCCGCCTTCCAGCTCTCTGCCCCTTCTTCTTCTTTGGACTTCAACCTCGGACTTCAACCTCGGACCGCTTCCACCTCGGACCGCCGCCCAAAACACGAACGCACCATGCCCCGAGGGAAAGGTCGTGGACGCAAGAGCTCCCGGGCTGCCCCCCGGACGCCGGGGCCTACATCAACACCGCCCCGGGAGGAGTCGCCGGCTTCAGCCCCGGCGTCCCCCGCGGCCCCCTCGGACCGCGCCTCGGGCTCCGAGGTGTCCGTGCTGCTGGAGGCCATGCAGCGCATGCAGCTCGAGAACCGACAGGCCGCCGCCCAGGCCCGCCAGGCAACGGCAGACCTCCACGCCCGGATCGACGCCCTCGTGCCGGAGGAGCCCGCCCCGGCGCCTCGGGCGCGCACCACCACTGCAGCCCGGCCCCCGCCGCCGCCACACGCGAGCCTGCCCGGGGCACCGCTGGCGGAGTACGAGAGGTACCGCCACCTCTCCACGCAAGCACCATCTACCACGTCCCCGGCCTACCAGGAGGACTTCACCCGCCACAGCCCGCATCCGCGGCCGACGCCGTCCGGGAGCTTTTGGCCTCCGCCGAGGCGCGGCACTCCACCAGGCGGCAAGGGATACCAGCACACTACATCTTTCCTTCTGATCTTGTGAAGCGAGGGGCAGAGAGAAAGCCGGTCAAACGAGGAGAGGCGACAAAGGACGAGTACACGCTCGCCCTCCTCAACCTCATCGACCACCCCGACTTCCCCGCCCACTCCGCCCAGGGACTCCACCACCACCTCCTCGGGGTGTGCCGGGACAACTTAATATACCCGTGGGCTACCGTCCGCCGATACTCAGAGAGTGTGTTCTCTGCCATCGCGGACGGGACCCTCCCCCACGGGTGGCACGACCTGGTGGCCATCAACCTCCACAGACTCGACTGCCTCGCCATGCCCGACGACCATGCCACCGCCGCCCCCGCCCGCCCACTCGACCCCCTCCAGCGAGGCGCGCACTTCCCCCGAGCCCAGGCCGACGCCCGCACCACCTACGATAGAGAGATCCACGGGGTGCCCTGCCCGGCCTGGAACCGCACCCCCGCCTCGTGCGATCGGGCCCACCTCGGGGAGGCCCACGGCGAGGCGCAGGACAGACGCCGTCACGTCTGCGCGTATTGCGCCAACGTGAGGCGCGTCTTCACCATGCACAGCGAGGCCGACTGCATCACGAAGCAAACCCGTGAGCGCCAGACCCCCCCCTCCACCTCGGCGGATTTTTGATTCGCCGGCCGCCCCCCGGCCGGCCCGGGGGGGCCCCCTCCGGCGCCCCACCTTCACCACTGCCGACAGCCCCGCACCTCCCCCCGACAACCTCCCAGCGACCACCGATCGCAGCGCCGCCCAGTCTCAGCCGGGGATCACCACCTCGGGCATCACACCTCAGTCCACAGCCCAGCCCAGCCTCACGAGGAACCCTCTGCCGGCACCCCAGCCGCCGACCGTATCGACACCGCCGTCCACCCTCAGACCACAGCCCAGCCTCAGACCACAGCCCAGCCTAGCCTCACAGGAACCCTCTGCCGACATCACATCTCAGGAGCGGGCCCCCCCTTTTTTTGGCCGCCCGCTCCCCCTCCACGTAGGCCCCGGACCCTCCTCTCACCCAGGCCTGCCTATCCGGGCCCCCGCCTCGGGCGCCCCGCGCCCCCGCCTCGGGCGCGCCTCGAGCCCTCTCCTTACTCTTTGGCGGAGGGCTCCTCGGCCCCCCCTCTACCAGAACTCTGACACTGCTCCTTATGAGCCCCTCACTATTTATCCTCTGCTCCTCATGAGCCCCTGACTCTTTGCTCCTCGCGAGCCCCCTGCTCCTCATGAGCCCCTGTATTGCTCTGCCTCCTCAGCCTGTTTACCTCCTCAGTTACCCTGTTTGTACCTTACTTTGTCATTTATTGTTATTTCACTGTTTCTCTGTATGTTGCCCGAGGCGTCACAATAAACGCCTCAGTTTTCCCACCTCCGCCTCTGTTCTTCCTTCTCGCGCATCGGTCGTAATGCGAAGCATTTCGTTTTGATGCGAGGGGAGGGAGAGCGACTCACCCGGCCCTGAGCGACTCACCCCCCCCTCCTTGCCACTGCTCACCTCCCCCCGCCCCTGAGCGACTCACCCCGCCACTGCTCACCTCCCCCCCGGCCCTGAGCGACTCACCCCCCACCTGCCTCTGCTCACTTCCCCCCTTATAAGGCCGCCCGCCGGCCTCCCTCAGGCACTCAGCCTCCAGCCGCCTTCCAGCTCTCTGCCCCTTCTTCTTCTCCACCCACACACCCAACTCTCCCTCCTCTACCCTCCCCCCTCTGTGGCGGAGGGCTCCTCGGCCCCCCCCTCTACCAGAACTCTGACACTGCTCCTTATGAGCCCCTCACTATTTATCCTCTGCTCCTCATGAGCCCCTGACTCTTTGCTCCTCGCGAGCCCCTGCTCCTCATGAGCCCCTGTATTGCTCTGCCTCCTCAGCCTGTTTACCTCCTCAGTTACCCTGTTTGTACCTTACTTTGTCATTTATTGTTATTTCACTGTTTCTCTGTATGTTGCCCGAGGCGTCACAATAAACGCCTCAGTTTTCCCACCTCCGCCTCTGTTCTTCCTTCTCGCGCATCACAGAAAATAGACAGTTAATTCTGAATCGATTTGTCAGTATGTCCCATATTCATATGTAGTGTAGTAATGAGCACTGACTTTTCAGGCAAGGGACCACATAGACAGGTGAGCGTGAATAGGGTGATGACATCGGTGGGGGGGGGCCTAGGTGGTGTAATGGTTAACACGTTAGCCTGGAATGCAAGAGGTGTTGGCTTGAATCCTGCACTAGGCGTGATATTTCCCATTGACATCACCTCCCACGACAGAAGTAATATAATTTCAGTTGTTTAGATGATTAATAATATGATATTGGTCTGATGTTTATTTAGCTCACTAATCTTAAATTTAAGGAAGAAAGTAAAGTCCTTACCGTCATATTAATTAACTAAGCAGGACGGGTACCGACTTGCGACAGTGCACTGTCATGGTGACTTTAAGTCCTGGCCCACTGGGAGATCAGGCCACCAGCACCATGACCCGATATCCCATTCAGTCACCTCTCAAACCAGGTACTTTCAGGAATGCCATTCTCTATGCACATAAAATGCTTTTAATGGGGAGAACCGCACTGTTGCTAATTAGACTCAAATGCAATGAGCCTCGCATGACATGAGCGCGCACTGTCACAAGTCGGTACCAGTCCTGATTGGGCTATGATCTTCGATGTTGCACCGTAGCTATATCAGTACTATTTTTATTAAGTCGAGTACTTGCTATGTAATATATGACTAATGACGAAATATAGGCTTGTTTCTTGTGTCATACATATATCACATTACGCTGACGAGAATTATCCATAAATTAAGGCACAAATGTGGAGTTCTCTGTGGTGGAGTGGTTAGAGTATCTGACTTTTTTCGAGGTCAGACTCCTAATCTGAGGGTCGGCGGTTCGATTCCCCGTGCCCCCAGCTCTGCCAATTTGGATTTCCACCGCTGTGTATAACTTACAACGTCATCAAAGGCCGGTTGCTCTCATACCATGTCTATATGGTGTGGGAGGTTAAAAATCCCTTGGGTCGGCAAAAGTGTAGGCTCGGGCTTTCTATCGACCAGCAGTGGAATGAGGAAGACCAGTCGTCTATGACTGAAATTTCCCCTGCTTAAACAACTAATGGACAAAAAAAAAAAAAAAATGGATTACCAGTAGGGCCTACCTTTGAGCCAATAACAAAAGGGCATGGAACTAATTTGATTGGAGTAAGTTTTTAGACAAATATCTGTTCTTTAGTTTTGTTATTATGTTGATAGGTCATTTAGGGTGGGTGGAGCGGGGAGGAGTGAGTAGCTTTATGGATATATTCTGGGTGAGTGGAGTGGAGAGGAATGTGTAGCTTAATGGATATATTCTGGGTGGGTGGAGTGGAGAGGAGTGAGTAGCTTAGCGGATATATTTTGGATGGGTGGAGTGGGGAGGTATGAATGACTTAGTGGATATTTTCTCTGCTGAGACTGGGTGGAAACACTGCATTGTATACTAACTTCATTCAGCCAGAGACGTGGAGCGCGGCCAAGCAGCTGTAACTGAACTTAAGAAGGAAGGACTCGACCCCAAGTACCATCAGCTAGACATCATTGACAACGCCAGCATTCAGAAGCTGCACGACTTCCTCAAGGAGAATTATGGAGGGCTCGATCTTCTAGTCAACAACGCAGGGATTGCTTATAAGGTGATCTCTGTCATGTTTACATTATTTGTAATGATTTAGATACCGCCTGCTTTCAGTATGTCAAAATTCAACAATAAATATATAGTTATTTACATAAGATTTCTACTGTTCTACAAATAAATTGGCCAATGGTGATTTTGAGTACAGTAGCCATAGAAATATGTATCTATATCCCACCCTGATAAAGTCCACAAGTCATAAAGATACCTCCAATGCTTTTTGTTGTGTGTACATGGCTGTGGTGTACTGAGTTTACGGTTTCAATATACATGTATATGTTACTCAGTTTCAACCACGTTCAGGAGAAGCATGTATGAAGTATGAATTGGGAGGTTTCTGGACGTTTCTGTTATCCAAACCATAGAACCCATTTTGAACATATCGACATAGCATACATTAAGTATGAGAACTAATACGCGTGTCTTTCAGAACGCATCGACTGCTCCCTTCGAGGAGCAGGCAGAGGTTTCCATAAATACCAACTTCCTGGCTACGTTGGGGGTCTGCGAGAAGCTATTCCCTCTGCTTAGGCCACATGCCAGGTACGGTGCCTCTCTTTTCTTTCTTTTTAAATTTGTTTCTTTTTGATTATTTAATTATTTATTTACTGGTTTATTCATTTGCTCATTTATTTATTCACGAATATGAAGTCAAATATTAATTTTAAAAAAATGTGCGAACAGCCGCAAAAAAAAAATTATTTAAGTTTCTCCCATGTCTCCCAACAACAAAATAACACTCGCACATGAAAGAAATACTAACGAAAATAATTCCAACTAATCTATTTTTAGTTGGTGAACCACACGGAGGATAATGTGTTGAGTCAAAGGAAAAAAACCACTTCAATAACACAATCACTCATAACTCATTCACATTTCACCCATCGAGACATTCTATTTTTTTTTTTAAAGGTATATAATCAACTACATCCATTTTATGCAGTTGATAAACAGTTCATTTTTGTATTTTTTCTCTTGAATTTTAGGGTATGCAATATTTCCAGCATGAGCAGTCATTTTGCGCTCAACAAGCTCAGCCCGGAGAAAAAGGCGGTGGTACTTAAAATCAAGACAATGGATGGAATAAAGCAATTTCTGGCTGATTTTATCCAGTAAGGACTTCTTTATATATTCGATATAATCCATTAATCAGAGTAATCCAATGACCATCCTTATGCCTATCAAATACAACGAAACCTGTGCTATCAACCGTTATCATAATGGTGATACTTTATGTCTTCAAATATAGGTACTATATAATATGTTTAATAGCAAAATCAATGTAAGTTTACAACAAGAATTACATTTAATGACAAGCATTTGCAATTCACTCAGTTACATATTTATGTACTTCATAATTGTCATAACATACATGTACATTTGTTATTTGTTTGTTTAAAAAAACGAGGTATATGTAGTGCACGATATTTATAATGGAGCATTAAATAAAATTAATATTGAAAAGAAATAATACCACAACCAAATGCACTTCAATACATTTGAAATGTAAAGCCTTATTATTTATTTAATTTGTGTAGAGACTGTCAAGCCGGAAATCACGTTGAGAAAGGCTGGCCAAACACAGCATATGGTACGTCCAAGTTGGGCGTGACTGTAATGTCTATCATTCAGCAAACAGACCTTGATGCGCTGGGTAAAGAGGATGTTGTTGTTAATGCGGTAAGTATCATTTTCCCAAACACCAGATCTATAATGAATACAACTTCACTACATGTATATCATTCTGAGGAATGTGACGTCAAATATAGGGCGTAGATGATAGTGATGCATATTAATTGATGGCCATTCAAGCTAATTGGTTTCCAGACCCACTGTTTCCGTCAGTGTCAGTTTAATGGGAGTACTTTGTAGAATACGGGAAATCGGCGTAAATACCTGCCGCACCAACACAGCTGTGAGCTCCCGCCTTCACTTTTTAGTCTAAACCTTAAGACGTATTAATTCATTATACACTACTGATTCGGTAACCTATAAGCCTCTCTCAGGATGTCTATTGGAACCTATAGAATTTCATATTTCATGGGAAACACCTTTCAGGTCCGGTCCTCAGGGCTCATGGAAACCCATCGATAACGTTTCTTTGGTTCCCTGAAATAAGTGATGGGAACCAACAACTTATGGGAACCAGAATTTCTTGTTCTGTTTTTCCAGCATGGTAACGATGCGTTACCAGAAACGATCGTTCCCGTGGAATTCTATAGATTCCCATTGCCCCTTGTATTCCTAGGTGGTCATTCAAGTACCGACGTAGCTCAATGTTGCTTAACTTCAGTGATCAGAGAGCCGGCGTTTTCAATATAATATTATTCGCATCCATACATGCTGTTAATGTGGAAACAGTGGGCAAGAAAATAACATCAAGATCATTTCATGTTCTAGAAATCTTAAGTTATTAACAACAGCACATTTCTGCATTCCAGTGTTGTCCAGGATATGTATCGACAGACATGTCAAGCTTCAAGGGACATCTCACAATAGATCAAGGTAATTATTAATATCATGAGGAGTCTACTTTTGTAGTTTGTTCCTCCCTTTTCCTCACAGACACAAAAGTACCCAATGAAACACTGACGTAAATCAATTACATAGCACAACTATAATATTAGCCTTAAGTAATAAACACTGTAGAAATTTATCAAGTAGGGAAAACAGATTACTTTCCCAATGTATGCCTAGAACAATTAGCATACTATATACAGTCTACTCTGTCTATAGCGAACACCCATGGGACTGGAGCAAGATGCCGTTATAGAGAGAGATCCGTTATTGACCTAGACTGACTGATGGAGGACACAGGAACACACTGGCACAGTCACAGACAGGTGTTTGAATAACTATGTGGCATGGCGTTATTGACAGAGAATATTGGTCAAATAGGTGAAAAACCGGCTCGTTGTCTGCATAAGACAGTTGTCCGTGAGACACAGAGGCAATGCTATTAAATTAAAGGGGTGCTGTGACGGGACTAGCACTTTTTGCCGTTATTGACAGATTCGTTATTGACAGAGCAGACTGTGTTGTTTATTCTTCTAATTAAATAATAGCTTCATACAATATATTGAAACTTAGCTGAACCTTCATAATGCTTGATCCTTAATATTACGGTGAAGAAAGAGAGAACAAAAGTTTTAAAACTTGCTAACTTGTGAATGCCTATATCTAACAAGATGCCATTATTATTTTGAAAGTATGGTGTTTGTGATTTGGATGTGGGAACCAAATAACCTAATAATCTCCTCTCGTAAGCTGGGTGTGACCATCCAGGTGGGGTGTTTGAGTGTTTTTTGAGAGTTGGGGTTTGGGGGGTGCTCGGATTATAATTTGTTTTAAAGATTCATATATTAATTAGTTATTCATTATAATTCAAATCGGAACGATGTATTCATGTCAAAATTGTGTTTTTTTTCAGGAGCTGAAACGCCACTGTATGTCTCACTTCTGCCACCAGGAATCAAAGAACCTCGTGGGAAATTCCTTAGGGAAATGAAAGTGGCAGACTGGAAATAAATGCCGGAAAATATAATTCAAAACCAGATACAGCAATTCACTTTTTGGGCTAATAAATTTATTAATCAGGCGTAATAAATGTTTACAGTAGCCTCTGATATAATTATCAATAGCTAACAATTACGACAAGCGAAGATCTCATCAGTACAGATGATACTAATTTGCTTGTCCTGATCTATTCTATCAGCCTAGATAGTACAACCCAGATGAGATATTAAGCCTGACTACCAAGATGACTTATTTGCAGGTAATTCATGATAATAGTTATCTATTTAGCGATTATTAGTTTAAATGTTGAAGATTAATTTTCTTGAGAATTGAAAACAGGAAGCATCAGCTAGGGGGTGATCACGGTCATACTCTTGAAGCACACCAGACACACATCAATTGCTTTTCATTTTTACACAGGCAAACAGAGGAAAGGACCATCTAGCTCTCAGCCAAATTAGGAGAGGAGGGCAGATGACCCATTACTAAAAGGTTTTATTCACATAGTTGGAAATCCTGTTTGATTTCCAGTGACCCAATGTTTTTATGCAGTCCATGGGCACTCCTACTCGGGCATACTCTTGGGCAACTCCACGACATAGACTATGTGATGTCACCATTGGCCACTAGGGTAGCTTGGCTCCTTTCAGCACCAATCGTAGGCATTTGATGAAACCTGGCTAGTAAGCGGGTCCCCGTTCGAGAGTACGAATGTTGGGGCGCCCTCATGCACACATGTATGCCGATAGTAGTTTCTCCATGCACATAGGGGACATATAAATTCGGTACCCTTGGCAGCCTGATGTGGTAACTGTCCTCTGGTCTGCATGTAGTTTTGGTGCTCCGTATGCGTATGTGCACCATCAGGTGCGTTGGATGTCTCCACTCAGCAACGTATGACCGCCATCACCCAGTATCTCAGAATAAAATTAATTTGATTGTCTTAAGGGGAAACACGGGTGATCGAAACATGAATTTGGGTCAAACTGGTGATTTCCTGTTTTTGGTGTATTCATATAGAAAAACTTCTTGTAAACAAGTATGATTGCAATAAAAACCTCACAAAGTGGATCTTGTCTGTGTTTTTCATCTTTTTGTGAACCCTTGCAAACAAAATCTGCTCCGATAATCCAAAAAACTCGCAAGATAAGGCCATGTTTGGGTCTTGACAACGTTACGTGTGCCTGGGGCAAACACTGCATGCTCTTATTCCCATCTACAAACGTTTGGGAGATCCCCAACTCTTGACTCGTCTCTCAGGGAAGACTTCAAATGTTAATGAGTCCTTCCATTCTATGTTGTGGAGAACCTGCCCGAAAGAACGCTGGGCATGTTTGCGCACAGTTGACACTGCAGTTTCCCTTTGTGTACAGTGTTATAATGATGATGGTTCGATTGAACAGATCAAAGACTCGGCAATATCTGCCCGAAGCCCAGGCACAGGGTCTTCCTTCGTACAAATGTCTCGTCGGTCACAAAGCGCTCCTGGTTGGCACGGCATGTCAAATGACAACTACTCTGCTTCACATATGCCTATGAGGTTGACTCCAACCTCCGCATCATTAACAATTGTTGATCCTGCCATCAACTCTGTACACAGTCCATCTAATGGCCGCACTCACACCGGTGCTAATCAGCACTCACTGATGGCACATGCTTGCCCTATTACTAGTTCACAATTAAAATGATCATGAGTATGCCATAGTTAGTAGGCTGAGCATATTTTTCAGAGCAGGATTATCACAAGGAACGTGGAGGAACAAAAGGGTACATTTTTAGGAATACTCGAAATTTTGCAAAAATAAGAAGGGTTAACCCCAAGAACCCAAAATTAAAAACGGTAATGTTATACACTTTATATTTGAATGACAGGTTGAGGACAGAAGGGGCCATAAAAAACTATCTGTGTGGGGCAAAATCATGGGTGAAGTTAGTAGGGGGTAGGTGGGATGCATTCGACAGTTATGCAATGTCAGTAATTAAAAAAGGAGTGTTTAAGCCGAAGTGTAATATTGTAAATAGAGCGTATCCATTGAAAATAAAATGTCAAACTGATAATAGTAAAAGGTAGAAAAATGGGATGGTATGGACTTGTTTTTATTGCTGCATTATTAATTGGCTATACATGTTTATTAAATCAATCTAATTGTTTTATTCCGAGATACTGGGTGATGGCGGTCATACGCTGTTGGGTTGAGACATCGAGGCACACAAGTCGTACCTGCTGGTGCACATCCGTAGCACAAAAACGGTTTGCAAAGCAGACGATAGCTGCCATGTTAGGCTACCCAGACTACCACACTCCATCTTCTGTCCTGTACGAGCCTGGACTGAATACTGCCGGTGTACAGACCTGCATAAGGGTGCCCCAGCATTCGCACTCGCGAACGGGGACCTGTTGAATAGTCAGATGTTCATCAAATGCATACGCTTGATACTGAAGGGAGCCAAGTTCCCGTGGTGGCCACACAGCTTAAGACGTGGAGGTGTGCAAGAATACGCTCGTATAGGAGTGTCTTTGGACTGCATGAGATGATTAGGACACTAGAAGTCAAATAGCATATTTAATTATGGAAATAAACAACTGGTTAGTAAAGGACCATCCACTCTCCTGTCCCAATTTGGCTGAGAGTTAGATTGATTGATTGATTGGTGGTTGCTTTACGCCGTGTTGGCAGCATATCTAGTGATCATACCCTGCATATAAGTAATTGGAATAGTCAGGCCTAATCATCTCTTCTGGATTGTACTATCACAGAAGCTAGATTTAGCTTAACAAGCTCCCCAGATAGCACACAGCCGTCGGCCTGACGTCGGCTATTTTGGTCGCACTGTCGCCACCGACTTTCCACCGTCAGGCCGACGGCTGTGTGCCAACTATCGAGCCAACGTCGGGCCGACGGTGGTGGTTCACCGCTGGTTTCCATTGACTTTCCACATTTGGGCCATCGTCGGGCCGACGTTGGCTTTCAATCCCTTTCCGCCATCGAGCCAACAGTCAAATTCGCCACACATGTGAGCACGTGCTGTCGTTGAGCAGCCTTCTTTTACAAATAACTCCAGAAATCGAAGTAAGTTTATGGAATTATTTTACAGGATTTTTTGTTAATATGTTTTGATTATTTTGTAAAAGTTTTGTAATTTATTAAGATCGACTTAATATCCACATTTGGTCCATCATCGGGCCGACGGTGGCACGCCGCGCATGCACGCAGTTTGTTACATTCAGTCTCCACTCAGATTCGCCACACGAGGACGTGCTATCGATCTGCCCGAGCAGCCTATCATCTTTTACAAATATCTCCAGAAATCGAAGTAAGTTTATGGAATTATTTTACAGGATTGTTTGGTAATATGTTTCGAATATTTTGTAAAAGTTTTGTAATTTATTACGAAGTATTAATGGAGTTATTCATGTTAATACGCTTTGAATTATCCGGTACGGATTAGTGACAAAGGACCGCCATCTTGGTTTTTTCCGAGAACACACTGTCATTATATATAGTGTCGGATTAGTGACAATTAAAGGACCGCGCGATTATTTTGTAAAAGCTCTGTAATTTATTACGAAGTATTAATGGAGTTATTCGTGTTAATACGATTTGAATTATCCAGTACGGATTAGTGACAAAGGACCGCCATCTTGGTTTTTTCCGAGAATACACTGTCATTATATATAGTGTCGGATTAGTAACAAAGGACCGCGAGATTATTTTGTAAAAGTTTTGTGTGATTTGATGAAGATTTTGTGTGATTTGATTTGAGTGATTTGATGAAGATTTTGTGGAAAAAAGTAAAACTTGAAATTCAACCATCAACTTTTGAAACTATAATACTGGTCCAATTGAAACAATTAAACAATTAATGAGGATGTAGATAAATATGTGCTCTATGTCATAAAACCAAAGTTAAATTGTAGCTAGAAAACTCTCCCGTTGCCGAACCGCTTCGCGGCGATCGGCGGTATTCACACATACCTACACTGTCATTATATATAGTATCGGATTAGTGACAAAGGACCGCGAGATTACAAGTGCCACTGAAAACCACCCTAACTATCACAGTAATTTGTGATTTTTGGTGCTTTGAAAGCAAATTTCTCTTGTTTCTATTAAATAGTTCAGAGCTGTCTCTACAATTTCACATTCAGCTTTTCTGTTATCAGCCAATTGGAAGTTCTTGAATTTATTTAGTTTTTAAGGCCATGATCTGGTAAGGCTAACACTGGCACTGACACTCAGAATATCCAACTTTCACTATTATCTCTGTTTTTAATAATTCCAGTACCAGTCACCACCCAAGTATGTGTGATCTTTGAGCAGCGTTCCAAAAATCGCAAGTAAGTTTTTGGAATTATTTTACGGGATTGTTTGTTCATGTTCCTATTGATGCCATGGACAGGGTTGTTAGCAATAAAACTTTGCTTCATCATGCAGTGAGAAGGGCTGATCAAATTTTAGCTAGAGCTACAGTTAATTATTTTCAAGATGATAATGGAACAGCTGTTCATCATGTAATTCCATTCGAGGAAGACTGTGAACAAGATAATGCTGAAAATGTCAATAGTTCTTATGATACTGATGATATCGCTGATGCCACTGAAAACTTTATTGATGGTAATGGTGGTGATGGTAGTGACAGTACACATATTGGTGGTGACAGTGGTGCCGACCATGGTGGTGACAGTGATGCACATGGTGATGTTGATGGTGGTGCTGATGACAGTGATGAAGATGGTGATGGTGGTGCCAATGACAGTGATGATGACAGTGATGAAGATGATGGTGGTGATGATGATACAGATAAAGTAGACTTCAAACATAAACTCAGGGAATGGGCTATTAACAGTGGTCTTCCACACTGCCATACTAATAGTTTATTATGTTTATTAAGACCATAATTTCCGACTTTGCCTAAAGATACACATACACTTTTGGCAACACCCAGGTGCTACAATTTTGAGGAGTTAGCTGGAGAAAAATACCACCATTTTGGTTTAGCTGCAGGTATAAAGGCAAAGTTTGAAAGGCATAAATATCTTCATATTCTAGATGATATTTCGATTCAATTGAACCTAGATGGCTTGCCTTTATTTAAAAGTAGCTGTGATCAATTCTGGCCAATATGAGGTCTCATACAGCAGGAAAAGAAACCAGAGCCCTTCATTATAGGTTTATGGGTAGGAGTTTCAAAGCCAACTGATTCCAATATATTCCTCCGGAATTTTGTTGATGAGATGAAAGAAATTGAGGTAGAAGGAGTTTGCTACCAGGGCAAAAAAATAACTGACAATTGCTAATTTTGTATGTGACATGCCTGCCAGAGCTTTTGTGAAAAAGGTGAAAGGCCACCCTGGTTATTCTGGCTGTGATAACTGTACACAAAGAGGGTCCTGGTTTAACCATAGAATGACATTTCCAGAGAGGAATGGTGTACTGAGGACAGATGTCAGTTTTGATGAAATGGAGGATGATGAACATCATCTTGGTGACAGTCGCGCGAGTTAAACATTGGTCTTGTCTCTCAATTCCCTCTTGACTATATGCATTTGATATGTCTTGGCATTGTAAGAAAGATTCTCCTTATTTGGACAAGTGGACCATTACATCTCCGTATAGGAAATAACATAGTACGGTCGATATCAGAGTCGATTATAAGCTTGAAACCTTTCTTACCATGTGAATTTGTCAGGAAAGGAAGGTCAATTGTTCAGATTGACAGATGGAAAGCCACCGAATTCAGAACCTTTCTATTGTACACTGGACCAGTGATTCTCAAAGGAAAGTTGCCCGACATCATTTACAAAAACTTCCTGATGCTATTTTATCTAGTACAGAATTTTGTGCAGCTCATTGCAATTACGCTGAAGAATTATTGGCAGCGTTTTTTGACCACTTTGGAGCTCTTTATGGCCAGGAGATGCTTATTTACAATGTTCATGGCTTGACTCATTTGTCTTCCCATGCAAGATGTTTTGGTCCACTTCATAACTTTTCAAGTTTTTCATTTGAAAATTATTTACAAATTCTCAAGACGCTACTAAGGAAACCTTATTGTCCATTACCACAAGTGATTAGGAGACTAAATGAACAACGTTGTGCAATTAAACAGTCAGAAGACACCAAAACCTTTTGTAAAAAAAAACGTAACATGGGTCCAATTCCTCAGAACATACCAATATGTACACAGTATGAAAAGCTTCATCTTCCACATATTGTGTTATCCATTAATAAACCGGGAGACAACGCTATTCTTGTTGGAAGCGATATTTTTCTGGTCAAGAATGTAATAATGATTAACTGTTCGGTCACACTAATTTGTCAGAGATTTACTTTAAAAGAATCTTTCTTTAATTACCCATTAGACTCTTTGCAAATTAAAATTGCTTTTGTTAAACGCTTAACAGAAGACTTTGTGCACATAAACCCTGATGATATATCTGCAAAGGTGGTGTTGTTGCCATATCGTGATGGCTATATTTCTATCCCAATGCTACATGGAATATAGACTCCTCAGTACAATAGAATTTTCATAGTCAATACATCCACTGTATGTATCTTTTCTGTTCAGTCACTCGCTGTATTTATGTTTTCTTGTGGGTCATGTATGCCGTCGTCATATTTGCTGAGGAGGACGATCTGGTGGAGGTAGTCCCTATGTCATGGGTTAGTGCCAGTCAGGAGAGCACTGCCTGGCCACCTTTAAAGGGAAGCGCTCTAATCAAGGCGATAGAGAGGCGCGCACCACCTGGAGCTGGCTGGGCGATGTATCCAATTCGCCTTGTGGTACAAACTGGTATGTTGGATTTCACTTTATGAACTATACATTTTAGATTTTACACTTGTTAAGAAATTGCATGTAATATTCAATCAATTAATAGTTCCGTCCTCTAGTCGAGGGTTGGATGCAATGGTTCTCCACTATTCTGATAGACTGAATAATTCAGCCCTGTCCACTGTGAAATATTTGTAAACCATGATGTTCTTGGTCTCACTCTGCTGCCATTCACCTTCCCTTTTTCTCATTTGTTTCATTATAGAAAGCTACGGGAAAGCCAGGAGGAAATGTAGAAAGGCGGTCCAACAGAACACGTCGGACCTGTACACAACTGACGACAATGCCAAACGCATGTAAGAAGTCATTTGAGTTTAAACCTTATCTCATAATCATTGTAGATACATATTTTCTGTACACCTATTATACTAAAACATTGAGAAAAGCTTTATAATCATATATGTGTATATATGGTACATATATTTGTATATTTGTCAGCAAAATTATGATTCCTGCTCATAATCGAAATTTGTTTGCAGACCTCGCAAACGTGTTCGGATTGGCGAAGAGATCAATAGCTCAGAGGAAGAAGCAGCAACTACCCCCTTACGGATGAAGGCACGGAAGCAGAAAAGGTCCAAGCCACCCTTCCCAGAACTGCCATATGTACACAGTATGAAAAGCTTCATCTTCCACATATTGTGTTATCCATTAATAAACCGGGAGACAACGCTATTCTTGTTCCCAGAACTGCCAGATCTGCCCGAAATACAGATGTCGAATAGGTAAAAATTCATTTTAATATCAATTCATTTAAACATAAATTTTCAAGTCATAGCATTCAAACGCACAAGCTCATAGGTTTGGATCACCTGATCTCCCTCATTCAACCACCCCATCTCACTTTCTCCTCCAATAATACAATATTTTAATGTTTCAGTTTGTGTTCTGCATTGTCAGCGCACAAGGAGGCCAGCACACTGAGACAGACACACTCTGTACCTGAGACCAGGAATTGGAGTCAGTGTCTGTTTCCGGATCAGAAGCCAGTGACACCACGTGACAAGGAGGCCACACCAAGCAGACAGGGGAAAACGCCATGTCTATCTGCTACCAGGTATAGGAATAATTAAGTGTTTGATTATACCTAAATATTAGTCCACATATTGTGTTATTTTTCTGGTCAAAAATGTAATAATTAACGAGACGGAGACAGAGGTATTATATAACGGTTATTTACTTCTGATCGGAAGGGCTCACATACGATACAAGGTCAATCTGATACATAATAACAGGTAGGTTCAATAAGTCAGATAGATACATATAGTCAAGTATGATATCAGATATGCAGAACATTGGTCAGTTATGATGGTACAAGATTGGTAACCGGCAGTCCAGAGCATTCGAAGCTTCCCCAGTCTGTGTGAGTCAAGTGGTTAAGGACCGGGACTCAAACTCTTGACCCTATCGTTACTCTCCATTTAACGGTGTGGGTGGGTGGGGGAAGAAAACGAGAGGGGTGCTTTGATGACAGCGGCTGCGGCGGTTCTGATCGAATCTGGAATGATCTGGTGGTCGCGTGACGCAGTAACTGCCCGTGGCGCCATCTGGAGGAACCCCAGGAACCACGTTATGCTTGTAGTTTATCAGGGTTTCTGCCAGATGGCGCCACCGCACCGGTGTAAGTCAATTCGTGGTGTTCCTGTCTCCGCCGTAAATTACCAATGTTACGCGTAACATCCACAATTAACGAGACGGAGACAGAGGTATTATATAACGGTTATTTACTTCTGATCGGAAGGGCTCACATACGATACAAGGTCAATCTGATACATAATAACAGGTAGGTTCAATAAGTCAGATAGATACATATAGTCAAGTATGATATCAGATATGCAGAACATTGGTCAGTTATGATGGTACAAGATTGGTAACCGGCAGTCCAGAGCATTCGAAGCTTCCCCAGTCTGTGTGAGTCAAGTGGTTAAGGACCGGGACTCAAACTCTTGACCAATTTAAGGGAGAGTTTGAGGCCTAGGGCATATCTGGTCCCTAGGGACATATGTGTGGACTGCCGTAGAGGACCATGCCCCGAGCTCCATTATCTCCTTAAGCGAGGCTCCAGATGCAGCACATGCCTGGGCACCACCCCTTCTGAGACTGTGTAGAGAGTAGTCGTCAGGTGTAGTGTGTCCAGTGGCTAAGAGGGCCATTCGTAGTGCTGCCAGGAGGATCGGCGCTGTAAGGGGGCCCCCTCTTGGCAGTGTGAATGCAGGGCCTGCCTGTGGGGGAGCGTGTAGTCGGATGTAACGGCACCAGGCTGTCACTGGGCAGCACACGGAGTGGGGGCGTGGTGCAATGGATATGGTGTAGTCTTGTCCTGGTCTCCACCTGGTCTTTGTGGATCGTACTGTTACGGTGAGCCCTTCGCTTGTGAGTGTCAGGTCGTGTCGTCGTAGTGAGTGGCCAGGGTCTTGGGGGGCGTGGCTGGCTAGCAGGTTCCCTTGTCTCAATAGTGTGGTGTAGCCAATCAATATGGCCGCTATCAGCACAGCAGCATCTGGTCCGGCAGTAATCAGGTGCCGGACCACTGCCTGTATTGATGATGGTGATAGGGGTGGGGCTTGTCGTGTTCTGTGGTTTGATAGTCTGAGTACTCCGCGCTTCATTAGAGTTAAGGGGTACGAGTCAAATGCTGAAGTGGTGCCCCCGAAAAGGAGGACCCATGTTCTGGCCCCGCTAATATAATTCATTACAGTACCTGGTGCTATCAGGGATTCGTTGAGTGATAATATGTAGGCGAGGAGGTCATACTGGGCGGGGTCCAGAGGGTCAAAATGGTGGGTTGCTGCAAATCGTAGGTATCTCTTTGCTTGCAGGGACTTGTTCTTCCACGTTCCGACCGCCAGCCCGGCGAAGTAGAGCTCCATCACCCTGGTGTGTGTGTCGTCTGGGTAACCTGGGGATAGAGGAGCAATTATAGTCGAGATCCACAGGTTATCCTAGAGACCTGTAGTGAAAATGTCATCGAATGTTATGTTAATTTCAGTCAAATTCATTTCATGAGTGAGTTTGTTGGCTTTCTTAACAGCAGTATCGTCAATGCTTTTTCTACTGAGAGCATCGGCAAGGATCAGATCCTTTCCATGCTTGTGAAGAATTTCCACGCGACAGTGTTTGGTGGCAGCATACAACCAGATCTCTCTGGCGCAGGCCGTGAGGATAGGGTCTCTGCCCGCACCAGATGAGAGGACCTGTTGGCTTGCCATGTTGTCAGTGTTGATTACAATAGTGTAATCTTCCGGATTGTGAGGGGCGAGGTTCTTCATTGCGGCTACGAGGTTAATCGCCTCGAGGTGGGCAATGTTGGTATGTTTCCTCGTGATGTCGTCCGGGTAGGTTTGAGAGTAGTAGTGCTCACTGGAGAAAGCGCCTCCCGCTTTCAGGCATGAGTCACATTCTATCACCCATATTAGTTTTTTAGTGGGGTCTAACAGAACTATGCCATTCGAGTTTGCGGCATATTGAAGAAACCACCTGATGTCAGATCTTAGCTCATCAGGCACATCGTGTTTACCAGTGCATGGAGCGCTGCGTAGGGCGTCGAAGATTCGTGACATGAAGCGTCTGGCTGGCTCCACGCATTTGGCAATGTGGTGGAGCCTGCCAACTAGTCTCTGGATGTCTTTTTTGGTTGCCTTGGGCTTCGTCATCCACGCGCGGCAGTCATTCATGGTGTCATCAAGTTTGTCTCTGGGGATGGTAACCGTCATGTCATCTGCGGATATGACAAAACCGAGCCACTCAAGGGTCTTAGTCGGGGGTATGCACTTATTGGGGGAGAGATCCAGACCCAGTGTGTCTGCTAGTCGCTTGAAGTCGTCATATGCGGCGGTCGCTGTCTGGAGTGTGGGTGCCACGCCCACAAAGTCATCAAGGTAGCAGTGTAGAAAGTGACCACGTTTTCGGAGCAGGTATACGACCGCATTCGTGGTCCGAGCACATGCCATAGAGGATGTCCGACACCCGAATGGAGGAGCGGTATCAGTATAGTAGTTTCCGTGTAGGTGGATGCCTAGCAAGGGAGTGGAGAGTGGGCAGGTGCGGAGTTGTCTATACGCGCGTGCGAGGTCAGCAGACCAGATATAACATCCCGTGCCCAGCCTCTCCACCTCGTCGGCGGCGTCCATCACATTGGGGAGTGTATAGACTCTCGGCTTGCCTTGATAATACCCTTTTTGTATGCCACTGTTCACGCTTGCCGTCCTAGGCCAGCTGAGGTCCACGATGACACGCCTGCTTGTGGTGTTCTTCTTTGGGCGTGTCATCATGGGGCTGGACTGAGCCCAGGGTGTGAAGGGAGGCTCACAGAATGGTCCGAGGAGCGCCCCATGTTGAAGTTCCGTGTTGACGTAGTCTTCAATGTATGTCAGGTGGGCGGGGTCCTCCCTGTGGTTCTCGGTGGTTGACGTGGGGGGCGTGTCTGCAGTATAGTCAACGGGCCAGCCAAAATCAAGATAGTCAACAAGTTGCTTGTCATGGTAACCAGTAAGAAGGCGCCTCCATTCAGGTATATTGAGGCCTGAGGGGATAGAGATCCTAGCGCAGATGTGGTTGGGGAGTGCTGTGAGTCTGACTTGCCTATATATCTCTAGATACTCGGGGTGACCCGCCCATTGTGCCTCAAGTGGTTGGGGCCATATCCTGTCCAAGATGGGTCTATATGCAATGGGGGTGAGGGGTGGGGGTGGCAGTTGGCCGTTCCACCTCACAAACAGGAACATCATCAAGAATTTCATGAATATTCTCAGTAAAGTTATCGTGCTCGACTGGACTCACTGGTGGTGCGGGGGCGATTGTCGATACCCATGGCTGCTCCCCACACGCGTGACTCACATGCCCAGGTGGAGTCCACTTGTCTGCATGGTCGTCTTGCTTGTCGGCGGCCATTGTTTTTGATATCCATCCGTTGGAGTGGCCATCCGGGGGGCGACCATCCTGGATCCCGTGGCAGTGGTCGGCCAATGATGTCAGCCCTTCATTCGGCGGATATCTTATTTCGGCGGCGCTGGTGTGGCCACGTTGTGTTGCGGTGGTGTTGTCGTCCAGTCTCGGTGCAGGCTGTACATAGCCACCGTTGTTATGATGGCGGCCTTCAGCCTTTTGCTTCCCACCTCTCCCAACGGCTTTTTTGGGTTGGTTGGGATCGTTCTCCGAGTCAGTGCTGCTGCCATCTTTGATGTATTTATTCAATCGGGCCTGCCTGTGTATTTCCGGCGGACCTGCGGTAATTTGTGCAGGGGTGGAGCAGTTCAGAATTAAGTTACTACATGGTAGATTACTCACATTGATCGTTACGTGTCGTTTCGTGTCGTTGTTGTTATTTCGTTCATTCTCAGGCTCCATGCCTGGGTCTGCACTGTTCATGGAGCCATTAATTAAAAACCCTGGTACGGTTGTGTTGTGCCCGTGGCACTGGGATGGGCTGCCTTCTTCTCCAGAAAACGCCTCTTATTTTGGCAGTCCTTCTCCTTATGGATGTTGGTGCGCCTGTATTTATTGGCGCACCAGGCGCATATGTGCGGCTTTTTGTCAGGGTGTTCACCATGTGTGGATGCGAAACCACAGTCGTTGCCCCAATTCCAGACATTGCAGGGCTTACCGTCCGTATCGCGGTTGAAGTCTTGCCTACTGTTAGCCATGGCGGGGTAAGGGTTGTAGGCATTGATGGTGGTGGTGTTTCTGTTGGCGTTATTGTATTTAGCGGTGGGTCGGTTGGTGATTTTGGTGCCGGCTGCAAATGCGTCCCTTTGGAGGTCCTTTATGGCATAGTTATCTGCCCACCCGAGTGGGAGGCAGCCGTCATCTATCATCTCGAAGACCCGCTCTGACCAGCGGCGGCATGTCTCCCACTCCCAGACGGACGCCATAGTAGCTAACTGATGAATATGCTCAAGGATCGGCTCCCTCCATGCTACCGGAACTTCCACCACTTTCGTCATTCTACACAATGCAGCTATATATTCAGGCAGCGTTGCCTCCGCGAGTCCGACTTTCTCGTGCTTATCACCACGCACAACAAACAGATGAGGAAGCAATGCGGTTTTACCTTTTTTCTTTATGACTGCGGTCCCGGCGGCAGCCAGCAATTCGTTGATGGCTTCCGCGTTGTCGGCATGGTCCATGCGGTCACCAAGCCGGGCGGTCTGTGTCCGTCGGTGCGATCCAGTGGGTGCCGCGGGTTCATGGTAAGCGTCATTGTACTGTGATTCCTCCATGTGTTGGAACCTCAGTGGGTTCGCTGTCCTCCTCTTTTGTTTTTTCCTCGACTTGGTCTTTGGTGTGTCGCAGAATTGAGCCACCGCTGTGTGACTGCGTTGACCAGCACGTATCGTCACCACTTCTCCAGTGTCAGTTTCACTTCCAGTGTCACTGTCACAGTCACTGTCACTAGTATCCTGAGTGTGGTATTCCGTATTCACACTACTTTTCTTCCTGTTTGCCGCCTCCAGGGCCTCCATCCTGGTGACGAGATCAGTCCTCAGGCCCGTGACCAGGTCCTGCATGGCTTGAATTATGTCGCTGTTGCAGCCATCAACAGCGCTGGCCGCCGATGCTTGAGCCAGCGCCGGTGTGTCCTCGGGCGCTGCTAAGTGTGCAGCTGCCGGCTTCTTGCGTCGGGAAGCCCGTTGGTTGCTGGCTCCTCGTACTTCTTTGTCCTCTCTCTCTTCAGGGTTAAGTTTTTTCGGCCTTCCCCGCGGCTTTTGAGCCGTGTTCTGCCTGGTATGTGTGGCATTCCTGGTTGATTTTTTGGATTGCGGCATTTCAGCTACGTGGCCGTGGGGTTCCAGAGAGAGATGAGACAGTTTATCTTTCCTTGAAAGGCCTAAAGTTCACAGCCGTTCTGGGTTTAAGGGAGAGTAAGTCTAAATATATAAGGTGTCACAATAGATCAGGTAAATGGTGTCAAGTCAAGTGGCGTCAAGTAAAATGGCATCTGAGTAACACCGGACCAGAACACACCGGCACAGACAATTAATTTCATAAGATAAAGGAATAGGTGACACTGGCCATGTTATTGGTGAGTCGCATCCGGTAAATGGCGTCAAGTAAATTGATGTGAAGTAAAAATGGTGTCAAGATCCGGTGCGAATGGAATTATGAGCGGCAGTGCACACCCAACAAGAACACACCGACACACACAATTAATGTCATAAGGCAATGTAATAGTTGATACTGATATTGGTGAATGTCGCCGTCAATGCAACCACGGGTCCATTAGAATCAGGTAAATGGCGTCAATTAAAACACAGGCTGGACATCGTAGTGTTGTAGCAATTCATAAATATTCCGTCTCGAGTTAGCAGCACAGCACAATAATGTAAGATAATAAATAATGTATATAATGTGTAAATGTAATAAAATAAGTTTCATATAAAATAGTCTAGTCCCAGTGTGGCCAGTCAACTGCCGTGCTCCACGTCCTCAATGGCGTTAGATAAAACAGGCGTAATGTGGAAATGTCAGATACAAAATGGCGTTGACCGAAGACTACACCGGCAGACACTAAAAATTGGCATAAATGCAGTAAAAATGTATAAGGTATATAGAGGAAGAAGCAATGCACTGTCAGAACTTGCTATAAACCAGCAGCATATATATATACTACTTATCCACACCACTAGTAGTTCTTGGCCAAATACCAGACGCCGGTATATAGTACACAGCCGGCACGTGACTGTCACAGTTGAAAACAGAAGATACCACACATCAATTCAATCTCAATAAACACATATCAAGTGTCACAAGATGGGTGCTGTCACAGTGGCAGCTGCGGCCAGTGCAGTCAAACTTGAGAACGACAGTGATTTGAAGAAATACCAAGCAGTGTAGACAGGTTCAATTAATGTTCAACGATACCCATATGCAGTTCATAGTGTCATAGCAATTCCCAGCAATTCCTTCTCGACTTAGAAAGTGGTTTGTTCAGGCAGTGAAACTTCTGTTGCTCTTGTAAGAAGGTGTAGTTTTGCGTAGTAGCCTTTGTATTATCTTGAGATGCCGATTAATAGAGTAAGAATATATATATATATCGAAATATGTTCTTCGATTTGGTATTAGCGCTTTGCCGCTGCGCTATGGCAGCATTTGGGTTCAGGTTCAGGCTATGGCCCGTACTATGGCGTACCGGTACCCGTGGCCCGTACTACGGCCCGTACCCGTGTGATACTCAATAAAAACATTCACAAATCGTTCTTGTAACCGACAAAATTGTCGAATTTAAAATGAATCGACTTCGTTAATCATATTGTGTCGACGCGTTGATATTTGTTTTCTACGATACCGTCTGTGTTGATTTTTCCCTCGCAGCCAGCTGACGGGCTCACAAGTGTCGACCCGCACGGGCGATACGCAGTAGCAACAGAGGCCTGCCTAGCCTCTCCACCTCGTCGGCGGCGTTGATATTTGTTTTCTACGATACCGTCTGTGTTGATTTTTCCTCGCAGCTAGCTGACAGGCTCAGAAGTCGTCGACCAGCACAGGCAATACGCAGTAACAACACAGGTAGCATGTAGACTGTGTGAAACGTGGAAGAAACGAGAGGGGTGCTTTGATGACAGCGGCTGCGGCGGTTCTGATCGAATCTGGAATGATCTGGTGGTCGTGTGACGCAGTAACTGCCCGTGGCGCCATCTGGAGGAACCCCAGGAACCACGTTATGCTTGTAGTTTATCAGGGTTTCTGCCAGATGGCGCCACCGCACCGGTGTAAGTCAATTCGTGGTGTTCCTGTCTCCGCCGTAAATTACCAATGTTACGCGTAACATCCACAATGACTCACTGTTCGGTCACACTAATTAGGTTTGGATCACCTGATCTCCCTCATTCAGCCACCCCGTCTCACTTTCTCCTCCAATAATACAATATTTTAATGTTTCAGTTTGTGTTATGCCTCGTTCTCCCAGAAAGCGGCCACACCCAGCAGACCGGGGAAAACGGCGTGTCTATCTGCTACCAGGTATAGGAATAATTAAGTGTTTGTTTATACCTGAATATTAGTTCATGTAATTAAACAATTAAAATTAAGCATTGTGTGAAATATGTTATCATGAGAACTGAAAATAATACACTAATCTGCATTGTCGTATTATTGTGGTATTGTTGCAGACAGAAAGAGATAGATCTGTTTGCCTCACTAGAGTAGATCAAAGGGACATTGCGGCAGCATACTGTTCTGCTGGAAACCCTCATGCGGAGGCAACAGCTGGTGATGCCGATGGACGATGACAGCTTGGCTGAGTTTCAGTTGCCCATGTCCACAGAAGAGGACATAGTAGAAGTGGGCAGACTGATCGAAGACAAAACCAAAGCGAAAGTGCTGGTATGTATGATAATATATATAATATATATATTTTATATCAGCCTAAAACAAAGTATGTGGTGCAGAAATTGAAAAAATCATACTAATAACAGTTGCTGTTTAAAAGTTTTATCAGTATGCTATAGTATAATCTTATTTTACCCTGTTATAATTTCAGACCATCTGTGAACTGTTTAATGAAAGAAATTCAGGATAGTTTCTGCATGATTATTTATTCCGTTATTTTGTTACACATCTTTTTCCACATCTAGCTCTCTCATCTGTGCAGTCTGGGAGGATCGAGTGCCAAGGAGGTCGTAGAAAGGTGTATGTCAGCCCTGTTCACCAATGCCCTAGCCAGTAGGTTCAATTGGCAGGGCAAGGGATTAAAGACAGGCTTGGCAAAGCTGACTGTGGCCAAAGTTATTAAAGGTAATATTTTTTATTGTCCAGATTTTCTTTTCTTTTGTCCAGATTTTTTGTTTTATTCTCCAGATTTATTATCATGAAGCAATATGATACTTTTTTAATGAACTGTATGATATGCACACTGCAGGTGTGGCAAGAAGGGCGAAGATCACAGAGGCAGAGTGCGAAAAAGAAATACAGAAGTGGCTGAAATACAGCAGTGGCCGGGAAGGGGGCCGAAAGAAAAGAGCCGAGAATAAAGCAGGTAAATAATTGCATATAGTGCTATATACAAGTGGTTCTCTAAATGGAATATGATGTGTTGATTAAATAAAGGTATTCTAAGCAGTTTGATCAAATCCTTTATTTTACATATTTGTTAATAATTTTATTTATATTTAATTTCAGCTGAACATAGGGACTCCTTGCAGCGAGCTGAAGCTGCCCGGAGGGATCTTGGAACCTCAGATTCAGACTGATAGACAGATTTTACTTTAAATAAAGGCCATTTGGGTTTGCTCAACCAAACTTAATTCTCTGCCTTTGTACTTTTTTCTATATGTGTATCTATGTCGAGCCGACGGCAGATACCGCTGTCGGCTCGATGGCGGTATCCGCCATCAAGGCGACGGCGGGAGGTTGGACAACACAACGTCGGCCCGACGACGATTTCCACCGTCGGGCCGACGGAGAGGCCGCTGTCGGGCCGACGTTGGCCCGACGGCTGTGTGCTATCTGGGTCTTAGGTCATCTGTACTGATTGACCATGCTTGGAAATTGTTAGCTAGTGATAGAGATATCAATTGCTACTGTACAATTTATTAAGACTGATTAATAAATTTATTGGCCCAAAAAAGTGAATCCCTGTGTCTGGTTTTGAATTATGAAAATAATGGTTGCATGACTCATTTAAATTGTCTTGGTCAACTATAGCTTTGTCGGTGGTATATGTTTTATTGGTTTAGTCAGGTGTTATAGGCTGGTGGGTATACTTTGGTAGTTGTTATTTCTTTTATTCTTTTTGCCAGGGGGGGGGGGGGGGATTTCAGAGAGGGAGAGTGAAGGGAGTGGTTTGGGACTATGTATTTATTTTGGTTCTCAACTTTTGTGGTCTATCCAGGTAGGCTTATTAATGTATGTCTATGTTGGGTACTCAACCTTTAATCTAGATTTAAATTGCAGGTAGGTTGTTGCATTCCTGGTTTTGGCAGAGAGTTTGTTCCAGAGTTGGCTTCCCTGATAAATGGGTGCTCTTTTGAGTTTGTTCATCCTTGGATAGGGAATTTTCAAGAGGTTGCCATCTGCTTCCCTAGTATTGTGAATACTTGTGGCGGTATATATTGTGTCTTGGGCTCTATTGTACATGAGTTCTAAGAGATGCCTTTTGCGCCTTGTGTCTAGTTTGTCCATTCCAGCTTTAGCATATAGTTCTTCTGTGTGTAGATTTTGGCCTTTGTAAACTGTCCTGAGTGCCTTATTTTGTTCTGTTTGAAGCTTTGCTTGTTGTTTTGTGAGTAGTTCATATGTCCTATATTAGGTCATTATAATCAATTATTGGGAGGATCATTGTTTTGTACATAAGAAGAGCTGGGTTTTTTTTCACTTATAAAACCCCTGATTTTTCTGAAGGTGTTCAGTTTCCTTGCCAGTGATTGATTTAATCTACTATTCCCATTTAGAGTTCCATCCAGTTCAGTTCCCAAATATTTGTAGGTCTCTACCCCCCTTAGGGTTTCATTTCCAATCTTTATTTGGACTAATGGGGCTTTGTCTTTCTTGTTCTTGGTGCCATAGATAACATTCAGTTTTGATTATATTGAGAGTTAATTTGTTTTCTTTGCACCATATATTTATTCTAGCCGAATTTTCATTTGTCAATTCTGCTGCTTTTGCTAAGTTACTGTTTGGAAAAAAAAAAAAAAAAAATTCATACTAAAGCAGTTTTTGCTCGGATTTAAGCATGGTTGTCATTCACCCCTAGATCTACTGTCCATGCCTATGGATAAAGCGTGATTTACAATTTGAAAAATATCTATATATCTACAGGAACACGTAATGAAGTTCACATTCCACACAGTATCCAATATATGTTCAACCATTATAGAAATAAACAATTCATTGTGAATTTTGAGTACACGAATAAACACCATTTCAAATTAAATTTATTGCACGCGACGCTCAACCTTAGGAAGCCATTTAACTAAATTATATTTACAGTAAACTGATTTTGCGGGCTGCCACAGTGGCGACATCTATGGAGTATACTAGAGAACCATTAATCGGGTTGGTAGCGCGTCAATGCAGCCACTTGGAGAAACTACCAGGCTGAAGTAACCGAACCTTTAGTGCGATATACATAATATATTAGCCTGTAAGACATGTATGCACAGTTATGATGGTTTAAAAACGATAATTGATTCCAAGGGATGCTTGCATATATTTTGTTGTTGGCTACCTGTTCAAGGGAAATACATGTGTTCACCTTCACTGAGGACAACAACAACTAACAAACCGGAAGTCGGTATTTTAAAACGTCAACTCGTGCAGTTAGGTGGGATGGGCAAGCGCCAGCTTCTCCGTTCGTTTGTAAATATCAGGGTGGAACAACCAATCAAATCTGGAGTTTAAGGTTAGTGAATTGACATCTTTGTATCTACTCATTTTCACACCATATACACATATCGGTATAAATAATTCACGGTTACGAATTTTGCATCTAGTTTTTTGATAGTTTATATGAAACTGAAAATAGACGGACCTGAGGCTGAGCTTGAGCGATAACACATGACTTTATGACAGTTATGACTAGGTATGTGACAACATTTTTCAAAGTTAACAGATTCCAACATAAAATACATCATTGCAAAGGTATTGTAAAGTCCTTTCTAATGATACCTAAATCATCATCCGGTGCCAATTATCAAGGAAGTTGTGACACTTTCTAACACGTTTTTTTATGGGTAATTTTGTTCCATTGTAACATGATTGTTTCAATGGAAAACCAGTTGAATTTTGTGACCCATCTGAAGGATGGCATGTCAGTCCACTATTTTTACCAGACACACCTTTTTATCTGCCTTCAGAATCACTGTTCCGGTCCTCAAATTGACACCAAATTACAACCTAATATAGATAAGTATAATATGAATAAGCAATGCTTAGGACCGACCCACAGATATAACTACAGCAAAGTATTTTATGATTTTTGTTTTACTCCACTCGCGGTGTTCGATTTGAAATTCTATCAACTCGGGTGACCCGAATACGGCCGTCGTTTCCGTGGAGTAAACTATTAATATTTCATTTGTGCATCCATGTTTATGCCAAATTGTTATTTATTTCTTTTAATTTTGAATAAACTAAGTTTTGAACTGCACGTATCGGCAAAGTCTATGGCAGTGGGCATTTGTTTTGATATATTATTAACCAATCGCTGTCGTCCATCCTGCTTGCTCCATACCGAAGTTTGACGAGCGATTTCCGTTTGCTGGATTTGGATTATCATGTTATTCAACACGAGTTTACAAATGGCGGCGCCCATAGAGGCCTATTTCCGTTTCCGGTGGTTGGATTTTGGCAAAATCCTCTGTGGGTATTCCCAGATAGCACACAGCCGTCGGCCCGACGTCGGCTATTGGTCAGTCCGTCGGCACCCACTTCACCGTCGGCCCGACGGTGGTGTTCCGACGTTTGGGATCAATCCCTTTCCACTTTTGAGCCACCGTCGGGCCGCCGGTGGTGTTCCGATGTTAGGGTTCAATCCCTTTCCACTTTTGACTCACCGTCGGGCCATCGTCGGGCCGACGGTGGTGGGCAGCCGCAGGTTTGCATTCATTTTCCACGTCTGGTCCACCGTCGAGCCGACGGTGGTGGGCCGCCGCTGGTTTGCATTCATTTTCCACGTCTGGTCCACCGTCGAGCCGACGGTGGTGGGCCGCGCATGCGTAGTTCTTTAAATTTGGATTCCGGCTCGAGTCGCCAGCGCAACACGTGCGATCGTTGATCAGTGTTCTTTTTCTACCAATAACTCCAGAAATCCCAGGAATTTTAAGGAATTATTTAACAGGTATGTTTATTAATATGTTTAGATTATTTTGTAGAAGTTTAGTAATTTATTACGAAGTATTAATGGAATTATTCGTGTTAATACGATTTGAATTATCCGGTACGGTTTGTTGACTTCGATTCACCAGCGGAGCATGTGCGATCGTTGACCAGCATTCTTTTTCTACAAATAACTCCAAAAATCGGAGGAATTTTAAGGAATTATTTAACAGGTTTGTTTATCATTATGTTTAGATTATTTTGTGAAAGTTTTGTAATTTATTACGAAGTATTGATGGAATTATTCGTGTTAATACGATTTGAATTACCCTGTACGGAATGTTGACGAAGAACCGCCATCTTGGGTTTTTCCGAGAAGACACTGTCACTATAGTGTCAATACGTACAGACTATATTAAATTTATCAGGTTAGGGTTCTAGATTTCTATTAATTTGGAATAAAACTAATAATCTTTCACCTGTACGTATTGACACTAGAGTGACAGTGTCTTCTCGGCTCGTCGTCGGTTTCCGCCGTCGGGGCGACGGCGGCAGCCGCCGTCGAGTCGACGGTGGATGGTTGGACAAAACAACGTCGGCCCGACGGCGTTTATCGCCGTCGAGTCGATGGTGGATGGTTGGACAAAACGACGTCGGCCCGACAGCGTTTATCGCCGTCGGGCCGACGTTGTTTTGTCGCCGTCGGCTCGTCGGCGGTTTCCGCCGTCGGGGAGACGGCGGCAGCTGCCGTCGAGTCGGCGGCGGGAGGTTGGACAAAACAACGTCGGCCCGACGGCGTTTTCCACCGTCGGGCCGCCGTCCGGCCGACGGCTGTGTGCTATCTGGTTTATGTATGTCTATCTATACGCGTGTTAGTCCTAAGCCTCCCCAGAGGGTGGGTCGGTATAAAGAAACAAAGTAAACTAATTTTAAAAATATCAAAACTTACCTTCAGGTAGTATTCTAGTGACTTAAAATACATAAATTAGAATAGTGAGTACCGTGAAAGCACCGTGACTCGCGAGTACCGTAAAAGCGCCATAGTAAAGTGTCCAGGAATTAAGACAAAAGAGTGAAATGAAAATCATCATAACTATTTTATTAACAAAACTATAGAGCTAAAAAAAAGTGTATTCAACTCAGAATTTGAAGGACTTCAAATCTATACTATTTATGGTGTTCTAGACCTGTCTAAAAATATTTGTGTGTGGTCCCTACCGCAAATACAGTGAAAGCGCCACGTTTTTTGTGTGTCTACTGCCAGACACACCTTTTTATCCGCCCTCAAAAGCACTGTTCCGGTCCTCATATTGACACCAAATTACATCCTAATATAGAGAAGTATATAAAGAAACAAAATAAACTAATTTCAAAATTATCAAAACTTACCTTCTGGTAGAATTCCAGTGACTTAAACAGAGATGAATTTGAATAAAGATTTTTTGTCACTTCTATAAATCGGACAGCAAATATTTTTGGATGTAGCAGTGAAGCAAAATGTGAACTAAATCATCCATATGGTTGGATTCCTGGTAGTCCTAAAATAAAGGTTGCAAGAGAGAGGTAAAATGTGAGTCAAATGATCACCGCGCAGTGCTCCGCGCAAGCACCGTGGGACAGGCGAGTACCGTGAAAGTGCCGTGTTATTCGCATACCTAGTTATGTTATGATATCATTTACCATTTCATTTGTCAGGGCTTTGGTTTGGAGTCATTGTCGGCGGCATACTATTTTTTAATTATTATAGCACAAAAGAAATTGTTGGCCATTATAATATATATGGGTTCTTCTTCAGTGCTGGTCCTAATTGGTAGGTCCCTCGCATTGTAACTGTTTTCGTCTAAATTAATTCTCCTTTTGAAAGCTTTTCATACCAAATGAAGAAAATTCCTTTCATTATAACCCAAAGAAGCATTGACAGCAACCCATTGAGAAAAAAATGTTCGGTTGATTTTTTATTGCAAAAATAGATTCATTTGTCACGCAAATAAGACAAATAAGTGTTCACACTTCCTGTCTGCCATTCGCTATTTCGCTATAAATATGACAGCTAAAAATGGGAATGGTGAAACTGTACTGCTTGTGTTGGAAACTACTTCATTGTAGACCAAAACATTCAAACATAGCTAGTTTATTTGCAAAGTTGTAACATGCAAAAATGTCAGAAAACTAATTTTAGGACTGTTGAGTGTTTGTGTAAAACAACGATGCTTGAAAGTGAGCATGAGGTGTCACGTCATGAAAGTTGAAACACGCGTTCACCTTCAATTTTCACAATATCCAACCATGCAAGCCAGGAAAAACCTAGATAAAGGATTCACTTGGTACTCGCAGTACACGTGAGTCTCAGGTGGTAGCCATACATGAAGTGCTTTATTCGGAATCCGACCATAATAAACATACCCGATGCAACAGTCATAGCAATTTTTCAAAACCAAACCACATACTTAAATTTGATACTATTTTTCCAACTCAGATGGGAAAATGTTAGACTGAAAATCTGAAGGTACCCAGTTTCTTGTTTTTGGTACATTAGTTGACTAATCATGGACAATTGGTCTTCCACATTTCACTGATCCTTGGCCTATGCTAATAATGTTGAATGCCAGGTGAGGTAGTGACAAGTATACATTTTTAAGTCATTGGTTTGACTTGACCAGGGTTCGAACCCAAGAATTTGAATCCCATGTCCTAGCAAAATGGGAAGTGGCTGCTCAATCCTTTTGGCCACCTCTTCTGGTTACTTTGAATCCTGTAATAGTTGAGAAATTGTAAAGAATTCAAAAGAAACCCCAAAAAATAACGACAAGCAATATCATTGAGTATGGTGGACTCAGAATGCGCTAGATGCGAGCTTTAAAGTATTAATCTACATAATTTCATAAGTTCTTCCTTCAAAAGTTGCTGGTAAATATAAAGAGGTTCATGAATATATTTTGCTTCTTAGTTTTTTTCTTCTTGAAGATTTATACTGCCTATCATGGATAAGTCTGAATAGACTTGTTTTCACCATTAGACAGTTTGTCGATAGAAAGCCCGAGCCTACACTTTTACTGACCCAAGGGATTTTTAACCTCCCACACCACATAGACATGGTATGAGCGCAACTGGCCTTTGATGACACTGTAAGTTATACACAATAGTGGAAATCCAAATTGGCAGAGATATGGGGCACAGTGAATCAAACCACCGACCTTCAGATTAGGAGGCCGACCTGGAAAAAAGTCAGACAGTCTTAAGCCCTGTTTACACGGGCGATTTAAAACGCCTCATATAAAACGCCTTGCCTAGATCGACTCACATTTGCCGTGTAGACGCGACGCTGTGGCGTTTTAGGGCTGAATCGATTCATATGAAACGGTTCATCTATACCACGTCGCTAGGTAGTTTATATGAATCGATTCAGCTGGTTCTCGGGCGGCGATAGTATAAAATAGTAGTGCTTGCCGGCTACAGGGGGAGCAGTAACTAATCGCTGGTGCCCGGCAGTGTTAGGGCCCGATTACGCCGAAATCTAGTGAATGCGATCATATGTAACAAAATTACAGACTCAAATAATGAAATTTAATTAAATTAACCTTAAATTCCATGCGATATTAACGTAGCAGCTACATCGGCGTCGAATCGACTTGTGTAAACTAAACAAATAGCAGTGCTCGCCGGCTACAGGCGGACCTAAGGCTGCTGGTTCCCGGCGCCAAAACACTTTCAAACTCTGTCCGTGTAAACGTGCCTCTAAAACGTTTCATATAAATCGCTTTGTCTAGAACGTTTCACAATTCCCCGTGTAAACATGGCTTAACCACTCCACCACAGAGAACACCACAACCATTTATATGGTCATTTTCGGTTTCCGGTCTCCTGACACTTTTTCTAATGGATTGGTCAGCAGCCCTATCACAGGATCAGAGCTGCAGGGGTGACTACAAATAACCATGGTTAGATACCAACTAGATAAGGATTAACTCCTACCCTGAGTAGAGGTGAATGGCACCTATGCTTAAATCCGAGAAAAACCTGCTTCAAATAGGAATTAACTGTGGAGGTAGTGGTTCCGATACGTCGTATTTATATTAGTGTAATATTGGGAAATTGGTAGCGCATTCCAAACACCAAGAAAGATGCCCCAGAAAGCTCTCGATTTGAGTTTCAAAGTCTGTTAATCTACATTTTTAAACAAAATTGCCACTCGAAAATAGCGGGTTATGATAAACAATCATTGGAACGATATATGTCGCATATTTGAGGTTCTGTAATGCCCATGTGCAGTGCCGTCATAGTAAGTAGCGTGCAGATTGGAGCCAATAAAGGCAATTTTAACCTGCGTGAAGTTGATCTTTGGCGTGTTTTCTTCCTAGAATTGGTCATATAGTAAGTAAAACATGGCGTGTTAACATGCAGCATCGCCGCAAACCCATTGGAAAACAGCCCATCATGTGTTGCCATGAATGCGAAAGATAGTTGTTTACATCAAACTCTGCCTTCACCGAACATTTTCTTCTGTTCAAATAGACTAGACGGAATGGCTGAATGAGTTGAGCGTCCATCTCCCGTTTTGGTAGATCGTGGGATTCGAACACACAGGTTCGAACCCTGGTCGAGTCAAACCAATGACTTAAGAATTGATACTTGTTGCTTCCTAGCCAGGCGCTCAACAATAGTAGAATACAGCAAGCACTGGTTGGCTCAATATCAGGATAATGTGACTGAGCGGGATATCATGTCATGGTGCTGGTGGCCTTGTCTCCCAGTGGGGCAACACTATAAAGTGACCATAAGTGTGCAGTCACAAGTCGGTACCCGTCCTGATATAACCTTAGATGTTGCCAGGACGTGAAACTTGCATACAGCTATGATAATATTGTTCCTTCATTAGTTGTCTCTACTTTGTGAACATTTCAGTGTTTTCACGATATAGACAATAGAAAACAGTGCTTCGCGTGTTGTTACATACACGATTTCAGCAATGTCAGTAAGAGTAAGACAAAACATCTGAAAGTTACTAACCTTCAAATACACATATCTTGATCAAATTTTGCAATATTTAGAATTTGTAATTCTTGTAAAGTTTTAGTTCTTGGTATGAATTGCTGGGATTAACAAGATCACGGTTCCGACTGCGCATGCGCTGAAAACGGCATTGGCAGCAAAGCAAATGCGTCTGGCCATTGAGTTTGCCGATACGTGTAAGGCAAAACTTCGATTTTATTCAAAACGAATAGAAATACATAGCAATTTGGCATAAACATGTATGCACACATATGCAATATAATGATCTGATGAATATAGCGAAGACAAAACTAGCCATAGTTAAACATTTTGAGCTAAGAAACACACAATTCCACACAAAACAATCAGTGATATCCACATCACCATTATTAATTCTTGTTCTAAATATTAAAGTGTCAACATACACTTGCTTCAGAGAAATATATAACCACTATCTGATTAACCCTACTTATTTTCTAGTTCTACATGTCTTTAACCATAGGATATAAATAAAAACATTAATAAAATAAGAAAACCTGACTGGCTATGGCTCTAACACTAGTCTGAGCGCCCAGATTTGTCTAAGTCTAAATACACATGGCATAAGATGTGCTGATTATATTGATGTAAATGCAATGTTGGATACAAGATTAATATCTTAATTTATTATATATATTTTTTTAGTTGGTATTCTATGTTTCAAACAAGAGCTGAGATGAGCTGAAACTAGCACATTTCATAGCTGCACCCAGTGTATTAGCATGTGCCATGTGCTTCTCGCGGGTTTGTTTTTCTTCTATGCATCCCTCAATGCACCGCGCCGCTGGAATGGTGATGTAGTCTATTATCTGAGCACAAACTAAACTTTTATCTAGAATTTAGTCATGTGCATCACTTCTGTTTCCTAATCGGTATAACGAGTTGACTATCCCGTATTATTCTTTTGCAATATAAACATAAAGTCACTAATATCGGATTCTACTTTGACAATAGTAAAATAGCGTCAACATGAAAAAAAAGCCCACCCAAAACCCAACTGTATTCTAAGGTGAAATCACAGATCTTAGCCACATAATGCAGGGTAGGACAATCGGCAAGTAGTTTTGTCATTCGGGCAAGTAGAAAATTCAGTCACTTTTCTTTTTATTTTTGGGTACATTAGTTGTTTAAGCAGGGGAAATTTCAGTCGCAGGCGATTGGTCTTCATTCCACTGCTCCTTGCCCTATCCTAATAATGCCGAGCGCCTGGCTAGGAAGCCACAAGTATCAATTTTTAAGTCATTGGTTTGACTCGAACAGGGTTCGAACCCACGATCTACCACACGGGAGACGGACGCTCTAACTCATTTGTCCATCCCGTCTGGTTTCAAGTGGAAAAAAAGTTACTGTCCTACCCTGCAATGCAAGTAAGTGTCCAACATTAGTTTTAGATTCTATACTATCTTTAACTAATATTGGGCACTACCTTAGGAATTGGATTGATATGACCATTGCGAAGAGTAATATTAAAGCCATGTAACAGCACCTTAATTTGCTCATTCTTCTGCTTCATTTGCAGTACACGATTAATGTCGAGCGATGGACCCAAACCAGGTAGGCCATATTGATATAAATTAGTACTATGGATGTATCATTAGACGATCCACCGTCACAAAACAACATAGTGCTCCACTGGTATTAGTAGCAGAATGTCTCAAATCCGGAAAGTGTGGTGGGGAGGGATAGTAGATTTAATGGTAAAACAAGTACATCTATTATGTTTATATGCGAATATTATAATTAAGGGAGTATTTGGTAGATACAGATGGGGAATTGTTGCACCTCGAATATATTCGAATGGACTATTGTATTGTATGTATTATACTAGTAATTAAAGTCTTTTGAATTTTGTCTTAGTAATAATTTAGGATTTCTTGTTTATGGGTTGTAACTATAGATTGCAAATATTCCAAAATCCAGCATTCACCATTCTTTGTGTTACCTATAATTTAGTTTTTCATTTTTTTAAATACATTTCTATTTTAGCTTGTTAATTTCATTAGTTGCTAGTAAGGCCTTAATTCTTCGCATCCTAATCCTAAGCTGATTAGATAAGTATCTAAACAACACACAACTAAGGTCCATTTAGAGCTATCTGGCGAGAAAAAAAGGATTAAACCATATCATTTCATAGGTTTCATAGGGTCTGGAAAGAATAGGACACTATTTTTAATGTGCAATATCCATTGCCAGTTTTCAATACTCGAATAAATTATGGACTGAATAGCTAGTACCTTACCTCGTGTTTTTGGCTACCACACCTGCACATAGCCCGGGCCGAGCGGTCATTCTGGACGGACACTGCACCCGGCGCTGGATGGTCTAGATGCTCACGTAGAGCAACGCTACCAAAACGAGGAGGCCAAGGTAAAAAAAAAAAAAAAAAATCTGTGGGGATCTTCACAATCGTCAGCACAAATCCCTAATTGAGTTATGATTAATAAATCTATTACTAAAACAAGAGCGGCTATACAAAAGCAATGCTTTTGGAAGTACTGCTTTCTGGTTTTTCTTTTTTCTTTTTTGCTTATTTAAAGTTTTCACGCTTTGAAATCAGGGAAACTCCTTGGATTCAATTGTTAATAAATTAAACAAATCTTTAACGGTGATTGATTTGTGGTAGTTGTACCAGAGCAGTACTCCGAGGAATACTCTGCAGCAGAATTATGAATGCATTATCTATTTATATATGCAAATATGTGGCTAGAGAGTGATAGTGAAGTGATAGTACTAGTAGTCTGCGGTGAGGTGAATCTAGACATCTGTCTCTGACTAAACTGTTGCTGCTAACTTCAAAACAGGTCATGTGAAACTATACCAGAACAACATAACAGCAATACATTGATTAAACCACCAATTCACCATCCACTACTGGAATGAGTTGGTATTATTATTTCTAATACTATTATAATTCTAGAAGATGACAGTTCGTCTCTGTACGCACACGTTCATATGTGTGCATCACGACAGTGCTCTAGAGGAATAGCTGCTGTCACCACATGTGGCAACATTAAGAACTACCTAGGATTTTAAAAGACAGCCACTCAAGCTGCTATATATTGCTATATATTATTCCACTTATAGATAAAAGCATTGCGAACACAACGGGAAGTAATGCAGGTTCAGGCTCGCTTTAACCAACAACAGTATGGCAGAGACTACAGCGCTGACTATGCCGTCAACCACTGGATCGCTAAGCATGGCAACACCCAGTTCAATAAACGTAAGCGTCATACATACATATTATGCATACGCACATACATACATACATACATACATACATACATACATACATACATACATACATACATACATACATACATACATACATACACACGTACGTACATACATACATACGTATGTAAGTGCGTACATACATACATACATACATACATACATACATACATACATACATACATACATACATACATACATACATACATACATACATACATTTTATTGTCTTAGAAAATTAAACTCGAATTCACAAAAGATAATAGCCAGGGGCAAGAATTCACTAGAATGGCCTGTAACTGAAGTTGTTTCTTCGGTAAAATTATGAGTATTATCTTGTCATTCATCACCACTTTTCTGTCCTAAGTGATTAATGAATATGTCCTCATCTGAACCAAATAGATACAAACCCATCAGAGGATAGCCTTTTTAAAAGGTATCCGGGGGCGGGGGTTTTGTTTATTTTCGAGTGTGAGGGAGATGGAGGGAGAGGGTGTGTGTACAAGTTTTAAAAGAGAAGAAAAAAAGATGTTCTGATTCAGCGCCTTACGCATGGTTAAACTACGATTTTAGCCTGAATTTGATAAATTCCTGAATATCCTCCAGATTTACCAGGCTCCGGAAGTGCTCGCCACTTGCCGACGCGGGGCTCTCCACCCAGGATGCGCAGACAGGTAGTGGCTGCTGGTGGCCCACCAGCGGCCGCTTCCACGTCTACATCCAGCGGGAGTGTTGAGGTGCACCAGAAGTGTGACGTCATCAACTGTGAGATTGAGTTTTCCTCACTGGGGAGGTTCATCAGTCACACCGAGGGACATGTGCACACCCCGTGCCATCCAACACGCCACCTCATGAATGGCATTCTCTTGAGCACCAGCGAGCCTCACTGCTGTACCACCTGTGGGAACCTTTACAAGGTTTGCTACTTTGTTTGTTTTGTGGGGGTGTTGCATCATGGTAACATCTAAAGCTAGGATTCCCTTACACGCGGTATGCGGTATGCGAATGCGAATGTGTCAAAAAAATCGAAACGCCTTGAAGTCAATGGGCTGCAACCCTTACACGCGGTATGCGAATGCGACAACTCGATCGGTCCCTGTAGCGATCGGTGCGGCATGCGGTATGCGGCACGCAGGGTGTGAATAGAAACCTGAGTCTGATGTGTCCATTAGTTTAACACTAGGAGAGGCGACTGAGCATTACGGAACGGTCTCACACAGGAGTGCTGAAGGGAAACATCTGGTAGTGGTTGTGGTGGACGACGCTTGCCGTCACACACAAGGGTGCTGAGGGGAAACATATGGTAGTGGTGGTGGTGGTGGGGGTTCGGGTTGGTAAAAATGCTACCAGAGCCACAAAAATATGAATACTTATCTATAATTTGGTAATTATAAAGGTAGGAACCTCCATGTGACATACCAAGAGTTACATAGATATAAATGCCATATTAGGCCATATACAGTGCAGTATGGAGTATACTTGTTTATTTTTATTTTTAAAATATAGCCAGTCGTGTGCCGCATGCCGCATACCACGTAGAAGGAATCTTCCCATTCGCATACCGCATACCGCATACCGCGTAGAAGGAATCTCAGCTTAAGGTCATATCAGGACGGGTACCGACTTGTGACAGTATTCACTCACGGTGACTTTATAATGGTGCCCCATACCTTAATACCAGGCCATCGGCATCATGATCCGATTTTCCACTCAGTTACATTATCCTGATACTGAGCTAACCAGTCCTTGAAATTACTTTTTATCTTAAAGGATTAACTTTGAATCTATTTGAATTGAGAACATGCAAAGTTAGCTTTGGTGATCACATTAAAATGCATAGACATCAGAAGTTACATGTTCTATTAAATTGACTTAGTATCTTTTCTATGTATCAATACATGTTTAATGATTGCACAAGTATCTTGGTCGGATTTGTAGGATCAAATCTAAGTATTTCCGATCACCCCCCCCCCCCCCCCCCCCCCCCCGAGACCACTTTCACACTTTCATCCTTAAAAATGTTTTAACTTAATATTGTTCTTTTTTAATCCCCTCCCTTTCCCCTCTTCTTCTCACCAGACATATAACCTTTGCCAAGCGCATATGGAGGAGACTGGTCATGACCACCTACAAGAACCAGTGGCCATAGCTGGCTGGATCTGCCTCCAGTGCTTCATCATTTTCCCCAGCGCAGCCAACTGCCGCATGCACCAGCACAAGGAGGGCCACAACCATCGTCTCCACAAACTGGCCGGTGAGTGTGCTGACGCTATCGCTTATAACCTTGTGTATCGCATTGGGCTGTGATAAATATCTACTATCATATATAAAGGCATCCACTAAGCTTGTTATTATACAAGAGGAGCCACAATATCATATTGGGCTGTGATAAATAACCACTATCACATATAAAGGCATCCACTAAGCTTGTGTCAGTATACAAGGCGAGCCACAATATCACATTGGACCGTGATAAATAACCACTATCACATATAAAGGCATCCACTAAGATTGTGTTAGTATAAAGAATAATCATATTATCACCTTGGGCTGTGATAAATAATGACTTAGAAAATCTATCCTTTTTGCTACTTAGCCTGGTGCTCAGCATTAGGATATGGCAAGGACTGGTTAGGATAATGTGACTGGGTAGGAAATTGGGTCATGGTGGCAGCGGCCTGTTCTCCCAGGGGCAGCTCTATAAAGTCACCATGAGTACTCACTGTCACAATTCGGTACTCGTCCTGATGTGGCCTTCGATGTTGCTCGGACATAAAACTCCAACAAACAAAGGACCTAAGATCGTCGTCGTCGTCATCATGATCATAGCCATAATCATAATCATAATTAGATAAAAGATTCACTTCGGACTCTGTTCAGAGGTGAATTACAACCATATATTGGAGAAAATGTGTCTCACTGTTGATGTTCTTAGTTTGGCATTCCGACCTTCTGTTGATTAAAATCCAATACCTACAATCCGATTGTATATGTTTCCCGTCAACACATACTTTCGGGTTATGTGGTATATTGACTCGACTATCTCCAGAGTGTTCAAATCACATAATATCTAGGCATAATGACACAAAATCAGTTTGAAGTGATAGAGTCCATGAAGTAAATTCACCATGTTTAAATAAACTGGTTGTACCACCTGACTATCTCAGCCAATGAAAATGACTGCTTCCTGACCTAGATTGGATTATTACCCAGAAACCTCTCAAATTCCTGCCAATGGCTACCATGTGAATATGTTAAGCTCTATCAATTCAAACTTTAAAAGTTTACTTATCTCCTAAATTTAATCTAGTAATCAGTTCAAAAGTTGAGGGTAAATATTTCAAGGTATGTGAAGAATATATTAGATTTTTTTTATTAAGAATTTATGTTCTCATTTCATTTACCCACACTTTCTCCACTTTTTATATGAAGTTGTTCTTCACCCCGACTCAGGCTACTGCAGTATGGCGTGAATCTTTTGATCTAAATCATAACCATAATCATAATCTGTGAGTGGGCTCCTGACCCTTCTCTTTGTATTCATAACGGGATGGCCGAATAACCAGACGGGATGGCCGAATGAGTTAGAGCGTCCGTCTCACGTGTTGGTAGATCATGGGTTCGAATCCTGATCGAGTCAGACCAATGACTTAAAAATTGATACTTGTCGCTTCCTAGCCAGGGCTCGGCATTATTAGGATAGGGCAAGGACCAGTGGAATGAGGAAGACCAGTCGTCTGCAACCAAAATTTCCCCTGCTTAAACAACTAATGTACCAAAAATAAAAAGATTTGTTTAAAAATCAACTCTACAATCAGTTAAGTTTAACTGTAACAAAAAAAACCACCACACAGGAAAATATATATGGTGCGAAGTGAGGCTTCTTTAATAAAAAACGGACAAGTGACAGTCCCTAAAACAAGTGACGTACATTGCTACATTGCAGATGACAATGACTGCATGGAGCCGCAGTTCCTGCCCCAGCCCGTGTTCAGGGCCTTTCTGAAGGCCTGCCTGCGAGTCACGTCCACGGTGGAGTGCCTCAACTGTAACAAGAGCCTGCCCGACTCGGTCGTCACATACACACACACCGTCCAGGGCCACCAGGTCATGGCCTTCACCGAGAAAACACCGGTACCTAATGACGTCCAGTGTATTTGACATTAGCGTAACAGTACTTAATGTAAATCAAAATGTTTGTTATACAAGAGGAGCCACAATCAATATAATCTAAATGTTTGTTAAAAAGTCGGCAATTAATAAAAATCTAAATTTTTGTTTAAAAAAAGAAAGAAGCATAAGAAACCCCCAACCGCCTAGCCTCTATCAAGTACAAGAAAGCACACAAAGAGAACCATCACATTTTTGTCAATGGTTTTGAACACACAAAAATCAGGGCAGTCTAATTAGTTTTTGTTCTCGTGAAGTCATGGTAATTATTTTTGTTTAAATTAAAAAAGGGTAAGAGACGATGTGTTTCGTTTTAATGTTTCTATTTTATTTGAGGATAATTATGTTATACTATACCATTGATTGGGTTATTGGCCGATTTTCAAACATGTGCTTTAAAGCTGCATAGTCCGATGAAGCATCAAATCTTCAAAATTAAAACAGTTATCTAGATTTGATCTTACTTAGTTAACTATTTGTTGGCACATAGAGGGGAACTGAGTCAATTTAATATAACCTGTTTCTGCAGAAGCCTAGTTGTGGCATGCTTGCCAAAATTAATTTCACATGTTTGCACTTCAAATATCTCAAAAGGTTATAACGATCAATTTAATATGTTTATCTCGGAAAAAATGACAGAAAGTCAAAGCATCGGCTATGTGAATAGAAGTCCTTAATTTGATTTTGCCCGAGTTAAAACCCACAACCCACCACACAGGAAATAAGTTGACATTAAATCCATAATTCCAAGTAATCTTGTCAGTAGACACACAGACCAGAAGGCAGGCCTTGTAATGTCAGATAAAGCCGTGTCCATACAGTGCCCTTTCTTTGGTATTGTAGGCAGATGTGTGGCTCTCCCTGATGTGCAAGTACACCTGTGTGCAATGTCAGCGTCTCTACCGCCGTCTCCCACCAGGTGGAATCGGGGCGCTGCACAACTGCTCGCCAACCATGGTGGGCATGGTGGTGGAGAACGACTGTAAGACGACACTGGACTTCATCCTGCGGCGTTCCATGGAGCACATCGGCGACTTCCCGGAGACTGGGTCTGATGCTGCAGTAGAACACGTTAACGAGACTGTGGCGCCACCTGCCGGGGCCGCTGGTGGCAACATGGAGGCTGGGTCGGCGTCGGGCAGGGAGAACGACGACAGCAGTGGTGCAATCTTCAGTGTCGATGACGACTTCTCACAGGAACTTCCCTTCGAGGGGGAGGACAAGGAGGAACCGGCGGATGTGCAGGAGGAGGAAGAGGAGGAGCCTTTAGTTGTTAATGACGGTGTATTTGATGTGTCCGATGTGATAGAAATTGCGGAGTCACCGAGAGTGTTGGAACGGGCATCACGCCCCATGCTGTTGGGCCTCCGCAGAGAGCAGAGAGGCACGGTCAAACTCCTAAAACTCTCCGGATCCACCTCTCTGCACACCGGTGTCGAGCCAGCCAGTGGAAGCACAAACCCTACTCGGCGTTCATCCATACTCGTCATAGACTCGGATTCGGATGATTCTAGTGACTCTGGCTTCAAGCTTGTAGCGGTCGGTAGTGTCAAAGTGAGCAGGAAGCAGTCAGTGTCCAATGCTGGTACGTCCTGTGGCCGACGGATCAGAGAACCCAAGCGGAATGCACCATCATCACCATCATCACCATCATCACCGTTCTCACGCATATTGTCATTCTCACCATCATCACCCTCATCACCATCAACAAGGGAAGTTGGGATCGGCATCACGTGTACTCAGAGTCAAAGAAGGTGCTCCCAGAACCAGTCGCGGGTGTTTGTAAATCAAAGTCCAACCGCCGCCTCCTTGTGCATCAGTCGCCAACACCAACATTCATCTCCAGGGACAATATCCCATAGCTCGTCGCTGGGCTCACCGCTGGGCATATCGCTGAGCGCACCGCTGGGCGCACCGCTGGGTGCACCGCTAGGCACACCACTAGGCGGACCGCTAGGCACACCGCTAGGGTCAAACATGCCCACTACCTACATGTCTCCTCATGCCAGCTGCAGTGTGGCCACTGTTAGTGAGGAGAAAACATGGTGGAGCATGCCAGCCCTGGCCTCCCAAGCTGGCAACCGGAAACGCCAAGGCGAGCCCGTCGATGAGAAGGTGACCTCAGCAACGTCAAAGAAGAGGCGGAAGAAAAAGAAGCGCACAACATCCGATGACTCTTTTGGTGATGTCACCATGTCGAATGACATCATCTATATCACCCGCAGTAACAATCTGCAGCGCAGCAGTGAGAAGTCGACAGGCATTTCCAGTAATGTAAGGAGGGTTGGTCACAAAGGAAAATGGACTCCTAAGCGAGGACTATCACACAGCCCTAAGCGATGCAGTCCGCATAGCCCGGTATGGGGAAGTAAGGGGAGAAGGGCTCACGTGGGCAGAAGAGCTTCTTGGACGGGAGCGACACTCAAAGGAAGAAGGAGTCCCCTGGGTCGGGGAAGTCCGGGGCACCGAGGGAGTTCCCTGGGATCGGGAAGTCCAGGGAAGCAAAGGAGTCCCATGACACCGGTGACACCGGTGAGTCACAAGAGTAGTGCCAATGTAGGTGAAAGTGGAAGTCCCATGGTAGGAGTGAGTCCCAGCCTGAGTGGGAGTTCCAGTAGGAAGCGGTGTCACAGAGGAAAAAAAGGTTTGACCTCTAAAAGAGGTGCCCAGACTCCGGTGAAAATTAGTTCGACCGGTGCGCAATCCAGTCCGGTTGCAGGACCCAGTGTTCTGAGAACCCATAGTTCCCCGGCTCTCTACTCCCACTCATCACTACTGACTTCGGCTGCCAAGCGCCGGCCGATTGTTTCAGGCCGGACTCCGGGCCCACCAAATTTAAAGGCACTGGAAAACATGACGCACATGATCTTTGTAGACTTTGACAACTGGATGGGGTTCTGGAAGCGCTTACTCAAGCCATTGCCACCACTGTTCTTCGTCTGGGGATTCTTTGGTGGCAAGGGCGTCTGGAAAACGCCATACCTGTAAGTGCTATTCCTTCTGCGTTTGAACTAACTGGTAAAGGTCATCTTTCTTGTATCTGTAGGGCCCATACTTAAATTTTCATAAATTGTTGGCATTGCGGTAAAAAATATTCCTTACAATAAAGGATAATTGCCTTGAAGTCTATTCCAATGTTTAAAAAAACTAAGCCAGTGCAGCATAATATATTGGTTTTTGTGTCTTTAGCAATATATGTTGGTAGCATTTAATGAAAATGTGTGCAGTATTATTGTAAAAGCAGTTCTGTGAAAAGGGCTAGGGGACATCTTGGAGATCTTGTTCCAGTTATTTATACAGAACTTGTCCTGATGACTAGGTGTTGCTCGGACATAAAACAACAACAAACAAACAAACAAATTTATACAGAGTGCAATGCCTTAATGATAGTGTCGTAATCTGCACTGAACTCTCAGGTAAGGAACTACATATACAGGTAGAAGTGGATAAGGTGACTGCATCAGGGAGCCTGGATTATCTCATGGTTATGACACTAGCCCTGGAATGGCAAGAAGTGTGGGTTTGAATTCTGCTCTAGGCGCAATATTTCCCATTTGCATCACCCTCCCCAGATTACAACAGCCTTATTTTTGCATTCAATTTTGCTCATAAATTTGGAGAAAATGATGCCTTTTGTTTCAGATATTCCATACAGTTAAATATATGACATTTGTGTTTATGTTTTTAAATGTTTACTATGTAATACACAACCATTGTGTCATACTGCACATTTTTTCTCACCAGTCAGATATGGAAGATAGCCTTTAACACAATATAATAAAATAAGAATACAACCAATATCATATTGGAAACACTGGTTCTTCTCTAATAACCAAAGGTAAGCAACGTTGAACCTCATCACAACGTTGGATGTGTGAGGTTTCTGGGGATATTGTAATTCACGATGTGCCCATAGTTTGTTGGGGATTTACATCCTAGCAACATATAAAGTCATCAGGATCAGTTCCCACTTATAACAGTGTACACTCTTGGCAACATTCATAGCGCTACGGCGTGGGTTCGAACCCTGGTCGAGTCAAACCAAAGACTTAAAAATTGATACTTATCATTGATAATGTGACAGAATGGGACATCAGGTCATGGTGCTAGTGGCCTGATCTGCCAGTGGGGCAGCGCTATAAAGTCGCCTTGAGTGTGCACTGTCACAAATCGGTACCCATCCTGATATGACCTTAGATGTAAAACTACAACAACCAACCAACCAACCAACCAACCCATGTTCATTGACACTACAAAACACCAGGTGGCAGCACTCACTTCACCTCCACTCACCACACAACTCAGTGCTGGCTTCGCGAATGCCCCCGGAATCTGCCATGTAAATGTATCGATAGAAACTGGGTTATCGACAATACTTTGACTTTTAATAATTGAACTTTTACACTATGTTTTCAGGTCCCAAGCATACCAACAAGCAGTGGCCAGGAATGCATTCTACCTCAACCCGAAGTGTGGTAAACGGAAAGACGCTGCTGACTTCGCCATCTGCATGCACGTGAGTGAACTAAACGAGTTGTGGATGGGATAAGATAATTCCACATGGCGCTTTAGGATTCTCCCCACTTTGTTAGTTTAAACTTGCATAATCGGATAAAAGCATCACATTTTTAAAAGCAAAAATCTTATTTAGGTTCATATCCAACTTAGATAACAGTGTACTTATTACATATTGTCTGCTATATAGAAGGGCATATTAAGCCAATTTAATTGAACCGGTTATTACTGAAGCGTATGGGGATAGAGTTTTGGCAAGCATGCTAACATTACTTTTGCTTGTTTCCACTTCAAATAACCGTTTTAAATCAAGGTTACTTTAAACGAATGTAAGGCAGGTTATAACAATAAACCTAATATATCTTAGAAAGCGATAGAAATTCAAAACCATCGGACTGGAACTTTAAGGCCCCCCCCCCCCTACCCCCAAATGGGCACTACTGCTTCTGTATACCATTGATTATGTGAACATTGAACCACTGTTGACTGACACTCAGTTCTAACAGATCTGCATTTAACAACGAAAAACAAAGCATACATTTTGGATATGTTAACTAAATATGGCATAGTCCAATAAAAGCATCACATTTTAAAAAGTAAAACACTTATCTAGCTTTGAACCTACGTATCAAACTTAGACACTGGTGCCCTTAGTAAGCATTTGTTCCTATATAGACGGGCATAAAGAGTCCATTTAATGAGTCCCATTACTGCTGAAGCCCATAGGGGTCAGAGTTTTTACAAGCACGCCAACATTAATTTAGCATGTTTACACTTAAAATATCCCCATAGTTAGTCATTTTAAAACAAAATGACACCAGAAAAGGTACCGAGACACAGTGGGTGTGACAGCCAGGAGGGGCGACACACCCAGGGGTGTGAGAAACGGGGCCATTTTGTACTCTCTGTATTGAGTGCAAGTGTAGATTGCATACTCTATTGAGGACAGGTGTAGCTTGCACACTCTATTGAGTACAGGTGTAGCTTATGTTGCTGTTGTAGATTGTGCATTCCATGTTGGGTGCAGGTCTAGATTGTGTACTTTATGTGTAAGGTGCGATTGTAGATTGTGTACACTTTGTTTTGGAGTTGTGTGTATTGTGTACTCTTTGTGTTGGGTGCAGGTGTAACTCCTGTACTCTGTTGGATGCAGCTGTAGATTGTGTACTCCATGTTATGTGTAGGTGCAGATTATGTATGCTGTGTTGGATGCAGATGCAGATTGTGTATGCTCTGTGATGGGTGCAGGTGTATCTTCTGTGTTGGTTTTAGGTGCAGATTGTGCACTTGCGGTGTTGGGTGCAGGTGCAAATTGTGTACTCCATGTTGGATACCGGTGCAGATTGTGTATGCTCTGTGTTGGGTCCACGTGCAGATTGTGTACGTTCTGTTGGCTGTAGGTGCAGATTGTGTATGCTCTGTTTGGTGTAGGTGCAGAATGTGTACTCCATGTTAGATGCAGATGCAGGGTGTACATTCTGTGTTGGGTGCATGTTTAGATTGTGTATTCCATGTTGAGTGCAGGTGCAGATTGTGTACTCCATGTTGGGTGCAGGTGCAGAATGTGTACTCAATGTTGGGTACAGGTGCAGATTGTGTGTAACACTCCATGTTTGGTGCATGTGCAGAATGTGTAGTGCCTGTTGGGTGCAGCTGCAGATTGTGTAGTCCATGATATGTGCAGATTGTGTACCCCATGATATGTGCAGATTGTGTACCCCACGTTAGATGCATGTGCAGCTTGTGTATGTTCTGTTGGATGCAGGTGGGACGGATGGACACACTGCTGCCGGAACACATCCCCTTCACCATTCTGTCAGGGGACCGAGGCTTCGAGGAGCTGGAGCTGCAGATGGAAGGCTCCCGGCGCCGGGTGAGGGTCATCGACCCCCACAACAACAACCCGGCCGACCTGTACACCCTGCTCTCCTCCATGGTGTACTGGTGACGACACGCACCAACAGCGCCCGTCACCAACAGCGCCGCACAGCTGCAGCCTTCAAAGGGACCACAAAGGGACCATTTAAATAAAAGTCTATGTATATAGCAATGTGTTCTGCATTTATATTTATTATTTGTTTATTCTGTAAGTATTACAGCTTGTTCTACATTTGATAGAAAGTAGCGTATCCTACCCTTTGCTACCCTCCTTCCCTCCTCTCCATCCTTCCACCTCTGTCCCCACCCCCTCCTTCATACTCCTACTCCTCCTCCTCCCCTTTCATGATGATTATCATGATCATAATGATCATGATCACCACCACCACCGCCACCACCCCCTCCCTATCCTCTCCTCTCCTTTCATCTTCTGCGCCGACCTCCGAGCTCGCCTCCCCCCCCCCCCCCCCCCCCCACACACACACACCCAACCGGATGCAGTGGCTGAATCGGTAAAAGCACTAACTTCCCGACTGACTTCCCGTAGGCAGCACTATAAAGTCACCATGAGTGTGCAGTCTCAAGTTGGTACCCGTCCTAATATGACCCTGCATGTGGCTCAGATGTAAAAGCACAACAAACACCAACCCTTCTCTCCCGCCCCCTACACACACAGTTCACTCTCCTCTTCCTACAATCCACATCCCAGCTTCAGGTCCAGATGGCGATCTTCTGCATGAGGCGCCATGGCGTGGTCATTTCAGAACTTCACTTGGGGCCGTGAACGTTTGTTTGTTGTTGTTTTACGTCCTAGCAACATCTAAGGTCATTAGGATGGGGGCCGCGAACGTGCTTCATGTGCATGTTCCTATCAGGAACGGTTGTTAATAATAAACTCTCCCATATAAAGCATCAAAAGTGATGAGAAGAAACGAACGAAGGCCTCCTGGAACATGTAGAGAGACTGTGCATGTATACATGCATGTATGTACCTATCTATCAAGTTCTGTACGGTGCCCTATTTCAAGGCATTGAATTCCATTAAGCTGTCCCCACTGATCTACTTTAGTCTGTTGTTGCCTTTACCTGAAATCCACATGAAAATAGTCTTGAATTCCTATCAAAACAGCCTTGAATTCCATATCTTCACATGTGTACCGACCTGTATGTATGTATGTATGTATGTATGTATGTATGTATGTATGTATAAAGGTATTTTATAAGTTGTACGGGGGCGTGTTTGAATATCTAGGTTTAGAAGGAAAGGGTGGGAAAGTTGTTCACTGTGGGATTGGTTTGTCGGTGTGGACCTACTCGGGTGAGGGTGGAAGTGGAGGGGTGGTGTGTGTGCACTGTCGTAACTGCGTTGTGGTGTATGGACTCCTCGGGGACAATAATTCGGTTCAGCCAGCTGGACCACAACGACGAGGGCGTCGTTACCGGACCGCGGGGACCGGACCACACGTGACTTGGTTCATGATCAGTGTCAGGGGTAGCTGGGTTAAACACAAGCTGAACTCGTAATGATGGTGAATGTGGACAGCGCATGAACTGTCACTGACCTCCTACCCACCACACCCAACCAACGAAACACTACAATCCACCACCACCACTACTACTACCACAACCACTACAACCATCAACCAACCATCCACTACTACCACCACCACCAACCACCCACTACCAATACCACCATCAACCACCTATCACCACAACCACAAACCACCACAACCAACAACAGCACCACAACCACTCACCACCAGCACCAACCTCCTCCCATTGGAACCCAGTAATAAAACTACTAGAGTATGCGATAAACATGGTCATAATTTGGTCAGGGTCTACTCCAATTTAGGCCAATGAAAAAGGTTTATTGAAAGCCCAGACAAATATATTGACATCCAAATAGCCAACGCTATCCTTTCATTAGCGGTGAAAGGTTAGGATACTCATTCAGAAATAAGTCGTCATGCCCAGCCTTGACTGGCCCGCCTATGTAACTTTAAACAGGAGTTCAAGTCTGTTTGGTGTTAGCAGGGAGTTGGATGGTGTGTGTATGTGTGCTTGTTTATAGAGTGAGCTCTCCCCCCCCCCCCCCCCCCCCCCCCCCCCCAGACACATGTGGTGATGGATTCAGAAATTAATGTTGGTTTATGGCTGCAGCCCGAATTAAAATAGGGTAAGTTATACGAGACTTACCTGGGTATAGTTGAAGGATAACTTATGTTTTACCGAGGGCTGAGCCCTGGGCTAGTGGCAGTACAGGGCCCACCCACCCTCTCCATGCGACATAGAAGTTATCAATAATAATATAATTAAAATAAAAGAATTAGGCTATAAGACATTTAGCTCTCGTTATTACCCTCAATGGAAATAGGTAAATAATTACTTTGAACCGGAATTCAGTTCAGACATGGAATTTGGCCCAAATGTAGTTGGAGCATTACATTTTAGTACATTGTATTCAGTCAACCGGACAGACTACCAAACAGCCAGCATGCCTTCTTGCATGCCTGCCTGCAAGCTAAATGCCATATATAGTCTAAATCAGTATTAAATTGAATATCTGCAAAAGCAAATAACTACCCCTCTCTCGGACCCCATTTCCAATTGGCATTCAAATGTTGTCGACCAGACTGAATCGGCCAGTCAACCCAGTTAACATCTGGCATTACATCGGCATTGCTGTGCAAAGAGGTAGTTTGGAAGCATATTACTTTTTGTGAGCAGCGTGGGGTGGAGGTGGGGTCGGGTGGATCGTGTGCTTTATTTGTCTGACAAGTCACACCAACATTTTCATGTCTAAATAAAATTCGTAATTGTGTTTTGCCAGGACGTAAACTCCAGCAAACAACCAACTGTTTATGTATACGGTAAATGAAACGGCACTTATAATAAAATAGATACAATTATATATATATATATAAATTATAACAAAATATATACAATTACAAAAAAGTTATAAACAAAAGATTTTTTTATTTAAACGTACATTACGTGTGCCATTCTCAATATATAAAAAAGAAGAGCCTTTACCCACTGAGAACCCCTAACTCCAATAATATAGAATCCCATTTGATTGAACTGGATTTGATTGGCTACGCCAACAATTTTACACCGCAAACAGCATGCATGACCTATTTACTAAAGTCAAACAAAAAAACATTTTAGCCTTTTTGAGGACAGCTTGTCTGTACCACCTCATAGTTTATTAAACCAATTTGATCAATTAATAATAAAACCTTTTACTTTAATCTACAATGTTATTTACCATGACCACAAATTATATGATTGTGAACTTTTCAAATTCATGAATGTCTATTGACACCTAATTGATTGTAGATCTATGCTTTTACATTATTTGTAAGAGCAATGGCTAAATAATTTAAAAAAAACAAAAAACATTCTCGTCATGAATATGGCCTATGCTGCTGACACAGCGTGAAGAAACCACCAATCAACCTAATATAGAAAAACACAATATCCAGGGTTAGTCAAAACGCAGCAATATGTGTTTTGCTATGTTATCTGTAACTTTCACATAAACTACAGCAACATTACGGTGGGGTACAATTTGCCCATATCGCGATCCCTGTATTTACAGACTAGCTTTGTGACTATTATCCTCTCTCCTTTAACCTGCACATGTGCACTTGGTGAATGACGTAGAGAAGGCCGAGTCAGATTTGGCTTTTAACCTGCACTTGACCAAAGGCTTTACGGCTGAGCTTTATCTTTGATTTCGTGGTCGGCTACGCTTTATGTTGCGGTCAGGGAGTACTACTCGCAAGCCGCTGCACTGGGTCCTCTCTCGTCCGCCAGGCGGCGCATGCGCGTGTGGCTGGTTCGGGAGCGGGTCAGCGCGCGGCGGTCGTTTGTATGCCGGCCGCGACAATTTGTCATGTTAAAGTTGCATAGTCCGATGGCTTTTGAATTTTCCCATTATGTTTGAGATAAATATATCAGGTTGACAATTATAACCTCATATTCATTATCCTTGAGTAACCTTGATGGAAAATGGCTAGTTTTAGAACAATTTGAACTGAAAGAACCCAAAATACTTTTGGCAAGCTTGCCAAAAGTCCTGTAGCTATGCCCAAATTGCCATCTCGTGATGGTCATGTGATGTGAGTTGACCCAGTAATGAGTAGGTAGTCTGGTCCCCTAATATTTTCCTCTGGCCAAGGTAAGTTCATCCATGTAGTAAATGGCATCGGCAGTTAATGGCGAGTGTGTGTGTGGTATGTGCTAGGGACGGGTGTGTGTATGGGAGGGAGGCTAGAAGGTGGTGCCAGAGTGTGTATGGAGGGGGGGGGGGGGGGGGAGTGGGTACACAACTGATGCCAGCTGTGGGTAGTTGGGTGGGGGTGACTTCAGACTTCTATCTAAATGATTTATATCCTGGAACCTGACTAACGCCATATATAGTACTGGGAATGAAGGCAAAACTAATCAGGTCACAAGATTTACCTAATTCGTTTGTGGCCTCCTTGCTCTATGGCCTTCCTAAAGTAAGTGTCCAAGGGGACAAGGCAGTAAATTCACTGATTATTCTGTGTATGCTGTCCCAAATCACTAGTTAATGCACCAATATTTAAGTTGGATCTATAGGATCAAATGTAGATAATTGTTTTGGTTTTGAAAAATATATATTTCATCGGACCATGTAACTTTAAGACGGAGCGCATGCGTCGCACACTGGCCACGTGGTCAGGGAATGCGCACAGTATAAAGACTGCATGGTGTGGTGTGTTTAGCGCCCGCGCGGTGGCGCGCTGTAACTTAAAGCCACATAGTCCGATGAAACCATAACATTTTCAAAACTGAAGCAATTATCTAGATTTGATTCTACACATCTAACTTAGATAGTCGTTCATTTATTAAACATTGGTTGCCTCATAGAAGGGAATACTGGGGCAATTTATTATAATAGAACCTATTACAGCAGAATCCTATGGTGTCAGAGTTTTAGCAAGCTTGCCAAAGTTAATTTTGTATGTTTGCACTTCAAATATCTCAAAAGCTAGCCATTTAAAATAAGTTACTTCAGGCTAAAGTAAGGTAGATTATAGTGAACCTAATATATTTATCTCAGAAAATGACAGAAACTCAAAATCACCGGACTATGCAAGTTTAAGGCGGATCAGGTTATCCTGCCTGCTTGGTCCGCTTGATTCACAGGTTTGCATGTCCCCCCACCAGTTGGACCTACCGGCTTGGCCCGCCTGCCTGCCCACCAGTTTGGCGTGCCTGCTTGGCCTGCCTGCCTATCCCACCAGTTGGACCTGCCTGCTTGGCCCGCCTGCCTCTCCCACCAGTTGGACCTGCCTGCTTGGCCCGCCTGCCTCTCCCACCAGTTGGACCTGCCTACTTGGCCTGCCTGCCTCTCCCACCAGTTGGACCTGCCTACTTGGCCTGCCTGCCTGTCCCACCAGTTGGACCTGCCTATACTTGGCCTGCCTGCCTCTCCCACCAGTTGGACCTGCCTACTTGGCCTGCCTGCCTGCCCACCAGTTGGACCTGCCTGCTTGGCCTGCCTGCCTGTCCCACCAGTTGGACCTGCCTGCTTGGCCCGCCTGCCTATCCCACCAGTTGGACCTGCCTGGTTGGCCCGCCTGCCTCTCCCACCAGTTGGACCTGCCTACTTGGCCTGCCTGCCTATCCCACCAGTTGGACCTGCCTGCTTGGCCCGCCTGCCTCTCCCACCAGTTGGACCTGCCTACTTGGCCTGCCTGCCTGTCCCACAAGTTTAACCTGCCTGCTTGGCTCGCCTGCCTGTCCCACAAGTTGGACCTGCCTGCTTGGCTCGCCTGCCTGTCCCCACCACCTGCCTGTCCCGCTTGCTTGGTCCGCTTGGCACACCTGCTTGTCCCGCTTTACCGGCCGGCGTCGGTTTAGTATAGCGCCTGCCGTGTTTGTCAGTAAGCCGAGCTCCTGGGGCCATATGCAGGACGCGGTGTTAGCGAGCCAAAATGCGTTTAGATGGGATTTCTGGTTTAGCGCCAAAAAGTCGGTATGCACGAGTCAGTGATAGGCCTAACACCGCACGTTTAAGGTCCGCGACACTAACCCCGTTTCATATGACGTTTAAGGGCGGTGTTAGCGTAAGGTTGTGGCAAAATCTATTCAATGCTATCATATTTAACAGAATTAAATACGCAATAAGTGAAATTTGATCAATTTAACCCTAAATTCGAAGCAACATTAACGCTGCCGCCGTAATGGCGGCGATATTAATATTTATATTTTCGAATCGACGAACGTACAGTAAACAAACCGCCGCCACCTCCACGTCGACATCCATACTGGCCGACGTCGACACATTGGCGGCAATGTATTAGGCCCAAATCTATTCAATGCTATCATATTTAACAGAATTACATACGCAATAAGTGAAATTTATTCAAATTAACCCTAAATTCGAAGTCATATTAAAGCCACCGCCGCATTGGCGGCGTTATTCATATTTATTCATATTGCCGAATCGACGAATGTAAACTAAAGAAATCGCCGTCGCGACCCGCCGCAGTGCTCGCTGGTACCCGGCTATATCGGCGGCGAAATTAATATTGTTGAATCGGGAAATAGCGGTGCTCGCCGGGAACCAGATTCTTGTTTAGCTAACACGCCCCGTTTAGGTGCCTCTGCATACGGCGTGACATACTTCGCGCAGGCGGTTATAGCTAAATGCGTTTACCGGCTAACACCAATCGACGATATCACCGACTCCTGCATATGGCCCCTGGTGGTACAACGAAGATAGCGAAGGTGAAACGCGTGACGCGTCCGCAGGCACATAAAACCCTGACAGGCCTGGGGGAGGGGGTGGAGGTCATTTTGGGGGGGGGGGGAGGGGTTCTAAATAAGGCTGAGGGTTTTAACTGCGGCCCAGCCAAGTTAATTCCCACTTTGTCCTTGCCGGCCGTGGTCATCTATATTATCCCCTTCGCCTTCTTCCCCCTCCTCGCCTGGCCTGGCCTGCCACTTGATCCCGCCGCACCGAATTATGCCTCGTCCAGGCCTCGGTCTACACCCTACCCTGCCACATGCCCTGCTCCATGCCCTACCCCACCTGTCCCTAGGGGCGTAATCGATTAATCGACTCTGGTCACCCGAGCCACTTTTTGGCGCATGCGAACATCCTGCAGACTCGGGTCGAATAATCGAATAAGCATCTCCATGCTCGGGTGACAAAAATGGTGGCCGTTTTATTAGTTTTTTTAGTAGCCGATATAATTACAGCAAAATATGATTTTACTATTTTTATGATGGCATAGTTTAGTGATATTTCCATTTCATTAATCTATGTTATTACCAACAACAAAAAAAGTAAGACTGGTACCGGTGGCTGTTTTCCTGCAGGACGGTACCTGTGCAAATGTGACGTCATCGTTCCTTGCAAACCCCAGCCAAGAGGTGGGTGACTGGGGTCAGGTTGTTTTGCACACGGCACGTGTATTTGTCGACTCCACTCGCGGTATTCTATTTGAAATTCTGACGACTCGGGTGACCCGAGTCACCCGGGTCGTGTTAATCGATTACGGCCCATGATCCTTCGGCTCGTCGTCTCCTGCTCCGCGTGCCGACCATCGGCCTGTCCCCGGACTCCCCGAGCGAGTTCGCAGCTGCCACCTTTTGGATTCCACACCCGCAATGCAAAACCTCAAGGGTTCCCAGTACGTCCAGGCTGGCAACACTGCACTCGTTTGTCACCGACAACGCTCACCACCTCTTTGACGTTACTCACCGCTTTGTGGCGTCACTCACCACCTTGTGAAGTGACTCATCGCCGCACCTCTGTCACGTGACGTCACGCCACGTCACGCCCAGCCTCATCCGTCCAGACCTCTACTCCCTGCACCCCGACCCCCCCCCCCCCCACCCCCCACCCCCACCCCCGCTCGGTCCTTATCCGCGATTATCCGCGGTAGGCGCTCGTGCTTCACTGGAGGGCCACTTTTATACCATGCTATGAACAAATTTCCATTTTCGGCGGGAAATGCTTGCCTGAACAAATTTCCATTTTCGGCGGGAAATGGCTGCCTGACTATCGACCAGACTGGCTTCATCGGCCCCACGCCCCCTGCTGGTCGATCATGATAAATACACCACCCACATCCAATAGGCTTCTGCTGGATCAGCGGTGTGTTTACACGTCGGAAGTAGGGTGACGTTCCCACCTAGCTCTGTTCTTCACTTCACGCCATATGCTATAGGCTTCCTTTCAAGCCACAAACACATAGTTCCTGGTTACCAGAGTTTGGTGAGGTTCTTGTACGACGGGCTAACAACTGTTGTGCCTTTGCTATACAGGTAGGTCTACCGAACCTCTTATCCGGCTTCCAGAAATTAAGAATTATGAGAAATCCAGGTACTTTTGAAACTGGTTAAATACAATTTTGTTCTTTACTTCTTGTTTATTTGATATTTTATGTATAATACTATTTTGGCTGCCTCCAAAAAACTGGAAAATCCAGAAATATGGGCCACTTCCGGTCCCAAGCTTCCCGGATATTTGGTCGAGTACCTGTATTTTAAGTATTTACTTAGACTGTCTTCAGAAACACAGAAAATCCAGAAATGCAGAAACTTCCGGTCCCAAGCTTGCCGGATATTTGATCCGGTACCTGTAAAACCACTTCCCCTGTGAATTCATAACAGCGCTGCCGTGTGTGTCACCTGATATTTGAAGGCTGAGTAGGGTTGGGTACCCAAGTTTGGTATCTTGGAAATGATGTATTCTCCCCACACACCACCCCACAGAATAAATGCACCGTACCGTTCCACATTGACGCGAGTAACAAAACAGACAATCGATGATGGACAAGAACGATGCAGGGGCCATATGCATGGAGCAGTGTTAGTGGTGTGTGGTGTTAACCATATAACACAGGGTAGCTATCACCGGTTATCAGGGGCGTCGTGAAGTATGTCACGCTGTATGCATGGGGGCCTAAACGCTTCATGTTAGCTAAACATGAATTTATTTATAGATTTGGGAAATCCCTCTGAGCCTATCGCTGCCGATTTAGCTGCGGCGTTAACATCGCTTCGAATTTAGGGTTAATTTGCTGAAATTTCACTTATTGAGTATGTAATTCTGTTAAATATGATAGCATTGAGTAGATTTGGGCCTAATATATTGCCGCCGATGCGGCGATTGCTTTCTCCACTCACCGGGAACCAGCAACCCTTGTTACTGGTGAGCCTGTTGCCGGCGAGCACCGCTATTTCCCAATATCATAGCCGATTTGGCGGTGCCGCTGATTTGTTTTGCTTACATTCGTCGATTCGACAATATTAATAACGCTGCTGATTTAGCGGCTGCGTTAATATCGCTTTTTTTTTTTTTTTTGTAAATATTTTTATTCATCTGAATACATATTTTGTCAGCGCCGGGGCACTGGTCTTCCAGCCGTCGGAGTGGTCGCATTTCATCTGTACATAGTGGAAGTGGAATGTGTTGCATTGTGTGGCAGCACAACCCATTCTGAACATAAAAGAAAGTGGGGGAGCAGCCTATGCTGCATAGTGTACAGCATATGTACTGAACATAGTGCAAGGTATCTATATGCATCAAGATAGAGTGTGCAGTAATGTACACTAGTGGTTAAATCATATGCTGTGTGTGTATAATCAGTTAGATTTGGTTTTAATAGCGGTTAGTCTTTAAATAGTGCCATGTTGTGCATGTATAGTGGTTTATATTGTGTGCATTGCTGGTTGAAGATGTAGTTATGTAGTGGTGGTAATGGGTCTAAAGATGGGTAGTGATTCTCGAGTCATTGAGTTATAATAGTTGTTTTGTCAAATGTGGATGGGGGGGAGGGGTTCATGGGTAGGGGGCGCGGACACGCAGGGAGAGAGCAGGCATGAGAGAGGGCGAAGTCAATGGGTCGTTCAGCAGGTCGTATTATATATTTGCAGTGCCAGGTTTTTGGGCCTGAATAACCAGGTGAGCTCTGTATGCATTTTTATTGAGTATCTAATTCTGTTAAATATGATAGCATTGAATAGATTTGGCTCTAATATATCGCCGCTGATGCGGCGGCGGCGGGGGGTGGCAGCGGCGATTTGTTTAGTTTACGTTCGTCAATTCGACAATATTAATATCGCCGCCAATGCGGCGCCAGTGTTAATATCGCTTTGATTTTAGGGTTAATTTGATCAAATTTCACTTATTGAGGATGTACTTCTGTTAAATATGATAGCATTGAATAGATTTGGCCCTAACCTAACACTAACACCGCTGTAAACCTGGTATGGGTTGGTGTTAGAATCTCCGACTTTAAACTTGTGGTGTTGGCCTAACACTGCTCCATGCATAGCGACTTTTCGGCGCTAAACCAGAAATCCCACCCTAACCGCGGTTTGGCTTGCTAACACCGCTCCATGCATATAGCCCCAGGAGTTTAGTGCTATAGCTATATAAGTTACCACCGTGGTGGTGGGAGGGGGTTGTGGGTGTGGGGCGGGAGGGTTGTGGGTGTGGGGTGGGAGAGGTTGTGGGTGTGGGGGTATGTGGAAGTAAATGGGGAATTGTTATTGAAATTCTCGCGAGATCTCGCTCTCGTATGCCACATCCGGATGAATTACCGTCGCTATAACAACAGTTTCGGGTGAGCAGGCTCTTGACCCGTGTGATACCGGATGTGGGGGCGCCACACCCCTTAGCGCACCCTGACGGCGGTGATGGATACACCGTTCTTCACCCCCCCCCCCCCCCCACACACACACACACAGAGTCCCACACCCACACCCACACCCACCTACGCACAAGACGTGTACATTATTCGCTTCTAACCTCTTCTAATTAGAATTTGTCACCACTTTTCCAAACTGTGGCCCACATAAACGGATTATCGCTCATTTCCCCCCAGATTGATGATTCTCTAATTGCGTTGTGTCACGTTTTCTGCCACGTGTCGTGAGTGAGGGCTGAGTTGGCGGGGGTGGGGCTGGGGGACTGGGGAGGGCCACGTCTGGTGCATAGACTTAAGTTAAGATTCCATATACACAGAAACAGGGTGTGCTTTTGTGTTCGGATGCCACATCAATTGCTACATGGACCGATTCAATTTACCGCACATATATAAAAAAAACACCAAAAAAACGTAGCTCCTTCCAGAATATAGAATCTTGCTAAAGCCCCAGTCACACATACCCGGATCAGGGGCCGGACGAGCCCCAGACTGCCATCTGGGGTGATCCATGACTCGTCCATGGCATGTCCGTGCCGACACCCCCTGATCCGGCCTGATCCGTAGCTCGTCTGGCACCGTCCGGGCTCAGGCCCGGATGTTTTAAAATGTTTAAAACATCCGGGGTAGTCCGGGGGATTTTGCGATCCAGGCTCAATCCGGCCTGATCCGGAGGTGGTCCGGGTATTTCGGGGGTGGTCCGGGGTGGACGGGCCTGTCCGGGGGTGGTCCGGGGTCATTTTGAGCCATGGTTTGACCCGGACCATCCCCGGACTATCCAGGACTACCCCCGGCCTAGCCACGGACCACTCCCGGACTGCCCGCGTAAGACCGGGGGTGATCCGGGATAGTCCGGGGGTGGTCCGGCTCGTCTGGGGGCCAGTCCGGCCCAGTCTGGGGGCAGTCCAGGGGTGGTACGGGGCGGTCCGGGGCTCGTCCGGGGAAGTCTGACTGCGAGGGAAAAATCGACGAAAACAGTGAATTTATCCATGGCGGTCCGGGACAGTCCGGGCCATTGATCCATGGGTGGTCCAGCTCAAAATCCGGGGCTCGTCCAGCTATGTGTGACTGGGGCTTAATGCATGGATATACATTTCCTCGCCCCCCCCCCCTCCGCATCTACACAATGCATGTTGTATGCCGCTGCCATGCATATGGAATCTTACCTTTAGTCTCTATGTTAGACGGACGGGGTAGCCAAATAAGAAGGGTACTCGATTCCCATGCAAAAGGCCGTGCAGTCGATCTCTGCACGGAATAAAGGGGAAAGTTGGTTTGCTGTTTGTTGGAGTTTATGTCCTGGCAACATCTAAGGTCATATCAGGACGGGTACCGACTTGTGACAGTGCACACTTGCCAAATTTATAGTGCTGCCCCACTGGGAGAACAGGCCACCAGCACCATGACCTGGTATTCCACTCAGTCACGTTATCCTGACACTGAGCCAACCAGTCCTTTCTATCCTAATAATGCTGAGCAGCTGGCTAAGAAGCGACGAGTATACATTTTGTACGTCATTGGTTTGACTCGGCCGGGAATTGAACTTCCGACCTTGCCTACAGGAGGCTTGCACTCTACCGATTCGGCCACCGGATCCGGTCAAGCGAAAAAAACGTATGCTTGTTACTCCCTCGACTGGTTCTTTGCATTATTAGGATAGGGTAATTGTTACTAGGATATGACAAGGTGCAGTGACATGAGGAAGACCAATTATCCGTAATTATATAGAATTTCACCTTTTTAATCAAAGAATGAAACAATTAGGAAAAAGTCAAACAATTGGATCGCAGGTAGTTTCTTGTGGTTGACTGCAGGTTGCAAAGGAGTGTTTGTGTACTGTGTGGGAAAGTTACTGGAAATGGTGTCCTTGTTGTACATTTTGATAATCTAATGAGGAACCTCTGACATTTTAGTTCAAATTCCTGCCGTTCGCGTCGCCACTGAACGAGTGGGCCTATTCGGCACACTGTCACACTGCAAACTCAATGGCTATGAGCAATTTTCATACAGAAAAAGTGAAATATCTCTAAAACCACACAACTTAGACACAAACTGCTTGGAACACATATAGAAAATATATTGAACAAATAGATTATATTAAATTTATACGGTTAGGGTTCTGTATTTCTATTAATTTTGAATAAAATAGACGTTTTGCACTGCGCGTATCGGCAAACTCAATGCACTGTCAATGGCCATGAGCAATCTTGAATTATATTCATACAGAAGAAGTGAAATATCTCTAAAACCACACCATCTAGAGACAAACCGTGTGGTACACATATGGAAAACATATTCAACGAATAGATTATATTAAATTTACAAGGTTAGGTTTCTGCATTTCTATTAATTTTGAATAAAATAAACGTTTTGCACAGCGCGTACCGGCAAACTCAATGCATTGTCAATGGAAATATCTCTAAAACCACACCACTTAGAAACAAACTGTTTGGAACACATATAGAAAACATATTCAACGAATAGATTATATTAAATTTATAAGGTTTGGGCTCTGTATTTCTATTAATTTTGAATAAAATAGACATTTTGCACTGCACGTCCCGGCAAACTCTATGCATTGTCAATGGCCATAAGCAATCTTCATACAGAAGAAGTGAAATATCTCTAAAACCACACCACCTAGACACAAACCGCTTGGTACACATATAGAAAACATATTCAACAAATAGATTATATTAAATCTATAAGGTTCGAGTTCTGCATTTCTATTAATTTTGAATAAAATAAGCGTTTTGCACTGCGCGTACTGGCAAACTCAAAGCATTTTCAATGGCCGTTTAGGCCCACTAGTACCGACGCACCACCAAGTGTCAGAAAAATTAACTACCTCACATGTCCCCCATTGGGATTATGGACTTTGCATGGTATTATGGGCGTTGCATGGAAATGTTAAAAAAAATCCCTTGGAGCGATTTCAGAATTTTGTTCACACTTCCATTATATCATTTTTTTCAAGATGCAATGATCCTAGAACACCCAGCTAAATAGTTCTTGAAGCCAATATAAGTAATTTTTAGAAGACACAGCTAAATAGTTCTAGAGTAGAAGAGTAGGCTAAATAGTTTTTTTTGTAAAGAAGAAAAGATCCAGCTACATAGTTCTAAAAGACCCTGCTAAATAGTTTGTTAGACTACATGGCCATATAATTCTAGAATACCCAGACAAATAGTTCTAGAAGACCCAGCTATATTATAGTTCTATCAAACTGTTAGCAAAATATTTGTATTGGAATCTAGATGTCCATGTTCTATTAGATTATCCACGATGACAATGCAGCACATACAGTCTACTCTGTCAATAACCCTCTGTCAATAAAAAATCTGTCAATAATGGCAAAAAGTGCTGGTCCCATCACGGCACCCCTTTAATTTAATAGCATTGCCTCTGTGTCTCATGGGTGCCTGTTATCGACAGAGTAGACTGTATATTGATAATGCACCAGGAAAGGCTTGAACCATTCAAGTAAATAAAGAATATTGAGAACAATCAAAAATGGTCCAAAGCTTAATTCATTTCAAAGGCGCGGTTTTCTGTACAACATATAGTATGCAATTAAGCAATTGAATATCCGTGAATCTATGAGGGAAATTCTATAAGTACAAATTCATTTTCTTATTGGATCCATTTTCATGCAGAAACTGAGTAGTGTTTGAAAGCACGTATTGTATATTATACACACACCTTGCATATATCCTATCTTAGTATCTATGAGGTGTGCGAATCTGATGTAGACGCGTATCGTACATAATGTACGTTTTCTTTCATGCCTATGTAATGTTAGATGTGAGTGGGGGGAGGGGGGGCGGGGTAAGTAACTATACGTGTCATTCAACACAGTATAATAATAAGATTTAAGATGGTTGTTAGATAGTTAATTACAACCGAGTGATTTATTGATATTCTAAGGGCGCCCTACCACTTTACGCTGCCGTGTCTCGATCATCCTGCTTAGGTGTCCCCTCTATGGAGACCAGACGGGATGGCCGAATGAGTTAGAGCGTCCGTCTCCAGTGTTGGTAGACCTTGGGATCGTGGGTTCGAACCCTGGTCGAGTCAAACCAATGACTTAAAAATTGATACTTGTTGCTTCCTAGCCAGGCGCTCGGCATTACATAGGGTATGCACTGACGTCACGCTAAACGGAAGTGCGGCCATTGTGGAGATACAACCACAATAACAACCCCAAAAAACTCAATGCATTGTCAATGGCAGTGCGCAATCTTCATACAGAAAAAGTGAAATATCTCGAAAACCACACCACCTAGAAACAAATCGCTTGGTACACATATAGAAAACATGTTAACCAACAAGATTATATTAAATTGATAAGGTTAGGGTTCTGGCTTTCTATTAACTTTGAATAAAACTAATGTTTTGCACTGCGCGTACTGGCAAACTCAAGGCATTGTCAATGGTCGTGAGCAATCTTCATACAGAAAAAGTGAAATATCTCTACAACCACACCACCTAGAAACAAATCCCTTAGTACACATATAGAAAACATGTTTACCAAAAAGATTATATTAAATTGATAAGGTTAGAGTTATGCATTTCTATTAATTTTGAATGAAATATACGTTTTGCACTGCACGCACCGGCAAACTCAAGGCATTGTCAATGGTCGTGAGCAATCTTCATACAGAAAACGTGAAATATCTCCACAAGTACACCACCTAGAAACAAATCGCTTGGTACACATATAGAAAACATGTTTACCAAAATGATTATATTAAATTGATAAGGTTAGGGTTCTCCATTTCTATTAATTTGGAATGAAATAGACGTTTTGCACTGCGCCTACCAGCAAACTCTATGGGTTGTTTACTGGTTGATATCGCCACAATGCCCGCGCATCCGGTTCATGACGTCACGTGAATACCCTATATTAGGATAGGGTAAGGTCTGGTTGGCTCAGTGTCAGGATAATGTGACTGAGTGGGATATCAGGTCATGGTGCTGGCAGCCTGGTCTCCCAGTGGGGTAGCACTATAAAGTCATCATGAGTCTGCACTGTTACATGTCGGTACCCGTTCTGATATGACCTTATGGTGCTGTCACATTACGACGTTTCTCGCCAACGTGCGTCGATGTGTGTAATTTTTTGGCAAAACGTCGGGAGACGTCTGGAAGTGTTACGCATGTGTTATGCACGCGTTGGTATATGTTGATCTATGGCGATGGTCAGCAGCGCGCGTCAGTTGGTCGGTGAAGTTTTGTGCTTGCACAAAACTTTCGATGACCGACAACGCGCGACAACATTATGGCGACATTAGGAGCACGTCGAGATTGCTGGAATAACGTTATGCGAACGATAGGCTCACGCCGCGCACATGTGATGGTCATTCCCACACATTGCACAAAACTGTTGCTTTTGTTGTTTTATGTCCTAGCAACATCTAAGGTTATATCAGGACGGCGTACCAAACTTTTACCACAACGTCAGCCGCATGCTACCAATATGTTGCACTGACGCCGAAAAGTTGCTAGGACATAAAACAACAATAACAAACAAACAAACTCTAGGGAGACCTCCGATGGCAATTAACAGAATGGATCAGATTGAATCAAGTATCATTCTGCACATTCCAGATAAGGCCTCAATGGTACTCAAAAGAAAACAACTATAACTTAAAAATAGACAAGGGTAAAATAAGCGTGAATGATTTGGGGAATAACTACAATAGCTTTGAATAAGAGATGTAGTTATTGATTCAATTTACTCCCTAACTGTGAACTACGAAACACCACCGCCAACCCACATTTGTAATACATAATTTCTTACATAGTTTGCAGTATAGTCTATGCCACATAGCTGCGTGAATCTGATTCGCTGTTAACGAAAATGCAGGTAAATTCCCTCCCAAATACCCGAGTGCTCCGCGATAACCGTTGAGCGAGGCTTAGAAGTGATACATATATATAATATATAATATATGCGAGTTCTATATATATATAATATATGCGAATTCTATATATATATATAGAACTCGCATATATATATTATATATAATCTATTATATACATATAAACGCTCGGAGAATTATTTATTATTTATTAGTTTCGATTCTACTCGACTTAATATTGTCCAATCGCCATCGTCCGCTGGCCCTGCTGCATTCCTGGCGGTTTCGACGCTGCTCGAGTTGGTTTGAATCGTCACTTGCCTCCAGTTTTTTTACTCCGCTCAGCCCGGAGTCGAATAAACGAACCAACCCAATCTGCTGTCTCTTGTCAATTCGTACGGGAGGCTTATATATATATATATATATATATATATATATATGTATATATATATATAGGACGCGCATTATATATATATATGCGATATATATACATATATATACATATATATATGCGAGTCTTTAGTTATATGTATATGAGTCAGTCTCACGAAAATAGGCCAATTGGTGCATGGGGTTAAAGATGTCGGCATCGACCATTGGATGTCGCCGTCGAACGGCTTACCTATAGTTTAGCATTGACAGAGGTGTTAGAAAATTCTTAAATTTATCCTGAATGTAAAGGTAGAGAAAATACAACAACCCTATTTGTTTCTAGGATAATTTAATATGAAATAAAGAAATGCACTACATTTTAATAATTGTGATGCCGGCATCGACCATTGGATGTAGGCATCGAATGGCATAATTATAGTTTAGCATTGACAGAGGTGTTGGAAAGTTCTTAAATTTATCCTGGATGTAAAGGTAGAGAAAATACAACAACCCTATTTGTTTCTAGGATAATTTAATATGAAACAAAGAAATGCACTACACTTTAACTATTGCGATGCCGACATCTTACTTACTTATTGGGGGGTTTATCACATAGTGGTCACTGGCTGCAGAACTGCAGCATTGATAAACAGCGCCGTTAAAACGGCCCATTTTTGGTAGTTTTGTTTCTTTGGTGGTTTTTCTTCTTTCTTCGTCCAACTTTAGGGGTGGTAGGGGGAGGGGTGGGGTGCTCTTTGCGGCGTCTTGTGCGGTGGTGGTCTGGTGCGGCGGTGGCCCGGCAGGTGGCAATTAGTTCTTGGGGCCCACGGTCCTGTACCTCGACCGGAGACCAAAGCGGGATCCGGTGTCGTTGGCAACAGGGCCATGGGCGGTGCATTGGTCCTCCATGCCCCCGTTGCAGGGTGGGTGGTCCAGGGCCAACAGAGCTCCCAGACCGGGGTGTGGTTGGTGGCTGTGATTGCGTCGGCGGCCCCAGCACCCACTCCATCGGTGATCAAAGCGGAAACTGACGTTCTAGGTGCGGGGGTCGAGGCTGTCACACCCGGTGTATCCGACACCACACGAGGCTCCCGGTATAGGTGCAGTGTCCAGTGGGACCTCACGGGGCTCCCCAATGGGACCTCATAGGGCTCCCTTACTAGGGCCTCACGAGTCTCCCTGCTGGGGGACCTCACGGGGCTCCCTGACTGGGGGACCTCACAGGGCTCCCTGATGGTGGTTGCTAATCACCATCATTATTGTCGGGTTCAGAGTCATCGGCGATATGTTCAGGGCTGCCGACGATCTCGAAGGTGTGGTATTTCTGTCTATAGAATCTGCTGAGTGGGTCCCAAGAGGACTTGGAGAGCCTCGTGAGGATGGCGAGCGCAGCTCGGTTGTCAGACAGGTTGTGTGGTGGGCCGAGGAAATCTCGGATGGCAGTCCTGTCAAAGGCCATACATGATGCCAGGATGTGGGCGACATTGAAGATTTGCTGCCGACATCTGTTAAATTGACCAAAATCGCTCTTTGAAAATAGGTCATTTAGACAAATATATTGATGAACCCTTTTTTTTTTTACCGGTTTCCCTCAATGTGTACAGTCCATAGGATTTTGTAAGGAAATCTCTATAAATGCAACCTCCTTTTTTTAACACTACATGACCAAAATGGAAATTTTAGCTTATATTTTCTTCTTTTTAGGCAACAGATAAGATTTCCTATTTTTAACATTTTAAAATATTTTTAACCATGGTTTTCACAGCATTGTTCCTTACAACCTTTCCCATGCAGGAAAATTTAATCCAGAGTATTTTGGAGATGCATTCACACTCTTTTGTGCATTTTGTTATTAAAACCACCAATTGGCCCATTTTCATGAGACAGACTCATATAATGATACATACATATATACATACACATACATATATATTAATAACCTCCCGCGCTCATTAGGTGATAAATAGGCGTGGTGTGCAGGCAGTGGTCTTGATCTCAGGCCACTTCCGGGGCGGGGTATATCTTCCTTCCGGTCGGGTGACCCCGACCGACCGCCGGGTGATTAAGTGTGGCAGCCCGCTACCTCCCATATTGCCCCTTGTCGGGGACGGACGCAGCTGAAAATGAGAGATGCCCCCCTCGGGACGCCGGTGGCCGCGGGAGATAGAAGCTGGTCGACCCGGGGCCCACTCACTGGGTTCCCCGGTCTCTCCCGGCGAGGGGCGAGCGGGCTGGGGATGGGAGGGTGTAGGGGGTGGGGGGAGGTGGGTGTGGGTGTTGGTCACTGTCTTCTTCTTTCCTCACGAGGCCCAGATATGATGACCAGACAGCGATAGCCGACCCACTCCAACGGGCGAGTGTCCAAAATCACCCACACAGATGCGACAACGTCGTAACCTCATTGCGACATGTATGCGGGACCCTTTGCCGCTTGAATTATTACCGGGGTGGTGCCACAAGATTGTTCCCCTTTCGAATAGAGTTGATCTATTACTAGTAGTAGCATCCAGCCGTCGTCGTCTGCAGGCCAAGCCAACGACTTTGGACTTTGAGTAACACCCTCCCCCCCCACCTCCACCCACACCGCCACCACCAACCCCCACCTCCACCCCCACCCCCACCCCACCATTTCTTCTCCAGCTGTCTCCTCTGCCGTGCATAAGCGGTGGTTTATACAAACCTGGGGGGAAGTCCAGGCACACAACTGCGTTGATAAGGCCTACGGAAGCCTATTGGCTACGCTTTGTGACTGCATGAGTGTCGTCACATGCTTTGCCAATTGCCCTCAGTAGGCCCCAAGCTGCTGCAGCTCTTTATCCCGCACTTAATGGTTTCCTCTCCAACCGGCCCACTACTATTTTCCTCCCCAAGGAACTCACATAATCACACGTCTCTTGCAATACCCTCAACTATTATCCTGTATTTAATACAAAGAAGACTCCACCCCCCCACTAATATCCTGCATGTAATACAAAGACTCTACCCTCACACTATTATCCTGTATTGAATATCCAGAAGACTCTACCCTCAGACTATTATCCTGCATTTAATATGCAGAAGACTACCCTCAGACTATTATCCTGCATTTAAATTGTAGAAGTCTCTACCTTCACACTATTACCCGACATTTAGTATGAAGAAGACTCCACCCTCACACTATTATCCTGCATTTAGTGTGGAGAAAACTACCCTAATCCTGTATTTAATTGCAGAAGACCCCATCCGTGCACTATTATCCTGCATTTAATTTGTACAAGACTGCCCTCACACTATTATCCTGCATTTAGTACGAAGAAGACTCTACCATCACACTATTATCCTGCATTTAGTATGAAGAAGACTACCCTCACACCATTATCCTGTATTTAATGCACAGAAGACTACCTTCACGCTATTATTCTGCATTTAATACGAAGTATACTCTACCCTCATGCTATTATCCTGCATTTAATACACAGAAGACTACCCTTACACTATTATCTAAGACTAGACTCTCACAAGACTACACTCACACAATTATCCTGTATTTAATATGCAGAAGACTACCTCACACTATTATCCTGTATTTAATATACAGAAGACTACTCTCACACAATTATTCTGTATTTAATACAAAGGAGACTACCATCACACTATTATCCTGCATTTAACTAAAACAACATCCTAGCCAACTCACTGGCCAAATCGGTAGAGCCCAAGCTTCCCGTGCGGAAGGTTGGGGGTTCTACCCCCGTCCACACAAAGTCACCCCCCCCCCCCCACCATCACCCAGATTCAACCTAAAGAACGCAGACTGGGCAACCTTCAACCTTCGTCTAGAAAACTTAATAGATCTGAACCCACCGACCACATGTGATGAGTTCACCACACTCACTTACCAAGCAATGACAGACACCATAAAGCAAACCATCTCCTGTCACCACACTGGTCACACCACCTCTAATGCAATGCGAAGAGCAAAAAGATTCTGCAACAAGCTCCTCTATAAGCTCCGCACAAACCCCAACCGAGGCGCTGATAATCTCGTTAAAATAGCCACCAAAGATGTCGAGCTTGCCGAATTGGACAGGAAGTGGAAACTCTGGTGCACCAAAATAAACTCTCACACCACCTCCAGACAACTCTGGCGCAAACTGAACAGCATCCAGGGGAGACTCGCCACCCCCCCACTGTACCCACACCCTAGCCAACACCACAAAAGGTTCACGGACAGAACAGACCCTGCAATCAACCTCCCTTATGCCCACCAACAAGCGCTCACCAGGAACTCCGCCTGAGCTCGACCGCGCCCTTGGCACCACCACAAAGAAGACAACCCCAGGAGCCAACGGAGTTCTTCACAGTGCATGGACCAAGTTATCTGCCACTAACAGGGAAACTCTCCTCCCCCTCCTCAACAATGCAGACATACCCCAATCTTGGAAGGATGCTGATATCATCCCCATCCCTAAGAAAACCCCGGGCGAAGTCAGACCCATCTCCCTTCTCCAATCCCTCGGGAAAGTTAGTGAAAGAATCGTCCTCCCCCGTCTCCAGATGGTCACAGAAGACCCCACCACTGGGCTACCAGAGGAGGTCATCAGCTACCGAGGAGGACGAGGCACCCAGCATGCCGTCGCCACCCTCCTCAAGAGCATTTCCTATGGCCTCGGTAATGGACACGAGACAGCAACCATCTTCCTTGACCTCGAAAAGCCTTTGAGCTTATCGACCACAACGTGGTACTGACATCCATGGCTGATCTTGGCATCGCCGGCCAGCCTCTTGCCTAAGTCCGAAATTACCTGGCTTTCACAAGTTGGTACCCGTCCTCGTATGACCTTAGATGTTGCCTGGACATAAAACTCCAACAAACAAAAAATCAAAAGATCCACACCAAACCTACCCCAACCCTAACACTAATCTTTAGTTGCCACATCACACTCTCCTATCAGCAATCTACTCTCACAAATCTGATAGAACATTTTTTTTTACACTTCCCACGCCTAGGTATAATAGTCTGAACCGCCTACACCCATCACATAAAAACCATGTACACCACATGTTACGTACAATCGCCTGGTTGGCTTGGGAGCAGGGTATTGTAACTGAGTGGGATATCGGATGATAATGGGAATGTAAATTTAACAGAGAGCCCTCACTAGCACGAACAATTCTAAAGCGCTCTACTGTACACAAACAATATAAGGTATGCTGATCCTGATACTGGAACCGCATTATAAAGTCGCCATGAGTGCGCATTGTCATGAGTGCGCATGTTTGAACAAGTACCACATGCAATAATCTACACCTGATTTGTTTGTTTGTTGTTGTTTTACATCCTAGCAACATCTAAGGTCATATCAGGAAAGGTACCGGTTTGTGACAGGGCACACTCATTGTGACTTTTTATAGTGCTGCCCCACTGGGAGACCAGGCCGCCAGCACGATGACCTGGTATCCCACTTAGTCATATTATCCTGACACTGAGCCAATCAGTCCTTGCCCTATCCTAATAATGCTGAGTGTCTGGCTAGGAAGCGACAAGTATACATTTTTAAGTCATTGGTTTGACTCGACCATGGTTCAAACCCCACACACTGGTGGGTTCGGATCGCCCGATCTGCCAAAACGGGAGACGGACGCTCAACTCATTCGGCCATTCCGTCTGGTCTCGACACCTGGTACATCCTGTGCCGTGTAGTGGTATGTCCAGCACAGGTTCTGTGCAACACTACACCTCCCCACTTACCAGCGCACACCATCTGTCCGCCCTGCTCGCCCTGCTCGCCCTGCTCGCCCTGCTCGCCCTGTCCGCCCTGTCCGCTCCATCTTCCACCAGCCTCCCCTCCCTCCCACCCTCTCCCCTTACACATCATTTCCTATCAGCCTCGCCTCTTCCTTCTAATCTCATCTCCTTCGCCCGCCCGCCCTCCCGCCCCGCTACCCCGCCCCACGCCCCCACCCCCGCCCCCACCACCCTCTTTTCCGCTCCACCGGGCGACCCGCGTTCATTTCACGGGATTAAAGGGATTACCCGCCTGCGCGTGCGCCGGGGATCATCCTTTAATCTGTTGCTGGGCTGCTTGGGGTCATGCGCATGATTCAGTGCAATAACTGTTCGCTGTCCTGTCCCGGACACGAGACAGGCGCGCGCGTCCATGCACGCATGTCTGGTTCTCTCCATCACCAGTCACCAGGCCATGCCTCCCTCCACAGACAGAGCTCTTGTCTCTCTCAGCCTCCCAACACACCTATCTTATTTAGCAAGTCTGTCGCGTTCCTATCTCCGTCCACACTACTGTCGTGGGGGGTGATGACAATTGGAAATATTGCGCATAAAGCCGGAATCGAACCCGCATCTCTTGCATTCTGGGCCAGTGTGCTACCCATTACACCACCTATGCTCCCTGATGTTACCATACTCACGCCTACCTGTCTATGTGGCTCATTGCCTAAGAGGTCAGTTCAGACTGCTACATTACCTTACCACCAGACTAGACGGGATGGCCAAATGAGTTGCGCGTCCGTCTCCCATTTTGGTAGATCATGGGATTCAAACCCACTGGCTTGAACTATGGTTGAGTCAAACCAATTACTTAGAAATTGATACTTGTCCCTTCCTAGCCTGGTGATCGACATTATTAGGATAGGGCAAGGACTGGTTGGCTCAGTGTCAGGATAATGTGACTGAGTGGGATATCAGGTCATGGTGACGATGGCCTGTTCTCCCAGTGAACTTAGATGTTGCCAGGACGTAAAGCTCCAGCAACCTACCAATCAACCAACCAAACCATCAATCCCATCTCTGTCCGCATTGTGGCTACCTCACACCACCACGGACATTATATCTGTCCATTGTCTGTCTATATCACCCAGCCATCAACACTATTTCTGTCTATATTCTGTTCATGTTACATCAGCGGAAACCTTTATAGACCTATTTCAATGTTTACTAACATCGTGTATGCGCGCGCAGCTTGGCTGCAGAACGAAGCCACACTGCCATTGAGTTTGCCGGTATGCGCAGTGCAAAACGTTTATTTTATTCAAAATTAATAGAAATGCAGAAGCCTAACCTTATAAATTTAATATAATCTATTCGTTAAACATATTTTCTATATGTGTATCAAGTGGTTTGTCTCTAGGTGGTGTGGTTTTTAGAGATATTTAACTTTTTCTGTATGAATATAATTCAAGATTGCTCACGGCCATTGACAATGCATTGGCCATTGAGATTGTCGGTATGTGCAGTGCAAAACGTCTATTTTATTCAAAATTAATAGAAATGCAGAAGCCTAACCTTATAAATTTAATATAATCTATTCGTTGAGCATGTTTTCTATGTGTATACCGAGCTGTTTGTCCCTAGGTGGTGTCGTTTTAGAGATATTTCACTTTTTCTGTATGAAGATTGCTCACCGCCATTGACAATGCATTGAATTTGCTGGTACCCGCAGTGCAAAACTTTTATTTAATTCAAAATTAATAGAAATGCAAAACCCTAAAGTTATGAATTTAATATAATCTATTCGTTGAATATGTTTTCTATATGTGTACCAAGCGGTTTGTCTCTAAGTGCTGTGGTTTTAGAGATATTTCACTTTTTCTGTATGAATATAATTCAAGATTGCTCACCGCCATTGAAAATGCATTGGGTTTTCCGGTACGCACAGTGCAAAACGTCTATTTTATTCCAAATTAATAGAAATTCAGAACCCTAACCATATAAATTTAATATAATCTATTCATTGAATATGTTTTGTCTTTCAAGCAGTTTGTTTCTAAGTGGTGTGCTTTTAGAGATATTTCACCTTTTCTCTATGAAGATTGCTCATAGCCATTGAGTTTGCAGTGTGACAGTGTGTCATCCTGCAGCCAAAAGGCACAGGCACTGACCTAGATACCCGTGCTGACGTCACATGAAATAGGTCTATACCTTCCCAGTCTCTGTCTATTAAGTATTATATTACCTAGCCAACAAGGCTGCGTCCACATTCTGTCTAGATTGCATCACCACAGAACTCCCCTCTTGCCACCCTCAGTCTACAACCGGACAGGATGCCCGAATCGGTAGAGCGCGGGCTTCCCACGCGGAAGATCGAGGGTTCAAATCCAGGCCGAGTCAAAGCAATGACATACCAAACTGATGCTTGTCGCGACCTAGCCTGGCCCTCGGCATTACTAGGATAGACCAATGACCGGTTAGGTAAGTATAAGGATAATGTGACTCGGCGATATTGGGTCATCGTGGTGGCGGCCTCGTCTCCCGGTGGGGCAGCACTATTAAATGTCATTATAAGTGTGCACTGTCGCAAGTCAGTACGCATTTTGATATGACCCTAGGTGTTGCTAGGATGCAACACCTCAACAAACAAACAAACAAGACAGAGGTTCCACTACCTCGCCAATCACTGTCCCGCCCGCTTTCTACACTACATACGAACCTAATCCTATCGCCTTCCAATCTCTATTTACTCTATCTCATCACCAATCCTATCTCTGACCTCTTTCCGCCCTGTCTGCACTACTTCATGGGCGCACCCCCCCCCCCCCTGCCCCGTCCCCCTATTCCCCCTCCCCCACTTATCAGTATGCCTCTCCACAGCACGTCCTTTAGTATGCCAGCATTATTACCACTGAAGCTTATCCTGACTGGATAGTTCCCTAAGCTGTTGTATCCGATATTCCAAACTACTATGGGCGCAATGAGGAGGCATGTTTTTTTGGTGTTTTTTTTGTTTGTTTTTTTTTGCTTTGGGGCCACCCGTTTATATCTCATACAATTTCTTTTGTGCTGTTAAAACAAAAGTATATTAGACTAGAAGGGATGGCCGAATGAGTTGAGTGTCCATATCCCGTTTTGGTAGATCGTGCCTGGTCGACTCAAGCTGATGACTTATGCCAGGTACACACCTACCGTTTATCCGCACCCACCTACCGTTTACGATCTAAAACTGCCCAAAAGTCGGTAGGTGTGCGATACCCTAGCACATCTACCGATTGCGATTCGCGACTTAAAACTCAGTTTCAGGACTAAAACTGCTTGCTTGCGATTACGATTCGCGATTCGAAAATTGAATCGGCCCGTTTTCAGTCGTAAGGTCATCGCGAGTTTTAGTGCGCGAATCCTATACGGTAGGTGTGTACTTGGCATTAGAAAGTGATATTTGTCGCTTCCTAGCCAGGCGCTCGGTATTATTAGGATAGGGTAAGGACTGGTTTACTTACAAAATTAATACTTTTTCGCTAGCTAGCCTGGTGATCAGCATTACTAGCATATAGCAAGAACTGGTTAGCTCAGTATCAGGATAATATGACTGAGTGGGATATCAGGTCATGGTGCTGGTTGGTGACCGGGGCAGCACTATAAAGTCGCCATGAGTGTGCACTGTCGCAAGTCAGAACCCATGAGTGTGCACTGTCGCAAGTCAGAACCCATGCTTATATGACCTTTGATGTTGCCAGGACGTAAAACTCCAACAACCAACAACCAGCAAAAGTCTATTAAAGGAGGGTACTGTTCACATGTATTCATCAATTCATCAAATTAGCGCTTTTTTTGTCTCATTCACTTAAGGCAAGCCCACGGTATTGTGTAACAAAGCTGTTATCAACCCGTCCACACAATATTGAATTGAACGATCCTGCTGTTAGTGGTGTAAGCCTGCTGTTAATTGGATAACCGTCCTGGTAACTGGTTGCACCTGGTAACTGGTTGCAAATGACACCCTACATGCATTAAACTTAAAACTGCATAGTCCGATGAAAACTTCAAATTTTCAAAACCAAAGCAATTATCTAGAATTTATTCTACATATCTAACTTATAAAATAGTGCACTTGTTAAGTATTTGTTGCCACAAATAAGGGAATACTGAACCAATTAAAAATAACCTGTTACTGCTGACATCTATCGGGTCAGAGTCTATATAAATAGAAACTGGCTATATACAATCAAGAGAAAATCACTACAGTAACTTCAATATAAATGTTAAACCTTGAAATACTTTGCATCATCAGATCCTGCATAGCAGAGCTAGTCATGCGAGTGCTGCTTATTGGAAAAACTCCTATGACCCAAATCACGCGCCTGTGGTCGCTGCTTCATCCTCCGACCCCAGTTGCCGCCGTCCCGTGTGCGCATGCCCAATCCTGCAGGACCCTGCCTCCGGAGATCCCTACGGAGTTAGGTGACATATCACCACCACAGTTCAACGCTGTGCCAGCGGGACGCTTGTGGGTCCAACGCACAGAAACCCCTCGGTGAGGCGTTGTCAGTGGGAGACGCCGAGTTCAAGGTTGGGTGTGACCCCCACGCCTGGTACAGGCTGGCCGATAATAGGTGCCGACACTAGGACAGGGTGGATCGGGACACCTCCACCCCGGTACAAGCCGGGTGACAATAGGCGCCGACACTAAGACAGGGTGGATCGGGACACCTCCACCCCGGTACAAGCCGGCCACCAATAGGTGCTCACACTAAGACGGGGGCCAGTCAGGACACCTCCACCCCGGTACAAGCCGGCCGACAATAGTCGCTGACACTAAGACAGGGTGGATCGCGACACCTCCACCCCAGTACAAGCTGGCCACCAATAGGTGCCGACACTAAGACAGGGTGGATCGGGACACCTCCGCCCAGGTACAAGCCAGCCACCAATTGGCGCTGACACTAAGACGGGTGCCCCAGTGAGAAATCAGGCCGCCAGCACCATGAGTGCGATATCCCAATCACATTATCCTGACACTGAGCTAAGCAGTCCTTGCCCTATCCTATTTATGCCAAACACCAAGCCAGAAAGCGACAAATATCAATTTAGTAAGTCATTGGTTTGACTCGACCGGAAATCTAACTCCCGATCGCCCGCATGGGAGGCCTGTTCTCTACCGATCCAACCACTGCGCCCGGCTGATATCATGGAGAGTTTTCCTTGAAAGTAAGATGTAGGACTGGCTTATCTGCGGAGTGTTGGGTTATTCACTCAGTTCGTTCCATATGGTATCCCGCCGCCAGTTGATTCCTTTCTGTGTATTGGTTTGGGCCCGGCACTAATGAGGAATTTCTCCATCACAACACCTGACCACCAGGACTACTGCACACAGCGCGGTGTTGTTAACCTGGGCTGTGGGCGAAGAGTGACAGCAATTCAGGTTGTGATGTCAGGCAGCAGAAGATTGCCCAAATGCCACCCCATATTGGACGCTGTGCGCGGGTAGATATCGTAATAGATATCCCAATATGTCGACTGTGGTACCAACTGTTTCTTAACACTATCTATGCGGGTCTGAGTCTTTATTTAAAGCTGCATAGTCCGATCAAGTATCAAATTTTCAAAACCAAAACAATTATCTAGATTTGATTCTACATTTATAGCAATATAACATTGCCCTTGTTAAGCATTTGTTGCCACATAGAAGGGAATGCTGAAGGAATTTAACAGAACCTGTTATTGCTGAAGCCTAAGGTGTCAGAGTTTTGGTATGCTTGCCAAAATTAATTTAGCGTGTTTGCACTTAAAATATTTCAAAGGTTAGCCATTTAAAATGAAAGTTACTTCAAACCAAAGTAAGGTAGATAATAACAATCAATTTAATATATTTGTCTCAGAAAACTGACAGAAACTCAAAACCATTTGACGATGCAACTTTAATCTAATATTATATCGTCTTGCCTAGTACTATGCAGGGGCGTAGCAAAGTTATAAATTTCGACATACGATTCATTATATAAAAGAGTGCCACGACGCATACACAAATGAAAATATCATGTGTTTTTTATTTTGTTCTCAGCATCAAAACACAAGGGAGATACAGTTTTAATTGAAGTATATAATTATTATTTTACACTTAAAATCAAAATGCAAGGACGATGAAAATCTTTAGTAAGCAGGGGGAACTTTTAAAGAGCTAAAGCATCGTTGAAAACGCTCAGGGGAAGCAGTTGCTCTCCTGCCCCCCCCCCCCTCTAGCTACGCCACTGCTAGTGCTACCATTGTGTGTGTATACACAATAAATAAATACAGTATGACACTGTTATAACGCGATCGATCAGGTCTATATAATGAGATCATGAACAAATCGGAGTGGCGCTAAATTAGGGTTTACTTTTCTGAATTACCTTAGAATTAAAGAATACTTGGTCCAATGAATCATCGCGTTATATCCGAATTCGCGTTAAATCGAGGAGCGTTTTAACGACACTTCACTGCATATCGACATACATGCTAAAAATAATACAAAGGAAAACCTTGACTGGCCTGGCTAGTTTGGAGCAGGTCCACAATTATCACTGGGCGCTCTCCTGGGCGTTGATACTCGATGTACACACTAGAGTTCGCTGCCCCCATGTTAGCTCCCATTGATACCTATGCATAATACCCTCTTATGTATGTTCTTGACATTCTCAACAATACATGATGTCGCCTATTCAATTATAATACCCATTGCTTATTCATGTGAAGTGCTTATTTTCTTCAACCAGTAAAACTTGTTTCACCCCAAGCAAACTTACCCCCTAGGGAGTTTATTTGCAACATGCGATAATTTTCACGGGGGTCTCACTGGATACGGTAGCAGAATCCCTTGCGGAAGGATGGGAGTTCAAATCCAGAGCGAACCGAATCAAACCAATGACTTATGAAATTGATACTTGCCACTACCTAGCCTCGTGCTCGGCATTGAAGGGATAGCACAACGTCTGGGTAGCTCAGCATCAAGATAATATGACTGAGGGGGAAATCGGGTCATGGTGCCAGCAGCCTGGTCTCGTAGTCGGGCAGCAATATAAAGTCGCCATATGTATGTATAGTAACACATCGGTACTTGTCATGATATCACCGTATATGTTGCGAGGACATAATCACCCAACAAACAAGCTATCAAACTTATTCTAAAGAGGCACGTATTCTGCGAGAGGGTTATTCGGTGGGCCGGAGTAAGTTGGAGTGCAAGTGCAGGGGGAGAGGGTATTCATGAGGGGTGCTAAATGGTAGAAATCCGGTACACTAAGACTGAGGACAACAATCCATTTCCCGTTCCATTTCTGCAAACAAAGCCTGGCCTTGCCTTTCCCAACTCTATCCATCAGATGTGGGGACCTCCATTTAGCAACACAACAACCACCTACGCTCATTGGCGGCGTAAGTCTCGCCTAATTAGTCCCACAGTTGGCCGCTAGGGTGCGCGGTAACAGCTGCGCATGCGCGTGCGCGGCGTTGTCACATTCGGCCGTCGGCTGGCATGACACATCAGATAGGCAATCTTATTTCCCGCCCCGCCCCGCTTGAAAGTCCATGCTTCTTCCTACTTCGCTCCTCCCTCCCTCCCTCCCTCCTTCCCTCCCTCCCTCCCCCCTCCCTCCCACCAAACCTCCCATCCTCCACCCTCCACACTCCTACTCTTCCTCCTCCTCCTCAAACCTACGACTGTCCTTCTTTACGTTCTCACATACATAAGTTACCTGGCCACCTAACAGGGCGCGGTGGCCGAATCGATAGAGCGCAGACTTCACATGCGGAAGGTCGAGAGTTCGAAACCTGGCCTAGTCAAACCAATGACTTACACAATTGATACTTGTCACTCCCCAGCATGAGGCCCGGTGTTACTCCGATAGGGCAAGGAGTGGTTAGCTCAATATCAGGATGATATGACTGAGTGAGAAATCGGGTGGCCTGGTGTCCCAATGGGGCAGCACTATTAAGTCACCATAGGTGTGCACCGTGATAAATTGGTACCCATCCTGATATGACCTTAAGTGTTGCCAGGATGCAAAACCCTAACAAACAAACCTGCCCACCTCTCGTATGCACAGCTGTCACAATCGACTCCCCACTATTTCCCGTCCTTGCCCCCCCCCCCCCCCCCGCCCCCCCCCCCCCCCCTTTCATATAATTTATGGTTTCTGCTAACCACCTAAGCCTTGCGTATAACCCACACCGGCCCCCGACCACGACCCCTTCTCCTACTCGCTTTTATCCAGTGACGTCATCAGTACCAGACATTGTTCTTGTCGCATCACTATCCATTTCGGCTCTTACTAAGTCTTAGTCTTAACATTCCATCTACCACTCGTCTCCCAAGTCCATTCCCGCCTCCTTCCTCCACGCAACCCTCTTGGTTTCACTCGCTCTTCTTTCTGCAGCACCTCGGTCCCCAGTTCCACGCTGCCTCTCTCCTCCCACCTTATGCCCCCCCCCCCCCCCCCACACACACACCCCGTTTACCTTCTTTCCGACCGTGTCTAATCCATTTCGCTCCGTCTTGGCCTTTAAATTAAAGGTTATCTTTCTCCTTCCCACCCTAACCCATCCCATCCTGTCCCTCCATTTCCCACACTGTCCCTCACCACCGCGTCCCAACCTGTCCCACCTCGTCTCATCCTGTCCTGCCCGCCCCGTCCCGCTCCGCTCCGCCCTGTCCCACCCCGTCATTCTCCGCCCCAACCCGGCCCATCCCGCCCCACCTCTTTCCGCTCCGCTCCGCCCCCCCCCCCCCCCCCCCCGCTCCACCCCGCCCCGCTCCGCCTGTCCCCGTCCCACCACGTCCCGCCCCATCCCGTCCCGCCTCCTACCCCGCCCGCCCCTTTCTGACCCGACCCTCCCAGCCCGCCCCGTCCTCCCATCCCGTTTGTCCAGTCCTATCCGGCCTTACATCGCTACTTCCCCCCCCCTCCACAACAATCCATCCACTCCCACACGCACCCTCCACTCATAATCGGTCTGCCCATTTCCGTCCATTTCATGTCTTTCCCACAACCCCTCCCCCTGTAAGATGTGGGCGTGTCAACTATACACTCATTTACTACACCCCCCTCCTCCGCCACGCCAGCGCTCTGTCAGCCGAACCCCGCCATATCCCGACTCCTCCCCGTTCCATTGCCCGCCCCCTCCCTCCCATCCCTCGTGTGGATTACGGCGGCGCCTTTATCGCCTGCTTTGTCAGCCTCACACCCTAGATATAGCTGAACCCCGTTTACACCCTCCTCATCAATCACACCTCACATGTCCCCGCCTGCCCGTGTAGCTATTAATCGTCGACATGTTTTATAATGACGCCACCCTCTCCGTTAATTCCAGCCGTCACCCGCCACTCGAACGGCGCTTTCTTTTAGTGCTTTCCGATGGACAAGTGTCCCCCCAGCACTGACAAATTGTATATTCACAAGAATAAATGCATTTATATAAAAAAAAAGAGAAAAACGAGAGAGAGAGAGAGAGAGAGAGGCTAATTCATAGTTCAGTGCAGAAGGAAATAAGCAGTCATTTTTTGTTTGTTTAGAGTTTTATTTCTGTTATTAATTGCTGTCATCTCGAGCCGGTTTTGGTGTTTGTGTCACGGTGGTCTATAAAATACAGTAGTCTCGGGTTGGGGGACAGGGACAGGGATTGGGACAGTGACAGGGATCGGAATAAAATGGCCAGTCGGTCCACCTCATCACTTTATTCAGGAACCTCCAGGGTTATACAGTTTAAGATTAGTATCAACAACGTATTTTATATGATTACAATTATATATATATGTATATATACATTCTCAATAGATAACCATATAACCATATATACATATGAATCTGGAATTTATTTACATATTTGCATTATGTTCTTGACCGAGACAAATAACATGGACACCTACATACGCCAGTTGTAAACTCGTGTCACGTGCTGCGACGACGGGGATGGAAAACCTCCATGTTTTGTGACTGTCTAGTTTGCGGCGTCAAAAACCACAAACTACATGACAGGTTGTTTACAAACACTCAGCCTGACTTTAAACACAATGTATGGAAATGTGCAGCCCCAGCAAACACAGTGTCATGCAGTGAAGCGACCCCTGCCTCCCCTACTGTCAACTTTGGAGATATTTGAAGGGAAGTCAGACAACATAAATGTTAGCATTTAAGCAAAAAATGTTGGACTTGATATGCTTCAGTTGTGACCAGTTAGAGTATATTGACTTAGTAGTCCTTACATACAATGATAAATGGTCAATGACTGGTCATGTTAAGTAAACATCTAGTTAAATGCTTTGCTTTCGAAAATATAATGCTTATTTGGATTATACAGCTTTACGTATTTCCTATTAAAATCATGTGACGCCTCATTAATTCTAAGTATTTAATTATGAAACAACACTCCAAAAATTCGTAACCCCTTAATTCAGACCCCAGAATTGAGATAAGATGGGTAGTATAAAATGAACGATTGGTTACTGATGGTCTAATGCAGTGGGCGAGACTATGCTCGAGCTGTGACCATTTCGGGCTTGGGTCGATCAACCCGCATTTGGAAATGTGGGCTGCTCGCCAAGACAGACCCGCATTGGCCATCAAATGCGGGGCTGGGTTCACTGTGGTAACTCATTGCTAGGAGACGCAGGTTGCGACTTTCCTAGCAACGTAAGAAGGTCGAGCGCTCGGGCTCCGACCGATCAGACATGTTGCTACACGCTCTGATGTTTTAGACGAGATTTAGGCTTTAATTGTCGGAATTCCAAAATGTTTTTTTCACTTAATGAAATGGGAAAGGGCGTATTTATTCATATTGATTGTTATTAAAGAACTTAGATTGTACCAGTAGGAACATGAATAAAGTCATGAGCTCAAAAAGTGATTGGAATGTTCCTTGCACTCTTTACTATTCTGCAGTCCCTAAGTATATTAACCGCTATGGTCAACTTGATAATGATATTCGATTATTCTATATATATATAATTAAGGGCCTTCTGCCTGGCAGACTGTAAGAAGCCGATCACCCCTCCGGGAACATAGTAGCCACCTTCTTGATAAAAGCTTGAATTACCGTAATAACATCCAACTATCTAGGCTGTTCATAAGTGACAGTGGCGACATAACACGGAGAGGCTGCTTTGGTTAGACTATCTAAAGTGTTACGTAACAAGCTAAATGGCGGGGAGGAGAGCCAGAGAATTAAAGGAATAATTAAAGCTGCATAGTCCGATGAAGCATCACATTTTCAAAAACCAAAACAATTATCTGGAATTGATTCTACATATCTAACTTAGATACTGATGCATGTATTAAGCATTTGTTGCCACATAGCAGGGAACACTGAGGCAATTTAATAGAACCTGTTACTGCTAAAGTCTATGGTGTCAGAGTTTTGGCGTGCTTGCCAAAACTAATTTGACATGTTTGCACTTCAAATATCTCAAAACATAACTGTTTAAAATAAACATGACTTGAAGCTAAAGTAAGGTCGATTATAACGGTCATGTTAATCTATTTATCTCAGAAAAAGTACAGAAACTCAACACCATCGGAATATGCAACTTTAATATACGTCTATTTAATGCGGGAAGAGGGTCAATCCGTATCTCTGTGGCACTCTGGCTTTCCGCCCTTAGCCCGGGTTCCACAGCGTGAAGGCGGTCAAGTGGCGGCGGGACGAGAGGCGGCGGCAGCCGTGGAGGGCCAGGAAATTCACATGGAAATTATTATAGAAAATAACACTTAGGCTCGCATTAGGCTGAGGGTGAAATCCCAAATGGTTAAACAGTATTGACAACAAGGACCATATTCATAGCGAACAGCCAGTTGTATCTATTCTGTCAGTCTTGTGAATCACATTAAAATCTTGAAATTTACATGAAATTCCCAAATGGCTAATTCCATGTCAAATGATCGTAAAAATCATCGCTGATGCAATTTTGAAGTTGTTAGACTTGTGGCAACTGACACACATAGAGAAATAGATATATCATGCAAGCGAAGGAAGAAATTATTAGGTAACAATTCCCTTTTAATACTGCCATGATATGCTGTTATTACTGGCAGGCAATTCGATTCACACACACGCAGAACTAACCAAATAGTGCTGTGGCGGAGACCTGGATTCACAGGTTGGGTGAGGGATTGCAAAACTCCATTTTGTACGCAGACTTACGGCACGGCAGTGGTTATGATAGAGTGGTTGTGGTGGCCAGAAGTTCAGGAGGTCTGCCGAGATGACAACAATGTGCAAAGGCCTCCCTACAACAGGCGAGTTTCGCGAAAAGAAATAGCAGCGTGGCTCCACAGCCTAGATCGACTGTCGATGTGCGAAACCGGAAATAGCCTACATGCGCGGTAAAGTACTTCCCCTACGTTATTTCACGCATGCGTGGGGCACCGTTCAGTGCAGGTACCATTTCAATTTAACACACACGCCGTGGCCAGCAGCATATTTCCGGTTTGTGTTCCTAGGAAGGAACTGAAGCTGTTACCCGGTATGTGTACACAACCGGAAGTTGGGTGTGTGTGTGTTTGTTTGCCTGTCAGCCGTATCCTTCACAGTAGACCCTGATGGAGTGTGTCTTATTCTGCGTGAGGAGTAAAGGAGTAACACTGAGATAGCTTCAAACCCCAGGGCGCTCCCTGGTTTATTCAGTCGAGACCAGAATAGATGTCATCTGTAGCTGCTTAGACGGGTAGCGTGTAACCTCCTGTGGGGGGTGGCCGCTAGCAAGGTGTGGAACAGTCCATCCTATGGGCTGTTCCTGCGAACCTGCTACTTCCTTGCAACATGGGTCACAGTCGCTACCACCACTGTGTGGTAGTGACTATTCTTACCCATTGCGGACTACTACATTATTCTTTCAACTGATTTAGAAGCTATAAGTGCATTGTTCCAGATAACCAAACTTGACAGAGGTTTTGTCATGTATTTGTTCCTAATTTAGCTTGCAGTTGAATTGCCCTGCCAAATATTTTACATGATATAAAATACCACTTACTGTATCCAGCTCCACCCCCCCTGACACCTTAGCTACAGCGCGTTAACTCTGGTCATCCACACCCTGATCTAATTAGTAACCCTAGCAACCCCAACCCCTCCTACCCATGCACCTAACCCTGTGTGTAACTGTAAGCAGCAGGGCCCACTGTTACTCCATCAGTCTGCTACCCACCTTCTCAATTACCCACCCACTGATTACTCTGTATCATTAGTGCATGTCTTACCACTGTGTACGTTGGCCTTTGTCTGGCATGTACACTGCATCCGTTTCCTGTATCCATGCAGTGTGCTTCACCTCCCACCATAGTCCGACCAGGGACCTGATTAGTGGCCTGCTGGGTCCCAGCTTTGGGATCTGAAAAGACTCGCATTCCGACCTTTGCAATGGCTCTCATACTAAGAGTCAAATGCACACAGTCATTTCGATTTTGGACGCAGGTGGTGCTTATGGAATGTGGGAGTTTTACACGTGCAGAAGCACACTGCACTCAAACTGAAAGGTTATTCATGTACGCTCTCCGGACGTATCCTCACAATTCCAGCGGTCAAGACGAAGTTGCAGATTGGCGAGATTTGTTGTTGCTGTTAGGAGAAGGGGGAGGGAGGGAACCCATACATCACCCGATTTACGACGTTCCGGAAACGGATTAAGGAAACACAAAAAACAGTGATTAAGCGATTTAACACAATTAAAACATCATAATTACTGAATTATATATGGTTTCAGAAAAAGAGCAGCGGCGCCATCTCCCATGCTGATACTGCCACCCCTCGACACTTTTACTTCCAGGAACCAGCCTCCCCAGCCTCCTGCTGCCTCCCCAGCTTCCCCCATCCTCATGCAGCCTCTTACAGCCTCATCAGCCTCCTGCAGCCTCCTGGGGAACATCTTCCTCCAACCCTTCTTCAGCCTCTTCCTTCATAATTTACGACACGACAAGGGGACTGGGTATAAAGCGGAATTTATTCAGCGACCGCGGCAACAAGTGGTAAACAAGACAATCAGTGGATATGTACAGATCAGATAGTACTCAAGGCCTGAGAAGCAGGTGAGGCTAACAATCCTTATGCTAGGTAACAGTACAAGGTGCGAATGAACAAGTTGTCTGAGCGATGCGTGCGAGTGGTTACATGTGCGGCGTCAGGTTTTGAAGTGGGGTATGGTATTTCCCGAGGTTGTAGTGGAGTCAGCTGTGGGTCAGTTAAGAGTTCAATCCAGGAAGTTACAGTGAATCAGGGCCTCTCAACCTTCCGTGTATTTATTGTAGGTGTGGGTGGGCGGCCGAGTACGTGGTGGTGGTTGGTCCGGCGTGAGGAGGAGAGTGCCTAGGACCGAGGAGGGGGGCTCCTTTTTATCCTGCTGGAGGCGGGGTCTCGGGGGGGGGTGTGAGGCCGGAGAGGGGGGGAAAGAGGGAGGGGGGGGTGTGGATTAGCGCCGGGCGAGTGCGGAGCCGTGGGGGGTGTTAAAGCCGGTAGGGGAGATGACAGGGGAGGGGAGAGGGGAGGGGGGGGTTTAGGGGAGAGGGGAGGGATGAAAGCGCGTTGGGGTAGGAGTTGGCATGTGGCGGAGGGGGGGGGGGTTTAGGGGAGAGGGGGGGGATGAAAGCGGGTTGTGGTAAGAGTTGGCATGTGCGGAGGGGGAGGGGAGGGCGTCAACCGTCCCCGTGTCGTGCGCAAATTAACCATGTTGCTATCCAACATGTACAATTTACGACACGACAAGGGGACTGGGTATAAAGCGGGATTTATTCAGCGACCGCGGCAACAAGTGGTATACAAGACAATCAGTGGCTATGTACAGATCAGATAGTACTCAAGGCCTGAGAAGCAGGTGAGGCTAACAATCCTTATGCTAGGTAACAGTACAAGGTGCGAATGAACAAGTTGTCTGAGCGATGCGTGCGAGTGGTTACATGTGCGGCGTCAGGTTTTGAAGTGGGGTATGGTATTTCCCGAGGTTGTAGTGGAGTCAGCTGTGGGTCAGTTAAGAGTTCAATCCAGGAAGTTACAGTGAATCAGGGCCTCTCAACCAGGTAGAGGGAGAGGGCCTGATTTGCCATGCTGGACGCCCTTTTGGAGACGTACTGGTGTATCGCTGCCGTCCTCCAGTTTCCCAGGTCCTTGACGTCGGCGAGGGGGGCCCCGGCCTGCGCGCATGCTTGTGCTCCCCCTCGTCGGAGGCTGTGGAGGGTGTCGGCGACGTTTGGGTGGTGTTCTTGTTGGCATGCCGTGGCCGTACCGGGCAGTGCCGACCCCCGGGTATGGTCCGAGGGGTGACCGTGAAGGAGCTTGTGAGCGAGGTGGACAAACCTCTGAGAGGCTGGGGAACAACAGGCGAACATCTGAGGGCTGGCTTCGCTGTGGGTTTTGAAGTCAGCGTGTGTTGGCTCGGGGGTCCCGAGGGGGGCCTGGGGAGATAAGAGGCAAATATATGTTATCTCCCCAGGCTTCAACCGCGCTTTCTGCGACGTCATTATTGTGAACCCGCGTTCTAGTGCAGTTCGATGTGGCATAGGGTGGCTGATTAGTGTAGTCATTGGCAGAGTCAGACCTCCTAGGTTTTTGTTGCTTTTGCGGTTTGGTAGGTCCAGCGTCTGGAGTGGTGTCGGTGCTGGTTCGGTGTCCGTTGCTGTCTGCCTGGGTGGGCAGCGTACTCGGCCCGTGGGGCCATGTAGTCGGGCCGTGGGGCGGTGTAGTCGGCCCCAGAAGCGGTGTAGTCGGCCCATGGGGCGGTAGAGCAGTGGTAGAGGAGAGGTTGGCCAGGTCCGGTGGTCGGGGTCCGGCATTTGGTGCCGGGGGTGCGGCGTGGCGGCCGAGAAGAGGTTGTCGGCAGGTCCGGCGTCTGTAGTGGTGTCCGTGCTGATTCGGTTTTCGTTGTTGTCTGCCCGGGTGGGCGGTGTAGTCGGCCCCAGGGGCGGTGTATTTTTCCCGAGGGGCGGTAGAGCAGTGGTAGAGAAGAGGTTCGCCAGGTCCGGGGTCCGGCGTTTGATGCCGGGATGCCGGGGTGCGGCGTGGTGGCCGGGCAGAGGTTGTGGTCGTCTTGTGGGGTGGTGTAGTCTTGCCATGCGGTGGTGTAGATCAGGCGTACAGCCGGTGGTTGGGTGCCAGGGTGCAGCGTGCTGGCCGGGAAGGGGTTGTAGTCGGCCCGTGGGGCGGTGTAGTCGTGCCGTGCGGCGGTGTAGATCAGGGTGTGGACGGTGGTTGGGTACCGGGGTGCGGTGTGGTGGCGGGGAGAGGTTGGTTATTGGCCCGTGGGGCGGTGTTTGGGTGCCGGGGTACCAGGGTGCCGGGATGTCGGGCGCGTGGTGCCGGCGAAGAGGTTTGTAGTCGTGCTGTGCGACGGTGCAGATCAGGCGTGTAGCCAGCGGTTGGGGGCCGGGGTGCGGCGTGGTGGCCGGGAAGATCAACCGTGTAGACTGTGGTTGGGTGCCGGGGTGTGGCGTGGTGGCCGGGAAGATCAGGCGTGTAGATGGTGGTTGGATGCCGGGGTGCGGCGTGGTGGCCGGAGAGAGGTTGTGGTCGGCCTGTGGAGTGTTGTAGTCATGCCGTGCGCCGTGGTGACCTTGACGAGGTTGTAGTTGGCCCGTGGGGTGGTGTGGTCGTGCAGTGGTGTAGATCAGGCGTATAGATGGTGGTTGGGTGCCGGGGCACCGGGGTGCCGGGATGCGGTGTGGTGGCCGGGAAGAGGTTGTAGTCAGCCCATGGGCGGTGTAGTCGTGTCGTGCGGCGGTGTAGATCAGGTGTGCGGCGTGGTGGCCGGGGAGGAGTTTGTTGTCAGCTCGTGGGGCAGTGTTTGGTTGCCGGGGTACCGGGTGGTGGCCGGGAAGAGGTTTGTAGTCGGCCCGTGGGGCGGTGTAGTCGTTCTGTGCGACGGTGTAGATCAGGCGTGTAGCCGGCGGTTGGGTGCTAGGGTGGCGGGGGGCTGGGGTGCCGGGGTGCGTTGTGGTGGCCGTGGAGTTCAGGCATGTAGGCGGTGGTTGGGTCCCGGGATGCCGGAGTGCGGCGTGGTGGCCGGGAAGATCAGGCGTGTAGACGGTGGTTGGGTGCCGGGGTTCCGGGGTGCCGGGATGCGGCATGGTGGCCGGAAAAGTGTTGCAGTCGTCCCATGGGGCGTTGTAGTCGTGCTGTGCGGCGTGGTGGCCGGGACGAGGTTGTAGTCGGCCCGTGGGGCGGTGTAGTCGTGCCGTGCGATGGTGTAGATCAGGCGTGTAGACGGTGTTTGGGTGCGGTGTGGTGGCCGGGGACGGGTTTGTTATCGGCCTGTAGGGCAGTGTTTGGGTGCCGATGTGCGGCGTGGTGGCCGGGAAGAGGTTTGTGGTCGGCCCCTGGGGCGGTGTAGTCGTGCTGTGCGATGGTGGAGATCAGGCGTATATACGGTTGTTGTCTGCCTGGCTCGGGGGTGTTGCCGTCGCTGGTGCAGGTGGCCCGTCGGCGGTGCTTGTGGCCCTGGGGGTGGTGTCGGTGGCCCGTGGGGGGCGGTGTTTGCGGCCGTGTGGCGTTTTTTTTTGGCTCGAGAGGCGGTGTAGCCGGTGCGTGGGGTGCTGGAGTTAGTGGGAGCGGTGTGGGAAAACCCGTCGGCGGTGCTTGCTGGCGCGGGCGGTGCTTGCGGCCCTGGAGGCGGTGTTGGCGGCCCTTAGGGCGGTATTAGTCGGCGCGTGTGGTGCTTGCTGGCCCGGGCGTTGCTGGCGTCGGTGCAGGCGGTCCGTCGTCGGTGTCTGCTGGCCCTGAAGGCGGTGTCGGCGGCCCTTGGGGCGGTTCTAGTCGGCGCGTGTGGCGGCGGTTGTGCTTGCTGGTCCGGGGGTGCTGGCGTCGGTGCAGGCGGTGTAGGGGGCCCGTCGGCGGTGCTTGAGGCCCTGGGAGCGTTGTTGGCGGCCCATGAGGCGGTGTAATCGGCGCGTGTGGCGGTGGTGGTGCTTGCTGGCCCGGGCGGTGCTGGCTTCGGTGCAGGCGGTGTAGGCGGCCGTGGGTGGTGCTTGCTGGCCCAGGTGATGCTTGCGGCCTTGGAGGCGGTGTCGGCGGCCCTTGGGGCGGTTTTAGTCGGCGCGTGTGGCGGTGGTGCTGCTTGGTGGCCCGGCGGTGCTGGCGTCGGTGCAGGCGGTGTAGGGGGCCCGTCGGCGGTGCTTGCTGGCCCGGGTGGTGCTTGCGGCCTTGGAGGTGGTGTCGGCGGCCCTTGGGGCAGTTTTTAGTTTTTAGTGTGGGAAGCTGGCGGAGCAGCCCGTGGAGGGTATAGAGAAGAGTTGGTGGTTGTTGCAGGTCCGGTGTGTGGGGAGGGTCGTTGGGTGATTTCTTGCCGGGCTGGAGGACTATGTTGCCGGCACGCTGGGTGTGGTGTGCGGGATGGAGGTGGTGGCAGCCCGTGGGTGACGGGTGGAGTAGTCTGCCTTGCGGGCGGTGGGTGTAGTCGGCCCGTGGGGCGTGTAGAGCAGCACGTGGGACGTGTAGAGCAGGCCGTGGGGCATGTAGAGAGTGTGGTGTTGGCAGGGCCGGCGTGAGGAGGAGAGTTGCTGGTCCGGTGTCCGTTGTTGTCTGCCCTGGTGGGCAGTGTAGTCGGCCCGTGGGGCGGTGTAGTCGGCCCCAGGGGCGGTGTAGTCGGCCCGTGGGGCGGTAGAGATTCAGCCGAGTACGTGGTGGTGGTTGGTCCGGCGTGAGGAGGAGAGTGCCTAGGACCGAGGAGGGGGGCTCCTTTTTATCCTGCTGGAGGCGGGGTCTCGGGGCGGGGGGGGGGGGGTGTGAGGCTGGAGAGGGGGGGAAAGAGGGAGGGGGGGGTGTGGATTAGCGCCGGGCGAGTGCGGAGCCGTGGGGGGGTGTTTAAAGCCGGTAGGGGAGATGACAGGGGAGGGGAGAGGGGAGGGGGGGGGTTTAGGGGAGAGGGGAGGGATGAAAGCGGGTTGGGGTAGGAGTTGGCATGTGGCGGAGGGGGGGGGGGGGTTTAGGGGAGAGGGGGGGGATGAAAGCGGGTTGTGGTAAGAGTTGGCATGTGCGGAGGGGGAGGGGAGGGCGTCAACCGTCCCCGTGTCGTGCGCAAATTAACCATGTTGCTATCCAACATGTACCATTCACCCTAGATGATTCTCTTCAACACTTTGCAGGTCACGGGCAGACAGCAATAACAGACAATAACAAGCAATAACAAGCAATAACAAGCAATAACAAGCAATACAAGCAATAACAAGCAATAACACGCAATAACAAGCAATAACGAGCAATAACAAGCAATAACAAGCACTACCAAACAAGAAAAACAAGAACAAACACTAACAAACATTTACAAACAAATTACAGATAACAACAAAGAATAACATACACTAACGCACAGTAACGCACAGTAACAAACAATAACAAACAGTAGTAAACAGTAACAAACAGTAACACATAACAAACAAAGAAAAACACACAACACCAATCGATAACAAGCAACAAGCAATAGCAAACAACACACATCAACAAACAATAAAAACTATAGCAAACAATAACAAACAATAACATAAAATAACACACAAAAACAAATAATATATCCCAATAACACACAATAACAAACAATAACAGACAAGTACAAACAATTACAAACAATTACAAACAACAACAAAACATTATCAAATAACGACAAACAATAACACAATAACAAATACCACCAACAATAACAAACAATAACAAAGAAAACACACAACAACACGCAATACCACATAGCATACACCAACATACTACACCACATATTAACAAGCAATATCAAGCAATAACGAACAACAATAACAAACAATAACAAACAATACCTGTGACGCGAATTTACAGCGCAGTCATCTCGAATTTGCTTAATCAAATTTGGCGCTCATATCAAATTCCCGTCTAATGTGCGGCGCACTTTGATGGTTGATACTAGACAGCGACTGTGACACCATTCGTCATCAGTCACTGGCGCTGGTACCGGCGACTCCCCAAACAGACGCGCCAGGTTAATGCTGATCGGCACTAACTTCCCACCCCGGCGTCGCAGTGTGACGCAGATCTCGGCCTCACGTGGAGAATGGCGAGAAGTCACCGGGTAACGCCGTCACATGTCGCTGTTTTCATCCAGCCATGATTGATGGCGCCATCTAGCGGCAGCAGGCGAAGCGTCGCCGGGCAAGCCGAGGCCTACGTCACAGGTCTGTCTGCGCACCCTCGTGTCAGCATTTTTCTTATTGTCCTCGAATAGACCTTTACCCGCGGAGCATGCGCAGTGAGCTGCCAGCCACAACATCAGTCATCGTTACTGCCATCAGAGGGCAGGTTGCTGATGGGAATCCTCTATAATCCACCAGCCCCCAGCCCCCTTAAGTTAAAGCATACTTTAACAGTGAGTTGCTACACAACATTAGTTCTTTGGCTGCCATCAGAAGCATGTTGGTTTTGGACATTCTCTATAAGACCCTTTCCACATACTGAACATTAGTTCTCTGACTGCAATCAGAGAGCAGATTAGTAGTGGACATTCTTTATAAGATATGTTCCCATTTAGCTTGTATAGTGATCTGTTACCACCAATATTAATTGTTGCCACTGCCACCACAGTATCCACGGAAGTTGGGTGAATGACCCTCCAAATTGAATCCTTCATTATCGGCGCAATGCTGTCAGCTCAACTTGAGCCTAGAAACACATGGTCCATGATAACAAAGCTCCTCGGGTTATTGTCATGACAACAAATATTGTATATTGGACAAAATACCACTTCTTGTATGGGTGTGTACTAGTGTGTGCAGTGCTGCAGTGTGCTTCACCACCACCACCACCCGCCCCTCCAACCCACACCCGTAGCATGTCCAGAGCCCCGACTAGGACTGGGTTGACACCAAATGTTGGTGTGTCGGAAGTGACGTATCCCATGTAGTCAGTGACTCAGCTGTTCGTAGGGGTGGGGGTTGGGGTTGGGGGGTCAATTCCCTTACAACTCTACCACAATTCTCCCACAATTCTCCCACAATTCTCCCACAATTATCTCGCAACTCTTTCACAATTCTTCCACAACTCTCCCATGATATAGACTACATCACCATTCAAGCCGCGCGGTGCATCGTGGGATGCGTAGAAGAAAAAAAAACTTGCGAGAAGCACATGGCACATGCTAATACACTGGGTCAGCTATGAAATGTGCTAGTTTCAGCTCATCCCAGCTCTTGTTTGAAACATAGAATACCAACTAAAAAAATATATATAATAAATTAAGATATTAATCTTTTATCCAGCATTGCATTTACATCAATATAATCAGCACATATTATGCCATGTGCATTTACATTTAGACAAATCTGGGCACTCAGACTAGTGTTAGAGCCATAGCCAGAGTCAGCTTTACTTATTTTATTCATCTTTTTATTTATATCCTATGGTTAATGGCATATTTAGAACTAGCAAATGAGTAGGGTTAATCGGATATTGGTTATATATTTCTCTGAAACAAGTGTATGTTGACACATTTGGAATTTTAATATTTAGAACAAGAATTAATAATGGTCATGTGGATATCAAAGTGACTGATTGTTTTGTGTCGAATTTTATGGTTTTTTAGCTCAAAATGTTTAACTCTGGCTCATTTTGTCTTAGCTATATTCATCACATCATTATATTGCATGTGTGCATACATGTTTATGCCAAATCGTTATGTATTTCTATTCATTTTGAATAAAATCAAAAGTTTTGCCCTATGCGTATTGGCAAGCTCAATGGCCAGATGCATTTGCTTTGATGCCAACGCCGTTTTCAGCGCATGCGTGGTCGGAACGGTGATCTCGTCTATTCTCCCACAATTCTCCCAAGTTCCTCCCACAATTCTTCCACAACTCCCCGACACCTCTCCAACAATTCTGCCACAATTCCCCCTACAATTCTCGCGTCCCACCCATCCCCACACCGAATAGCCCGTGGCCGCAGACAGTGGGCCCCACGTGCCGACCAGTCAGGCCGGTGCCCTGCTCGGGGCCCGCCGGCCCCGGTCAGTGACTGCGGGCGGTTCGGGAGAGGTTATTGGATCCCGATAGATCAACCTTCCCGGATCGATGGTGCAGACAGACGGGAGTATCAAGGCCATCGGCGAGAGCACGCCCGGTGGAACACCAGCCAATGTACACCGGGGTTTACCGGACGCGGTGGCCGAAGCGGTAGAGCGCAGACCTCCCATGCGGAAGGTCGAGAGTTCGATTCCCGGTCGAGTCAAATGAAGACTGACTTACACAATTTATGCTTGTCGCTTCCTAGACTGGCACTTGACATTATTAGGATAGCGCAAGGACTGGTTGGCTCGGTGTCAGGATAATGTGACTGAGTGGGATATCAGGTCATGGTGTGGTCTCCCAGTGGGGCAGCACTATAACGTCGCTATGAGTGTTAACTGTCACAAGTCGGTACCCATCCTGATATGAACATAGCTGTTGCCAGGATGTAAAACTCCAGCAGCCAACCAGCCAACACCAGGGTTCAACTGTTCACCTTAAAGGGCCAGTAACAATACTACACTACTTATTTGCAATTATGTTTGTTTAACGACACCCCAGCACAAAGAGTAGACATCGGCTATTGGGGTATTTGTAATTATGATGTCAGAATATCAATAATCATGTTTTTTTAAATATCTTGAAGCAAGCTAATTTTACCAGGAGCTTTTCAGGGCCCAACCAATAATAAGGACTTCTGTAGTCAAACTGTGAGGGGGTCTTCTTCAGCTGTTTCCAGTGATGTTGGGCAGAGACAATATACATGGTTCGATGTGCATTCTCCATGAAACAGAACTGGAACATACTTAGACTCATGAATTACTAATTGAATTGAAACATACCCATACTCATGAATTACTAATTTAATTGAAACTTACCCAGACTCATGAGTTACTAATTGAATTGAAACATACCCAGACTCATGAGTTACTAATTGAATTGAAACATACCCAGACTCATGAATTACTAATTGAATTGAAACATACCCAGACTCATGAATTACTAATTGAATTGAAACTTACCCATGCTCATGAGTTACTAATTGAATTGAAACTTACCCAGACTCATGAGTTACTGATTGAATTGAAACTTACTCAGACTTATGAATTACTAATTGAATTGAAACATACCCAGACTCATGAATTACCAATTGAATTGAAACATACCCATACTCATGAATTACTAATCGAATTGAAATTTACCTAGACTCATGAGTTACTAATTGAATTGAAACTTACCCAGACTCATGAGTTACTGATTGAATTGAAATGTACTCAGACTCATGAATTACTAATTGAACTGAAACATACTTACATTCATGAGTTACTAATTGAACGGAAGTCTACTTAGGGTCATGAGTTACTAATTTAACTGAACATACTTAGGCTCATGAGTTTCTAATTGTACAGTAGGAATGCAAAGGAGCAACTCAACACAATATAGTTCTAGAGGAAAATGATCACAAAACCATATTGAACTAATATTAAATTTAAAGCCATTTGTCTGTGCTCTATGATCAAGCTAACTCCACATATTCCTTCCTTGTATGACGTCATATAATGGAGGTGTAATGAATCGATGTTAAAATCGGTTGATTAGGTATTTAACCTTCACTGAAATAAAAATACCAAACAGGCCTGAGGGGCAAGCCAAAATTAAGTTGGCTTGTTTTCTCTTCAAATGTCTCCAATGTTAGCAATAGAGGTTACTTCAAACTAACATAAGCTAGGTTATAACAATAAACATAAAATATTTATCGAAAAAGATGGCAGATGACAGATATGACAAAATGGCAGTTATTTATTTGACTCTATTAACCCCTTTCGGGGTATGAGAGCAACAGAAACATACATCTTTAATTCAGTTCAGTTGAGCATTTCTCACAACAGAAATAACCAGGATATACACAAATGTTCAAGAATTGATGAAGTAAGTACACATTTTTACATAATAACAAATTAGTTTGTACATGTGGAAAGGACCAGATTCTACAACTTTAACGTGATTAAGCTATACACAAATATCAACGAATCTTATTCCATTATGCCCTGCTGCCAAATCAATGTTTTCATGTCTATTGCGACAAATAGTTGCAAAGAAAAGAAAAGGCATATAATCTAACGAGGCATGTTTGGCTGCAGTTTCCCTGTATAAGCTGCTATAGTGGAGGGACAACTGAAGGCTTAGATGGTCTGGGTCTTGATTACCTAGACCTACAGTCCCAAGACCGGGCCGAGGCTGGCAATATGCAGTGCGCATGTCTATACTTGGAAACACACCACACAGCGCACCCAACGTTGAGGTAATGTGTCCATCTTCCGAGTCTCTGTTACTAAGAGTTTGTCCATCATGTCCACCAAAAGTAGTGTTTTATTAACAGGTCACACCACGCTAATTTAGAGAACATGACCAGCAAACACTTTTTTTGTTATGTGCTGCAGCAGGACTTATGCGAATATAAATAACCTAAGTCGGTTATTACCATGACGCTACCGGTGGCGGCACCAACCGGTATTAAAAGTCACTAAAGGCTTCCTACGACCGAGCATCAGCCACAGCGGGAAAAAACTAATATCGATTTAGGGGTCCTTTACAATTTTCAACATTTTCACAAGTGTACAAACAATGTGTTGACAGGGGGGGGGGGGAAGGGAGTTAAGATCTACTATGCGCTCTAAAAAGGGATAATAATGATGGTCAAATTATTGTAAGATATGAACATTGTTATTTTACACTTTGGTGGGAACGGGCAGCAGGGGCAGGGGCAGGGGTAGGGGCAGGGGCAGGGGCAGGGGCAGGGGCAGGGTGGGCGTAATTAAAAAGTGTATGTTTTGTACACTCATGACGATGTTGATAATTGTAAAGGATATAAATACATACATGTACTATGATGTGGTATATGTTATAAAGTTGATATTTCGATGCGTTGGGTGAGAATTCCTTGGTACCGCCCCACCTAGGAGCACATCTGACTGTTGACAGAAGCTGGCTACTGATCGACGTGAGGAAAACCAGACGCAGTGGTCAGCCCTGGAGGAACGCCTCCGGCCAGCAAGTGACCACCAGCAGGGAAGTGAGTCATGGGTGAGCCACCAGTACGGCGGTGTCCCGCCTCATCAAGCTCCATGGTGAGGCTTTCCACGGCACCTGCACCATATCTACAAGCTGGGGTTTGTTGGAGGTTTACATCCTAGCAACATGTGTGTGTTTGTTGGAGGTTTATATCCTAGCAACATGTGTGTGTTTGTTGGAGGTTTACATCCTAGCAACATGTGTGTGTTTGTTGGAGGTTTACATCCTAGCAACATGTGTGTGTTTGTTGGAGGTTTACATCCTAGCAACATCTGTGTGTTTGTTTGAGGTTTACATCCTAGCAACATCTGTGTGTTTGTTGGAGGTTTACATCCTAGCAACATGTGTGTGTTTGTTGGAGGTTTACATCGTAGCAACATGTGTGTGTTTGTTGGAGGTTTACATCCTAGCAACATGTGTGTGTTTGTTGGAGGTTTACATCGTAGCAACATGTGTGTGTTTGTTGGAGGTTTACATCGTAGCAACATGTGTGTGTTTGTTGGAGGTTTACATCCTAGCAACATCTGTGTGTTTGTTGGAGGTTTACATCCTAGCAACATCTGTGTGTTTGTTGGAGGTTTACATCCTAGCAACATCTGTGTGTTTGTTGGAGGTTTACATCCTAGCAACATCTGTGTGTTTGTTGGAGGTTTACATCCTAGCAACATCTGTGTGTTTGTTGGAGGTTTACATCGTAGCAACATCTGTGTGTTTGTTGGAGATTTACGTCCTAGCAACATATGTGTGTTTGTTTGTTTGAGAGTTACATCCTAGCAACATCTGTGTGTTTGTTTGAGATTTACAGCCTAACAACATCTGTGTGTTTGTTGAGATTTACATCCTAGCAACATCTGTGTGTTTGTTTGAGATTTACAGCCTAACAACATCTGTGTGTTTGTTGGAGATTTATATCCTAGCAACATCTGTGTGTTTGTTTGAGATTTACATCCTAGCAACATCTGTGTGTTTGTTTGAGATTTACAGCCTAACAACATCTGTGTGTTTGTTTGAGATTTACATCCTAGCAACATATGTGTGTTTGTCCTACCAACACCTGTCTGTTTGTTGGAAATTTACATCTTAGCAACATGTGTGTGTTTGTTTGAGATTTACAGCCTAGCAACATCTGTGTGTTTGTTTGAGATCTACATCCTACAAACAACTGTGTGTTTGTTGGAGGTTTACATCCAAGCAACATGTGTGTGTTTGTTGGAGATTTACGTCCTAGCAACATCTATGTGTTTGTTTAAGATCTACATCCTACCAACAACTGTGTTTGTTGGAGGTTTACATCCAAACAACATGTGTGTGTTTGTTGGAGATTTACATCCTAGCAACATCTGTGTGTTTGTTGGGGGTTTACATCCAAACAACATGTGTGTGTTTGTTGGAGATTTACATCCTAGCAACATGTGTGTGTTTGTTGGAGGTTTACATCCTAACAACATGTGTGTGTTTGTTGGAGATTTACATCCTAGCAACATGTGTGTGTTTGTTGGAGATTTACCAACATCTGTGTGTTTGTTGGAAATTTACAGCCTAGCAACAACTGTGTGTGTGTTTGAGATTTACTTCCGAGCAACATCTAAGCGCATATCAGGCCCGGTATTGTGTTTGACGGTGTCCGCTCATGGATACATTGGCATGCTGCCCCACTGGGATACCAGGCCACTGGCAACATGACCTGATATTCCACTCAGTCACATTATCCTGATATCGAGCTACCCAGGCCTTGCCCTGTGATATTAATGCCAAGCCCCAGACTAGGTAATGGCAGATCAATTTAGTAAATCACTGGTTTTGAATCGGTCGACAATTGAATAGATAAATGTAGATTTGTTCATATATATGTACATATGCAAATTGGATAAGGGCATATATGTATGCCTACATATGAATGCAAATATGTGCCTCGTTTTGAGAAGCTAGTTCAACCTGAATTTCAAGTTGAAAGAACACATTATTAACAAAGATCTTGAAATGGTTTAAGCAGAAACCATTTTTCGATATAATATATTTTAAAGCATTTTAACTGTTATGTACCACATAGGAAGTTTCGTGTTAAGGAGAGGAAGTTGCGTATCAGACGTAGACAGTGACTCAGTCAGAGTGAGCGTATCACATGTGAGATATCTATATATCTGTATATCTGTGAATCTATCTATCTGGATATCTGCATATCTATATATCTATGTATCTATATTATCTAGATATCTATATATCTATGCATCTGTGCATCTATATATCTATGTATCGATATATCAAAATATCTATATATCTATGCATCTATCTATATCTACATATCTAAATATATATATATATATATATATATATATATATATATATATGTCTATATGCCTACGGATATTTGTCTGTGCAATTATCTATATGATTATGAGCCTGTCTCAAAAGGTGATAATTCTTTTTTTTTGTCCATTGTAACGATTGACACAAAACAACACAGAAACGGTTACACTGAAAACACAAGGACATTTGCTTCAAATCATTATTATTCTATTGGGATTATGAAACACCATATAAAAAAAAAATCAGTTTATCCTGAGCAAATGCATATGCAGATAGTACGTTGTTCACTACAATGGACACAGTTTTGGCCCATATTGCTTAGCACCTTTTGAGACAGTCTCATATATCTATATGTATGTATCTCTATCTATCTATGCATCTATACATCTATACATTTATACATCTATACATCTATGCATTTATGCACCTGTGCATTTGTGCATCTATGCATCTATGCACCAATGCATCCATATATCTGTGTATCTATGCTTATGTGCATCTACATGTCTATAATATTATGTCTCTACATATCTCTACCTATATACATCTACATATCTAGATATAACTATATATACATATTTATTATGTTCAATGCTAGTAAGCGTGGGTCAAATACACAACACAAGGACTATATTACCAGCTTACTATTCCGTCGAAAGGCAGATTGGATCATGTGCATTTACATTCTTCTGAATTCTTCCCTATTTCGCACACACATAAACAAGCATATCATGTTCATTTCTGGGCATGCAGAGTGACCGTCTCCATGGTTACTGTGTTGGTGGTGGGGCGAGGCGGTTGGGGGGGGGGGGGGAGAGGAGGAGAGGAGGGGCTCCTGAGCCTGCATAGTGGATGTGTCAGGGGATCCGGGTAGCATAGTTTTCATTTTGGCTAAGACACCCCCTCCCCCACCTCCACATTCTCTACTCAAAACACAGCCTCGCTTTCGAATCCAGTCTGAGGCAGTGAGTAGGCAGGCTGAAATACAACACCTTTGCACCGAGCACCCTTTTCGCGCCAGCATAATTGATGGCATGGCCCTGGAGGGGGGTAAGCCTATGCATAATTCCAAGGATTTGAGGGGCTGGCGAACATGGCCAAAATGTGAATGACTGCATATGTGCTGGTGATATTACAGAGGGACATAAGAGCGGCAGTCTCTGAAAGCCAGGTCGTGGCGCCGGGCTCTGGTACATGTCCAAAGTGATGAGTGTGAATTCTGAAATAGATTCATGAAAAAATAGGTGTGTTTTGACGAATAAACCGTTTCACTAAAAGAATAATCCAGAAAATCATTATGATCTAAGTACCAATTGACTGTTAATCAAGGAAATAGATCTCTTGTGCTTAAAGTTGCAGAGTCCGATAAAAATATCTATTTTCATAAGTCAAATACTTATCTAGATTTTAACCCATATATATCTAACTTTGATATTGGTGCTCTTAATAAGTATTTGTTGTTATGTAGAATGGCATGCTAAGTCAATTTAATATAACCTGTTTTATAGAATGGCATACTAAGTCAATTTAATAGAACCTGTTATATATAATGGCATACTAAGTCAAGTTAATAGAACATGTTACATATAATGGGATACTAAGTCAATTTAATAGAACCTGTTATATATAATGGCATACTAAGTGAATTTTATAGAACCTGTTATATATAATGGCATACTAAGTGAATTTAAGAGAACCTGTTACATAGAATGGCATACTAAGTGAATTTAATAGAACATGTTATATATAATGGCATACGAAGTCAATTTAATAGAACCTGTTACATAGAATGGTATACTAAGTCAGTTTAATAGAACCTGTTACATAGAATGGCATAATAAGTCAGTTTAATAGAACCTGTTACATAGAATGGCATACTAAGTGAATTTAATAGAACCTGTTACATGTAATGGCATACTAAGTGAATTTAATAGAACCTGCAGCTGTAGGAATCAGAGCTTTGACAAGTGCGCCAACATTTATTTGGCATGGTTACATTTTAAATATCTCTTAGGTTATTCATTTTAAAGCAAAGTTACTTCGAACTAAAGTAAAGTAAATAATCATGATGAACCAAAATTAATTATTTCAGAAAATCACAGAACCTCACAACCATAGGACAATGTAACTTTAATAAGGTCCACTGGATGAGGTACCCTGCGCCATCCAAATCTATCCACAGGCAGTTTTAATGTAGTTTGTCTAAATGCATTGCCCACAAGTACCGACTGATTGTTGACAGAAGATCTAGACCTCTTCTGCTTAATAAGATTCACTGGACATGACTGATTCTTATAGGATCAGTCAACACTGCGGCATCCAAATGTCATCCTGAAGCAGTGTTTGTGTAATTTTCTCCGCTGTGAATAATCCACATATATCGCATGATTGTGGATTCAGGAACTAGATCTTTTCTGATTACGACGATCCACTGAACATTAATGATTATTATCAGATCAGGTTACCTTGAATATAAATACCAAATGACATCCATATATAGCGTAAGCGTGATTTGTTCTTCTCTGTTCATTTCCCACAAGCATCGACTGATTATTGATACATTAGTCAATATAGTCAATATATCTTATGACCAACACAATGGTGCTGACACTAGGTTCTCTTCGTCGAATAAATTACTTTGCAACTCCCCCCCTCCCCCACAAAAGAAATGATTCTATAGTAAATATGGTCTAGTACCTGTATTGATCGCACAGTGCAATATGGCGCGAGGGCGAAGGCCAAGTGCCATATGCAGCACGTGATCCCTGTTGGAGCAACCGACCCTTGACTTGTGATCATGCACGCCACAATAATGTCCATGACAACAATTCACCTCAATGTTCAACTTGTTGTGATTGCGGCCAAGTTCTGTGTTAAATTATTTGATTGTGCTGAATAATATGACGCATGGTAACCACATTTACTTATCTACTATCAGGCTAGTTGGTTGGTTATTGGATTTTTACGTCCCAGCAACATCTAAGGTCATACGAGGACGGGTACCGACTTGTGACAATGCGCACTTATGGTGACTTTATAGTGCTTCCCCACTGGGAGATCAGGCCGCCAGCACCATGACCTGATATCCCACGCAGTCACATTATCCTGATACCGAGCAGTCATCACTGTATCACTAGGTAATCACCAGATTATCACCAGTACTGATGAGGTTCACTGTTACTTAAATATCTGGACACCCGCTTTCAACATGTATTTTTTTAATGTAAATATTGCCTGCATTTTAAAGCTGCATTGTCCGATGAAAACATCAAATGTTCAAAACCAAAATAATCTAAATTTGATTGTACATATGTAGCTTAGGTACTGGTGCACTTATTAAACATTTGTTGCCTCACATAAGGGAATACTGAGGCAATTGAATATACCCTGTTTATGCAGAAGGCGATGGTGTGAGAATGTTGGCAAGCTTGCCAAAATTAGTTTTGCATGGTTACACTTCAAATATCTCAAAAGTTAGCCACTTAAAATAAAAGATACTTCAAGCTAAAGTAAGGTACATTATAGCAGTCAACCTAATGTCCTTATCTCAGAAAAATGTTAGAAACTCAAAACCATCGGACTATGCAACCTTAACAAAATATGTAAATTCTAGAAATATTTGACTTAGAAGCATAAGTGATCATGCTACTGTTCATTTAACTTTGGTGATTAGACGAGAACTGGTGTTTCAAACGTGGTGTTGGTAGCATTGAATGTGCATTATGTAGTTCCAAGTGTTGAAGTCTAATTCAATTCCTCAACCCACGCGCTCTAGATGAGTTATCTCAAAGATTAGATGAGTTATCTCAAAGAGTCTAGGTGGCCCAATAGTTATGCCAGATGGACCAGAATCCCACAGAGCAACAGATCCATCTCCCCTTCTAAGCAATCCCACAAACAGGATCGGATCATCTTATCCATGCAAATCGGGTTTATTATAAATATGTGTGTTTGTTGGAAGGTTAACTAACAAAACCACTGCACATTGTTAGGTGGTCGAAGTTGATAGCTTCTTTCTAGTGCAGAACTTGCACTTTAAAAAAAATTGGTTATTGTTTATATTAAGGTTATCTGGAAGTACTGGAGATAATGCACATTGCCACCAAAATTAAATCAAATCTCCAGCTTCTTAAGCTCTGCAATAATCGGACAACTTCTAAGACTTCAAATGATTCGTATGATAAAGCCACTCCCCTCTTCTCGCCTCCTCCCTCCTTTCACTCGCCCCCTCCCCTTCTCCTCTCGCATACTCTCGTCTCCTCTCGTCTCCCCTCGTCTCCTCTTGCTTCCCCTCGCCTCGTCTCGTCTCGTCTCGTCTCGTCTCGTCTCGTCTCCTCTCGTCTCCTCTCGTCTCCTCTCGTCTACTCTCGTCTACTCTCATCTCCACTCGTCTCCTGTCCCGTTCTCGCCTCCTCTCGCCTCTTCTCGCCTCATCTCGCCTCCTCTAGCCTCCTCTCGCCTCCACTCGCCTCCTCTCGTCCCCTCTCGCCTCCTCTCGCCTCCTCTCGCCCCTCTCCCCTCCTGTCCTGTCGCGTCATGTCACCCTCTCTCTTCTCCTCTCACCTCCGCTCACATCCTCTGGCCGTCTCACCGACCCCCTGGCTGACTTACGATGTTCTTCGCCTGCACTCATAGTCATAATCATATCCTTTCCCCTGGGCTCCCCCCTCCCAGTCCACGTTCCTTTCTTCAGATCGTCTCTCTGGCTTCCATTCCATTTCCATTGGGACTTGACTTGCCACTCTTCCCAACTCCTCCCACCTCACCCCGCCTCACACACACCCTATCCCCCATGCTGGCCATGAAGCTGGACTCCACGCTCCTTCCTCACTCCCCGCTCCCACCCAGCCTCCACCCCGACCCCCAACTCCGTCCCACCCCGACCCCCCAACTCCGCCCACCCCACCCTAACCCGCCCCACCGCCCCCACCCCACACCGCTTCAACCCCGTCACCACCCCGTCCCCCTCATCCCGCTCTCACCACCACCCAACCCTAACGACCACCTCGCTTCCCACCCCACCCCACCCCCCTTTCAACCTTGCCTCCACTCCGCCCTCACCCTCTTACAACCCCGTCCCCACCGCGTCCACCCATCCCGCCGTACCACCACCCCACCCGTACCACCACCACGCCCTTACCACCACCACCACCACCCCGCCCTTACAACCACCACCACCCCGCCCTTACAACCACTACGCTCTGTTCTCCGCCGGTTCCTCTGACGACACCACGCCTTATCCTTATCTGGCGCCCCAAGGTGGTGCCCAATAAGTACTGTACGTCTCTGGTGGGTCGTTAGCTCTACATGTCCAGCTGTGCTTGAGGCGTTGCGCCCCGGCATCGTGCCACCCGATAATTTCATAAATCACCTCACACCACTGGTAAGGACACTAATCCCCACCCGGACATCCACACAACCACCGCCCATCCACACGCCCCCTCCCGTCCTTCCCAACCCTCGCCCCTCCAACTCCTCCCACCTCTACCGCCCCTCCCGTCCCGGCACCTCCTGCCCCCGCACCTCCATCACCTCCTGCCCCTCGCGCCTCTCCCGCCTCTCCCGCCGTTCTCGCCACTCCCTCCCCTCCCACCCCTCCCACCCCTCCCGCCCCCACCCCTCCCGCCCCTACCGGTCCCCCCCGCCCCTCCAACCCCACCCTCCCCTCCCGCTCCTCCCACCCATCAGGCCCCTTCCTTCCCTCCCTTCCCTCCCGCCCCATCTCGGGTCCCCACAGGCTTCCCTGACCCCACGCCGACAGCCAAGAGTTCCGCTGTGACATTGACGTTGTGTAACCTGAATCAAGCAAAGAACACACCCATTGGCACTCATGGGGCTGACTTGCAAGAGGCCCTTTATTTCCATCCCCTTCCTCCACCATCTCTCTGTGTCTCTCTATCTCCTCTTGTGTGTGATGAGTCCCAATACATTCAAATCCACCAGAGGACACTTCAAGGCGCAGAAGGAGGAATAATACCACACATTGTTCCCCTACAATTTATGCTCCTCCCCAGATCAACCACTCCCCTACATCGATTGCTTTATTTGGGTTCCAAGCAATCACCCATGCAATACCATCGTAACAAAATGAAAAACTCCCTAAACCGACCACCTCCCTAAATGGCCCATTTAAAGTCGGTCCCATGGTCGGTCGATTTAGACAGGTTTTGCTGTATATATATATATATATATATATATATATTTATATATATATATATACAACTGCATGCCCATGTCTAGGTACCTACTTGCAGACTCTGGATTGTCTGGCATTGCATCGCCTGGCCACCTGGGAGATTCCCACATGCCCAAAGAGGATTAGTTAACTATCTGTCACAAAATGCTTGTGGAGAGCCCAAACGGATAGCAGAACTGGTGCCATCCGCTAGGTTCAATGCCAGCATCTGGGGTCTGCCTCACCCATCCCTCTGCATTGTGCTGCTCAATAGAAGTAGAAACTGCATTCACAGTGGACGGTAGCAGAGTTACCAACTCGATGTTCAGTTGCAGTGCGGAGCATGGTGTAGTAGTAACATATAGACCTATTTCAATGTTTACTAACATCGTGTATGCGCGCACAGCTTGGCTGCAGAACGAAGGCACACTGCCATTGAGTTTGCCGGTACGTGCAGTGAAAACTGTCAGTTTTATTCAAAATTAATAGAAATCCAGAACCCTAACCTTATCAATTTAATATAATCGTTTCGGTAAACATGTTTTCTATATGTGTTCCAAGCGGTTTGTGTCGTCTAGGAGGTGGTGTTTTAGAAATATTTAACTTTTTCTGTATGAAGATTGCTCACGGCCATGGCCACGGCCACGGCCAGTTTGCCAGTACGCGCAGTGCAAAACGTCAGTTTTAGTTTAAATTAATAGAAATCCATAACCCTAACCTTATAAATTTAATATAATCATTTTGTTAAACATGTTTTCTATAGGTAATCCAAGCAGTTTGTGTCTAGGTCATGTGGTTTTAGAGATATTTGACTTTTTCTGTATGAAGATTGCTCACGGCCATTGACAATGCATTGAATTTGCCGGTACCCGCAGTGCAAAACGTCAGTTTTATTCAAAATTAATGGAAATCCAGAACCCTAACCATATCAATTTAATATAATCTTTTTTTAAAACATGTTTTCGATATGTGTTCCAAGCAGTTTGTGCCTAGGTGATGTGGTTTTCGATGTATTTAAACCTTTTCTGTATGAAGATTGCTCATAGCGATTGAGTTTCCAGTGTGGCACTGTGTCATCCTGCAGCCAAAATGTGTGCGCACTGACCTAGATATGTATGCTGATGTCATATGAAATAGGTCTATTGCCCAGCAAACAGGTCAGTCAATACACCGAAACAATCCCTGTCGCCACCGTTCTGACAAGGCACTCACCCCTACAATCATTCACTCATTCATTCATTCATTCCTTCACTCATTCAAGCATTCGTCCCTTGACCGACTCGACCATTGGGAGCGGGTGGGGGGGGGGCAACTTAGTGAAGTAGCCATTGCAATCTTTTCGTTATTTCTGTCTCATTGGCTGCAGTGAGGAGCTGTGGCAAGGAGAGGGGTATCCACTCCTTCACATTATCGATCCAGATCTTTTTTTTGCATCCACAGTGGTGTCTCCCCTACAATGTGTCCCCTAAGATGGTCTTCTAGTTCTAATGAACCAATAAACAAAGCATTCAACCAATTAGCCAAAGCAAGCAACACATACTCAATGATTCTACAAACAAAGCAGTCAACCAAAACACAATTAATCAATGAACACACAAAGTAATAAACAAGCGTAGCAATCAACCAATGAGCAAATCCAACAAACAACAATCACTCAACAAACAAAGCAGTCAACCAAAACACAATTAATCAATGAACACATAAAGCAATAAACAAGCACAGCAATCAACAAACGAGCAAATCAAACAAACAACAATCACTCAACAAACAAAGCAGTCTACCAAAACACAATTAATCAATGAACACACAAAGCAATCAACAAGCGCAGCAATCAACCAACAAGCAAATCAAACAAACAACAATCACTCAACAAACAAAGCAGTCAACCAAAACACAATTAATCAATGAACACATAAAGCAATAAACAAGCGCAGCAATCAACCAACAAGCAAATCAATCAAACAACAATCACTCAACAAACAAAGCAGTCAACCAAAACACAATTAATCAATGAACACATAAAGCAATAAACAAGCGCATCAATCAACCAACGAGCAAATCAAACAAACAACAATCACTCAACAAACAAAGCAGTCAACCAAAACACAATTAATCAATGAACACATAAAGCAATAAACAAGTGCAGCAATCAACCAACAAGCAAATCAAACAAACAACAATCACTCAACAAACAAAGCAGTCAACCAAAACACAATTAATCAATGAACACATAAAGCAATAAACAAGTGCAGCAATCAACCAACAAGCAAATCAAACAAACAACAATCATTCAACAAACAAAGCAACCTACCAACAAACAGTCAATCAATCAACATATGAACCAATCAACTAACAAACGATTGATCAGAAAGCAAACAAAATAATCAATTAACAATCAATCAACCACCAAACAAATCAATGAACAATACTACAAAGCAATGAACCACCAGTCAAAGAAATCGACAGACAAACAATTAATCAACCAACCAAAAAAGCAATCAACCAACCAATAAAGCAATCAGGCAAACAACAAATTAATCACTCATCAGACAAAGCAATCAACCTGGAAATAAATCATTGCTGACCCTAATCGAGGCATTGCATGTTTGTTTTACCTTGCAGCAACTTTAACATGGAATATATAGTTTCGGGGTGGTGTTATGCCCGAGCAACACTTTCGATCATTACAGGATCGGGTACCAACTTGTGTCAGTACGTACTAATAACAGCTTTATAGTGCTTCTCCACCAGATTACCGTAATACAGTTTTCCCACTCAGTCACATAATCCTCAAACTGATTGTTCTACCAATCACCGTGCTGTCTTACTAAATGCAAATCAACAGGTGGGGTCGAGACAAAGACCAATCTTTATAAGCCATTCGTATAACTCGGCCGGGTATCGAACTCAACTACCTCCCGTTCAGAATCCTGACGTTCTACCCACTAGTCCACTCTTCAAGTTAAATAAAGGTGGACGACAACAAAACGAGCACATATTTCATATCAATAGCTCCATTCACAGGTATTGAAATCAAACACACCCATCTGTCTATTCCACATATCCTATTATCTATCCACACACATAAGAGACCAATATAACGCACATGTCAAGATAAGCGCCGTGCGTAGTGCCACAAGGAACGAGGCCAGTGTGGTGGTTTCAGATCTCAGTGGGTTTGGAGTCTTCACTCGGGGTTCTGCGCATGCATCAAAATCGAACGGCATTTCAGCGTATTCGATTAATTCACTCGGGTGACCCGAGCTACTTTTTGATGCATAAATGTGATCAAGGTATTAACTCTATATACTATATACTATTGAGCTAAAATACTTTTAGCACACATCATTTGTTTTTGTCAACTCCACTTTGAATTTCTAGCAACTCGGGTGACCGAAGTCGCCTGGGTCGTGTTAATCGAATACGCGCATGTGCAGAACCCCGAAAGAAGACTCCAAACCCACTGAGATCTGAAACCACCACACCGGCATCGGTCCGCCACAATAAGGCCAAATAAAAAAAAGTTGGTGATCGTGCTTGTGATCACACAAATCAGGGTCAGGTGGGCAGTTATTCTTTTTTTCTTAGAACTAAAACAAAAATTGGAAAGGATAACATGCCATTCCTGTACACATCACAATGTCATCAGTCAAATAATGAACACTGTACTCTCACTTCGAAATTTATTATATTATACAGTTCTAGATGTTTCAATTGTATGCTTATGAAAGTTGAATTGAATCTAGCCCAATGCGTTTTTAAAACTTAAGAAAAAAGAAATTAGGGGAAGGCCGTTTTACAGCCACGGGCGGGGACGATCACCAATTCTCTTTGTTATTTGGCCTAGCCGCAGAACTTCCTGCTCTCGGACGGCCGTGTTGCGGTATCGGGATGCTAATATGGTATTCATGTATTTGGCCAAGGACCGATAGCAACGTTAAGCACCGACTGGGAGGCAATAGCTCAAATAAAAAGGCGATTGGCTTCTATTTCAGAGTTCATGTTGCATAATGGCGCATCCCGAGGTGTGGCTCCGAGACGAGGCCAGCATCGCACTTACCTACATCAACAATGTCACATTAAGCTAGGATTTCATATGCGCGGTGTGTGGTAGGCGAATGCGAATGTGAATGCGAATGCAAATGTGAATGTGAATGCAGACGAGGTATGTGGAGACTTTTCGCTGTTTGTTTCGGGAATGGCACACTCCGGTTCGCATTCGGACCAAGCGCTCCATGTAGCAATCTAGTGCGAATGTGAACCAAGTGTGCTGTTTCCAATAGAAAGGCGATTGGCTTCTATTTCAGAGTCCATGTTGCCTAATGGCGCAGCCCGAGGTGTGTCCCCGAGAGGAGGCCAGCGTCGCACTTACCTACGTCAACAATGTCACATTAAGCTAGGATTCCATATGCGTGGTATGCGAATGAATGAATAAATGAATTGGGTGGTTCGTAACCTATATGGCAAAAACTGCAGCATTAGGTACAGTACACATCAATATGAAATTACTATGAACAAACACACATCATCATCAGCATCATCATCATCATCGCCATCATGACACATCTTTCACATTCATATATACATTTATACATATAATATAGCATCTGTTTAACCAAGAGAACAGCCAGCACACCATGTGGTGGGTTTGATCATTTTGATTACACAGTACAGGCTGAGTGAGCCATCTTAGTATTATAGGGTCTTTGTATAAACATAGACACTAATAAAGGCTGTACTAGACTACTAAATGACTGAAACTTACAATCATCCAAGCATTGTTTATCCCATCATTACTAACAACCTACTTACTAAAACTACTTCATGTAGTCAAAGAAAAAAACCCGAGGTATTAACCTTTTAAGCCTAACCCTACAAGCTAACCACACTCGATCTAACAGAATAAACAAACCATTCTTCTAACACTCCATCTCAAAATGTTAACTCCAACAACATGATAATTTTGCAATTCATAACATAGTAGGCATACAAACCTATGAAGGGAAACTATGCACCTAACCACTCCGTAATGTAAAGGTCAAATCAATACACATGTATGTATCTAAGTGTGTATGAATACAACATATAACTACTGTTTTTATATATGAATTGTCAAACTATACCATATGTAAGTCTTTGAATGTTTAATATTGTTATTTCAGCTGATTTGAGCTACCTGCTGATGACAATATCATACTACATATACATCTATTGTAAATAACTTTATTGTCACATGCCTGGAAGACCAATGCCGCGGCGCTGACAAAAGACTTTATTCAATGAATAAACTATATTTACAACAACTTTCGTGGAGGGGTAATGGTGGTGACTTGAGTTTGGGCGCTGTAGTGGAGTAGAGGAGGGAAGCGAAAGAGGGGTTTCCAGCAAAGAAGAAAGTGCAGCAGTGAAAGAAAGAGCCCCACCCACACAAACACTCTTCTCTAGTCTGGGGGAGAGGAGGTAAGCTTGGGAAAAAAGAAGGTGGTCTGAAGGAAAGAGAAGTGAGGAGAGTTGAGTCAAAGAGGGCATGACTTCTAGCTCTGTGGTAACATGTCGGTGAGTAGGAGTCACACACATGATAGAGATGAGAAGGTAAAAGCAAACTGGGCCTCACCCTGTAGTTTTTTCTGAGATCAAACCAGGAAGAGAGGCCAGCAGCTTGAGAGAGATGGAAAACAGTGAATGATGCGGTGATCAAACAGCAAGTGTGGTGTGCCGTAGGCGAATGCAAATGCGTATTAGGTATGCAGTGATTTTTTTGCTATTTGTTTTGGAAATGGCATACTGGGTTCGCATTTACACTAATCATTCCATGTAGCGATCTGGTGCGAATGTGAACCAAGTGTGCGGTTTCCAATACAAACAGTGAAAAGTCACTGCATATGCATTCTCATATGCATTCTCATTCGCATTCGCATACCGCATGCCACGTATATGGAATCCTAGCTTTACCCAGCAAGGGAGCACCATGGCTTCGGGAACAAGTATCCCTACACAATAAGCCACGCACACAGTTCGAACGCTGCATTAAACTTTTGTTGTTATTCTTGCTGTTGTTGTTGCAACCTCCTCTCCTTTTTTTGGGCCTTCTCCCTCTTTCCGTAGGCGTGTAAACTTCTATCGCTTTGTGATATGCGTGTTAAGTATTCTATAGCATGACTTCGCATGTTATTCTATAAAAAAAATTAAAAAAAGAAATAGAAGGGTAAATGCATTTGCATAGTTGGGTGCGCATATTTTAAAACCGTAACAATACACGCGCTGAGATTAAGGGAGGGAAGTGTAAAATGCAGCATTGCATTAAATATGCACACCTACATTCGATTTTAAGAATAAGATACAATGGATGTACTCTCTGTCACTCACACATTCGGGAGAGGGGAGAGGGTAGAGGGTAGAAGCGAGAGGGAGAGGGAGAGGGAGAGGGGAGAGGGGAGAGGGGAGAGGGAGAGGGAGAGGGAGAGGGAGAGGGAAGGGGCGGGGTAGAGGGGAGAGAGGGGAGAGGGAAGGGGAGAGGGGAGAGGGCAGAGGCAGGGCAGAGGGAAGGGGGAGAGGGAGGGAGGAGGGGGAGAGGGGAGGGGAGGGGGAGAGGGCGGAGAGGGGAGAGGGGAGAGGGGATGAGGGGAGAGGGGGAAGGGGAGAGGGAAGGGGAGAGGGGAGAGGGGAGGGGGAGGGGAAAGGGAGAGGGGTGAGGACAGACAACAGAGGACAGAGGACAGAGAACAGAGGACAGAGGACAGAGGACAGAGGGGGGAGGGGGGATCTTTTGGCAGGTGGTCGCAAGTCAGGAGGGATGGGCCCAAAGAAGAAAACAAAATAGAACACACAAAAGACTGGTCGATACCTGTATATGCGCCTGTTTCCTCTTACACCCAGACCCATTAGCGATTAGACGGTATGGCCCAATGAGTTGAGCATCCGTCTCCCGTGTTGGTAGATCGTGGGATTCGAACCCACGGACCACGGGTTCGAACCCTGGTTGAGTCAAACCAATGACTTAAAAATTGATACTTGTCGCTTCCTAGCCAGGCGCTTGGCAATATTAGGATAGGGCAGGGACTGGTTGGCTCAGTGTCAGGATAATGTGGCTGAGTGGGATGTCATGGTGTTAGCAGCCTAGTCTCCCAGTAGGGAAGCACTATAAAATCACCATGAGTGCACAATGTCACAAGTCAGCACCCGTCCTGATATGACCTTAGATGTTGCCAGGATGTAAAACTCAAACAAACACATCCATTAGCGGCGGTATGACAGGACAGGTGTGCATGACTTGGAGGCAGGTGTAATCGAAATGTCGAAACCTCGGATAGCCATGTCGCTGCCACTCACCGCGCGCATCCTCTCCTACAGGCTACAAGCCCCTCATCCCGCGCTTCGCACTATGCGACCCCCCACATCCCCATCTCCTCCCCCCCGCCTCGCCGCCTCCCGCCACCACCCCTAGATCCCCATCTCACACCCCCTCCCCACCATCCCTATATCCCCATCTCCCCCCCGCCTCGCCGCCCCCCACCACCACCCCTAGATCCCCATCTCACCCCCCCTCCCCACCATCCCTATATCCCCATCTCCTCCCCCCCGTCTCGCCGCCCCCCGCCACCACCCCTAGATCCCCATCTACTCACCCCCTCCCCCATCCATCCCTATATCCCCATCCCCCCCCCCCCCCCCCCCGCGCCTCGCCGCCCCCCGCCACCACCCCTAGATCCCCATCTCACCCCGACCCCCGTCACCACCCCATCTCCCCATCTCCCCCCGTCTCCCGCCCCCGCCATCCCCATATCCCCATCATCCCCACTTCGCGCCTCCCGTCACCACCCCTGATCCCCATATCCCCCCAGTACCCGCCCCCCCCCCCGGTCCCCTGCATACGAATGGGCCCATACAAGTCCACCTGCGCCGGTTTCCCATTTCTCTACCGGCAACGGATAATGCCTGGCGGACACTGCGCGTCATTCTTACCAGCACTCCGCGCAACTCCCGGTGAGCCTGGTGTGCATGTCCGCGCTTCACTAAGATGTGTTATAATTACCGGCTGGACACCAGAAGGATACCCGTGTGTCTCTACGTGGTGATAACTAGGAGCATGGCCCGGATTCGGTTATCGTTATATATGTGGTGTATAATCATTATGCGAGTATAAAGGCGCGGAAGGGAATTGTTATTATTAATAGTTCTATTCATTATCTACCAACAACTATTTTCGATGTATTCACTACATCCTGGTACTGGTGGCGCCACCATTGGCCCAGACCCTAGCTACGGGCGCTCCCATTGTCATTCGTACATCTGTAAGAGATTTGCTGGTAGATGAAGAATTATCAATACAGATCTTTTTATTACGTTGGTTGAATAAGAATAAAAAAGGAACATTTCAATCACGGACAATGGGTCTTCCTCATTCCACTACTTCTTGTTCTAAACGGGATGTGGGCGTTCAATTCAGTCGGCCATCCCGACAAATGAAGCGTACATATATGAAATATACACGATGATATAAAGCATCCTTATATATATATATATATATAACGGTACTTGGCATTTGGGATTTCATGCACAGGAACTGGGTCAATGCCCGGATAATATGACTGAGTGATATATCAGGATATAATGCCGGCAGCATTGTATATATATGGGGCAACGTTATGAAGTCGCCCTAAATGCGTACTGTCACAGGTCATTCGGCCTGTTAGTGGTACCCGGCCTTATATTACCTCACATGTTACTAGGGCGTGAAACCGCCGTCACACAGTAAAGTATATATATACACAGTAAAACCTGTCTAACCGACCACCTCCACAGACCGACCACTCCCCTATATCGATAGCTTTATTGGGTCCCATATATACCATTGTAACCATATTCTAACTCCCTAATTCGACCGCCTCTGTAAATGGACCACTTAAAGTCGGTCCAAGGTCGGTCGATTTAAAGAGGTTTTACTATATATATATATATATATATATATACATATATATATACACACAGATTATATATATACACACACAGATTTATATCAAAACCTTCCTGGACCACCTGGCTGCTGAGATGAACAACGACAATGGATATAAAACAATGGAAGAGTTTGAAGAATAAAAGCACCCAACCCTACAGACGCTATAGGAGAGGTGCTCTCCAATCACGTGGCAGCTCCTGTCACCCTGATTCCTGCAAGGGATGCTGTGTCAACCTCACAGTCAACCAGCTCACCGTCACTGATGCTGCGTTCATACGGTCCTCATGAACATGGTGAACTTCCCAGTTACTGCTGGTGAATACGACCATGTAAACTGAGAGCGTTCATTTGGCAATTCGCTGTAAACATATTTCATGCTGGGCGATAATAGAGGAATTGTCAAATCTTCATACAGAAAAAGTGAAATATCTCTAAAACCACACCACCTAGAAACAAATCGCTTGGTACAGATATAGAAAACATCTTTACCAAAAAGATTATATCAAATTTATAAGGTTAGGGTTGTGGATTTCTATTAATTTCGAATAAAACTAATGTTTTGCACCCCGCGGACGATGGATGGTGGAAACTGCAACACCGCCATTTCTTCACGAGTGGTGAGTAAGGAGCAGGTTCCAAAATCTTCAGTTCACAGGTGGTGTTCACGAGTTCTGAACTCACTTGAATGCAATTCACAGGTTGTGAACTGGGAAACACCATATTCACCGCCCCGTATGAACGCAGCATGAGACACAACACAGACCCGCGCATTGTGAGTCCGGTGTCGCGGTTTCAGCCCTCCATCAGTTTCAGCTCTCCGCATTGCTTGTGCACATGTGTCAAAATCGAACAGCATCGTCTGCGCATGCGTCAAAATCGAGCCAGATTCAAACCATCGCCGATCGCCGCAAATCGCTGCACTCATACTGTCACTATAGTGTCAGTGTCACTAACCGTATAAATTTAATATAATCTTTTTGGTAAACATGTTTTCTATATGTATACCAAGCGATTTGTTTCTAGGTGGTGTTGTTTTAGAGATATTTCACTTTTTCTGTATGAATATTGCTCACGACCATTGACAATGCCTTGAGTTTGCCGGTACGTGCAGTGCAAAACCTTAGTTTTATTCAAAATTAATAGAAATCAAGAACTCTAACCTTATCAATTTAATAGAATCATTTTGGTAAACATGTTTTCTATATGCGTACCAAGCAATTTGTTTCTAGGTGGTGTGGTTTTAGAGATATTTAACTTTTTCTATATGAAGATTGCTCACTGCCATTGACAATGCATTGAATTTGTTGGGGTTGTTATTGTAGTTGTATCTCCACAATGGCCGCACTTCCGTTTAGCATGACATCAGTGCTTACCCGATCTAGTGTCAGTGTCATCTCGAGAGGGGGAGGAGATTATTTTAATAATTAATTTTGCATCTCTGAGAGGGGGAGGTGGTTAATTCTTGTTTATTTTTGTTCCTATCTCGGGGGGATATGTAATAATTATTTTGATCTCTGAGAGGGGAGGGGTATTCTTGTTATTTTGTACCTATCTCGGGGGGGAGGGTTATTTTAATTCTTTTTGTATCTGAGAAGGGGGGGGGGGTGATTCTCTTTGTATCGCTGAAGGGGTGGGTACTTTTATTATCTATTCATGGCTTGGTTTTGTGGGGGGGGGGGGGGGGGGGGGGGGGTTATTTCCTATCTCTATTCACACAGTGGCTGGCTTGGTTTTGGGGGCTTTTACATTCTTTTAATTGTTTCATATATCTCGGGGAAGGCGGGGGGACTTTTTTTCGTTTTTTTAACTATCACGGGAGGGGGAGGTTCTTTTAATAATTCTTTTTGTTATCTCTGAGGGGGGGGGGGACTTTTATTTATCTTTTCTTAGAGACACAAAAATAATTATTACAATAATCCCCTCCCCCTCCCGAGATAGGAACAAAAATAAACAAGAATTACTCCCCCCCACCTCTCAGAGATACAAAAATAATTATTAAAATAATCTCCCCCTCCCGAGATAGTAAAATATAAAGAAGTACCCCCCCCTCCCCGAGATATATGAAACAATAATTAAAAGAATGTAAAAGCCCCCCCCCCCCCCCCAAAGAAGCCATGAATAGATAAATAAAAGTACCTCCACCACCTCAGCGATACAAAAAGAATCACCCCCTTCTCAGATACAAAATGAATTATTAAAATAATCCCCCCCATCCGAGATAGGAACAAAAATAAACAAGAATTACCCCCTCCCCCTAGAGATACAGACCACCCCAAACCCAAGCCATGAATAGATAAATAAAAGTACCCCCCCTCTCAGAGATACAAAAATAATTATTAAAACAATCCCCTCCCGCTCCCGAGATAGGAACACAAATAAACAAGAATTACCCCCCCACTCTCAGAGATACAAAAATAATTATTAAAATAATCTCCTCTTCCTCACGAGATAGTAAAAAAAAAGAAGATGAAGTACCTCCCCTCTCCGAGATATTTGAAACAATAATTAAAAGAATGTAAAAGCACCCCCCCCTCCCAAAAAACCAAGCCATCCGCTGTGGGAATAGAGGTAGGAAATAAACCCCCCTCCCACCCCCAAACCAACCCATGAATAGATCAATAAAAGTACCCCCCCACCTCAGCGATACAAAAAGAATCCCCCCCCCCCCATTCTCAGATACATAAAGAACAAAACTAAACAAGAATTACCCCCTCCCCCTCTCAGAGATACAAGCCCCCTCCAAACCCAAGCCATGAATAGATAAATAAAAGTAATCCCCTCTCAGAGATAGGAACAAAAATAAACAAGAATTACTCCCCTCTCAGAGATACACAAATAAATAAAAGTACCCTCCCCCCTCCCGGAGATATCTGAAACAATAATTAAAATAATATAAAAGCACGGAGGGCTGAAACTGACAGAGGTCTGAAACCGCGACACTCTGTAGTTTGAAGGTGTCGGTCAAATTGGCGCATGCGCAGGAAATCCATGCATGCGAAGAAGCGACAACGGAGATCTCAAACAGACGGAGGTCTGAAACGGCGACACCGGCACAAGTAACGCCACTCTGACACTCAAGCTTCTCAGAACAACACAGCTGCCGCACTCACCTCTGGATGCCAGCAGGATATTGTTGTGTTCAACGCTCACATTCACTGCACTCCACACACCCCTCCCCGTACCCCTCTACAGCCATTCTCTCCCCCACCCCATGTTCACCCATACACCCATACACCCATCCCACACCCGCCCAATCACCCATCCTCCCATTCCCCATCCCTATCTCCCCACCCCCATCCTCCATCCTCCACCCTGCCCCCCATCTCTCCACCCCCATCCTCCCATCCACCACCCCCATCTCTCCACCCCCATCCTCCATCCTCCATCCTCCCATTCCCCATTCCTATCTCCCCACCCCCATCCTCCATCCTCCGATCCCCACCCCCATCTCTCACCCCCGCCTCCATCCTCCATTCTCCCATCCCCACCCCCATCTCTCCACCCCCATCCTCCATCCTCCATCCTCCCATTCCCCATCCCTATCTCCCCACCCTCATCCTCCATCCTCCATCCTCCGATCCCCCACCTCCATCCTCCACCCCCATCCTCCATCCTCCATTCTCCCATCCCCTGTCTCTCCACCCCTATCCCATATCCCCTCTCATCTATACCCTCTCCTATCTTTATCCCCTCAAATGCCCCACTCACGCTTCCCCTCTCCCTCATCCCATTTATATCAATGCTCCATCCCATTTCCACCATCACTCCCCACCAACCATTCCTCTCTTCTCAACCCATTCCCTGTCCCCCATTCTCTAACCCCCATCCTCCATTCCCATCCCTCTCCACCACCCTCTCCACCATCCCCATCCCCGTCACCCATTCCCCATCCCCATCCCTCTCCCCATCCCTCTCCGGCATCCCCAATCCCCAATCCCTTATCTCCCCATTCCCCATCCTGCATCCCCATCCCTCTCCCCCATCTTTCCCCGCCATCCCCTCTCCGCACCCCTCTCTGCGATCCTCCATACTCATCCCTTTCCCCATCCCTCTCCGCCATCCCCAATCCCCCATTACGCCATCACCCACCCACACCCATCCCCCCATCCCCTGTCCCCATCCCCATCTCTCTACCTCCCCTTCCCCACCCCCACTTCCCCCACCAGCCACCACACACCCTCCGCCACCCACCACACCTGGCGAGGCGTGGAAGCCCATTCCGTTGCCTCCATTAACTCGCTAAGTGAGTGCTGACAAGTAGTCGTAATAAATGGACAAGCAAATTAGACAAATGAGACGCTTAACCAGCTTCAGAAACATGCAGTTTACAAAACAAAACACAGACACGTCACAACAATAGGGTGATGATCAACAAACACACACTCACACACCAGGTAAATCACCGGCCAAGAGAGCGACCACCCCTGGTCATTTTTATGGCATCTGCTTTGTTTTTCTCTTCACAGTCTTCACCAAGAATGAAGTAAAATACAGCAGAATACTGCCGGTGATGTGTTAGTGAAATGATCCCTCCTCTGATACTGATTCATGACCGTGTGTTGTTGAGACTAAAACCCCGGGGACACTGCCTGACCTCTGATCTCTGACCCCGTAGCCCTTTGACCCTAGCACTAATTGGTTAATTCGTTGGGCTTACTTCGCTAGGTAGCGTAGGACGTGAGTTGTGTGCTTTAGCACTGGTACTGGGCGCTCTGGCAAATATATTCCATCTGAACACGGGGTAATTACTGCATTTTTGTTTAATTCAATTATGGGGTTTCTTTTCTTTCAACAGAACAGTCATTTTCGATTGAATTAACGACTGTCCTGCCTGGATTACAAGTCTTGCTGGATGTGGAATTTTCAGGCTAGGAGGGTCAACACTATCTTTTATGTGATTTATCTGGTTGCTAGAGCATAATGAATTATTTTCGCAAGTAGCATGACCGGACGCCGTGGCCGAATCGGTAAGAATACACGCCTCTGGTGAGGGAGAGCACAGTTTCGAATCCCTGCCGAGTCAAACCAATGACTTGCAAAATTGATAATTATCGCTATCTAACCTGGTGCTCGGCAATTTAGCATATTGACACCTCAAATATCTCCCAAGTTAGCCATTTTAAATCAAAGTGACTTCAAACTAAAGTAAAGTACATTATAACAACCAGCCTAATGGAGTTACCATAGAAAATGAAAGGATCTCAAAACTATCGGACTATGAAACTTTAATAATACCCCAATAATAATTCCGTCTCCATAACCAGCTGCGCAGGGCAGCTGGGTTCTGCTGGTCCCTTTTTCAAGAGGCAACTGTCGGGTTGGGTGGTGGGTGAGGGAGATCTCCTGACTGACTTGTGGGTGGTTCGTAACCTTGACGGGTACAGGCTGCAGAACTGCAGCAATAAAGAACGGTCCCGATAAATCGGTCCATTCCATAGGTTGAAGAATTCACTTCAGTGAGAGCAGTTGTAGAAGCGGGGGGATTCTTTACAACAATAACGACAAGTCGTTGGAGCAGTACCGGTTCACTCTGGTCTGGTTGTAGCTGTGCACTCAGTGTCCAGTCGCTGATGGGTTAGGAGGAAGGCAGGAGGAAGTGAAGAGGAAAGGTGAGATCTGCAGCAAGAATGTATCAGAATAGAGGAAAGAGAAATGAGGAGATTTGAGTCAAAGGGCTGTGCCTCCTTCCCCTATGGTGACAAGTCAGTGAGCCGGAGACACAGACAGAGTAAGAGGTAGAAAGTGAAGTGCTGGCCGGATTCCCCTGCAGTAACTCTTTTTAGACATCTATCAAGGAGGAGCGCGGCGCAGTGGAGATGCGATAGAAGAGGTGTGGATGAGGTGGACAGCTCAAACAGTCAGCAAGTGAGGTGTCCTGCATTTGCGCAACCTTATACTGATATACATCGCCATTGCTTCCCTTGCTCCATACCGCCCCCTTTCAGACCCTGCTTCCCGCCTTCTCCGCCCCCCCCCCCTCCCGGGGCGCCGACGCGGACTCCCCGGAGAGGCTTGTGATTCGGGATCCCCGAGTCATCTCATCCCACTGAGGACTGCATTCGAAGAGAGCCTGTCACGTGATGCTGTCCAGAGTTACTTGGACGCGCCAAGAATTAAAGTTGCATAGTCCGATGGTTTTTAGTTTCTGTCATTAAAAAAACTAATTATAATCTACTTTGTTGCATTGTCCAATGGTTTAGAATTTTTGTCATCCTATAAATAATAAATAGGTACATAATGCTTATATTATGTTGATAACCTACTTTGTTGCATAGTACGATGGTTTTACATTTCTGTCTTAAAAAAAAATAGAAATAGATAAATATACTAGCTTGGTCAATATTATTTACTTTACTTCAGTTTGGGGTGACTTTATATTTTAAATGGCTAACTTTGCAGCTATTCGAAGTTCAAACATAAACAAAATAATCTTGGCATGCATGTCAAAACACTGACATTGTGTAGGCTTCAGAAGTAACAAGTTCTATTAAATTGACTTAGTATTATATAAAATTAATGTAGATGAGTGTTTTCGTTTTGAAAATTTGATGCTTTAATTTTAGTGTTCATTTGTTTATTCTGCTCATAGTCATAACGGTTACGTTGTTTTTGCCGCTGTGCAGTATTGGTCATTATATTCCATACATATCCACTTCCTTCATAGCGTCCAAATATGACCTTAAATGTTGCCAGGACGTAAAAGTCCAACAACCAACCAACTTCCTGTATCAATAATTTCATTGGACTCTGTAGCTTTAAGCTAAGATTCTATTAACTCATAAACATTGTGACAGTGCAATATATGACTTTTGAGATAATGTGTGCCATAATTGTAAATCTATCTGTGTGGGAGATTCCACAAGTCTGTGATTATGTCAGTAATCAGGTGCGCAAAATCTGTTTGGCGTAAGTTGCAGAGATCAATACACTGTCGCTCGTCAGGTCGGTCAAAGCACAGCCAGGACGAGCCAGGCATATCTGAAACAGTCTGGCAAGGTGCCAACTGGGAAGACCAGAAGACTAGACGGTTTTCTACAATGGCGCCCTTAGGGATTCTTTGGAAGCTCATGAGCTACTGGAGCGGCAAGTTTTCCAACATCCCCACGAGACAGAACGAGAGTTAGCGAGACAGTTGGTTGGTTGGTTGTTGGGGATTTACGTCCTGGCAACATCTAAGGTCATATCAGGACGGATACCAACTTGTGACAGTGCACGCTCATGTCAACTTTATAGTGCTTCACCACTGAGAGACAAGGCCACTGGCAGCATGACCCAATATCCCCACACAGTCACATTATTTTGACACTATGCAAACCAGTCCATGACCTATCCTATTAATGTCAAGCGGCAGGCTGTGGTAAGTTATACTATGGCAGTTGTCCATGCGTGACATTGCGGTGGTGTGTGTGGTGCGTACGTTGTGAATGGTGCTTGTGTTTAAGTTGTGTGTTAGGATTGTTTGTCTGAGTGTGCGTGTGGTGCGTTTGGTGCGTGTGGTGCGTGTGGTGCGTGTGGTGTGTGGTGTGTGTGTGGGTTTCGCTCATATGCGTCCAGCACCGGCCCAGTCTTCCTCTTGTCCAATTCCTGCGCCATAAAGCGGACAGAAGAGGGGCAATATCCGGTGCGCAGGCGCAGTAGGGGCCGACTTAGGTGCCCCAGATGCAGATTGCACTTCAGTCTATGGCGCTGCTAGTGCCCGGCGGCGCCCTATGTCTCATGCTAGACTTATTTTGTTGTTGTTGTCATGGGTTGGGGTGGCTGGGTGAGGGGCTTCAGGGTCAGGGGATTCGAGGGAGGTTGACAGAGTGGAACGAGCTGGAGGTCTGGTCTCCTTACATCTCCTTCTCCAGAACCTTCTCTGTTCTTTTCCCACCACCGCCAACCTCTCCCATCACTATCACCACCCCCACCACCCCCTCAACAGTACCACCACAGTCACTCTCTGCATCCGACCAATCTCCCCCCACCACCCCCACACCAATACCACGAAAGTCACCGTCTTCACTCCACCAACACCACCCACCCCCACCCAACACCAGTACCACCACAGTCACTGTCTACACTCCACCAACATCACCCACCACCACTCCACACCAGTACCACCAGAGCCACCGTGTACACTCCACAAACATCACCCACCACCACTACTCACACCAGTACCACCACCTTTCACCGTCTACCAACATCACCCACCACCACCACCCACATGAGTACCACCACAGTCACTGTCTACCAACATCACCCAACACCACCACCCACACCAGTACCACAACAGTCACCATCTACTAACATCACCCACCACCACGTACACCAGTACCAGCACAGCCACCATCTACCAACATCACCCACCACCTACACCAATACCGCCACAGTCACCATACACACTCCACAAACATCACCCACCACCACCCCCACACCAGTACCACCACAGTCACCATCGACACTCCACCAACATCACCCACCACCACCCACACCAGTACCACCACAGTCACCATCTACCAACATCACCCAACACCACCACCACCCGCAGCAGTACCACTACAGCCACCATATACACTCCACCAACATCACTCACCACCCACACCAGTACCACCACAGTCACCATATACACTCCACCAACATCACTCACCACCCACACCAGTACCACCACAATCGCCATCTACACTCCACCAACATCACCCACCACCCACACCAGTACCAACACATCCACCATCTACCAACATCACCCATCACCACCCACACCAGTACCACCACAGTCACCGTATGCACTCCACCAACATCACCCACCACCACCACCCACACAAGTACCACCACAGTCACCGTCCACACTCCACGAAATCCCCCCCCCCCCCACCCCCACACACCAGTACCACCGCAGTGACCGTCCACACTCCAGCAACATCACCCACCACCACCCACACCAGTACCACCACAGTCACCATCGTCACTCCACCAACCTCACCCACCACCACCACCACTGCCACTCACACCAATACAGCCACAACCACCACCGCCGCACCCATTACACGCCGGCTTTACCACTGCTGCCAAAAACTACTGCCAGCACCATTACCACAGCCACCACCACCGCCAGCACCACCGCCAACACCGCCAACACCACCACCACCACCACCACCGCCACCACCGCCACCACCACCACCACCGCCACCGCCACCACCGCCACCACCACCACCACCGCCACCACCACCACCACCACCACTGCCAGCACCACCGCCAGCACCACCGCCACAACCACCACCACCACCACCGCCACCACCACCACCACCAGCACCACCGCCACCACCACCACCGCCACCGCCACCATCACCACCACCGCCGCCACCACCACCACCACCACCACCAGCGCCAACATCACCACCGCCAGCACCACCACCACCGCCACCACCACCATCACCGCCACCACCGCCACCACCACCACCACCACCAGCACCGCAACCACCACCACCACCACCACCAGCACCACCACCACCACCACCGCCACCACCACCACCACCACCACCAGCACCACCACCGCTTTGTGCTGCTAGGCCTGCATTAGTTTCGACCTCAGCATAGGCTGGTCCCCAATCTCACTTTTAGTTTGAATATATGACGGATCCAACCAGTGGTTCACAACTGGTTCATCAAAGGCTGTGGTATGTGTTTCCCTCTCTGTGGGAAAGTGCATATAAAGGACTCTTTGCTGCTTATCGGAAAGCGTAGCCTATGTGGCTACAGCAGGTTTCCTTTAAAGAAATATGCCAGAATGAGCATATGTTTTGTTTTTTGTACATTAGTTGTTTAAGCAAGGGAAATTTCAATTACGGACGATTGGTCTTCCTCATTCCAACGACCTTGCCATATTCTAATAATGCTGAGCACTTGGCTAGGAAGCGACAAGTATTACTTTTTAAGTTTGACATCCAATAGCTGATGATAAAATTCAATGTGCTCTAGAGGAGTTAAATAAAACAAGCTTTCCTTTTTGAATATATGGATGCACAGTATATTGTATGATAATCTATTATATTCATAAACGGGCGGAGGAATTTATTATTGTCGATTGCGAATATATGGAAATTAATATATAGAACCTATCGGCTGCGACCGATTTATTTGCTGCATAATTCGATCATCAGCGTCATCAACGGGCCTGCGGGGTACTTTGAGCTTATATATATATATATATATATATATATATGCACACACATATATATACATATACAATAAAGCCTCCCTAACTAACCACCTCCACAGATCGACCACTCCCCTATATCGATCGCTTTATTTGGGTCCCAAACCATGTAACCGTATTCTAACTCTCTAAACCGACAACCTCCCTAAATGGACCAATTAAAGCCGTTCCTAAGGTCGGTCGATTTAGAGAGGTTTTACTGTATATACATATATATATATAAAGGTCGGCTACAGTACAGAATAGACAAAACAAGGCAAGCGGGTTTAGACAAAATTCTCAAGTGTGGCGCGTCAGTTGGTTAGGATTGGAACCGGTGGCGGCGCCATCGGCCTCGTGATGGGAGACGGGAAGCCACCCATCTCCATCCACAATAGTGCTACATACAGATCTGGAGTGGTGTAGTGTTTCATCATTATCATTCCCTAAACCACAAGGGTTGTTGTGTCACCACAGATGACTTTACAGCCAGTTTTCTAGAGTTTTCCCTGTTCTCCACTGCCCTCTGAGATTTGCCCAAGACCAAGCATGTTTGTTCATTCCCTGATGTTGTCTTCCCACCTCTTCCTTTGCCCGCCTTGTTTTCTCCCCCCTTTCACTGTGCTTTGCAAGATGGTTTTGGTCAGACCTGATGAACGGGAAATATGACCATACCACTGCAGTTTGCGTCACACAAAGCAAATTGCCTGCTTCAAGCTCCACAGGCCCGAGTCTTCAATCCGAGTATAACATTTCATTTATTTGTGTAACCAAATGAGGCAACATCGAAAATACCAATGGGAGTGGCTTCCTTTGCCAACGCCGACTTCCGGTTTTGCTACTGACTAACTCAGTTACATCCGCATGTGTCATGATGACCTGTCAACATTAATTTGGCTTATTACATATCCATTTAGAGATGCCAGCATTACCAAGCGCGATTCATTGTCTTGAATGAGCGAGTTCGCTCATTAGGCATCATTGCTGGACACAGCAGTCTCACGGCTGAAGCCTCCTCACCGCCGGCGGTGAGGGAGGGGAAGGAGGCGGAAGGAGCGGGGATACTGACACACGACAGGGTCTAGCACCCCAACCCAACTCCGCTGGCAGTGGGGGGTAGGGAGGGGAAGCCCGTTACCGCCCCCCCCCCTCCGACCAATGATAACTCCCCTCCCAGGGGACTCCTGGTTAGTCCTCTCCAAACTCCCGAACTGACCACTTCCCACCTCCAACTTTACCCACCCACCCACACCTGAGGTTGATTGTGCCCACAACAATCAACAAAACCGAAAACCAATCAAGCATTTAAAGTAAAAAATAAAGAGTACCATCTAATGAGCAACTGACACCCGCACAGTTGACAGATCACACCTACTTAAGTGTCACATTTCTGATAATTTACCCTCTACTGCTATCTCATATGTTTATCATTAACTATTGCTATTGTACTTTAAGGTAATTGATCACTCGTTTGTTAAATCGTTCACATGACTCATATGCCCTCATCACATTTCATTTTCCCAATATATCGGGGCCTTCGCTCATTCGCTTCTTGCCCGATGATACACAGTCAATGTACATGCCGCTGGGCAGGCAGTGCCCGAAAAAAAGCCTTGATTAACCCACTCATGCCTCTGAGTCAGCTGTGTCCGTGAGCAATGAATAATAATAATAATATTATAATAATAACGGCCTTAGCAAGAGTTGGTGTCATCCAAGACGTTTTTATTTTGGTAAATATTTGTATTCTGCTAAATAAATTCTTTTGTCAGTGCTGAAGCAATGGTCTTCCAGCCATTTTTCAATTCGCGATTATTTACAGAAAAATGGAATATAGAGCGAGGTATATAAAGTGAGCTAAGAAGTGAGCTGTTGAACACACAATTTGCATCATATAGCATAAAGGATTTTTGATAAGGACCTATAAGGTCTACATCACTATGGCAACAGTAGTATCATATGACTGCATCCATATTGAATGGATCAACATGAGTATTTTTATGGGATTTAGAATCTGGGCAGAAGTTATCTTCTGTATTCAATTAAGGCCCTGTCACACTACGACATAATGATGTCAACATAGGGAGAACATGAAAAACATCAAACTTCTCAGCGTAGTATGCAAATTTGGGCACAAGTTGAACGTGGATGCAGCGTAGTGGACGAGAGAGTAACGGCGGTAAAGCATAGTGATAGCGTCATTCAACGAGAGAGGACAACGTAATTACACTCAGGGAACATTATGAACGTTATTCCATCGCCAGAAGAACGTTACGTGACCTTACATACATCATGACATGGTGGCGAAACATTGAACGTACGTTGAATGTATGTTATCCTGACGTTCTCCTGATGTTCTCCTGACGTTCCCATTACGCCGCGTGGTCATTTCCACTGGGTTTAATGTGGGTCAACGTAGTGGAACGTAGTTGAACGTAGTAAGCAGCGTTTGACTAACGTCCATTTAACGTCATTGACATTCGCTGAACGTGTACAGAACGTACGGCGAACGTAAACCCTTACGTTCGAGTTACGTCGAAAGTTTTGAACAGGTTCAAAACATTGAAGTGCGCAGACGTAATACGACGTAACGTGACGTAGCTCGATGTCAGTGATTGGAAATAATGGGGGACCGGAAACATGTAAATGAGGAGAACTGAGGGCGAACGTTTGGTGACCAGCCACTTAAGGTTTCGTCAAACCATGGAATATCCTTTAGTGTAACTGCCTAAGGGCCTGCCCGATTACATATCCTCTTAGTTAACTGTTTAATTCTAAGTAGGAGGATGTTGCTCAGATTATGACAGGTAGATTGTTCCACATCATGCTGCCTTTGTAAATTGATGAGCTACTTAGTTTGTTTGTTTGTCACAACCAAAATCAAGCGCAAATACAGCACTCTTAATTTATCCGTAAGAAACCCTACGTTTGCAAACTCCAGCAAGTAAATAATTGATATGCTGACAGGAACCATCATATTTGCTATTCACAGGCCTGGGACTTGCTATGAATTAGATTAGAACTTTTCCCAGAATTCAATCGTTCCTTGTCCTTTTCAATATTGTGAAATTCGTGTCCGTGGGTTTTAATTATTTTTCATCCAATGTGAGCTAATTGCAATAACTCTCGATGGCATGCCCCAGGCCAGTCACGGTGCGTGTTGCCATTCACTTCCTGTGGTGCTTGTGGGTGTGTCTGTGGGTGTGTGTGGGTGTGGGTGTGTGTGGGTATGAGTGTGGGTGTGAGCGTGGATGTGGATGTGTGTGTGAGTGTGTGGGTGTGGGTGTGGGTGTGGGTGTGGGTGTGGGTGTGGGTGTGAGTGTGGGTGTGGATGTGGGTGCGGGTGTGGGTGTGGGTGTGGGTGTGGGTGTGCGTTGGTCTGTGTGGGTGTGTGTGGGTGTGTGGGTGTGCGTGTATGTGAGTGTGGGTGTGGGTGTGTGTGGGTGTCTGTGGTGTGGGTGTGAGTGTGTGGGTGTGGGTGTGGGTGTGTGTGGGTGTGAGTGTGTGGGTGTGGGTGTGGGTGTGGGTGTGGGTGTGGGTGTGAGTGTGTGGGTGTGAGTGTGGGTGTAAGTATCAGTGTGTGGGTGTGAGTGTGGGTGTGGGTGTAAGTGTGTGGGTGTGGGTGGTTGTGTGTGAGTGTGGGTGTGGGTGTGAGTGTGTGGGTGTGGGTGTGGGTGTGGGTGGGTGTGTGGGTGTGAGTGTGGGTGTTGGTGTGGGTGTGGGTGTGGGTGTGGGTGTGGGTGTGAGTGTGGGTGGTGTGGTGTGGGTGTGGTGTGGGTGGTGTGGGTGGGGGGTTTGTGGGTGTGGGTGTGGGGGTGGGTGTGGGGTGGGGGGGTGTGGTGGGTGTGGTGGTGTGTGGTGTGGGTGTGTGTGGGTGTGGGGTGTTTGTGGGTGTGTGGGGGTGGGTGTGGGTGTGGGTGTGGGTGTTTGGTGGGTGGTGGGTGGGTGTGGGTGTGGGTGTGGGTGTGGGTGTGGTGTGGGTGTGGTGGGGTGTGGGTGTGTGGGGGGTGTGGGTGTGGGTGTGTGGGTGTTTGTGGGTGTGGTGGGTGTGGGTGTGGGTGTGGGTGTGGGGTGTGGGGTGGTTGGTGTGTGTGGGTGTGTGGGGGTGGGTGTGTGTATGTGGGTGTGGGTGTGGGTGTGTGGTGGGTGTCTGTGGTGTGGGTGTGAGTGTGGGGGTGTGGGTGTGGTGTGGGTGTGTGGTGGGGGGTGTGGGTGTGGGTGTGGGTGTGCGTTGGTGTGTGTGGGTGTGTGTGGGTGTGTGGGTGTGTGGGTGTGTGTGTATGTGAGTGTGGGTGTGGGTCTGTGTGGGTGTCTGTGGTGTGGGTGTGAGTGTGTGGGTGTGGGTGTGGGTGTGGGTGTGGGTGTGGGTGTGGGTGTGTGGGTGTGGGTGTGGGTGTGGGTGTGGGTGTGGGTGTAGGTGTGTGTGGGTGTGTGTGGGTGTGGGTGTGGGTGTGTGTGGGTGTGGGTGTGAGTGTGTGTGTGAGTGTGTGTGTGAGTGTGTGTGTGTGGGCATGTGGATGTTTGTGGGTGTGTGTGTGGGTGCGGGTGTGTGTGTGGGTGTGTGTGTGGGTGTGTGTGTGGGGTGTGGGTGTGTGTGTGTGGGTGTGGGTGTGTGGGTGTGGGTGTTTGTGGGTGTGTGGGTGTGTGTGGGTGTGGGTGTGGGTGTGGGTGTGGGTGTGGGTTGGGATGAAAGAGGGGAATGAATGGCTGATCTTGTGCATCAGTTGCTCTAACGTTACAGTCTCACCCTACTATTCACGTCGAAGATTAGGCCACAAAAGGAGAGTTCATGCACAATTAGCGCCATGTAATATTATATACCAATATGATATCTATGATAATGTAATATTACATGATGCATGACGCATTAAGCCAGTATAAAGATGTGGAAGGGAATTATTATTATTATTACCATCGTCGTCATCGTCATCATCGTCATCACCACTGCCACACTTTAAGTGTGCACTGTCACAAGTCAGTGGACAGAATAAATACAGCCTCAATAAAAAGAATTTAAAAAAAAATCAGTCCTCATCCTGATATGACCCTAACTGTTGCCAGGAGGAAAGAAACCCAATAACAAACAAATCTTTAGATTATGTTGTGGATTATTTTACCGATGGGTACATTTTCATTCGCTTCTCCACAGTACACAGGTGTTGGACAAAGCTATACATCCCACCACACTCGGTGTGTGCTTTGAACACACCCAGTTTGCGTGGTATAGGTCTTAGTATTCAAGCTGCACAGCTCAAAACCAAAGCAATTATCTAGATTTTATTGCTAACTTCGATATTGATGCACTTATAAAACATGTCTTGCCATATAGAAGCAAATACTGAGTTAATTTAATAGAACCTGTTACTTAAGAAGCCTATGGTGTCAGAGTTTTGGCCTGCTTACCAAAACTAATTTTACATGCTTGTACTTCAAATAGTTTTAAAAAATTAGCCATTTAACACACATGTTACTTAAAACTAAAGTAACGTAGATCGTAGCAATCAATTCAATATATTTATCACAGAAAAATAAGAGAAACTCAAATCCATCGGGCTATGCAACTTTAAGTGTGTCCTGTCAAAAGTTGGTCCTCATCCTGATATCACCCTAAATGTTGCCAGGAGGAAAAAAACAACAACAACCAAATCTTTAGATTATGTTGTGGATTATTTTACTGGCAGGTACATTTTCATTCGCTTCTCCACAGTACACAGGCTTCGGACAGAGCAGCACATCCCGCCACATTTGGTGTGTGCTTTGAACACACCCAGTTCGCGTGGTACAGGTCTTAGCATTAAGTATTGCCGGAAACATCGCCTTTCCCAAGAGAATGATTCGTGGATTTGCAAGGTGCTTTGCATTGGAAGTACTGGCTACCTTGAAGTCTAAGTACTATGGAAGTCTTGACAGCGTGGTAGCAACAGTTCGTGGAAACACATGGGCATATTCACAATGAGTACTAGCCGATATGAAGAATGATTCATGAATCCTAAATAACCTGATGACAAGTAGACATGCTCATCATATATCCTACATATTTATATGCATATATATATATGGTGCATAGCGTATTATGCCAGTGTAAAACTACGGAAGGGAATATCACTTATTATTATGATTATTGTTATACTCTGTAAAACGCAGCACTGTACCTGTGGTGCCATCTCAGCCTACCTCGCCTCCACCGGATGTTGACCAGTGTCAGTCACACCAGAGGATCTTTTCCTAAATATATATATATCTATTTATTTGCATGAAAATAGGCCTACTTTTATGTGTGTATATTATCAAAGGAAACCACTTCACTTCAAGATAAAAAAATCTTCACACTGGGAGTCTTTGTTAAGGGTGGATTCAACCTGACAGAAATGAATGAGGGTTGCTGGGTTAAACCCACAAGGGCATTGACACCTCACTATGGCCACACACTCATAATCAATCAGTCAGAAGCACAGCGCAGCAAGGCATCCCAAAACCAGGGGGGAAAGAACAGCAGCAACAAAGGAACCCGGTCACGTTTCATTTCGCTGTCTCAATAAAATGGATCTAGGTGCTGGTATTTCAGGAGATTTTGCTTTTGTTTGTTGTTGTTTTACATCGTAGCAACATCTAAGGTCATATCAGGACGGGTTCCGACTTGTGGCAGTGCACACTGATGGCGACTTTACAGTGCTGCCCCACTGGGAGATCAGGCCACCATCACCCCGACCTGATATCCCATTCAGTCACATTATCCTGACACTAAGCCAACCAGTCCTTGCCCTACCCTAATAATGCTGAGTGCTAGGCTAGGAAGTGATAAGTATACATTTTTACATCGTTGGTTTGACTCGACCGGGGTTCGATCCCCCGACGCTCAGCTCATTCGGCCATCTGGAGAAGGCACACTTACACACATTGATGAATTCATATGTTTTGGAAGTAATTGTACCCCCCCCCCTTATTCCGGGTGGATATAGCCATTTCTGCAGTGACCAAAATAAACCTCATATCACATTTAGTCCCCATGCACTGCTTTATGATAACTACTTAAAGTTGCACAGTCCGATGAAACCATCAACATTTTCAAAACCAAAACATTCAGGGGTCCTTTCACAATTATCAACATTTTCACACATACAATCTTGTCTGGAATGGCATTCATTTGATCAGACTTGGGGATGAGTTGCAAAGTGTGCTTTTTTTTCTCTTTTTTTTTTTTGTCCATTAGTTGTTTAAGCAGAGGAAATTTCAGTCATAGACGACTGGTCTTCCTCATTCCACTGCTGGTCGATAGAAAGCCCGAGCCTACACTTTTACCGACCCAAGGGATTTTTAACCTCCCACACCACATAGACATGGTATGAGAGCAACCAGCCTTTGATGACGCTGTAAGTTATACGCAGCGGTGGAAATCCAAATTGGCAGAGCTGGGGGCACGGGGAATCGAACTGCTGACCCTCAGATTAGGAGTCTGACCTAGAAAAAAGCCAGACACTCTAACCACTCCACCACAGAGAACGCTTAGCACAAGCTATCCACATATAGACATATAGCAGGGTAGAGACAACGACCTGGGAGAATCAGACATGAATTCGGATGGGAAAATCCCATAATATGACGTCACTGACCCCAACCGAGTCAAACCAATCACTTACTACATTGATATTTGTCACTACCTAGCATGGCCCTTGGATAGGGCAAGGACTGGTTAACTCAGAATCAGGATAATCTGAATGAGTGGGATATTAAGTCTTCCAATGGGGCAGCACTGTAAAGTCACGATGAGTAAGCATTGTGACAAGACTGTACCCATCCTGATATGATTTTAGATGTTCATAGGACGTAAAACATTCAAGAAATACTCAGAACCCCATTCTACTTAAGCGAAGTATTTCAAACACCACGAAAGCTGAAGTCCTTCGAAACTAAAAAAAATACCCGTAGTTCTACGGATATAAAAAGAATGCACCTGCTTTGATGCGCGAGAAGGAAGAAAACAAGGCGGGGGTGGAAGAAAGGCGCGTTTATTACACGCCTCAGCGGAAAACATGTTAGGTACATAATAATGAAATATATGCAGTGGACAGTGTAGGTACATACAAATAATGAAATATATGCACAGTGGTGTGTAGGTAGAAGAAATGAGAGGTAAATGCACAGTGGTAAATAGAAAATAGAGGTATGAAGAATGATGAGGGGCTCCCAGGAAGGAGCAGAGAGGCCCATAAGGAGCAGGAGAGAGTCAGTAAGTCCGGAGGCCAGGTTATTTGTCAGTGGAGTGAGGGGGTGCCGAGGAGCCCTCCACCAAATAGTAGGAGAGGGCTCGAGGCGCGCCCGAGGCGGGGGCGCGGGGCGCCCGAGGTGGGGGCCGGAGATCTGGGTGAGAGGAGGGTCGTGAGGGTAGAGCGTTAAGGTCGGCGGCTGGATTGTCTGGAGAGGGTCCCTCGTGAGGCTGAGCTGTGTGGTCTGAGGTGCGAGGTGCGGGGTAGGTCGACAAGGGGTGGGCGGCCAAAATAAAGGGAGGCCCGCCCCTTGGAGGGATCGGGTGAGTAGGTCGGCCGGCGAACTCCTCAGGGCTGGGTGGGACGGGGGTCGGGGTCGGGTCGGGCGGGTTGATGACGGTGATGTCGTGGTCGGCGGCTGTGCCCTCGGAGGAGGGTTCTCCGTGAGGCTGGGCTGGGCTGTGGTCTGAGGGTTCCTTCTGAGGCTGGGCTGGGCTGTGGCCTGAGGGTTCCTTGTGAAACTGGGCTGGGCTGTGGTCCGTGATGGGCGACTGGCGCCGGGCGGCGATGAGAGCCTTACTGAGGGGGCGCTGGGGCCCGACAGGGATGTGGTTGCCGATGAGGTCGGCGGTGCCGAGGCGGCGGTCAGGCCGCGCCTCGGGCAAACTGGGCTGGGCTGGGCTGTGTTCTGTGATGGGCGAGTGGCGCTGGTCGGCGATGAGAGCCTTCTTGAGGGGGCGCTGGGGCCCGACTTGGAGGTGGTTGCCGATGAGGTCGGCAGTGCCGAGGCGGCGGTCGGGCCGCGCCTCGGGCAAACTGGGCTGGGCTGGGCTGTGGTCCGTGGCGGGCTGGTGGCGGTGGGCGGTGGTGAGGGCCTTACTGAGGGGCCGCTGGGGCCCGACTGGGCGGTGGTTGCCGATGTGGTTGGTGGTACCGAGGTGGCGGTCAGGGCAGGGGTCGGGGGAGGAGGTGCGGCGGGGGCGGGCTAGGGGGGCGGCGAAATCGCGGGCGGTGGGGGGGGGGGGTCGTGGGGCGGGTCGGTGGGGGGGTCGGTGGGGTCAGGGGGGGATAGGAAGGCGGTTTCGCCTGGGTCGGGGTGGATGTCTGGGTCGAGGGTGACGGGCGACTGGCGCCGGGCGGCGATGGGAGCCTTACTGAGGGGGCGCTGGGGCCCGAGGCGGGGGTGGTTGCCGGAGGGCACGGCGGCGCCGAGGCGGCGGGCAGGCCGCGCCTCGGGCGGGTGGGCGGTGGTGTCCGGAGGGCTGGTAGCAGTGTGGTGGGCGGCTTTGATAGGGTTGGTGGGCCGGTCTGGGGCCTCCGTGCCGGGCTGGAGGTGCCGGCTCCTCAAAAATCCGGCGAGGCGGGAGCCGCTGCCCGGGCGCGCTTGGCCAGGCATGCGTCCTCGCTGTGCCTGGTTAGTACCCTCCGGACATTGGCGCAGTATGCGCATGCGTGTAGTTGTCTGGAGACCCCCTGGCCGTGGACCTCCCCCGGGGCTGCGTGGGTGCAGGAGTTGGGGTCCCGGTTCCAGGCATAGCAGAGTGGGCCGTGGGTCTCCTTACTGTAGGCCACGCGTGTGTCGGTGTGGCCGCGGAACTGGGGGCGGGGCATTGCAGGGTCGAGGGAGGGGAGTTGGGTGGTGGTGGAGTGGGGAGGCATGGCGAGGGACTCCAGTCTGAGGAGGTTTATGGCCACTGGGTCGTGCCAGCCATGGGGGAGGGTACCGTCCGCGATCGCGGTAAAGACCGCCTCAGAGTAGTGGCGGACGGTCGTCCAGGGATAGAGGAGGTTGTCACGACAGATGGATAGGATATGGTGGTGGAGTCCGGGGGCGGAGTGGGCGGGGAAGTCCGGGTGGTCGATGAGGGTGAGGAGGGCGAGGGCGTATTCGTCCTTGGTCGCCTCCCCCCTCTTGACTGGCTTCTTCTCGGGACCTCGCCTCACCAGATCGGAGGGGAAGATGTAGTGGGATGGGATGCCTTGGCGTCTGGTTGAATGCCGCGCCTCGGCGGATGCCAGGATTTCCCTGACGGCGTCGGCCGTGGAGGCGGGGTTGTGGCGGGTCTCCTCCCCCTGGTAGGCCGGCGATGTGGAGGGCTGCAGCTGGGGCAGGATGTGGCGGTACCTCCCGTACTCCGCGTGCGTCGTTCCGGGGAGGGCCGCCTGGGGGGGCGGCGGCGGTCGGGCCGCGGCGGTGGCAGATGCCCGAGGTGTTGGTGCGGCCGGCGGGGGCGCCTCTGGCGCGGGCCGGGTCCCGTTGGCGCTGATGTGGTCGATCCGGGCATGGAGGTCAGCAGTGGCCTGCCGGTGCTCGGTGTTGGCCTGCCGGTGCTCCTCGTTGGCCTGCCGGTGCTCCAGCTGCATGCGCTGGATAGCCTCCAGCACTGAGGAGGTCTCGGCGCCCGAGGAAAGGTCCGAGGGCGCTGGGGGGGAGACCGCGACCGGTCTTGGTGACTCGACCCTCCCGGGCGACGTAGAGGGCCCCGGGGACCGGGGGGCAGCCCGGGAGCCCTTTCGTCCTCGTCCTTTCCCTTGAGGCATGGTCGGTGGATGCTGGTGTGCGTCAGCGGTCCGAGGTGTAGGCCCAAAGAGGAAAAAGTGAAGGGTAGCAGAAGACGGCAGGGAGGTGAGTGCCTGAGGAGGGCCGGCGGGCGGCCTTATAAGGGGCGGCAGGCGGTGAGGTGCGAATGCTGGCGGCCCGGGGGAGGGTGAGGTGTGGCGAGCAGCGGGCGTCGGGTGAGGCGTGAGCGCCGGACAAAGGACTGGCAGGAGAGGGGGGGGGGGGTGAGCCGGGGCTCGGCCGAGGTGAGTAGGGAGCGCCACAGCGGCGGGGGAGGGTCTCTCCCTTCCCTCGCATCAAACGTACTCGGGTGAACACAAGAAGCACTGAACTTGAAAAAAAGAAAAATCCAAAAAAAAATCCTAAAACCAACACATTCATTCACATTCAGCTAAAATTCTATCCCATAACAACCTGTTTTCTCTTGATTAAGTTATGTGTTGTATAATCTATTATTCGAGTATTATTTTAGGACGAAGGCGGGTATGATCCAAACTAACTTAAATTGACACAGACCTTTGCAGCTTAGTTCACGTCAGCCTGCAACGAACCACTTTTTGTGGTGCTTCACTAGTGCCACTAACCGTCAACGTGAGTTACACTCAGCACGATGAAGGCATTAATTAACATGTGGGTTCCCATTATGGGGCGTTGATTATACTTTACAGTTTACACTTGACATAAATCTAAGCAATGCGCAATCTCCCCATGTTAGTGTCACTTACCGATTTGCATATTGCCAAATGGCGACTGCGCTGGTTAGCTACATTAATGTAATGGTGGAATAGAATGCAGCACAGTTTTTCTTTAAATCTTTTTTTTTTTTACTTAAAAATAATAATAATATTTTTTTTCACATTCATTTTTAACTCTCAAGCCCTTCTGCATTTCGATAAATTTGTAATATATTAGATATTTGGACACGTAGTTTTATGTCTGCTAGGTTATTGTATTGACATACTGATTGTTGTGCAACTGAGATTGATGTCTTATTTATTCCAAAGAATAATATCATAAAATAAGAAGTAAGAAGAATTTGAACTACTATACCTAGCGGGATGGCCGGATCGGTAAAAGTGATGCCTGGCTTTCCATGCGAGAAGTTGTGCATTTGAAACCTCGACTGCGTCAAACCGATAACTTAGTAAATTGATACTTGGCACTACCTAGGCTGGTGTTCGGCATTACTAGGATAGACCTAGGATTGATATGCTCGGTATCAGGATAATGTCACTAAGTGGGCTACCAGCTTCTGAAGCTGGTGACTTGGTCTTTCACTAGGGCAACACTATAAAGCCGAAATTCTACATTTTATATACTACATATCAAACTTTGATACAGGTGCACTTACTAAGCATATATTTCTTCATAGAAGGACACAATTAAGTCAGTATAATAAATGTTACTACTGAAACCTATAGCATTAAAATGTTGATGTGTATGTCAAAATTACAATGGCATATTTTCACTTCAAGGTTAGCCATTTATAACACAAGTTACTTCAAACTAAACTAAGGTAGATTATTGCAATCAACCTAATATATTTACTTCAAATAATGGCAGCAACTCAAAACCATCAAACCATACAACTTTCAAGTTGCATCAGCCAATGGTTGCAACAAGGATATTACTTCTTTTTTAGGTAAACACATTAGGCTGACAATTATAACCTATTCTACTTCATTTCAGAGTAACCTTTCTGATAATTGACCATCTTCAGAGATATTTAGTGTGGAAGCAAAGACAATATTCTTTGCTTGTTTGCTTAACGCCCCCCCCCCCCCCCCCCCCCACCAGCAAAAAAAGTAAACATCGACTATTGGGGGGTCATATAGTGATTAAACATATCTGACTAGTTACATCTAAATGACCATGTTGAAGCCAGTAAGTTTGAATGTTCTTTATTAAGAGGAAATAGAAATAAAGGACGAGTACACTGGTATCTAACTAAGATATGTAGGATAACCATGCTTTTCTTTTGGTTTCGAAAATATTATCATTTCATCTGACTATGTAACTTTAATGAGATATAATTGATTTATTTGGTGTTGTTTTACGTCTGACCAACGTCTAAGGTATTATCACGGAATGAGGTAGAAAGAAATCCGGTGGGGCGACACCGGTACAGAGTCAAGTACATTTAGAAGTTGGGAATAAATAGAAGTGGTGCAACTTTCCCTTATTTATACTCGCATAATGGATTATACATCATATATATTTATGTGTGTTTATAGCTTAATACAGGGCTTCTCTTTGGGGGGTGACAGAGTGACGCTGCCTATAGTTGCGGGTTTGGTGACTTACCTGCGACATTAATATATAGTTATTCACAAGAGCACTGCTAACGGGGGACAGGCATGAAGACGAAGGAGAGGGCACATTGCAGTAGGTGGGTGTAACTTACCTTGACTGCCTACTCGGATTTAAGAAAACTCACCCCTTCTTGTTTGTGCGTTCATATTGCATTATTTTCCTATTGTAATAAGTTACACTGACTGTCTTTAATTAATAATAAAATAATAAAATGAAAATACAGGATACGAAATATACTTTAAAGCCGTGTGAGTTTAATTGGGGTCTTACACCCGAGCAACATCTGAGCTTATTTCAAAACGGGTTATAATAATTGTTTTACATCACTAAGTAAAACACGATTTTCACATTTAAATAAATACAGGGCACGACAAATATCTTATGGCCGCGTGAGTTTAATTGGGGTCTTACACCCGAGCAATATATGAGCTTATGTCCAAATGGGTACTGAGTTATGCAAGTGCGCACTCATGGTACCTTAATAGTGCTGCCCCAGTGTGATACAGCATCATTGACAGTATGGAACTCCATCCTACTCAGTCACATTATCTTGACACCGAGCAAGCCAATCCTTGTGCTATCCTAATAATTTAGAGCAGAGGTGAGGAAGATAGCTACAAATGAAAAATCGACCCGTGGTCATAGCCAAACAATATTTAAAAAAAAGATACCATCTAGACTTGAGGAAGCACAGCTTCAGCCACAGGATTGTGGATAGATGGGACTCCCTCCATGGATTCCTTGTCTCCGCCCAAACCATGAGTTGCTTCAAGTCCCGACTCGACAAGTTTTGGATACAAGAATGATACAGCTTACCATAACTGTCCAGAGTAAACATTATTTATTGTAGGACCAGAATAAGAACAGGCAATCAGCCTACCAAATTTGGTACTTTTAGTATCAATGTATCAAGGTACTGACTCGGCCTGGACCCCGACTCGTACCGGAAGCGGACGCCCTCATCCACTCAGCTATCCAGTCCAGGTTGCCTTTAAAGGATGTTTATTGGATGTGGAATGGTTGACATTTACACCCCTAACTGCTCTGATCACAACTACACCCAATATCTGTGTCAACAGACGCAGTGTTCATAGCCATGCTCTCTTCAATTTTAAGCCGGGCGCGCTGGCCGAATCGGTAGAGCGCGAGCCTCGCGTGCGGAAGGTCAGGAGATCGGTTCCCCGTCCAGTAAAACAAATGCCCTATAAAATTGATACTTGTCACTTCCTGGCCTGGCACTCGACATTAATAGGATAGGGTAAGGACTGGTTAGCTCAGTCTCAGGAGAATGTGACTAAGTGGGATATTAGGTCATGGTTCCAGCGGTCTGATTTCCCAGTGGGGCATCACTATAAAGTCGCCATGCGTGCGTACTGTCACAAGTCAGAACCCGTTCTGATATGGCCTTAGATGTTGCCAGGACGTAAAACTCCAACAACCAACGAACCAACCTTTGATTTTAAGCATAAGTCTATACAGCTGTCTACCCTCACAGGGAGAGTGAGTGCTTTCATAGGCCTTCATCGTTACCAGTAGCCTGGACGCAATGCATAATGCAGGTAATAAACCGTCTTTACCCGCCAACAACCCTCCCCCTTTTAATTAGGTCGCGCATTAAGTGGTATGCGCAGCTTAACTGCGCATGCGTCAGGATGGAAGCGCCATTAATCAAGTATGGCCGCCTCACCGGTGTAAAGATTTTAAATTCCCCCCATATTCAAGTTCCCCCCCAGGAACTTGAAAACGTTTTCAAATTCCTCCCAGGGGAATTTGAAAACGTTTTCCAAATTCCCTCCCTCATTTTAACTTTCCCTCCCCCCCATTTTTGGGGAATTTTCTTTATTTTTGTAATCTTTTGTTATTTTTGATTATTTTTCATGACAAATATTATAATATACAGAGAATAGCATAATGGAAATTATTACTAGTACAATAAAACATATTTAACCGCAAATTACACAAAAGTCTCCAAGATGGTTAAGAAAAAAATAGTATAGGTCTGAAATTTAAAACGTTTTTTAAAGTATTTTAAGCAATTTTAAATTCCCGGAGGGGGCAATTTGAAAATAGGGGGGGGGGGAATCTGAAAACTGTTTTTAAGTTCCCCCCCAGGAATCTGAAATCGTTTTTAATTTCCCTGGAGGGAAGTTAAAAACGTTTTCAGATTCCTGGGGGGGAACTTGGGAAGGGGGGAAGTTGAAATCGTTACACCGGGCTGGTGGTGGAGAGGAAACGGCCCGGTGTGGCGGTTTCAGCTCACTGTCAGTTTCAGCTGTGCGCTTAGACTCAAACTCAAGGCATTGTCAATGGTCGTGAGTCACTAACCGTATAAATTTAATATAATGATTTTGGTAAAGATGTTTTCTATATGTGTACCAAGCGATTTGTTTCTAGGTGGTGTGGTTTTAGAGATATTTCACTTCTCCTGGATTTTCTGTATGAAGATTGCTCACCACCATTGACAATGCCTTGAGCGTGACGGTACGCGCAGTGCAAAACATCAGTTTTATTCAAAATTACTAGAAATCAAGAACCCTAACCTTATAAATTTAATATAATCTTTTTGGTAAAGATGTTTTCTATATGTGCAAGTCCAAGATAAATTTTCGCCAGTTTTGCTCTCTCAGCTACAAAGTATACGAATATGAAACAGCACGATGGTGAATCTACGTGCACTGATTAGGTTCTGAATGAGATAATTTACCACTGTTTACAACATGGTAAAATGGCAATGTTTGATTCAGCCTAACTACCTGTTGTGTTATTCACCGAAACATTTTCTTTTACCCCTCCCTCCCTCCGCTCAACCCCCACCCAGCCTCTCAGCCGAATCACAATAAACACTTTGACTGCGTTACTTGACAGCATGATCACACACGATGTGAATGGCCCTCATTACTGTCACACATATTCGCTGTTATGCTAATTATTCAATTAACACATGAACAAGTGTGTGTGGTTTAACAAGCTGACGGAGAGCTAACGGTAATGGTAATGATTATGCAAATTTAATTCAGCACTATCCTAACCAAACTATGTCATTTCATGTTTTTTTCCCTTCATTGCCCCACAATAACCATTCTGGGGCAATGAAGAATAAAAACATAAAATGACATCTTTATATACATATCATTTAAAAATAAAATCTGTTTCAAGCCAAAGGAGAGAGAAAATTCAATCATCAGGAAAAACCCGTCCTGCCATAACCTTAGATGTTGCCAGGACGTAAACTCCAACAACTAACCAACCAGGAAAAGTTACCCCAAATAGATGAGTCTCGGGGACAGATTATATATTTACAAAGGAACTGCTTTGGTTACTCGGATGCACTTTCACAAAGAGGACAATAGATCATTAATCAGTGGCAACTAACGCCTATCACAATGATTAGTCACTGATTAACACCCACATCAACCTTTCAGTGCCGCGTCCCCGCACCCCCGCACCCCCGCACCCTCATCACAACACGCCATATTCACCCCACATGACAGTAATGTTGTCTATCTTATCAGGTGTTGTGTTGTATCGTCCTCCCTCCTCACCACCTCTCACAATGCCTTCCCATGTCCTAACAATATCCTCCTCACTGTAAACACACCGGCCTACCCACTCTCCTTTTCCCAATCTATGTCAACCACCGCTCTCCTCTCTACTCCTCTCTGCTCTGCTCTGCTCTGCACTGCTCTGCTTTGCTCTGCTCTGCTCTGCTCTGCTCTGCTCTGCTCTGCTCTGCTCTGCTCTGCTCTGCTCTACTCTCATCTCCTGTCCTCTCCCCCGCTCCCCTCTGCTCTCTCTCCCCTCCCCTCACACCTTTCCGCCCGTTGCACCTCCTCGTCCACCAACCCCGGTCTCCCACCAAGGTTTTCATACCTTTCTGCCATTACACCTCCTCTCTCCTCTCCTCCCACTATCCTCTACTCTCATTTCCTCTCTTCTCCTCTCCTCTCCTTTCCCTCCCCTCTCTTCATACCTTTCGGCCCATTATTCCCACCTCCACCCACCCCTTCTCTCCCACCCCTTCTCTCCCACCCCTCAGTCATACCTGTCCGCCCGCTGAACGTCCCCTCCCCTGCCTCCCCGCCCCCTCCCCCCTACCCCCGCCCATCCCGTTCCCGTTCAGGCCCATTCCATCCACTTCCGGCCCTATCCAGGCGGCGTGTTTGATGTGTGGAGTCTGCTGCTTAATGGCCCCGCTCTGATCTACTTACTTGACGCAAGGTGGCGCTCGGCTCGTGCGTTTGCTGTCAGTTGATCCGCATGCGCACTGCCTCTCTGTGTGTGGGTTGTGTTGGTTTGGGGGTGGGGGGTGGGGGGTGGGGAGGCTACCCCACAAGTCTTCCTAAAGTACCCCATATTGGCCCTGGAGCCGGTACACACGGTGACGGGTGGGGGTGGGGGTGGGGGTGGGTGGGTGGAGGGGCGGGGCATATCTAAAACGCACCGAGTCAGGAGACTGTTTTACAACTACCCCCCTTCACCCCCACCCCCACCCCCACCCCACCCTCCCGCCCCCAAGGCATATGGTATAAAACATGACGGACGACACCTCTCTCTATCACCTCTCCGCCGGCCGGACACCTCCTTGATATGTCTGAAAAGAGTTCCAGGAGGGGGTGCCTGCCGGCATTTTCACCTTCTACCCTTACTCTGTCCGTGTCTATGGCTCGCCGGTTGGTCACCATAGGGCAGATAGGCAACTCTCCTCATTTCTCTTTCCTAGATCTGCCCATTCGATTTCTCCCAGGCTCACTTCTTCCCCTAACCAGGGTTGTTGTGTTCTTGGGGGGGGCTCTTGACCTTTTACCATTTCTCTGTCTGGTTCTTGTTGCTGGAACGACCGCTGCTCCCACCTTTGCCCGCCTTCCTCGAACCCCTGCTGACCGGACGCAAGTGCTGCACTACAGACACCATACAGATTACTACAAACAGACGGCACGGAGAGATCCGCTGCCACCCGGCGCCCCGTCGTCACTACGTCTTGAAGGATGTCCCCAGCCTTCACAACACTTCCTCTGAGACCACTTCACCCGCAGAAGACATGTCTTAACCAAAGACTGGGCCGATTTATCGGAGCCTCTCTATAAATGTTGCAGTTCTGCAACCGGTAACCGTCGTAAGGTTACGAACACCCCATACCATACCATACCCCAACTCATACACTTGCTATCCGGACCGCACCTCGTCCACACCTCTCTCTATCACCTCTCCGCCGGCCGGACACCTCCTTGATATGTCTGAAAAGAGTTCCAGGAGGGGGTGCCTGCCGGCATTTTCACTTTCTACCCTTACTCTGTCCGTGTCTATGGCTCGCCGGTTGGTCACCATAGGGCAGATAGGCACGGGCCTTTGACTCAACTCTCCTCATTTCTCTTTCCTAGATCTGCCCATTCGATTTCTCCCAGGCTCACTTCTTCCCCTAACCAGGGTTGTTGTGTTCTTGGGTGGGGCTCTTGACCTTTTTGCCGTTTCTCTGTCTGGTTCTTGTTGCTGGAACGACCGCTGCTCCCACCTTTGCCCGCCTTCCTCGAACCCCTGCTGACCGGATGCAAGTGCTACACTACAGACACCATACAGCTCTACTACAAACAGACGGCACGGAGAGATCCGCTGCCACCCGGCGCCCCGTCGCCACTACGTCTTGAAGGATGTCCCAGCCTTCACAACACTTCCTCTGAGACCACTTCACCCGCAGAAGACATGTCTTAACCAAAGACTGGGCCGATTTATCGGAGCCTCTCTATAAATGTTGCAGTTCTGCAACCGGTAACTGTCGTAAGGTTACGAACACCCCATACCATACCATACCAACTCATATCGCGTTCATTGTTTCCGACTCAAATCACACATTTGCTATTCAAGTTTAAAAAGAAAAAGTCGAAAAAAAACTACCCGACCTAACCAGCCTATCTGAGAACTTGAAGACCAATTTTCCGCGACTGAAATTTCCCCTGCTTAATCAACTAATTGTACCCCCACCCCACCCAGAAAAAAACAAAAGAAAACCCATTTTAAATGCAGATGAACATGAACTTTGTTTGCGCATTTTTAAATGTAGCAGCACAGCACAGGAGCGTCAACCTGCAATACCTGCTTAGTAAGTGCACCAGTATCTAAGTTGGATATGTAAGATCAAATTTGGGGAAGCGTCTTGGTTTTGGAACTCTTTGATGTTTTAATCGGTTTAAGCAGCGTTAATCCGGACTACAGTGCAACCTCTCTAACCGACCACCTTCACATATCGACCACTCCCCTATATCGTTCGCTTTAATTGGGTCCCAGCAATACCATTGTAACCATTTTCTAACTCCCTAAACCGACCACCTCCCTAAATGGATCACTTAAAGTCGGTCCCAATGTCGGTCGACAAAAGCGAGCTGACTGTATACGAGAGGAGAAGATTGATGGAAATGGCTCCTGTTGATGGTGCCGCCATTTTGACAGCAGTCTCCTCAAAAGAGCACCCTGATCATGTTCACCCCATACTTGTTTGTTCAGGTTTATATCCTAGCAACATCTAATGCCATATTAGGACGGCACCGACTTGTGACAGTGTGCATTCATCGCGTCTTTATAGTGCTTCCCCACTGGAAGATCAGGCTGCTAGCACCATGACTCGATATCTCACTCAGTCACATTATCCTGATATCGAGTCCTAGTAATGCCGAGCACCAGGCTAGGTGGTGAAAAGCATCAATTTTGTAAGTCATTGGTTTGACTCGGCCGGGATTAGAACTCCCGACTTCCGCACGGGAAGCCTGCGCTCTACCCCTATTGGTGTTCAGCTCCTGGAGCTAAGTTGCAAAATATGCCCACGGGGTTCCACCTGGCTTCAAAATAAAACATAAAACTGTAGTGTCACCGTTAAGAACTCCTATGTAATTCTCACAAATCACTCGTTCCATTCCCTTGCCCCTCCCTCTAAATAACATCAACAGATTGGTTGATTGTTGGGGTTTTACGTCCTGGAAAGATCTAAGGTCATATCAGTGTAATGTATAATGTCACTGAGTGTGACATCGGGTCATGGTGCCGGCGGCCTGATTTCCCAGTTGGGAAGCACTATAAGGTCACCATGAGTGCGCACTGTCACTAGTCGGTGCCCGTCCTGATATGACCTTTTATGTTGCCAGGACATAAAACTCCAACAACCAACCAACCAAGATATCCACCGGGTAAAAATCCGATTTTGATGGACTCATTTTGTGTTGACACATGAAAGTGTCTATAATTATTATTTTCCTCCAAGTCTAATGTAATGATCATGAACCGACTCTACACAACGACGTCTCGTTTCATAATGCTTTATTTGGGTTCCGCGCAGACGGCGCTGCCGGCCCGATCAGGGTTTCGGTTTCGGGTGCTCGCGTCATACATACACTACATCTCCCTTTTATACATTTTGCATTGTAATGAAAGCACAGTAAGCTACCGATGATTTTAACTTCTCTCTGTGTATGGCTTCCGAGGATCGCAAGTAACATTCAGTCGTGACGTCATTCATTTCTGTGACCTCATGTTTCTTACATCATTTACGACTTACCGCGTTGTGGCTGGCATGCAAGCACAGCCCTGTTTCCTTCCGAAGGTAGCCCCTAAACCGGCTTGTTAATTTTTTTTATTTTTTTTTATATAGTTTTGACCTTACACTATGGTCTTTTTGGACGTGTGTCATTTCGTGGATACTTGTACTTATATCTTTCCACCCGCTTTGCTCTCTCAGCTGCAAAGTAAAAAAGAAAGCTTAATGAACATTGAATGGAATTTCGACAAAACGCTGATTCTATAGAATTGAAATCTGCTTCAGTTAACTAATATTTGTTATAGAACTAAATGTTTGTATCACTTCTTAAGGCACAGCGTGAAGCACAGTTCTTAATAAAACCATGGTCCAAATTACAGCTCTTGAAGATTATATACTGCATATGTTTGAGCTATCAAGAAATAATGAAGATATTTATATATTTTTGTGTGTGATGAATTTATTTACCCTGCTCATAACGGATAAGTGTGTCAACACTTGTTTCCACCGCTGGGCAGCACTAGACCAATTTAATGTAAATATGTTGAATTTTGTCTTAGTAATAATTTTGTTTTTCTTGCTTCTTGTTTATGGCTGGTAACTGTTTGTAGATTGCAAACCGTCCAAAATTCACCTTTTACTATTCTTTGTTACATACTGTACATGTTTAAGCTTCCACAAAAAGAATGCAAGAGAGCAGGATAAACACAGAACAAACTCACACATTCTCATCATGCTGGCACTTCTAGATAAAGATCAAATATGAAATACGCACGTCAGTTTCCCTCCCCTCTCATGTCAGTATCTGGTAAGAAATCTGCTTCTCTCAGAGCGAAGGGAATACGCAGCAAACTATTCCCCAAAAGCACATAGTATCATGGAAACCGACAACTAAAACAATCACAAGAAAATGATAGCAAAAATAATGTGGCAAGGACCTGGAAATGAAACCTGGAATTCCGACGTCATTGTCCCAAACTAAGTCCTCTGAGCATAATACGTAATACACGGGCCATGCCATTGACTCATGGAGATTATTAAAGCGGCTGTCACAACTCGCCAGATTGAGCAACGGACAGAATTGTCTAGTCCAGGCATCATCTTCAATCAATCAATGGGTGCCATCTTCTTGAAGAAGTTTGGCTGCAATGGACTTCCATCTCTTCCTGTCATTCGTTCCTCTCACGCATTCCGCATAGCTCATTGCTGTCCACTCAGTGATGTTGTCCATCCATGTTGTTCTCCTTCTCCCTCTTGGTCTTTTCCCTTCTATCTTCCCTTCCAGTATTCTTCTCTGTGATTCCTGGCATCATAAGTATCAAAATGTATTAAAATGTGTCAAAATGTTGCGATATGGAGTCAAAGGCCATTGGACGAACAGACATGAAACGGACATGAAACAGACATGAATGGATAGTCAACGGACACTAAGCGGACTAAACGGACTCAAACAGGACAAGAACTGTAGATGTCAGTCCGGCGGCATCTGTTCCTAGTTTAGTGCATGTTCGAAACTTGTACGGACACTAAACCAACTTTGTTCGGTTTCTCTCCGTTTTCCCCAGTCCGGTGAGGTATGACAGGGCCTTTAAAGAAGTGGCATTGGGATTCAGTGATAATATTTGTTTTGTTAGCAGTCAGTGGTAGCTTTGTTGGACCACAAACTGCCTCTTCTCCCGGCCAAAGAGAGCGGTGTAGACTTGTGGGAACTGGGGATTGAGGATGCTGTGAACACTGACACTTGAGAAGGTGCACAGGGAGATGGGCATCGATAACAAACAGAGGAGCCGAGGGCCAGTGGACGCCCTGATCACTAAAGGTTCACCAGGTTCTTAAAGCTGCAAGTCTAATGAAAGGCTGGTTGTTGGGGTTTCACGTCCTGGCAACATCTAAGGTCATATTAGAACGGGTACCGAATTATGACAGTACGCACTCATGGCGAGTTCATAGTGCTGCCGCACTGGGAAATCAGGTCGCCAGCACCATGACCTGATATCCCCCTCAGTCACATTATCATGACAGACCGCCAGCACCATGACCCGATATCCCTCTGAGTCACATTATCCTGACATTGAGCTAACCAGTCCTTGCCCTATCCTATTAAGGCCGAGTGGCAAGCTAGGAAGTGACAAGTATCAATTTTGTAAGTCATTGGTTCGACTCACCTGGGAATTGGAGGCCTGCGATCCATTTGACATATTTACACTTCAAATATCTCCTATGTTGATCATGTTAAAGTTGCATGGTCAGATGAAACATTTTTTTTCAAAATCAAAGCACCTACCTACATTTGATTCTATATATCCAACTTAGGTACTGGTGCATTAACTAAGGCTTTAGGGCAGCACATACAGAATAATCAGTGAATTTATTACCCTATCCCTTTGGGAAACTACTTTGAGACATCCATTAGGCAGGAAGACCACTAACCAACTAGGTCAATCTCATGACCTTATTAGTCCTACCCTCATTCTGAGTACCTTATATAGCATTAGTCAGTTTCCAGACTACCTAGCCATTACTAGGTCATTCTTCATCACGTTATCATCACGTGACTCTGAGTCACAACAACAATACTTTTGACAAGCTTGCCGAAATGATTTTGGTTTCTTTCAGCTCAAATTGCTTCACAATTAGACATTTCCCATCAAAATGACTCGGGAATAATGAATAGTAGGTCATACTAGTCCATCTGATATATTGATCTCAGAAATGATGCAAAGATTCGAAAGCCATCGGACTATGCAACTTTTAGGAAAGTTATTTCAAACTAAAGTAAAGTAGATTATAATTATCAACCTAATATACTAACTTACCTCAGAAAACAACAGTCATTCAAAACCATAGGACTATGCAACTATAAGTAGTGACACGTATGCATTTTAAAACCAATGGTTTGATTCAGCCAGGATTCGAACCCACAACCTCCCGACACAAGGAATCGGCCATCCCGCCTGGACGCCGGCTTGCAACATATCTAGTGACGAGCGGCAACGGCCCCAGTTTACACATGAGGGCACCCTCACCCAGCCTGGTTGGTTGGTTGTTGGAGTTTTACGTCCTGGCAACATCTAAGCATCATATCAGGACAGGTACAGACTTGTTACAGTGCACACTCATGGTGACTTTATAGTGCTGCCCCACTGGGAGAACAGGTGCCAGCAGCATGACCTAATATCCCACTCAATCACATTATCCTGACACTGAGCCAAACCAGTCCTTGCCCTATCCTAATAATGCTGAGCGCCTGGCCAGGAAGCGACAAGGATAATTTGTTAAGTCATCACCCAGCCTGTTGAAATGCTCAGAAGATGGATACAACACGTGGCATGCAACACACACAAGCGTAAAACCAGTCAGCTTCAGACACAAACAAACTGCTGCTGTCCCTTTCCTTTGTTGCGATGGCGTGTTTGCCTCCCCACACTGCACCCCTCCTGTCACACACACACTTTTTCTGCTGACCAGGTGGGATGGCCGAATGAGTTGATCATCCGTCTCTCATTTTGGTAGATCGTGGAATTCGAAACCACGGTTTCGAACCCTAGTCGAGTCAAACAAATGACTTTGAAATGTATACTTGTCGCTTCCTAGCCAGATGCTCGGCATTAATAGGATAGGGCATGGACAGGTTGGCTCAGTGTCAGGATATTGTGATTGAGTGGGATACCAGATCATGGCACTGGCAGCCTGGTCTCCCAGTGGGGCAGTACTATAAAGTTGGCATGAGTGCACTTTGTCACAAGTCGATACCTGTCCTGATATGACGTTCGATATTGCTAGGGTATAAACCACAACAACCAACCAACCTTTTTTTGCTTGTTGGAGCATGCCTGTCCGCCAGATTGATTATATGCTCTCTGCCATGGGGATGTATCTAGCAATAACGAGGCATCAATCGACGAGTTAGCGTTTTACACAGATCGCACCAGCTAACTCAACATAAATCAATCTCCCTAAAATAAGGTTGCTGGAACATGACAGACATATATTCTGTTCGGATCTGTTTTTGTTTTGAATTAGATGACTAATTTAAAATAAGGTCAAGTTCGTTGATAACTATCTAAGTTGATCGGTTGTTGGGAGTTTTATGTCCTGGCAACATCTAACATCATATCAGGATGGGTACTGACTTGTGACAGTGCACACTAATGGCGACTTTATAGTGCTGTCCCACTGGGAAACCCGGCTACCAGCACCATGACCTGATATCCCACTCAGTCACATTATCCTGACACTGAGTCAACCAGCCCTTGCCCTATCCTTATAATGTTGAGCGCCTGGCTAGGAAGCGACAAGTATACGTTTTTAAATCATGGGTTTGACTCAACCAGGATTCGAACCCAAGGATCTACCAAAACGGGAGACACGCTCAACTCATTCGGCCATCCCGTCTGGTCGGATATCTAAGTTGATACATATCAGCACGGCAGGGCTTATAACAATTTCTTGAACTATGGTGTATTACTTCTGTGCCATGTGTGCCTGTGTGTATTACTTCTGTGCCCCTGGTGAACCTCCCCCTGAATGTATTGGGTGTCAGTCCCCACTGACACTCAAACACATTTGACTAAGTTGCGTTGATTTTTTGGCCCTGCGCCAACGGTTCTACACTGCAAACAGTATGCATGACCTTTTTACTAAGGTAAAACAGGAAAATATTTTAGCCTTTTTGAGGGCAGCTTGACTGTACCACCTCATATAGTTTACTAAATTGATTCTATCAATTATTAATCAAACTTTTCTTTTTCTATGGGAATTTGTTTCCCTTGACCACAAATATAATATTGTGAGCTTTCTAATTTAATTAGTGTGTATTGGCACATAATTGATTGTCTGCTTTTACATGTAAAAGCGATGGTTTGAACAAAAAACAAACATTTCTCGCCGTGAATATGGCCTATGCTGCCGACACGGCGTAAAGCAACCACCAATCAATCAATCAATCAAACTTCTGTGAACTATGAAATATTATTGATTTCCATTGTCCTTTCCCGTTAAAAGGCTGGTCACGTGATCCTACTGCGTATTCCTTACTTGAAAGTCTGATTTATCTTATCGAACAATCACACTTAGAATGGTTTATTTTTACCTCAAACCGAGTAGATTGGGATTACACACTAAATACCCAATGGGTGTTATCAGTAGTTCTTTGATGTCATTATAGGAAGGGTGGCCTTATAAGGCATACTCAAAACCCTTGAAATTTGCTTTGCACTACATTCCAAGTCTGTAAGTATTCCCTAGCCTATGTCACTGACCAGTCATTAGGGCTGAATGACACTAAGAGCCACACCTTCAGATTGACCTGAGATCATGGTTGGTTGGTTGTTGGAGTTTTACGTCCTGGCAACATCTAAGGTCATATCAGGCCGGAGACCATGGCTGGGTCCTAAATAACTCGCAGCATTGGGTCCTAAATAACTTGCATGATTGGTCCTTTAAAAAAATGTGCATTGTTTCAAGCTACTCAAATTATGACTGGTCATATTTGATCATGCTAATTGTGAATATGTCAAGTTGTTTTCGGTCATGTTACATGCCCTTTAAGGCGACCACTATCACTTCTGAATGTAAGAATGATATATACCGACAGGTGGTTCCCTTGGGAATGGAGGGCCCTTTACGGCAATGTCTGTTTCACACCGACACTGAATGCATGGAATGAGTAATCATCAGTCTGTAGGCTACAACCAGCTGCAGTATTTTAATGCATAATCATTCTATTACATACCCGTCCTCATATGACCTTAGATGTTGATAGGACGTAAAACAACAACAGACAAACAAACAAACATCTATTACAAAGGGACTGACGATACTGAAATGTTTTTTTCTTATGATTCACTGCGAGTTACAATTGCTCACACATAGCGATGTATCAACATTTTATGCTTTGTCCAAATGAAAATCTGATACAAAATATATAAACAACATCAATATATCCAAATATAGACAGACTATTGTTTGGTTAGTCAAACTACATGTTGTTATTATTAATATGTCGTTGTTGTGAATATTATTAATATGTTCTTCTTTTCTCAAAATTAAATGTTGGTGTTCTATGCATTGTAAATAGCTTGGAAATGATTTGAAGTTAAAGCCATGAAGTGATTGGTACATGGTGTGTCAATTATGATTGACAGCCATTGTCCGCAAAGAAGAAAGCATTAGCTGTAAAGTCATATGTGGGTGCAGAACAGCAAACACGTAGAACGCATTGAGTGTGGGTGGGTGCACCTGCATTAGATTACCCCTGCATATGACACTCTCAGTATGGGTGAATTAATGCAATTTCCATCCTCAGTATGGGTGAATTAAATTACTTTCCATTCTCAGTATGGGTGAATTAATGCACTTACCATCCTCAGTACAGATGAATTAATGTAGATCTCATCCTCAGTATGGGTGAGTTAATGCACTTGCCACTCTCAGTCTGGGTGGATTAATGAACTTGCCACCCTCAGTATGGGTGAATTAATGCACTTGCCACTCTCAGTATGGGTGAATTAATACACTTGCCATCCTCAGTATGGGTGAATTAATACACTTGCCATCCTCAGTATGGGTGAATTATGCACGTGCCATCCTCAGTATGGGTGAATTAATGCACTTTCCATCCTATGTACGGATGAATCAATGCATATCTCATCCTCAGTATGGGTGAATTAATGCACACACCATCCTCAACATGGGTGAATTAATACACACACCAGCCTCTGTATGGGTGAATTAATACACACACCATCCTCAGTATGGGTGAATTAATGCATGTGTTGTCCTCAGTATGGGTGAATTAATCCTTGGGCTGTCCTCAGTATCGGTGAATTATTGCGCACACCATCCTCAATGGTTTAATTGGAATATTAAAGGCAACCTCATTCCCAGGGTACCCTTGGCGGACATTTTTCGAGGCACTTTCCTTTCATGAACAAAGACTGCACGCAACCTTCTCCTAAGAACTGCACGGCGTTCGAATTTTAAGTTATTAACAACAAGTGAATCCATCACTCTAAAACAAGAAACCATTTTGGACTATCGGGGGTAAAATGCAAGATGGGGGAGGGGGGTTGGTGCGTGCCTTGAGCTAACTAAGAGTGCCTGTGTGAGGGGTGTGAAGTTTACAATGCTTCCCAATTCCTTCTCAGCAGGATGCAAGACAGTTTCAGGGACACTGTCGTGGGGGTGGGGAAAATCGGAACTATTGTGGCTGGAGCTGGATTCGAACCCACATTTCTTGCCCTTCTGGAACTAGCGTGCTAACTATCACACTACCTAGGCTCCCTGATGCAATCCCCCTATCCATGCCTACCTGGCTATGTGGCTTCTTGGCTGGGAGGTCAGCGCAGGCTAATACAGCACTATCCTGAAGGCTTAGATAACACTTAAAGAATTTTATGTAAATTACTTGAGCCGATCAAATATTCAGTAGAGGTGTGACGCTATTCTGCAACGCATTTTGAAAATAGAATCATTTGCGATGGCTGAAAAAGTAACGAAGCTGCCTGATGTTTAAGGGCAAGCGTCTTTAAGTTACCTCTTGACCAACCAGGTGTCCTATCTCTGCCTCACTAGTCCTGGCCTCACTGCGCATGTCAGGCCACTTGGACATCACGTGACTGCAAGGATCAGCTTTTCACAAAGTAGTATCGGGCCCTCCCTCCCCCAGGTTTCACTTAAATGCAAACTGCCCCATTTATTTTCTCACCAAAAACAAAACAACAACAAATATATTATTCACATTTCTAATTAGAACCCGACGCGTTCGTGAATAATGAGTGGTTTCTATGATTTGCATGCTTAGTGGTTGGTTGGTTGTTTGTTGGAGTTTTACGTCCTGGCAAAATTTCAGGTCATATCAGAACATGTGCCGACTTGTGACAGTGCGCACTCATGACGAATCGGTGGATCGCAGGCCTCCAATTCCCAGGTGAGTCGAACCAATGACTTACAAAATTGATACTTGTCACTTCCTAGCTTGCCACTCGGCCTTAATAATAGATTGTTAATAGATAGCCTGATTGTTAATAGATAGCCTGATTGATTGTTAATAGATAGCCTACTGCAGTCATAGGTTCTATTACATTGACTTAGTATTCCCTTCTTACAACAACATGTACTGAATACGCGCACCAGTATCTAAGTTGGATATGTAGAATCAAATCTAGATAAGTGTTTTATTTGTTAAACTTTGGTCCTTTAACTTAGCAGCCAGCACTACAGGATACACCAAGTAACAATGGTAACTATTTATCCAGTGCAAATTATCCAGGCTCCGTAGAACAGCTGTCACGAGCACAACTTGATGGAGAGCAACAGAAAAGAAAAAAACACCCCATATTTACCAAAGAATTGGCAATTAAAATCTAAACTTATGAAACAATGAATTTAATTAACAGATTACCATTTTTTGGCCACTCCATTCCCTATCCGCGTGCATTCAGCTGATCTGACAATAATCGTTTTTTAATCTCACCAGTTTCTTTTCAAAGGCAAGCGGGGAAAAGATCCGAAAGCGCTCTCCCATTGAGGAGTTCTGAAAGAAGAATGAGACGGGATGTGGGAATGTCTGATGAGCCCTGTTATAATCGAAAGACACGATTTGACATATGTACCGGTCAGAGTGGCTGTGGTACGAGTGATTTCAAACGGTTTGAAGCCAAAGGCTGAGATCCACTTCAAAGCACTCTACCCATCTATGAGAACTTTTATGAATCGTACGTGATGTATGTGATGCATAAGGATTATATGAGTATAAATATCGGGAGTTTTGTAAACACCCACCTCAGTCTTTGACTGCCTCACTTTGCGACTTCATCACACTCGACTGGAGAACAGACGGAATAGCCGAATGCGTTGAGCGTTCGCCTCCCGTATTTGGTAGATCGTGGGATTCGAACCCACGCGTCCGAATCCTGGTTGAGACAAACCAATGACTTAAAAATTGATATTTGTCGTTTCCTAGCCAGACACTCGGTATTATTAGGATAGGGGAAGGACTGGTTGGTTTAGTGTCAGGATAATGTGACTGAGTGGGATTATCAGGTCATAGTGCTGGTGACCTGGTCTCACAGTGGGCAGCACCATAAAGTCACCATGAGTATGCATTGTCACAAGTCGGTACCTATCCTGACAGTGCCCAGCATAAAAGCGATTAGGAATACACTGTGAGTATGGAGAGTCAAGTGACATTGTTCAAGTAATCATATCATGTACCTTTCTGGGAATAGGGATATAACGTATTATATTTCGTAGATTATTAGCTATATTAGTTTTTCCTTTTGCTTTGGTTTTATAACATTAATATGGTGACAGTAACAGGAATATTAATAAATGAGTGGGCGCTGGTTTTCTTAATATCATTCAGCATCCCGTCCTGATATGACCTTAGATGTTGCCAGGACGTAAAACCCCAACAAAACAAAACCCAAACCCGCAAAGCTTTCAATATAGGTAATCCACAATCAACCGTGCCAACTCTCAATACATGATGCTTCCTGCATATTTATATATATGTCTGATGTGTTGAACTTCCACTGTGTAAAATAATGTTGTACTTGTAGTCAGTAATGAACCCAACTACCTACAACACAGTGGCACACCAGACGAGATGACCGATAAATCGTGGGATTGGAACCCCCGGGTTCGAACCATGGTCGAGTCAAACCAATGACTTACAAATTAATACTTGCCAGGCACTCAGCATTATTAGGATAGGGCAAGGAATGGTTAGCTCAGTGTCAGGATAATGTGACTGAGTGGGAAATCATCTCCCAGTGGGGCAACACTATAAAGTCACCATGAGTGTGCACTGTCACAAGTCGATACCCGTTCTGATATGACCTTAGATGTTGTCAGGACATAAAACTCCAACAACCAACCAACTGTGTAAAATAATGTAGTAGTCAGTAATGAACTCAACTACCACACAGTGACAGTGTCGATTATGCTGACTGACCCTTGCCATTCAGAAAGGATCGGCAAATGGCACCACACTAGCAATGGTCATTCTTATGGTGGACCATTCCAGCCAGTGATAGTGGCCACCCCCTGCTGGATGTTATGTGCAACCCGGTGTCGAAGTTTCAGCGCCCGGTTAGTTTCAGCTGCCTGTCAGTTTCATGCGCATGCATCAAAATCTAACATCATCGTCACTAACCTTATAAATTTAATATAATGTTTTTGGTAAAGATTGTGTACAAAGTGATTTGTTTCTAGGTGGTGTGGTTTTAGAGATATATCACTTTTCCTGTATTTTCTGTATGAAGATTGCTAGCGACCATTGACAATGCCTTGAGTTTGACGGTACGCGCAGTGCAAAACCTTAGTTTTATTCAAAATTAATACAAATCAAGAACCCTAACCTTATAAATGTAATACAGTCTTTTTGGTAAAGATGTTTTCTATATGTGTACCAAGCGATTTGTTAATAGGTGGTGTAGTTTTAGAGATATTTCACTGTTTCTGTATTTTCTGTATGAAGATTGCTCACGACCATTGACAATGCCTTGAGTTTGAGTCTATACGGGCGGTGGAAACTAACCGGGCGCTGAAACTGTGACACCCGCTGGGCTTTGGCAGGTCACTTCTAGTCTGACCTGGGCGGAACAAACCGCAAAATAACACCAGGGGTTGAAGGTGCTGCGGAGTCATTCGTTATTCCAGCTGTCACACTTATATTTGGACACAATGAAATAGCTCAGAGTCAGAAGCAAACCTTTGACGCAAGCTCACAGAAGTTCATCGATCACGTCGGTGGTATCGTGTGATGTACAACTTCCAGTTGTAGTGGACCATACAACCCATGCACCAGTTGAGCGTCCGTCTCCCGTTTTGGTACATCGTGGGATTCGAATCAACGGGTTCAAACCCTGGTCGAGTCAAACAAATGACTTAAATATGTGTACTTGTCGCTTCCTAGCCAGGCGTTTGGCATTATTAGGATATGGCAAGGACTGGTTAGCTCAGTGTCAGGATATTATGACTGAGTGGGATATCAGGTTATGGTGCTGGTGGCCTGGTCTCCCAGCAAGGCAGCACTATAAAATCACCATGAGTGCGCACTGTCACAACTCGGTGACCATCCTGATATTACCTTAGATTTTGCCAGGACGTAAACTTCCACCAACCACCCAACAACCCATGCACTCGGTGTTACAGAGGGGAGCCTTTTGTAAACTAAGCGTGACTGTGGAACACAACGATAAAGCCAACTGCTCAGTGTCTTAGAGTTCTTTAACAGATAACCTCTGTCTCCCCACATCTCTGGCTCACATTCAAATCCTGCATAAATCCTTTGCCAACTCCCACATACACAAATCCAATGTATGATCGTCATTCCGCATTAAAGGACATGCTTGTTACAAACGCAGCATTCAAAATCTCAATCAAGAGGGCATGATTGTTGTAAAGGTAACATTCAAAATCTCAACCAAAGGCGTAATTGTTGAAAAGAGTAAATTTCAAGTCTCAACCAAAGGGCATAATGTGTTTCGTGTTTGGAGGTCAGAGAGAGGCGTATGAATAGTAGGAGCATGGAACAAAGAACTCAAGGTGTTGTCTCCTAGTCCATGTTAATAGTCTAACCTTTTATTACCAGGTGGCAGCACTCAGGGCTATGTTATGATATACACTAGATGGCAGTAGTGAGCAGTAGATGAGTTAGAATAACTTAACATAATGGTTGTGAATGCAACATTTAAAACCCGAACCAATTGGTCAATTTTGTATGGGCCAAGTATTCAAAATCTAAACAGAAATAGCAAATTTTTGTAGAGGTAACATTCAAAATTTTAACCAAAGGGCATACTTCCTGTAAAAAAAAAACCCACCTCCAAAACAGTTAAAACCTCAACTAAATAGCAAATTATTGTACACACATTCAAAATTAAAACCAAAGGGCATATAGCTGTTGTAAACGCATAATTAAAAATATCAAATAAACGGCATCATTTTTGTTGCAAACACATTTAAAATTCCAACCAAACGGTATAATTTACGAAGGCGGAGTAATGATGTGATAGTGGTTACTCTTTATTCAGAAACAGAGAAGGGGTCAGTACTTTCAGCCTAGGTGGTCATTTCAGGTAAGTTACCAATCAGTCGTTAGGTTCAAATCTACATGTGATCAGGAAAACATTTTAGCCTTTTTGAGGGCAGCTGGACTGTACCACCTTATATAGTTTACTAAATGGATTCTATCAATTATTAATGAAACTTTTCTTTTTCTATGGGAATTTGTTTCCCTTGACCACAAATATATGATTGTGAGCTTTCTAATTTAATTAGTGTCTATTGGCACATAATTGATTGTCTGCTTTTACATGTAAAAGCGATGGTTTGAACAAAAAACAAACATTTCTCGCCGTGAATATGGCCTATGCTGCCGACACGGCGTAAAGCAACCACCAATCAATCAATCAATCAATCAACATGTGATCAGGTCAGGTGTTAGTCTCCTCATTTACAGGTCAACTGGCGGGCGGGACCCGAACCCTCAACCCTACCCGCTATCTCCTTTATCAGCGGTGTGGGTGGGGGAAATTAGATCAGTTTTCCGTTGATTGCGGCCAGGACGGTTGTGATGTTTGAACCAGGAGGAGGTTGGTCACATGACCATTTGCCAGGAAATTCAAAGTCTGGTTGGGTCGGGTCGGCGGGCCCTGGAGGTAGTCAGTGCAGTTACTTGGGTTAATCCGCTAGATGGTGTGTGCGGTGGCCGCCAGGTCAGTTCGGGTTCTTTAAGCTAGATGGCGCCACCTGTGTTGTGTTGTTTAGCTGGTTCTCCGCCCGTAAATTATCCATGTTACGAATAACATGCACAATTATATAAATGCAACAATCAACATCTCAACTATAGTGTCAAATTGTTGTAGAAACTACATCCAAACACCAATCAAATGGCATAACGGGTATAAACATAGCATTCAAAATATCAAAAAAATAGCAAAATCTTTGTAGACGCAACATTCAAAATGCCAACCAGAGGATAGAATTGTTGTAGACGCACCATTCAAAATCCAAACCAAAGACCCTGCTAAGCAGGCACATAATATCATCAATCTGTTAATATTTGACAAATCAAATCAGATCAACCATACTAATAATAAAGAAATCATATTTGAGAAAATATTGCGATATGTCAGCACACAAATAGATTTTCTGGTGCTTGCAAAACAGTGAACGTCAGAGACCAATCTTGTCCCGTAATAAGACAAGCTGAGAATGGGTTGACCTAAAAAAAAAAGGCGATGGCATTAGTAAAGGAGGTAGGCAGGTGTGCTTGCTTACTCCCGTGATGTTTGTCTAGTTTTGTAAATGTCCGTCCACTCTGCGGTGGCGCTACTAACGTGACATGTATGCTAAAACATCCCAATTAGCGAGTCAGTTCCCATCGTTGAATTAACTGTAAAAACAAACAAAAAAAACCGGTATCCGTGCATCATCTGGTCCGCTCCGACCGTGACATTTGGTGGCCTAAGGTTACTGTCAGTTTCTTAGCAGACGTCGGAACAACATCCATGTCTGTCTGACACATTGGCCCTTCAAGTTGTTCATATTCCATTGCGCCGATATTAAGTTGGTTGGTTGTTGGAGTTTTACGTCCTGGCAACATCTAAGGACTGCTACTGACTTGTGATAGTGCGCACCCACGGCGACTTTATAGTGCTACCCCCACTAGGAGACCAGGCTACCAGCACCATAACCTGATATCCCACTCAGTCACATTATCCGGACACTGAGCCAACCAGTCCTTACCGTGTCCTAATAATGCCGAGAGCCTGACTAGGAAGTGACAAGTACCAATTTGGTAAGTCATTAGTTTGTATTGACCAGGGTTCGAACCCGTGGGTTCGAATCCCACGATCTACCAAAACGGGAAGCGGATGCTCAACTCATTCGGCCATCCCATCTGGTCGCGCACTGTGACAAGTCGGTATTCATCCTGATATGACCTTAGATGTTGCTAGGATGTAAAACAACAACAAGCAAAGCAAGGCAAGCAAATCCATCATTTACCCACCACAGTGGTTAATGTGCCAAACAGCGGTTAACACTTGAGCACGTGACCCACTCAGGTGATGACACTCCGCGACCAGAGTGCTTGTTTTGTGTTGATTGATGCCTGTGCTGTGTGTGCAGCAGCGGCGGTATCTTTGAAGTCCTACCAGAGATTGCAGAACTAGTTTTGGGGGTGGGGATAAGGGTGTTTTAGGCAGGGACTCAGTGAGTGGCTGGTGGATGTCTGTTTGTTTCTTTATTACGATTTTCTGTCTGAGCAACATCATGACGAGTACCAACTTGTGAGACCAGACGGGATGGAGTGGCTGAAAGAGCTGAGTACCTGCTTCGCATGTGGTGAGTTTGATCCTTGGTCGAGTCAAACCAACGTCTTAAAATGAGTATCCTTGCTATGATCTAGCCTGGCGCTCATCATTACTAGAATAAGGCCAGAAGCACTGGAGTATGGAAGATTAATTCTGCATGATTGGAATTTCCCGTTCTTAAAATTGCATAGTCTGATGGTTTTGAGTTTCTCTCATTTTCTGAGATAAACATATCAGGTTGTTCATTATAATCTACCTTACTTTCGTTTGAAGTAACTTTTATTTTAAATCGCTAACATTTGAGATATTTGAAATGGAAACATGCTAAATTAATTTTGGCCAGCTTGCCAAAACTCTAACACCATAGGCTTCTGCAGTAACAGGTTCTATTAATTGACTCAGTATTCCCTTATATGTGACAACTGTTTAATAAGTGCACCATCATCTAAGTTAAATATGTAGAATGAAATCTAGATAATTGTTTTGGTTTTGAAAATGTTATGTTTTCATTGGTTGCCAATATGCAAGGTCAAAATAGAGGTCAATTCGCCACATGTGTGTTGGTGGTGGTGGTGTTGTAAGAAAGGGAATAGTATGCCTAGAGCGGTACTCGAACCCACACGTATGCCATTCCAGGTGCCCCTGGTGCAATCAACCTACCCATCACTACCTGTGCATATGGCTCCTCGCCTGCCTGTTGCATAGTCCAATGGTTATGAGTTTCTGTCATTTACTGAGATAAATATATTAAATTGATTGTTATAATCTACCTAATCTACTCCTTTGAAGAACTCTTTATTTTAAATGGTTAACTTTTAAATGGCAAACATGCAATGTTAATTTTGGTAAACACGCCAAAACTGACACGTTCTATTAAATCAACTCTGTATTCCCTTCTATATCTAAGTTAGATATTTAGAATCAAATCTAAGTGATTGAATTGGTTTTGAAAATTTGATGCTTCATCGGACTATGAAGCTTTAATAAATACCTGTATTAGTAACAAAAAAGAGTGCGCTGTCATGGTGGCTTGAAAGTGCTGCCTCTCTGGGGATAGTGCGCAACCCGAACCATGGCCGTATTGACGCTATTCACGCCACGGCCATCTTAAAACCAGACCGAGGCAAGGTATGCTTCTGCGTGGCGCCGCTCTACATTTGTGTATGGAAATTGCTGCGAATATTTTTTCGTCGACCAATGGCTCTCGAAATCACTCAAATTTGAAGGTATTCATTTTTTAAACCACCATATTCAGCTTTGCATACCTCGTTTCTATCCATTGGCCAATTTTCACGAAGATTGGGTGACCCTTGCATGGTGATTTTCCCATTCTTTAACTACAATGTGACTGTCAACTTCAAGTCTGCATAGTTATGGTGGTATAATGTAGAATGATAGCACTGTCAGCTTAGTTATCTGTGTAACACAGTTAAACAACTAGTCTTAGTAATTACAAATTAATAAAAGCTTTAAAAGGGTTAAAATATATTAAAAGAAAATATATATATATATGAAGAAAGTTATGGTATTTTGAAATATAAGAAAAGTTTGGCAACCAGGGTGAGCGACTTTGTTGACATTGTCTACTGAAATGCATCTGATCATCAGTAATCTTCATGAAAATTGACCAATAGATAGAAAAAAGGTATTCAAAAATGAATATGATAGTTTCAAAAGTGAATATCTTCAAATTTTACTCCTTTAATTTATGTAGTAGTTGTTACACATCGGCACACAGCAGTGTCTTATGGCCATTTCAAATATCCATGCGTACTCAGCTGATGCCGAATTAGGTCACGCGTGAATAGTGTGAATAGCCCACTCAGCCATATTATGCTAACATTGATGCAGCCAGTCTTTGTGTAAAGCCGAACACCAGGCAAAGTAATATTACAAGTATTAGCTTTGTAATTATTTGTTTGATCTCAGCCGGGGATTGAGAAGAGTACCGTCTGGTTGCGACAGATATAACTATTGAAGGATATGCTCATAAACTGTTGATGATGATTCGAACACAATTCTAAGTTGAAGCCCATAACCTGCTGATTGTAAAATGAAATATAAATTAAACTGAGAACCTCAAGGAAGAACACTTCCTAAATCATCTACCTGTAATTTCTGTGAAACCTCCTTATTGGAATTCCGATTCTAATCCCCAATGATGGTTAACAAATAAAAATAAAATCGTGTAGTGTACGCTGGCCTTGCATCACAATGACTTCAGCAGAGCTATGTGGGTTTGACTGACCACGTTGCCACAAAGCTTCCATCTATATGCGCTAGTTACCATCGCTTTGATCCTAGCTCAGCAATAAAATACACATTTACAATACACATAAAATACACAGGCTTTTATTACAGGGCCGGCTTCTGGTATAGGGAGGGCCCATTGCTTCAGTGTCAGTGCACAGCTCTGGTTATTGTGACCTGACGGCTGAACAAAAGGACATAAACAATGGACACTGTGTCCACCCACAGACCGCAGCACTGGGCGAATCAAAATCGATACAGCCATATAATCGCTGTGCCCAAGGGCATGTCTCTGTAACCTTTTCTGAAAGCAAAAAAATACAAAATCTTTCCGGAGATTTTCTGGTAATGAAATGAGATAACAGCAACATATTTGCTTAAAGTTGCAAAGTCCGTTTGGGTTTGAATTTCTGTCATTTTTGTGTGTGTCTGAGATAGATGTACTAAGCTGATTGTAATAATCTACCTTACTTTAGTTTGAAGTAACTTTTATTTTAAATGGAAAACTTTTGAGATATTTGAAATGTCAAATTAGTTTTGGTAAGCATGCCAAAACTCTGACACCATAGGCTTCTGCTGTAACAGGTTTAACAAAAAATAAATTGGTTCAGTATTCACTTATATGTGGCAAAACATGATTAATAAGTGCATCAGTATTTAAGTTAGATATGTAGAATCAGAGCTAGATAATTCAGTAACGTGAAAGCACAGTATATAAAGTGGTAATCAAGGGGTTTTATTATTTGAATGAATCATAGTATCTCATAGGTATATTGTCTTGTTCAGTCTATCTCATCATAATTTGTGTGGGCTACCAGGACACTCAACACTAGCCCTTTAGGCTTTTCAGATGGGAGGGTGGGTGGCTGAGAAAAGGCTCGGGCCGGCTCCACGTGGGGCTGCAATTATGCTAGGTGGCGTGGGAGTGCGGGGTTCGGTCTCTACCCGTAAAGCGGCGCCAGGGGAAAGCGTCGGCAGCGTGTTGGTCCTACGCTTTCACGCCCCAAATTTTCCATGTTCACTCAACATGAGGCAATTGCTTTGGTTTAGAAAATTAGATACTTCATCGGACCAGAGAGCGTGTATATAAACAGATGAGAGAGACAACTCCCATACTAGACCCTGTAACGGCTGCCGACTGTGGCGCTCCAAGTGGTGGTTGTTGAACAGTACATGACCCAGCTGTCAAACTCAAGGCATTGTCAATGGTCGTGTGCAATCTTCATCCAGAAAAAGTGAAATATCTCTAAAACTACACCACCTAGAAACAAACTGATTGGAATACACATAGAAAACATGTTTACCAACAAGATTATATTAAATTGATATGGTTAGGGTTCTGGATTTCTACTAATTTTGAATAAAATAAACGTTTTTCTCTGCACGTACTGCAAACTCAATGCATTGTCAATGGCAGTGAGCAATCTTCATACAGAAAACGTTAAATATCTCTAAAACCGCAACACCTAGAAACAAACTGATTGAAATACACATAGAAAACATGTTTACCAAAAACATTATATTAAATTGATAAGGTTAGGCTTCTGGATTTCTATTAATTTTGAATAAAAACAAATGTTTTGCATTGAGCGTACTGGCAAACTCATGGCTTGTTCAACACTAACCGCCAGGAACGCCACTGTAGCCTGTGTTACCGTTTTTCGCGGGAGTTGTCTCTCTCATCTGTTTATATACACGCTCTCTGATCGGACTATGCAGCTTTAATGAACATACATGCCGCAGGTATGTTTAATGAAATTTAAGGTTGCATAATCCCATAAAGCCATCAACTATTTTTTACCAAGACACTCACCTATGTTTGTTCCTACATATCCACCTTATATGCAGGTGCAGTTCTTAGACATATATTGCTGCAGATAAGGAATATTAAACCCAGCTAATAGAACCTGTCACTGCTGCAAATCCTGCAAATTCATGATGTTAAGCATTTCGGTGTGCACACCAAAATTAATTTGCGTGTTTTCACAACAAATATCTTTAAAACAATTTTAACATTTTCAATAAAAGTTTCTTTACAGTATTTAATTTGTTATATTTATTTTTAATATATGGCAGAAACATAAAGCCATCGGCTTAGGCAACTATACTGTTTTCTATTGAACAATCACTCAAAACAAGTGCATTGCTCACTGAACACAGAGATCTTTGGATGGGCTGTTTCGATTGATCTAATTTAAACCAACCAGAGCAGCATGCAATTTCAGGACTGGACATGAACTACCCCAGGGGAATGTACAGTTCGATCCGATTCGCATCTGTGACGGCTGTTCTGATAATATATGACATCTACCAGACACCATTGGCACCATAATAGGAGGGGACTTAATGGACCGACTGGCCTGTCGATTGAAAGTTCTCTGAGCTGCTCCTGACTTTGAAACCTACGATGAACTACTCTGTGTGTGTTATATGTACTTTGTGGTGGTAGTGTAGGGAAGGGACAGATAAGTGTTCACACTTCCTGTCTACCATTCGCTATTTCGAAGGGATTATCAGAAAATATTCAGCAGAAACCCCAATGTCATCAAAACTAAATCGACAAGACATGAATGTATGGCAAGTTCAGTACATAGCAATTACACACAGCTCATGCCAAGTCTAAGCCACAGAAACTAAGCATACCCACATCACACTTGTCTCTACTCATCCTGTCGCAACCGGCATTACTAGGATGAGGCAAGGACTGGTTAGTATTGTGCCCTATTATAATAACGCTGAACACCAAACTAGATAGCCACAGGCATCAGTTTAGTAAATCTTATGGTTCGACTCGGCCGCCAGGGATTGATCCCGTGAATTCCTGCACGGGACGCGGGCGCTCTAACCACTCAGGCATTCCGCTTGGCATTGTCATAGAGGAGGGTATTTTTCTTGCAAATGGGAAACATTGTGCCCAGAGTGGGATTCGAACCCACAATTCTACCATTCTGGAGCTAGAATCCTAACCATTAACCTATCTATGCTCGTTAATGCAATCACCCTACCCATGCCTACTTGTGTATGTGGATTTCATCTGGAGAGGTCAGTGCAGCTCACTACACTCGTTCCCCTGGAATTGTGAATTCCATATTCAGATGGCGCCCTTATAATGCATACATATGTAGGGATGGTTAAACACCATACAGAATACCATATCCTGGTCACAATCCCCTATGTTATTGAGAAATCTTTGGTAAATGGGGTAAAATTGCACATAGAGTGGGATTCGAACCCACACTTTTATCATTCCGGGTCTAGCGTACTAAGCATTAGTCTCTCTATGCTCCACGATGTTATCAACCTCCCCACACCTAGCTGTGTATGTGGCATTTCACCTGGGTGCACCTCATTACACTATTTCTTTGGGAGGGGGGGGGATAAATGGATGTTATTCATATATATCTTTGTCAGTGCCTTAGCACTGGTCTTCTAACCATAAGTGTTACAGGTATAGACAGGTATATATGTATTGACACAATTCTCTTTACGTGGTTTATCACTATTGATGGTATAGAAGGTTGTTGTCTGGTAGTATCTATGGCTGCAGGTTGAGTGATGCCCTGCGTGGAGGCTGAATGGTCATACAGATATTGTTTTGATGAATGTTTTCGTCTTCGGAAAAATTCTTTTTGTCAGCGCCGATCCACTAGTCGCCCTGCTATATTAGGATGCTACCATGAATGACTGAGTAGAGAACACATTTAGCAGATGAAGTGGACGAGGTGGCCTTCCCAGATACTGAAGCTGGGACCCTGCAGGCCACTAACCAGGCTCCCTGCTTTGCTGGGGGAGGAGGGGGTGGGGTGGTGGTTAAAGCACACTGCATCAATCCAGAACACTGATGCAGTGTAGATGCCAGACACAAGGGGCATACACAGTGGTAGCTTAGGCTGTGCATCCAAAGACTCCCTTGTGACATGTTCCCGGGTTCTGTGTTTGCTTGTGACCTTGTGACTTGCCCCACAGACAATGAACATGTTCATTCTCTATGTTCCCAGTCAGTACGTCACATGTTCTGTATGTACACAAGGCCATATGGTCCCTGGGTCCAACCTATAGGAGTGGCCACTCAGCAAACCACAGGTTCATTGTCTGTCTGGCAGATCATAAGGTCACAAGGGAACACAAAACAAGATGTAAGATGGCTAAAGCTCAAATCTGTGGTTGTGTAGGCAGGCTATAGTGAAATCAATACAGACAAAGAGAAAGTAAGATTATAAAGTGTAAAGAAGTAGAGAGAGTCAAGCCCTCTGGTTTATTATTTATATGGTTACATGGGTTCATTGTAGAGTATCACCCCACCCCTTTCCCCCAATGGGAAACAAACATTCTTGGCCCTACCAATAGGGATCCAACATCCCTGGTCCCCATGGACACCAGTGGTCTGCCCACCACCACCAAGCTGTATGGCCCTTGAGTGTGGTGATCACTATCCCAGCAGAGGGGGAGGAGGTAGGCCCTGAGTGCCCTCACACCCAGACCTGCCAACACCATGTCTATTTATATCCCACTCAGGCACCACCAGCCCTTACATATATATATACATACATGCGCCTGGGTCAAGTAATATAACTGATAAGTAATAGAACATTTGCATTCCCCCTATGCCGTAAGTCAGAATATTTTACAAAGCGAACAGCCTATGGATACACTTTTTAATTTTTTAATTTTTTTTATTTGACGAGGTATTTACTCTGCCAATAACGTATAAGCTACCGTCAGGGTCCTTGTTTTCAATGCTGGATGGCTGTGGTGCTGTCTTGATCTGTTCCTTTGCCCAGGAGTGTTTACCTGTGTCTGCTCAGGTCAGCGTTCTGTAATTTTGGTTGTTAGTAATAGCCTATGTTAGTTTTTTGTAATTTTCCAGTTTTTTTGTCTAGTCTGAGTATGATACCTTAGCCTACTATGTACATCTACTTGGGTGACATGCAGGCTTGTGGGCAAGGATCCCATTCCACTTAGATTTTTGTATTTGTTACAGCATCCTTTCACCTAAACCCTGTCCTTAGATAGTGCACTCATGTGCTAGAACACACTCGGACCCTTTAGGACTGCGGCCAGGTGGGATGGCTGTGTTGCTTCCCTAGCCATTTTGTATTTCAGGGTGGATCAGTTTCATGACCGTAGCCTGTCCATTTCTGTGTTGGTTTGTGCCATTACACATACCTACGTGGACTGCGCCATGTGGTGATAGCTTTCCTGATTTCCTTTATACTTAGGAGGGCTAATTTTCCTATTTTTTCTGTTTAGTGCCTACCACTTTTCCTGGCCTGTCTTTTGCTTTCTGTACCAGTACACAACAAGCATTGACTGCGCTCAGGGGCAGGTGCGATTTTGTTGTGTCAGTAAGTAATTGTTTTCTTTAGGAAATTTTTGTAGTGGTCAGGGTTATGGATTGCCCGTAATTTTACGTTTTGTTTATTCCAGGCACGTGCTGCCATGCCGTACAGAGAGTAGTCAGTATGTATGGTGCACTGATGGAACAGCAGTGAGCAGTGCTGCCTGCATGCAGGGTAAGTGTGGGTGGGGACGGGGAGAGGTTATTTGGATAATAATTAGGACAGGGTGTGGGTGACCAAAGTCAGCACTCATAGTTGGGGGCGTCACTGGCTGGGAGGTTTAGTTAACACACATATAGGAAGTGGTCTTTTATCTAATGTGAAATATTTGCCAGGGCAATGTCACTGCAATCTATATTAGAAGCAAATTTACGGCTAGAATCATACCAGGGCTTGTCATCAAAAGGCATAGGTGCAAAATGACTTTTGAGAATATGGCCTGGGGGGTCGTTAAATTTGCATAGTCCGATGGCTTTGAGTTTATGTCATTTTCTGAGATAAATACATTAAATTGATCACTATAAGCTACTTTACTTTAGATTGAAGTAACTTTTAATTTAAATGGCTAACTTTGGAGATATTTGAAGTGACAACATGGCAAATTAATTTTGGCAAGCACGCCAAAACTCTGATGCCCTAGGCTTATACAGTAACAGGTTTAAAAAAATAAATAAATTGACCCCCCATGCCCTTCTATGGGACAACAAATGCATAATAATTGTACCAGTATCTAAGATAAATATGTAGAATCAAATCTAGATCAGTGTTTTGGTTTTGAAAATTTGATGCTTCATCGGACTATGCAACTTTAAGCAAACAAACAAACTAACATGGGTTGACCCGGCCAGTGGGTTCGAATCCCACGACCTACCAAAAATCAACAGATATAATATATTAGTAGTGGTGTTGGATAGTGGTGGTAGCGGCGAAAGTATAAGTGCGATAGGTTCAGACTATGAAAGTACTGTTGTTGTTTTATTGTTATTTATGTTGTTGTTGTTTTGTTGTTGTAATTTGTTGTTGTTTTGTTGTTGCTTTGACAGATGGCAACAGCTAGTGGCGGAGAGCTGTCTCGTCTGGTGGTTATGATTCGGAGTAGATGCCCCCCCAAGATGGCGATTTGCGAGAGGCAGATTGGCAAACAAGCCATAACAATAGGCAACTGATAAGCGACTAACAGGTTGGAGCGGTATTCGCCGCTTCGTGGCCTCTCCCTGATAAGCTCCTAACTACTGCCTTCCATGTGAGCATGACATAGAACTCTCACAATACTTGTTTAAGAGTAAGGTTTACTAAACAATAAAAATAGCAGACTCGGCCAATGTAAAAGCCAATCATAGGAGTCAACATAATGTGTGCTATGTATATACATTATGTTAATAATAATATTGAAATGATTAATATTGATTTTTCAGCTGGGTTGAGCTAGCTGTTAATGACAATTCCAGACTACCAGACGGGATGGCCGAATTAGTTGAGCGTCCGTCTTTAGCCGTTTTGGTAGATCGTGGGGTTCGAACCCTAGTTGAGTCAAACCAATGACTTAAAAATCGATACTTGTCACTTCCTAGCCTGGTGCTCGGCATTATTAGGATAGGGCAAGGACTGATTGGCTCAGTGTCAGGATAATGTGTCTGAGTGGGATATCAGGGCATGGTGGTGGCGGTCTGGTGTCCCAGTGGGGGCAGCACTATAACGGTTCTCAACTAATTCAGGCATCCCGCATCCCGTCCGTTGGGGTATATCAATGACTTATACACTCTAATGGTGTATATTTAAAGATTGTTCAGGTTTTGAATTGTGTCACACATAACTTAAAATATCACTCAGAACGATACTTGTCTGACATAACATCGTGTTGTCTCATTAGTCAGGAAAGCTAGTTCACTTCCATACAGCGTCATTTCTTGTAGGCAATCAATAAGGGCCCCCCCCTCCTGCCGCTAGTTATGAATCTAAGTTACACTCAACACTCCCGAGACCTTGCTTAATATGGGGGTTCCCATTATAGGGTATTGGTCATACTTTACTGCTTACCCTTAACATAAATGGTAAAGGCTATCTCACCATGCTACTGCTAGTGTCACCTAAATATCTGCGGAGCGGGACATAGCTCAGGCGGTAGAGTGTCCACCTGTGAAGGTGTGGGTCATCCGATCGATCCTGCTCAGTGGACACATTTGAAATTTGGGATATTTTCCATTCCAACCAGTGGTCCACAACTGGTTCATCAAAGGTTGTGGTATGTCCTGTGGGAAAGTGCATATAAAAGACCCTTTGCTGCTTATCAGAAAGAATAGCCTATGTGGCGGCATCGGGTTTCCTCCAAAGAAATATGTATGAATGACCATATGTTTGATATCCAATAGCCAATGATTAAAATCAATGTGCTCTAGAGGCTTTGTTAAATAAAACGAACTTTTCTTCCTAAATATTTGCATATTGCTACAGTGGAATTAGCCAAACTCTGTTGTCTAAATACATCATTTATCCTCAGCTTCTTTGTAAAATCTCACTGGGCTTCCAAGCTTTGACATCCCTATGTGTATATATATCCTGTTGTTGTTAGTATAATTTATTCATTGAATAAATTATTATGTCAGGGCCATGACACTGCTCTTCCAGAAATGTGACTATACAGTTATTTAAGATATATATGTAGTCTGATATTGTCATCAGCAATTGAGCTAAAATCAAAATATTATTCATTTCAAGATGGTGGAGTTTGAAAATTTACACCTGAGATAGTAATCATATGGTGCTGTATAAATTAACAATGAGCTAAAGTTGGGTGTGATTGAAGTATGCAAATGGCAGAATCTGCTGTGGGCATGCGTGCAAATGAAGTGTGAGGTTGAACATGCTGGGGTGGGTTGTGGGAAGTGGCATGGCTGGGTTAAAGTCTTGGTGTATGGGTATTGATTAGATCAGTCAGTTATGGAGTGGTTAAGTGTATGGTTTCCCTTCCAAAGTTTGCATACCTGCAGTATGAATTGCTTAAGTGCCACAATGTTGGGGATTCGGCTTTTGAGATGCAGTGTTAATAGAATGTTTAAAAGAAATTCTGATAGAGTGTGATAAGGTGCATGCTTGTGCTTATAAGGTTGTTAGTAATTTCATTCAGCTCTTAATTATTTCCACACATTTATATCAAGGATACATGGCCAAGGGTTCAGCGATAGTTGTTGTACACATGTCTGAAAGGGTTCCCAACCACATTTATGTGCAATGATCACAGAAATCTGGCAGCACCCTATTTCTTAAATATATAGCATTTATTTTCTACGGCCTGATCAATATTTCAATTCATATGTCTTCTTCTTCTTCTTCTTCTTCACCCATTGAGGCATCAGCGCCCACCCACACAAACACCTCCTCAGCCGTGTCATAGATGAACGTGTCGCCTACGGCCCAACTTTGGGCAGAGGCCACGAACAAGGGCTCTCCAGTTTTCCCGGTCCTGGGCCTTGAGTTTCTTTTTTCTGATTCTGTAACATTGTTCTTTTTTCCGAGGTGGGGTTGTTGGCCCCACGCCCAACCCCCAACCTGGAGGACAAGTTGCTGCTCTTAGTCTGTCCTCTACCATGAGTCAGTGGGCTAGCCCCCACCGGTATAGCTCTCATGGTCACGGAGGCACACAAGCCTCCCCACCACGACAAGGTAGCAACACATTGGGGGGAATTCATTAGTGCGTATATATATATATATATACTGTATAACCCATTATGAGAGTATAATAAGCCAGAATATTGCATCTAGTCCCTAGCCTCCTCAGTCATCGGCTGGTTAACTCTATCCATTAGGTCATCTACAGATACAACCTCCGCTGTCCAGGTGACACCACCTACTCGCCCACGCATCAGCGATGATTACACTCACTCACTGTACTGCTGAAAAACTATGTATATTATACCGCCATATATTTCTAATTATATATCGCCTAATCAATCTATTTTGGATACAGACTGTAAGTATTAAGAACACTTAAACGAAAAATTCCGCTAAAGAATATAAACTTCCTTAAAGGTTGTGTGGACATCGTCAGAAAGTTGTTAGATTGGGTGACAATCACCATCACCACCACCACCACCATCACCGCCACCATCACCATCACCACCACCATCACCATCACCCAACATATACAAGGTACCACTTGTCTGTAATAGATAACCTGTTTTAGCCGGGTGTTTGAGGCTACACACAATTTAATACCAAAGCCCCTACGTGAATTCAATGTCACCAAATACTTTCATTGTGGTAACCGCAGCCCTTACTTTGAGCATTTTATAGTTGCATAGTCCGATACTTTTGAGTTTCTGTAATTCTTTTACTTAAATATAATAAAGTTGCATATTCCGATAGTTTTGAGTTATTACCATTTTTCTGAGATAAATATATTGAATTGATTATTATAACCTACCTTACTTTAGTTTGAAGTAACTTTAATTTTAAATGGCTAGGTTTTCAGATATTTGAAGTGTAAACATGTACAATTAGTTTTGGCAAGCATGCTAACACTCTGACACCATAGGCTTCTACAGTAACAGCTTCTATTAAATTGATCCGGTATCCCCGTCTATGTGGCAACACATGCTTGATAAGTGCATCAGTATGTAAGTTTGATATGCCAAATCAAATCTAGCTCAATGTTTTGGCTTTGTAAATTTAATGCTTCATCGGACTACGCATTTGTAAATTGTTTGCTGTGATCTGCCTTACTTTAGCTTGAAGTAATTTCAAATTTGAATGGCTACCTTTTGAAATATTTGACGTGCAAACATCCCAATTTAATTTTGGCAAGCATGCTAAAACTCTGAGAATATATAGCCTTATGCAGTGACATGTTTGATTAAATAGACTCAGTATTCCCCGTCGATGCTTAATAAGTGCATCAATATCTAAGTGAGATATGTAGAATCAAATCCAGCTGAGTGTTTTGGTTTTGAAAATTTGATGTTCATCGGACTATGCAGCTTTAAATTAATTGCTATAATCTACCTTTCTTCAGTTTGAAGTAACTTAAATTACTGAATGGCTAAGCCAAATTAATTTTGGCAAGCATACCAACACTCTGACACCACCAGTTTATGCAGTGACAATTTCTACTAAATTGACCCAGTAGCCCCCACCTATGTGGCAACACATGAGTAATAAGTGCATCGATATCTAAGTCAGACATGTAGAATCAAATCTAGATAATTGTTTTGGTTTTGAGCATTTGATGCTTCATCGGCCTATGCAGCTTTAACGTCGATTTTTATTTGTTAGCAGGGATAGTCGGTAGATTGTTTACTACAAGACGTAATGCAGACACCCTTTTGCAATGCACCCTTTTAATTATGTGACAATTAAAAGAGGGCGCCACTTAAGTGTGCATAGATCAGGAAAGAAACTGTCATTAGCAACACAAAGCTGACACCTATGGGGCCGACCTGGCTTGTAATAAAACCGTCTCAGCGTTCACTGCTCATTTGATGCTTTTTTAATTGAGAAATGAAGCCCTATTCATCGTGACATGTAAATAAAAGATTCACCCCTACCCAGAGGAAAACAAAATGGCGGCGAATGGAAGCTCTCGATTTGACTTTGATTCAACAAATTTATGAATCTATATGATGACTTAAAGTTGCATAGTCCGATGGGTTAGAGTTTATGTCATTTTTTCTAGATTAATATATTAATTTGATTATTATAATCTGCCTTACTTTGGCTTGAAGTTACTTTTATTTTAAATGGCTAACTTTTGAGATATTTGAAGCGTGAACATGTCAAATTAGTTTTGGCAAGCATGCAAATACTCTGACAACATAGGCTTCAACAGTAACAGGTTCTTGACTCAATATTCCCTTCTATGGGGCAAGAAATGCTTAATAAGTGCATTACTATCCAAGTTAGATATTAAATCTAGATAATTGCTTTGGCTTTGAAATGTTGATGCTTCATCGGACTATGCAGCGTTAAAATTAAATTATTCGCACCAAAAGTAGCAGGCTGCGATAAATACATATTTCAATAATATGTTTAGCATATTAGATTGCAGAATCATGTGGTTATTTCCAAAACGCGGCTTTCTGACACTTTTTCTAATGGGTTATTTAGAAGCCCCGCCACACAGACAGTGCTGCACAGGTAACTGCGTGACATATATGTATCTACTTGATACCGATTTGTCTTTGGTAACAGAACATTCACATGTTCTATGATTTGAATTCCAGTGACTCTATGCACGTTTGGTTGGTAATTGAGTATAATTCGCTTCACTCGGCTCGGAACAGAAACAGTAGTCAGGAACAGTAAGAAAGGAGAAACACAGTCAGTAAACCTTTGTAGAGTTTAATAATGGAGAACATATCGGGACCTGGCGAGCAGGCTATCAGCGGGTGGCATAGACCCTACATCATTATCGGTGATCGTTTCAACATTCTGGTAGAGTCATTCAGGAAGCAGCATCGAAGACAGGCAGGAGACGTCAGCGCTCACCCAATAAGAGTGAGAGCGCTGAGGGAGCTTCAGTTACATGTGAGTTCGTCAAGTAGGATCTGACAGCTCTTCCTTTCCACGTGCCGGCCTGGAGTAGGTCAACATGCGCAAGGCCAGCGCGGTGACACGCCTGAGCCGCTCCTCTTCGAAGACTATGAAGGGTTACGCTGGAGCACTGGAGCTGAAGCGAAGCGGCCTTGCAGAGGATTGCAGTTAATGATTTCACAGTCAATGGATCACCGGATGGCAACATGAATGCAGGATCATCAGGTGTATGTCTTTAACAGATAGGATGTAGGCATTCCAAGCAGTGCCAGGGCAACAGGGCGAATCAGGAATGTTTGGAAGGCGGAAGACTAGAGGTGGGAATGTAGCAGGGCGGGTTTTAGTAGATCTGAGAGAGACATATAGCACTGATCGATACTTTTTTATATCCTTAAATCTTAGGGTATGCATAGAGGAATGGGAGGAGAGCAACAGATTACTTTGCCGTATCAAAGTCAAATATGCAATTAATAATGCTGCAATGGCCGCTAGCGGAGGGGCTGGAGAAAACATCAATGATCGTATTACATTCTTCAGTGAATCAGGGGTTAACACTACTGCTTTGTGTACCTTATGCTTAGAGAACTTAACGATTGCCTTCTTCATTACTGTTAACTCATGCGGCTTGAACATATTCTCATTACCGTCAAAAGAACTTAACCATATTTTCACAGAACTAAAGTAGTTAAGTACCGCGCCAGGCGAGCGAAGGACTGATGCCAGAAACATTAGGAACGATAACAGGTCATATGTTGATGGGAAACGTGGAGAAACCCCGTATTCTGTGCAGAACTGCATGTACCGACTCAGATGAACCGACTTGTTTTGCCATGTACGCGTAGCGAGTCCAGCTTTATATAGGTTCATCAATCTATCATGATGCTTCAGCGTGTATCCTGGAAGATAGGAGCAAAACAGTACTATCTTCCAGGACAGAATATTCACAATGCAAAATCAAGGATCTCTAGGTTCAGAATCATGATTACCTCAGACAAATTCCGTTCCTTACACATTTTTATTGCTTTCAGTTTTAACAGCAACGAGTCAAATGACCGACTTAGGGCATCTGCAAGCACTAGCTCTTTACCCAATTTATGGCGAATCTCAAGCTGGAAGTTATTACGGGCTGCAAGCAACCAAAGCTGCCTGGCACATGCACACAATATGCTATCTTTACCTTTGCCTGAGGATAACACCTGCTGCGACGCTAGATTATCAGTATTGACAATAATCAGAGAGCTAGAGGGAACAGGGGGCATGAGAGCCAACACAGCATGTACTAGGTTCAGCGCCTCCAACTGGGTAATTGAGAGACCTAAGTCCAAAACCTTATCCGTAAACTTGGCCGAGAAGAACGCTACCGAGGAGAAAGCTCCCCCCCCCCGTCAGCGTCGCATCACATTCAATCACCCAGGGAACCCTAGGCGCAGACGGAAGCAAGAGCTTTGAATTGAAAGTACTAGCAAACTTTTCAAACCAATCAAGGTCCAACAAAACATCGGAATCAAACTCATGCATCCCGATAAACGGGCACAACCTCAGCGCTGCCAGAATCCTGTTTGTGAACCTGGCTGCAGGCTTGACACATTTCGAAATATGCTGAAGCTTCCCTACGATACTTTGAAATTGCTTTCTTGATGCTAGCTTTTTCCTTTTCCATGCCATACACTCATCAACCACCGCTTCCAATTTCTCCTTCGGAATAGAAACTGACATTTCTAGGACATCAACTAGAAAACCTAGCCAAATCAAGGATGTAACGGGCGGCGAGCACTTATTCAATGCTAGCTCTAGACCAAGCAACTTCGTTAACTCCAGAAACCTGGCATACGCCTCACTTGCTTTCTCCTGCGAACTTTCGAGCCCTACGAAATCATCCAAATAACACAATACAAAATAACCTTCCTTCCTTAGCAGCCACACAATCGCACGGGTAGTTCTAGCACACGCTAAGGCCGACGTCCTACATCCGAAAGGCGGGGCAATATCAACGAAGAACTCGCTATTCAGAGAAAGTCCTAATAACGGAGCCGATAAGGGACAGATCCGTAACTGGCGATACGCTCTAGCCAAGTCAGCCGACCAAAGCCAAGACGATGAACCCAAGATCGTCAAACGATCTGTAAGAGTTGCTATTGAGGGAAGCGAAAAGTTAAACTGCCTACCTTGGTAAAACCCTTTCACTATTCCTGCGTTTACACTCTCACCGAGCGGGAAACTCAAATCCATGATCACTCTCCTTGTAATAGAACCCTTCTTTGGCCTAGTCATCAAGGGACTTATCTGGAACCACGGATGAAAAGGAACATTCTGAAAGGGACCTAATAATGCGCCCATTTCACGCTCTTTACATATATAGGCACAGATATGCGGTTCAGAACTCGCTAACCGTGTATGATTAATCAAAGTAGGTACTGGAATTGCCACAGACGTATAGTCCAGCGGCCACCCAAACTCTAGATGATCTATCAGCAACGTATCAGGATAATCGACAAGCAGATTCTTCCACGCAGTAATATTCAAACCTGACTGAATTGGGATACGGGCTTGAAGATAATTTGGCAAAGCTGTATCTCTCACTGCCGCATATATCTTACAGTAGGAGCTACTCTCTGTTTCACTTGTATTCGAAATAAACGGCCAAAACTTATCAAGAGCTATCCTAAACATTACTGGAGAAGGCGGGGGAACAAAAACATCATCATTACTGATCAACCAACAATCTGAATCGAACCAGTCAAACATAACTTCCGGCAAAGGAATATCTAACGACATACTTTGTGCGTACTGAACAGCTGACTCTCCTTCACAGGGCAATAGGTCATGTTTACTATGACCTACAGAAGACAAGGCACTTATCGGTAGCGCCTCACATTCCGGCACACAAATAGCCTCTACCGGCTTACTCGCGGCGCCATGATTACATGCAACAGTGGTATTATTATCAACATCAACATGTATCGAACAAAGAGCTCTATGTTCAGAAGGCGCATTTGCCTCTCTATTCATATCAGAATTAATTGGATGACTTAACGGTTGATTCAAAAGGGGAATGGCTAGCTTATTAGCATTAGCTAATGCTGTTACTCTATCACTATCAAATACTGGCAGGACCACATGCAAATTGTTAACTCGTACATCAGTATGCTTAGAAGCTGCTGCGACACCATCAGTTTCCAGCGCACTTACTGTTTTAACCTCCTCCGACACTGGCTTTCTATCAAGAAAACCTCTTTTCTTGAGACAGTCTTGCTCCTTATGCACAAGAACACGTTTAAAACCGGTACGCGCACCACGCGCAGATATGCTGAAGCCGAGCAGGATGGACCCCATGCGACTGCTCAAAACCACAGTCCTTCCCCCAGTTCCATTTCCAGCATGCCTTTCCATCCCTTTCTTTGCTATACTCTTCCCGAGAATTAATGGGGGCCTGCGCCAATTGTACCGGCGGTACCAACACTGTAGCTGAAACCTGTGACTGCTGACGAGCCGGCGCTTGAACATAGACTGCCTTTTGCTGTGCTAATTTCATGGCGTCAGAACACATATCTCTCTGAAGGTCTTTAATCTTATCTTCATCCAACAGGCCATGCCTGAAACGGCCATTCTCAGCAAGCTGAAAAACCCGTTCCGACCACCGGCGGCAGGTCGGCCATTCCCAAATAACCGCCATCCTAGCCAACTCTTCCTCATGCCTCAAAAGAGGTGGCCACCACTCATCTGGGAAAGACGGTTCCACCGCCAACTGTCGTAAGGCCAAAAAATACTCAGCCCACGTTGCTTCACCCGAAGAAATTTGCCTGAAACTATCGCCTCTGGTAATGAATAAATGAGGAAGCAATTTCGTACCTTTTGCCTTCCGCAATGCTGGAGTTGCATGAACCAACTCCTCCAACCTCGGCTCAGCCAAGCGACGTGGCCTCGGAGGAGGAGCCGGAGACCGGTCTACCACGGGGGGCATTTCCCGCCGGTGTCTGGACCTGGAACGACGCCCCCTCACTTCTCTCGGGAAAATTTCAGGTGACACTGAACTCTCCGACACTCTCCTCACTGCTCGGCGCGGCGTTACAGACACCGCCCTGCGCCTCACGGTGTCATGAAGCGGCGAAATATGCCTAGGCAGTGCATGCCGACCCAAACTCCCCGAACGCGCCGGTGACCTTGACTCCAATGCTTCAAGCCTGGCCGCAAAGTCAGTATCTCTATCTTTCACAACCTTCCTAAGCCTTACCAGCTCTTCCTTCTCGGACTCTCTCACTACCTGTGAGACCGAGTCACTATCCGATAGCTGAGAGGAGGAGGACATAGCATGCGCCACCGCCACCGAGCTTCTACTTGACAGGGAGCGCCCACCCCTTCCCGAACGAGAAAGCTGTGACAGCGGCGGGCGACCCCGTCGCTTCTTGACAGGCGGCATATCAGGTAAGGCGGGAACTCTGATGAAGCGAAGTGAGCAGAACGAGGTCGAAGGACCAAGTGACAGTCAGAGGCGGAAGTAGAGAGCGAGGAAAACAGAGGGCATTCTTGCCTCGTTCAGCAAATTAGACATGTTAGCCTCCGCCAACATGCTCGTTGACTAGTCAACATAGATAATTTACGAGAGCGGACGCTGGCACTATTTTTCATGGGCTACTTACCTACAGTGCACTACTTTCGGCATATGACGATCTGGTTTCTTCACTCTCCCGCCTTCACCTGGTCGTGCCAGTCGCTTCACCCACCCACCCACCCGATGCTAGAGGGTTGAGGGCTGCTGGTTCTTGGTTAAGTCTCCTCATCTCCACTATTCTCCTTTCTCCTCAACTAGATTGTTTTCCTTCAGTACTACATTTAAGTTGTCCTGGCACTAATGATCCTGTTATTCCTTACTTATCCTGATGCCACTTATACCTGGTCATATCAACAGTTATTGCACTGTTCACGATACTTGTTATACCTACTTGTTATACCTACACTGTGACATGCCTCATGATACGATACCCGATCACGATCATGTACTCCACACGCTCGACCTGCCTGCAGGTTATGTACTCCAAAATCTTTTTTTTTTATAAATCACTTACTCTTTCGCTCTTGTTTGTCCGAGTGCGTAAATTATAACAACACTATAATGAAGAAGTTGATAAAATAGTCAACCAGAGAAAAGATTTTGTCTTGGATAAGGACGATGGTACTTCACATAGCGAATGCCAAACCGAATCTACATCAATGTAAAATGTTGTCTGCTCGAGTCACAGATAGCAGTTATAAATGGCCGACAGGGGACTGGATAATTGTTCTGGTAAGTGCATTAGTGGACAGATTAGTGTGTTTTTTAATCCTCGGCCCCTTCTCCTGTCGTGGTGTTATTTGTTCTCGGACTCCCATTAAATTCTCCATAAATCCCGCGCCTAACCGACATTCTTGCGACCCACTTAATGTTTCACTTCGAGGCTTTTGACATACCAAGTTGGCGAGGCCTTGTATATTTGAAGACATCGGCGGTTTATTAAATAAACATGTAGATGACACAATTCAAAACCGGACCAGTTACGGTTAAGGGAAAGAAATATCCACACAATTCAGTTCGTAATATTTCTGGGGAAACAAATACATTAAAAAAAATCACCCCACCTGCCAAAATATAGAGCCAGAGAATACATGTGTCTTTTTAACCTCTTTTATTGCAATATAATTCACAACACGACAAGGAACTACAAGTATCAATCAATCAATAGTTCCGTCCTCTAGTCGAGGGTTGGATGCAATGGTTCTCCACTTGTCCCGATGGTGTGCTGTTCTGATAGACTGTGAATAATTCAAGCCTGTCCACTGTGAAATATTTGTAAACCATGATGTTCTTGGTCTCCCTCTCCCTCTGCTGCCATTCACCTTCCCTTCCAACAATGTACGGTATATTGAACTCTGACGAATGATGTGGCCAAAATAAATAAGTTTCTTTGTCTGTATAGTGGCAAACAAGCTTTTCTTATTTTAAATTTTTCTGAGAACTTCTTTGTTGGTGATCTTCTTTGTCCATGATATTTTCATCATCCTTCGATAAGTCCACATCTCAAATGCTGCTAAACGTTTGTACATTTTCTTAGAGATTGTCCATGTCTCAGCCCCATACATTAGAGTAGACCACACATAACACTGAAGAATACGCTTCCTTGTTTGTATTAAATATCTTAACTACAAGTATGGAGAATTGATTTATCAAATAATTAGTGTAGAAGTCATTCAGATCAATAGTCAATTGATCAGCAGGTTCAGAGTTCGAAGCCGGACTCCCTGGCACTGAACCCTACCATCTGATAGACGGATGAGTGTAGGGATGGGTAGGCGGCCAAGAAAAGGTCTACAGGTGGCAATGGTTCGGCATCTGGTTGTGAAGTGCTGGAGGCGGCTGTAGAGCTACCGGAAGTGACGTTAGGAGTTCATCGAGTACTTGCCAGGGCAGCTGGTGGATGGTGAAGGTGCCGCCATCTAGCGTGCAGTGGTGGAGGGAACCAAAGGGGGCAATACGATCCATCCCTTGGCACATGTGAATTACCCATGATGCCGAAGCAACATTCGAATTAATCCCAAGATCGTGCAAACTATGAATTTGTCATTTATGAGGAGGGTTTTCTATATTTCACTATATTTGTTGTACAGATGATGATTACGTGACATTTCGGATAAAACATTTGAATTCATGAAACTGTTCATGTTGTTAAATTGATATACCCAAATATACCGTCAACTATTTAGCAGGGAATTAGAAATTGTATTCCCAATATCAAGATATTTGAGGTGGGGGCGTATTTTTTTTTTTTACTTTTGGTCCATTAGTTGTTTAAGCAGGGGAAATTTCAGTCATAGATGACTGGTCTTCCTCATTCCACTGCTGGTCGATAGAAAGCCCGAGCCTACACTTTTACCGACCCAAGGGATTTTTAACCTCCCACACCACATAGACATGGTATGAGAGCAACCGGCCTTTGATGACGCTGTAAGTTATACACAGCGGTGGAAATCCAAATCGTTCATTTGGCAGATTGCCAACTCTCAGAATCTGAGAACCCAGTAGGAGCCAATATATTTTCACAGACTAGCAGTGGCCAAGCGCAATCATTGTTAGTGTCGTTGGCGACTGACACAACCTCTTGTCAACATCCGGTGCAGGTGAGGAGGGCCGCAGATGGCACCACCGGTACAGTGTTGAGTCTTAGAGAGCATAACAATATAATAATAATTCCCTTATGTATCTTTATGCTTGCATAATGTGTTATACATCATATGTATATATATATATATATATATATATATATATATACATATACATATATATACTCTTTCACTACAGTTTCTTTGTTACCAGCTCAGTAATAAAACACACATCTGCATAATGTTATTACTGTGATGAGGTTATGGTTCAAGTCCCAATCACATGGAAATAAAACACAGCGTTGGCTACTTTATATATGCAGCAACCAACAAAACAACAACTACTGCATTTCCCCTCTCCCCCCATCCCCTCCAACCCCCTCCCCAATCCATAGGCCGGGACACCATTTGTGGTATCAACTTGGATCCGGCCATCTCATATCTAGAAACAAACCGGTATCACTTTACAACCCCTTTTCCCAATACATAATTCCCTGCCCTCCAAATTTATTGGCGATCTGCATTATGGATATCGCTATAATAACACCCGCTGTCATACACGAGAATTATCCCGCCATCTCTCAGATGAGCTCACTGTCGATATTACCCCAGCCCTGCCCCCCACTTCCCCACCACGACCGCTCTACATCTCACGGCGACGCGCCCTGTGAGCTGCGTCCATCGATGTAAGCTGGACCGAGCAGCTCAGTGACCAGCTCTCGGGGACCGGAGCCCGGGTCCCGGTGTGGCGGTTTCAGCCGTGCGCCAGTTTCAGCCGTGTGCATAGACTCAAACTCAAGGCATTGTCAATGGTCGTGAGCAATCTTCATACAGAAAATACAGAGAAAGTGAAATATCTCTAAAACCACACCACCTATTAACAAATCGCTTGGTACACATATAGAAAACATCTTTACCAAAAAGATTATATTACATTTTTAAATATAAGGTTAGGGTTCTTGATTTCTATTAATTTTGATTAAAACTAATGTTTTGCACTGCACATACCGTCAAACTCAAGGCATTGTCAATGGTGGTGAGCAATCTTCATACAGAAAATCCAGGAAAAGTGAAATATCTCTAAAACCACACCACCTAGAAACAACTCGCTTGGTACACATATAGAAAACATCTATACCAAAAACATTATATTAAATTGATAAGGTTAGTGACTCACAACCATTGACAATGCCTTGAGTTTGAGTCTATGCGCACGGCTGAAACTGACAGTGAGCTGAAACCGCCACACCGGCCTGAGATTCTAGGAACAGACACTGTGCAGCTGCAGCTGATTCCCGTCTGTGCTGGCTGTGCTGATAATAAATTACATCTCCCCAGTTATCGTCGGCACCGGATTGCCTGTACACACCTACCGTTTGTGTGTGCACACCTCCCGTATACGATCAAAAACTGCCCGTTTCGCCCACAAAAATCGCTTGGTGTGCGCTCCCCGCGCACACCTAGCGATTGCGATTCACGTATAAAACTCAGTTTTTAGGGCTAAAAGCGGCCGATTACGATTACGATTCGCGATTCGAAAAACGAATCGGCCTGTTTTCAGTTTTAAGCGGGTCGGGTCGAGTCGCGAGTTTTAGTGCGCGAATCCTATATGGGAGGTGTGTACTAGGCATAAGATGGGCGCGAGGGGGCGAAGGGGGTGGGGTGGTTAGTGGTTCGATGCTGTTGGTGCGCTGCTCGCATTCCCGTATGCAAAGCTCTTATGAGAGGGACCGGTAATGTGAACAATGCTCGTCGGAAGATCTACCTACATGCTCACTGAACTACATTCGGCTGAAATCGCTGTCATCATCATCATGCTGTCAGTCGCGATGCGACAAAGACTGCTTTCATTACTTGACTGCCGCTCGACATTTCATAAAAGCTGCCTGCAAAAGTGTTGAAGTGCCGCTGGCTTTTGCAAGTTACCAGCGGCACTCTCTCGGGGAGCAAATAGAGGTTTCACACCGGCAAGAACATGTCAAGACAGGCGCAAAACTATTTGTCCCTGCAGTGGCTGGTCGGGAGATGTTGGGAGTTCCATACATCAACCGCCCTGAATGCTGCCACAGTGACATGGTTTTCTGTTTAGGGTTTGCTCCCTTAGCCTTCAGTTCTGTCAAGAACCTGTACCACAAGGCACTGGTTTACAACTCTGCAGGGCAGGGGCGTCAAACTCCCTGAGGTCTTGCAATACCTGCAATACCTGCATACCACTTATCGCTGTACATATATATATATATATATATGTATATATATATCTATATATGTATGCGTATGTATGTATATATACATACGCATACATATATATACATATGTATATAGTATATATAGGTACACATATATATTTAAGTGTATATTTATATAAATGTATATATATGTATATATGTGTATAAGAATAGCACTAGAGGCAGAGTGGTGTGTACAATATTTATTAGGAATAACATCAAATGCACCTGGCTGGGCTCAAATGCCCTACCGATAGAAGAACAAAGTGAATGAGTAGGTAAAAGGAATAATAAAAGGTAATGTAAAAGAGAAAAGTAAATATAAAAATAAATAAGTAAGTAAATAGAATATAATTTTTTGTTGTTGACCGTAGGGAGGCCTATAGCGACTGGCTGAAGGGAGGTTATAGCCCAAGGTACATATGTAAGAAGCACCCGGCGGCGGGGCGGTGAACTAAGCTAGTTCCGGCCCAAGCCGCCGGGGGAAGCACCATGCGTATTTGCTTACATCTGTATATACGTTGTATATACGTAGGTATATATATGTCTACGTATATATATATATTTGTACATAGACCTATATATTGATGTATTTATCCCTATGTGATATAGTCTTCCCACCACTCATCGTCTCGCTCTCCTTTCTTCTGTTTCTAGCCTAGCCTAATTTATATGTATATATATATGTATATATATTATGTGCATATATGTTCAACTCGGTATATATATATTCAACATTATGTACATTTGTATATGTAAACGTGATTAAATATATATACATGCAAATATATATATATAAATAAATATATATATGGACATATATGTATATATATATATATATATATATATATATATATATATATTATATGTTTATATATGTACCGGACATGGTGAGAGCGCAGGCTTCCTCTGCCATCGACGGGAGTTCAAATCCCGGCAGAGTCAACCGACGACTTACAAAACTGACACATGTCAGTACCTGGCCTAGCGCTTGGGATCACTAGGATAGGACAAGGATTGATTATCTCAGTGTCAGGATAATGTGACTGAGTGGGAAATCGGGGGATGGTGCCGACAGCCTGACCTCCTGGCAAGGGGGTAGCACTATAAAGTTACCATGAGCGCGCACTGTTCCAAGTCAGTAAACATATGTAAATCTTCCTCACCCACCCGAAAAGGAGAAAGCGGAATTTGTGCAGGGGATTCAACAGACGATTAAGAGAAACCCCAACAAATCCGCCTTCTATGTCACTTAAACTAATGGCCCTGTCACATTATGGCGTATGGCGGTGGCATACATAAACTGTACCGCAAAAATTTGAAAAAGATTGCGGTTTCAGCGTGCGCCTAACCTATGCCGGCGTACCCCTAACCTATGCGCAACTTATGCCGGCTTATGCATGGCATATGCATAGCATATGAGCAGCGTATGAGCCTTATGCCACCATACGCTGACAATTTTGAGCATGCACAAAAGTTTTTGGACGGACGGGTGTAAGACGGCATATGACGGGATAAGCCAGGCGTATACGGCATATGCTTAGCATATACGTAGTGTATGCGTAGCATATGATGGCGTATGATGGCGTATGTGATGCAAACCGTTACGCCGGCATACACTTACTCCATACACCATACGCCATAGTGTGACAGCCCCATTAAGGTTGTGTGGTCCGATGGTTTGAGTTTCTGGAATTTTATGAGATAAAGTTAGTAGGCTGATAATTATAATCCATGCTATTTTAGTTTGAAGTAACCTTTATTTTAAGTGGCTAACTTTTGAAATATTTGAAATACAAACAGAGAACATTAATTTTGCAAGCATGCCAAAACCCTGACACCATAGGCTTCTGCCTTAACATGTTCTAATAAATTGCCTCAGGATCCCCATATATGTGATGACAAACATTTAATAAGTGCATTAGGTATTTAAGTTAGTTATATGTAGAACCAAATCTAGATAATTGTTTTGGTGTTGACCAATTGATGCTATCATGGGACTGTGCAGCTTTAAGGAACTAATATTTCCAGCAGGTCAGTATGTAGCATGCTTTCTTGGAAGGTAATTAAATGCTTTCTAGGACATTTCCACCCCACCCGCTCTGAACTCATGTTGTGAACAGCGAGCACCACCACAAAGAAGACAACCCCAGGAGCTGACGGAGTCCCTAACACTGCGTAGACCAAGTTATTTGCCACTAACAGGGAAACTCTCCTCCCCCTCCTCGACAATATGGTCTACAATGCGGACATACCCCAATCTTGGAAGTATGCTGATATCATCCCCATCCCCAAGAAACCCCTGGGCGAAGTCAGACCCATCTCCCTTCTCCAATCCCTCAGGAAAGTTAGTGACAGTATCATCCTCACCCATCTCCCGATGGTCACAGAAGACCCCACCACTGGCCTACCAGAGGAGGTCATTGGCTACCAAGGAGGATGAGGCAATCAGCATGGCGTCGCCACTCTCATCGAGAGCATTTCCTATGCCCTCGGTAATGGACACGAGACAGCAACCATCTTCAATGACCTCGAAAAAGCCTTTGAGCTTATCGACCACAATGTGGTACTAACATCCATGGCTGATCTTGGCATCGTCGGCCGGCCTCTTGCATACATCCAAAATCACTTCCAGAACAGGCGAGCCAGGGTACGTGTCAAAGGCACCTCTTCTCCCTACCTCCAACTAAGAAATGGCATCCCCCAGGGTGCAACCCCTCCTCTTCAATGCAGGGATGGCATCTCTCATGAGCAGGCTTAAACAAGTCAATAGCCTGCTATGCAGATGACATCACCATCACCTGCTCCCATGCACAGGATCTGGCTGAGCAGGTGCTCCACCTGGCAGGAAACGCCTGACAGGACCTTGGACTAACAATCTCCCCCACCAAGACCAAGATCATGCACATGTTCAGAGGTCAACCACTTCACCCCCTCTACCTAGATGGATCCCCTATCGAATGGCTCTCCACCTTCGACTACCTAGGTATCTATCTAGACCGAGACCTTAACATGAAAGCCCTCTGCCATCACACGGCCATCAGAATGACCAACAGACTCCTCCTCATGAAGAGGATCTTTGGCTTCTCTTGGGGTGCCCCGGATGGTGTACTCGCGCTGTTCTCCCACCAGGCAGACCACTCCCTCTTCAACTATGCCGCGCCCACATTCGCTCTCACAGCCCTTGGGCTTGACAACCCCCAAACTCGACTAAAGATCTTCCTGAATGAGTTCTGAAAACTTGAGAACATCCAACACTGGGCTGCCAGGCTTGTCCTCCATGTTCCCAGCACCACCAGGATTGAGATCCTCCTCCTTGAATCCGGCCTCCCTCCCCTCCACCTCCGAGGCAAATAACTTCTCTCCACCTACCTCACAAGAACCCTCTCCTCAGGCCTTTAATCAACAATCCGCAGAGCCATGGGCTACCTCTGAGATGGGACCTGCGGTCACCCTCACATCTCCTAGTGCCTCAAGTATGCCATCACCACCCTCAAGGACTCCCACATCCTCCATATTGCAGACTCTGCCCTGAGCCCTCACAAGGCACCATGGTTTCCCATTCCAGTGGAAACCTGAACCACCAACCTAATTGCTACCAAGGCGGTTTACACCACCCAAGAACTCCACTCCCTGGCTTTCGAGGTCATAACTCAGGTGAAGGCGGACTTTCCCCTCACTAAGACGGTCTAGACCAATAGCTCCCTTAACCCAACATCATCCCCTTCTCCAACACAAAGAACACCACCCGGTTGTCAGACTTTGCTTCCACTCTCGATACCGAGCTCGTCGCCATTCACTTGGCCCTTGAAGATCTTCACAACTCAAGTGCCATCATCATTACTGACTCTCTGAATGCCCTCAATGTGATTGCCCACCCAAATGCCCGGCACTCCCTTGCCAACGTGAGGCCAATTATAGTCTCGACCAGACATCAGGCACACCTCAACAAAGTCCTGTTATGGGTCCCCTCCCATATAGGACTCTATGATAATGACCTGGCCGACTGTGCTGCTCTAGCCAGTGCCAACCGAGCAGACGTGGAGACAGCCATCCCTCCCTCCATCACCAAACTGACCGCCGTCGCTTCTCGAGCCACCACCAAACTCTGCGAACATGCCACACAGAAGGAACAAGTACGGAACCCTTATTCAATAAGCTGGCTCTGATACAATCTGGTCAGAATTAACATCCCCCATCCAATCAGCCTTCATGCTTCTAGTTCTACCCAAGTCACAATCGACCGCTTCAAGACTGGCTACTGCCTGTGGATTGATGTCCCCAACCTCCAGCGCTGTCCCTGCAGCACTAAGATCTTCAATGTGGCCCACATACTCACCTCATCTGGCACTGTTGACAGATCTGCCATCAGCGACTTTATGGAGGACTCTGACAACCAACTCAGTGACAATAGTGCCACTCTGGCCATTCTCTCCAGGATTTCCAAGTCATCATGGAACACACTTGCTCGCTTCTACTGCCAGAACGCAGATATCATCAACGCTGTCAGTCGCCCAGACCCTGACACCGAGGACTAGCAGGCTCCACCTGACTTGACACCACTACCAACTACCCACTAATTTTGACTAACAACTAACAAGTAACCACATCCACTGCCTAACTAATTCCATCCTCACTTCACTTCTTCCTCTGGCCTTGGTCGGACTTCCTGTGCATACCGGTGAATCTGGAGGGACTGAAGTTTGGATCTTGGTCGAGTCAAACCAATGACTTAAAAATAGGTACCTGTTGCTGCTTGGTGCTTGGCGTTATTAGGTCAGGCACACAGTGTCAGGATAATGTGACTGTGTGGGACATCAGGTCATGATGCTGGCAGTCTGATTTCCCAGTGGGGCAGCACTATAAAGTTGACATGTGTACGCGCTGTCACAAGTTGGTGCACGTCCTTGTATGGCTTAGGGTCTTACTGGGGTGTAAAACTACACCAACCACCCAGCCTCCCCCGGCCCTCTCAGAGAACTGTGGTTGGGCTCTTAGGCTGCCTTTTTCCTTCCTCCCCCCACCCCCACCCCCACCCCCACCCTCACCACCACCCGCCCAATTTCTCTGAACACTACCCATCGGAAGCCAACTCCTAACCACATGGGACCGCTTTCAGCGGTGCCCATACAGTGCTGCAGATTTGCAGCCTTCAGCGCACCAATGCAACTGAAAACTCCCCAAAAACAACAATAGCAAGCAGCTCCCTGCACATGCTCCGGGAGAGAGGTTTGCTGTGTGCGCAGAGATCCCATCCTCACAAAGAGGTAATAAAGTCTCATATACACAGCACTGTGGAATGTGTCCGTAACTTCACAGCTAATGATTATGGATATGAAGCCAAATGCATACTATCACCGCCTGAGACAAGGCTTGTCTTCACCTGCAGATACATGATTTAGACGGATTTAGCCTGTAGCACCCCTACCCATTGCAGCTTCATTGTATGCTTATAGTAGTACTCTATGCTATATTGCATATATATAGTATATATTCATCATATATATAACATATATTGTATGATTCAACCTGTAGCACTCTGATTCATTGCAGGCTCATTGTAGTATATATTGCATATATATTGCAAATATTCATCATGTCTATAATATATATTGTAGGATTTAGCCTTTAGCACCTGTCTCCTTTCAAATTCATTGTAGGCTCATACTAGTTGTACTCTATGCTATATTGCATATATATAGCATGTATTGAATGATTTAGCTTTTAGCACACTCCTCCTTTCAAATTCATTGTAGGCTTTTGGTAGTACTTTATGCTATATTGCATATATATAGCATGTATTGTATGCTTTAGCCTTTAGCACCCTCCTCTCAAATTCATTGTATGCTCATAGTAGTACTCTGTACTAGACGGATTTAGCCTGTAGCACCTCTACCCATTCCAGCTTCATTGTAGGCTCATAGTAGTACTCTATGCTATATTCCATAAATATAGCATGTATTGTATGATTTAGCCTTTAGCACCCTGCTCCTTTCAAATTCATTGTAGGCTCATAGTAATACTCTTTACTAGAGGGATTTAGCCTGTAGCACCCCTACCCATTCCAGCTTCATTGTAGGCTCATACAGAGTCATAGTACTAAGTATTCTGTGCTATGATGCATATATCTATATATAGGATATATTCATCATATATATTAAATATATTGTATGATTTAGCCTGTAGTATCCCCCGGCAGATTCATCATAGGGTCATACCAGTGCTCTGTGTTATATTGCATATATAACATATATAGCACATATTCATTTAACATATATTGTATGATTTAATATGTAGCACCCCTTGCAAATTCATTTTAAGCTCACACTAGTGCTCTCTCCTATAGTGCATATATATAGCACACGTTCATCATATATATAACAATATTGTATGATTTAGCCAGTAGCACCTCTTGCAGATTCATTGTCGGTTCATAGTAGTCTTTTGTACTATATTGCATATATATATCATATATTCATTATATACACAACACACATTGTATGATTGAGCCTGTAGTATCTATCCCCCATCAAATTCATTGTAGGCTCCTAGTAGTACTCTGTACTATATTGCATATACATTCATCATATATATATATATATAACATATATTGCATATATCACATATGTAGCATATATAGAAATATATTTGATCCACCATACGAAAAAGTACCTGCACATGGTGACCCTGCTAGTAATAATACTCCACTCTTTAAATCTCCCAGGACCCACCCGCAAAATGAATGGAGAGTGGAGTACAACAATATAAAATGGTGAAAAATAACATCCTTATATTTGTATTTATTTATATATATGCATTTATATATTTAACCGTTTGGATATTTCGCCCCTGCCTAAGGCGAGCCTACGTGTTAATTTATATAATTATTTCCATGTGAATTTCCTGGGCCTGCCGCGGGCCGCCGCTGCCTCACGTCCCGTCTGCAGGATGACCTCCTCCATTGGGGTAATCCCCCGGCTCAGGGCGGACAGCCAGAGTATCATAGAAATACAGTTTTGTCCCTCCCAGCATTTATATAACAAAGCATTTACTTATTATTTCAACTATCTGGCTCTCCTCCCCGCCATTCAGTGTGAGTTAATATACTTCAATTAATCCAGAACTAAGCAGACACTCCCTGTGGTGCTGCTGCTGTCACTGATAGTCAGCCTACGTTGATGTCGTATTTTCAGCCAAATATCACTATGCTAATTCTGTTAATATGACTATTAATATCCCCGAAGAAGGGTGGATCGGCTGCATAAGGCCTATCAGGCAGAAGGCCCTTAACTACATATAAAACAATCAAATATCACTGTCAAGTTGACCATAGCGGTTAATATACCTAAGTACTGGACAATGCAAGAACGTTCCAATCACTTTTTAAGAGCTCATGGCTTTATTCTTACCCTAATAGTACAATCCGGTTCTATAATCTCAATAAATACCCATCAATATGTCCCTTCCCATCATATTTATTTTAAAACTCTTCCGAATTCCGACAATAAAGGCCTAAATCTCGTCTAAAACATTAGAGCATGCAAAAACACGTCCGATGGGTCTGAGCCTGAGCGCTCGACCTCTGACCATTGCTAGGAAAGTCACAATTGACGTCTCCTAGCAACGCGTTACAGCAAGGAACCCGGCCCCACAAATGGTGGCAAATGTGGGTCTGTCTTGGCGAGTAGCCCGCATTTCTGAATGCGGGCAATCGGCCCAAGCCCGCAATTGCCACAGGACGAGTAGTCTTGCCCACTTCACCCACCCACACACACACACACACACATATATATATATATATATATATATATATATATATATGCATATATGTATTTATGCATGGAATCATATAAATATGCACATTAAAAAGAAAAAAAATGCTTCTCCTATCAATAACGCCGATGGTATTTAACATGCACAAAGGGATTTAGCTGGATAACGTCGAAATGGATTTTTCAGCCGGGAAATGAATCATTGTGCCAGTCAGGGTGATATATCCCGGCATTAACGGGTTGCTTACCCGATCATGACCCGCCTAATTGAATACGCACAAGGCGAGCGACGCGTGACGTATGTGTTTGCATATATAGGCTGTCAAGGCCCCCGGAAATACTCGGGAGGTTTAAAACCAACAGTGAGTGGACCCCCCCCCCTCCCGCCCACACACACACACGCACACCCCACACCCCACACCGCTACCCTCCGCCGCGGCTCTAACCGCCTTCCCACACATGCCCACCTCCCGCCGCCAAGCCACTCCCCCTCCCTCCCCCCTCCCCCTCCCCCTCCCCTCTCCCTCCCCTTTCCCGCCCCTCTCCATCCCCTCCCCCTCCCTCCCTTCTCCCCACCCACTCTCCCTCCCCTCTCCAGCCCCCTCTCCTCCTCCCTTCCCGCTCCTCCTCCCCCTTTCACCCCCTATCCCTCCCACTCTCGCCTCCTCTCGCCCCCATACCCCCTCCCTCTTCCCCTTCCCCTCTTCCTCTTCCCACCCATTCTCCCTCTCCCCATTCCCACACACTTATTCAAAGGAGGGCCCGACCACACCACGTGTGAGGGAAGGGTCTCGATTAATGGCACACATCCAAGCCTCTCTTATCAACTCGAACCCGTTACAACGCTCACAGTCATCGCCATGCAAATACAGCCTGCTTTGTCATTCGTGAATGGGAGTTAATAGAGCATTCGCTGTTTTAATTATGCATTGAACTGCAACATAAAGAGAAGTGGGTAGGAGGAGGGTGGTCACGTGGGGATAGACAACAGTAGGAGGAAGTCACATTCTGTGTATATCAGCGGGTGAGGTAACCAGGTAACTAACCAGCGGAAGTGCTCTCAAACTGCTCACACTGAGTGTGTTTTGGCTTTGTTTATATGCAAAACGATAGCGAGGCTGGTTGGTTTGACTCGTTATTCACGGCACGTCGACCAACGCCAGCACCGGCGCAGCTTTTAATCTCTGCGCATGTTCAGAGGAGGTGACATTACACACATCACACCGGCCTGTCATTATAGGGCTCTTCCTGAGTTGAACCCAACTATTTCTTCTTCTTCTTCTTCTTCTTCTTCTTCTTCATCATCGTCTTCTTCTCCTTCTTCTCGTCATTCTTCTCCTTCTCCTCCTCCTCCTCCTCCTTCTTCTTCTTCTTCTTCTTCTTCTCCTCCTCCTCCTTCGCCTTCTTCTTCTCCTTCATCTTCTTCTTCATCTTCTTTTCCTTCTTCTCCTTCTATTCTTCTTCTTTTCCTTTTTCTCCTTCTTTTTCTTCTTCTTTTTCTTCTTCTTCTTCTTCTTCTTCTTCCCCTTCTTCTTTTTCTTCTACCGGACGCAGCGGCCGAATCGGTAGAGCGCAGACCTCGCTTGCGAGAGATAGGGAGTTTGGTTCCCGTGGAGTCAAACCAATGAGTTATAAAATTGACACTTGTCACTTCCTAGCCAGGCGCTCGGCATAATTAGGATAGGGCAAGTACTGGTTGGTTCAGTGTCAGGATAACATGACTGAGTGGGATATCAGGTCATGGTGTTGGCAGCCTGATCTCCCAGTGGGGCAGAACTATAAAGTCGCCATGAGTGCGCACTGTCACAAATCGATACCCATCCTGATATGACCTTAGATGTAGCCAGTACGTAAAACTCCAACAACCAATCTCCTTTTTTAAATGCAAAGACATTGATTTGGAACAGTTTCACTTATTAAAGAAAACTACATAAATTTATTTTTTTGTGCTAAAAAAGTTAATTTGGTTGTTGGAATTGATAGCTATTTCCTGGTGAACTCCCTCTAGATTAACTGAGCCTGGCGGGCTGGCTGTGTGTTGGTTGGGTAGGTGGGTGGGGGGGGGGGGCGGTTGGAACGGGTGGTGGGGGTGGGTGGGGTCTGTGACTCGGCTGATTTAACACACAGGAAGCCGGAATGGCCAGATGTAGGCGTTATTGATAGCAGTGGCGACGGGCAGATAAGAAACACCGCCTTAAAACACCGCCTCCCCGTGCGTCTTACGGACGTCCACATTGGCGCTGTCCGTGAATCAGACACCAACGCGTCACGTGCCTCCCTCACCGGCCTACAACTTACAAGGCGTCTGTTTGGTTTCTGCTTTGAATCCCCCCAACCCCCAACCCCCAACCCACCAACCCCCAACCCCCAACCCCAACCCCTAACCCCAACCCCCCAACCCCCAACGCCGCTCACACCCAATCTACGTGGGATCTTACTCCGCCAGTCCCTCCGGCCGGTGGGCATCTTTTGGTGTCTCTGGGTGTTCACTGAGGGGGTATGGTTTGACTCTATTCCACGACGCCAGACAAGGCTGGCACATGAGGCGGGAAGCCGATAGGAGGCGCCACGGGGAGACGGCATGCAGACGCAGGTATATAAATATAGGCATTCACTGATTCAGTAGTAACAAGTGATAGAACCTGAGGTTATTTAAACCCACCTAATGGATTGCACATCACATTATATATACACGTGTTTAACACACATATACACACTCACACACATACATATATATATATATATATATATATATATATATATATATATGCACTGGTCCTGGTATAATATTTCTGGATGCCTGGCCATCTGAGCACCAGATAATACCGCAAAACTCTTCCCAGATGCATTCTGACAATGGTCTGTCACTTCACATCTGACGCCCCTCTCAAACAAACTCATAAGGAAGAATGGGAAGACAAGTCATGAAAGATTGACAGTGAAGATGTTGTGCTTTATTGGCATCAACTCCTGTTCACTTACTAGTGACCTATCCCCCTGACCCCTTACCTTCTGTCCACGCAGAGTCTCAGTACTCTAGTTAGGATGTTTCAGAATCAGTGCCTACATCCCATTGAACTGGGGTCCCATGGTTGTTGCACACAGCTCAGTTTGTACATATGAATGGTGGTAGCATCAGACAGAGTGTCTGGACCCAAGAGAGAGACTGGACCTCCCACAGCCAGCCAATCAGGCACCCTCCACAGCCTGGGAGGCGATGCCCCCCCCCCCCCCCCAGCCGTCACCCAACCCAGCTGCAGGTGGTGTACATAATGTATGCAGTATGGCTGGTGTGCTGGCCCATCGGCCCTGTGGTAACAGGTAGTTGCAGACAGTTACAATAAATATATATATTAAAAATGTCCTGTTCCTCCACTTGCATCCTTTCTGGTGCATAGAGGGAACACATTTCACCAAACATTAACTGTCTCTTATATAGGAACATCTCATCATAATCTCGGGCACTATGTACTAACATATATCTCCCATAGTCTAATCTGTCCCACAGCGAGTGGGGCACCCACTGCTTTTCTATTACATAACCTTGGTCCCCACTCCGTTGCCCGAAGATAATAATGCTCTCTGCCAATATATAATTCCGAACCGAAAATCCGTATATTTTTACACTGGTGTCGAACCCGCACAACACAATAGTAGTAAATAATTAACCACTTTCCTGTACATCTGTATACAGCCGGGGCTATATACATGGTATATATATTCTTGTGTGAATTCAATGTACGTGTGTGAGTATTCCTCCTCCTGTGTGTGATGCGCAATGTGGGGGGGGGGGCGGGCATCCACATAATAATAATAACATATTGTTCCCCTACAATTTATGTGTATTATAATGGATTATAATAATATAAAGAACGGAGCCGAACCCTAAGGTATTACTTATTTTATTATTATTTATTTATTATTATTGTACTATTGAATGAAGTATTGGAGTCGCGCACCCACCTTGTTATGCGCGCGCGTATGGGGCGCTACCTGTGTCGCGCAGTAATACAGCTATATCGATCTCACTTCGACCAAAATTTTCCTGAGGGAGGTTGTGCTCCGTTGAGTTCTGAGTCTTTGAGTGCTGATTACCTACCGGTCTGGGCATGCCGTACCGTGACACTTGTGGGTTGTCTCATAAAGTGGAGAAAAGTTGCAAGAAGAAGAAAGGAAGGAGGAAAGGGAGGAAGGTGCTGCCTGAACGCGTGACGCGGGGAAGGGCAGCCGTAGAGGAGGCACAAATGTCAGACTCAGACTCTCGAGATAATTCACCTGAGTTGGAGGCGGCAGTCACATTGGAAGAACAGGAGAAAATAATTCTAAAGGAGATTAATGACATGACGTTGGAAGACCGGGTGGAGGAGCTGAAGCAACAACGAGACGGGATAAGGCGACGACGCGAGGGGCGGCATCAGGGCTTGGACAAGAATTTGAGTCGCATGACGGCGGCCATGATGGACGACGGAGGGACGACCGGTGCCGGGGAGGCCACCGGTGTCAGCGCTTCAATGGCGGCAGGAGCCGCCATTGGCGGCCATTCAGAGTATGGGAGAGCACGAAGTCGTCGCAGGTCGGGGACAAGGAGGCGGAGACGAACTCCGTCTGACTCACAAAGTAGGAGCAGCAGTAGCACAACAAGGCGTAGAAGTAAGTGGACGCTCAGGCGTTATGCTGTGCTTGGTAAAGAAGTTAAAAGGTTGAATTGCTATGAGCTAATTACGGCGTCCATTCGCTGGTGCCTGGATATCCAGGGCCTAACAGTTAAAGACTACGGAGCCTTTCTTGAACATGTGTGCTTCATGGCTTCCCGTGCGAGACAAAATGATTTCCTTGATACTACTCATGTCGAGTACGACAAGGATATCAGAAAATTAGCAGAAGTGGAAGGGTTCGCAGCTTTCGGAAGTGGTAATACAGGGTTGTGCATGTTCCACTATGGGGTGCACAATATGCGCACCAAGAAACCGGCAACAAGCATAGTGGCGCGTAGGACGAACACGAACACGTACACAAAAGATGGTAAATTAGGCTGCTTTAGGTGGAATAAGGAGGCCGGGTGTAGTAGAAGTGAGGATGTGTGTAACTTTGGACATTGGTGCGCAAAGTGCGGAAGCAAGAACCACAAAAAATACAACTGCGCGAAGGAATGACCGGTTAATACCAAGGCCAAGGAAAACTGCTTTGGAACATGACAATGATGAAGTAATTGCCAATTCAATTTGTGTGAACCATGTTCAGATAGTGCCTTGTGTTACACAGTTGGAAGAGAATTATACGTTGGCAGTTATTGGAAGCACCAAGCTTCAATCTATGGAACAGCAAACAACTTATAACATGTGCGCTAATAGCCAAAGTGGCGGTGTGATTCCAGGCAGGTGTGAATGTAATCATGTATTGTCAAATGGTGCCTTGCTTTGCAGTCGATTGATTAGCAGTCTAAATGATATCACATGTGCTAGTGACGAAATGCCCAACTGCCCTACTGAGTTAACATGTGAGGCGGGCGGTCGTTCATTATGGGGCGGCAAAGGTATGCCCGCTTATATTAGCCAAGTTGATGGAATATATTTGAATCAGACTGGGGACCCTGCAAAGAATGTTACGTGTGCTATTAATGAACAAACGAATTCTCGAGATAGTCATCCTGACAATTATAGGAATAGCCAGGGAGATAGTGAGGATAAAGCAATGAGCCAGGTTAACAGTATTGAAAATTGGGTTTGTATCAGTACGGCGAGTAAGAAAGATAGTTTCTATGTCGAAACAGTTGAAGGTCAATGTTGGAGGTTTCACATTAGAGAAGTACCGGGGGCGGAGGCAACGATAATTAAAGTAACTAGTGAGTGTATCAATGGTACATGTCGTTGTAGTCACTATATAGCTGACAACATTGTGCAGCTAAAGCCGTGTCGCGTAATATGCGAACTATTTCTTCATGGAGACTCGGACCCGGACTGGGGATATATCCTGTGGGGTGTAGTCTTCGGGTTCCATGTGACTAATACTGATTGTACAATAGAATATAATACAAAATTTAAAAGAATCGGCAATCCGGTTTTTAGAGATATAATAACAAATAAATTAGATTCTGAGATGGAGCAAGGCATGATTTCCCTAACTGACCAAACACCTCAATGTGTGCATAATATATTCTGTATACCAAAGGCACCCACACATGTATATATAGAGAGATGGACAGATATATTTTGTTCATTTCTCGGGGGTTTTGCATCCTGGCAACATCCAAGGTCATATTAGGAAGGACAAGTGACTTGCGACAGTGTGCGGTCCTGTCAAATTTAAAGACGGGAGCCGCCACAATCGTCCTGAGCTTGCATATTCGATGACAACAATAATAAAAACACTACAGTAGATGACTTAGGATAATAATAACTGGAGTGAAAGCTTCCGATTAATTATACTTGTATAATGCTTATATATCATACATATGTACATATATGTAGATATACGTGCCCATTCATGTTCAGCACATATATGTCATTATATGTGTGTATGGTGAACACACACACACACATATATATATATATATATATATATATATATGTATAGGTACATACAAGTATATATATATATATATATATATATATATACTGTATTGCTGTATGCAAAGCTCTTAGGAAGGAGACCGGTAAGGTGAGAGATGCTCGTCCTAACTCATCATACATATATATATACAATCAAACCTCTCTATACCGACCCCTCCACAGATCGACCACCCCCCTATATCGATCGCTTTATTTGGGTCCCAACAATACCATTGAAAGGATATTCTAACTCTCTAAGCCGACCACCTCCCGAAATGGACCACATAAAGTCGGTCTCATTGTCGGTCGAATTAGAGAGGTTTTACTGTATATGGGTTTGCTTAGCAGTAAAGCAACAGTAAAATGTAACGAGAGCTTTCTGCCTGACAATAACCTTTCATCACCAAGTTATTTAATTAAAGTCCAGAGGTGGAGGTGGAGGTGGAGGTGGGGGTAGGGGTGTTTTTAATACGCAGAAGCATTCAATCAGGTGGAGGCTTTCTTAGAAGTGATTTCAACGCTTCTTGTGTTCGTAATCAGGTAGTAATAATGTCGACACTTTATGCACCCAAATCAAACACTCATCTGCCCCTGCGCCTCTCCTCCCATGTACCATGGAGTTTGTTTGTCATTTCCTGTTTGACAAAATTCTGCGCGGACAGCTTTATGAACACTTCTCTCAATTGTGTACATGCATCTTCATATTTTACATTAAAGTATGCATCAACAGTGGATCCTTCCTCTCACTGTCTCAGTAAAGCAATGTTGTATGTGATTTGTGGTTAGGGATCAAAATCACGCACCTCCATTGGCAGTCTTAAGGCCCGGTCACATACACGTTAGTGAACGTAGTTGAACGTAGTGGAGGGTAAGTTAGTTGAACGTAATTGAACGTAGTTGAACGTAGTTGAACGTAGTTGAACGTAGTTGAACGTATGATAACATGATAATAACGTCTGTGGGCTGTGAGTTCCGATTTAAGCTTTGGACATGTTCAAAAGAGCACTACGTTTGAGACAGACCTAGCCTCTGTGATGATAATGTACTCTAGCATACTTCTTATGTACTCTAGCAAGTGTACTCTAGGGTACCCTAGCGTACTTTGACCCACACAAATCCTTGACCGTTCTCCCGTGGTCACATAGCCCACAAACCCTTCATTCCATCTCACTCCCCCCAACAATCCTCTCCCCCCAAAACAAACCCCTATTCCTCCACTCTCTTCCCCTGCCGTACAAACCCCCTCATTCCCCCACTTACCCTCCCGTGTCCCACAAACCCCCTCATCCCCCCACTCACTCTCCCATGTCCCACAAACCCCTTCATTCCCCCACTCACTCTCACCTTCCCACACACCCCCTTATTCCCCCACTCACTCCGCCCTGCCCTACAAACCCCCTCATTCCCCCACTCACTCTCCCATGTCCCACAAACCCCCCTCATTCCCCCACTTACCTTCCTGTCTTCCACAAAGCCCTTCATTCCCCCACTCACTCTCCCATGTCCCACAAACCCCCCTTATTCCTCCACTCACCTCCCATTCCCACAAACCCCCTCATTCCCCCACTCACTCCCCCTGTCCCACAAAGCCCCCTCATTCCCCCACTCACTCTCACCTGTCCCACAAAGCCCCTCATTCCTCCACTCACTCTCGCCTGTCCCACAAACCCCCTCATTCACCCACTCACTCTTGCCTGTCCCACAAACCCCCTCATTCCCCCACTCACTCTCGCCTGTCCCACAAAGCCCCCTCATTCCCCCACTCACTCTCGCCTGTCCCACAAACCCCCTCATTCACCCACTCACTCTCGCCTGTCCCACAAACCCCCTCATTCCCCACTCACTCTCGCCTGTCCCACAAACCCCCTCATTCACCCACTCACTCTTGCCTGTCCCACAAACTCCCTCATTCACCCACTCACTCTCGCCTGTCCCACAAAGCCCCCTCATTCCCCCACTCACTCTCGCCTGTCCCACAAACCCCCTCATTCCCCCACTCACTCTCACCTGTCCCACAAACCCCCTCATTCCCCCACTCACTCTCGCCTGTCCCACAAAGCCCCCTCATTCCCCCACTCAGTCTCGCCTGTCCCACAAAGCCCTCTCATTCCCCCCCTCACTCTCGCCTGTCCCACAAAGCCCCCTCATTCCCCCACTCACTCTCGCCTGTCCCACAAAGCCCCCTCATTCCCCCACTCACTCTCGTTTGTCCCACAAAGCCCCTCATTCCCCCACTCACTCTCGCCTGTCCCAAAAAGCCCCCTCATTCTCCCACTCACTCTCGCCTGTCCCACAAAGCCCCTCATTCCCCCACTCAATCTCGCCTGTCCCAAAAATCCCCCTCATTCCCCCACTCACTCTCGCCTGTCCCACAATACCCCTCATTCCCCCACTCACTCTCGCCTGTCCCACAAAGCCCCCTCATTCCCCCACTCACTCTCGCCTGTCCCACAAACCCCCACATTCACCCATTCACTCTTGCCTGTCCCACAAACCCCCTCATTCTCCGACTCACTCTCGCCTGTCCCACAAACCCCCTCATTCCCCCACTCACTCTCACCTGTCCCACAAAGCCCCACATTCACCCACTTCACTCTCGCCTGTCCCATAAAGCCCCCTCACTCCCCCACTCACTCTCGCCTGTCCCACAAAGCTCCCTCATCCCCCCACTCACTCTCGCCTGTCCCACAAACCCCCTCATTCCCCCACTCACTCTCACCTGTCCCACATACCCCCCATTCCCCCACTCACTCTCGCCTGTCCCACAAAGCCCCCTCATTCCCCCACTCAATCTCGCCTGTCCCACAAAGCCCCCTCATTCTCCCACTCACTCTCGCCTGTCCCACAAAGCCCCCTCATTCCCCCACTCAATCTCACCTGTTCCACAAACCCCCTCATTCCTCCAATCACTCTCGCCTGTCCCACAAACACCCTCATTCCCCCACTCACTCTCGCCTGTCCCATAAAGCCCCTCATTCCCCCACTCACTCTCGCCTGTCCCACAAACCCCCTCATTCCCCCACTCACTCTCGCCTGTCCCACAAACCCCCTCATTCCCCCACTCAGTCTCGCCTGTCGCATAAACCCCCACATTCCCCCACTCACTCTCGCCTGTCCCACAAACCCCCTCATTCTCCCACTCACTCTCACCTGTCCCACAAAGCCCCCTCATTCCCCCAGTCACTCTCGCCTGTCCCACAAACCCCCTCATTCCCCCACCCACTCTCGCCTGTCCCACAAAGCCCCCCTCATTCCCCCACTCATGCTCCCCTCCTCACACAACCCGTCACGCCCCCCGGCCGCAGGCCCCCTGTAATCCCACCGTGGCGGTTTTGGGGAGGGTGGTTTAAAGATAGTGCGGCATTTTGAGCTCATTACCCCCCACAAAGGGCGAGGATCTAAAGCTGCTTCTGCGTCCACTTCTGACATTTGAAACCCTCAGAGCGGGTCTGGTAATGCCTGTTATCCGCGCAGTGTTGCAGACATGATTGAAAAGTCGGGCAGTGCAGAGACCGCCCGCCGCCCCTCGCTCCTCCCCCCCGACCAGTCCTGCACGGTGGACTGGGCGGCTTTGTGTGCGAGAGGACGCGGGTTGATTGGTTGGTTGTTGGAGTTTTACGTGCTGGCAACCGTTAAGGTCATATAAGGACGGGTACAGACTTGTGACAGTGCACACTCATGGTGACTTTTAAGTGCTGCCCCCTGGCAGACCAGGCCGCCAGCACCACGACCTGATATCCCATCCTGTCACCTTATCCAGACACTGAACCAACCAGTCATTGCCCTGTCCTAATAAATCCGAGCCCCAGTCTAGGAAGCGACCAAGAATTATTTAATAAGTCATTGATTTGACTCGACCGGGAACCAAACTCCCGATCTCCCGCACGCGAGGCCCCCGCTCTACCGATTCGGCCACCACATCCGGTGTGCTGGGCGAGAGGGCGCGGTTGACTCTACATGGAGGAGGCAGACATTGACTGCAGCGCGTCCGGATCCGGTTCATAGAGACCAGATGGGATGGCCAAATGAGTTGAGCGTCCGTCTCCCGTTTTGGTAGATTTTGGGATTCGATCCGACGTGTTTGAACGCTAGTCAAGTCAAACCAATGACTTAAGAATTGATTCTTGTCACTTCCTATCCAGGCGTTCGCCATTATTATGATATGGCAAGGACTGGTTGGTTGTCTCAGTGTCAGTATAATGTGACTGAGTGGGATATCAGGCCATGGTGTTGGTGGCTGGTCTCCCAGTGGGGCAGCACTATTAAGCCACCATGAGTGCACAATGTCACAAGATGGTACCGGCCTGATACAGCACAGAACTCTGAATTATGATCACTATTTTGGCTCAGTCCTGTATACGCATGATATATATAGGATCTAAAATTCTCAGGCGCGAGTGACAATGGGCGCGCCCAAAGTAAGGCCGTGGGCCGTTGGTGGCGCCAACAGTACCAGGATGTAGGAAAATCAGTGAACACATCAAGAATAGTGGTTGGTAGATAATGAATATAACAAATTTATAATAATAAATTCCCTTCCGTGCCTTCATACTCGCATAATGCTTATACATCACATATATACCCTTCTATATACGGCCAGTACGGCTACACCACTGTGTGTGGCATTGGGCGTTAATAGACTGCTGATTGAATAACTCTTATGCAAAGAGGAAGTAGTTGTTCAGGAAGCCACCGGAACCGGAAGTAACGGTTTTTGCAGGCCTATAATTGGCTTAGAAGGTAGTTAGGGAACTGGCGGAGAGTGAGTATTTTACAGTAGGTACTATTCAGAAGGAATATCTGCAATAGACTCCGTTTATAATCCAATAATGAATATGTGCATATATATATATAGCTATATATATATATAATAACTACAATATATGTGTGAAACTCGAAAATTGTCTGTGCACCATCCTTGTTCTTTGCTAAAATAGAACATGTCCACAACCAAACCCCCTCTCTGACGATACTGAAATAACTAAGGTTGTGGGTAGCAGGTCAATGTGCAACATGTTCAGTGAAAAACTTAGGTATAATAGCAGAATTTCGATCACCAACTCTTCTCTTATGGCAATGGGAAGAACTGCTATTGTGGGATGTCAGACATGTTCTGTGATAGACGTAGGTATTATATAGGAGCATTCCCATCACCAACCTGCCCTCCCGTCTGCCCTCTGATGAACGGAGGAAGAGCTGCTATTATTGGTAGCAGCTTATTGTACAGCATGTTCTCTGAAAACTTACATCTTATAGAAAAATTCCCATGACCAACCTGCCCTCTGATGACAATTGGAAGAACTAAGGTTGTGGGTAAAAGCTCAATATACAGCGTGTTCTGTGAAAAACTTAGGTCCTATATGATAATTTCCATTGCCGACCTGCCCTTTAATGGCAAAGGGAAGAACTACTATTACTCAATGTATAGCATGCTACTTTTGTGGGTAGCAACTCAATGTGAATCTTGCTCTGAGGTCTTATAAAGGATTTCCTCCACTAACTCACCCTCTGTTGTCAGAGCTAACAGCTAGATCTCCGTAGAAAAGGGTCTATTGTGTTGGTTATTTGAAGACTCGTTTAGAATTGCAGATGAAACGCAGTACGAACTTCCATTATCCAAAGCGGGCACACCTCTCCCCTTCCTTAGTGATTGTCCTGCCCACCAGGGGGCACCACTCCTATGCCTTAATGTCTGCAACACCTTCTTCTCCCACAATGCAAGACGCCAGGTTTCTGTTTGTAATTTGACGCTAAGTAGTAAAAATGAAAGGACTTCCGGAAACCATTACCAAGCGTCATAGAGTTAAATGCAGTCAATTCAGGAGCTGACAAATTGTTGCTGAGGTTTGATCAAACCTGCCACTTAGTGTAGGAGGACTCTTAATGGGTTCTCTTGTGGTGTTTTCTGTGGTGGAGTGGTTAGTGTGTCTGCCTTTTTTCTAGGTCAGACTCCTAATGTAAAGGTCAGGGGTTCAATTCCTGGTGCTCTCCCCACCTCTGCCAATTTGGATTTCCACCGCTGTGTATAACTTACAGTGTCATCAAAGGCCAAATGCTCTCATACCACATCTATCTGGTGTGGGAAGTAAAAAATCCCTTGGGTCAGTAAAAGTGTAGGCTTGGGCTTTCTGTTGATAAACTGTCGAATGGTGAACAAAAGTCTATTCAGACTTATCCATGTAAGGCAGTATAAATCTTCAAGAAAATGGAAATGCGGAAAGTTGCATTTGTAAATGGAGAAAAATGTGCTCTTGATACATTCCGATAATGATTAAGTGCGTTGCATCGGGTTCTAAACATTGGCTGTGCTTTATACCCGATGCAACGCTATGACACAACAAAAAGTCTCCCTGTAAGCAATGATACTGATATATTATATGTACACATGTATACATATACGTATATATGTACCCTATGAAAAGGTTATATGAATATAAACCCAGAAGCTATCCACATATACTTCCGCCATTGTCGTCCGACCTACGCATGACTTTAAGCTAAGAGCCTAATTCCCACTTCTAGATCAAATCTAGATATATGTGTTTTGGTTCTGACAATTTGAAGCATGTATCGAACTATGCAGCCTTATAGTCAGAGCTTATACATAATACAATATAACCCCGTTAAACCGAATGATCGATTAATCCTAACTTTTTTTGGTGGCCCGGCAAAATACTACCATTTATCATATAAAAAATGTTGGTTAAACCAAAGTCGGTTAATCCAAATTATCGGTTAATCCAAACAAAATAGTCAGACATCAGGCCACTTCCGGTACAGTTAAACCAAACTTTCATGTGGTCATAAGGTCATCTGAGACCCCACCGACTTTTTGATATGATAAATGGTAGTATCTTGAAGGGACCATAGAAATGTGTTTGGATTAACCGATCATTTGGTTTAACCGAGCTTGGTTTAATAGGATTTTACTGTATGTACATAAAAACCAATAATCAAAGTGTCCACATACATTGTGTATTACATGTGCAATACACGCTTACTCAAAGTCAAAGTCAAAGCCAAAGCTTGGTTAAACCAATGATCGGTTAATCCAAACAAATTTCTAGGGTCCCTTCAAGTTTGGTTTAGCGGGGTTAAACTGTATATAGCTTCTGTCTTATTATGAACATTTCAGGAACATTCACTGCATGCACATATATAATGCAAACATTTAATTAAACCAGCTCTATATAATAGAACAATCAAGGAAAACAAAACTCACTAATGACTACAAATCAAACATGAACCCGCAACGACAGAGGAGTCAGTGCCTCCCCAACTTCCGACCCGAGTCCGTGGTGTAAACATCATCCACCAGGTAGAGCCAGGGGTAGTTGTAATTGGTCTGTTTGTCGGCTGAATACTAAATACCAAATAACTGAACCCAACAAGTCGCCCTGGGCGCTTTGTGTGTGGAACTACATTCATCCACTCCTTAGACCACACAATGCAAAACACTTGTGATGGGATCCAACAATGGACGGGTTTCTCACATTTGGCATTGGGGATTGGATCAACTGATTTGCATATTTACACTATATATATATATATATATATACATATATGTGTGTATTGGAGATATGTAATATCTTTTTTTTTAAAGAAGAGAGAAAGACAAAGGAAGAAATAAATTTTGAAAGACAATTCTAGAATCATGCAATACTGTGTGAATCATATTCACCAAATGCATAATACTTTTATTGAACTGGTATTGTATGCAGTTACTATTACAAATAATAGTTCCTTTATATTATGGTTCTATTATCGAACAGGATTTTCATGTGGTTATTATTGCAACTGATATTTTAAAATTGTACTGAACGGCTGGAATACCAGTGCTCTGGCGTTGACAAAAGGCATTATTCACTGAATAAACTACATTTAGTAAAACCAAAAAAACTAAAATAAAATTCGTTCGATCACCACGCATTCACTGGGCTGAAAAGTCTGCGGAAAGAGTTCAGAACACAACATATTATGCTGATGGTTAAAGCTGAATAGTCCGATGAAAACATCAGATTTTCAAAACCAAAGCAATTATCTACATCTACTTCTTCAACATGGGATCATGGGTTCGAAACCTGGTCGAGTCAAACCGATGACTTAACAATTGATACTTGTCGCTTCCTAGTTAGGAGCTCAGCATTATTAGGATAGGGCAAGGACTGGTTGGCTCAGTGTCCGGATAATGTGACTGAGTGGGATATCAGGTCATGGTGCTGGTGGCCTGGTCTCCCAGTGGGGCAGCACTATAAAGTCGCCATGAGCGCGCACTGTCACAAGTTCGTACCCGTCCTGATATGGTATTAGATGTTGCTAGGACTAAGACAACAACACACAAACAAAATCTACTTCTTCATGTCTAACTTAGATAGTGATACACTTGATAAACATTTTACGCCACATAGAAGGGAATCTCAGGCAATTTAATATAACCTGTTACTGCAAAAGACTATGGTGTCACAGTTGTAGCATGCTTGGCAAAATTAATTTGGCCCATCAAATATCTCAAAAGTTAGCCATATAAATTTTAAATTACTTCAAACAAAAGTTAGGTAGATTATACCCATCAACCTAATATATTTATCTCAGAAAATAACAGAAACTCAAACCCATCGGACTATGCAACTTTAAGTTCGAGACAGTGCAAGAAAAAGAAAACAAACTCCACAGGGAACCAACCATCCATGCATGCACATTGTTCTACAGAAATCTAGACAGAAGGTACAAAAGAAAAGGCCTGGCTGCCATGAGGTATGAGGATGATAGATTAATAGCGTGATTCTCTTTGATGACTGTCAAGCGCATGCGATTACCACATATTTCATCCCAACCATCTCGAAAAAAACGAAGCTCAAACCAACTTCATTAATTATTCCTTGCCATTATAAATTCTTACCAGAACGCTGTTTCAGATATCTACACTTTCGTGCGTAGCTGCAATCACGCTTGTTACCAGCCAAGGGTGTACTATATGTGATTAAATGACAGCTAAGCATCTAAATACATGTAGTTGCGTTTTCATAATTCATCGTCGACACATGTTATCCAGGTTATTCGGTGTGTTGCTGCTATCTCTAACGTAGAAAATCAAGACATTCTAACTTTATTCCGTTAGTATACCTTTTCTACAGGGCATTCTGCACAGTGAGGTGGTACCCACCATATTAGTCCTTCTACTGAACAAGTTAGTAGTGTAAATCCTCTATAAGACCCTTTGCACAGAGCATGCTGCACGGTGAGTGAGCTGATACCCACGACATTAGTTTCTCTGACGGCCATCAGAGGGCGGGTTGGGAGTGGAAATCATCTATTACCTGGCTGTATATTAAAAGAACATGAACACCCTGCAACATGAAGAGATTACAGCTTAGCCTCAAATGTCGAGTTATTGGTTCAGCATGAACAAAGATCTCACGTGAAAGCTGCATAGTCCGAGGAAAACATCAAATTTTCAAACCTAAAGCAACAATCTAGGCTTGATTCTACATATCTAACTTAGATACGGATGCATTTGTTAAGCATTTGTTGCTGCATAGAATGGAGTTCTAAGTCAATTTAATAGAAAATATTACTGCTGAAGACTATGGTCATGATTATGCTGTCAAGAGTTTTGGCATGCATCCCAAACTAATTTTGCATGTTTGTACTTAAAATATTTCAAAGGATTACAATTTAAAATAAAAGTTATTTCAAACTAAAGTAAAGTAGATAATGATCAATCTAATGTATTTATCTCAGAAAAATTACAGAAATTCAAAATCACCGGATTATTCAACGTTAATTTCAAGTGACAGCTCCCCCCTCCCCACAACCCCTCCCCACATCTTCCCCAGAGGGCTCCATAGAGGTTACCTTCGAGAGGTCGAGGAAACAATTAATGGTCATTAATCATCGCAGCAGGTCGGTGAGGATGAGGTGATCCCCCGTTCGCTGTTTGACACTGGACTGATTAGGAAATTGCCCGCTGGAATATTCCGGTATATTTGTTAATTTCGTTTGAATAATTAATACCTATTTATTAGTGAAAGGTGATTTCTTTTGGGCTTAGGACCACTTTGATACTGCTACTGATTGATTGATTGATTGGTGATTGCTTTACGCCATGTCGGCAGAATAGGCCATATTCATGGCGAGAAATGTTTGTTTTTTGTTCAAACCATCGCTTTTACATGTAAAAGCAGATAATCAATTATGTGCCAATAGACACTCATTAAATTAGAAAGCTCACAATTATATCTTTGTGGTCAAGGGAAACAAATTCCCATAGAAAAAGAAAAGTTTTATTAATAATTGATAGAATTTATTTAGTAAACTATATGAGGTGGTACAGTCCAGCTGCCCTCAAAAAGGCTAAAATGTTTTCCTGTTTTACTTTAGTAAAAAGGTCATGCATACTGTCTGCAGTGTAGAATTGTTGGCACAGGGCCAACAAATCAATGCAACTTAGTAAAATGTATTTGAGTTTCAGTGGGGACTGACACCCAATACATTCAGGGGGAGGTTCCCCCTTGAGCAGAAAAGCATATGTAAGCCAGGAGTGGCCAATACAGCAGCGGCTAAGGACCACTTGGTACTGCTACTACTAGTACTACGACTAATGATGATGATAAACATTAAATAGAGGGCAATAATTAAAAAAGAGCGATTCTAAGGAGTTGTATAACACAACTACATAATGACATAAATAAAAAGAAGCTTGTTAATAGCCCTGTCACACTACGACGTATCTCACCAGCATACTGCCAATGCTCAAATCACTTTTAATCGTCGAGAAACGTAAAACTTTTCGGCATCAGCGCAATGTGTTGGTAGCGTGCGGCCGACGTTGTGGTAACGTATATTGATGCGTGAAAAAAAAAAAAAAGTTTTGGCGTGCCATCCTGATATGACCTTAGATGTACCTAGGACGTAACACAACAAAGCAACATTTTGGCGTAGCGTGTGGGCACGACCCTAACATGCGCACGATGTGTGCTTGGCATTCGCATTACATTATTCCAGCGATGTCGACGTGCTTCTGATGTTGCCATAATATTGGCACCCGCACGTTGTTTCGCGTTGTTGCGCATCGAAAGTTTTGTGCAAGCACAAACCTTCGCCGATACCCTGACGCGCATCGCTGACGTCGCTGTCCATCAACGATTACCAATGCGCACCTAACACATGCGTAATGCTTCCAGACGTCTCCCGACGTTTCACCAAAAAGTGTCACACGTCGACACGCGTTGGCAAGAAACGTCGTAATGTGACAGCACCATAAGAAACTAGAAAGAGGCAGATATTTAATTGCCAAGACAAAAGCAACCTTAATGTTGCATGTTCCTATGGTTTTGAGTATTCGTAATTTTTCTGAGATAAATACATTAAATTGATTGTTATTTTCAGGTTGAAGTAACTTTGATTTTAAATGGAGACATTTTGAGATATTTGAAATTCAAACATGTAAAATTAGTTTTGGCAAACACACCAAAACTCTGACACCATAGGCTTCATCAGTAAGAGGTTCTATTAAATTGTCTTAGTGTTCCCTTCTATATGGCAATAAATGCTTTATATATGTATAAATATCTAAGTTGAATACGTAGAGTAAAATCTATGTAATTATTTTGGTTTTGAAAATGTATTGCTTCATCAGACTATGCAGCTTTAAGCAGGTGAGAGCCGTTTTTAATATATTTTTGTCACCTCCACCATAATAAAACAAACCAAAACAAAATGAAGGCAGTCACCTGCCAATACAAACCAATCCAAACCAAATACAGAACCTTGTTAACCGCCCACATATATACAGAAACAGAACACACTCAGGACCAACACAAATCTAACCAAAAACAAAACAAGAACACCAAACAACCGCAAACTACAAACCCAACACAGAGACACAATAACCCCAAAAGGCATGGTAGCAATGAGAAATGATTACAATATCAAGTACATAGTCAAGTTGGCACCTAAGACTGACAAGAATAGTGACTGATGCTGCACATAATGCAGCATGAGTCACGCACACCCATTGTACAAAGTGTTCTGTGCTGCACAGAAACAGCACAGGATACTCTCCCAAACCATGTGTAAAATTCCAGAGTGCATGTAAAACGTAAAACAGCTGGAAGGCCAGTGCTCCGGCGCTGATACTATACTTGTTCTGATGAATAAACACTTGTGAAAAAAAAACGCAACAAAAAAAACCCTCGAGAGTACAATATTCGGGACTATGTTCAAGCAAACTGTTATCACAGCAAGGAGAAAGGTAGCGAATCATTGGTACAGACGACGGCGCACTGCAAGCGGTCAGATTTCCGCTGATCCATCAGGAAGGACTCTGCATGCGACCCATCACGCCAGGTCACAGCTATAGCTTACAACCGGAAGTTGGGGGATAGTCCTCCGCCCCTGTCTTATCCTTTACCATATGTCCTATACTTTAAACTCATCTTGTGCCTGTGCCTGCCCGTCAGTGAACTTGGCAGGATTTTTGCCATGCATTTTCTAGACAGCCATGAAATTATCCTAGCAAATATATTTAGATGAGATAAAATGCCACTTGCATTGTTCATATTGCTACGGCAATATGGGTAATTCGAAACAGAGGCGAGACCCTCCCCATCCTACCCTCCTCCACCTCCAACCTCCCCTCTCTCCCCTCCTCCCCCACTCTCCCCCCCCCCCCCCCCCCACCCCCCCCCCTTCTCTACGTCCCTCTCCCCTCCACTCTGTCCAGACGGCGCCACCGACGCGCCCTTTCCTCTCACCCTCCTTCCCTCCAGGTGGCGGCACCGGCACCCACCGCTGGTGCCGCCGCTGGTCCCCTGCCCTCCCCCGCCTTACTTCCGCCCTCCTCTCCCTCTGCCACTTCTCCACCACACGCCTCGCCGCCAACACCTCTTTTCAACTCGCCTCCCGGCTGTCCTCCAACATCAACGAACACCAACCGTCACCATGCCGCCACGCAAGACAACCCGACGAACAGCAGACACCCCGGCCGCCGCCGTGGCTGACGACGCCGCACGCACACCACGCCAGCGGGGCAGACCACGCTCCGTGGTGGTTAAACCCAAACCCACAGCGGATGAAACGACCGACGACGACATGTCTGCGGCCGAGCAGCTCACCATGCTCAGACAGTCTGTGACCGACTCAATACGCCAGCAAGCCGAATTGGCCAAAACAATGTCGGAGAGGATCAAGGCACTGGAGACGCGCAAGACAGACAAACGATCGCAGAGTAACTCCGACGACGACAGACCCGTCCCCAAACGCAGGAAACGCGGCACCCCAGACCCGGACCAATCCCCAACGCCACGTGCTACGTCTTCCCACGCACGCTCACCGAGATCACCCAGATCACCGAGACCCACGCCTCGCAGCCAACGCACCCACAAGGATCGACGAAACAGGTCAGAATCCCAAGAGCGACCAAGACACAGGAGGTCGCGCCACGCATGGTGCGCCACCGCCACATCCTCGAGCGAAGACGACTACCACCAAAAGGACGTGATCGACGCCATCATCGGAACCAACCCAAATGGACGGAACGACGAAAGAGGTAGGGCCCAACTCCTCCCCCACACATACGTTATTAGGGATGAGCGCAAAGGCAAAGTGGGCCCCGGGGAGAGCACGTGGCACGAGTACCTGGCGGCACTGTCACGAATGCGCAAAGACCCTAAAGTGCCCCAGTCATGGATTAAACCCATACTCAGCCACCAGGACGAGATGTTCGACATGGCTGCAGAGTGGAAATGGGAAACGTGCCTCGCCTGGTCGGAGAAGGTCTTCTCCATGATAGAAGACGGCCGCCTCCCTAAGGCCTGGCGCGACGAACAGGCCATTAAAGACCTACAGCGCGCAGCCTGCCTTGCAGGCATACGGAAGGAAGAGGAGAGGCGAGCCGCTAAGGCCGATCACACGAGTAGACCCCACCACTCACGCACCGACGAACAAACGACAGCCACGAACACCACACCCTACAGACGCCCAGAGTTTAACACTGAGACGGACGGGCGCCCGTGCCACAAATGGAACTGGGGCACGGATTGTGGGTACACTGCATCCCACGGCACCGGGAGCGACCGACGCGCACATCTGTGCGCCTGGTGCGCTAACAAGTATAAAAAATCCAACCCACACAGAGAGCAAGAGTGTAATAATAAAAAGCGACAGACTGAGCGCAAAGCAGCGGCACTCGACACGGAAGAATCAGCGAGGGCGGATTTTTAGATAGCGGCCCTGGCGAGGCCGTAGACAACGCCACCTCAGACGACGCACGCGACACGCCACAGCCGACCCAACCCGCCCTGCGCCTCGTCTCCTCTACACGAAGGTTCGTCCCGTCAATCCCGCCTTGGGACCCAAAACCACACGCAGACGGCACTGAGACCCAATCCGCCCACATTGACGCCCCCACCGACCCCGCCTCTGCCAAAAACGCACCACGTGGCGTAACGGCCAGACCGGCCCAGACCGACGCTCAGATTCCCGCCAAAACAAGCTGGAGCAGCTCCAATCACGCGTCACTGGACACCCCTAACCGCCGCTTCACGCCGGACGCAGACCACCACCCCCTCACCGCCAGATGTCGCCGCCTCCGACCCATCAGTCACCACGCCCGACCCCGATGCCGCCACTAATGACACCGCTAATGGCCATTACGCTGCTCGCCCACCCGACACCACCCCGGCACCCTGGACGGCCCCCGACAACGCCCCCGCCCGCCTACCCGACACCGCAGCCATAACCCCTCAGACACATGCCGCCCGGAACACAGACCCCGGAAGCCCCCCGGAACCGGAAGTCGGAATCTCCCCACTTCCGGCCAGCACACACACTATGACCCCGACCCCCAACAACGCCCCCCCACACCCCCACACCCCCCACCCTTCACCCCTACCCCCTCCTCTTGCTTCGTGCTCTGTTACTTGGACGACTTCGTTGGGTCCGCCGCCACTGAATACGATGCCACCCTCGCCTACCTCGACGCGATCCACCTCGCCGCAGACCTGGGCCTGGCACTCTCCCCACACAAGTGCATCCCACCCACCCAGCACGTCGAGTGGCTCGGGTTCGAGGTGGATACGGTCGACATGATCGTCCGGATCCCCCCGGCCAAGCTCGACGAAGTCGTCGCCGAATGCGCCACCTGGGCACCCACAACAAAAGCCTCCAGGAAGGACCTCCAACGACTAGTTGGGAGGCTCCAACATGTTGCAAAAATGCGTCAGACACCCGCCAGGCGCTTCATGAACAGGATCCTCAACGCCCTCAGAAGTGCACCTTACACCGGAAAGCACACCATTACAGCCGAAATGACCAAGGACATACTATGGTTCAGGCAGTATGGCCCATGCCTCCAACGGCGTTGTCCTCCTCCGCCCACCACCCAAGCACGAATGGTGATCGAGTGCAACTCTTCCCTCCTCGCCGGCGGGGCGCACTCCCCCTCAGGCTACATGACTGAAGAATACCAGCCAGGCTTCCCTGGCCGACGGACACGGCACTTGCCCAGCTCCGAGGCTATAAAACCTGCGTCGATCTGGCCCTCTACCGCCCTCAACCCCCCACCAAACCCCAAGACTATGCCGTGGTGATCAACACCGACAACCAGGCATCCCAGATTGTGCTCGACTCCGGTGCCGGGAGGGACCCAACCTCTCTGTGCCTGTGCACGGGCGATCCGGCGATTCGCTGCATCTTAACTCTTGCGAAATCCAGGTCATCCACTAAGCCAGTGTGCCGAGATAGCCTTCGCAGACGCCCTCAGCAGGGACCCCCTTCGACCATGCTGCAAGACGCAGACGCCAACCGCTTTGTTGACGACATGGGCCTCACACCCGCATACGGGCTCATCATCAGACTCCTCACTAGTCACCGATGATGACTAGCCTGGAAGAAGACACTAATGTTGCCTCTCTCTTCCAGGCACACACCAGACCACCATGGAACGTCATCCACCATGTTTCCGCGCCGGGCTCGCCCAAAACGGGAACATGGGCGGAATAAGCATCGACAAGTCACCACCTACCTCGAGCACGCCCGCAGCCGCAACTACAACCCACTCCGGCCGACCCAGATAGATCTGGCCTCCTACCTCGCTCACCTCTCCACTTCACTCAGGTCACCCGGCGCAATTCGAAACAGAGGCGGGACCCTCCCCATCCTACCCTCCTCCACCTCCAACCTCCCCTCTCTCCCCTCCTCCCCCACTCTCTCCCCCCCCCCCCCACCCCTTCTCTACGCGTCCCTCTCCCCTCCACTCTGTCCAGACGGCGCCACCCGACGCGCCCTTTCCTCTCACCCTCCTTTCCCTCCAGGTGGCGGCACCGGCACCCACTCGCTGTGTGCCGCCAGCTGGTTCCCTCATGCCCTCCCCCGCCTTACTGTCCGCCCTCCTCTCCCTCTGCCACTTTCTCCACCACACGCCTCGCCGCCAACACCATCTTTTCCACCAGCCACCCAACCCCACATATCATAAGGGTTGAGGTCCGGTCACCCAGAGACTTCATTCTTGCCTACCTTGATTACTGACTCATTAACCTACCCGTCATCTCGACTTATCTACCTGAACACTTGACCCAACGCATTATTGCTTATTGACACTTGACCTAGCCTTGAACATGATTGACTTTACCTGCACTCATTACTGTACTCAACCATGTCCTTCCTATTTGATAACCTTATCATTGATTATTACTTACTACTTGACATTGATTACTACCTCCACTTCACCCTTACTCTGATTAAAATTTCCACATTATGTACTTCCGCCTTGTGTTTTGAATTATGGTGTATGTGTATTCACCACCTCCCTGACGTTCCGGCCTGAAAGCTGGAGCTGTGACCCGGTGTGCTGGGTCACAGTTACTCACCCTCCAGCAGAAGTCAGGACAAATATATTGGATGCTGTGTTTCCATACTATCCACGAAGAGAGCCGTTTTTAATATATTTTTATATTTATTTATTTATTCTATTTTCTAATTTAATTTAATATATTTTAATTTTTTAAATTAAAAAACCCCACAAAAAACCCCCAAATATTATTATCATTATTATTAAACAAAAAAGGGCCCTACAGATTTATAACATCAACATGCTCTCTCAAATGTGACTGTCTTTTAAAATATCTCAATCATTAAGGGTAATGTTGGTAGAATTAAGAATCCGTTCTGTAAGAATGAAGCATTCTTTTCATGGCAGTAAGTGGGACGGGTGTCACCAAAAAGGACAAACCTTTAATACTTTTAAATCCCGCACTGAGAGTATTGCAATTTCAGACATATACCAACTCTCTATAATATTATATATTATCTAAACTACATGCATACATACTTATATTTAGTATATTTTACATAACATATTATATACATATATTATAATCCATATATTATATATTATGTATTAAACATTATATATTATTTATTCTCTATATTATACATTAATTATATATTAGATATTATGTAATATCTATTGTAAATTATATATCATATACAGTAAAACCTCTCTAACCGACCACCTCCACAGACCGACCACTCCCCAATATCGATCGATTTATTTGGGTCCCAAGAATACCATTTTAACCAAATTCTAACTCCCTAAGCCGACCACCTCCCTAAATGGACCACTTATAGTCGGTCCGAAGTTCGGTCGATTTAGAGATGTTTTACTGTATTTTATATTTTATATTATATACATATAATATGATATTTTACGGATTATAATTATTGTAAATATTGTAACATCATATATGTTATATAGAGTATGTGCATTATAATGTATTATAATAATATAAAGGAACGGAGCAAAAACACCATTATTACTTATTGTATATATTATTTATTGTACGATCAATTATATATATATTCGGAGTCGCGCACCCACCCCACTACGGGACGCGCGATTGGGGCGCCAAATGTTTGGTGCGGAATCAATGCAAACCTCCGTCATTCCGATATCAATTGTCTTTTAGGTAGGGCATATATAGTCCCAGCCAGAGAACTAATAAAGAACTCAGCCCAACTCTGCATTTGTCTATACCTTATTTGCCTAGTGTTTATATAATATATAATATATATGGTATATATAGTATACATAGTATACATAGTGTTCATAGAATAGGATATATATTATATATATGTATGCTTAATGCGCTTCTGTGGAGGGGTGCCAGCAACACGTACCAGATACTATGCCGCGGGGCCTCGTTATTTCGGGGCTTCATGGAAACCACTTCGGGAGGCCGGTAGGCCGGGACGCCGTGAGAGACGCTGGCCCCTCACATCACCCCAAGACGCCCTCTGGCGGGATCCTTAGAGTCGCGACCCCGCCGAATTAGCTGGGGCTCCCGTGATATGTCCTCCCGGCTACTGGGTGCCACATACCAACAATTCGCAAATACTGCTGGTCTTTAATTCTCCCTATGGCGCATACAAGGACTTACCCTGAGCTTAGTTGGTGTATACGCAACAGTTAGCTAGCAGATCGATACTTATATACGCAGTATATAGACAATATGTGGCAATTTCATTACTGATAAGGAAGTTTAATAGATAGACAATATGTCACAGAAAATATAGTTATCAATGTGTTAGTAGCGCGCCCGGAAAGGCAGGCACACCATTGCCCTGATTGCCAGTGGCCTATGCCCGACGGATATATGCAGGTAATTCCTGGCCTCTTTCTATGTAATGGACAAGGCCATCTCTGCCTGAGTCTAACTCTATCCCTTCCGACGGATAGACTCAGTAGACGAGATCGCCATTCCGACTGCGCATGCAGTGCACTGAAAACGGTGTCGAGAGAAAAACAAAGGCGCTCGGTCATTGAGTTTACCGATACGCGAAGGGCAAAACTTTGATTTTTATTCAAAATTAATAAAAATACATAACAATTTGGCACAAACATGGATAGATGCATGCAATATAATAATATAATGACTATGTTTAAGACACAACTCTTCATAATTAAGCATGTTGAGGTAAGAAACACAATTTCAGTCACTTTACAGGCTGATGTTTACATCACCATTGATTAGCCATAATCAATTCTTGTTCTAAATATTAAAATGTGAAATGTGTCAACAAAAACTTCTTTCAAAGAAATATATAACCAATGTCTGATTAACCCTACCCACTTCCTAGCCCAAGAAATGTTATTAACCATAGGATATAAATAAAAACATGAATAAAATAAGTAAAACTGACTCTGGCTACAGCTCTAACACCAGTCTGAGGACCCAGATTTGTCTAAATCTATATGCTCATGGTATAAGATGTGCTGATTAGATTGATCTAAATGCAATGCTAGATGAAAGATTAACATCTTAATTTATTATATATATATTTTGTTAGTTGGTATTCTATGTTTCAAACAAGAGCTGAGATCAGCTGAAACTAGCACATTTCATAGCTGCACCCAGTGTGTTACTATTAGCAGGTGCCATGTGCTTCTCACGGGTTTGTTTTTCTTCCATGCATCCCACATTGCACCGCGCGGCTGGAATGGCGATCTAGTCTATCAGAGTGCTCACCACGAGGTAAAATGGGCAGGGAAGAGAATGGGTGCAAGCACTTACATTCTATGACTTGAGCCTAGAGCTGTGTTTTTTTCGTGGTAGTTAGTATTTAAAAAAAAAAAAAATCGCCTCGACCCATGGTTTTGAGTTTATTCCAATTCTTTTTTTTTAGATACACTATACTATACATTGCATTACTTTGAAATAACTTCGATTTTAGATGACTAACTTTCGAGATATTTGAAATGAAAACATGCCAAATTATTGTTGGCATTCACATAACAATTCTTAGGCTTCAGCATAGGCTTTATCAGTAAGATATTGGACTAGATTGACTTAGTGTTCCCTTATGTGCAATCAAAAATTGCCCGTGCCCTGCCGTGCCCCGCCTTGTCCCGCTGTGCCCCGCCGTGCCCCGCCGTGCCCCACCATGCCCCGCCGTGCCCCGCCGTGCCCCGCCGTGCCCCGCCGTGCCCCGCCGTGCCCCGCCGTGCCCCGCCGTGCCCCGCCGTGCCCCACCGTGCCTCACCGTGCCACGCCGCGCCCCGCCGCGCCCCCGTCGCCGCCCCCGCCCCTACCCCCTCCCATGCCCACTCCCCGGCTCCCTCTTATGCCCTCGCCCTACTAGGACTAATACCCGACTGTTCCCTGAACAAACTGGCATCTGTTCTATGTGCTGCTCTCGATTTATTCTTCCCGCGACGCACAGCAAATATTACCAAGCTGGGTAGTTCTTTGGCCTAACTAGCAACACTATCTCCCCCTCTCTCCTACCCACGCGAGTGCGGGTTCAGTGCGGCCGCGCGGGAAATCCACCAGTCAGCGTCGACGGGTGCGGAAATGACGGTGTGTTCCGCTACGTGGCGCCACCGTCTGTCCAGCGACGAGTGGGGCGACGGTTCTACAAACATTAAACCGAACGAATCTACCCAAAATCAATAAATCAGCTCAATGCGATGCTCCCCACTGCCCTAAAACAATACAGACACACACTTACGTGCGGGTAATTGAAGTACAGTAAAACCTCTCTAGCCGACCACTTCCACCGATCGACCCCTCCCCTATATCGATCGCTTTATTTGGGTCCCGAACGATCGCCCTCACAATACCATTGTAACGATAACAAATGCAACTCCCTAAACCAACCACTTTCCTAAATGTCCCATCTAAAGTCGGTCTCATGGTCGGCCGATTTAGAGTGGTTTTTAGTATAATCTATACCTGGTAGTGCCACACGAGTTAGATGCAAACACATACTCTGCATATATTTAATTTGTGTTTTTTTTTTTGCTCTGTGTGTATCTGTATGCAATAGGTGAAAGGCAACGCGAGTTGTTCACCAACCCTCCAACAATCCGATAAGTCCCTGAGACGAAGCGACGGCAAAGGTCGGACATGATGGCATCGGACACTGCTCCTAATGCGCCAGACGGGCGTAAACGGCGCGTGGGCGCCCCCTGGCGAGCAGTGCTGAATCTAATTATCCAAAGTTGCCAACAATATGGCCCTCACTACTCTCCAGTAAGTGCGATATGATCGCACCAGTGCCAGGGATAGATCAGTGCACTGTGATATTACTAGGGGTATGTGCTTAATTCTTGTGGTGTTGGAATATCTAGTTTTATATAATTGTGAATCTCATGCCTGTGATCACGAGTGGTGAAATCAATGTATATATATGTATATGTCTGTATATATATATATATATAGGTATATATGTATGTCTATTCACATGTGTATATGTATGTGTACAGCTATGTTTATATCTACATATATAACTCTGTATATCTATATGCATATCTATATATATGTATATGTGTATGTCTATGCATGTACATGTATATATCTATGTGTATACCTATATCTATCGATGTGGTTATCTATGTTTATATTTATATGTATAAATATGTGTATATCTACATGAATGTCTATGCCTATATAAACATGTATGTAGATATCTAGATGCATATCTATTTGTATGCTATGGGTATATTTATGTTTATATCTCTGTGTATATATATATTGATTAAAGTATTGATAGAGGTGGAAGTAGGTATACATCTATGCGTATATATATGTCATCATCATCATCATCATCATGCTGTCGGTCGCGATGCGACAAAGACTGCTTTCATTACTTGACTGTCACTCTCCATTTAGCTCTCTGCTGTGAGAGTGATGTCCATGAGTTGGTCTTAATGTCTCTCATCTTCAGGTTTCTCTTGATGGTATCCTTGAACCGGAGATGAGGGCGCCCTCTCTTTCTGTAACCAGAAGACAGTTGAGAGTAGAGGATCTGCTTTGGTAGCCTGTCTGATGACATCCTCATGAGGTGTCCAGTCCACTGGACATTCTTTTTGATCAGAAGATCTTCCATAGAGGGCAGCCCTGTCCATGTGAGAATTTCCTTATTTGTCACTTTGTCCTTCCAGATTAGCCTCATAATTGACCGCATATGTCGCATCATGAAGGCATGCAGCTTTTTCCAGGTCTCGGCTCCGTATAGTAGGGTAGATCTTGCCTTTGACCTGGATGGACACATGGTGGTTGTTCCAGAGTCTCTGGCATAGTCGGCTGAAAGATGCGCTAGCCTTTGGCCATCCTCCTCTGTATTTCAGTATCAATGCGTCCATCACTTGATAAAGTGCTTCCAAGGTAGGTGAATTCCGGAACAGAGTTCAGTTTGTTTCTGTCAACCATGATATCCTCCTCTCGGGTTCTTGTAGAGTTTGGTTGGTACAGCACCTCTGTCTTCTTGATGGTAATCTTCAGGCCACACTTCTTTGATGTATTGGAGAAAGCGTCCACTATTTTCTGGATCTCTTCAGCAGAGTGGGCAACCAGTGCACTGTCATCTGCGAATAGCAGCTTTCTCACCAGTATCTGAGTAGTCTTGGTCTTCGCTCTGAAGTGTGCGACATTGAATAGGTCAGCGCTCTGTCTGGACTGTATATAGATGCAATCCCCCATGCCTCGGAAAGCCTCGTAGAACATTGCTGATAGGAAGATGGAGAAGAGCGTGGGGGCCAATAGATAACCTTGCTTGACCCCATTGGTAACTCCAAACGATTCCGAGACTTCCCCTCCAACAATAACATTCGCCATCATTCCCATATGTAGAGCCTCGATCATAGTTGTGAACTTCTCTGGGCATCTATACTTCCTCAGTAGCTGCCATATCCCGGTCCTCCCGACTGTATCGAATGCCTTAGTAAAATCGACAAATACCATGTACAGTGGTCGGTCCTGCTCAATGCACTTTTCATGTAGCTGTCGGAGACAAAATAGCATATCCACGGTGCTCCACTTACCTCTGAAGCCGCACTGTGTCTCCGGAACTATTTATGTATATATGTATCTATATATCTATCTTTATATTATTTCGTGATTCTTCGATGTGATTTCAGATAAGGTCATGCAATCTATTTCATAGATCTCTCTATATTCCAGACAGCGTGGCTGAATGAGTTGAGCATCCGTCTCCCGTTTTGGTAGATCGTGGGATTCGAACCCACGGGTTCAAACCCTGGTCGAGTTAAACCAATGACTTAAAAAATTGATACTTGTCGCTTCCTAGCCAGGTGCTCGGCATTATTAGGGTAGGGCAATGACTGGTTGACTCAGTGTCAAGATAATGTGACTGATGGAAATAGGTTGGTAATTAATAAAGAAAAGCTTCTAGCTCATATATAATGACTTGAGAGATTATTATCGAATAGCTTTTTTGTGTGTGTTATATACACATAATGCATCATATTACATATATAAATATCCAAAATTAGGCATATCAGGGAAAACTGTAGTACTTGAGAGGTGTTGGCACAATTCCTCTTTGCTATATGAAACAACCAACAGGAGCAAGGAGGTCTCTTTTACATAGGCAGCAAGTTGTCGATTAAAACATTAGAAATAAGCGAATACTTGCGGAAGAGGAGCGGGTAGGGCTCTATTAAATAGGCAGTAAATTGTCGATTAAAATATATTGGAAGTAAACACGTACATGTGGAAGATTATGGTAAAGAAAGGAGTAGTTTGGAATTATGGCAGATCAGAGCTTGACCACTGGGTTTATGAATACCCTTGACCAAACTCCCCATCTCAGTGACTGATTATCTCAGGGCCAGAATACTGTGACTGAGTGCGATATCAGGGACTACTGCCAGCGATACGGGTATCACAGGGAGCAACACTATGACGCCGCCACCAGGGCGCACTCTCGTCACCATCCGGATATGATCTAATATGTTGCTAGAGCGTAAGCCCCCCCCCCCCCCCCCCCCCAAAAAAAGACAACCCACCAAAACAGACCACCATCTGATTAAAGAGATGACGTGTGACTGGTTCAGACAGAGGCCCGCCACTTATATGGGTCTGGTGACGGTAATGGTCGCAGACAGAAGTAGGTCAGCGTGACGCCGCCGTGTGGCAGTCACGGACAAGGACTTGTGCGCATGTGCAAGGCTTCCAAGTCCGGGTGGAGATGTTCGGACACGACAGTACATGCCAGTAATGCACCCGTACATAATCGGTGAGGTCGGCGACGGGAGAGGTAGAAATGTAAGATGACTGGTTAGGTGGATGACATATTGTGGGCACAGAGAAATAGGACTGGTTAGGTGGGTGACATATTGTGGGTGCTGAGAAATCTGACTGGTTAGGTGGACGACATATTGTGTGTGCTGAGAAATATAACTGGTTCGGTGGTTGACATATTGTGGGTGCAGAGAAACAGGACTGCTTAGGTGGTTGACATATTGTGGGCACAGAGAAATATGACTGGTTAGGTGGGTGACATATTGTGGGTGCTGAGAAATATGACTGGTTAGGTGGATGACATATTGTGGGTGCTGAGAAATATGACTGGTTAGGTGGACGACATATTGTGGGTGCTGAGAAATATAACTGATTAGGTGGGTGACATATTGTGGGTGCAGAGAAATAGGACTGGTTAGGTGGGTGACATATTGTGGGTGCTGAGAAATATGACTGGTTAGGTGGATGACATATTGTGGATGCTGAGAAATATGACTGGTTAGGGGGACGACATACTATGGGTGCTGAGAAATATGACTGGTTAGGTGGATGACATATTGTAGGTCCTGGGAAATATGACTGGTTCGGTGGATGACATATTGTGGATGTAGAGAAATATGACTGGTTAGGTGGGTGATATTTTGTAGGGCCTGAGAAATATGACTGGTTAGGTGGATGAAATATTGTTGGTGCTGAGAAATATGACTGGTTAGGTGGGTGACATATGGTGGGTGCAGAGACATAGAACTGGTTAGGTGGGTGACATATTGTAGGTCCTGAGAAATATGACTGGTTAGGTGGATGAAATATTGTGGGTGCTGAGAAATATGACTGGTTAGGTGGGTGACATATTGTGGGTGCAGAGAAATATGACTGGTTAGGTGGGTGACATATTGTGGGTGCTGAGAAATATGACTCGTTAGGTGGATGACATATTGCGGGTGCAGAGAAATATGACTGGTTAGGTGGCTGACATATTGTGGGTGCAGAGAAATGTGACTGGTTAGGTGGGTGACATATTGTAGGTCCTGAGAAATATGACTGGTTAGGTGGATGACATATTGTGGGTGCTGAGAAATATGACTGGTTAGGTGGGTGACATATTGGGGTTCCTGAGAAATATGACTGGTTAGGTGGATGACATATGGTAGGTCCTGAGAAATATGACTGGTCAGTTGGATGACATATTGTGGGTGCTGAGAAATATGACTGCTTAGGTGGGTGACATATTGTGGCCGTATAGAAATATGACTGCTTAGGTGGGCGACATATTGTGGCGACATAGAAATATGACTGGTTAGGTGGATGACATATTGTGGGAAATTACTATTTTCTCAGCATAATCAAGGAATATAAAAAAAGATGAATACAGAAAAACATATATATATATATATATATCTATATATATATATATTGCTATTGTAAATCTGAGGAAAAGTAATCGTACATATAGTGCGGATAGAATTTGAATAATATTTATCAGGATTCATGAAAAGGAAGACACCTTATTTATTTACTGCACTGACCTCCCAGGGAAGGAGCCACATAGAGAGGTGGGCGTGGATATTGTGAGGACATCAGGGAGGCTAGCTGGTGTAATAGTTAGTTCACTAGCCCGGAATCCAAGAGGGCTGGAGCAATACTTCCCATTTTCATGACCCCCCCCCCCCCCCCCCCCCCCCCCCCCACCCGACGACATATGAGGAGTTCAGGCACGAAAACCGGCAAATGCCATTCAGACCAAAATGAAACTATGACTACCAGGTTTGAGTTGATGCTGCCATCATTCCGATAATCAAATCCATTCTCCCCCCCCCCCCCCCTGCCCCCACAGAACCAACACATCCCCTATATATTGCATTGCCCAATATGAAATTGATTGACTTTCCGAGTAAAGCACAACAACAGAATATATTTTACAGAGAAAATCTAAAATGGATTTGTCGGTTTTTTCACCTGAAGTTTTCATACATGTATGCATATATACACACACTTCCAGTGTATGCTAGATAACAGTTAGCTGATCTCCAGGTATTATTGTCAGTTGTACAAACACTGCCCGAGGCCTACAGATGGGTCTACGCTCAAATATACTGGGCTAAGTTTATCACCGTATTCGTCAATAGTCACCTGCAAAAAAAAGTGAATATGTAGGAAATAATTGCCTCTGACTGAAAAACACAGACATATATAGCTATATATCGGTAATGTTTAACCCTTGTTATACATGCTGAAGGCATTTTGTGTACAAGTCCAACATCATCCACCCCGTTCTAGAAACATCGATTTTATGCTTTGAGCCGACTTAAATGAGGACGAAGATGGGGAAGAAGGCAATGTGATTCGATATTACAAACTCAACAATATCAATATAATTAATAGAAAATTACACATAATACCTATCGTCATCACCCATCTCTTTTGCCTTTGCCGTTGCCACTCTCTTTACAATTTCCATTCCAATCCCAATCCAATCCCATTGCTATTCCATTTGACATTCCCTTCAATATCCCCTTTGAGATCCCCTTTGCCATTCCATTTTTCATTCTCTTCACCATTCCCTTTGCCATTCGCTTTGCCATTCTCTTGAACACTCCCTTCGCCATTCCATTTGCCATTCGCTTTGCCATTCCCTTTACCATTCCCTTAGCCATTCCCTTTGACATTCCCTTTCAATTCAATTCAACATTCCCGTTGCCATGTCTTTCACCATTGCTTTTGCCATTCCCTTGTCCATTCCCTTGTCCATTCCATTTGCCATTCCATTTACCATTTCTCTTATCATTCCATTTGCCATTCCCTTTGTCATTCCCTTAGCCATTCCCATAGCCATTCCCTTTCCCATTCACTGCACAATTTCCTTCGTCATTCCCTTTACCATTCCCATTGCTATTCAATTCAACATTCCCTTTGCAATTCCCTTTGCAATTCACGCTACCATTCCATTGTCCATTCCATTTGCCATTCCCTTTGAGATTACCTTGAATACTCTCTTTTAAATCCCATTAAGCATTCCCCCTCAAGCACCCCCCCCCCCCATGTAAACAACTCCACACACCATTCCCTGCATGCATTGCCGGTTGCCCCTGTGGTTCCACACACCCTTCGACATGCCGACCAACAATCACATTGCCACTGACAGCAGCATTGCAGCACGGGCCCGCAATCAATGATTACCGCCGCCGGCTGTATATTTTACATCAGCACTAACCGCCTAACCACCCGGCTTCATGGGGAGGGATTTAAAAATACACTGTATACATAATTAATAGCCGCGCCTGCATGAGAACGACCAATGCAAGTCCAAATGGTAACCACTGGCTGTTTTATGAATCATAAAGTTTTTGCAGACAAATCGATTAAAATGCAGAATAATATATTTCGCAACTGATAACATTTTGATGTCTACAACATAAAGTTTGCATTATATAACTAGTGTCACACTTTTTATTTGGGTCATATAATTATATGTGATTCTACTATAATGCACAGATACATTTATTTATATACATATATATACATATTCAGCAGAATAAACATATTTACCAACAAAAAAGAGAAGAAAAAAGATGTATAGGTGATTCTACTATAATACACATATACATTTATTTATATACATCTATGTACATATTCAGCAGAATAAACATATTTACCAACAACAAAAAAGAAGAAAAAAGATGTATATGAAGAGTTCAGGTGCCAATAAACCTTCAAAATGTTCTTTTAAAAAAAACATTTTTTGGATTGGCGTTTACAGTAGTTTGCACCTGAACTCTTCATATATTGCATGGGTGAGAAAATTGTACTGAATTATTGATATTCACGCTATTTGATCTGTTAATTTCTAGTAAAGCCCACCATAGATGAAATGCCGGTATTGGATCGATCTTCAGGAAAGCGGTTTCAAAATGGATATTGATTAATTTTTAATTGGATTGATGCAGAAGTGTATATGTGTGCTTGGTTAAATATGCACCCATTGCAACTATGCTTAAATACACACATCTACTCTTCCCCTTGGATGACCTAGGGCATCTACTATCGGTCAACGGTTTCATGTGAGGAATATAAAGTACATCCTTTGAATTAATTATATTGTGATTTTGATGAAGGAAGAAAATATTCTGCAAAAAAAGAAAGAAGGAAACTCAGAAGGTAGGGAAAGCAGTCAGTGCTTATTGATAAAAGTAGGCACTGGGGCATAAAGAAGGCTTTCATGATTAGATATCTAAGTTATCCTTCGTTTTAGGTTTCTCAAGATTATACTCTTAATGCTATATGAGTTTCCGCAGCAACTGACACAGTCAACCGGTTGTAGTTGCAAAGGAAGCCGGTGGTGGCGCCACAGGTTTGCTTCGTATGAAGCAAATGTGTGATTTTGTTTGGTACATTAGTTGATTAAACAGGAAATATCTTGGCCAATGTGTGGAGTAGGGCGCCACACTCAAAGAAAGCACAAAACCAGGCAGCTGAAATATGTTCTGAACGTGATCTTAAAGAAATTCATGTAGCAATCTCCCTTAATCTGTTGCAATGTGGCTCATTATATCTTATTCCTGGAAGATAGTAATCTTTTTCCTCTATCTTCCAGGATACTCACTGAGTCATCATCAGTGTCTGCTAGATACCTATGCAAGTGCCTTAGCCCCGAGGACCTGGCAGAATAAAGCTGCGCATGTGAAGTTGTACATAGATTTCTGCATAAGTCATAAGGTGGAAGCAGTCTGCCCTTCAGTATATGATCTCCTGTCTTTCTTGTTGGTGCTCACTGATCGCCTCAAATCACCTGGGGCGGTTATGAACTACGTTAGTTCTGTGAGGCTCTGGGTGGTGGGCGGCCCATTTGATGCAACCGCGTTTGATGCACTAGAAGTGAAAACCTTCAAGCGGGGTATATTCAAATCCTCAAAACATGTGGTTCATAGGGCAGTTCCCATCTCCCCTGAAGATTTCAAGAGTATTATAATCGTTCTGTATCGCATGACACCTGTGCCTCATGTTATTATTGCAGCACTGCTTATCAGGTATTTCACTCTGTTAAGGCAGTCCAATCTGGCTGTGGCCTCAACTGGGTCACGGTTGCATCCTCATGTCCTAAGATTTGATGATGTGGTTCTTGGTCAAGACACCCTGTCAGTGACACTGAGGTCTTCAAAGACGAGAGACGCATCTGCCCCCCCAGTAGTCTTCAGACTCCCTGCTCTGCCTGGTTCAGTGTGCTGTTCTGTGCAAGCATGGTCCGATTATGTATGAGAAATCATGCCTCAACCTGAGTACCCAGCTTTCCTCCTCGTCAGGTCTTCCCCTGACGATTCCACTCCTGAAGCGCGCAATCAACGTTGCTTCCTGCTCAGCATTCACAGTTTATAAAGGGTTTACCCTGCACAGACTTAGGCGTGGTGCCACACAGGCTTGTCAGGGTACAGGTCTGACCCTCGATCAGATTATGTCAGCAGGCACCTGGCGTAGTGCTGTGGTTTCTGCCTACCTATAGGCCATTCATGTCACTGCAGCTCCCACAGCGCTCGGTAGGTTGTTGGGTTGAGTGCTGTCGGGAGAATTCCACGTACAGGCGGTGACTGACTCTACATTGTAATATTTACTTTTTTCTTCTTTCAGGTCAACTATTATTATGAACCTCCTTGTGGCTACTAATATGTAGTTCTATAGCGCTTGCATTTTGTGTATTTAATATTTAAGAGGCCATGTCGCCGAATCGCTATGCTATCATCAGCTTTAATGATCCATGCTCTGTCATATTATTAAGCACTGCTACTCACTCTGATGTGAGTCTTGTACTGATTAACGTTACTATTCAGAAGGCCCTGTCGCCGTATCCTATCTGAGAAGCTCGCTTCCTTGAAGTATGATAATTTTAACTTGTTCAGATGTTAATAAATCTGTCCAAATATTTATTCTGTGTCGATCTTGGTGTCTCGTTAAGTGAATTATACAACACATATACAGCTGATAGAGAACACTGGTCCTTCAATGTCCAGTGTGTTAACATTGCTTTATTCCAATGGATTTGAGTTTCTGTCATTTTTAAAGATACTTATAATAGGTCAATCATTATAATCGACATTACTATAATTTGAAGTAACTCTTAGTTTATAGTGTTAACTTTGGAGATATTTGAAATGACACTACATTAATTGTGCCTGGCATATAAAACTAATATAGAAACTACTAACACCCAAAACCGCAAAAGGTTGGCCAGAGAAAGATCAGGTAAACACTCCTGAGTGCGGGACCAGACCAATCCAGTATCACAGCTGTCCAGCATTGAAAACAAGCACCCTCACGGGAGCTTATACGTTATGGGCAGAATAAAAACAACAAAGAAAACCCAAAAAAAACAAAACATATTGACACCATAGATTATAAGCCCGTCCTAGAGTGATCTTAGATGTTGCCAGGACGTAAAGCCCCAACAACCATCCAACCTAGGGTTCAGCAGTAACAGGTTCTATTAAATTGAATTAGTATTCCCTTCTATGCAACAAATGCGTAATGAGTGCACTAGTGTAGTAATAACTAAGTTGGATGTGTAGGATCAAATCTAGGTAAGTGTTTCGGTTAAAGTTGCATAGTCCGATGGCTTTGAATTTCTGTATTTTTTCTGAGATAAATATATAAGATCGGTCAGTAGTATCTACTTTACATTAGTTCAAAGTTATTTGTATTTTAAATGGTAAACTTTTGAGATATTTTGAATGCAAACATGGAAAATTAGTTTTGGCAAGCTTGCCAAAACTCTGACACCATAGACTTCTGCAGGAACAGGTTCTGTTAAAACGACTCAGTATTTATTGCCTTCTACGCAGAAACAAATACTTAATAAGTGCATCACTATCTAAGTTAGATATGTAAAATCAAATCTAGATACTCGGTTTGGTTTTGAAAATTATATATTTCATCGGACTATGCAGCTTTAATCAAACGTTAAAGTTACGCATTTTCATCACATTTTCAAAAGCTAAGCCCTTACGTAAATTGGAACCTACAAATGCAACTAAGATACTGTGCAGTTATTAAGCATTTGATGCTACATAGAAGGGACTACTGAGGCCATTTAGAAGAACCTGTTACTATTGAAGCCTATGTGGTCAGAGTTTTGGCAAGTTTGCCAAAATTAACATAGCATGTTTTCACTTCAAATATCTCCTAAATTAGTCATTTTCAAGCACGGTTACTTCAAGCTAAAGTAAGATAGATTATAATGATCAATCTAATATATTTATCCCAGAAAATGACAGAAAATCAAAGCCATCGGACTATGCAACTTTAAGTTTACATGAGACTGATAAGGACTATGCAACTTTAACTATTGAAGTACTTGGTGCTGCTAACATATTTTGACAAATGTAAGGAAAAGCGGAACTATTAAAAAAAAGGAACCCCAAAAACAAAAGACACGGCTTGAGTCATTAACGAAAGAATTGTTTTGTTTCAGTCTCATTTAGAAAACAAAACAAAAACCTCAGATGTAGTTGCAGTCGACTTTCTCGGTGTCAGGTTTCTTGGTTATTTCCCCTGCCTGAATACAATCTGAATACTATCTACATGTTAAAAGCAATCCATTCCCAGTTGTTTTTACTGTCTGAAAAAATACACACGTCACAAAAAAACCCCGAGATATCCGCTCTGAAAGTGCTGGACTTGTCTGACAGCTGTTAATGCACATGTGAACATGTCCAGTTGTTAATGTATGTGGCGTCCGCACCTGTGCCAATTGTGCCAATTAAAAACTGCCCGAGGTTTCTTTGAATCTATCCATTACAAGTCAAGATTGTTTGTATGTCCAGCGTTGAAAACAAGCACCCTCATGGGAGCTTATACGTTATGGGCAGAGTAAATACCTTGTCAAAAAAAAAAAAAAAAAAAGAATTATATATATATATGTATATATATGTATATATATATATATATATATATATATATATATATATATATATTTGCATGAGGTTCCTTTGTAACTACACATTGCGAATCAAATTCTCTATATCTATATAATATATCTATATCTATATATATGGTTATGGTGCCTGCGACCTGATTTTCCAGTGGGGCAGCGCTATAAAGTCGCAATGAGTGCACACTCTCACAAGTCGGTACCCCTCCTGATATGACCTTACACGTTGCCAGGACGTAACATTCCAACAAGCAACCAATGTTACCAGCTGGTTACCACTTTCAAGCGACAACTGTTTACATTTACGAAATCAATGAATCATCGAATACCAACTTACAGACATATTGAAAACAAACCGCCACAAAGTAACCCGACGAAAAGTAGCACAATAAAAGCACTGAACAAGAGTGTGCTTAGTTACCAGATTCGACAGGTGGAAAAAAATGGCGCTCATTGATTGGCCGACTGAGTTGTGCGCATGATGTCACTCACTCACTCAGTCACCCACACCGATCCAATCACTAACTCACTCAGTCACTACCTCACTCACTCACCCACTCACCCACACCAACACTCACTCACTCACTCACTCACTCACTCATCCACTCACTCACTCACTCACTCACTCACTCATGCACTCACTCACACACTCACTCACTCACACACTCACTCACTTACTCACACCGACATTCGCTCACTCATTCACTCGCTAATTCACTCACCAATTCACTCGCTTGCCCACTCACTCACTCTCTCAATCACTCAATCACTCACACCGACACTCACTCACTACCATTGAGACTCACTCACTCACTCATACTCACCGACTCATTCACTCACTCACCCCCCAACACCAACACTCACTCACTCACTCACTCACTCACACCGACACTCACTCACTCACTCACTCACACCAACATTCACTCACTCACTCACTGACTCACACTGACACTCACTGACTCACACTGACACTCACTGACTCACACTGACTCACACTGACACTCACTGACTCACACTAACACTGACTCACACACTCCCTCCCTCCCTCCCTCCCTCCCTCACTCACTCACTCACTTACTCACGGTGGGCGTCCGACACCAGACGTGGTGTCCGGGCGTCCCGTGCGATGGCGCTGGTGTGTGTGGGCGGGGTGGCCGGGGCCATTCACCATTCAGGTTGCCTTCAGCGGGAGGCCTGGCCTGCACCGCCCGATAAGGCGGCTGGATATGGCGGGTGGCGAGAACGAGGCTGGCCGCCAGGTGGCGCGGGGCAACAAGCGACCAATGGTAGCCGTGTTACACGTCACACGTCGGACAGGCGCTTTCAACGGGCCGATGGCTAAAAAATAAACAGGCAGGACCGCCCGATTATTGAAAGGTTCATTAACGCGGTGTCCACACATCGAGTGATGTTACATCGCGATGGTTTGTGAAATGGAGTTTTTTAAATTGATTGATTGATTTATTTGTTTATTTATTTATGTATTTACTTATGTTATTTGCAGATTTGTGTGTTTGCTTGTTGGAGTTTTGCGTCTTGGCAATATTTAAGGACAATTACTGACTTGTGACAGTGCGCATTGATGGCGATTTTATAGAGCTGTCCCACTGGGAAATCAGGCCGCCGGCACCATGACCTAATATCCCATCATCATCATCATCATCATGCTGTCGGTCGCGATGCGACAAAGACTGCTTTCATTACTTGACTGCCACTCTCCATTTAGCTCTCTGCTGTGAGAGTTGCGTCCATGAGTCGGTCTTAATGTCTCTCAGCTTCAGGTTTCTCTTGATGGTATCCTTGAACCGGAGACGAGGGCGCCCTCTCTTTCTGTAGCCAGAAGACAGTTGAGAATAGAGGATCTGCTTTGGTAGCCTGTCTGATGACATCCTCATGAGGTGTCCAGTCCACCGGAATATCCCACGCAGCCACAATATCCTGAGACTGGGCTAACCAATCCTTGCCGTAATCTAATAATGCTGAGCGCCAGACTAGGGAGTGAGAAGTATCAATTTTGTTTTGACTCGCCCGGGAATCGAGCTCCATCGCGACCTTCCGACCGGGAAGCCTGCGCTCTACCGTTTCGGCCACACCGCGTCCTGTATGTGTTATTTGCAGACATTTTATGATTTTTCCTTGTTGTTATTTTTTTTCAAAATCGTTATTTTTTTACAAAACTGGGAGAATATTTGTAAACTAGTAGCAATAGACTCAATGGACGTGGTGGGAAGCGATAGGCTCGACTTGTTTGCAGGGTGGAGGTGGGGAGGGTAGACACAGCTTTGCAATAGGTCACTGCGCAGTGATGCGTGTCGGATATGTTGCGCAACTCTATCCTGCACAACGCGGCACCATTGAAATCACCCAAGCGAGACTAAGCCAACTACCGAACGCTACCACTCAAAAACAAGTTTGCAAGAATACCATTTTCTCTTCCCGCCTCCCTTCGCTCCCTCCTTCCCTCCTTTCCTCCTCCCCTCCTTCCCTGCCTACCACCAGTCCTCCCATCACCCTTTCCCCTCCCCTACACTTCCCTATTGCACTCCTTTTCATCCCTTCCCCCTCTTCCTCCTCCAAACTTTGCTTACCCCCTTTCCCCTTCCATTCCTTCTCTCTCCTACTGATCGTCCTTTACTTCTACCCTCCCTTCCCCCTCGCTCCATTAATCCCACACATACCCTCCTTCCCCTTCCCACCTCTGCCCTTTCCTACCACCCTCTCACCCACATTTCCTTACAGCTTTCCTCCACCCCTCTTCCTTTCTAACTGTACTTTAATCCCCCACAGCCCATCCACCTTTCCTCATCACTTTCCTACCAACGTCCCTTTCCGACATCTCCCTCTCTCCCTTCCCCACTCCCTTAATTCCTCCTCACCTCCGCCCCTTCCTCCGCCCCTTCCTCCCACCCTTCCTCCCATCGATCACCCACCTAATTCCCCTCCACCTGCCACCCTTCATATCACTCTCCCACCCTCCCTTCCTCCCACCTTTCTAACACCTCCCTTTTCTTCCCTCCCCACTCCCTTAATCCCTCCCCACATCCCACCTTCCTACTACCCACCCCCTTCCTCCCTCCTTCCCCCATCTCCCTCCCCTCTTCCTCCCTCCCTATTGGCTCCCCCCCCCCCCCAGCCGCCCTTCCTCCCACCTTCCCCCATCTTCCTCCCCCCTCCATCTTTCCCTACCTCCCACCGATCCTGTCACCCTCCCTGCCGCCCTTCCTCCCACCTTCCCCAATCTCCTTCGCTCTTTCCGTACCCTCCCACCGATCCTGTCACCCTCCCACCTACCCTTCCTCCCACCTCCCCTCCCCCTCCCTCTCCCTCTCTCTCCATCCCTCCAACCGCAGGAGGCCTGGGACCCGACCAATCCACATCTGACTCGCGCATCTCATCCTGGTCCCTCGTCACGCCCAATTCAGCCAGAACCCCTGGCGGCTACGCAGGTCAAAAAGGCGCGGGCCGAGCCGTCACTCAAACCCCGACTGGTCAGCCAACTAAGTCGAAGCCGGCATGACAGGCCTTCATGATCAGGCCTCGCCAACTCCTTCCCTGACACCCCTTCTACTCCTGGGACTATCTTTTTTCTCTCTCTCATTCCAACTTTTTTTTATTCATTGAGATCACTTTCTTTTCTCAGCACTACATTACTGTGTCTCCTCCTGCCAAAACAAATTTACCAACCATGCATTTGTTCCATTCGATATGAATTGATGTGTGTTTCCGATGACACTAGTATTGACGTTGTCAATAGCTATGTGTGGATGATTGTGTATCTGTTGTTGGAGTCCTGACAGTGAAGGTGATGCTTACATGTCTGGATCTGTAAGGTGAAAGGCGAGAGATTATGCTGCTTCCTTGGGTTACACTGTTTCTATTTTAAGGAGTCCATCATATATGAATGTATTAATTACCCTTTCACAGTGATATTACCACTGGAGTCGCTGCAGTTTGTATCCAAGTTATATATAGATCTATATTATTGATATGTGTTAAAATAAATTTAGCATGTTTTCACATCAAATTTCTCCAAATGTAGCCATCTAAAATATACGTTAGTTCAAACTGAAGTAACATAGATAATAACCAGAAAGTCAATATACTTGTGTAAAAAACAGTTAACAACTCAAAACTATTGCATTATGCACCTTTAAGTGAACATTTTACACACATGCGAGTATAGGGGTTGTTAACGGGGATGCTTTGTACTAGGTCGATTGACTTTCCACATGAAGTCAACAGTTTCCATAGCAACTAACAAACTAATTCAACACACATGCAATATCAATGAAAGACGATTGTAAATATTTGTTGCCCCCAAAATCTTGTCTAGATACGCTTGTGTCTTCCAGTTCATAATTATTTAATTGTCATTCCAAGAACTCTTATATTTTCCATATAATAATTGTTCAGTTTTCATTCCATCTCTGTTAATATCTCTTATAATAATTGATCAATTATAATTCATACAACTCCTGAATATTTCACATAATAATTGTTCAATTTTCATTTAAAGATCTCTGGTATATTTTCTATAATAATTGTTCAATTGTAACTCCTACAAAGCTTTTGGGTACTTCACATAATAATTGCTCAATTGTAATTCCCGCAACTCTTGTATATTTCATAGAATAATTTTTAAATTGTTATTCCCACAACTCTTATATACTTCACATAATGACTGTTTCATTGTTATTCCAACAACTCTTATATACTTCACATAATAACTGTTTAATTGTTATTCCAACAACTCTTATATACTTGACATAATGACTGTTTAATTGTTATTCCCACAACTCTCATGTATTTCACATAATGATTGTTTAATTGTTATTCCAACAACCCTTAACGCTGCATTCCATATACGCATAATGCGTAATGCGAATGCGAATTCGACAAAAAATCGAAATGCCTTGAAACCTATGAGCTACATTCCATATACGCGTAATGGGTAATGCGAATCTGAATGCGAATAAAATCCATTATCCCGATCGCTCCATGTAGCGAATGGTGCGTAATGCGTAATGCGTAAAGGTGGTGCGAATAGAAAAGCATCAGTCGCATTTGTCCATTGATATAAGGCTGGAGGAGGCGACTGATAATTACGGACAGCCGGTCTTCATGGGACGGTGCAAACATATAGGTTTATGCGGCGGACCTGTTAGGAAGCAGTCTTCATGAGAAATATGAATAATGGGACAGTGCAAACATGTAGGTTTATGCGGCGGACCTCTTAGGAAGCAGTCTTCATGAGAAATATGAATAATGGGACAGTGCAAACATGTGGGTTTATGCGGTGGACCTGTTAGGAAGCAGTCTTCATGAGAAATATGAAGAATGGGACGATGCAAACATGTAGGTTTATGCGGCGGACCTGTTAGGAAGCAGTCTTCATATTTGGGACGGTCCTAATATCCCTCTAAGCAAGCTAAACTGAGCCATGTTTGGACCATCCCATTCTTCATATTTCTCATGAAGACTGCTTCCTAACAGGTTCGCCGCATAAACCTACAAGGCTGGAGGAGGCGACTGATAATTACGGACATTTGTACAAGTTTTTAAAATGTCCGACTTTTTATATACTTCACTGCATAACGCATAACGCATAATGCAATACGCATTACGCGTATATGGAATGCTGGCATTCGCATAACGCATAACGCGTAACGCATAACGCATTACGCGTATATGGAATCCTAGCTTTATATACTTCACATAATGACTGTTTAATTGTTATTCCCATGACTCTTATATAGTTCACATAATGACTGTTTAATTATTATTCCAACAACCCTTATATACTTCACATACTGACTGTTTAATTGTTATTCCCACAACTCTTATATACTTGACATAATGACTGTTTAATTATTATTCCCACAACTGTTATATACTTCACATAATGACTCTTTATTTGTTATTCCAACAACTCTTACATATTTCACAATAGCCTTTTATTATGCGCAAAAAAGCGCAAATAACTTTGACTATTTATCTATAGCTAGAAAACCAGTGCCTTGTGTGTGTGTAAATAAACGTTATTCATGTAAATTTGTTATCAGTGCCATAGTACTGGTTTTCCGGCCTTATGTGTTACAGGTATCTTGGTATTTACACAATTATTATTTTTGTTTTTTGTTGGCACTGGTCCAATATTATTTAGAAGAATACATACTTAAGTTACACACACAAACAGAATTGTTAAAAATCGTCACGATTGGGCAGATTGGTGAAGTGGTACATTTACGCGTCGATTCGTTAATGAAACAGAGAAGAGCCACGGGAAGTTGTTAGTTGTTAGTTGTTAGTGAGGCGAGCACCTGCCACGCGCTCCCCCTGTGGGAGAACCCGGGCATGACAACCGACTCAAAGTGAGCCGCCCGCGTTCGGACGTCAGTGGCTCGTTGGGTCGGGAATTAACCAGCTCAGGGCAACCTTTGCACTGCCTGCGCTGATTAAATGTCGTCTGCTGCGGTTAAATTTAATGCCATGCCATTAATGGGCAATTTCTTTTTAGTGTTTATTTGGATTATTCGGCTGCTTGTTTTCAACGGATGGACGAGTGATAATTGTTTTCTTCCAGTGACTTCCGGTTGCTTTAATGCCCGCCGGATGGATATTGATTTTGCTGACTTGGTTGCCGGCGCAGCAGTCAATGGCAACGTGGGTCTTGTTCGATTTGTTCACTGAACTGAATAGAATGCATCATTTCTGACAGAATTCGAAATTATTGTCCATCATATGTATCAATTCATGTAGAGCTAAATGAAATCCAGGGAAAAAAATCCCAGAAACTAGAAAAATGTTCGTTCGATTTGCTTAGAACAATTCAGTGTCACTAGTGGAATTTAGTGGGAGTAAGTGATGCTAAAGGTTAGGGGGAAACACAAGAAAAAGCAATATTACACACGTACCAAGCGGACACTTTCTTAGGATTTGATAAATATAACTGGCAGAGGACATTGTACCGTATACAGTGATTAACACCCACTACTACACAGTGAACTATTGCATAGACATTAAGGCTAGCCTTATCCATTAATAAATTATCATTCATTTGATTTTCTTTTTCATTTCCTTCTGCATTAATACAGGATTATTTTATTGTTTGCTTTGGAACCAGACTATATGGCCAAATGAGTTCAGTGTCGCCAATGTGGCGGTTTAAATGCTCAGTGGTTCTGTGCGTGCATCAACATCGAACATTATTTATTTTTATTTACCATTTATAATTAGCGTAATCAGTGTTCAGCTGGTATTTACTGTATGTCCGCACGTGGTGAAGGGAGTAGAGCTCTATATTTCTGTAGGGTCCCACTAGTCATAATGAGAGCTTGGCTAATCAGGCAGTAGTGCTGCCTGAGGAGAACGGGACACAAATAAATAAAAGGGAGAGGGGGTGGGTGAGGAGGCATGGAAAGGGATTTTTTGTTTGTTGGTGTTTTACGTCCAGGCAACATCTAAGGTCATATCATTACGGGTTCCGACTTGTGACAGTGCGCATTCATGGCAACTTTATAGTGCTGTCCCACTGAGAAATCGTGCCGCTGGTATCATGACCTGATATCCCACTCAGTCACATTATCCTGACACTGAGCCAACCAGTCCTGGCCCTATCCTATTAATGCTGAGCATCAGGCTAGGAAGCGACATGTATCAAGGGGGCTTCAGGAAACTGCACTCCACATCAAAAACAATAGCTCACCTAACAAATGACATACTGGCATCAATGAAGCAAAAACAATTAGTTGGAGCAGCCTTCATTGACTTCAGCAAAGCATTTGATACAGTAGACCATAACATACTACTGGAAAAACTAAAAACCTTGGGCATAAAATCCAATACTATGGACTGGATAAAATGCTACCTGAACAACTGGCAACAGAAAACAAAAATAAACAATACACTATAAGACAAGCAACCTGTCACACGTGGTGTACCCCAAGGGTCAGTGTTAGGGCCACTGCTCTTTATAATCTATATAAATGATCTTGAAAAATAGGTGCAAACCGAATGCCTCCAACTATATGCAGATGACACAGTCATATATGCAAAGGGCATAAGCTCCTACTAAAACTAGATGCGTGGTGTCAGTCCAACAAAATAACCATCAACACAAGCAAATCAAAAACAGTTCTCTTATAGCGAAATAGCGAATGGTAGACAGAAAGTGTGAACACTTATTTGCCTCTCATTTCTGCTTGTAAATAAGCAACAATTAGTAGCATGTGGTGAAGAAGGGGTCAAATTTCCCTGGATCATCAGCCATGCTTTTTCTAATCTATTCTCTTCTCACATAAACAAATGCCAGGGTAGGGAAAGCAGGGGGAAGGGAGCGGGAAAGAGGGGGAACGGAGCAGGAAGTAAGGGAAAGGTACATGGAAAGGAGGGGACAATTAGAAATAGGAAAAGGGGAAAATGGGGAATGAAAGGGTGAAGGAAGAAGGGGCAGGAGGAATGGAGGATGAAGTAACGAAGAGTATGAGAGAAAGGGAGGGGGAGAGAGCGAGGAGAGGGAGGGAACAGGGGGATATGAGGGGGACACTAAGAGAAGGAAGGTGGGAATTAACAAGTTCAGGGAAAGAAACACAATGGGGAAGTGTGGGGGGAGGGTTGGAGAAGGGGGCGAGGGATCGGGAAGAGAAGGTGCCAGGTCGGAGGGGGAAAGGGAAGGGAGAAGGGGGGGGCGGGGTGAGGGGTTAGAGGGAAGGAATGGTAAAGGGAAGGGAAGGGGAATTAGTGAGTACAGAGAATAAAACAAAATGGAGGATGAAGGGAGGTGTTAGGAGAGAATTAGTAAGTCCTATTCGTTTCTTATATCCACTTTATCCTAATTAGGAATTCAAACAATATCAGTCAGGTGATATGAATAATATAATAAATTTGACACAATAAAATCAGCAAAAGAAGATTACTTAAGAATGCGATGCTAGCCCTATTTGCATGAGGTGTGAGAATGAAGTTATAGGCCTGTTGTTGTTCATCTGATATTGATTTATTAGTTGCAGTCTCCTCGCCTGCCTGGAGCCCGAGTCGTGGAGCACTGTCTCTTCATTAGCACTGACTGCCCGTGAATCAACCATTGTGTTCAGTAGACAGTCTGTGTGTGCCTGGGCCGGTGGGTATGTGTGTCTGCGTGTGTGTCTGTGTGCGTGTGTATGCCTGTGTATGTCTTTGTGTGTGCCCATATGCGTCTGTACGTCTGTGTGTTTCTGTGCGTGTTTGTATTGCGTGTGTGTCTGTGTATGTATACATGTGTGTGTCTGTGTGTCTGTGTGTCTGTGCGTGCCTGTGCATGTTTATCTGTGTGTCTGTGGGGTGCTTGTGTGGACATCAGGTCGCAGCTCAGGCGGTAGCATGTCCACCTGCGAATGTGTTGGTCATCCTATCGATCCTGATCAGTGGAACCAATTGCAGTTTGGGCTATTTTCCGTTCCAACCAGTGGTCACAACTGGTTCAGCAAAGGCTGTGGTATGTGCTGTCCTGCCTGTGGGAAAGTGCATATAAAAACACATTGCTGCTTATCAGAAAGAGTAGCCTATGTAGTGGCAGCAGGTTTCCTCAAAAGAAACATGACAGAATGACCATATATTTGATGTTCAATAGCCTATGATGAAAATAAATGTGCTCTAGAGGCATCATTAAATAAAACAAGCCCTTTTTGTGTGTGTGCTTGTGTGTGTGTCTCTGCATCTGTCAAGCAATAACCGATTAATACAAAGCATGGATTACGTGCTGAGCTGACCATCCGCACATACCAATTCCAGCAAGTAAACAAGCATTACTGTTCAACAATTAATGTTAATACCAATACAATACTTAGCACCAAACTAATTACAAAACCAATATTGTCATGAGGTGTGGTTAAAATGGGATATATAGCCGGTTTCGAACCCACACTTCTTGCCAGCGCGCTGATCCCTGAAGCAATCACCCTATCCACGCTACCTGTCTATGTGACTCCTTGGCTGATCGGTCAGTGCATACTTCTACAATACCTATACCAATAGCACTACCGATACCAATACAACTATAACTATCAATACCAACATCAATAGCAATACCAATATCAACACCAACATCAATACCAACATCAATACCAATGCCAATACAAATGACCTTGCTATTCACCGAGTATGCTAGGCAGCCTGATTTCCCAGTGGGGCAGCACTATTAAGTCGCCATGGGTGTGCACTATCACAAGTCGGGAACCGTCCTGATATGAACTTATATGTTGCCAGGACGTTAAACTCCAGCAACCAAACGACCAGCATTGCTATGCAAGAATCACAGAATAACCTGAGTGTAGGATTCAAGCATGGTGTGAGCAACATTAAACTCAGCCACATTATCCTGACACTAAGCCAACAAGTTCTTGCTCTATCCTAGCAATGCCAACCCCTCCCCTACCTCATCAAAGTTGGCGAACATTAAAATCGTTATAAGTCTTTGGATTTCACTCGGCCGGCGATTGATCTCACAGCGGGAGGCGGGCGTTCTACACAGTCAGCCAACCCGCCCAGGGAGATCGATAGATAGTGGTATGTTAGGTGGAGCTGGTCATGGTATGGAAATGACATACATTGATGTGGGTCTTGGAGCCTCCACAGGCCCTGCAGGACTCTCCATCAGCGTATAATGACATTACCATTCACCGAGAGGACTGGTGTCAATGCTAATTGCATTACTGTATATGTTCAATGTTCATTCAGGTCCACCAGAACCTTCCCAGCTGCACTCTTTGACTGTCCTACAGTCTTAGCAGCGGATAAAGTCCTGTTATTGTGGATGTTTTTATTTTATTTATTTATTTGTTATTTTGTAAAAACAGTTTATTCATCACAACACTGATCTTCCGGCCATATTAACTGACGTATAACTCCTTATGCAAATATTATTTTGAATGGAGTCCAGCTGTATTGCCTGCCTGTTGCCACCAAACATATATCGCTATGAACTATCTAGATGGTTAACAAAATATAATACGGCCATTGATAATGATATATATGTCAATGTATTATTAAATTATTATATTATTGTGTACTTGTGGAAGCAAGCTGGCCGATATGCTCTGATCTATGGGAGGAGCAGTTCTGATCTTTTGCATACTGGCTTTGTTAATCACTCACACTACTGGAACACATTGAGCACCAGCTCACTGCCACCAACATGGAGGGGAAGGAGGGGGCTAACGGCTCAAGGGAGGTCACATGCACCCGGTGTGGCGTGCTCAGCCGTGTACCGTGCTCAGCCGTGCGCATACCGTCAAACTCAATGCATTGTCAATGGTCGTGAGTCACTAACCTTATAAATTTAATATAGTGTTTTTGGTAAAGATGTTTTCTATATGTTTACCAAGCGATTTGTTTCTAGGTGGTGTGGTTTTAGAGATATTTCACTTTTCCTGGATTTTCTGTATGAAGATTGCTCACCACCATTGACAATGCCTTGAGTTTGACGGTACGCACAGTGCAAAACATTAGTTTTAATCAAAATTAATAGAAATCAAGAACCCTAACTTTATAAATTTAGTATAATCTTTTTGGTGAAGATGTTTTCTATATGTGTACCAAGCAATTTGTTAATAGGTGGTGTGGTTTTGGAGATATTTCACTTGTTCTGTATTTTCTGTATGAAGATTACTCACGACCATTGACAATGCCTTGAGTTTGAGTCTAATGACATGGCTGAGCACGGTACACGGCTGAGCACGCCACACCGGGTTCCCCTAATATCTTCCTCACTTGCAGGGATTTTTGACTTATTAAAGCAGTGGGGGCCATTCAAAGAGGATCCAACCAGAGATAACTAAATCAAAATAATTTGTATTGTCTTGTCAATAGGTAATAGATAAGTAATATTGTAGAAAGCGTTGAGGTGGTTGCTGTTATTACCGCATTGGCAAAGGCTGAGGAAACTTCCGCCATGTCACACTTGTAAATCCAGTGACCTGATTGTAACATGTTCGCCTTACACAGTATTCAGCAAACTTATTTATATTCTAGTAATATGACCCATTTCTACTGCTGGGAGTTCCTGGGAATATCCATAGGAGTATTTAGGTTAATGGTACCAAGTTGGGCTTGGACGTGTCCTGTAATGTCATCCGTGGAGGGGATAGTTGGAATCACAAAGTTTAGAAGATACACAGACAAAGGGTTTGGTTGGTTGTTGGAGCTTCGCGTCCTGGAAACATAGACAGTCATATCAGGACGGACAAAGGGTTTCACAATTGTGATATAATTGTGGGGAGTGTCACCATACTCTTTTTTCCTATTGCAATGAATTGCTTCTTGTTTGTTCTACAGTAGTGGATTTAAAAATGTTAGACCCCTTTCTATAATTAGTACCAAGAGCCTGGATTACTGGGACAGACTAAAATTCCTCAAAATCTACTCAATTGAACGTTGATGTGAGAGATATCGAATTATATACACCTGGACAATGATTGAAGGCAAAGTACCTAACTATGGCATAACAACATATCATTCAAAAATATATGGGAGACTTGGTATAGTACCAGAAATAAATACAAAAGCCTCACAGTCAACAAGAACACTGGGGAAGGAAGTCTTTCTGTCCGAGGAGTACAGCTCTTCAATACAATGCAAGCTTACATTAGAAATTAATCAAACTGCAGTGTACAATCTTTTAAAAGGCAGCTTAACAAGGTGTTAACAACAATACCGGATGAATCACATATTCCAGGATACACCCATCGAAGGCCAGCAGATTCAAACTCATTACTGCATATGACAAAACTGAACAGGGCATCCTCACCACATGTGGTACGCTCTGATGGTGGAGTCTCCGACTTGGCCTGAGCATAGAGCTCAAACAATCTAATCTAATCTAGTGACTTAAAAACTGAAAGCTAGTCCAGTGGTGTTTCATCAGGGAACCCTGGTAATATGTAAGCCTGTTCCCTGGTCTATGGAACTGTAATAGTTGAGAAGGGATATTTGAGTTGACTGACCCAAATAGTCACAGCTTGAAGCCCAAAAACTCTTTCTCAGGATAAGTGCTTAGTACTTCCCATAGAATATCAGAATATCCAGTTTAAAGCTGCATAGTCTGATAAAAGTATCACATTTTCAAAACCAAAACAATTATCTAGATTTGATCCTATATATCTAACATAGATCATCATCATCATCATGCTGTCGGTCGCGATGCGACAAAGACTGCTTTCATTACTTGACTGCTGCTCTCCATTTAGCTCTCTGCCGTGAGAGTGATGTGTTGTGTGGTTGTACATTTCATGAAAGCTGCCTGCAAAAGGGTTGAAGTGCTGCTGGCTTTTGCAAGTTACCAGCGGCACTCTCTCGGGGAGCAAATAGAGGTTTCACACCGGCAAGAACATGTCCAGACAGGCACAAACTATTTGTCCCTGCAGTGGCTGGTAGGGAGATGTTGGGAGTTCCATACATCAACCGCCCTTGTTGCTGCCACAGTGACATCGTTTTCTGTTCAGGGTTTGCTCCCTTAGCCTTCGGTTCTGTCAAGAACCTGTACCACAAGGCAGTGGTTTACAACTCTGCAGGGCAGGGGTGTCAAACTCCCTGAGGTATTGCCGACGGCCTCCCGGGACTGCTACATCACAACATGACAGTCCTCAGAGACGCCATTACACATCCCTGGCCTACAGTCCGGCGTTACTCCGAGGCCATAGATACTGATGCACTTATTAAGCATGTGTTGCCACATAGAAGGGAATGGTGAGTAAAATTAATAAAACATATGTTACTGCTGAACCTATAGTGTCAGGGGTTTTGGTATGCATGCAAACATTAATTTGATATGTTTGAACTTCAGATCTCTCCACAGTTAGCCATTTAAAACAAAAATTGCTTGAAACTAAATTAAGATAGATTATAACGATCAACCTAATATATTTATCTCAGAAAATGAGGAAAGTCCAAAGCCATCAGACTATGCAACTTTATGAATATATAAAGACTATAGATGAATACAATTCTATGATTAAATATATTATGAATACATATATTCGATCGTGATATCTATGAATATGTAAAGTTTTCTGAGTCATCTTAGCACACCTTTAAGTTTAAACTGTTTTAATGACGCTGTTTCTGCGAAGCTGAGAATGCACACTCTTTTCAGAATCATAAATAGACGTCATAACCTCTATGTTTCACATGACTATCTGATGTAAGAAAATAATCCAGTATGCACTAGATAAATTGTTAGTTAAAGATGAGTTCTGGTAGTTCAACAGTAATTAACTTTTTTTTTGTTAAAGGAGAGTGTACAATAAGTATAGATCAAACGTATACTTATAGTGTCTTGGGTTTATCAAACTAGCTCTAAATACATATATACCTGTGTGACAACTTGTTTATTTTTTTAATCTTGCAACTCACAGGCAGTAATTATCCCTACAGTATTTCCCCACATAATCCTTTCTTAATGTTATGATTACATTTGTCTATATAATTGAAAGTTAATTAATTAGAATCAACGCCGCTTCATCCAGGTCAGCAATTAGCGCCTACCTCTGGATGAGCACCCTCTATGAGCAGGCAATGTCGCTGTAATTACTTCTCGCCATTACCGCCGCTGTCGCTGCTTGAGGTGCAATGCATGATAATTAAGCAGTGCAGAACTAATGAGAACCATAAAAGCGGATATTGCTTTAATCCTAAATCATGTCATGGAAGCCCACCTACGTGAGAGGCAACCCCTCAGTGCGGCCATTGCTGACGGCCGTTTTAATAATGGAGCCCCGGTGCCTACTAATGTTGGCCGGCTGGGTGCGGCAATGTTACGCAGCCAGAGCTCAATCCCAGCAACGCGATGACAACTCACCACATTGCACGCCATTACTTAGTTTATTCACTGACTGACTCACTGACTCACTGACTCACTCACTCGCGGACTGACTGACTGATTGATTCACTCACTGACTCACTGAGTGAATGATTCACTGACTCACTGGCTGACTCACTGATTCATTGACTGACTCACTGACTCACTGACTCATTCACTGACTCACCCACTCACTGACTCAACTCACTGACTCACCCACTCACTGATCTACCGACTGGCCCATTCACTCACTCAGTCACCCACTCACTCACTGACTCACCCACTCACTGACTCACTAAAGCACCCGTCCAGCGACTCACTGACTCACTGACAAACTGACGCACTCAGTCACTCACCCACTCACCCACCCACTCACTCAGTCATCCATTCACTCACTAATTGACACACTCACTCACACACTCACTCAATTACTCAATCACCCAATCACTGACTCACTGATTTACTCACCCACTGATTCACTCACCCACTCACCCACACACCCACTCACCAACTCACTCACTCACCCTCTCACTCACTCACCACTATCAATACGTCAACATTTCCTCTGATGCGCAGGGGAGGCGACTCCACCGCGATTGAGATTTCCCCTGCTTAATCATATATATATAAATATATCAATGTATATATCATATATATATTATAGTACCTGTAAAGGCCCCGCCGTTTAATCAAACACAAGTCAATACAAGAATCAAAAGGCAAAATCTTAACAAGTAAGCAAACAAATCAAATCAATCAAACAATAAAGTCAAATTTCCGACTGACTGGACACAGATTAGAGGTGGTAGCGCCGGAGGTCAACACCTCCAGTGTCACCCCTCGCCCTGATTGGCTGATGCGGGCATGAGGCTCCATCGGACGGGATAGCATAGGCGACACAGCGCCCACCCAGCCGGTCGCTGCATGATATGGCCCCCTACAGCTTAAATAATATTAGTATAACTAGTTATACCACACAATATAATTTATATAAATATATAAAAATATATTTAGATGTATATATATATGTACATATATGTAACTATATTTAACCATATGAGAATATAGATGAATATATATGAATATGAAAAATATATATATATATATAAATACACATAAATACATACAAATACATATATATATAAATATGAGTTGTAAGCCTATATAAATATATATAGGCTTACAACTCATATGGAGGGTACTCTGTCCTTACTTGTTTGTGTCACTGCTATCAGGATAGTTAAAAAATATAAAAGAAAACAGTAACAAAAAAATACCCCCTCTTACCCCAGCTATCCAATGACATACTATTTATAATTCCCATGATATTCTGCTAATGGGTCATGGCATAACCCAGAGCACCAATCCCATTTGCTCTTTTTAATCATATATACATATATATATATAAATGTTTTATTCGGTCTTCAGGCCATACTCATTTGCACTAATTACGCATTTATGTTCAGCAACTGCAGTGCAATAACAACAGTTCAGATTCATTACAACGTACAATTTGCAATGATTACACTAAAGCTACCTTGTAATATAACACGAAGACCATGCGACAAACAAATCAGTGCAAACAGAATGGTGCTGGGGATTTGTAGCGCATAAAGGCCCGGTCACATACACGTTACTGGACGTAGTTGAACGTAGTGAAGGCTAACGTAGTTGAACGTAGTCGAACGTAGTTAAACTTACTTGAACGTATCAGCATCCATACTTCTCTGGTACGTTCAACTACCTTCAACTACATTCAACTACCTTCAACTACCTTCAACTACCTTCAACTACCTTCAACTACCTTCAACTACCTTCAACTACGTTAGCCTCCACTATGTTCAACTACGTCCACTGACGTGTATGTGACTGGGCCTTAAGAATGACGAGCAGTGCAAACCGGAGGTTTCTTTTCCAGATGAGCTTTGCTAATGAGGGTCGATTACGTCTCGAACCTGTGAGTGCCAATGAATATGCTAACACGAGCACAGAGCTACACACGAGTCAAATTGGTGTGTGGCGTGTGAGGTGTTAATGCCTGCGACGAGCCAACTGGTCAACTGTATTGCAGAATTGAAGCCAGATACCACATGTATGTGATGTTCATTCATACAATCGACAAGTGGATGGCTTAGTAAGTTAGTGAGTTTCTCCCCATCCCCATACCTGTTGATTTTATTTTATGGGATTGAACCCACGACCTCCCGGATAGGAAAAACGCGCGCAAAAAACTCAGCCATCACTCGCACATCGCGAGTCAACTATATGACGTTATATATCGTTAAAAAAAATTGCTTCCGACCGAGTGGCGAGGTTCATGTTGGTCAGACCCCCCCCCCCCCCCCACTCCATGAGAGGGGGGGGGGAAAGGAACCACTATATTAAAGGGGTTTATCACTATCCATATATCCATATATCCATATATCCATATATCCATATATCCATATGTGATGTATAACGAATTATGCAAGTATAAAGATACGTAAGGGTTAATTATTACTTTATTGTTATACTCTGTAAGACAAACACTGCACGGGTGGCTCCACCTACCCTCCTCACCTCCACCGGATGTAGACCAGTGTCAGTCGCACCGGAGGATTTTTCGGTTGGTTTTTGGAGTCTTACGTCTTGGCAACATCTAAGGTATATATCAGGATGTGTACCGACTTGTGACAGTGCACACTCATGATGATTTAATAGTGCTACCCCACTGTGAGACCAGACGACCAGTCTACCCCACTCAGTCACATTATCCTGACCCTGAGCCAACCAGTCCTTGCCATATCCTAATAATGCCCAGCGCCAAGCTAGGAAGCGCCAAGTATCAATTTTGAAGTCATTGGTTTGACTCGACCAGGGTTCCAACCAGTGCGTTCGAATCCCATGATCTACCAAAACGGTAGACGGACGTTCAACTCATTGGTCCATCTCGTCTGGTTATATATATATATATTGCTGGCATAAAAGTATGCAAACATAATATACATATAAATATATCATTCAATTCTTCCAGCAAAGACTAGGAAAACAGATATAGTTTGGACAACCTCGGAAAGGAAGTGTTTGCATACTGTATATGCACGTGGACACCCTGAGCCGTAGTCACCTGGCTGGCTGCATCCGAGCAGTTGACCAGGGTGCTCATCAGTGTCAGTTCTGTACACAGCACCAGTTGTTAGGCAAATAACTAATGAATGTCTAGTCGCCACGTCATATGTGTTATCTAAATGTACATAAAAATGGAGTAGCCTATTTATGTATTCAATTGCCACACACAACTAATACAGGTGTGATCCATTGTAAATAGGGTTATTCTCCAAAATTGGCCACCAAATATTTGGTCTCCACATTACGATGCTGATAATTAAGTCTTTGTTTTTATTGATAGCAAGTCAAATAATTATTGTAACCTCTGTCTATTAGGTATGTTAGCAGTTCTACATGTATTGAATTTTTCCAACAAAAGATATCAAAATTATAATTGTATGATTTTGCGCTAGAGTGAAAATGTTAAAATTTACACATTGACCCCATACATATAGTCAAACTTTTTTCAACTTATTTTTCAACTTATTTCTTGTAAGGTATAACCTTGTCTGCTTAACAGTAATCAATAAAATCTTGTTTGACTATTTTTTATGGTTCAACTCTGACATATGCATAACATGCAAACCTTCATAGCACATTGGATTAGGATCTCATGCCCATATGTCATCACCTTACATGACCTTAGGTCGGCCGCGGCTTCCCTGCTAAACAATAACATGTACCATGACTTGCTGCAGAGGGGATGCGCCCGAATAAATGCCATGTTTTCCCAACTCAGCCTCCTTGTCTTCTGTGCCCGTGAGCAATGAGACAACACATGAATACACGTATACATGTATTATGTGTATATACATATAAATATATGTATGCATATATATAATGGTCGACACAGTTAAGTGTTCATATATCTTCCTCCGAGCTAGTGGAGGAAAGGCCCCCACGCAGGAGGCGGAGAGGTGGATGCTTGTACCTACCCCCACCCGCTGGGAGGGGGGGGGGGGAGTGCAACCCACTCCAGATCTTATTACATGCGATAACGGGCTTATCACTATCCATACATATGCATACACATATTTATATATATAAATATATATACATGTGTATATGCACAGGGGACTGGGTGGTGAAACGGTTAGCAGACTAGTCCGGAATAGGTGTGGGCTCGAATTCATGCTGTAGGTGCAATATTTCCTATTTTCATTTGTTTGTTTAACTAACCCCCAGCACAAAAAGTAGACATCGGCTATTGGGGGTCCTATTTTCATCACCTCCACGACCGACATAGATATATATTATATGTATATCTGTTCTGGGGGAGGGGGTGATGAAAATGGGAAATATTGCACCTGTGGGTTCGAATGCGATTGTAGGTGTAATATTTCCCATTTTCATCATCCTCCGACAGCTATATACATGTATATACATATTTATATTTATATATATATATATGCATCTCTGTGAAGAGCTCTTTTCCAAAACTCGATAAGCAGCGATCCAAAAAATGAGCTTTCAATGCCAATGCCAAGCTTGTACCTCACGCTTTGGAAAATAGCTCTTCATATATATAAAGAGGTCTTCATGTACATAAAATATATATACATATATATGAATGCGTTAAGGCCAGGCGCAGCTGGCATACAGTGCAAGGGCCGCTCACAGGGGGCGCCACCGTGGTCTATGTCATAATAGATAGGATAAGTGCTAGATAGGATAAGTGCTAACTATTACATAGGGAACTGAAGATCGGTAGTGTCCTTGTTTATATTCCCATAATGGATTATAGAGCACATATACAAATATACATATATGGACAGGATCCAAACGATAATGCATAGGCACACCCAGAACGGCTGCTGGCATCATAGCATTAAAACCGGAAACCTGTGTATATGTGGACTATTAATGCTCAGGCTCAGCTGATGTGGCCAACATGGAATGGCTGCTGCATTAGCTAATAGTAATACAAAAGATCTGAAAGTCAAAAACTTTCAAATGCACATATCTCACTCCATATGGTTCACTCCGTTTTACATTCAATAACAACAAAAAGTTTTCCTTTTATATACAGTGTAACTGACAAATTTCAAACGGATGCGTGCAAAATATACATACATACACACACATACCTTGTATAAATTTGACTACATTCAAACAAGGAGGAAAGCGTAGCGGTGATGGGATGGACAAGTCTTTATTGCTGTCTGGGCTAGCAATTATATGCCTACCGGTTACAAAGTTTGAAATCTGGGCGAACAATGAACAAATATGGTGGCCTGGCTGCCAAACCTGCCGTTTTGGCACCACCTAGGCAGTCCTGGGCTCGCAGGGAAAGGCCATTGATTGGACAATATCGAGATATCCATAACGAGCCCAAATGCAGGATAATTAATTGGTCGTAATGCTTGCATTGCATTTGATTCACGGCGAGGGAGGAGTGCCCCCCGCTCTCCTCCTGCCTACCCCACCGCTGACCGTTGGGTTATTCAATACCCCCCCCCTTTTTCTCTCACCTTATAACCGGGCCCTGCCCCTGCCTCCAGCCATTCCGCCTCCAGCCACCTCCTGTAGCGCTCCCCTGCCATTTCTCCTATGCCGGCCTACGCCAACTCGCCATGGCTTCACTACCCCGAGGACGAGGCCGACCTGCCGGCCGATGCGGAACTCGGAGAACAGCCGGTGCGTCCGCCCCCGACTCCGCCTCAGTGACCTCCTCCGCCTCAAGCCTCCAATCTGAGGCGACTAACTGGGCCACCTCGATCGACAGCATGATGCACGCCACATCTCGCTCCATGGAACGCCTCGCCGGATTCATGGAGGCGATGAGCCAGGTCCTCCCGAGCACCCAGCCTCTTCCAGTCACTGCGCCCGCCCCACCGTCGGCCCTGGAGCGGCTCGCCGAAATCGTCCAGGAGATGGCACTGGCCTTGGCCGCCCCGCAGTCGCTCCCAGCAGTCGGCCACACGGTGCCGCCTCAGCCGACCGCCGTGCCCCCGCCGCCTCGCCCAGCCACCCGGGTCGTCCACCCCCTCTACAGACGTCATGGCTGGCACTGGATCCCCGTGCCGGCCGCCTCCACGACCTCCCTCCGCCCCGGTGCCGGCCACGCGCGCCGCACGCGACCACACCCCAGCCTCTGTCGCGGAGGCCGTAGAGAGATCCTCGAGTCCGCCGAGGCGCAGAATACCAGACGCCGAAAAGGTATACCTGCCAATTACATATTCCCTCATGATCTGATCGAGGGGCCCGAGGGGAAGGCAGTGAAGAAGGGGTAGCCGACCATGGAGGAGTATAGCCTCGCCCTTCGCATGGTTGAGGTCCACCCCTCATTCCCCTCGGATGCCATCCCCGGACTCATCCACCACAACCTGACTGTCTTACGAGACTCCCTCACACATCCCTGGCCTACCATCCAGAGGTACTCTGAGATGGTTTTCACCTGGATCGCGGACGGTAGGCTCCCGGCCGAGTGGCACGATCCAATGGTGATCAACATGGTGCGCATCGACATGATCACCGCCCCCGGGATGGCCACCCCCACCTCGTCCTCCCGGGCTTTATCCTCCCATTCCGTGGCCCACGGCCGCCGCCCAGCCCCGCTCCTCGCAGGCTGACGCCCGCACCCCCTACACCGAGGGTCCTACGGCATGCCCTACCCGGCCTGGAACCGATACACTGCCTCGTGCGATCTCACCCCGGCTGGCGAGGAGCATGGCAAGCAGGGCGCCCGGAGGTGCCACGCCTGCGCGTGTTACACCAAGCACACCCGGGAGCGCGCCCTTGCCGCCCCAGCGAGCCCCTCGGCGGATTTTTAGTCCACTAGCGGTGGGGAGCCCATCCGGACCGGGCAGGATGCACCCTGGGGAGCTCACCCCACAGCTGCAGCCCCGTCCTCCCAGCAGTGGGCCGCTGCCAGCCCCTCACCACTGCAGCCCCCCCCAGGGGGCCCCTTCACATCAACCCACCACCACCTGCCCCTCCCTCCTCAATGAGTGCGATGAACCTCAGGGTATCCTGGTACGTCGAGTAAGGCATGGACGCTGACCTGGCTTCCCCCAGTATCCTCAACGCCTCTTCCTCCCCTCCTGCAGGCATTTGGCGGAAATGATATTCCGTCCGAAACACTGCACACAATTCCCTGTCAGCACACCTTGCGATCAGGATCTCTAAGGTTCTCTCATGGAACTGAATAGTCTTGGACCTCTGGACATTCAGCACCATGCCCCAGTCAGGAAACTGGAAATCCCCCCCTTGTTAGCATAGACACAAAGGTCTTTCGGGCAATAAAAGATGTAAGAGATAAGAATCTCTTGCAAGAGGATATTCTGAAAGTCGCACAATGGTCCGAGAAATGGCAATTGTCCTTCAAAGAAAAGAAGTGCAAAATTATTCATTACAGGAAAAATAATCCTCATTATGCCTATTATATGAAGAAGGCTGTCCTTCAACAAGATAGCTATGAAAAGGACTTGGGTGTAACCTTTCGACTCCCAACTCTCCTTTCAGAAACACATGAGGACTATCATCTCGAATGCTAACCAGAGAGTAGGAATAATTAAAAGAACTTTCCATTGCCTCAACAAGAACAATTTTCTCATTCTATTTAAGTCTTTTGTTAGGCCAATTTTGGAATAGTGTCCACAAATTTGGAGCCAAATTTTTCAGAAAGATATTCAGGAGATCGAAAGGGTTCAGAGACGTGCAACAAAATTAGTTGCAGTTATAAAGGACCTACCCTATGAACAAAGGCTTAGGGAATTGAAACTTCCTACCCTTTCCTACAGAAGGAAAAGAAGTGACATAATTGAAGTATTTAAAATTATGAAGGGTTTTGATAAAATAGATATGAACAAATTTTCACCTGGATAAAAGAGAAGGCAGCCGGGGCCATACTCTCAAACTAGTAAAACCCAGAGCCATTTCAAAGTTAAGGCAACATAGTTTCTCAAACAGGATCATAAATATATGGAACAGTCTCCCACAAAATGTTATTGATGCCGAGTCAATTAATTCATTCAAGAATAGCTTAGAAAAAGCATGGGCTGAAGATCCAGGGAAATTTGACCCCTTATTCACCACATGCTACTAATTATTCCTTGTGTTGCTTATTTACTTGCACTCAAGCAAAAATGAGAGACAAATAAGTGTTCACACTTCCTGTCTACCATTCGCTATATCGCTCTCTAGACTCCGACAAACTCACCTGGGATTTCCTCAGAAGGCTCCTGAAAGAGCACAATACTGCTGCCCTCCAAGCCACGTGCCCCCTATTGCACATCAAGAGATAAAAAGTTCGCCTCAACATGTCCGATAGGATAGGCCTATCCCTCTGCGGCTCATCCCCTTTCGCACGTCTAATACCCTTTAACATAGATGATAAGACAAAGTTAGTGTAATCAATCGAGGGCTCCCCATTAGTCCTAAGAACATGATTCAAGCCACTGATATAATTATGCACCAACCCATACTTTAAGGTCCGCGCTAACCAGAAGGGGCAAAAAGCAACCTGCTCTTCCGAACATGGGAAAGGTTATCGTGAATCAATGTGTGGCTCAAACCATGGAGTTCTTTGCGTAACACTGACCAGAGTCGCCAGCCCTGTAAAAGAAGAACAGCTTATCAAATACAGAACTGCAGCATAGCCTATAGCCGAGATCTAACCCTCTGATCCTATCCCCACTGCCATTCATTTAGGTGGGACAGTGCATCACAGACCCCATTCACCTCGCTCCTTATATAAATAGACTCAAATACAAAATTATCCTCCACACCTAGTCAAAATGGCCTGAGATACGACATAATCTCCTTGCTCCTGGAGTGGCCGGTATTTAAGGCAGCCTATACCACAGCACTGTCCGTAATAATCAGAACAGTGCTATCCACCCAGTCTGGGGACCATCTCAACCATCCCGCGTACACACCCCACATTTCCTGTACATTTATGTGGGCGTCCCAAACCGTCCCATCTGCCTCATGATAATGGTGACCTACATATCCCTCAAGCCTAGCATTATCCTGCTCATTGAATGCCCCTACCATCCAATCATCTCCATGCAACGTCCCGTAACCCCACTTAGACGAATCACTGTAAGTACTTATGACCGTTGCAAACTTCCCAAGTATCCTGGCTTTCCCATTAAACGTCCAGGCAAACGACAGCCACCAGGCTAGACCTTACCTAACCCTGCTGTTCAAGCGTGCATGATGAAACGGTTCTCTCAGGGTTCCCATCAAGTCATATATATGCCTGGTGAAAGTCCTGGCTCCCCGGATAACCTTGAGCTACACCGTTTTGGCGCCACCTAGGGCAGTCCCGGGCTCGCAGGGAAAGGCCATTGATTGGACAATATCGAGATATCCATAAAAATCTCAAATGCAGGATAATTAATTATTAATCGATCGATAATAATAATTAGAACCATTTAATTAACGCATTTATATCCACCTAATATATTATACTCCTTATATATAACGTCCTATACACAAATAGCCTGAACTGAGACAAGTAACTATGTGTGGTAGCTGTGGCCTAGTGGTTAGGGTGTTGAACTTGTAATCTGAAGTTGTTTGGTCTTGTGGGTTCAAACCCCATACAGTCCAAAACATTTTTACATTCAAAAACAAAAAAACGTTTCTCATCTATATGTGTTTCTCATTGAATTATGCAATTTAATTGTACTAACTTATATTTTACATTAAAGCAAATATATTTCCTGTTTGAACTACTCTAAAGAAAATTGAAAATACATCCGTTTTACTCTCCCTTCTCTCCACTAACCGGCCATTTTCACAACAACAGCTGTCACATGACCAATCTAGGTCACTCTACACCACCAAGTGGAAAAGTTCAGTACTAAGCATGCACCACCCTGTGGCACAAATTAGAACTATTCCAAGTTTGTTTGTTTTCCCAGCAAGGTATACCGGGCGACTTTAAGCCTCTTTTCACCGGATGTGCTGAACTGATATGAATGTCACAGACACATGTACTTTCGGATTATCAGATTAGGTGGGTGTATATTTGCGAAGGGTGGAATGTGTTTCTGGCGGGGGGGGGGGGGGGGGGAGTGAGGGTGTAATGAGCTCTCTCCTGCTGTTTCTAGAGCTGGGAGCATGCGCATTGGGAACATGTTTCGGCCGGTGTAGGAAGACCAATCCATTAAGCACGACGGCTGCAGGCCCAACCCATTAAGGGCGCGGTCCATATTTAGACATTCTGGGAGAGGCCTGGCGACAGCTGCATACCCACTTCAGAAGCAACGTTAATTTCGCAAACATATATGCATAATATATATATACACATATGCATATATGTATATATATATGAAGGTACAATATTCCCCATTTTCACCAACCACACGACAAATACATATATATATCTATATAAATCTATCTACAGTACGATTACAAGAGAGACAAATAAGGTAGTGGGTTGAGTAATTTAATCTCTGGCAAGGGATTATATACCCTTGCCGGTAAACAAAAAATTATAAAAAATCCTCCAGTGCGACTGACACTGGTCAACATCCGGGAGAGTCGAGGTGTGTGAGATGGCGCCACCGGTACAGTGTTGTATCTTACGGAGGATAACAATAATAATAATAAGTAATATTACCTTGCGAATCTTTATACTCGCATAATACATATACATACATCACATATATATATATATATATATATATATTTATATATCTGTATATGTCGTGGGGGGGGGGGTAATGAAAATGGGGAATATTGTACCGACAACAGGATTCGAACCCACGTATGCAATATTTCCTATTTGCATCGCCCCCCCCCAAGACACACAACATATACATAATATATATATATAATGGTGGTTTCTTTACGCCGTGTCGGTAAGAAAGGCCATATTCACATAAATGCATATATAATATATATATGTATTTAAACATCTATGTATGTGTCTCGCTCTCTGCCTCTCTTTATATATATATGAACACTTACCCGTGTCTACCATTTAAATGTAGGCAGCTGTGTTGAAATTAACAAACAGTATACTGTGTAGAAGATCTCTTATTAGAGATCTAAGTATCTACATATCTAACCTTAGGCATGCGTGCATGTTAAAACTGCTATAGTCCGATGGAAAAATCGACATCTTCGAAACCCCACCAACTACCCAGATTTGGTGCTACTTATTGAACTTAGATGCTGATCAACAGTTAGTGCTGCATTGAAGGAATGCATATTTAACTCAATTTAACATACCATCATTTTGACATGTACGCTCAAATTAAATTGGCATGTTTTGACTTGTTTTGTTTTTGTTCAAGTGTTTTTATTCCTGTGAATAACATGTGGTCAGTGCTAATGCACTGGTCTTCCAGCCATAATCACAATTGCCTATACACAGTAAACAATATATATTCAAAGTTTACCATGTAAAATTAAAGTTACTTCAAAGTAAATTGTAGTAGATAATACGAATTAAAGTTATATATTTATCTTAGAAAAAACCCACACATTCAAACCCACCGGACTATGCAGCTTTAACGAAGCTACAATAAAGAATTTGGTTGAGTTATACTTTAACCCCCGACATTTCAAATAAATGTAAAGTATGATGTCATTCAGATCGGAACATCGCATGACACAAATCACACATAACATCTTTATTGAGTTTCCCTTAAACAACATTTGATCTCTGCGGTGCCCGACTTCTAGTATGTCATTTAATGGCTTAATTATTAAAACATCTGCAAAGGATGAATCATTACTTTGATTCAACGCATGTCAAGAGGACTAATTTAATTGTCCACTAAATATTAATTTAAATACACAAGATAAAGTTTCGCCTTTAAGCCATGGCAATCACACATTTCAGAGGGATTTGATTGCAGCAATAAACGGCAGTAGAAGTGGATGTTTGCTTTGGGTTTAAATCTTTGATGAATACGTGTAGGCTTTCATGTAACGAGTATATATATATATATATATATATATATATATACATACAGTAAAACCTCTCTAAATCGACCGACCATGGGACCGACTTTAAATGGTCCATTTAGGGAGGTGGTCGGGTTAAGGAGTTTTTCATTCATTACAATGGTATTATATCGGCGATCGCTTGGAACCCAAATAAAGCGATCGATCTGTGGAGGTGGTTGGTTGGAGAGATTTTATTCTCTCGCTATACTCAAAGGGACGGGGCTGCCCTCTATGGAAGATCTTCTGATCAAGAAGAATCTCTGGTAGACTGGACACCTCATGAGGATGTCATCAGACAGGCTACCAAAGCAGATCCTCTATTCTCAACTGTCTTCTGGTTACAGAAAGAGAGGACGCCCTCATCTCTGGTTCAAGGATGCCATCAAGAGAAACCTGAAGCTGAGAGACATTAAGACTGACTCATGGACATCACTCTCACAGCAGAGAGCTAAATGGAGAGCAGCAGTCAAGTAATGAAAGCAGTCTTTGTCGCATGGCGACCGACAGGATGATGAGGATGATGATGATATATATATATGCTGAAGAGCTCTATAAGGAGTTCCTGTTTTCGGAATGATATATGGTGATGTGTTGCCTTCGACTATAAGATGCTCACATCCCCAATAGGCTGATTATGGTACAAGTGCAAACTGTTGATTATTATCAACTAATTGCTCCATTTCAAGTAGGAAATGACGTGAAATCATGTCACACCTGTACTAATCTTGACTGAAAAGTTCATTGACAAATCAACATTCATTTCCATGGTTTCCACGTTGACTATGCGAGCAGTTCCTGAGCAGAACCCGACGAGAAACAGAGCAGTGAAATAACTTAGCAAGTATCCACCACCCCTTCACTGCTAGTGCCTGCTAACCACATCCCAGCTTCAGCAACACCCCGCCCCCCCCCCGCCCCCCCCCCCCCCCCCCCCCCCCCCCCCAAATAAGCCCCCCCCCCACAAAACCCACTAAAAACAAATCCACATTGCCCCCCCCCCACCTCCGCCCCCCCAAATAACCCACCCCCCGCAAACACCACTAAAAACAAACCCACATTGCACCCCCCTACCTCACATTAATTACAGCCCTACTACTCTTATATAACTCACATTGTTATTAAATTACTTTCCATGTGGCTAGGACTCAATAACAAATAAGCAAAAATCTATGTGAACATTGCTACCCAGGAAATGAGGCTCAGGTCATTTCTGTGAAGCTCTTGTAGTAGTCTGTACTGACCTATGCAGCTGCTATGAGGTACGGAACCACATAGACAGGGAGGCAAGGATAGGGTGATTGCATCAGGGAGCGTAGGTTACACTAGCCCCATAATGGTGAGAAGTGTGGGTTTGAAAAACTGTTCTAGGCACAATATTTCTCATTTTTATCAGCCCTAGTAACACTGTAGCCGTGCCGAAGACCCTGTATGCACTGCTCAAGGTATGGTTGCTAAACCGATCCTGTATATGGATATGTAAGTTTATTGCCTAATTGTAAGCAATATACATTACAACCCCGTTAAACCAAGCTCGGTTAAACCAAACGATCGGTTACTCCAAACTTTTTCGGCGGCCCGTCAAAATACTACCATTTATCATATAAAAAAGTTGGTTAAACCAAAGTCGGTTAGTCCAAATTATCGGTTAATCCAAACAAAATTGTCGGGCACCAGGCCACTTCCGGTACATTAAACCAAACTTTCATGTGGTTATAAGGTCATCTGAGACCCCACCGACGTTTTTATATGATAAATGATAGTATTTTGCTGGGCCGCCAAAAAAAGTTTGGATTAAACGATCGGTTGGTTTATTTAACAGGGTTATACTGTATATATATATATATTTATACTGTATATATATAAAAAACAATAATCAAAATGTCCACATATATTGTATATTACATTCATAAAGCACCCACATTTTTGCCAAAGCCAAGCCAAAGTCGAAGCCAAAGCTCGGTTCAACCAATGATCGGTTAATCCAAACAAATTTCTTGGGTCCCTTCAAGTTTGGTTTAACGGGGTTATACTGTACAACTTACGGACGTAAACCATTAATAAAGTCTTACGCTCATAGCTGGAAGAATGGACTGGTCTGCGCTGACCTGTCAGACAAGGAATCAAATAGACAAATATGCGTCGATAGGGTGATTGCATCAGGGAGTCTAAGTAGTGTAATTGTTAACATGCTACCTCCAGAATGGCAAGAGGTGTCGGTTTTAGTCCTGCTATACGCGCAATATTTCTCAGTTACATCACCCCCTCGACGCCATAATGACATTGTAGGTGTAAATAATCCAACATTCAAAAATGGCTGGGAGACCAGTGGTTCGGCACTGACAAAAGAACTTATACAGCAGAATAAACATATTTACAACAATTAGAAAATAAAATAAATAGAGGCATGCAGGCCGGTGGCCACGCTGCTCTGGGATTGCCAGCGCAATATAGTGTTGCGCATATACGAAGGGGAGAAGGTACTCCCGCCTCAATAATATTAACATAACATTTTATACATCACATAAGAAAAAAAGGAAAGTTTCTTTTATTTAATGATGCCTCTAGAGCGCATTGATTTTTATCATTGGCTATTAGATGCTAAACATATGGTTATTCTGACATAATTCTTTGGAGTTAACCTGCTGCCGCCACATAGGCTGCTCTTTCGATAAGCAGCAAGGGATCTTTTATATGCACTTTCCCACAGACAGGACAGCACATACCACAGCCTTTGATGAACCAGTCGTGGACCACTGGTTGGAACGGAAAATAGCCCAAACTGCAAATGTGTCCACTAAGCAGGATCGATCTGATGACCCACGCCTTTACAGGCGGACACTCTACTTCCTGAGCTGCGTCGCCCTCGCCTGCTGTTGTTAGAGTGAACAAACACACCGTTTCTGCTTCCTCGACATGCAATATAATGTTACACTATTGGCGTCCAGTAAAGCCAGCTTTCCTAGACAGGTTGCCTTGCTGCTGTTCCCAATAAGAAACTTGTGTGCATTGTTACAATGGAGAGAGAGAGAGAGGGAGGGAGAGAAAAACATGGCTACAGTGACAATATTCACCAACAGGGCACTGCTAGGGCACATGGCAGTGGACACAAGATGAAATCCAACTGATGAAGTAAGGCAGAACATGTTTTAGTGTGTCTGTATGGCCCTTGTCTCTTAAAGCTGAACTCAGGTCCATTGCACAACATCGTTTGTTTAGGCATTCCTAGACAATAGTAAAACCCACGCGTTTCTCACTAAGAATATGTGTTGGCTATAGAGAATGCAGAGTTGAATTATAACACTGTGCGTGGCCTACTCTTACTCTTAATGAGTGCCAAAATAGTTCGCCAAAAATAAATACTTTCAAGATATACAAAGTATCAACCGTCATAATCGATTCGTGTTCTTGGTGTTGATGGTTGGTGTTTTACGTCCTAGCAACATCTAAGGTGATATGAGGACAGATACCGACTTGTGACAGTGCACACTGATGACGATTTTATAGTGCTGCCCCACTGGGAGACCAGGCTGCCAGCACCATGATCTGATATCCCACATGGTCACATTATCCTGATACTGTGCTAACCAATCCTTGTCCTGTCCTATTAATGCCGAGCGCCAGGCTAGGTAGTGACAAGTATACATTTTATTAGTCAGTGGTTTTACTCGACTGGGATTCAAACTCCCGACCTTCTACACTGGAAGCCTGCGCTCTACAGATTCGGCCACCACATCCAGAATATATTCGATTATGATAATTGTGAATACGTAGTCACGTCACTTCCCCTGTAAAACTGCATAGACTGGATAAAATCATAATATTTTCAAACCTAAGATGCCCCCTGAAATTAAATTCCACATATCCAAATTAGATACCATTAAGCATTTGTTGCTGCATAGAAGGGAACACTACGAGTGAACCTCTTACTGCTGGAGTCTATTGTCCCTTGAATTTCGATATGCACGCAACAAAGGAATGTTATCTTCAAATATCTTCCAAGTTAGCCATTTATAATCAAAGGGTACTTCAAGCTATTTTAAGTGGTAGCGTATAACAATTAACCTAACTATATTCACTACTTGTTCACTACAGGTTCCCCACTGGTTCACTACTGGTTCACCACTGGTTCCCTACTGGTTCACTATTAGTTCCCTACTGGTTCACTACTGGTTCACTACTTGTTCACTACTGGTTCCCTACTGGTTCACTATTAGTTCCCTACTGGTTCCCTACTGGTTTACTGCTAGTTCACTACTTGTTCACTACTTGGTCACTACTCGTTCACTACTGGTTCCCTACTGGTTCAGTACTGGTTCAGTACTGGTTCACCACTGGTTCACCACTGGTTCACTACTGGTTCCCTACTGGTTCACTACTGGTTCACTACTTGTTCACTACTGGTTCACTATTAGTTCCCTACTGGTTCACTACTGGTTCACTACTTGTTCACTACTTGTTCCCTACAGGTTCACTACTTGTTCACTACTTGTTCCCTACATGTTCACTACTTGTTCACCACTGGTTCACTACTGGTTCCCTAATGGTTCCCTACTGGTTCCCTACTGGTTCCCTACTGGTTCCCTACTGGTTCCCTACTGGTTCCCTACTGGTTCACCACTGGTTCACTGGTGGTTCACTACTGGTTCACTACTGGTTCACTACTGGTTCACTACTGGTTCACTACTGGTTCACTACTGGTTCACTACTGGTTCATTACTGGTTCACTATTGGTTCACTACTGGTTCCCTACTGGTTCACTACTAGTTCACTACTGGTTCCCCACTGGTTCACTACTGGTTCCCCACTGGTTCACTACTGGTTCCCCACTGGTTCACTACTGGTTCCCGACTGATTCACTGCTATTTCACTACTGGTTCACTACTGGTTCACTACTAGTTCACCACTGGTTCTCTCCTAGTTAAGTACTGTTTCCCTACTGGTTCCCTACTGGTTCCCTACTGGTTCCCTACTGGTTCCCTACTAGTTCACTACTGGTTCACTACTGATTCACTACTGGTTCACTACTGGTTCACTACTAGTTCACTACTGGTTCACTACTAGTTCCCTACTGGTTCCCTACTGGTTCCCTACTGGTTCCCTACTGGTTCCCTACTGGTTCCCTACTGGTTCCCTACTGGTTCCCTACTGGTTCCCTACTGGTTCCCTACTGGTTCCCTACTTGTTCCCTACTGGTTCCCTACTGGTTCCCTACTGGTTCTCTACTGGTGGGTCACTACCGGTTCACTACTGGTTCACTAGTGGTTCACTACAGGTTCACTAGTGGTTCACTACTGGTTCACTGCTAGTTCACTACTGGTTCCCTACTGGTTCACTGCTAGTTCACTACTGGTTCCCTACTGGTTCACTACTGTTTCCCTACTGTTTCCCTACTGGTTCCCTACTGGTTCACTACTTGTTCACTACTGGTTCCCTACTGGTTCCTTACTGGTTCCCTACTAGTTCACTACTGGTTCACTACTGGTTCACTACTGGTTCACTACTGGTTCCCTACTGGTTCCCTACTGGTTCCCTACTGGTTCACTACTGGTTCACTACTGGTTCACTACTAGTTCACTACTGGTTCACTACTGGTTCACTACTGGTTCCCTACTCGTTCCCTACTGGTTCCCTACTAGTTCACTACTGGTTCACTACTGGTTCACTACTGGTTCACTACTGGTTCACTACTGGTTCACTACTGGTTCACCACTGGTTCACTGCTAGTTCACTACTGGTTCACTACTGGTTCACTACTGGTTCACTACTGGTTCCCTACTGGTTCACCACTGGTTCACTGCTAGTTCACTACTGGTTCCATACTGGTTCCCTACTGGTTCCCTACTGGTTCACTACTGGTTTACTACTGGTTCACTACTGCTATTTCAGCATCAAGATGGCACAGTAGGTCATCCTAGAACCAGCGGCGAGCCCGCCAGGCAGTAGGTGCGGGCGGGTACCAACACGCTTTACATCCGGCCTATAGTAATCAACGAATGTAACCTAGTTGCTAGTTTGTACTAGTATTGCTTCACTGCAACTCACAGTAAACTGAAATACACACATATACTTCTGATGTTTGTTTGGACTGGTTAGCTCAGTATCAGGATAATATGACTGAGTTAGAAATCGGGCCATTGTGCAGGCAGCAATACATCATTGTGCTTGCAGCCTGGTCTCCTTGTGGGCCAGCACTATTCAGTGGCCATCAGTTCGCAATGTCACAGGTCGGTACCCGTTCTGACATGACCTTAGATCTTGCCAGCACGCAAAAGTCCAACAAACAAACAAACAAAAGCCTCAGGCATGTGGGTGATATTGACATGCAAAATTTAGATGTGCTCAGGGCACGAATCTCGAGAGTGCCTGGAAGCATGTGACCCACCCCAGATCTCACACCAACTACAAATACCAGTTCCAGTCCTGACCACACAACTGTGAATGAAGCGATCCAATATTCCTATATTCTCAAATGTAAACTTATGCACATCATCAGAAACATAACTGTCCTGTGAAATATGGTTACCCCCGGAAATTCAACAGATATAAAACGGCTCCTCGAAAAATGATGCGTCTCTAAGAAAGAGCATCTTTTCGTATGATACGTGCAACACCGGCTTTGTTTATTTGTCTTTGTTTTAAGCAGATCCATTATTCACCGTGACGCCCCGACCCCCTATTCATCCTATCCCATAATTTATTTACACGCTAGGGGGCGCACTGTGTTAACTCCTGGTGTTAGAATGAGCCTGGAAGGGCATAACAGTGTGTGACTGTTAGCACTAATTACCAGCACAGACCCATCGCTATCCTCATTGGTAGGCTGGTTGGTTGTTGGAGTTTTACATCCTGGCAACATGTAAGGTCATATCAGAATGGGTACCGACTTGGGACAGTGCACACTTATGACTTTATAGTGCTGTCCCACTGGGAAATCAGGCCGCAAGCACCATGAACCAATATCCCACTCAGTCACATTATCCTGACACTGAGCTAACCAGTCCTTGCCCTATTCTATTAATGCAGAGCGCCAAGGTAGGAAGCAACAAGTATCAATTTTGTAAGTCATCAGTTTGATTCAACCGGGAATTGAACTTCCGGCCTTCCGCACTGCAGAGCTGCGCTCTACCAATTCGGACACCGTGTCTAGTCTAATTCTATCCTCATTGTGAAACTGTTCTATTTGAATGAAAACAGTAATTAAAACTAAAAAAATCCCAGTCTCTAATGCGTCCTACTGTGATGCAATGCACCACAAAGTTAATTCTCGGGTCCAGATTCATTCCACCATGTCAACCCACCAGTAATAAGAACTGTTTTGTTAGTAAACAAACTTTTCCCATCTTGTGTGTAATCTTGTTATTATCCTTTCACTCTATTTTTGTACTTCTCAATCCTCAAGTTTAATGGAGCTGAGCGGTAGGATGTTGGGATTCGATGTCCTCGATTCGAACCCTGGTCGAGTCAAACAGATGATTTAATAATTGACACTTGTCGCTACCTAGCCTGGTGTTTTGAATGACTAGGGTAGGGCAAGACACAGTGGAACGAGGAAGATCTACTGTGCGTGATTGAAATGTCCCCCGCTTAATCAATTAATGTACTAATGGAAACCACAATGGCAGATTTTTTAGAAATTCAAGGACAGCAGTGCCATGTCGTAGAATATATCACTGGAGTGTGCAACTCAAAGTGGCTTAGTCGGTTTATAAGGAACCTTAATGTAATCTTATATCTGCCAGTACGGCCAGAAAACCAGAGTCAACAGACATATTCAAAGGAAAAAAGACGATGCCAAAAAAACCTGTCTATTCATAACAAAAAATCCTAATTTATTGGAGCCTTAATATATGGTGGATATTCTTCTCTAACAGCGAGAGCTAAGAGGCAGTCAAATATATCTCACTGACAGTGGCAAACACATCACTATTTTATGGTCAATGCGATGGGATTAGTTGGAGTTGATATCCTGGCTTGGTTAGGCTATCTTTTTTTTATCATGGCAGCCGAGCGGCATTCGTGGCCAATTTACTTTAGTTTAAAGTTCCTTTTATTTCAAATGGTTAACTTTGGAGATATTTGCAGTGAAAACATGAACAAGTATTTTTTTTGCAAACCCGTCAATATTCTCACCCCATAGGTGTCAGCGGTATCAGGTTCGATTAAATTGGTGTACTATTATTCCCTTACATGCAGCAACAAATAATTAGTAAGTGCACCCATATCTAAAGTGGCTATGGAGGATAACATCTACGTCATTGTTGCGGTTTTGAAAAATTATCTTTTTTTCATCAATTATTCAACTTTAAGACGGATGTCCTGTTATCTCCAGCTCTGCTAGAATTCTCTATTTATATAACTGCCAACGGTTTTAAATGCGCTATGGCAATTTGTTAATTATATGAGATAAGTTCCCAAAATAACATGCCCTCTGAGATGTGCAAAGGTACACTTATCTTGGTAATTGTTTAAGCTTGGCGGGCTTACATGGAATAAGGCTAGTCACCAGAGAAGCTCCCCCTGGTGTTGACAGTGCGCATGCGTGGAAGGAAGCCTCCTTTCTGTTGTGCATCTAAGGTGCTTCTCCATGAATAATGGACGATGACATCACCCAATAGATGGATGGACACGCCTATGCGGAGGGCATCTGCAGTGTGAATATTTCTTACTGCCCAGGACCAGCTAAGGTCATCGTCTCTTTCAGTGAGGTCATCATGTAAAGCATCATCAGAGAACACATGCAGGCAGGTAGTACTGAGAAACCTATCATATAGAAGAAGTCTGAGCCAACTGAAGCCTGTTTGTTGGTATATATATATATTTTTTTATTGTATTCAGGGACCTCTCATGCAGAGTATTCAGGAATCTGAGCCAACTGAAGCTTGTTTGTTTGTGCATTTTTATATATTCTTTATTATATTCAGGGACCTCTCATGCAGAATATTTGGGAGTCTGAGACAACTGAAGCCTGTTTGTTGGTGCTTTTTTCTATATTTTTATTTTATTCATGGACCTCTCAGGCAGAGTATTTGAGAGTCTGAGCTAACTGAAACTTGTTTGTTGGTGCTTTTTTTAATATATTTTTATTTTATTCATGGATCTCGCATGCAGAGTATTTGAAGTCTGAGCCAACTGAAGCCTGTTTGTCGGTGCTTTTAAAAAATATATTGTTATTGTATTCAGGAACCTGTCATGCAGAGTATTTGGGAGTCTGAGCACTGCCATCACCTGGTCCACCTGACACCCACAGCTTAATGGAGCTGAAATAGTTCATAACCGTGCCAGGGATTTGAGGCGGTCGTTCAGTAATAACAGGAAGGAATGTCAGTCATAGACAAATGGAGCAGCAGCATTTGCCTTATGTTTCGTGCAGAAGTCAAGGTAGAGCTTTACATGTGCGACCTTATTCTTCCACGTCCGCAGGGCTAAGGCACTCACATATGTGTCTAGTAGTCGCTGATGGTGAGTCAGCAAGTATCCTGGAAGATAGAGACAATAATTTTATTATCTTCCAAATACATAAGTTATCACAACCTGCATTGTAACAAATCAAGAGACACTTCTACAGAAATTTCTTTCAAATTATGCCCTGCACAGATCTTACTTTCTTTTTCTTTTGCTGTCTCAGAGTGAGGCGCTCTACTCAATGCATCTGCTAAAACTAATTCTATTCCTGGCTTATGCACTATTTCTAACTCAAAGTTTAGGTCGGCAGCAATAAGCCAAAGCTGTCTGGCACAGGCACACAGAATCTTTTCTTTTCCTCTTCCTGATTCCAATACCTGTTGCGACGGCAAATTATCGGTATTTACTTTGATTAGATATTCATGCAGGGCACTCAGGAGGAGAAACTTAAGGGCATGCACAAGATTAAGTGCTTCCAACTGAGGTATGGACAGCCCTGATGACTGTAGATCAGATTTATATACTGTAGTATAAAATGCTACTTCCGAGAAAGCCCTGCCTGCCTTAAGTGTTGAATCATACTCTATCACCCAGTCCTTCCTTGGCATGGCTGGAATGAGTTGCCTACCATTATAATTCTGGCGAAATTGTGAAACCATTCCAGATCCTCAAGTAAGTCTTTTTTAAACGTGTGTTGTCCCACATAAGGTGAGGCCCTCAAAGCTTCCAGAACCCAATTTGTAAACCTAACCGCCAGCTTAATACATTTAGATAGGTGCTGGAGCTTCCCGGCCAGACTCTGCAGCTGTTTCCTAGAGCATGTATTCCTCTCCTTCCAGCTAAGACATTCTTCGAGCACATCCTTTATTTTTTGAGGCGGAAGCGTGACTGTCATGTCAACGGAATCAACTATAAAACCAAGACATGTTATCGTAGTGCTAGGAGGAGTACATTTATCTGGAGCGAGCTAAGGCCTAGTTGAGAAGTTAAATTAGTAAAACTATTGAAAGCCTCTAATGCTCTTTGTTGAGTACTCTCAATACCTATAAAAGCATCTAAATAGCAAAGTGAGAAATAACCAGCTTTCCGGAGTAGCCATACTACCCCATGCGTTGTACGTGCACATGCAAGTGCCAATGTTCTGCAGCCAAACGGAGAAGCAATATCTAAATAGATTTTCTTATTAAGAGAAATGCCCAGCAGAGGAGTGGACAGCGGGCATACCCTTAGCTGCCTGTAGGCACGAGCAAGATCTCCTTCCCACATCCAAGGATTAGTTCCCAATTTCGTTAACCTCTCAGATAATGTAGAAACAGAGGGCAGAGAAAAATTGAAAGGATGACCCAGATAAAAACCCTTCAATATCCCTGCATTAACACTCCTGCCTCGTGGAAAGATCAAATCTATAATAATCCTTTTCTCTGTAGAATTCTTTTTAGGTCTAGTCATCATTGGGCTTCGCTGGCACCACGGTAAGAACGGGAAAGAATCAAATGGGCCTAAGAGTGCCCCGTGAGAAAGTTGTGTGTTAATAAATTTCCATATATGCAAATCTGCCTCTGCGGCCAAGGAATGATTCCTATAAGTTGGCACATGAATAGCAGATGAAGTAGAGTCCAGAGCCCAGCCAAACTCAAGATGATCTACTAACAACACATCAGGATAATCTACCAACAATGCTCGCCACTTTGGAATGCTAAGACCCAACGGAATAGCTATATGTGCTTCTAAGAAGTTAGGCAGGCCGGTAATTCTCACTTTATCATAAATATCTCTATATATACCTAAATCAACCCACGCTTTTCCTTCAGAGACAGGCCAGAACGCCATAAGCTCATGTTTAAATGTGATGGGGGAGGGCAGAGGGGGGAGGTACAAATGCAGTGGTCATAGAGGAGGCTGATGCTGACAGAACTAGCTCCATCGGTGCATCGAACCAGTCAAACACAAGCATTGGGAGTGAGCTATCAGTTGATGATTGCTCAGGTTCCAAAACACCTGATTTAGGTACCTGTTCAGTAGAATCAAGACATTTAATTAAGATGTGCAGAGCATAAATAGAGGTAATTACACTATCGTAAGATCTAAATTGTTTGGATGGGTCAGATTGCACAGCATCAATTAACGAGCTGCTATTGGGTACCGAAACAAATACTTGATTAGAGTCTGAAGGTTGCTAAGTCACCGGTGATAAATTTAAATAACCAGGTTGAATAGGTGTGCTCGACTGCAGCTTAGCTAAATTCACACGTATACAGTTAGACTTATCATCTACTGAGAATAACGAAGCATTATGAGTACTAATAACACTTACAGCATTACTAGCAGTTGCATCTGTGGTTTTTTGTCAAGAAATTTCCTGTTTTTTAGACAGTCTTGCTCTCTATGTGCCAGTACATGTTTGAACTTGTACGCACACCAAGCACAGATATGCGGCAATCTATCAGGAAGAAAACCATGCATGCCGTTGTTCCCGCAATCTTTCGCCCAGTTCCATAGATAGCAGGGCTTCCCTTCAGATTCCCTACTGTACTCGTCTCTCTGGTTGACCGGCGCCGGATTGACTGCTGCAGAGACGGCCGTGGGCTGTGCCGCACCCGAGGGATTAGGGTGTCCTAGGGACTGACGCGAGAATTCAGATGCATGGAATGAGACTGCACAAGACTGCAAGGTCCTCACAGCCTCCATACAGACATCACGTTGAATGTCTTTAATGGCTGCAACCCTCCCTGAGCCTACCATCTGCTGTCATTAAGAACACCCTCTCTGACCACCTCCTACAGGTGGGCCAGTCCCAAGCAATGGCCATCAATGCCAAATCTTCCTCGTGTTGTAGTAACGCAGGGAACCAAGTCTGAGGGAAAGAAGGCTGCGCGCCGAGAAGGCAGCGAGCAAAGAAATATTCCTCCCAGTCGCTTCCCCCAGTGCGATCTTTTTACACCCATCGCCCAGAGTGATAAAGTTATGAGGGAAAAGTCCCGTACCTTTTGGCCTAGCGCGGCCAACATAACCAATGTGAAGGAAAGACCACTACAAACCTGGTTTAATAACAGTATGCACACTTTTTGCCTTATTTAAAATTATTTTGTTAACCTATCTTTTTTAATGCTTTGGAATGTCCAATAATCCAGAATTGGTCTGAGCTCAAACTTTCCGAAGTAATGAAGTCCACTTCATGTACATGCACATATATATTACAGACGCTTTGATGTAAATATTCTATAAACATCACGTAGGGCTCATATGATCTCAAAAGTTACTTCCCGTAATTCATTATATATGTGATGAATACTTAATTGGCCAACTAACATGCAAGACATTCTTTTTTAAATCCGTTTAGAAGGTGATTGGATGAGTCAGCATATTGTTTGCGCTTGTCTGTTACCACTCAAGATACAGGGCTTAGTCAGAATTACTCAGTCCACACCTGTATTTTACCCACCTACACGAGATATTTCCTGGGAAGATGCTAGCCTAATTAAAATTGTACAGTCCGATGGTTTTAAGTTTCTGTTGTTTTCTCAGATAACTCTATTAGGTTGATCGCTATAATCTACCTTACTGTAGTTTGAGATAAGTATTACAATTTACATTAAATGGCTAACCTTTGTGATATTTGAAGTGAAAACATGGAAAATTAATGTTGGCAAGCATGCCTAAACTCTGACACCATAGGCTTCTGCAGTAGCAGGTTCTATTAGATTATCCCAGTATTCTGTTCTATGTGGTGACAAATCTGTAATAAGTGCATCAGTATCTAAGTTAGATATGTAGAATCAAAGATAGATACTCGTTTGGGTTTTGAAAATTTGATGTTTCCACCGGACTATGCAGCTTTAAGTCCAAATTTAATTTAATCCGTCACTTTATTCGAGGTTTTTTTCTGTTTATTAAAATGACTTGTTGCTAGTAAGCTATTTATCAGGGTCAGCGTCCATAGATCTACCTATAAGGTCGTAGTAGTTATCTTGAAGGGAAAGACATACCAGATGTAATATGTACGTCTACATGATTACTTTTTGTCTAAAAAGAAACTCCAACTTTCAACCCTAATTAATTAGAAACATGCCTTTCTTGATCCAAGTCGCCAATTAGGAGGTCCTCTTCCTCTTTATGAGCACCTCATATGTCCAGGTAATGTCGCTGTAATTACTTCTCAACGGCATCCCTTCTGTCGCTGCTTGCGGCACAACATATGATAATTAGGCAGCCTGAGACTAATGAACGCCGTAAAAGCCGATATCGCTTTAATCCTAAGCCATGTCAGCGATGCCTGCCCAAATCAGAGGCAGCGCACTCGGTGTGCCTACACTCAGAGGTGGTTCAATATTAAAGCAAACGAAGGCTATCTGTCGGCTGATTGCGGGCGCCATTATTAGGTCAAGATCATATTTTCCAAGGGACCAGCCAATCAGTGCATGGGGAGTTGTCTCATTCCTCCTCCCTCCCATCACCATAATTACACCGCATGTCTCAGTGCTACATTTGCAAGAGGAAGCAGTTGTTTTACAAGGAGAATGCATTCCATGCATGCACAATAATTTCCTAATCAGAAAAGGTGGATTTTTTTCGGGGTTGAGAACCGAGAAGGGTGGGTTCTTTTCTGGAGTAATCTTCCTTCCTCCCCATCCCCCTTGATTTGTCTGACCTCAGATCTATATTCCTACCTGCCTTAAGTGATTGCCAAATGCCTGCGCTAGCAGTGCTTGAGGACCATTCTTTGATCACTTTGATCTTAATCTGACTCTCTGATTCTGATTGCTCCAATGCCTATCTGGAAGACATTGGCAATCTCGGGCGTGCCGAAAGTGGGTAAAGTTTTGGGTGGAATTGGTGTAGTTTTGGACATTGGTTCACGTGCAGAAGTGAAACTCAGGCAGTTGTGCGTTAATTTTATAATGCACTATATGTTCTACCCCTTTTCAAAATACGATATCTTGCATGAACTAATTATTATTTGTATTGTTGTAGTACCGATATCTCTTCATTTCTGGTCAGGGAAGTGTAAATAATATTCATATTTAATACTGATCTTAAAATATTCGCGACATAGATATCGCAGGTTTCCCATTCAGATAAAAGTGACCTCTAGGATGTCATGAATGTGATAGTCGGTTAGTGTCAAGGATGTGACAGTCAGTCAGTCTGTCAAGGATGTGATGGTGAGTGAGTCTGTCAAGAATGTGACAGTCAGTCAGCCTGTCAAGGATATGACAGTCAGCCAGTCAGTCTGTCACTAATGGGACAGTCAGTCAGTCTGTCAAGGATATGACAGTCAGCCAGTCAGTCTGTCACTAATGGGACAGTCAGTCAGTCTGTCAAGGAAGTGACGGTCAATCAGTCTGCCAAGGATGTGACAGTCGGTCAGTATGTCAAGGGTGTGACCGTCAGTCAGTCTATCAAGGATGTGGTGGTCGGTCAGTCTCTCAACGATGTAGCAGTCAGTAAGTCTGTCAGGGATCTGACTCTTCGATCGGTCTGTCAATGATTTGACAAGGATGTGACCGCCGCGCACAGTCTTCCAGGGATATGTGACAGTCGACCCACCTGCCAAGGATGTGACAGTGCGAAATACCCCAAGATGACCTTGATGGCCCCCTGGTGTGCCAGCACTGTTGGCTGTGGACCAATGTGCACCCAGTCTCACAGGAAGGGCTGGAGGTGTCAGCTACAGGATCAATGTGCCTAGTCTGAAGCTAAAACGTCTCAGGGTGTCCCGTTCAAAGCCTGTAAGATGAGTAGGGTGTCGAGGGGGAGCAGAAAGAGCAATGTGGCTAATTTGCAACAAACTCCCGCCCAGCCTCAAATACACCAGAAACATCTGTTCAGAGCGCATGCTCCACGGTTTGCGCATGGCAATGGCATCAGGGATCAGAGTCTATGTGGTGTAATGGTTAGCACACTGGACCGGACTGAAAGAGGTCTGAGTTCGAATCCTGCTCTTGACGCATTATTTCTCATTTGCATCACCCCCCCTCCCATGGCATTAATATCTTTCTAATAAATATATCCGTGAAAAGCCTATGCTACCTTAGCCAATGCTACAGGCTATTTAAGTTATTGTCTTTTTTTTAAAACTGTGAGATGCATAAATAGAACATACTAAATGGTTATTTATTTTGATGTTGGGCTTCTAACAATTAATTTGCCTGCAAGGGTGCGTTAGTAAGATGCTCACATCGCACGTAACCTAATAAGGAGATTGCATTTAGGGCTGCATTCAGGGTAAATTCACTTCACTCGGTCAGAGAGTAACAGGAACAAGGAGAGATATTTAAAGATTGATTAAAAATGAATCAGACCCACAGGTAGACCAGGCAAGCAGGTGACAGTGACCCATTTCTCGGTCAAGATGGCATGATCAAGCGGTCGACAGGGACCAGGTAGGCGAGCAGGTAGGTGAGCAGGTGGAGAGCAGATCAGAGCAGGTGACATGTAGACCCATCAGCGCTCAGCCCCCCATGTTAGAGGGAGGGTGGGTGGGAAAAGGCGAGGTGCACAGGTCGGTGGCAAGGAAGCAAGTGATCGGTAATGTAGAGAAGGAGAAACAGGAAAGGAGGAAAACTGACCTCGTATGCAAATTATCCATGTTAGCCTCGCCAACATGCTCAACATAACTATCATATCTCTGTCACCTTACCAGGTAGCTACAATGGTATAATTCTCTGCCAGGGAATACTGACAACACCGTTGTGCCATATTCTGATGTAAATTATATGACACATAACGTACTATGCAAGTATAAATGTCCGTTCCGGTCTTCTCAGGGTCATGTACTAATACAGAGGGTGATAATTCATCAACAATTATCTTTGCGGTGTTATGTTTTACAATCATAAGCGATCATGATTGACAAGCACTCCAGTAATATAAAATAAAAACAACAAAAACTAGCATGATGCAATATTCCAAATTACTATGAAACTCTAAAGCGGCTGTCACACATCACCGGATTGAGCAACGGACAGAATCGTCTAGTCCAGTGGTGATAAGTATCAACATGTATTAAAATGTGTCAAAATGTTGCGCTATCGAGTCAATGGCCGCTGGACGAATGGACATGAAATGGACATGAAACAGAAATGAAACGGACATGAACGGATTACCAACGGACAGTAAGCGGACTAAACGGACTCAAACTGGACAAGAAACGTAGACGTCAATCTGGCGGGATCCGTTCCAAGTTTTGTGGATGTTCAAAACTTGTACGGACACAAACGGATTATCAACGGGCTTTGTTTGGTTTCATCCCATTTCCTCCAATCCAGTGATGTGTGACAGGGGCTTAATTCAATTTAATATTTCCCCCCTCATACTATTAATACTTCCAGCTAATTCCTGCAATGGCTTTAAACTCATTCAATTATTCCCAAGATATTTCATTCTCTGATATTTGATCTGCAGAATATATCAAATCAGTAACAGGATTTCATTAATTAAAATCGCCAAATGCGGCTTATGTGTCATGTATTAAAGATAATACGATAAGGCGTTTTCATAGGTTGGTTTGATGATTGTTGGAATTTTAGGTCCTGGCAGCATCTAAGGTCATATCCGGACAGGTATCGATTTGTTAAAGTGCACACTCATGGCAACTTCTTAGTGCTTCCCGACTGGGAGACCAGACTGCCAACAACATGACCTGATGTCCCACTCAGTCATATTATCCTAACACTGAGCCAACCAGTCCCTGCCCTATCCTATTACTGCCGAACGCCAAGCTAGGAAGCGACAAGTATAAAGTTTGTAAGTCATTGGTTTGACTCGACCCGGAATCAAACTCCTGATCTCCCGCACGGGAGGCCTGCGCTCTCCCGTTTCGCCACCGCGCCCGGTCTTATTTTGAGTGTTTCAATTAAGAATGTGTATGGTTCATGTCAATATACCATGTGATATGCGTGCTGAGTACTGCCCTTCTTAATGAGAGTTGACTTTAAACAACTTCCGCATATCCCTTCCTGTGTCATATTGTTTTGTTTGTTGTTATTGTTTTACTTCCTAGCAACATCTAGGGTCATATAAGGACGGTACTGACTTGTGACAGTGCGTATTCATGGCGACTTTATAGTGTTGCCCCATTGGAAGACCAGGCCGCCAGCACCATGACCTGATATCCCATTCAGTCACATTATCCTGACACTGAGCAAGCCAGTCCTTGCCCTATCCTAATAATGCCGACCGCCAGGCTAGGAAGCAACAAGTATCAATTTTTAAGTCATTGGTTTGACTCGACCAGGGATCGAACCTACGGTCTACCAACACGGGAGATGGACGCTCTAACTCATTCGGCCATCCCGTCTGGTCCAAGTCATACATGTCACACATTATATAAAATTAAGCATATCCCCGATAATAGCCGACCCCTGTCACTATTCCACTTAACTGCTTTACATTAATGGGAGGTACTTCATTTATTTATAAATACCGATCAGAGAAAAATAGTAATTCTAATTGTGCTCTCAAAGATAAAATCGCCACTCCAAAATCATAAATGCGTTACGTACTTATTTGATGCCACACACAATCCTTTCTTCGTCAACAGAAATCACCATGGCCGACCTCACACCCATACAAACGCATAACAATTAGCATAATTCAATGTAACTCATTACCTTGCACATTGACAGTTGTGGCTGTTTAGTATTTCTAATTTGGGGTAACTGTTGTTTAGTAGGCAATTAATCCCACGGCATTCACTTCCTCAAGCCAATCACTCCGGTACGCTCTCCTCTTTTGAAAAGGTTTACTGAGCTGCGGAGTTAGTGGGATTCAGTGGATTCAGATCTAATATTAAGTTAAAGGCAGGGCAAATAAAGATATATGTGGAGATTGCCACCAGGTAGCGCTACAGTAAAAACATCACCTAATCTCACATCGCAAGGATGCACATGAATTCATTTTGAAACTTCTCAAGTTATATTTATATCTCTAATGTAAAATAAAATATATAAAATGTATTTTACATTCGATATATGTGGTAGTTGGTGGCGCTATCATTACACTATTGTTACAATTGCATGGCATGATACACATGGTATTTAATGAGGATAGGTGTGTTGTCCTATTACTGTGCTATTTCAACAAACCCAGATAAGGTACCAAAATGCTGCCACATTGAAGTGACATAATAATATCGACCCACCCACGGGGAGGCTAAGGACTTACACGTGTACATATATGCATAAACAATACCTGCATTCATTAGATGTTGCTAGGACGTAAAACAACAACAAACAAACAACAAACAAACAAACTAGATGTGGGAAATGAAATCACCAAAATCCAGCAAACGGAAATGGAAATAGCCCTGTGTGGGCGCCGCCATTTGTAAACTCATGTTGAATAACAGAATAATCCAAATCCAGCAAACGGAAATCGCTCGTCGAACTTCGGTACGGCGCAAGCAGGGTGGACGACAGCGATTGGCCTAACGCCTTAATGATGCTCTGCCGCAGAGTAGCACAAGGCAAGTCGCGGAACAACTACACTGGTCCCTCGCTACAGATCTTCCATATATGGTGTGATGATGTCACTGGGACCAGTGTATGTGTTCCTCCATGCTACTCTGCAGTGGATCTGTCAAGGCCTTAAGTCCATAGGCCCAATTGACGGTATTCGGGGTCAGCTATTGGTTAATAATATATCAAAACAAATGCCCGCTGCCATAGAATTTGGCGATACGTGCAGTTCAAAACTTAGATTTTATTCAAAATTAAAAGACATAAAGAACAATTTGGCATAAACATGGATGCACAAATGAAATATTAATAGTTTATTCCACGGAAACGACGGCCGTATTCGGGTCACCCAAGTTGATAGAATTTCAAATCGAACACCGCAAGTGGAGCAAAAAAATACATGCGCAATCATAAATACTTTGCTGTAGTTATATCGGGAGGTCGGTCCTAAGCATTGCTTATTCATATTAGGAAAGATATTATGCAATTAAAACAGGCACATTTAAATATCTCATAGGACTTTCACAAATCGATACCTGTCCGGATATGACCTAAAATGCTGCCAGGACCTGTGTTGCACTAAGTTTGCAATATATCTAAGAAAGTGTGAACAATACCCATTATGCTTAGAATGTCAATATTGTCAAGACATTCAGAAAATAATGAGTTCAAATTAAAATGAGAATATATGGAAGACCAGTGCGATAGCGCTGACAAAAGACTTTTATTCAACTATATTTACCTAAAAACTATATTTACCAAAACAAAGCAGAATTGACACAATTGTCAATATGTACATCTATTGTTCAAGGCCGTCATGATCCCCACTGTGAGGGTTCAGGTTTTCAGGGCCGGCTCTTCGGGATATGGTTCCGCCAATGGCCGGCCAGGTCTGTATGGACGTAATCGATTAATCAACTCAGGTCACCCGAGCCACTTTTTGGCGCATGCACACATCCTACAGACTCGGGTTGAATAAACGAATACGCTCGTGGTGGAAAAAAATGGTGGCTTAATCTAAAATTTAATATTTGTTTTCACTAACTGATATAAGTCCAGCAAAATAGGACTTAAAGTATTTTATGATCGTAGAAGCTGACAATCTGGGTTATTAAAAAAAAGCATTAAAACAATACATATGACCTGTACTGATAACTGTTATCCTACAGGTACCAGCACAAATGTGACATCATCGCTCATAGCAAACCCCAGCCAAGAGGTGGGTTACTGGAGTCGGGTCGTTTTGCACACGGCACGTGTATTTGTCGACTCCACCCGCGGTGTTCGATTTGAAATTCTGACAACTCGGGTGACTCGAGTTGCCCGGTTCGTGTTAATCGATTACAGCCTATGTGTGTGTGTGGGAGGGTGGGGGGTGGGGGTGGGGGGTGGGCGGGGGGCGGGTTATTGGGGCCAGTACCACAAACAATGTACCCAGCAGAGACAAGACAGAAGAGACAAGACAGAAAACAAGACACTTTACATTATGATCCTTTAATGAAGAGCACTTTATACCAGTCGCACATCCGCCTTAGTGAAATACAAAGGTTGGGAGTACTGAGGATGATTAAAACAGAAATTACTTTAATCCTGAATCATGCTGCTTTATTCCTCCTGTGTCAAAGACAACCATTCAGGTTGTCAGTTTTCTTTGGGTGTTTCAATGTTGAAGTACCGGCTTTCTAATACTCCTTCCTTGTTGGCTTATTTCTACAGGATTCTGTCGCGAGAACTCATTCCCACCATCAACTAATCACCACCCAAATAACTGCATAGTCTGTTGAAGGCATAGCATTGTCGAAACAAAACAATACACACAAACTTACATTAATCTGACATATCCAACTTAGGTACAAGTCTGCATATTAAGCACGTAATTCGCTCACTCGGCAGCAAAGGAAGCAGAACAGAAGCAGATGTAACTTTGAAAGATTTAATCAGATTTAGAAATCAGAATTAGAAATCATAGCGGGGCCTGGCACGCAGGCTATCAAGCGGGTGACTGGGACCCTTCAGTTCCGTATCAGGTGGATCAGGTGCCGATATGGGGCAAAGTCTCAGTAGCGGTAGGCAGGAGAGATCAGCGCTCACCCCCCCAGAATGAGGGTGGGAGGGTGGGAAAGCGAAGTATACAGAGCGAGGTGCCGAGACAGAGTGGCGTTACAGGGTGCGGTACAAAGCGAAGAAAGCGAGGAAAGCTCTAGCCTCGGTCGCAAATTACACATGTTAGCCTCCGCCAACATGCTCGTTGCTGCACAAAGGGGAACATTGAGTCAACTATCATTTAACCCGTTACTATAGAAATCTATCAGTATATGGCATCCCAACATTTTGACATGCATACAAACAGTAATTGTGGATGTTTGCTTTTCAAATATCTCCATGTTAACCATTTATAATAAAATTTACTTTAAGGAATATTATAATTATAAAACCTGATATCTGTCTATCTAAATAATATGGCATACATTCAAAACCCTCAGACTGTGCAGTGACTAATGGTACACACATTTCTCTTGCATGATCTTCACTTGTTACCCCCCATGCCCGATCAAGTGGAAATCCCCAGTCACACATAGCCGGACGAGCCCCGGATTTTGAGCCGGACCACCCACGGACCAACGGCCCGGACGGTCCCGGACCGCCAGGGATAAAATCACTCTTTTCGTCGATTTTTGCCTCGCAGTCACACTTTCCCAGACGAGCCCCGGACGAGCCCCGGACTGCCCCGTACCACCCCCGGACTGCCCCCGGACTGGGCCGGACCAGCCCCGGATGAGGCCGGACCACCCCCGGACTGCCCCGGACCACCCCTGGACTATCCCGGATCAACCCCGGTGTTACGGGGGCAGTCCGGGAGTGGTCCGTGGCTAGGCCGGGGGTAGTCCTGGATAGTCCGGGGATGGTCCGGGTCAAACCATGGCTCAAAATGACCCTGTACCACCCCCGGACAGGCCCGGTCCAACCCGGACCACCCCAAAAATACCCGGACCACCCCCGGACCACCCCCGGATCAGGCTGGATCAGGCCAGATTGAGCCCGGATCGCAAAATCCCCCGGACCGCCATGGATGTTTTAAACATTTTAAAACATCCGGGGCTGAGCCCGGACAGCACCGGACGAGCCACGGATCAGGCCGGATTAGGGGGTGTCCGCATGGAGGAGCCACGGACAAACCATGGACTGCCCCGGACCACCCCGGATGGCGGTCCGGGGCTCGTCCGGCCCCTGATCCGGGTATGTGTGACTGGGGCTTTACAAAATTCGGATTTTCGATTAATTTTCTTTTATTGTCTTGTCAAATAGATTATTTCTCCTCACATGCTTAGCACTGACAAATTTACCGGAAGTCATGTGACCTTTTGTTGTTTGCAAAGCCCACTCTCATAGTTAATACACAGATCAGATGTTTTTAAAGGTTGTACATAATTCCGCCAAGTCTGCGAATGAAATGAACTTATTTTCACGAATCGAACCCCGCACCTATAGTCGTACTCCAAGACCATTGATCGAAAAATGGCTGCCAAGGGGATGTCAGGTGGTTTCTTTGAACTTCCTTGGGTCCCATTGTTGGGTTGTGGAGGGGTGGGGGCGATGGAGGAGGAGGGGGCGGGGATCTGAGCCAATATACCCCCCGCCTCACGGTGAGCATTTGCCGTGTGTGGTAGTAGGGCCTTTGGTGGTGGAGATGAGGACACCACTTGTTAAGGCTGTATGATCAAAGGGCTTCAGCGGAGTGAGGTCGAGGAGGAGAAAAAGAATAAGAAGAGAAAGAAGAGGAGGGCGGAAGCTACTTTTGTGAGAGATCCCCCTACCTTATACGTCAACATATCATGTCCAGTACACCCAGACGGGATGGCCGAATGAGTTAGAGCGTCCGTCTCCCGTGTTGGTAGCCCATGGGATCGTGGGTTCGAACCCTGGTCGAGTCAAACCAATGACTTAAAAATTGATACTTGTTGCTTCCTAGCCAGGCGCTCGACATTATTAGGATAGGCAAGGACTGGTTGGCTCAGTGTCAGGATAATGTGACTGAGTGGGATATCAAGTCATGGTGCTGGCAGACTGGTGTCCCAGTGGGGCAACATTATAAAGCCACCATGAGTGCGCACTGTCACAAGTCGGTACCCGTCCTGATCTGACCTTAGATGTTGCTATGATGTAAAGTAACAACAACATAATGTCCAGTACAGTCAGCGCATATATAATAGAGATCTGGAGATATATTAGGGATTTGGAAAATTAACAATTATCTGTAGGATTTGAAACTATGTTTGAATTTTGCTAAGGTATGTGGATATGCTAGCTAAATCATGATGACATTCATCCTGATGCATTGAACAAAGTGAAATATCTCCAGAGGTAGCAAAGAACGCACCGAGGTTGGGGTGTCAGGGGTTACATTAACTATTTACTGCACGTTCAATTGTCGATTGCAATACAAATATGGAATAAGATCAAGTAGAAATAGTGTTTAAAGTTTGGGCTTGGATTTGAGCTATACAACAATAAAGGTTGTGGATATTGATAAGGCTAACATACACAAACACATTCACACATACATCTAACTATTCTTATACATATGACCTTTAATTGGCATCCTAGATTATATTTTAAGTGATATTGCATCACTTGCATGCATCTCCAGTTGAAAACCGTGCACAACTCCTACAGTTATGTGTTATGTAATACCCGATCACAGCCATTTTGTAAAATGGCCACCATTTTGCCCCTAGGAGGAATATGCAATGTCCCTATATAAAAAAATCTTCCTAGTGGTATGTACTAAATGTGCACCAAATTCTATGCTTTTATCATCAATCCCACAATCTTTGCACATATCTGCTGCACTATACAGAGAGCATACATCTCTGATATAAGTCTGTGAAGTGAGCACTGACGGCCAGTGTTCGACCAAACTAGACTGTGATTCGCGCTATGGGGGGATTCAGAGTTTTAAGAGGGTTAAGATTTGCCACCCTACTCAAACTACTCCCGCCTTAAAGTTGGATAGTCTGATAGTTTTGAGTTTCTGTATTTTTTCTGAGATAAATATATTAGATCGATCACTAGTATCTACTTTGCATTAGTTCAAAGTTACTTTTATTTTAATGGAAAACTTTTGAGATATTTTGAGTGCAAACATGGAAAATTAGTTTTGGCAAGCTTGCCAAAACTCTGACACCGTAGACTTCTGCAGTAACAGGTTCTGTTAAATTGACTCAGTATTGCCTTCTACACAGGAACAAATGCTTAATAAGTGCATCAGTATCTAAGTTAGATATGTCAAATCAAATCTAGATAATTGGTTTGGTTTTGAACATTTTATATTTCATCGGACTATGCAGCTTTAACCTTAGAGCCAAGTGTATGGGCACATTTGATTTCGCTATTTTTCATAGCGTTGAGTGAATGCTTTATTTTGTCATGCAACTTGCACAGTGCTCCTCACAGAATCGCATATTGCTACCCACGACCTTTATAAATGTGTTGGGGAAGAGTTTTTAAGTTCACCTGATGTGTATGTCACATGTGGAGAATGATAGGAGCAGTATGTGGCTCAGGTGATGACAGTATGTCCCCATGACTGGTAAGCAGACATTCTGAGGTTGTGGAACAGGTAATCAGGTTTTCACTTGATGCCTAAGGAATGGAAATCTGTGTCCTGGGGCCATATGCAGGACGCGGTGTTAGCGAGCCAAAACGCGTTTACACGGGATTTCTGGTTTAGCGCCGAAAAGTCGGTATGCACGAGTCAGTGATAGTCCTAACACCGCGTGTTTAAGGCCCGCGACACTAACCCCGTTTCATATGACGTCTAAGCGTGGTGTTAGCGTAAGGTTGTCGCCAAATCTATTCAATGCTATCATATTTAACATTATTAAATATGCAATAAGTGACATTTTATCAATTTAACCCTAAATTCGAAGCAATATTAATGCTGCTGCCGTAACGGCGGCGATATTAATATTAATATTTTCGAATCGATGAAGGTACAGTAAACAAACCGCCGCTGCCGCCAGTATGGAAAGCGACGTCGATGCGGTGGCGGCGGCGATTTGTTTACTTTACGTTTGTCGATTCGAAAATATAACTATTAATATCGCCACCAATGCGGCGGTAGCCTTAATAACGCTTCGAATTTAGGGTTAATTTCATGAAATTTCACTTATTGCATATCTAATTCTGTTAAATATGATATCATTTAATATATTTAAGCCTAATATATGGGTACAGATGCAGAAGGATTTCCCAAATCTATAAATAAATTCACGTTTAGCTATACTGAAAGTGTTACGCGCTCCTGCATACGACTTGACACAGTTCGCAACGTCGGCGATAGTTAACCGGTAATAGGCTCTAACACCAAATCCTGCTAACACTGACTCCTGCATATGGCCCCTGATGAACATTCCAAGAGGTATAAGGAAAAGCAACATATTGCCAGATTCATGCATCTGTGAACACACATTTCACTTTTTCCATATCCGCTCATCACTCGTCACCGTGGCTTATGCTATTTGCCTTCGAACCAATGGGTTCGAGTCCTGGTCGAGTAAAACCGAAGACTTAGAAATTGATACTTCGCGCTTCCTAGCCAGGCACTCGGAATTATCAGGATAGGGCAAGGACTGGTTGGCTCAGTGTCAGGATCATGTGACTGAGTGGGATATATGTTTGTTTGTTATTGTTTTATGCCCTAGCAACATATAAGGTCATATCAGGACGGGTACCACCTTGTGACAATGCGCACTCATGGCGACTTTATAGTGCTACTCTACTGGGAGACCAACCGCTCAGTGTCAGGATAATGTGACTGAGTGGGATATCCCACTCAGTCACATTATCATGACACTGAGACAACCAGTCCTTGCCCTATCATGGTACTGGTAGCCTGTTCTCCCAGTGGAGCAGCACTATAAAGTCGCATTGAGTGTGCCATGTCAGGAGTCGGTAACCATCCTGATATGACCTTAGTTGTTGTCAGGACATAAAACTCCAACAAGCAATCAACCAGCTAGGTGCCTCGAGGGTACCCCCCAAATCACATCACAGCACAGCAGATGGTTGATATGCCTTGACCTACTTTTGATCTATTCGCTGATAAGCTTCATTGGAATAGACCCCCAATTATGATCCGCGCGTCTAATTATAGTCTCACTTCCGGTTGATGACATCACTATAATTAGATATACAGAGTATCCAGAGCCACATACTGCTATATGCACTGTGTCCGTATTGCTACCATGATTTACCTGACACGGGTTGATGGAAAGCACGTCTGCTGGACATTCTCGACAGTCAAGATTTATCTCCTCTCCTTCCAGCTAATATTATATTTGCATATCCACCGATGTGATCAGGCAAAAATAGCTGCCTTGATGTTGCATGCTCCCATGGTTTTGAATTTCTGTCATTTTTGTTTAAATAATTTAGTTTTAACGATGGTTTAATTACCCTGTTCATAACGTATAAGTTAACAATAGAACTTGTTTTCAATGCTGAACAGCTTTAGTCATTAGTTTGTGGTTTATTGTCTTGTACCGTTTGTTGGTAATTTGACTGCTTGATCATTATCATCTACCTTTTCAGTTTGATTTTAAATTGCTAAACGGGCTGTCACATTAGGGTTTTTTGTGGGAGCGTACGGCGGCGTAGGTGCATTACATCATATACGTCGGCATACGCCAGCATACGCCGCCATACGCTATGCATACGCTACGCATACACTATGCATAGGCCATCATGTGCCGGCCTATGCCAGTGTATGCGGTTGTACGCCACCATATGCTTTCTCCCGTCCGTCCGTCCAAAATTTGTGTGCATGCTAAAAAAATCTCGACCTATGGGAGCGTATGGTTCATACGCTACTCATACGCCACTGTACGCTCCTCGTATGGCGGTGTATCCTCCTCGTATGCTAGGGGTGCGCCGGCATAGGTTACGCATATGCTCAACTTGCGTCACCGGCGTATCTCTAGCATATGTAGTGTATGCATAACCTACGAGTTATGTATGGAAACGTACTCCTAGCGTATGCACAGCGTATGCACAGCGTATTCCAAGTGTATGCCATAGGTCTCGACATCGATCTTGACTCATACGCTACTCATACGCTCATACGCTATGCATACGCTATGCATATGCCACGCATACGCTACGCATACACTACGCATATGCTACGCATACGCTACACATAGGTTCCATATGCCAATCAAAACCGTCAAAATGTGTCGCAGTACGCTCTCATACACTCCTCATACGCTCCTCGTACACTCCTCATAGGTTCCACATACGCTCAAAACCACCCAAGCGGTCACCAAAGGTCATGATAGGCCAGCACGTGCAGCTTTTATTTAGGTTTTCAATACGCTCCCGCTCCCGCCATACGCCGTAATGTGACAGGGCCTTTACTTTGGAGATATCTTAAATGCAAACATGCAAAATTAATGTCAGTGTGCTTGTCAACGGTTTTACTACCACATAGGCTTCAGCAGTAACATATTCTAACTTAACATTCCCTTCTATGCAGCAACACATGCTTAATAAGTGCACCAGTATCTAAGTCTCTATTGTGGGTGCTTTATTCAACTTACATTATTATTAATTTCAGCTTCTGAATTGCCCCTTCCCATTTGTCGTGAAGTATGCATGTATATTTATATATCTCTGAATGATCCATCACCATTATTATTTTTTTTATAGACAATCATTTCAATGACACATCTCTATGCATCCGATGTCATTTCCTAATGTGTGTTTTATCTTGATATTATTGTTAAACCATTTAGATACTCCGCTAGTTACTTATTCTTAGTTTGTCTACATGCATTTCGGTCTCAAGGCAGAGATATGACCTCCTTGGGGCATGCCAGCCAAAAATGTAACCCAACCATATATTTAAAGCAAAACATAAAATTCCAAAACAAAAATGAAGTATGTAGGATCACATTCAATTAGCGTTCCACAATCTCTTTCACGCCAGTCTGCCACTAGTCCCTGTCTATCCCAGTCCATCCCTCACACACTCTCTTGCACTTAATTCTTAGGCATGTATCTGGGTATAATACTTTTTGTAATAGCTACTCGCCATCACTAGCTATGGAGCAAGACAGTTGCAAAGCGTGGTGCGGAGATGATGATGGTGATGATGATGGTGACGATGATGATGGTGGTGATGATGATGATGGTGGTGATGATGGTGGTGATGGTGATGCTGGTGATGATGATAGTGATGGTGTTGAGCAAAGATGAAGTGGTAACCATAATTCCCTATATAAAATCACACATCATTTATATTAATTAGAACGCATCTATCGCCATGCTAATGCACTAGTGGTTCGTATTGTCTTGGCAATTTCCATGGCGCCCTCACCCAATTACTTGATGACCTAGCCATTTATACTGCAAGAAAGCAGCAATTAGCTGATAATCAGTAGCAATTTGCGCCTCACCACTAATCAGTCTACTGGGATCGTTGGAAATTCACTTTATGTTGCAACTCATTAAACTCTATAATAAGCAAAATAACATCTCCTAATTGCAGCCTGAACGATATAATCGTCACGGCACATGATCATAGAATTAATTGATCACTCATTCGTGGCAAGAGGTAAATATCGCTTTTGAGCACGAGTTATTACATAAATCACCAGCCATACTAATGCTAATTAACATAGTTTAAGGCAAGCTTTTCTCTTGCACATTACTCGTGTGTTTTTATTTAGCATTCCCAATTTAGGGCAACAGTTATTGAAGAGATAATTCTAGTTCCGCGATTGATTGATTGATTGGTGGTTCCTTTCCACCGTGTCAGCAGCATAGGCCATATTCACGGCAAGAAATGTTTGTTTTTTGTTCAAACCATCGCTTTTATATGTAAAAGCAGACAATCAATTATGTGCCAATAGACACTCATTAAATTAGAAAGCTCACAATCATATATTTGTGGTCAAGGGAAACAAATTCCCATACAAAAAGAAAAGTTTTATTAATAATTAATAGAATCTATTTAATAAACTATTTGAGGTGGTACAGTCCAGCTGCCCTCAAAAAGGCTAACTCATTAAATTAATTCCGCGATGTCAGCCACATTCTGTCAACTTCTATGAATGATTAACTGTGGAATTAACTAGAACTACTGATGTCATGTTGTTTTCTTTTTATAGCTAACCGAACAGGAGCGAAATTTCAACTATTCTTGGGTGCATGTCCCTACAGCTGGAGGGCTTCGGCTAATACACCAATCTGATCACGTGACATTTTATCTGCTGAGCTAGGCGCAACACGCGGCTGTAGCTTAGCCATATACCTAGACGGTGTTGGTGTCAGTGCACACTAAAGACGCATAGTCCGAGTGTAAGCAAAAACAGTTTAAAAACCAAGAAGCTTTCATTGATTCGACGCAGTGCTCGAACCGGTAAGAGCGCAGGCTTTCAGTGTGGAAGGTAGGCAGTTCGAACCGCGTTTAAGTAAAACCAACGACCTACAAAATGCATGCTTCTTGCTTCCTAGCCTGGCGCTTGGCATTACTAGGGTAAGGCAAGTGCTGGTTAGCTCAGTGGTAGGGTAATATGACTGAGTGGGGAATAGGTTCGTGGTATCCCAGTTGGACAACACTATTAAGTCGCTATAGGTGTGCAATCTCACTGTCGGTGCTCATCCTGATATGTTGCCAGGACGTCAAACCCCAGCAAATAAACGTATCAGCTAGGGTATGCAGAGGAATACCCTAGCAATGTGGCTACAGGCAGAATACGTCACTACACATCTACAACGAAGTATCAAGTTGACTTTTTTTCATGGAGTCAGGCTTACCTTTTTGTTAATCTTTCCTGATCATAGGTGTCAAGCATATGTGGAGGTGCTACAGCAATTCCACATCCTTGGAACATCATACATTACTTTTTTAAAGCGATAACCAAGGTCTAGACTCAAATTTATGCATCGGTACTGCATCTGATTGTCTTTGTTAGTAACCACATTTGAGATGTTTACAATTTGTCTTCCCGATTGTCACTGCACTCATCATCGCCAATCCTTTAGTGTCGAGGGTGGTCGGGGCACCACAGGTGACTTTGTAACTAATTTTCTCCAGTTTCCCATATTCTCCACTGCCCTGCAGACCTGTCCATTCCCTTATGTCGTCTTCCCACCTCTTCTTTTTTCAGCCTTGTTTCTTCCCCACTAAGGTTGGATTATTTAGTTTCTGCTTCTTACATCATGACTACATCACATGGGTTCAAGTAGTTCTGCTACAGAGAGGAATACATTGGTTATATATATGTGATATATAACACATTTTGTGAGTATAAAGGCACGGAAGGGAATTATCTTGTTATCTATTTTATTATCGTGAATACTCTGTACTGCCTCCTGCCCATGCTCATGACTGGTGGCGCCACCTCTGGCGCTCCCCCGCACCTGCTAGCATGGGGGAAACCTCACTCGCATCAGATTATTAGATCGTGGGATCTAACCTTGGTCGAGTCAAACCAATGACTTGAAAATTGGTGCTTGTCACTTCCTAGCCAGGCGCTCGGCATTATTAGGACAGGGCAAGGGTGGTGTGCTAAGTGTCAGGATAATGTGACTGAGTGGGATACCAGGTCATAGTGCCGGCAGCCTGGTTTCCCAGTGAGACAGTACTATAAAGTCACAATGAGTGCGCACTGTCACAAGTCGGTACCCATCCTGATATGACCTTAGATGTTGCTAGGACATAAAACAACAACAAACAAACAATATATATATATACACTTTAGTATGTGGAAATAAATAACGGCAGTCGCTTAATGTTTCTCTCTAACCACGTTAACTTCCATGTTATTCACTGCGGAGCGGGAATTCTCTCCTCCCTGCCTGAGCCAACTGTCACTCTGCTCACTTTCAAAACTACTGTATGTTTGACATATCTGTGGTTAATCTCCATTAGCATTTGCATACTGCGATATGCAAATACGAGCTAACTGATCGTCAGCATTGGACGAGATAATGACATCAGACAACAACAATAAATGGCGGGGAGTTGAGTTATGCCGCCATGTCAGAGGCAGATGGGTTCCTATGTCGGGACCGGAAGTGCTTCCATTATAGGTATGGGAAGATCTGGGGGCTGGTTTCCCAATTAAGTAAAATACGATTTTCGAATAAATCACCAAAGACTTAATTGGTGCGGCATCTTGTGTGATGACTTAATGTGTTTGCTGTGCCTAATAAGACAATCGCAGTGTAACAAGGATGGCAGTAATATAACACCCCCCCCCCTGCATTCCCCTGACTGCAAGTCCATTACTGTGCCCTTTTTTTTCTTTTCTTCTGGACTGGTCGGATTCCCTTCTTGATTTGTCATAGACGCAGCTGCACACTGTTTCTATTTGTGATTCCATTAGGTGACTAACTTGTAATTTAATTACATATAGTAGGAGTGCTGCATTTCTCGGCACAGTGAGAAGTGGCGTAATTAGAGTAGTGCTTATGGACACTTTATAGTGAATGTTGCCTGATGTGTATTTGCCGACTCCGTGGATAAGCACAACCTCTTAGTTTGAATCTGATGCCCGGTCACATACACGTTAGTGGATGTAGTTGAACATAGGTGAACGTAGTGGAGGCTAACGTGGGTCAAACATGGTGTAGGTATGTTAAACTACGTTGAAATATGTTAAGGTATGGCAGGTTTTGGTACGGATAAATATGTTGCGGAATGGATAAATACGCTATGGTATGGATAAATAGGTTATGGTACAGATGCCGGTACATTCAACTACGTTCAACTACTTCAACTATGTTAGCCTCCACTACATTCACCTATATCCGGCTATGTGACCAGGGCTTCGTCCAAGTACACTAGAGTGTGCCAGAGCATGCTAGAGTACACTAGAGTATGCTAGAGTACGCTAGAGCCCACTATAGTACGCTTGAGTACATTAGCATCACTGATGCAAATTCAGCCTCTAATCTAGTGTTTGTTTGAACATGTCCAAAAATTAAATCGGACATCATGGCTCACCCACGTTATTACAAAGTGAACATCATGGACAAATATGGATGCCGGTATGTTCAACTGTGTTCAACTATGTTCAACTACGTTCAACTACGTTCGACTACGTTCATCTACGTTCATCTGCGTTCATCTACGTTCAACTAGGTTCAATTACATCCAACTATGTTAGCCTCCACTACGTTCAACTACTTCCACTAACGTGTATGTGGGAGGGGCATAAATATCCAGTCCAAAATGTACCCATCTGCGACTCCATGCATATGCCACCTATCCTGTTGAAGAAGGTATTTCATTGATCTTCAAAACTTGGCCTATGCATACATGGCAATATTATGGCATCAGTCCACATTGGATTTATACATGCCATTTTTTCCTTTTGTTCAAAATTTTCATTCCAGTTGAATAATTTATTTTTTTCAGCAACGAGCCGCTGGTCTTCCGGCCTGAACAGTTACGGTGCATATGAACTATTTATGAGTGAGAAGATTAAATGGCATGAACAATATAGACAATAGCAGGTAGCAATCATGCTTTACAAATACCATAAGGATCTTATTTAGTACACTTAGACGGCAAGAATATATATTGTCATTTCAATTTTTTATAAACTTGTCAGGAATGTGTATTATGCCGGTTATTTGGTCGTTTATTGTATATTAGAGCTAGGTCTTTTACATAGCTCGGTTTTTTTTTTATCAGTGTTTATGCAGTTATGAGAGGAATATTATTGAATGTGCTCCACTGTTGACAGCGCCAACGGGTTGTGTGCAATGGGACCATATAATACACGTCACAACGGCCCGAACAAAGGCCTGCCCTGCCCCGGCCTCCTCCCACATCTCCTTCCTGTCTGACGTAGCCCCTGCACCCAACCACACCTACAGCTACTCCCACCCCACAACCAATATACACCCCCCCACATCCCCCCACACACCCATCTACATCCCCACCCACACCCATATACAACCCATCCTAAACCACCACCCTCACCGCCCTCACACATACACCCCCCACACCCACCCATATACACCCCACCGCATCCATACCCACCCCACCCACACTTGACACCCGCACACGCACCCATCCCCACCCCCATCCCCACCCCGACCCCCATCCCCATCCGCACCCCCACACGCCTACACCATCACCCAGCCCCACACCCATCTGCACTCCAACTCCCACCACACCCACACCCACACCTACACCCCCACCACAACCGATATACACTCCGCCCAACCCCCACCCACATACCCATCTACACATCCACCCATACCCACACACCAGACCCACCCACCCATCTACACGCTACACCCCCACACCTAGACCATCATCCGTACACACATCCATCCATCTACAACCCCACTCAGACTCACACTGTGACCCCCCCCCCCACCCACCCACCCTCAACCCAACCCACACCCACCTACACCCACACCCACACCCCATACCCACACACCCATCTACACACCCGCACCCACAGGCCCACACACTCCACACCCAAACACCTACACCATCATCCACACACACATCAATCTACAACACCCACACTCTGACCCCCACCTCACCCCCACCCCACCCCCACCCCAAACCCAATCCCACCCCACCCCCACCCCATCTCTACCCCCATCCCCATCCCCACCCTCACCACCCCCTCCCCCACCCACCCCACCCCCACCCACACAGTCGCGTAACGACATGAACAGAGATGCCTGAGACATTCATGAACGGAAGCACGTCAATGTCCCGCTGTAAAAATATACGGATTTTCGGTTAAGAATTATATATTGGCAGAGAGCATTATTATTCTTGGATGCTGGAGTGGGACTGATAGTATGTAAACTAAAAGTAACTAAAGTCAACAAAAGTCCACTCCCATTGTACATGATACTGAGTGAGGTAAACTATATGTTATCTACTGAGAGTGGAGTTGATGGAAATGTACATGATGTTGAATAGAGTAAACTATCTGTTATATATGATGTTTGGAGTTAATGAAAAGAGTTCCTTTGTAAGAAACAGTACATGATGGTTGAAATGTTCTCTTGGTGTTCATAAAGAATACAAAAGAGGAAAAGAATGATTCTACTATATACCCATCTGTAACTGTTTGCAAGATCCTGTCCACCCAAGACCACCGACTGACCCCCCAGCCTCATTAGCATATGTATAGAGTGCACCACCTGCAGATGGCTTGAGTGACAGCCCCTAATGGGGTGGTCACCCACCCAGTCTGTGGGGAGGTGTCTCATTGGCTGGTTGGGGAAGGTCTGGTCACCTGACTCCCTTGGCCTATCCTGACCCACACACTAGTCTCAGCTAATTAATTATTCATGAGTTTGCTTCAGACACACTGAAGGAAAATCACTCTCATCCTGGCTCTTGAGTGAGACAGACCAACTTCTGAGCAGGACCCCAGACACTCTGTCTGATGCTATCAAAATTCAGCTATTCTAATTGAGTGTATCCACAGCCATAGGACTCCTGTCCCATGGGTTGTAGGCACTGGTTTAACATACAGGCTAAAGTGACTATGAGACATAGTGTGGGCAGTATAGAGGAGTACAGGTGCTAGGTCACATAAAGGGGGATGACAGGAGTTGCTGCCAATAAAGCACAACTTATTCACTGTTTATCCTTGTGACTAGTTTTCCTTCCTCTTTCTAGACATGGTTAAATTGATCAGGCTAAATGGCATCACAGGTGAAATGAAGGGGGAGAGTATTGTAATCACATAGGGTGCTCACACAGCGGCAGAGCATCCGTGTTTTTATAACTGGCGACCATGACGAATTCTGAGACGATTCTCAGAGATGACTGAAGAACTTGAAGAGATGTGCCGTGGTGACGTGAAGAGTGCCGCGATGACGCCCGTGATGACGCGAGAACTCGGTGAGGCGATGGCGATGACAGACACACCAACGATGAACGGCGAACACCGCGTGGGCGAACACCGCGTGGGCGAACACCGCGTGGGCGAACACCGCATGGGCGACCAACAGGTAGGGCTCAGTTTTGTTTTATCACTTGTTTTGGGTGCTGGGGCGCCGAGACGGGGTGAGACACTGTGTACCACTGTTCGTTGTAATGAGTGTTCTGTGTGTGAGTGATGTGAGTGTGTGGACATATGTTATTGGTAAATTAACGTATTTTAATGAAAATTAACGTATTTTAATGGAAATTAACGTATTTTAATGAAAATTAACGTATTTTAATGAAAATTAACGTATTTTAATGTAAGATTAACGTATTTTAATGAAAAGTAACGTATTTTCTGCATACTAGAGCAAGGTAGCTAGTAAATAGGAGTGGCGAGGGGGCTGTAACTAATAGAATATTAGTATTCGCACTCCTTTGACTAGGCTATAAGGAGGGTACCCAGTAGTAACACGAACCCACTGTCTGCATAAAACAGACCCACAGGGGTCTGTGTGTGTGTGTGTGGGGGTGAGACTGAGAGAGAGCAAGCACACAGCGTGGCGCGCACCGCACTGTGTGTGTGTGTGTGTGTGTGGGTGAGCTGAGAGGTGGCACGCATCATAGTGCGCACCCACCGTGTGTGTGTGTGGGTGTGGGGTGTTGAAAGGAGAGAGCTGCACCCAGCAGCTATGGGCACCACACCATGAAGTTAAAGGGGCATAGTCCAAGGGCTTGGAGCCTTGATATTCCAGAGAAGTCGGATCCTGTTAAATTAAGTGAGTGGGATTGCAGTTGATGACGAAAGGTTGGTGAGTGCACATGTATCTAACATACAGGGGTAGCAAGCAGACCTAGAAACAGTGTGTTGGTGTTGAAGATTGTGTGTTTTCAGTTGAGTGTGCACCTTTAAAGTAGTGGGGGCTGTCCCAGTGGAAAGGCGACCCACCCTGACTGTGTGTGTGTGTGTAGGGAGGCCGCGCTCACCAGGCGCACACCGTGTATAGCAGGCCGGCAGGGGTCTCTGTGTGTGTGTGAGGGAAGCCGCATGCAGCAGGCAGCGCCGGCAGGGCTCTGTGTGTAGTAGGGGAGTAAGTAGGGGGTGTGTCCAAGTGCCTGTGACCTGAGATGAACCCAGCAGGCAGGAATCTGTCGGGTGTTTTAAAATCTGTCGGGTGTTTGAATTGAGGGGAGTTGTTTTGATACATATTGATAGGATTGTATGACTGTACATTGATATATGTTCATTGTGGATATAGGTGGTGGATATATATTATATTGTAATATATAGCAGAAGATAGAAAGAGGTATTGTGCCAGATAACAGTACAGCTATCACAATGGCAGAAGTTGAGTTGACTAGGGGGTTTGAGGACTGGTTCACACTTGGGGTAGCTGCAGGGGAGATACCCACAGATGGGGACCGGCTTGGTATATTTAACCAAATATGCAGCAGGGCAGTTGGAAGCCCAGGCCAGGGTGCTCAGAGAAAATAGAGAGCAGGGGGCTGGACCTAGCCAGGAGCAGGCCAGGGCTGCAGAAGAGAGAGCAGACAGACAGGAGCACATGGCATTAAGTAGAGATCTAGTAAAAATAGAGGAGAGAGCAGTAAGGGATCTAAAGGACCAGGGACGACAGATAGCCACTGTGGATGGGTCGGATCTGGGTGCCTTGAGGACATGGGTAGAGCAGGTAGGCAGGGCAGGTAGAGTGTCAGAGGCAAAGGGCGCAGATGTAGTGAAATTTGCACTGAGTCATTCCAAGGGCAACCTACATGAGGTGATCTACTCAGTTTATGAGGATGATGCCCAAAGCTCCTGGGAGGCGGTCAGGGAACGTCTGGTTGGGCTGTTCTTAACAGCCAGGGAAGCCACTGCACTAATAGACATAGTATTCTCACTCAAACAGGAGAAAGGGGAGCTAATGTCGGCATACTGTATGCGATACAGTACAGCAGTGCAGAGGGCATGGCCAGAGAAAGGGCTACTCAAGCTGGGGGCAGTTCAGGGCATGGTGATTAAAAAGTTTGAAGATTCATTGATTGAGCCAGTGGTCAGGCTGAATGTACGCCTGGCCAGGGCAGTGAGTCTGGAAACAGCCATGTCAGTAGCCAGGGAGAATGAAGAAGGACTGGCCGGTCCAGGGGGAAGGATGACTGGGGCCCATAGGATGGAGGAACCCATGGAGGTAGGAGCCATGGAGACTCCCACCAGGGCAGATGCTGGGGCAGATAGGGCAGCATTTAAGATGCTCCAGGGGGAGATCAAAAGCCTCCGGAAGCTGGTAGCAGAGCGCACTGAGCGGCCAGTACAGGCAGCCCAGTTGGCCATGGCACCGGCACCACCATCTACAGTGGTGGTGCAAACTGCACCAACACTGTCCACAAATAATCCTGTAAATAGAGGTGAGAGAAGGAGGGCGCCACGTCAAGTAATGGGGCGCGCCCCTCGACAGGCTTTCCAGGGTCCTGGGAGAGATACAGGCAGGTGTAGTTATTGTGCACATGACTACCACCATGATTATGTGGCTACCCATGAGGAGAAGGTGCAGGCAAGTGTGGCTGACTGTTACAGTGAAATCAGGTCCTGTGCAGTAGGAAAAATAGGTGAGGCACCAGATCGAAGACCATGTATCAAGATGAAATTTGGTGGAATTTCATATTCAGGTCTAATTGATACTGGTGCCAGTAAAAGTATGATAAAGAATAAAGTATACAATGCTCTTAAATTGAGAGGTTATGCCAGAGGTAAGCTCAGGCAGGGATTGAAGCTTCACTCACTTTCAGGACATGTGATTCCTACAAGGGGAGTGGGGAAGGTCACTCTAGGGGGAGTTGAGTGTGAGTTTTGTGTAGTAGAGAGAATTGCAGCATGATATCCTGATAGGGACCGATGTCCTGCAGCGGTGTGACGCCGTGCTGTCCTACACGGATATGAGTATTATCCTGAATGGGAAGGAGCACAAATGGTTGGGTAGAGAAGCTACATGTGCTAGTATGGCAGGGGTAGTATACTATATTTCACCAGCTTATTTGCAGTTGGACAGACATCCTAATAATACAGCCAGAGCAATTAACAGTGAAGTGGTTACTGTGGTGGGCCCTGAAAATAGAAAAAGGGTAGTGAATAGAGACCAAGTCAAGTTGGCAGATGGGGAAATGGAGTGGGATTTGATTAATTCCAGGTTGACCAGAGCCCAAAGAAAGAAGCAAAGATTGCATAAAAAAGTCAGAAATGAAGTAGAAAGACTAAGAGCCCGAGATGAAGGGCAAAGCACAGGTGGGGAGTCATTGGATGGGAATGGGAATTGTCAATTGCCCGAGAGGCAATTCCAAGGACAATTGCCACACCCGATGGGTCCTCATAGGGCAGGTGGGGGGCCAGGTGCACCCAGCACTCATGGCATGATGATGAGGGGGCGGCAGAAGCACCCCCCACCAGTGGTGAGATGGGCAGCATTCCCACGGGCAGAGCCCTCACCCACAATGCAGGGTGAGGATGGAAGTAATGAGAGTCAGGGTGATAGAGGCCGAGGTGGTGATAGAGGTCGTAAACCAAATGAGAATACTGATGAGATGCAGGGTGACAGAAGTGATACCGGAACTGGGAATGGAGGTGGTATGAATGTGAGTGGAAGTGAAGGGCGGACTAATGGGACAGTTAATGGTACTTGTGTGTCTCGCCTGTGTTTTGTTCCCCGGCTTCCTAAACAGGTGGTGATGCATGCTGGTCCGGAACGCAACCCGGAACGCAACCCGGTGATGGAGGTCGACCCACGACGCGAGATGCAGGCGAGGGGGCGGGGCGTTGGACGATGCCATACCCACCCTCCCCCGTGCCGCGCGCCCTCCCCCGCACGGTGGGCAATGACGTAACCGGCGAGACAGCGGAGGAGGTAAGAGAAATAAGGCGGGATGCCGCCGAGGCGGCCAGCCACCCTGCACCCACCCAGCACACACCCACCCACCACTCACCCAACCACTATACACCCACCCCCTGCACGCCGGGCTCGGACACAGCGACCAGTGGTGCATATCGCCTGGGGACTCCACCTGTCGGGACTCCATCTGCTCGGACTCCATCTGTCGGGACTCCACCGTCTGTCAGGACATCGCCTGATGCGACGGGGGAGCTGAGCTATCGTCGGGCTGTCACCGGGGCGATTAAACGCCCACCCCCACCCCCACTCAGCCCAGAGAGTCACAACACCCGAGTGTTGCGTTTTCACACCCGAGAGAAGACTAGGCTGCGTTGAAACAATCCCAGATCCACAGGAACAACAATTAGCAAAACGCGCCTGCATTGCTTGTGTGGAGGTGTTCTGTGGAGGTTTGAGGAGAAAAGCAGTAGTCTGTATGTATTCCGGAATATTATATATATATTCACGAGATAGTGCATATATGAGAATTTTTTTTGTTGTTGACAAAAACATTGAAACTTTGACTTTTGTATTTTTGTTTGCTTCTGGCAGTGTGTCGTTATATACATAGGCACGTTGTAGCAGATCGGAGGTGATTGCCACAGACATTGACCGACACGGACGAGTTGTGATCGAGTGATGAACATTGTTGTGTGGTTTGCAGTACCGTAGATGTTGCTGGGACGGAAAACACCATAAGACTAGAAGTGACCGGCTGAGAGACTATACAGAGATATTGTATATTAACTGCTACTCAGAACAGTGATTATTCAAGCCAACAGTTGTTAAATATAGCAGCAGGCTGGTATGTGTTTGTTCGGGAGACTGAGTGTTGACCTTGAGGGCGCTGGCGCGTGTCCAATTACACACGGCCGGGACCTGAGTTAATGCTGGGCGGTGACCATACTGATACGGGCACCCACCAACTGAACTGATGCCGGGCGGTGACTGGTCTGATGCAGGCACCCACCGTCGGTCGGCGCCTACAGTGATTATTTTCGAATAATACTTTTGTGAAGATTCACAGGAGCAGCACATCGCAAAGCGCGCCTGTATGGCGTGTGTGGAGGTGTTCTGTGGAGGTTGGAGGACAGAGCAGTAGTCTGGAGGTATGGTGGAGCCAACATATAAATATATGTGGATGAATAAGTAATTCTTTTTAATTATTATTATCAACAGCACTTAATCTTGGAACTTTGAGATTTTTGTTTGCTTTGGCAGTGTGTCGCTGTATCCGTATATAAAAACACGGGTCTCTGCCGCTGTGAGAACCCTATGTGATTACAATACTCTCCCCCTTCATTCAACCTGTGATGCAATTTAGCCTGATTAAATTAACCATGTCTATAGAGAGGAAGGAAAACTAGTCACAATGATGAACAGTGAATAAGTTGTGCTTTATTGGCAGCAACTCCTGTCATCCCCCATTCATGTGACCTAGCACCTGTACTCCTCCTATACTGCCCACACTATGTCTCATAGTCTTTTAGCCTGTATGTTGAACCAGTGCCCACAACCCATGGGACAGGAGTCCTATGGCTGTGGATACACTCAATTAGAATAGCTGAATTTTGATAGCATCAGACAGAGTGTCTGGGGTCCTGCTCAGAAGTTGGTCTGTCTCACTCAAGAGCCAGGATGAGAGTGATTTTCCTTCAGTGTGTCTGAAGCAAACTCATGAATAATTAATTAGCTGAGACTAGTGTGTGGGTCAGGATAGGCCAAGGGAGTCAGGTGACCAGACCTTCCCCAACCAGCCAATGAGACACCTCCCCACAGACTGGGTGGGTGACCACCCCATTAGGGGCTGTCACTCAAGCCATCTGCAGGTGGTGCACTCTATACATATGCTAATGAGGCTGGGGGGTCAGTCGGTGGTCTTGGGTGGACAGGATCTTGCAAACAGTTACAGATGTGTATATAGTAGAATCATTCTTTTCCTCTTTTGTATTCTTTATGAACACCAAGAGAACATTTCAACCATCATGTACTGTTTCTTACAAAGGAACTCTTTTCATTAACTCCAAACATCATATATAACAGATAGTTTACTCTATTCAACATCATGTACATTTCCATCAACTCCACTCTCAGTAGATAACATATAGTTTACCTCACTCAGTATCATGTACAATGGGAGTGGACTTTTGTTGACTTTAGTTACTTTTAGTTTACATACTATCAGTCCCACTCCAGCATCCAAGAATAATAATGCTCTCTGCCAATATATAATTCTTAACCGAAAATCCGTATATTTTTACAACGTCCCTCTTCCATTTCTACTTGTGCATAACGGCCAAGGAAAATGGAAGCCCTTAAACATTACGTCGTTTTCGGTTTTAAGCCAGAGCGAGTGCCATACAGTGGAGCAATTATGAGTTGTCCATAGAGTTTGTACCTTCTGTACCAATTAGTAGTTGTCAGTAGACCTTGTACTCTGTACCAATTATGAGTTGTCAGTAGACCTTGCACTCGGTACCAATTATGAGTTGTCAGTAGACCTTGTACTCTGTATCAATTATGAGTTGTCAGTAGACCTTGTACTCTGTACCACTTATGAGTTGTCAGTAGACCTTGCACTCGGTACCAATTATGAGTTGTCAGTAGACCTTGTACTCTGTACCACTTATGAGTTGTCAGTAGACCTTGCACTTGGTACCAATTATGAGTTGTCAGTAGCCCTTGTACTCTGTACCCATTATGAGGTCCTAGCCCTTGTACTCTGTACCCATTATGAGGTCACTAGCCCTTGTACTCTGTACCCATTATGAGGTCACTAGCCCTTGTACTCTGTACCCATTATGAGGTCACTAGCCCTTGTACTCTGTACCCATTATGAGGTCACTAGCCCTTGTACTCTGTACCCATTATGAGGTCACTAGCCCTTGTACTCTGTACCCATTATGAGATCACTAGAATTTTGCATTTTACTTCGGTAGATTCTCCACTGTATTGGCTACTCCTCCCTTAGTCACTGTTAAGTTTTTCTTTCAAGTTTTCTGTCTTTTTCCCAGTTCTCCACCACCTTGAGGACCATTCCTATCTACTTGTTTACACTAATTGTTTTTAGACAAGAACAGCCCCAAAATCTACAGTTAGAGTGGTGGTCCCAAAGTAGACGGTGGCTTTGACCCGGCTAGTTTGCTACCTATCTACACTAGTACTACTCCCCCCTTAATTAAACATTGTTTTTCTATTTAACCAGATGTCTTTTTATCCTCCCGTCATTGCCCAGGCTGTGTCAGACAATTCTCTTGCGCGCCCATGCCCCCTTTAAAACTCATGATAAAAAAATAAAAGAATTAGTTTTAAAAATAGGGTAAGCAGGACAGAATAATGACACCAGCAGGGAACCATGACGGGTCAGATCTTGTGTAAGACAATCCGGTCAAATACTTTCAGCAGTGATTGATCCAATCAACCAATGCCGATTACCACACAAGATAATCAATTCAATTCTTTCTCCGACCTGATTGCTTCCCTCAATCATCGACCACTTGGTCCATCGATCCTCCATCACTTGAATGGCCCGAATCAACCAGATGACTCGCATCAATCAACTGACTTGAATCCTCGCCTCCCTTAATGGTCCGTGACCTTCTTCATCTGTTGATCCCGTCGATCCTTGATCCTAGCTCAATCAACTGACCCGGATCAATCAGATGACCCGAATCAATCAACCGCCTAGAATCCCTCAAATGAACTCAATCATTTTTCTTCCCTCCATGGTCCATTGACCCTCCTAACTTATTTGATCCCGTCGATCATCGACCCCAGCTCAATCAAATGACCCGGATCAATCAGATGACCCGAATCAATCAACCGCCTAGAATCCCTCAAATGAACTCAATCATTTTTCTTTCCTCACAGGTCCATCGACCCTCCTACTCATTGACCCCGTCAATTCCGGACCCGAAGGTCAATCAACCGACCCGAGTCAATCAGCTGACTCGAATCAATCAACTGCCCCGAATCACTCAAACGCGGCACCCGCCGCCGATGCCCACACCCGTGGTGTGCACATCGTCGTGAGCCCACTCCTGTCCGCAGCCTGTCCAGCACCGCATACCACCGATTGGATGCCCGGATGCGACTAACGGATCCGGGCCCCAATCATGGCAATACGTGTACCGCGATCAGCGCCTGCACTTATTGTATTTATCCAGAAACCCCCTTGGATTCTTACACAAACAACATCTGACTGGTGCTCGGATTACGTCCCTGCCGCACACTAACCCACGAGTACATGTTACTGGAGGGAATCGGTGGACACGCATCGCGTCACCGCACCGTCCGTCCTACCCTAGGCCGTCTCTTTCTCCCTTATCTAACCATCACATCCTTGGTTTTAACACACAACCCAAAAACAGTCTGACTGGTGCTTGGACCCCGTCCCTGTTGCACACTAACCCACGAGTACATGTAATTGGAGGGAATCAGTGGGCACGCATCGCGTCACCGCACCGTCCGTCCTACCCTAGGCCGTCTTTTCTTCCTTATCTAACAACCACCTCCCTGGTTTCCACAATTCTGACTGGTGCTCGGACTACGTCCCTGCCGCACACTAACCTACGAGTGTACCTGGAGCGAGGCGGTGCGCACACAGCGCGTCACCGCAGCGTCCGTCCTACCCTAGGTCGTCTTTCTCTCTTATCTCTTATTGTCGTACACGCGGACTCGTCCCTGTCGGACAGCGTCGTCCGGTTCGATCATGGGAGCAGCCCGAGGCGCGAACTCGTCTATGGCTCAACCTGTGCCTGATGGGTCAGGTGGCCGCTAGGACCTTCCCATGGCTATACCACGCCAGCTTTATGCAAGCAGGAATCAGAGAGGCGCATAATGTTACATTAAATCCTCCCCCCCTTACTTCGCGACTGCGGGTTTCTTGCAAGCAGGAAACCGAGGAAAGACCAATTGCTATAACTAGCTTCCCCCCCCTATACTTGTATCTTACGAGCAGGAATCAGAGAGGCATATAATATTTAATTAAATCCTCCCCCCCTTACTTGTTCATTGTGGGTTGGGCGGGGAGCCTAATTTCCCGTTATTCCCAATTACCCCGAGCATCTACCAGGATCCCGGTTAGCTATCCGTCGCCCGACCGAAAGGCTTGGGAAGGGTTAGGGAGTAGGTGGCTGGAAATCCTTTGATGGCAAGCTCCAGCGGTTCCGAGCAACTCTCACTCCATTTACCATACAACTCGGTCACTTTCGACCCGTTAATTATGTCGGAATGAGCAACTCCGTCTGTCTTGACATTTATACAACGTCCCTGCTCATCCCCCTCAATTTGGTTCTGACGCACGAGAAGTGCATACCCTCTGTACCCTTAATAGACAGCTCGGAAACGTATACATAACTACGCAACTTAAACAATGTCCCCGCTCCTCCCCAATTTTTATGGTTCAGACGCACCAGAGTGCATACACCTGCGTAATACATATTACCCTTTACCAAAAACAGCTCGGAAAAACCTGTCAATAACCACCCAAGTTATACAGCGTCCCTGCCCGTCCCCAAACTTTATGGTTCCGGTGCACCGGTACTGTACACACTTGTTGGTAACCTTTACTGCCCTCCATACGGGAGCGTACCCAGCTCTAACACTGCGCCCTGCGCCCTATACCGTGCAACCGGATCCCTCTGGATCATCAATGGGGAAGGGGCGGGTAGTTCTTCGGACTCATCGACCACCCCCTCCCTGCACTTCGTCACTTTACCTTTCCCTTTTCTTGAGCGTCTGCATCTTTTACAACGAGCTTGGCATCTGTAATGACAATACGCGGCACCACACAACACTACTATACCAGCTACTGCCAACAAACAATACCACAGTGTACTAAAATGTTCAACACGGACATAATCGTCCGGCACTTGCACCAGGCCGTCCATCGACATCAGGGGGACTTCTAACTCGGGAAGCCGCTCGAGCTGCTCTCTCATTACTCGGTGGAGGACGGGAGGCCATGAGACATTCAAGGCTGGTAGCTCCAGCCTTGGCGGCATCCGTCGTATGTTCACGGTCTCATGTTTCACTGTCAATGTTCGCAGAAGCCAACCTCTGCCCTCCACCAAGCACGCCTCCGGCACTTGCAGCAATTCCGGGCCGGTGATCCTCTGGTCGTTCTGCGGCATTCCCGTACAACGAACCGTTACGTCAACATACGGCCCGTGGGGTGCAACGCATACGTCACCCATGCCCTCTACAGGTGCCACTACGGTGGCCGACACAGTCTTTTGGATCTTCGTGATCCGCAGCTTGCAGTCCTCCGGCTTCGTCCCCGTCACCAGCGCAACTTCGCAGGTCTGGTAGGTCATCTCCATGGCGGGATAGCACACCATGGGCCGCTTGCCCATGCAAGCTTCTGGATAGAAGCTCGCTTTCCGTCCTGTGCTCACCGCGATCCTGGCCTTCCCTACCACGGTCCTTAAGTGTTCGTTGTCTAGCAGCACCGGCAGGTATGTCAAGTGGTATGCCGCGTACTTCTCCGGGCCAACCATCTGCAGTCCCATGCGGAAGGCGATCGACGCGTCCGGACCCCACACGGCCTCTATCCTTGTATTACGATAGTACCAGTGCAGATCGAGACCGCGAAAGCCTATATCCCTCGCCGCCTCCTTCACCAGTGTCAGCTGCGCCGGCCTCAGTAATGTCTCTGTTAACATGCCGCGCTCCAGCTGGGTCACCATGCGGTGGTACAGGGCCTGCTTCGTCACATAATTGCCCACTACGCTCTCCAGCTCCTCCACCGCCAGCCTCACTCGCTGCAGCAACACTAAATCATTGGAGTCTGCCGTCATGTTCCTCGCTTCGTCCCTCACCAAGGCTATCATTGATTCGACTACAGAAACATGCTTCGCTAATTGCAGCTGGATACTTCGTGTTCTATTCATCATGGAAATCATGTGCAAATGGTTATGCCTCAGGGCCTGCGTCTGTAGTCTGTGGGCAGAAATAGCCAGTTGCACCCTTTTCAGTTGTGCTTGGCTTACCGTACCGAACAGCCACGACGCTGCCTCCCCTATCGCATTAACCAGTCCCCGCTTAGGCCGTTTAGTTACCAACTGTAGGAAATCTACAGGGTCATGTTTTACTCTGGCCTGCAGGACTTCGAGCTTCATGTTCCAATGATGAATATTCACAGACCATCGACTCGCAGTCAGCTTCCCCATATAGCCCCGTACTTGCGAGACCCAGTGATCCACCGGCGGCCGGCTAGGTGGCGTGATCAGCACCACCAGCTGCCACACAGCAGACACCGTCCTCACCTCTCCTTGGCTACGTACTAGGACGCCATCATCTTTAAATAGGTCGGTGCTGCCGACTAGAGGTGAGCAGCACAAGATGACGCCCACGTGCCAGTACAGAGACCACATGGTCGGAACGACTGAGGTATATATTTGCAGTCCTTGGGGTGATATCCCTCGAGGAGATCGTGTCCCGCAGCACTATATTAACAGTGAAACCGGACAGATCCTGATATCAGTCCTGACCGCTATACCCAACGAACCCTGATGGTATATATCGAACACCCCCTTACTGCTGCAACCAACTGGACAACTCCTGACTGCAATCTCGTTGCACCCCGGAGGTTCCCGAAGCAAAAAAAAAAATTTAAAAATTTAATTTTTAGTCTTAAGAACACGCCTTGGTCTTCAGGACAACTGTCTCTCACTGCTTCTTTACCAATATTGTTCAAAATAATCTCACTCGGCACTGACGGTCGGCGGTGCTCTCCCGCACCGCTCGCGGGTTCAAGTCCGACGTGAATCTTTTCCAACTTCAATATTGTTCAAAATATTCTCGGTTGCTGCTGATCGACAATGGGTAACGGTTCGATCCTGGCGTGTCAATTCGTGCCACACCGGGCGATGTCCGCTCACCGTCCGTCCCTGTGCTTCGATCCTTGCTACACCGGCGTCGCTCGGTCCACTTCCTTATCGCACACTCACCGTCTCGGTACTTTTATCTGTGCTACACCGGCGTCGCTCGGTCCACGATTTATCGCACACTCACCGTCTCGGTACTTTTATCTGTGCTACACCGGCGTCGCTCGGTCCACTTCCTTATCGCACACTCACCGTCTCGGTATTTTTATCTGTGCTACACCGGCGTCGCTCGGTCCACGATTTATCGCACACCGTCGTCTTGTTGCTTCTCTGCGCGCTACACCGGGTGGTGTATATCAAGTCGTGCAGCATATACATGTACACGCCTCACCGCCCCTGAGGTCAGCCACTTAACTCCCTTACCACTCACCACCCCCCTGCTACTATACTGGTCACTGTTGCTGTACTAATTCACTGTCTTTAGCAGCATTTACACCAATGTCTGTGGTTTTGACCTATTAGCGGGTGAGAGTGGGGAGAATCCTTCCCACTTAGCACTGACCTCCACACAATGTTCGTGTAAATCTATTATATCAGCACCGAATGTTTGTGGAAATTATGCCCTCCAGTGGCAATTATCAAGAAATTTTCCCAATTTCCTCTGGCTAACTTGGAGGCTTCCCGATGTCGGCGCCGTGTCCTCCTTATGGCCTGTAGGCAGTGTTATGGGGTTTCAGGTCCCAGTCACCCTTCAGGTCATAAATAACGAAAAATTTGAAATCCCGCCCAGCTCCGGACTGAAACCACACAATGTTCGTGCACCTTTCTCCGTTGAGGTGGGTTGGGGTTTTTCGTCCTAGGCACCCCACAGGCACCGGGCGACCTGTATACGATAAAACACACAACTCCGTCGCCCACACGTCCTAGTTGGAGGGAAAATTACACAATGTTCGTGCTGTGTCTTACCGTTCCTACGAGGTCGTCGGCCTATGGTGGTTGCCCGTCCTAGCAACACTTCAGGTCATAAACAACGAAAATTTTCAAATCCCGCCCAGTGCCGGACAGAAACCACACAATGTTCGTGTACCTTTCTCCGTTGAGGTGGGTTGGGGTTTTTCGTCCTAGGCACTCCACAGGCACCGGGCGACCTGTATACGATAAAACACACAACTCCGCCGCCCACACGTCCTAGTTGGAGGGAAATTTACACAATGTTCGTGCTGTGTCTTACCGTTACTACACGGTCGTCGTCCTGTGGCGGTTGCCCGTCCTAGCAACACGTCAGGTTCACAAAAAAAAATTATTTCAATTATTTTTGGCCAGTGTCGGGACAGGGGACCACTTAATGTCTGTGTACAGCCCACCAGTGTGCAATGCTCATACAATGTTTATGTAGTGTTGTGGTCAACACAATGTTCATGTAAATGTCTGCCACACCCACATGTGTGTGTAAGCGCTCACCTGGTGTTGTGAAGTCACACCTGTCTGTGAATGTAGGGCTGTACACACGGTCTATGGCAATCCTCCCCTGCTTGTTATTGTGTACCTACGGATACAACAACACACTGCCAAAGCAAACAAAAATCTCAAAGTTCCAAGATTAAGTGCTGTTGATAATCATACAAAAAAAAAAATTACTTATTCATCCACATATATTTATATGCTTGCTCCACAATACCTCCAGACTACTGCTCTGTCCTCCAACCTCCACAGAACACCTCCACACACGCTATACAGGCGCGCTTCGCGATGTGCTGCTCCTGTGGATCCGGGATGGCCTCAATCAGTCTGGTTTTCTCTCGGGTGTGAGAACGCAGCACACGGGTGTTGTAACACTCTGGGCTGGGTGTGGGTGGTGGGGGGCGCTTGACTGCACCGGTGACCGTCAGTCTATGTCCAAACTCACGTGTCGTGTCAGGCGAACTCGTCAGGCGTGTCCCATCAGGCGCGGTCAGCATACGTGTCGCGTCAGGCGTGTCGAGCTGCTGGGTCCCGGGGAGGCGTGGGGGTGTCGGGTGGGCGGAGCTTCCTTTCATCTCCCGCCTTATTTCACGCCACGCCGCTCTCACCTCCTCCGCCGTCTCTCCGGTGACGTCACTTCCCGCCCTTCCGAGGGAGGGCGCGTGGGTTGGGGGTGGAGTAGGCGGAGCCTCATCCAAGGCCCCGCCCTCCCTCTTGCACCCGCGTCGTGGGTCGACCTCCATCACCCGGTTGCGTTCCGGTTTGCTGACTCTCACATGGTCAGGACCAGGATGCATCACCACCTGTTCAGGAAGCCGGGGAACAAAACACAGGCGAGACACACAAGTACCATTAACTGTCCCATTAGTCCGCCCTTCACTTCCACTCACATTCATACCACCTCCATTCCCAGTTCCGGTATCACTTCTACCACCCTGCATCTCATCAGTATTCTCATTTGGTTTACTACCTCTATCACCAGTTCTCCCATCACTGCAATTCTGTCCCTCATTACCTCTATCACCACCTCGGCCTCTATCACCCTGACTCTCATTACTTTCATCATCACCCTGCATTGTGGGTGAGGGCTCTGCTCGTGGGAATGCTGCCCATCTCACCGCTGGTGGGGGGTGCCTCTCCCGCCCCCTCATCATCATGCCATGAGTGCTGGGTGCACCTGCCTCCCCACCTGCCCTCTGAGGACCCATCGGGTGTGGCAATTGTCCTTGGAATTGCCTCTCGGGCAATTGACAATTCCCATTCCCATCCAATGACTCCCCACCTGTGCTTTGCCCTTCATCTCGGGCTCTTAGTCTTTCTACTTCAAATCTGACTTTTTTATGCAATTGTTGCTTCTTTCTTTGGGCTCTGGTCAACCTGGAATTAATCAAATCCCACTCCATCTCCCCATCTGCCAACTTGACTTGGTCTCTATTCACTACCCTTTTTCTATTTTCAGGGCCCACCACAGTAATCACTGCTCCCCTCACACCTGTCACTATAAACCCAGGATCAAACTGCCTATCCAATGGCCCAGGTTCATTTACCAATAGTAATACTGCATCCCCCACTTTCAACTGCACTGCATTCGCCCTGTTTACTGCCCTGGCTGTATTATATTGTCTACTAATGGCTCTGTTTCTGACTGCTTCTTGTAGGGATTCTGCTAACTCATCAATGCGCCTTGCTGCATTTGATGCCACTTCTCCAGTCTGTCTATACAATAACTGGGACTGGGGTTTATTGGGATGTCTGCCAAACTGTAAATAGAATGGTGAGAACCCTGTGGGTCCCAGAGCTGTGCATCTATATGCTAATAGTGCATCCCCCAGATATTCCTCCCACTCAGAAGCCCTAGCATTAACCAATTTGGCTAACATGCTTTTCAATGTTCTGTGGAAACGTTCCACCATGCCATTTGATTGGGGATGGTATGGGGTGGTGTGTCTTACTTCCACACCCAATTCCTCTAAATATCCCACAATAAGTTTGTTCTTAAATTCCAGCCCATTATCACTCAGAAATACTTCTGGTGCTGAATATCTTGGTATGTACTCTCTTACCAAATAATCATAGATGCCTTGTGCAGATTTGTTGGGGAGGGGTTTTACTTCTACCCAACCTGTGCAGTGGTCTATTATGGATAACAGATACTTATTGCCATCTTTACTTTCTGGGAATGGCCCTGTCAGATCTGCTGCTATCAGCAGTCCTGGAGCTACTGGGAGTGGCATTTCAGTGGGAAGTGGATACTCCCTTTTGACCCGGTTTAGTGAGCATGGTGGGCACTTGGATATAAATCTTGCCACATCAAATCTCATTCCTGGCCACCTGAAATGCTCTTGCACCCTTTGTAGTGTCTTCTGCATAGCCATATGTCCCACATCTTTATGAGCCCTTTCTATTACTTGCTCCCTGTACTTTACTGGCAATACTAACCGGGGATAGACCTTTCCCCCTGCTGGTGGAATTAGTGAATAAACCAACCCATCCATTAGGATATACTCATCCTGCTCTTTTTCGGCTAACTCTGCCTGTGCAGTGCCTGACTGCCCCCTGCCAATGGCCTGCCTGTCTAACTTATAATAATCAAAAGGGATTTCTTCCTCTAACCCTGCCATTTCCACCACTGACATCTCTTCTGGCTCCTCGGCCATAGCAACCGGTCTCAGCCTAGATAGCATGTCTGCCCACACATTAGATGCACCTGCAAAATACTGGATTGGAGCTGAATATTCAGCTAGCAGTACTGCCCACCGCTGTAGGCGGCTGTTTCGCATTTCTTTCTGAAACAGACATTTTAGGGGCTTGTGATCAGTGTAGATCACAAACTCAGCACCATACAGATACGGTCTCAACTTTATGAGTGCAAAAATCATGGCATAAGCCTCTTTCTCAATAGTTGGATAGTTTAACTGGGCTGCATTTAACCTACCACTAATCAGGTGCACCGGTCTTTCTACCCCATTTTCATCTTCTTGTACTAGGATGGCACCTATGCTGTAGTCTGATGCATCCGTATACAGTTTGTAGGGTTTGGTGGGATCTGGGAACTTGAGTATGACACAATCCAAAAGAAGCTGCTTTAATTCTTTCCAAGCCCTTTTGCATTCAGGTCCCCATTCAAATGCTACTGTCTTTTTAGTCAGATTAGTCAGTGGTGCCACTACATCTGCATAATTCACCATTAGCTGTCGATAGTAGTTGGCAGATCCCAACACTCGACGCACTCCCTTTTTATCTGTGGGGGGGGCCATATCCCGGATTGCAGCTACTTTATCCGGATCTGCTTTCAGACCCTCAGCACATACCACAAAACCCAACAATTTGACCTCTCTCAGGCCAAATGAGCATTTGGATTCTTTAATGACTAGGCCAGCCTCCCCCAGGGTGGCTAAGACCTCAGCCACATGATATTGGTGCTGATTCTCATTATGGGAATAGATGACTATGTCATCCAGGTAGATCAAGCATGACTTCCCCAGATATTTGGCTAATACTGAGTTCATCATGCGTTGGAAGACCGCAGGTGCATTAGTCAGCCCAAACTGCATCCTTTTAAACTGGAACAACCCCCTGTGGGTGCTGATGGCAGTCTTTTCCCTGCTGTCTGGGTGCATTTTCACCTGCCAATAGCCTGATTTTAGGTCTATGGTGGTGAAGACTTTTGCACCTGTGAGTTGATCAAAGATGTCTTGGATCCGGGGTAGTGGGTAGGCATCTTTATGGGTTACCTCATTCAACCGCCTATAGTCCCCACATAATCTAATAGAACCGTCCTTTTTGGGTACCACTGTTACAGGACTTGCCCAGGCACTTCGACTTGGCTCTATTATATCCTCCCTTAACATCTTCTCTAACTCTTCCTCTACCAATTTCATCTTTGAGAGTGGAATTCGGTAGGGTCTCTGATTAATTGGGCGGGCATCCCCTGTATCAATTTTCATTTCTACCACATCTGCAGTGTTCAGGGCAGCCCCCTGGATGGGGAACACTGTGGGAAATTTCTTCCTCCAGTACTCCACCTCCGAGACTATCCCCGACACACTGGCACATGCAGCCTCTGTGCCCACCCACCTGTGCTCCTCCCCATTTAGGATAATGCTCATATCCGTGTAGGATAGCACAGCATCACACTGCTGCATGACATCCGTCCCAATCAGGATATCATGCTGCAACTCACCCACTACACAAAACTCACACTCTACTCCCACCATGACCACTCTACCCACTCCCTTTGTAGGAATTAAGTGTCCTGAGAGCGATCTGAGCCTCAAGCCCTGTTGGAGCCCCCCACTGGCATATCCCCTTGCTTTTAGTGCATTATATACCTTGCTCTTTATCATACTTCTGCTGGCACCAGTATCAACTAAACCTGCATATGAGACTCCACCAAAGTCCACTTGGATGCACGGTCTTCGATCTGATGCCTGCCCTAGTTTCCCGACTGCATAGGCCCATACTGCATTCTTCTATCTGCCCTTGGAGGGACCCTTGCCCTTACCTGCCTGCACTTCATTTCATGGCTATCTATATAGCGATAGTGATAGGTTTGTGCACAGCACCTACACCTCATCATCTCCCTTTCTTCTGCCCATGGGTTTAATCTCAATCCTCGCCCTCTGACTTGCCGTGGCACCCTCCTTCTATCTTCTCTCATATTATTACCATGCCCTGGTGCCGTTTGTACCACCACAGTCGAGGGTGGTGCTGGTGCTATGGCTAACTGGGCAGCCTGCACTGGTCGCTCAGTGCGCTCTGCTACCAGCTTCCTGAGGCTTTTTATCTCCCCCTGGAGCATCTTAAATGCTGCCCTATCTTCCCTAGCATCTGCCCTAGTATTAGTCTCCATGGCTCCTACCTCCATGGGCTCCTCCATCCTATGGGCCCCAGTCATCCTTCCCCCTGGACCGGCCAGTCCTTCTTCGTTTTCCCTGGCTACTGACATGGCTGTTTCTAAACTCACTGCCCTGGCCAGGCGTACATTCAGCCTGACCACTGGCTCAATCAATGAATCCTCAAACTTTTTAATCACCATGCCCTGAACTGCCCCCAGCTTGAGTAGCCCTTTCTCTGGCCATGCCCTCTGCACTGCTGTACTGTATCGCATACAGTATGCCGACATTAGCTCCCCTTTCTCCTGTTTGAGTGAGAATACTATGTCTATTAGTGCAGTGGCTTCCCTGGCTGTTAAGAACAGCCCAACCAGACGTTCCCTGACCGCCTCCCAGGAGCTTTGGGCATCATCCTCATAAACTGAGTAGATCACCTCATGTAGGTTGCCCTTGGAATGACTCAGTGCAAATTTCACTACATCTGCGCCCTTTGCCTCTGACACTCTACCTGCCCTGCCTACCTGCTCTACCCATGTCCTCAAGGCACCCAGATCCGACCCATCCACAGTGGCTATCTGTCTTCCCTGGTCCTTTAGATCCCGTACTGCTCTCTCCTCTATTTTTACTAGATCTCTACTTAATGCCAGGTGCTCCTGTCTGACTGCTCTCTCTTCCACAGCCCTGGCCTGCTCCTGGCTAGGTCCAGCCCCCTGTTCTCTATTTTCCCTGAGCACCCTGGCCTGGGCTTCCAACTGCCCGGCTGCATATTTGGTCAAATATACAAGCCGGTCTGCATCTGTGGGTATCTCCCCTGCAGCTACCCCAAGTGTGAACCAGTCCTCAAACCCCCTACTCAACTCAACTTCTGCCATTGTGATAGTTGTACTGTTACCTGGCACACTACCTCCTTCTATCTTCTGCTATATATTACAATATAATATATATCAACCACACTATATCCACAAATGAAAATATATCAATGTACAGTCATACAATCCTATCAATATGTATCAAAACAACTCCCCTTAATTCAAACACCCGACAGATTTTAAAACACCCGACAGATTTTAAAACACCCGACAGATTCCTGCCTGCTGGGGGTCGTCTCAGGTCACAGGCACTTGGACACACCCCCTACTTACTCTCCTTTGAGCCCTGCTGGCTGTCAGTCCACGTGGTGCGCAGGGTCACTGAGGCGTGCAGTCCTGCGGTCGGCCTCCCCTGTTAAGTAGCCTAGCAAAAAGGAGTGCGACCACTAATATTCTATTAGTTACAGCCCCCTCGCCACTCCTATTTCTTGGCTAACAACCTTTCTGCCTGTATTTATTTACCTTAAACTATGTTACTTGTCCTTTGCAATACGTTACATTTCATTAACACCGTTAATTTCCATTAAAATACGTTAATTTTCATTAAAATACGTTAATTTTCATTAAAATACGTTAATTTCTATTAATATACGCCAATTTACTCCAGTGCCGGACAAGAAACGGACTAGGCCATTAGTCTCTACCCGCTTAACTATCAGCGTGGATCGGTGTCGTCGCGCGCAGCCCGTGGACAATTAACTTATATATATTTCATGCACACCAGCAGTGTTTCCGGCGGCGACGCGCGCAGCCCGTGGACAATTAACTTATATATATTTTTCGTGCATACCTACGACGGCGACTGAGCAAGTAAATCGGACACAGCGCACACTCCTTCTACTTCCTTCTTTCTTCTCTTATTACACGGGCTCCCTCATCAAACGCACCTACTGCTTCCCTCGCCTTTCTCTCCTGTTCTCTATCCTTCTCTTCCCACTCTAGGTACCTCTCAAATGCTTGTTGGCTCCACGATTCCTTGAACCGCGCCTTTTCCGCCACTAACTTCCACTTCAATGCTACACTCTTCCCCAACTCCTCATGCATCTGTATACCCGCTTCTGCTCCCTCTCTCTCCTCTAACTCGTCTTCAAGATCCCAGTCAATCTCCTCTACCTGCTCGCCCTCTATCTCGTCCGACTCCGCGTCTGCGTCTGAGTCTGAGTCTGAGTCTGGAGCCACAACAACAGCCTGTACTTCAACTTCTTCCTCTTCAAATCCCTCATCAAATGAATCATCTATCCATGCGGCCATGCCCTCTACTTTCCCTCTCTGTATCTCCTTTCCCTTACTTTCCCTTTCTCATAATCAGCCCGAATTCTCTGCACTATCTCCCCGTACTCTTCGTCCAATAAGTTTATCTTGCTCCACTGCTCACACACAACCCTTTCCCATACTCTAACTCTGTTCAATGCGTCCTGCTTCCATACTTTCTCGAATGCTTCCCTCTCTTCTTCCAACCCTCTCTCTAGTTCTTTTGCCAAATCATACTCTTGTCCCAACTGTCTTCCTTCCTCAGAAAATTCCCAATCCCAATTTAACTGCTCTTCTATTTCTCTATCTTTCACCGGTTCCCGCACATCTACTACCTCTTTCTCACAGAACCCTTCATCCTCTGACACATCTGTCCATTCAGCCTCACTCATCTCACACACGTCTGTCATTCACATACATTTGTTACAGCAACAGCACCGTGTGTCTCCCCCTGTTCCGGCATCCCGGCAACACGGACAAGTGATGAACAAGACTGATCCTACCTTTTGGTTGCCCTCACGGTGTTCGCCCACGCGGTGTTCGCCCACGCGGTGTTCGCCCACGCGGTGTTCGCCGTCCGTCATCACCTCGAGATCTTCAGTCATCTCTGAGAATCGTCTCAGAACTTCGTTGTGGTCGCCAGTTATAAAAACACGGGTCTCTGCCGCTGTGAGAACCCTATGTGATTACAATACTCTCCCCCTTCATTCAACCTGTGATGCAATTTAGCCTGATTAAATTAACCATGTCTATAGAGAGGAAGGAAAACTAGTCACAATGATGAACAGTGAATAAGTTGTGCTTTATTGGCAGCAACTCCTGTCATCCCCCATTCATGTGACCTAGCACCTGTACTCCTCCTATACTGCCCACACTATGTCTCATAGTCTTTTAGCCTGTATGTTGAACCAGTGCCCACAACCCATGGGACAGGAGTCCTATGGCTGTGGATACACTCAATTAGAATAGCTGAATTTTGATAGCATCAGACAGAGTGTCTGGGGTCCTGCTCAGAAGTTGGTCTGTCTCACTCAAGAGCCAGGATGAGAGTGATTTTCCTTCAGTGTGTCTGAAGCAAACTCATGAATAATTAATTAGCTGAGACTAGTGTGTGGGTCAGGATAGGCCAAGGGAGTCAGGTGACCAGACCTTCCCCAACCAGCCAATGAGACACCTCCCCACAGACTGGGTGGGTGACCACCCCATTAGGGGCTGTCACTCAAGCCATCTGCAGGTGGTGCACTCTATACATATGCTAATGAGGCTGGGGGGTCAGTCGGTGGTCTTGGGTGGACAGGATCTTGCAAACAGTTACAGATGGGTATATAGTAGAATCATTCTTTTCCTCTTTTGTATTCTTTATGAACACCAAGAGAACATTTCAACCATCATGTACTGTTTCTTACAAAGGAACTCTTTTCATTAACTCCAAACATCATATATAACAGATAGTTTACTCTATTCAACATCATGTACATTTCCATCAACTCCACTCTCAGTAGATAACATATAGTTTACCTCACTCAGTATCATGTACAATGGGAGTGGACTTTTGTTGACTTTAGCTACTTTTAGTTTACATACTATCAGTCCCACTCCAGCATCCAAGAATAATAATGCTCTCTGCCAATAGATAATTCTTAACCGAAAATCCGTATATTTTTACACGTAGGTACACAATAACGAACAGGGGAGGATTGCCATAGACCGTGTGTACAGCCCTACATTCACAGGCAGGTGTGACTTCACAACACCAGGTGAGCGCTTACACACACATGTGGGTGTGGCGGACATTTACATGAACATTGTGTGACCACAACACTACATAAACATTGTGTGAGCATTGCACACTGGTGGGCTGTACACAGACATTAAGTGGTCCCCTGTCCAGACACTGGCCAAAAATAATTGAAATAATTTTTTTTGTGAACCTGACGTGTTGCTAGGACGGGCAACCGCCACAGGACGACGACCGTGTAGTAACGGTAAGACACAGCACGAACATTGTGTAAATTTCCCTCCAACTAGGACGTTGTGGGCGGCGGAGTTGTGTGTTTTATCGTATACAGGTCGCCCGGTGCCTGTGGGGTGCCTAGGACGAAAAACCCCAACCCACCTCAACGGAGAAAGGTGCACGAACATTGTGTGGTTTCAGTCCGGAGCTGGGCGGGATTTCAAATTTTTCGTTATTTATGACCTGAAGGGTGACTGGGACCTGAGACCCCATAACACCGCCTACATGCCATAAGGAGGACACGGCGCCGACATCGGGAAGCCTCCAAGCTAGCCAGAGGAAATTGGGAAAATTTCTTGATAATTGCCACTGGAGGGCATAATTTCCACAGACATTCGGTGCTGATATAATAGATTTACACGAACATTGTGTGGAGGTCAGTGCTAAGTGGGAAGGATTCTCCCCACTCTCACCCGATAATAGGTCAAAACCACAGACATTGGTGTAAATGCTACTAAAGACAGTGAATTAGTACGGCAACGGTGACCAGTATAGTAGCAGGGGGGTGGTGAGTGGTAAAGGAGTTAAGTGGCTGACCTCAGGGGCGGTGAGGCGTGTACATGTATATGCTGCACGACTTGATATACACCACCCGGTGTAGCGCGGAGAGAGGCAACAAGACGACGGGTGTGCGATAAATCGTGGACCGAGCGACGCCGGTGTAGCGCAGATAAAAGTACCGAGACGGTGAGTGTGCAGTAAATCGTGGACCGAGCGACGCCGGCGTAACCCCGATAGAAGTACCGAGAAGACGTGGGTGCGATAAGGAAGTGGACCGAGCGACGCCGGTGTAGCACAGATAAAAATACCGAGACGGTGAGTGTGCGATAAGGAAGTGGACCGAGCGACGCCGGTGTAGCAAGGATCGAAGCACAGGGACGGACGGTGAGCGGACATCGCCCGGTGTGGCACGAATTGACACGCCAGGATCGAACCGTTACCCATTGTCGATCAGCAGCAACCGAAAATATTTTGAACAATATTGAAGTTGGAAAAGATTCACGTCGGACTTGAACCCGCGAGCGGTGCGGGAGAGCACCGCCGACCGTCAGTGCCGAGTGCGATTATTTTGAACAATATTGGTAAAGAAGCAGTGAGAGACAGTTGTCCTGAAGACCAAGGCGTGTTCTTAAGACTAAAAATTTTTTAATTTTTTTTTTTTTGCTTCGGGAACCTCCGGGGTGCAACGAGATTGCAGTCAGGAGTTGTCCAGTTGGTTGCAGCAGTAAGGGGGTGTTCGATATATACCATCAGGGTTCGTTGGGTATAGCGGTCAGGACTGATATCAGGATCTGTCCGGTTTCACTGTTAATATAGTGCTGCGGGACACGATCTCCTCGAGGGATATCACCCCAAGGACTGCAAATATATACCTCAGTCGTTCCGACCATGTGGTCTCTGTACTGGCACGTGGGCGTCATCTTGTGCTGCTCACCTCTAGTCGGCAGCACCGACCTATTTAAAGATGATGGCGTCCTAGTACGTAGCCAAGGAGAGGTGAGGACGGTGTCTGCTGTGTGGCAGCTGGTGGTGCTGATCACGCCACCTAGCCGGCCGCCGGTGGATCACTGGGTCTCGCAAGTACGGGGCTATATGGGGAAGCTGACTGCGAGTCGATGGTCTGTGAATATTCATCATTGGAACATGAAGCTCGAAGTCCTGCAGGCCAGAGTAAAACATGACCCTGTAGATATCCTACAGTTGGTAACTAAACGGCCTAAGCGGGGACTGGTTAATGCGATAGGGGAGGCAGCGTCGTGGTTGTTCGGTACGGTAAGCCAAGCACAACTGAAAAGGGTGCAACTGGCTATTTCTGCCCACAGACTACAGACGCAGGCCCTGAGGCATAACCATTTGCACATGATTTCCATGATGAATAGAACACGAAGTATCCAGCTGCAATTAGCGAAGCATGTTTCTGTAGTCGAATCAATGATAGCCTTGGTGAGGGACGAAGCGAGGAACATGACGGCAGACTCCAATGATTTAGTGTTGCTGCAGCGAGTGAGGCTGGCGGTGGAGGAGCTGGAGAGCGTAGTGGGCAATTATGTGACGAAGCAGGCCCTGTACCACCGCATGGTGACCCAGCTGGAGCGCGGCATGTTAACAGAGACATTACTGAGGCCGGCGCAGCTGACACTGGTGAAGGAGGCGGCGAGGGATATAGGCTTTCGCGGTCTCGATCTGCACTGGTACTATCGTAATACAAGGATAGAGGCCGTGTGGGGTCCGGACGCGTCGATCGCCTTCCGCATGGGACTGCAGATGGTTGGCCCGGAGAAGTACGCGGCATACCACTTGACATACCTGCCGGTGCTGCTAGACAACGAACACTTAAGGACCGTGGTAGGGAAGGCCAGGATCGCGGTGAGCACAGGACGGAAAGCGAGCTTCTATCCAGAAGCTTGCATGGGCAAGCGGCCCATGGTGTGCTATCCCGCCATGGAGATGACCTACCAGACCTGCGAAGTTGCGCTGGTGACGGGGACGAAGCCGGAGGACTGCAAGCTGCGGATCACGAAGATCCAAAAGACTGTGTCGGCCACCGTAGTGGCACCTGTAGAGGGCATGGGTGACGTATGCGTTGCACCCCACGGGCCGTATGTTGACGTAACGGTTCGTTGTACGGGAATGCCGCAGAACGACCAGAGGATCACCGGCCCGGAATTGCTGCAAGTGCCGGAGGCGTGCTTGGTGGAGGGCAGAGGTTGGCTTCTGCGAACATTGACAGTGAAACATGAGACCGTGAACATACGACGGATGCCGCCAAGGCTGGAGCTACCAGCCTTGAATGTCTCATGGCCTCCCGTCCTCCACCGAGTAATGAGAGAGCAGCTCGAGCGGCTTCCCGAGTTAGAAGTCCCCCTGATGTCGATGGACGGCCTGGTGCAAGTGCCGGACGATTATGTCCGTGTTGAACATTTTAGTACACTGTGGTATTGTTTGTTGGCAGTAGCTGGTATAGTAGTGTTGTGTGGTGCCGCGTATTGTCATTACAGATGCCAAGCTCGTTGTAAAAGATGCAGACGCTCAAGAAAAGGGAAAGGTAAAGTGACGAAGTGCAGGGAGGGGGTGGTCGATGAGTCCGAAGAACTACCCGCCCCTTCCCCATTGATGATCCAGAGGGATCCGGTTGCACGGTATAGGGCGCAGGGCGCAGTGTTAGAGCTGGGTACGCTCCCGTATGGAGGGCAGTAAGGTTACCAACAAGTGTGTACAGTACCGGTGCACCGGAACCATAAAGTTTGGGGACGGGCAGGGACGCTGTATAACTTGGGTGGTTATTGACAGGTTTTTCCGAGCTGTTTTTGGTAAAAGGGTAATATGTATTACGCAGGTGTATGCACTCTGGTGCGTCTGAACCATAAAAATTGGGGAGGAGCGGGGACATTGTTTAAGTTGCGTAGTTATGTATACGTTTCCGAGCTGTCTATTAAGGGTACAGAGGGTATGCACGTCTCGTGCGTCAGAACCAAATTGAGGGGGATGAGCAGGGACGTTGTATAAATGTCAAGACAGACGGAGTTGCTCATTCCGACATAATTAACGGGTCGAAAGTGACCGAGTTGTATGGTAAATGGAGTGAGAGTTGCTCGGAACCGCTGGAGCTTGCCATCAAAGGATTTCCAGCCACCTACTCCCTAACCCTTCCCAAGCCTTTCGGTCGGGCGACGGATAGCTAACCGGGATCCTGGTAGATGCTCGGGGTAATTGGGAATAACGGGAAATTAGGCTCCCCGCCCAACCCACAATGAACAAGTAAGGGGGGGAGGATTTAATTAAATATTATATGCCTCTCTGATTCCTGCTCGTAAGATACAAGTATAGGGGGGGGAAGCTAGTTATAGCAATTGGTCTTTCCTCGGTTTCCTGCTTGCAAGAAACCCGCAGTCGCGAAGTAAGGGGGGGAGGATTTAATGTAACATTATGCGCCTCTCTGATTCCTGCTTGCATAAAACTGGCGTGGTATAGCCATGGGAAGGTCCTAGCGGCCACCTGACCCATCAGGCACAGGTTGAGCCATAGACGAGTTCGCGCCTCGGGCTGCTCCCATGATCGAACCGGACGACGCTGTCCGACAGGGACGAGTCCGCGTGTACGACAATAAGAGATAAGAGAGAAAGACGACCTAGGGTAGGACGGACGCTGCGGTGACGCGCTGTGTGCGCACCGCCTCGCTCCAGGTACACTCGTAGGTTAGTGTGCGGCAGGGACGTAGTCCGAGCACCAGTCAGAATTGTGGAAACCAGGGAGGTGGTTGTTAGATAAGGAAGAAAAGACGGCCTAGGGTAGGACGGACGGTGCGGTGACGCGATGCGTGCCCACTGATTCCCTCCAATTACATGTACTCGTGGGTTAGTGTGCAACAGGGACGGGGTCCAAGCACCAGTCAGACTGTTTTTGGGTTGTGTGTTAAAACCAAGGATGTGATGGTTAGATAAGGGAGAAAGAGACGGCCTAGGGTAGGACGGACGGTGCGATGACGCGATGCGTGTCCACCGAATCCCTCCAGTAACATGTACTCGTGGGTTAGTGTGCGACAGGGACGTAATCCGAGCACCAGTCAGATGTTGTTTGTGTAAGAATCCAAGGGGGTTCTGGATAAATACAATAAGTGCAGGCGCTGATCGCGGTACACGTATTGCCATGATTGGGGCCCGGATCCGTTAGTCGCATCCGTGCGTCCAATCGGTGGTATGCGGTGCTGGACAGGCTGCGGACAGGAGTGGGCTCACGACGATGTGCACACCACGGGTGTGGGCATCGGCGGCGGGTGCCGCGTTTGAGTGATTCGGGGCAGTTGATTGATTCGAGTCAGCTGATTGACTCGGGTCGGTTGATTGACCTTCGGGTCCGGAATTGACGGGGTCAATAAGTAGTAGGGTCGATGGACCAGTGAGGGAAGAAAAATGATTGGGTTCATTTGAGGGATTCTAGGCGGTTGATTGATTCGGGTCATCTGATTGATCCGGGTCATTTGATTGAGCTGGGGTCGATGATCGACGGGATCAAATAAGTTAGGAGGGTCAATGGACCATGGAGGGAAGAAAAATGATTGAGTTCATTTGAGGGATTCTAGGCGGTTGATTGATTCGGGTCATCTGATTGATCCGGGTCAGTTGATTGAGCTAGGATCAATGATCGACGGGATCAACAGATTAAGAAGGTCACGGACCATTAAGGGAGGCGAGGATTCAAGTCAGTTGATTGATGCGAGTCATCTGGTTGATTCGGGCCATTCAAGTGATGGAGGATCGATGGACCAAGTGGTCGATGATTGAGGGAAGCAATCATGTCGGAGAAAGAATTGAATTGATTATCGTGTGTGGTAATCGGCATTGGTTGATTGGATCAATCACTGCTTAAGGTATTTGACCGGATTGTCTTACACAAGATCTGCCCCGTCATGGTTCCCTGCTGGTGTCATTATTCTGTCCTGCTTACCCTATTTTTAAAACTAATTCTTTTATTTTTTTTTTATCATGAGTTTTAAAGGGGGCATGGGCGCGCAAGAGAATTGTCTGACACAGCCTGGGCAATGACGGGAGGATAAAAGGACATCTGGTTAAATATAAAAACAATATTAATTAAGGGGGGAGTAGTACTAGTGTAGATAGGTAGCAAACTAGCCGGGTCAAAGCCACCGTCTACTTTGGGACCACCACTCTAACTGTAGATTTTGGGGCTGTTCTTGTCTAAAAACAATTAGTGTAAACAAGTAGATAGGAATGGTCCTCAAGGTGGTGGAGAACTGGGGAAAAGACAGAAAACTTGAAAGAAAAACTTAACAGTGACTAAGGGAGGAGTAGCCAATACAGTGGAGAATCTACCTAAGTAAAATGCAAAATTCTATTGACCTCTCATAATGGGTACAGAGTACAAGGGCTAGTGACCTCATAATGGGTACAGAGTACAAGGGCTAGTGACCTCATAATGGGTACAGAGTACAAGGGCTAGTGACCTCATAATGGGTACAGAGTACAAGGGCTAGTGACCTCATAATGGGTACAGAGTACAAGGGCTAGTGACCTCATAATGGGTACAGAGTACAAGGGCTAGTGACCTCATAATGGGTACAGAGTACAAGGGCTAGTGACCTCATAATTGGTACAGAGTACAAGGTCTACTGACAACTCATAATTGGTACCAAGTGCAAGGTCTACTGACAACTCATAAGTGGTACAGAGTACAAGGTCTACTGACAACTCATAATTGGTACCGAGTGCAAGGTCTACTGACAACTCATAAGTGGTACAGAGTACAAGGTCTACTGACAACTCATAATTGGTACCGAGTGCAAGGTCTACTGACAACTCATAATTGGTACAGAGTGCAAGGTCTACTGACAACTACTAATTGGTACAAGAAGGTACAAACTCTATGGACAACTCATAATTGCTCCACTGTATGGCACTCGCTCTGGCTTAAAACCGAAAACGACGTAATGTTTAAGGGCTTCCATTTTCCTTGGCCGTTATGCACAAGTAGAAATGGAAGAGGGACGTTGTAAAAATATACGGATTTTCGGTTAAGAATTATATATTGGCAGAGAGCATTATTATTCTTGGATGCTGGAGTGGGACTGATAGTATGTAAACTAAAAGTAACTAAAGTCAACAAAAGTCCACTCCCATTGTACATGATACTGAGTGAGGTAAACTATATGTTATCTACTGAGAGTGGAGTTGATGGAAATGTACATGATGTTGAATAGAGTAAACTATCTGTTATATATGATGTTTGGAGTTAATGAAAAGAGTTCCTTTGTAAGAAACAGTACATGATGGTTGAAATGTTCTCTTGGTGTTCATAAAGAATACAAAAGAGGAAAAGAATGATTCTACTATATACCCATCTGTAACTGTTTGCAAGATCCTGTCCACCCAAGACCACCGACTGACCCCCCAGCCTCATTAGCATATGTATAGAGTGCACCACCTGCAGATGGCTTGAGTGACAGCCCCTAATGGGGTGGTCACCCACCCAGTCTGTGGGGAGGTGTCTCATTGGCTGGTTGGGGAAGGTCTGGTCACCTGACTCCCTTGGCCTATCCTGACCCACACACTAGTCTCAGCTAATTAATTATTCATGAGTTTGCTTCAGACACACTGAAGGAAAATCACTCTCATCCTGGCTCTTGAGTGAGACAGACCAACTTCTGAGCAGGACCCCAGACACTCTGTCTGATGCTATCAAAATTCAGCTATTCTAATTGAGTGTATCCACAGCCATAGGACTCCTGTCCCATGGGTTGTAGGCACTGGTTTAACATACAGGCTAAAGTGACTATGAGACATAGTGTGGGCAGTATAGAGGAGTACAGGTGCTAGGTCACATAAAGGGGGATGACAGGAGTTGCTGCCAATAAAGCACAACTTATTCACTGTTTATCCTTGTGACTAGTTTTCCTTCCTCTTTCTAGACATGGTTAAATTGATCAGGCTAATTGCATCACAGGTGAAATGAAGGGGGAGAGTATTGTAATCACATAGGGTGCTCACACAGCGGCAGAGCATCCGTGTTTTTATACCGCGTTCCGCTGCGACCCCTGCCGGTCCCGGGACGCACCTCATGGCGGCCGTTCGGTGGCGCTGACAGTGGCACTGGTGGCGGCGTGTTGGCGCTGGTCCTACCAGCGGCTTCTTGTGGCATTACATATACACGCCGATAGGTGGCGCAGAAGGCGGGCCAGACTGGCCATGTTCTCAGGTGTATTCCAAAGCGAGGCTGCGCTTTCAGCTTCTATCTATTAAATTCCCTTCTTATTTTCATTAAAGTTGCATAGTCCAATGGCTTTGACTTTTTGTCATTTTCTGAAATAAATATTGAGTTTGATTGTTATAATCTACCTTTACTCTTAAAGTTGCATAGTCCGATGGTTTTGAGTTTCTGAAATTTTCTGAGATAAATACATTAGGTTGATCATCATTATGTACTTTACTTTAGCTTGAAGTAACTTTTATTTTAAGTGGCTAACCTTTTAGCTATTTGAAGTGGAACCATGCAAAATTAATTTTGTTGGCAAGCGTCATGATATTACTCTGACCCCATAGGTTTCTGCAGTAACAGTCCTATTCAATTGCCTCAGTATTCCATTCTATGTGGCTACAAATGTTTAATAAGTGCACCAGTATCTAGGGTTAGATATGTAGAATCAAATTTAGATAATTGTTTTGGTTTGGAAAATTTGATATTTTCATCGGACCATGCAGCTTTAAGGATGTTTTGAGATATTTGAAGTTCAAACAAGTACTGCTTAAAATTCGGACTGTATTTTGGAATTAACTTCCAAAGTGCGGATTATTTGCTCGCTGCTATTGTCAATGTGTGCGCTTTTTATCTATATAGGATAATGTGACTGAGTGGGATACTATCTATCTTAGCGTTGTCTGGCTGGTTGTATGCAAATGACAGTGTTGGGGGCTAATGACCCTCAAGGCTCCCCATGGACTTCTCCAGTCCGGCAGCAATACCGGGCAATGCAGTAGCGAGCTGCGGACGCATCTGCACCACCAGAACGAGGCTGGTCTGGATCTTAATAAAGCCCGCCGTACATCCGGCGATAAAACGTCACGAACGCCGTGGATATACGATGCCCCTGTCACATACACATTAGTGAAGGTAGTGGAGGCTAACGTCGGTCAAACGTGGTGTAAGTATGTTAAACTACGTTGAGTGATTCAGCTCAGGAAACGATCGCTTAAATAAGTCTACATGGTACAGGATAGTCGAGTGGGCAGGGCGTCTGCCAGTGACCGGTGGCACGATATCCCAGTGTAGCAGCACTATACATACCAAGTCACCGTCGCAACATGGTGCCCGTCATGATATTACTTCCTACGGAATGTCACAAAGCTCAATAGAAACCAAAACTTCAACAAGTATAGAGTGATAAGAGAGTTACTGTAGACGTTGATTGCCCACTTCTTGTGTGGCAGCTCACAGGGTGCGAATCCCAGCCGAGTCAACCCAATGACTTAGAATTGATATTTGTCACTCAGTACCTAGCCTTACCAGTTGGCGTTGCTAGTAGAATAGTCTGCACTGGTCTCTCAGACAAGGATCCATAATAGACAGGTCGGTATGGATGGAGTGATTGCATCAGGTAACCTATGTAGTATAATGGTTAGCATGCTAGCTCCGGAATAGCAAAAAGGGTGGGATCGAATCCTGCTCATGGCGGGGAGTGTGGGGAGTCAGTAATAATACGGCCCGACTCGATGTATGCTGTTACCTCCAAATTCTTTTTAAAGAACCACGGACAAAACCAACAATGTCTGAGTAAAAGAAAACAAAAACCAAATCCTCATAATATATATTTGCAAACAGCTTATAACTATGCTACGTCTTGCACGCTCGCATCTAATAGTAACACACACGTCACTTATAGCACAGGGCTAAAACAAGAATCTGAACATACACTATTGATGTCTTTGCCATGATGAGCTCGAGCAGCGCGGTTGTACATTTCATGAAAGCTGCCTGCAAAGGTGCTGAAGTGCTGCTGGCTTTTGCAAGTTACAAGCGGCACTCTCTCGGGGAGCAAATAGAGGTTTCACACCGGCAAGAACATGTCAAGTCAAGCGCAAAACTATTTGTCCCTGCAGTGGCTGGTCGGGAGATGTTGGGAGTTCCGTACATCAACCACCCTTAATGCTGCCACAGTGACATGGTTTTCTGTTTAGGGTTTGCTCCCTTAGCCTTCGGTTCTGTCAAGAACCTGTACCACGAGGCAGTGGTTTACAACTCTGCAAGGCAGGGGCATCAAACTCCCTGAGGAATTGCTATACCTGCAATACCTGCATACCCACACTCCTTGATATATGAGATAAACTTTTGCTATATAACAAAATGAATGCCGTCCTTTATCCCCAATAAATCCATGCTTGGATGTTTTTTTATTATACTGATCCTAAATGTTTGCTTAAATAACCCTCCCCCTCCCCGCCCCCCACACACAATCCCGTTGCCCTTCAGACCTGCCAGCGTAAAGCGCTGTTATTCCGGCAGTTGCGTCAGGTGGCGCGACGGAGGTTAATTTACATATTGAATCCAGCCAGGCTTAACCCGGGATCAAAGTCATTGCTGGCATAGTCCGACGTGGCGTGGGCTGTATGACAACGTTCCAGTCTTCACTACTATGAAATTAGCAATCACAGCCTTCGTATCTTGCTCATGATATACAAACACAAATAATAATAATACTAATAATAATAAAAAGAAAGATGCGATATTTAAATCGGCCAAACGGCAGCATTGTTCCACAGTTATATGGCATAGCCGTATTAAATAATGAAGATTACATTCATCTAATAATTAGTCGCATTCCCTCACTTTTGTTGTTGCCACGTGTTGCTACATCTATTTAGGTATGTGAAGATGACAATCTAAATTCTAAAACGTATTAAAGTTTCATAGTCCGATAACAGCATAGCTTTCTCGAAACGAACCCAATTATCTGGCTGTGATTCTGCATATTTAAGGCTGCATAGTCCAATGAAAGCATCAACTTTTCAAAAGCAAGTCATTTACCTAGATTTGTTCTTGCCATACCAGTACACTTATTAAAACTGCATAGTCCAATGAAAACATCAAATTTTCTAAACCAATGCAATTCTACGTATCTAACTTAGATACTGGTGTATTCAATAAGCATTTGTCTGCACACCAAAGGGAATACAGAGGCAATTTAACAGAACCTGTTACTGCAGAAGCCTATGATGGCAGAGCTTTGGCATGCTTGCCAAAATTAATTTTCCATGTTTGCACATCAAATATCTCTATCTTTGAAGTTCGTCATTTAATATCAAAGTTGCTGGAAAGTAAAGAAAGGCGATCAATCAAATGTACTTATCTAAAAAAAAAAAAAAATGACAGAAACTCAAAACCATCGGACTAGGCAACTTTAATTACATCAGTGAAGGAGATGATGAAACTGCCTCGATATTGAAATCTCAACTGTTAATATTGAACATAAATAATATCTCAGCAACAGTAAATTGCAACAGTGACCATTATTTTCCTGTATAACCAGACAGTGTTGTTGATACAATGTTGGATGGAGACTTGTGGTGGTTAGAATGGTCGTCAATTCAAGTTGTTGTAACTATGTGACCCTTAGTTGGAATACAACTCAACTCTGACCCTTAGAGCTGACACTAATTCGAAACTAACATGTTACCCCCCACCCCTCCCCCCACCCCTCCACCCAGACTGATGATTTAGATGGCCTTTATAACACCGCCAAACATCTCCACAAGAAACACCGGGCGCGTAAAAGCACTCGCTTCCCATATGGAAGGTCGTGGCTTCAAATCCCGGCGGAGTCAATCTAACCACTTACTAAATTGATACCTGTTGCTACCTAGCCTGGAGCTCAGCATTACTAGGAATAGATCAAGGACTGGTTAGCTCAGTAACAGGATAATGTGATTGAGGGGGATATATCAGGTCAATGATGGCCCCCCAACAGCCTGGTGTCCCAAGGGGAGAATACTTTAAAGTTGCCATGAGTGCACGCTGTAACAAATCAGTACCTGTACTGATAGTGATATGACCTTAGATATTGCAAGGTTGTCAAACCCAAACAAACATAACATAACTCCAGCAACCGGTATTAAAAAAACACCTACATTTTCAAACCTTTCCACCCGACTATTATACCGTAGCCATATGCATGTGCCTGTGCCTGTGCCTGTGCCTGTGCCTGTGCCTGTGCATGTGCCTGTGCATGTGCCTGTGCATGTGCCTGCGCATGTGCATGTGCCTGTGCCTGTGCCTGTGCCTGTGCCTGTGCCTGTGCAGGTGCATGTGCCTGTGCCTGCGCATGTGCCTGTGCCTGTGTCTGTGCCTGTGTATGTGCGTGTGCGTGTGCGTGTGCCTCTGCCTGTGCAGGTGCCTGTGCAGGTGCCTGTGCAGGTGCCTGTGCAGGTGCCTGTGCAGGTGCCTGTGGCTGTGGCTGTGGCTGTGTCTGTGGCTGTGCATGTGCCTGTGCCTGTGCCTGTACCTGTGCCTGTGCCTGTGCCTTGCCTGTGCCTTGCCTGTGCATGTGCATGTGCCTGTTCATGTGCCTGTGCCTGTGCCTGTGCCTGTGCCTGTGCCTGTGCCTGTGCCTGTGCATGTGGCTGTGGCTGTGGCTGTGGCTGTGGCTGTGGCCGTGCCCGTGCCCGTGCCCGTGCCCGTGCCCGTGCCTGTGCCTGTGCCCGTGCCTGTGCCTGTGCCCGTGCCTGTGCCTGTGCCTGTGCCTGTGCCTGTGCCTGTGCATGTGCCTGTGCCTGTGCCTGTGCATGTGCCTGTGCATGTGCCTGTGCCTGTGCCTGTGCCCGGATGTGAGTGGTGTGTGCAATTGGCAGTGTAGATATTCCCGGGGCTCCCCCGTCGCTCTATGCAGTGTACACAAGGTAATATATTTGGCCGACAATGGCCGACGAATCTGCGTGTAAATAGGTCCGCCGGGGATCCGACGCTGTGAGGACGAGCATCCCCCCCCCCCCCCGGTCCCCGGCCCGCCCCTCCACCTTACCGCAGGGGTCCGCCTAGCAATGAGCGCCCGGGGGACCCCGCTCCTACCAATTCAACGACCATTTCCGCGGTAATTGCGCTGCGAGTCTGTCTTAATGTGGATAGCTAAGGATATTCGCATGGATTCACCAATATCACAGTTCGATATTATATGACAGCGTGAATTCAAAGTTGTCTGATTTAATAGGTGTATTTCGATTAAAGTAATTGGGGGGTGAGGGGTGTTTTAATGTTTTGTTTGTTTGGTGATGGATTATTTGCTTGTGAAGCGGAAACTTGGACAGGGGGGATAGTCAGACTATCGGTGAGGAACGCGCTATCCATAAAGCATACGTTCCATTTTACAAACATTCCATTAACCTGCCAGACAGACACATCTAACTATGGAACATGTCAATCTAAACGTACATAGAAAATGTATATGTATACACTCTGCTTGTATAACTACGCCACTATTGCACCTGGCGGCTATTAAAGATGTCACGTGTGCAGCATGCACTTGGCGCATTAGCTGTAGTGTTCCGTAAGCGGGGCACCCACCCACCCACCCACCCGACGGTAGATAACACAGCAGAGATCCCCTGGAGACCGGGCTTAGAGGCTGACCGAGCCGGCCAGATAAAAACAATCTCATCTTCAAATTGGGATATCGTTTAACCGCATATAGCCATACACACACCGCCAGGGCCAGCAGCAGACCGGTGGGTGAGTGGGGGAGGGCATGTGGGGGTGGGGGGGGGGGGGTGGAGAGGAGGGACAGGGCAGGGGCTGGGTAGGGAGGCAAATGAGGTGTTGTGTTTTGACAAGAGGGCCATATAAATTCATAAGGGTCGCGGGCTGGAGCCCAGGGTCATCTGTCAAGCGGTCCCAGAACACATCCCCACCCCATGCTACCATCCGCCGGTCACTACACTGGTCCCGCATAGCAGCCCCCCCCCCCCAACCCAACCCCCGCCCCCTGGAATACTACTATACATAGCGGGTATACGCTAGAATCAGAAAGTATAACCGGATATATGCACCGTGCCATACCGTCAAGGAGCTGCTATTGTCTGCAGGGGTTTTCCGTCCTAACAACATTCTAAAGTCACATTGGAATGACTTGTGGTTGCTACTGCATAGTGCTGCCCTACTGGGAGACTATATAGTGGGCTGCCAGAACCAGAGCACGATAATACCCCCACCCAGTCACATTATCCTGATGCTGAGATAACCAGTGCTGGTTCTATCCTAGCAATGCCAAGCGCCAGGCTTCAATTTGGTAAAGTTTAAATTTGGTAAAGTGATTGGTTTGACTCGGCCGGGATTTGAAGCCATGATGTTTTGTATGTAAAGCCAGCCAGCACTCTTACCGATTCAGCCATGTCACCAGGTTGGAGGCTAGAGATTGCCAAAGGCACGGCTTTCTACATTCCTAGATAAAAACACAGATGGTTACGTTTGTATAATATAGCACATTGTCTACATTCCTCAAATATAGCATGGGTGTCTACATTTGTCAAAAATAGGACTGTGTCTGCGTTCCTAGAATATAGGATGGGTGTCTACATTAGTAGAATATAGCATGGTGTCTACATTTGTTGAGTACAGCACATATGTCTACATTCATAGAATATAGCATGGGTGTCTATGTTTGTAGAATATACGATAGGTGTCTACATTTTAGAAGATAGCATGACTGTTTACATTCCTAGAATATAGCACTGGTGTCTACTTTTCTTTTTCTATGGGAATTTGTTTCCCTTGACCACAGATATATGATTGTGAGCTTTCTAATTTAATTAGTGTCTATTGGCACATAATTGATTGTCTGCTTTTACATGTAAAAGCGATGGTTTGAACAAAAAACAAACATTTCTCGCCGTGAATATGGCCTATGCTGCCGACACGGCATAAAGCAACCACCAATCAATCAATCAATCAATCATCAATCAATCAATCAATCACATTTATAGAACATAGCACACATTTATAGAACATAGTACTTGTGTCTACATTTATAGAATATAACACATATGTCTACGTTTGTAGAATATAGCACCGATGTCTAGATTTCTAGAATATAGCATGGCGGTTTACTTTCCTAGAATATAGCACAGGATTCTAAATTTGTAGAATATAGCACACTTGCTGCGTTCCTAGAATATGTTCTGCGTTCGGACTTAGCCACCGCCCCAGACCCGCCCCCACCCCTCACCTCCACCTCCCATCGCCCCTCTCTGGCCCGCCCAACCCCGCCCTACAGTTCCAATCAGCATTCTTTGAAATTGACTCATTAATTTAAAAGAAAACATGCGGATCAAATGAGGTAGAAGAGGCAGCTAGGGTTCTCCAGTACATTACTCTTTAGCCAAGACAGTCAGATAGCATCGCTCATAATACTCATTTTAAGAGACAACTGATGTCTGATCTCACAATTAGGCTTTTTTTAAAACAAGGTTCTATCCACTGCACTTCTGAGATCAATCATATGAAACCATACCAGTTAAAATCACACCAGTGCCCATACATGCCACTACTACTTGTCAGATCATAAAACAAGTAATACCTGTTTTCAGCGACCCCTTTGATCGGCGAACCCCAACAAACCATCTGAAGATAATTAAAATAAATTGTTCAAAAAGCAAAATGCATTTGTCTCATTTGACTGTCCGTCCGATGACGGGACACCGGCTATGTCAGGACAGCATCGGTCTAGATGCAGAGTTGTTCTTTGAGGAGAGGTAAAACTCAATTACATTAGTTTAGTAGTGGCCGACAGAGCGGGTAATTTACAATATGCTGACACCAGGTGGCAGCACTGAGTCTGCAGAAACCCGCCACCTGGCGTCACTTTCCTATTTTATTCAGAGAAAGTTTGGTTGTTGGCGGTTTTGCGTCTCAGAAACATGTAAGGTCATATCAGGACTTGTGAAAATGCACACTCATGGTGAATCTATACTGGTGCCCCACTGGGAGACCATGCCAACAGCACCATGACCCGATATCGCACTCAGTCACATAATCTTACTACTACGCTAACGAGTTAATGATAGTAAGATGGGGTGGGGAAATGAATCCCACGATCTACCAAAACGGGAGTGCAGGCGCATGATATAGAGTATCACAGTAGAGTGTCTGTTGTAGAAACATAGTATTGGGTGTGGTGTAGACACACATGTTGCAGGGTATGTGTGTAGTAGACACACATGGTATAGTGTATGTCTGCTGTAAACACAAGTGGTGTAGTGTTTGCTGAAGACACACATGGTTTAGTGTGCTGTGTGCACACTAGGCGTAAACTGTCCTATTAATGCCGAGCACCAGGCTATGTAGCGACAAGTATACTTTGTATGCACACTAGCCATAAACTGTCCTATTAATGCCGAGCACCAGGCTACGTAGCGACAAGTATACATTGTATGCACACAAGGCGTAAACTGTCCTATTAATGCCGAGCACCAGGCTACGTAGCGACAAGTATACATTTTAAATCATTGATTTGACTCGTCGAGAGTTCGAATCCCACGACCTCTCAGAATGTGAGGCGGATGCTCAACGTATTCGTCCATCGCGTCTGCTGTGATTTCGCCTGCTCGGTTTTCCATGAACAAACGCGTTCGGCACGTGTAGGTCCCATCGGCATTTTAGGGGTGTAAGCTGCTCATTAATCTTCCACCCACCCTCCCCCCGAAATCAGTTCACTTCCTGTCTTGCACGCCACACTGTATTTGGCAACCGTTGCTAAGCAGCTGTCTTGTTAATATGCAGACAGTGGACTATATACACACATATATGCATATATATATATATAGTGAAGGGAAAGGCAATTAACTTACAAACAAATAAAAATCCACCCCACAAACAACTTGAAATAATTTATTTTCTATAGCAGCAGACGATAATTAGCCTGAACATACGTCAAAATACAGTTTATCCATGAGTGAGTTGGGCTGCTAATTTATTCATTAATGGTCTGGGCGCCTGAATTTTACAATGTATTTCTTATATAGCTATTTAAGCAAAGCAATCACATTCCTTAATGGATCAGTCCTTATCTGCTGGGTTGGAAGTAGCCCATTTTCTGACCTCTTGATTTGTGGAATTGCATAGATATTTAAATGGAATTCAAATTCACTATTAGTTGAAGTAGGCTTTGTGATACTCTCCTTCGGAAACTCTATTGCAGTGAACTGCATCTTTATAGTATTGATTCTATAAATAGTGACCAGTGTGTCTGAGCATGTTTTCTTTTCATTTATTTTGGTGGTAAATATGTTTATTCCTAATGAATCATTTCTTTTGCAAGCGCCGAAGCACTGGTCTTCCCTTCTGTATTTTAATTCGGGATTATATGCACAAAAATCGTATATAGAGTGAGGTATAAAAAGTTAGCTAACAATAGCTGTTGAATACAAAATGTGCAGCATATGCACATATTTCAGTTCTATTTGCTGTAGAAAGCATATCTGCCTGTGTCAGAATTCCCTAAACCACATTACTCCAACAGCTGAGGAGGGGCATTAGGACTGAATGATTGCAACAACAGTTTTACAGAATGACCCACTTAGTGATGAATATGATTAACTATGTCTCCTGTTAACCATGTCTACCAGGGGCGTAGCTAGACCTTTAACGATGTGTAATCCTAATTTCGGCAGGGGGTTTAGGGGCCCGCTTAAGCTTAAGCTGGCAGATTTTACACATTTTATGGGGCTGTCACACTACGATGCTTTTCGCGGCGACCCGTCAACGTGTGGTGTTTTTGGGCGATAATTAGTGAAATATCGAGACGCGCTGGGGGCGCGTTATGCGCGCGTCGGTACACGTCGGTACACTATCTTTGACGTTGTCGGTCGCCGGCGAAAGTCGGCGCGCGTTATTGGTCACTGAGTGTTTTGAACATGTCAAAAACCACCAGCGACCGGCAACGCGCGCAAATATATGGGTAAGGACGTTAGGCGCGCGTCGCGCTGCGTTGGACGCGCCGGAATAACGTTATGGGAATGCTAGGAAGACGGCGCGCGCGCGGGAGGGTCGTTGCTCACGCGTTGCGCAAACTGGGCCGTTTTTGTTTTACGCCCTAGCAACATTTAAGGTTAAATGAAGACGTCGCGCCAAACTTTTTTTTTTTTTCCCCAGCGCGTCGACACACGTTGGCCGCGCGCGCATAACGCGCCATGCTGACGCCGATCTTTTCCCCCAAACCGCCGAAAAGTTTGACGTTTCTCGACGCGCAAGATAGTACTTTCAACGCTGACGGGTCGCCGAGAGAAGCGTCGTAGTGTGACAGGCCCATTAGACTTGAGTTTTCAACACTCCGGACTACTACATGCCTCCTGTCTCTCTCTCTCTCTTTATTATTTTTTTATTTTGTTGTTGTTGACAAAACGATGTGGACGTTTTGGCATACGCGCATACGCCTAGCTATGCCCCTGTCTACAGCATCCCAATTTACACAGAGTCTCTCTGGATAACACATGACTATTCTTCATCCAGTGCGCCCAGTCTACAACACCCTAGGCTCGATGTGTCCACAGCATAGCATTCTACATAGTGTGTATTGAATTGCGATTATCTTGAATTTTAAATAGACTCCCCTTCCTCCCTTAAAATGATCGGCCTTTCCACCTCTTCTTCCCTCCTCGGCACCGGTCGACCTTGACCCCGATTCTGGAGGAAAGGAATTGTGGGCATGTTTGCACTTGTTGTGATTCCCGATGACTGATCCTGAGAGATTCAAATCGAATAGTCAGCTGATGTGCGATGGCCTTTATATGTCTGCGCTCATTATGTTAAGTTCACTTCGCACATGCCTCTTATCTACACCATCCTGCCATGTTCAATTGCTTGAAATCGACGGTGAATTGTTTATAAAACCAGTTGCTATGGACGTCGTCAGTCTAAGTGCAAAAGCCTGTTAGGATCTCCGGAGTGGACCGCCAGGGTGTGGGTGTAAGATTGCCAGCACCCTCCAACCTTATACCATATATGTATATGTAGGTTGTTGGATATACATATAGATCTACCTATATATACAGTACAACCCTGTTAAACCAAGCTCGGTTAAACCAAACGATCGGTTAATCCAAACTTTTTTTGGCGCCCGGCAAAATACTACCATTTATCATATAAAAAAGTTGGTTATACTAAAGTCGGTTAATCTAAACTATCGGTTAATCCAAACAAAATTGTCGGGCCCCAGGCAACTTCCAGTATGGTTAAACCAAACTTTCATTTAGTTATATGGTCATCTGAGACTTTTTTATATGATAAATTGTAGTATTTTGCCGGGCCGCCGACAAAAAGTTTGGATTAACCGATCGTTTGGTTTAACTGAGCTTGGTTTAACTGGGTTATACTGTATATACATAAGAAAACAATATTCAAAGTGTCCACATACACTGTATATTGCATTCATAATGCACCTGCGCTTTTGCCAAAGCCAAGTCAAAGTCGAACCCAAAGCTCGGTTCAACCAATGATCGGTTAATCCAAACAAATTTCTAGGGTCCCTTCAAGTTTTGTTTAACGGGGTGATACTGTATATATATATATGTGTGTAGATACACAGTGGCCAAAAATGGAATGTCATCATTGTCATTTTCTTACCCCCTCATTGTTGGGAATTATATATATATATATATATCTATATATACATATATGTTTTGAAATACAGTGAACAAAAATGGAATGTGGTCAGTGCCTGTTGACTTTGTGTGATACCTTTTAATGGACCCTACCGATCGGGTTATTCTGGGGTTTCACTATATCTGAATACTTATGTTGTTATTACTGATTTCTTATCTTCACATTACAATATAATTGTAGTGAATTATATTTCATAAAACCGTGGCAGAAATAACACCAATACCAATTCATTGAGATCTCAACTGCTTGAATAAAACATGGATCTTTAAACAGCAGCAACCCACATATTTGCCACCTACACAATGGCCACAATGTCATTGTTTATTCATTGTGATTAGATGATGTAATCCAATCAGGACCGGTGTGAATTCCACAAGGGAAAAACGTACACAATTTTGCACCGCATAATTATAATTCTATCTGCATAATTATAATTCTATCTGCATTATTATAATTCGCGCAATAAATCAGTTCACATATTATAAAACCCACAAGAGCCTGAATTACACTTCCTGGAATATTTACTCGAGCTGTTCAAAATTCCAAGCACAGATCTCTACATTGTCGAATAATTTTATACAATATTTCTTTTTGGCGAGCTTAGGGAAAGGGAGGGATTGGTTGGCATTAGCTACCAGTTTGTCAATAACTCTAACTTTCTTTTCAACCAGGATTCCGCCCACACGTTCAAAATGCAATCCTCTCTCAGATAAATTAATTTTCACGGTTCCAGACGCGAAAATAGCTCACTTCCACTAGCCCAAAGACCCTATAATACTAAGACGGCTCACTCCCTATCTCTCCCATGGTAATGTAAAACTCGCAGTGCCACCTTGTCATGGGTTTGATCAGCCCGGCTGCTGGTTGGTGTTTCACATGTAAACACATACAATTATATTATACATGAGATAGGTAAGTATGAATACACATCAATATGAAATTGCTATGAACAAATACACATCATCATCAGCATCAGTATCAGCATCACCATCATCACACACATTCATATATACATTTATACATATAATATAGCAATTGTTTAATCAAGAGAACAGCCAGCGCACCAAGTGGTGGGTTTGATCATTTTGATTACACAGTACAGGCTGAGTGAGCCGTCTCAGTATTATAGGGTCTTTGACTAGCCTCGCCACCATTTGGGCTATGCCCGTTGCGGATCCACCATCTCCGTTGTGCGCCTGTTTCTGTTACACTCTCAGTGTCACACTGTGGGTATATGCGGTACACTTCCTTTGTCGCCCTTTGGGTTCAAACCCATGTCGAGTCAAACCAATGACTTAAACTTGATACTTGTCACTTCCTAGCCAGGAGCTCGGCATTATCAGGTCATGGTGCTGGGTGGCCTGATTTCCCAGTGGGACAGCACTATGAAATTTCTATGAGTGCACACTGTCACAAGTCAGTACCTGTCCTGATATGACTGTAAATGTTGCCAGGACGTAAAATTCCAACAACCAACCAACCAACCAATCGACGGGAGAGTTATGAACCCGGTGGACCCTTTCTGTTCTTATGTTCCTAGCACAACAATTTGCCTGATCACCACCATTGATCGCCTTAATGGAGTTTTGACATGTTTTCCATAATGAGCACCAGTTGTATGCGAATGAAGCATCAGTCAGATAATCACTATAATACCACGTGACAACAATAAACAAAGACAACCAAACCAATCTCCCGGCGTCCCTCCCGCCGTGATAATTGCCACAATGGCTGCAGTAGAATGGATTTAAGTGGAGGCAGCTTCTTGCGCCGAGCAGCCACCATATTGCCCGGCAGGAGAAAGACTCAACGCTTTTATTGGTTGATTGTTGGAGTCTTACATCCTGGCAACATTTAAGGTTCTATCAGGACGGGTATCGACTTGTGTGAGTGCACACTCATGGTGACTTTATAGTGCTGCCCCAATGGGAGACCAGGCTGCCAGCATCATGACCTGATATCCCACTCAGTCACATTTTCTTTACACAGAGCCAACCAGTCCTTGCCCTATTCTAATAATGCCGAGCGCCTGGCTAGGAAGCGACAAGAATAATTTGTTAAGTCATTGGTTTTAGTCGACCAGGGTTTGAACACGTGGCTTCGAATCCCACGATCTACCAACAGGGGAAGCGGACACTCAACTCATTCGGCCATCCCGTCTCTCAACACTTTGAAGAAGAAATGAGAAACCAAGGCGGCGGCAGAGGAAAGTAATGCCATGTTTTTATGGTGAGTGCAGACGACGAGATATCGCGCAATTAATGGTCATTACGGCTGGTAGAGGTAAGCAGAGCATGTAATGACACATACTTAGGACATGCACAGTTAAGGATATAGAAGAAAATCACACGTAGATGGGTCATTCTCTAAAACTGGGCACAAAAGTGTGACATGGAAACCAAAAGTGAAAACCTTCCAAATAATAGCCTAATCCAATGTCCTATGAAGGTTTGCATGTTGTGCATATGTCAGAGTTGAAAAAAATGAAATTCACTTAATGAATTAGATCTTATACAGATTGAGCAATACATTAATATCACTTGTGTAACATGAAAATAAAAGACACATCCAGAACCTCATTTTAACATATACAACATAGTCAAACACGATTTTATTGATTACTGTTAAGCAGACAAGGTTATGACTTACAAGAAAAAAGTTTAAAATAAGTTGAAAAAAAGTTTGGCTACATGCATAGTGTAAATGTGTAAATGTGTAAATTTTCACTTTTTCACATTAAGTAATCTTTTAATTTCTTTCTTGGGATAGCTTCAATAAATGTACTATTGCTAACACACTTAATACGCAGAGGATACAATAATTATTTGACTTGCAATCAATAAAAGAAAGAACAAATTATCAGCATCGTAATGTGGAAACCAAATATGTGGTGCCCAGTTTAATAGAATATCCCAGATACAATTGTAAATATATATATATGTATATATATATATATATATATATGGGTATATGTTGGTATATATGTGTATTTATACATACATATGTGCATATCTACATATATATCTCCATATAGTCTTCCAATGTGACCAAGGCAGGTCTTACGCAGAAGAGGAAGAGCTGTACAGATGGTGGCGCCACCAGTACAGTTTGGTATGCTTATATATCTGTGCATTTATACTCACATATGTTATGCATCACATATATATATATATACATATCTATATATATTGATGTATTTATGGATATATGTATCTATGTGTGTACAGATGTATATATGTATGCATATATATGTACATTTACGTGTATTTACATTCATGTATATGTATTACAAATTATATTTATATATGTTAATGTATATGCACATTTACCAATTTATGTATATATGTATATGTGCACTTTTGGGTATATATGTAACCATGTATAAAGGTATGCACATGTGTATATATCTGTGTATGTTCATATTTACATATACATATATGTATATATATATATCCTTATATATGTGTACATAGATATGGATATATGTATGCATGTATCCGTTTTCAAGACCTGTTCCCATATATCTACATAAATAATGCAAGATATATTGAAGGTCCTCAAGGAATATTCTGACAAAAATATATAAGCCGTAAAAAGATAATACTTGGTTGAAATTAAGCAGATGGCAATTTAATATAACACAACAACAGGATGGGTGTATGGATAGCCAACATCTGGATGCAAATTGTCATTTAATAGAATATGTTTCTCAAAGACGGTTTTGCAATATCATCCGTAAGGCAAATTGACGCAATCCGACTCAATTGGTGAGGAATATCAAGGACTGATCTAAAGTATGAAGGCAGCGAAAGAACACCAACAAGAAAAAAAAGACCGGTATATAAAAACAAATGTAATCATGAGAGTCTCATTCGTATCCGAATTGTAAATTTTGCATTACTTCTGGATATACTGGCTCTATAACCAACAAGATGAATGATTTTGCACTAATTAATACTACGCCATCTATCAAAATAAATTAAGCTCACTGCTTGATAAGATCAGATAACGGAAGCAATAATTGTTCTAATTTTTGTTGAGGTCCTATATGCTTCATAATGCTGATATATATATTATATATACATATATATATATAGATGTTTTTAATCTGAAAAAACCTACTAAGCTCCTACGTCCACCTGCTTCGGGCAGATGGTAAGACGTGGATGGGCGGAGTATGTTGTAAAATATTCCGATAAAATGCATTGGTGGGGGAATGCAAATGGTCTATAATGGTAAATGGTATTTAGTGCCAGCTGCATGAATGTATTTATGTAGTTGCTGGTGATCCTTTACTTATGGTCAATAGTCATTGTGTATTAGGTAGATCATGTGAAAGAGGCACTAGAGATAGTGTGTAAGGGGCACTTGGAGCTCTACTCACTACCCCCTCCCCCCTCTGTTAGTCATGGATCACCACACACTCAGCTCAGGCAGGTGGTGGCCAAGCAGCCACACCTCATGGTGGTGGTGGGCAGATCATTGTAGCCATGGTGACACAGGAATGCTTGATGTTCATTGGTGGAACTGTAAATGCTTGATTCTCATTGGAGAACACGATCAGGTGGTATGCCATACCAGATCCATGTACCACTATATAATAATAAACCTGAGGGCATTGTCTCTCTCTCTACTTTCATTCTTTATACTCTTCCTTTCTCTTCTTGCCTGTATTGATTTCATTATAGCCTGCCTACACAGACCACTTTACACATGTATTTTCCCAACAGTTACCCAGGTATTCTCCAACCAGTTACCCATATATTCTCCCAACAGTTGCCCATGTATTCTCCCAACAGTTACCCATGTATTCTCCCAACAGTTACCCACATATTCTCCAAACAGTTACCCATGTATTCTCCCAACAGCTACCCATGTATTCTCCCAACAGTTACCCATGTATTCTCCCAACAGTTACCCACGTATTCTCCCAACAGTTGCCCATGTATTCTACCAACAGTTACCCACGTATTCTCCCAACAGTTACCCACGTATTCTCCCAACAGTTACCCACGTATTCTCCCAACAGTTGCCCATGTATTCTACCAACAGTTACCCACGTATTCTCCCAACAGTTACCCACGTATTCTCCCAACAGTTACCCATGTATTCTCCCAACAGTTACCCACGTATTCTCCCAACAGTTACCCACATATTCTCCCAACAGTTACCCACGTATTCTCCCAACAGTTACCCATGTATTCTCCCAACACCTACCCACGTCTTCTCACATTCCCCCATATGTCACCCTCCCCCTCCCCTGCTGAGCCTCTTCCTCCTTCATTCACCACTCACAGTGGACAGGCATGCCTTCTGGACTCAGCTCTCCTACTGACTCCCAGTACAAACCACTCTGCCACAGAAGTAATACCATTGAGCAGGTAAGCTATTTTGCCCGTGTACAACCACCCCTCACATCACGCCATCAACAGCTACCGCCAAATTAAACGCACCTACCATCCCCTCTCTGGGTCTATACACATGTCATGTTCACTCCCTGGTGTGGACTTTGAACATTCGACCCGCGAAACCGAACTAAGCACACCACGAATCTCGTCACACCGAAACTGTATGCTGATCACATGAGCCGTTATTTTGTTTATTGGTGGTTCCGGGTGAGGTGAGTGGGACTGTTGGTGACTGGCTCGGCTGGCCTCGGCCGGCTCTCCCCGGAGGCACGGCGAGTGATGGGCCAACAGTAGGGATGGATCATATCTGCGCATGCGCGATTGGATGTCGGGCCTTTGTGGCATTGTAAGTCGGCAGGAAGGCTCCATCAAGGCAGACATATGGTATGTCATGGTTGGCCCGCCTGCACACGCTTGACCACCCACTACCAAGCCCCCAACCATTCATATAGAAGTATCTCTATATCTCTCTGAATATCTCTATGTATCTCTGTATATCTCTATGTATCTCTATGTATCTCTATATACCTCTATATATATCTACGTATCTCTATATATCTCTAAATGTCTCTATGTATTTCTATATATCTGAAATGTCTTTATTATATAGATATATATCTATGTATCTCTATGTATCTATATATACCTCTATATATATGCATCTTTATATATCTCTAACTGTCTCTATATATCTCTATATATCTCTATATATCTGATATGTCTCTATTATATATATATCTGTGTATCTCTATATGTATCTATGCATCTTGAGATATCTTTATGAATCTCTGTGCATCTCGATATCTCTCGATATATCGAGATATATATCGATATATCTCTATACATCTCTATACATACATCTCTATATATCTCTTTGAATTTATATATCTCTTTGCATCTCGATATATCTCATATATCTCTTTGGATCTCAATATATCTCTCTATATATCTATATCTATCTATCTATATATCTATATATATGTCTAGATCTCTATATATCTCTATATATCTATATATATCGTTATGTGTCTCGTGATATCTCTATACACGCATCTCTATATATCTATATATATATCTATATCTCTATATATCTCTATGTATCTCGAGATATCTGTATATATCTTTTGGATATCTATATATCTCTATGTGTCTCGAGATATCTCTATACATGCATCTCTATATATCTCTATGTATCTCTATATAGTACTAGATATATGTACATGCTTTGTTTCCTTCAGGGTATTTTGTTTCCTGGCACGATAAGGTGGGTGAGAAGGATCGTGTTGCACGCACACCCCGGAGTAGGTGTGCTGCTGGTTTTATATCCTTGTTTGATCCCTTCTGGAGTTGGTCCGCCCTTTGTGTGAAGGCAAATCTACGCTGGATCTTCCTGTAGGGAATGGTTGTTATTCTGCACTCCGATGACCATGCCTTGATCAGTTCAGAGCAGCTCAAACAGAGCTCACAAATACCAATCGAAGTAAAGTAATGATTTATTCATCGTTGGCGTTCGACTGGGGGAGGAGGTGGAGACGTTTACAGTAGGCTTTAAATTACGTTACCCCCTTCTAAAGCAGTGTAGTTTATATATATAAACAGAAATATTGTGTGTTTTTCTCCCTGGTATTTATTGCCGTTCAAATCCTACTTATTCGGATTAATTAGTTCTGTTTTGGTGTAAGCGAGTTGATGGGTGATGATTCGCTTCTTCAGTTTGTTTTCAAGGCACCCTTGCAGGAAATAAATTGCGAAACCTGAACCTCATTAGCATATCAGTTCCACAAGAGTTCATAAACTCTATAAATACAGTTACCTATACATACAGTTGCCTACACATAGTACAATATCATAGTCGCCAGAAGCTGTGTTCCCAATGAAACACCACCAGGGGGCGCGGCATACTGGACTTTCACAGTCTCCGAATCACCCATTTGATGCAGAAACATAGCCAATTCAGAACACTACAAGGCACGGAATTATACTGTAGATGATGGCTTCTTTTTAAACTTTGTTTCACATTACATAAAACAAAACAACAACAACAAATTCGATTACTAACAAATCGTTCAAGACAGTGCACCACTATCTAATGATGAAAGCCGTCCAGCATTGAAAACAAGTTCTATCGTGAACTTATATGTTATGGACAGAGTAAATACTACAAACAAGATTAAAAGATAAACACCAACACAGAAGTGGACAGGCCACGGTCATGCAACTGATCCACCCTGAAATACAAAATGACTAGGCAAGCAACACAGCCATCCCACCTGGCCGCAGTCCTAAAGGGGCCGAGTGTGTTCTAGCACACGAGTACACTATCTAAGCACAGGGTTTAGGTGAAAGGATCAATCAATCAATCAATAGTTCCATCCTCTAGTCGAGGGTTGGATGCAATGGTTCTCCACTTGTCCCGATGTTGTGCTGTTCTGATAGACTGTGAATAATTCAAGCCTGTCCACTGTGAAATATTTGTAAACCATGATGTTCTTGGTCTCCCTCTCCCTCTGCTGCCATTCACCTTCCCTTCCAACAATGTACGGTATATTGAACTCTGACGAATGATGTGGCCAAAATAAATAAGTTTCTTTGTCTGTATAGTGGCAAACAAGCTTTTCTTATTTTTAATTTTTCTGAGAACTTCTTTGTTGGTGATCTTCTTTGTCCATGATATTTTCATCATCCTTCGATAAGTCCACATCTCAAATGCTGCTAAACGTTTGTACATTTTCTTAGAGATTGTCCATGTCTCTGCCCCATACATTAGAGTAGACCACACATAACACTGAAGAATACGCTTCCTTGTTTGTATTAATATCTTACTTGATGTTAACACTCTATACATTTTGGAGAATGTTGTTCGGGCTATTGTTATCCTTCTTTTAATTTCTTCCTCACATCTCCCAATATTTGTAATCTTTTGTCCGAGATATATGAATTCGGATACTTGTTCTATGTTTGTGCCATCTATGGTTATATTGACATTTGGTTTATCTGTCTTTTTACTTATAACCATTGTTTTGGTCTTCCTGGCATTCATCTTCATGTTGAATAGTATTCCAGCTTTATTGATTCTATTCACTATATCTTGTAGGTTTTTCTCACTGTCTGCTAGTATTACACTGTCATCGGCATATCTAAGATTGTTGACGTTCATGCCACCTATTGTCACTCCCTTGCAATCTTCAATGTGTCTGAAAATCATCTCTGTGTACAGGTTAAATAGACATGGTGACAATACACACCCCTGTCGAACTCCTCGTTTAATCATAACTTCATCCGATAGGCCCTGCTCCATTTTTATAAATGCACGTTGTGTCCAGTATAAGTTCACAATTAGTTTAATGTCTTTGCCATTGACACCAATATCTTGTAAACATTTGATTAACAGTTCATGATTGACTCGGTCGAAGGCCTTCTCATAGTCAATAAAGCAGGCATAAACATCCTGGTTCACTTCACAATAACGTGAAAGGATGCTGTAACAAATAACAAAAATCTCCCACAAGCCTGCATGTCACCCAAGTAGATGTACATAGTAGGCTAAGGTATCATTACTCAGACTAGACAAAAAAAACTGGAAAATTACAAAAAAACTAACATAGTCTATTACTAACAACCAAAATTGCAGAAGGCTGACCCGAGCAGACACAGGTAAACACTCCTGGGCAAAGGAACAGATCAAGACAGCACCACAGCTGTCCAGCATTGAAAACAAGCACCCTGACAGGAGCTTATACTTTATGGGCAGAGTAAATACCTCGTCAATAAAAAACAACAAAAAACAAACAAAAAACAAACATCAAGGAGTAATATTTACCCCCTCCTCCATCCACAGATGTTTGGTTTGAAGGCAAATAGATGAGTTATTCTAAGAATGTGCTTGGTGTTTCCGCTTGTTTTGCATATGTTATGCATAAGTACCCTATTTATGGTAGTATGCCTTTTGACAAGTCAAATCTTTGGTGGCTGTATAGTGGCCTCCTTACTGAAATCCCACGCAACCTGGCACAGTGATACAATATTCTTCTCACTCACAGAAGTCATGACCCTGCCCCAACGTGACATTGACCTATGTTACTGAATCTCCAGTTCAAATTGATATAATTAATATCGGCAATTTAATATGGGAAGCAAAGAGATGATACCGATTTTTACTTTCACATAATTGAACCACAGGAAGTCAGCAAAAAGGCAAACACCATTTCATTCCATATGGAATGAGATTGTGCATAGAAACCGAGGAAACCCTATAGACGGAAGGATTAGGTGCAGGAGAAGCACAATTCTAGCACGGGGTGCCCGAGGAGATTACTGCGGCTATATATATATATGAATCAGGATCACAAAAAGAGGCCAATTGGGGGAAGTTGTCGGCGTCGATCATTGGATGTCGGCGTCGAACAGTATAATTATAGTTTAGCATTGACAGAGGTATTGGAAAGTCCTTAAATTTATCCTGAATGTAAAGGTAGAGAAAACACAACAACCTTATTTGTTTCTAGGATAATTTAATATAAAACAAAGAAATGCACAATACTTTAAGAATTGCGATGCTGACATCTATTAAAGTTGTCGGCGTCGAGCATTGGATGTCGGCGTCGATCGGCATGCTTATAGTTTAGCATTGACAGAGGTGTTGCAAAGTCCTTAAATTTATACTGAATGTAAAGTTAGAGAAAATAATAGCAACCTTATTTGTTTCTAGGATAATTTAATATAAAACAAAGAAATGCACTACACTTTAAGAATTGCGATGCCGACATCTTAAATAAACCACCAATTGGTCCATTTTCGTGAGTCTGACTCATATATATATATATTCATTCATTCATATACAACCTCAGTAATCTGCTTAGACTTATGCATATATATGTATATATATATATATATTTATGGCTACATATAATAACTATAATAATAAGGTTATATGTATATGTATATATATATAAGTAAATATGTACATACACACATAAGCGTATATAGATAGTAAGTTCCCGAATCAACAACACGACACATAACTGGGTTGAGTAAGTTTATATATCTCCTCTGGCTCGGTATACCTGATCATACCTATACAAAAGAAAATGTTTTCAGAGTTACACCATAAATCAACAAGCCTCGCTTATATGTGGGGCGCAACCCGTGTGGCGTGGCTGGCAGACCCGTAGCGACCAGGGAAATTAATCTCACATCATATATATACAGTGTTTTGTATACATAATAACCACAGTACATATACTCTCATTCTCCCGCATCTCCACGTTCGCATAATACCTTACGCCAAGATTCCATATACGCGGTAAACGGGATGCAAATGCGAATGCGAACAAAACATGGAAAAGCATGTAAATGCACAGTAGTAATTCCATATGTCTGGATGCAAATGCGAATGTGAATGCGAATGTGGCAAAGTAGATTGCTCAATGGACCGATTGGTATTAATGCGAATGCGTATGGCGTTCTCTGTGGTGGAGTGGTTAGAGTGTCTGACTTTTTTCTAGGTCAGACTCCTAATCTGAGGGTTGGCGGTTCGATTCCCCGTGCCCCCAGCTCTGCCAATTTGGATTTCCACCGCTGTGTATAACTTACAGCATCATCAAAGGCCGGTTGCTCTCATACCATGTCTATGTGGTGTGGGAGGTTAAAAATCTCTTGGGTCGGTAAAAGTGTAGGTTCGGGCTTTCTATCGACCAGCAGTGGAATGAGGAAGACCAGTTGTCTATGACTGAAATGTCCCCTGCTTAAACAACTAATGGACCAACAAAAAAAAAAAATGGCATGCCGCATACCGCGTTTATGGAATCTTAGCTTTACCGATCACATATATACATGTATCCATAAACTTATGTATATATACATTTGAGCAAGCGATACTTTTGAGCGAGTAGTACAGGCGTGAGGCAGAGCCAGGGTAGGTGAATAGGCCAGGTGGCAGCACCAGGCGAGGCAGGAGGCCTGACCAGTCACTTCAGTAGTTGAGTGTCATTAGTTGTGTAATATCATTCTGGTGCCAACTCGAGACACAGTTCATGGTTAATTAGTTTATGGATAATTATACTCGTACAATTAGTTATACATCACATATTTATACACGTTTATATAACATACATATATACATGTGTATATATATATATATATATGTATATATATATATATGTATATATATATATATATATATACAGTAACACCTCCCTAACCGACCACCTCCACTGATCGACCACTCCCCTATATCGATCGCTCTGTTTTGGTCCCAACAATAACACTGTAACCATATGTTAACTCCCTAAATCGACCACTTAAAGTCGGTCCCAATGTCGGTCGATTTAGAGAGGTTTTACTAGACACGCATATATATCTAACTTAGATGCTAAGGCTATATTCATTATATAGATATATGCGCCATATGAACCTTTATATATATCTGGGTATATATATATATATACATATATTTCTATATATACATACACAGTATTGTATATACGTACACTTTTGGGGCAGGCAGCGCGGCTTACAAGGCTGTAAATCATACAGCTTACGGCGGCCTGTTTTCGCCTTCCTGATGGAGAGTAAGGTAATCAACAGGTGGCCCGGTGTTGCAGTTTCCCAGGTACACCAGTTTGCGAGGGACACATCGCTTCTGCACATGCGTCAAAATCGAACAGCATCGTCACTAACCTTATGGATTTTCTGTATGAAGATTGCTCACCACCATTGAAAATGCCTTGAGTTTGATGGTACGCGCAGTGCAAAACATTAGTTTTAATCAAAATTAATAGAAATCAAGAACCCTAACCTTATAAATTTAATATAATCTTTTTGGTGAAGATATTTTCTATATGTGTACCAAGCGATTTGTTAATAGGTGGTGTGGTTTTAGAGATATTTCACTTGTTCTGTATTTTCTGTATGAAGATTACTCAGGACCATTGACAATGCCTTGAGTTTGAGTCTATGTACATGGCTGAGCACGGCGCACGGCTGAGCACGCCACACCGGCATGCACTGTGTGGGACTTAACGCACACGGACGACACTCAAACCGCACAACTCCCTCGGGACACCTTTCACAACTCGCATAAAAAATAGACTTCTGATTCGGTAATAATTCATAGTCGGTGTATGGAAATGGAGGTGGATGGAGGGAGGGGGCCGGGCAGGGTGCTGCTAATGTAATGAGGCTCTTGGTGTTGCTGTCCTCAACCACCATATATAGTAATGCACCACATATTAAAGCTGCATAGTCCGATGGAAACATCACATTTTCAAACCAAAGCAATGATCTAGATTTGATTCGATATATCTAACTTAGATACCGGTGCACTTATTCAACATTTGTCGCCACACAGAAGGGAATACTGAGGCAAGGGAATAGAACTTGTTTATTGCAGAAGCCTTTGGTGTCAGAGTTTTGGTGTGCTTCCAAACATTCATTTAGCATAACTTTGCACCTCAAATATCTCAAAAGTTAGTCATTTAAAATAAAAGTTACTTCAAACTAAAGTAAGGTAGATTATAATGATCAACCTGATATGTTTATCTCAGAAAATGACAGATTGTCAAAACCATCGGACTATGCAACTTTAGGCACTGGACATTATAATTCGCATATAATATGAGGTGGGATTAGATTTATTAAGCCTGTTACTAAAGAGAAGTGAACGTAGGTGACTGGGGAAGGGTGGACAGAGGGGAGGGGGTGATGGACATGTAGTAATGCCTTTGTTGTTGCGGTCCTAATTTATATGTATATATATATATATATACTTATGAGATTGTGATTTAGATATATCTCATCATATGTGTTTTTATTGATTAAAGCCGACACAACACACTGGGATAATATACTAATAATATAATATACTAGAAGTGTGTATGTCGGGTGGAGGCGGTACGCGTGGGAGATGGTTCACGGCGGTCAGGTGGGGTCATTGTTAATGTAATAATGCTTTTATTGTTGCATTCCTCAATAATATACCACTTATTAATCGATGGCTTTTAATACTGAGAATGATTTCATGTTTATTAAGGTCTGCCCATTATGGTAATCGTCGTGTTGTTTGTAACACAGCGCCCACATACACCCATTTTCTAATTCTGAGAATTGTTTAATATTTAACAAAGCCTGCCCACTTTGATAATCGTCGTGTTGTTTGTAACACTGCACCCTCCCCAACCACAGCCCCCCCCCCCTCCCCATACCCCAGCCCCCCACCTTCCGGGTTTGCTGGCTCTCCTTGTTCGGTGCCGCCATTCATTCATTGCGCGGGAACCTTTGGGGGATTGTGCAATATGTTCGAGAGTGGACAGCACAATGAATAACGCCACCCCAACAGCGTCATGCATTTATTCAGATAAGCCCATAACTTCCGTCTACAAATAACCCCACACTCCAAACTCACCGTGTCCATCCTCATTGCGAATGTTGCTTTCAAGGTTCAGATTTGTTTCAAGGCTGGATTTGAATATACATCATTTTGAGGTTTGTATTGCACAGCGCATTTAGATATTTTAATTAAATCCGACCGAAGCAATGTTAGTCAAGCCCGGCCCCACTCAACCCAAGCTGGACTCTTTCCAGGCTGGCAACGAAGGCATGCCCTTGCCCTGCCTTGAATTCCTTCCTCCCTGGGGTCTTTATGGTTATTTTTCTAACTCCGCCATGTAGCCCCTACCCTACTCTCCCCCCCCCTCCCTTTCCTGGCAACGCGTCTCCCCCACGTGCCCCCATGACCCCATCCCACCGTACCCCCACCCCTGCCCCACTGGCCGTGCCACACCTAATCGCCTTCAGAACAACGACGTGACATCCACCGGAAGTGGATCTGTGTCGGGGCGATGCTTCCGGTGGAGGCGTTCCTGATTGCGGCCCGACTTCCGGTATAGCGTCCGCTCGGTAGGATGACCGCCAAAAAGAAGAAAAGGGGGGGGGGCGAAGGGAAAAAAAGAGAACAAAATAAGAAAGATGGACGGGAGAGAAGACAAATAAGTTGGCGGGAAAGATGCCTCTCATCCCCTCTCTCTCATGGCAGGATCCTCCATATCGACAACAACGTTATCTCACGTGGTTTTAGGTGATGCCACGGACGCCGATGTAATACCCAGGAGGAACGAGGGGCGGCTCTGTGCTACGAAGAAGAAATGCAGCAAGTGGAGGAAAGCAACTCGGGATCTCCTTGCCTTGCAACTTTAAGGACTCTACCAAAATTCCCATCACCTAAGGCTTTTAATAAGGATATTTCTGATCTCTACTTAGCCTGCCACAAACACCGCCATTTTCTCCCCCGACCCCCCCCCCCCCGCCCCGCTCACCCGCTCTTCCACCTACCACAGATCAGTTAAAGTTTGTTTTATTTAACGACGCCTCTAGAGCACATGGATTTTTATCATCGGCTATTGGACGTAAAACATTTGGTCATTCTGACACATTTCTTTAGAGGAAACCTCCTTCCACCACATAGGCTACTCATTTCAATAAGCAGCAAGAGGTCTTTTATATCCACTTTACCACAGACAGGACAGCACATACCACAGCCTTTGATGAACCAGTTGTGGACCACTTGTTGGAACAGAAAATAGCCCAAACTGCAAATGGGTTCATTGAGCAGGATCGATCGGATGACCCACACCTACACAGCTGGATACTCTACCGCCTGAGCTACATCCCGCTCCCAGACCAGTCTATTCATGACAGTGTATGAAAACAACAAATGACAAATTTAACCAAAGAAGCTATAAATAAGGAATAACTGAATGCGTTCTTCAGCCGTTACAGATAAAAGCAAACTATCATGTGATTGGAGAAGTGTGTGTGAGTGAGTGTGACAAACAAAGGAAATATCGTGGGTCTCGGATCCATACTTACTGCCAGTTGGGGAGCCAGTATCCTAACACCCTCCCAATTCTCCATGAGTCAATCCTTTTACTTTCTCCCTACTCTGCATGCCCCTGAAGATTAAGGATTCCCCACCACAGCCATATGCGATATCACGCATCAAAAGTCACACTCCCGGAAGTGTACCAATCTACTTATAGTTATAGCACACACAGCCGCATAGTGACCCAATGCACATGTCAACCACACGCCAATACTACTACTTCAGCAGCAGCATCCTATCTACTCTATTGCTTCCACTGCATTAACCAACTCACATATGATTGATTCCCTGGCGCAAATCCCCACTCGCAATAACCCCCACAAACTTCCAATCTCATTCTCACCACTCAACCTTACATAGCTTGTGCACTCACGCCAGTCACCGGGCGCGGTCGCCGAATCAGTGGAACGTAGGACTCCAGTGCGGAAGATCGCGAGTTCAATTCCCGGTCAAGTCAAAACCCAATAATTTAAACAATTGTTGCTTGTTGCTTCCTAGCTTGGCACTCAGAATTAATAGGATAAGGCAAGGACTGGTTAGCTCAGTGTTAGGATAATGTGACCGGGTGGGATGTTCGGTCATGGTACTGGTGGCTTGATTTCCCACTGGGGCAACACTATAAAGTCGCCATGAGTGCGCACTGTCACAGGTCAGTACCCATCGTGATATGACCGTAGATGTTGTCAGGACATAAAACTACAACAAACAAACCAACTTACACCACTTGCATAGCCCGATGGCTTTGACTTTCTGCCATATTTCTTTTGGATAAATACATTACGGTTGGTCCTTATAATCTACCTGACGTTAAAGTTGTACAGTCCATGGGGGTTGAGTTTTTGTCATTCTCTGTGATAAATATATTATATTAATCAGTATAATCTACCTTACTTTAGTCTGAAGTAACTTCAATTTAAAATGATTAACTTGGGAGATATTTGAAGTGCAAGCATGCGACATTAATTTGGGCATGTCCGTCAAAACTCGGGTCACATAGGCTTCAGCAGTAACATGTTCTATTAAGGAGCAGTGGAATGAGGAAGACCAATTGTCCGGGGTTGAAATTTCCCCGCCTTAATCAACTAATGCAAAAAAGGTAGGGCTGGGATGAGGCTACATGCCCTGTTTGAATGGTTATCCCGAGGATAGACGATATCCTCGTTAATATCGCTTCTTACAATACGGCACATGACCACTTAAGGACTAAATCTGCTATAACTACTATAATATCACGGTTCTTAATTATCCCGGTCTGACCATACCCTTTTAGAACACCTCCACTCCGGCCCCCTTCTCCCCCACGCCCCCCCCCCCCCACTCACGCCCCCCTCACGCCTCACTCCCCGCCTCATCTTGGCAGCCTCCATAGCAGGTACACACAGGAATGTTCCCACGGATGTCTGGCGGTCTGTATGTGTAAAGGGTGGGTAGGGGTGTATGTGGGGTGGGGTGGGGTGGGGGGTTGGGTTCAATTACTCATCGATCCTCAAGTTGATGTATAATGCACACGGGCCCCCGCTAGCACCTCCCATACACCCTCCCTCGCTCACGCTCACCTCTTCCACCGTCCACCCTCCACCTCCCCTGGCCACCTCCCCCCGCCTCTCGCCCCCTCTACCCCGCCTTCCACCCCCCCCCCCCCCCACACTCCCCCCCCCCCCATCCTCCCCCCGCCCCCCGTCCCTCTACCCTGCCTTCCACCCACCTCCCCCCTCCCCCACAGTGTCCCCCGACTCCCGCCCCTCTACCCCGCCTCCCACCCACCCTCCCCACCCTCCCCTGCCCGCCCTCCCACCCCGCTCCGGCAACAAACACCGGCAGGGCTCCGTGTACACGTGTAGGGCGTGCACTCTCCAGACTTGATGCAAAACCCTGATGTTATTTACTCTTTAAAGTTGTACATAGTAGCAGTTTCTACATGCCTTACTTTGATGGTTTGGGGCATACGGCCATCATTAATAGAGAACAGATTGAACGTTATAATCCATTTGATTTAGTTGGAAGTAACTTTATTATTCTCATCCACACTACTCATCGCGTCACACTCACACCCACCCACAAAACCAACACCCCACACCCCACACCCACAACCCACACCAGCAACCCACACCCATCCCCCCACATATCCCCACACCCATCCCCACAATACCAACACTCTGACATCCCCACAGTCCCACACCCCCACACTAAACCCAACCCACAGCCCACACCCACAACCCACACTCCACACCCACACTCATCTCCAAACATATCCCCACACCCATCCCCACAATACCGACACTCTGACATCCCCACACTCCCACACCCCCACACAACCAACCCACACCCACATCCACAACCCACAACCCACACCCACACTCACCCAAACATATCCCCACACCCATCCCCACAATACCGACACTCTGACATCCCCACACTCCCACACCCCCACACAACCCAACCCACACCCCACATCCACAACCCACACTCCACACCCACACTCATCTCCAAACATATCCCCACACCCATCCCCACAATACCGACACTCTGACATCCCCCCACTCCCACACTCCCACACAACCCAACCCACACCCCACATCCACAACCCACACTCCACACCCTCACTCATCTCCAAACATATCCCCACACCCATCCCCACAATATCCGACACTCTGACATCCCCACACTCCCACACCCCCACACAACCCAACCCACACCCCACATCCACAACCCACACCAGCAACCCACACCCATCCCCCCACATATCCCCACACCCATCCCCACAATGCCAACACTCTGACATCCCCCCACGCCCACACCCCCACACAAAACCCAACCCACACCCCACATCTACAACCCACACCCATCCCCCACATATCCCCACACCCATCCCCACAATACCAACACTCTGACATCCCCACACTCCCACACCCCCACACAACCCAACCCACAGCCCACACCCACAACCCACACCCATCCCCCCACATATCCCCACACCCATCCCCACAATACCAACACTCTGACATCCCCACAGTCCCACACCCCCACACAACCCAACCCACACCCCACATCCACAACCCACACTCCACACCCACACTCATCTCCAAACATATCCCCACACCCATCCCAACAATACCCGACACTCTGACATCCCCACAGTCCCACACCCCCACACAACCCAACCCACACCCCACATCCACAACCCACACCCGCAACCCACACCCATCCCCCCACATATCCCCACACCCATCCCCACAATGCCAACACTCTGACATCCCCCCACTCCCACACCCCTCCCCCCCCCCCCCCCCCCAACCCACACACAGGTAATTGATGACAAAGACTCCCTTGAACACCGACCACGACAGTACTTGTTAGCTGGATTGATGGGTGGTTTGGACAGGTTAAGTTGAACAGAATGATATGTTTTGTCACCTCAATTTATGCGTGCACTGCGTCAGCCAACTGCGTGCAAACCACTTACATGACGCTAATCTGTTGCACTTTTAAGTACACGGCTAAGTTTTCTGTTTAAGTGCAATGAAGATGTGGAAGTACTTCGGATGAGTATGTGCATAATATTCCCTCTGCAGTTCTCACTTACTTATCATACACACAATCCGCCTGCACCACATTACTCACATCATACACATATATATATACATGTGCTGCATAAGAATTATATTAGTATAACTCCCGGAAGTGGTGTTTGTTTGTTGTTGTTTTACGTCCTAGCAACATCTAAGGTCATTACCGACTTGTGACAGTGCGCAACCATGGCAACTTTATAGTGCTGTCCCACTGTGAACCCAGGCCGCCGGCACTATGATGTGGTATCCCACTCAGTCACATTATCCTGACACTGAGCACACCAGTCCTTGCCCTGTCCTAATAATGCCGAGCGCCAGGCTAGGAAGCGACAAGTATACATTTTTAAGTCATTGGTTAGACTCGACCGGGGTTCGAACCCACGATCTACCAGCACGGGAGACGGACGCTCTAACTCGCACTAACCTCCCTTCCTCAGTCGTCAACTACTCCGCTCCATCCATATATACATATTCGTATTTCATCCTGATATTACCTTGCATGTTGCCAGGACGTAAAACTCCAACAACCAACCAACCATATTCATATATATCCATATATATATAATATGTTGGTTGGTTGTTGGAGGTTTACCTCCTGGAAACATCTAAGATCAAATCGATATTACTTTCAGTGAACTGGGCAGAACGGCGGGCAATGTATTGGCTATCCTCATAACGTATGCACTATCAACACTACTTAGGATTTTAATATATATATATTTGTATGGTACTGCAGGATTCGACTTGCATGATTTGAGATAACAGCAGTATCTCTCATATAAGGACAGACTCTGCTTCCATCCTAATTGCTTCGATCCTCATTCCACTGCTCGGAGTAATATGAAGCATCAGACAAGGTAGTGGCAAGAATACATTTGAAACAGCCATCGTTTAAACGGACACTCCCCTGCAATGTCAATAGACAATTAACTAATTGGGCACAAACACATCTACATGTTTCTATAAACAACTGCACTGTTAGCAAATTCTGTACATGTACATAGATTATACTTAAAAATGTATATATATTCTCTGTAAACATGCCATACACAGTTTAGCTGTAATCGGGCACATATTTAAACATATTATCTGTATCTGCCTCGTCGGGACCAGTGTACATGTTCCTCCATGCTACTCTGCAGCGAGGATGCCAAGGCAGTAAAGATGGCGACCGTGAGTGGACGCTGATATGCAGCGAAGGAGGAAGACAAGGCAGGGTTGGAATAAGAGCACTTTAATGAGGTGCGAGGAGGTCATACAGAGTGCAAATGAAAAAAGTACAATAAGCAACAGGAGAGTAACAAGAGGGTAATAAACAAAGAGCCATGGCAGGGGAGCGCTACAGAAGGCGGCTGGAGCCGGCTGGAGGCAGGGGCAGGGCCCGGTTATAAGGGCTGAGAGGGGGGGGGGGTATTGCATAACCCAACAGTCATCGGCGGGGTAGGAGGAGGAGAGGGGGGGGGCACTCCTTCTTCGCCGCGAATCAAACGCAATGCAAGCATTACGACCAAACTTATGCGGACGCTGATATCGCAAATTCAATGTACTAAAACGTGCATAAACAACCCACAAACAAGTGGAACTTCCTCATAAACATAGCAGGATACTGTAGGATACATATCAGAGGATGTAACACCACAATAAAGGAGGAAATCAATCAAAACAAGGAGGATCAACCTCACAAGAGCGTGTCGACCATTGGATATGGTGGGAAACGGCAAAAACGGCGAAAACAAGGCTACTGATTGCCAGGATAAAAATAAAAATAAAATGAGTGGGATACCAGGTCATAGTGTCAGCGGCCTTGTTTCCCAGTGGGATAGCACTATAAAGTCGCCATGAGTGTGGACTGTCACAAGTCGGTACACGTCCTGATATCACCTTAGATCTTACTAGGATGTAAAACAACAACAAACAAACCATTCCTGTGTTTGAATGGTTTAGGGTAGTATTAATGGATATTTGACAAGTTTTAAATTTGATTGATTTGTTAAATGCAATGCATTACTGTACATAAATATTATAATATTGTAATGTGACATATTTTTGCAGGATTGTATGTGGGTGTTCTAGTCGAGATTCACAATAAATAAATTGTTATTAAATTTATTGTTGGTGTTATATTTGTAGAATTACAGAAAATATTTCAAGATTCACATGCAGTGTCTGTATATTTACATAAAATGTTTGTAAATTTAAAGATATTCTCTGAAAACATTTACAGACATGTCTGTATATTTACATAAAATGTTTGTAAATTTAAAGATATTCTCTGAAAACATTTACAGACATGTCTGTATATATATGTGAAATGGCTGTAAATTAAAAGATATTCTCTGATAGCGTTTACAGAATTACCTGTAAATCACAGAAACTTTCTGTAAAGTTACAGAACATTTCTGTAAATTTACAGATATAATCTGTAAATTTACAGATATTATTTGGTAACTCTGTTGCCACATAATATCTGTAAATTTACAGAATCTTTTTAAACAGTGTGGGCTATATGGCTTCCTATAAATGTGGCTACTTTTTGTGTTACAATACACGATATTCACACGCATGCGCTGTGGGAACGGCCCCACAACCGTAGTGTTCATCGTCACCGTCAGATGTCACATGCGTTGTGGATATTGTCTATTTGCTATCAGTTGATACAAGTCTAATCACTTCATATTTGCATTAGAGATGGTTTTTGCTATCATTTGAAATGGGCCTGACAATTTCGGAATTTCGTGTAAATTTCAATGTGGGCATGTGCATCTGATAGACAAGTCTGACAGGATAGATATTACTAGCTTTTCGTTATGACAATAGCCCTTTGTTGACTAGCAGTATTTTACACGCTAGAATCTTTATAGGAAATAGAGCCCTAACCGCTTACTATATCTGCTTACTATATCTGCTTACTATATCTGCTTACAATATACGCTTATTATATCTGCTTACTATATCTGCATACTATATCTGCTTACTATATCGGTTCCAAGAATTAGTAACCCAACAGAAATTAAGTGCGATAAAGTCTAGTAGGGAGGGGTGGCCGGCTCCCCCTGCTGTGCTGTCTCCAGGTCATCTGCCTGCCACACCCCCTTCCCAGCTCTTTTATTCAGATGGAACACATTCAAAATACAGGTACACAGTTGCTATGAGTCTCCTCAGTCAGAGACAGTAACATGGCATTCCATTGGCTGAACTCCTCCAGTCAGTGGTGGGGGTAGGCAGGGTGGGAGTGGGTGGACACCCACCACTCCCACCAGCCCCCTGCTAGGTTAGGGGGTGGGGGGCAAACCCACCCACCGCAAGTGAGATGCATATTTTTCCATCAAGTTCACCAATCACACTTACATGGGAGTATCAACCCTATTTATCTTTACATAACACCAGTGGTCACCAGTCCCTTACATTGGGACAACTCCAAAATAGTAGGAGTTTCTACATGCCTTGCTTTGAGAATTAGATATTGCATCATGTTTAGTTCAGCAAACTGCCACCAGGTGGAGCAGGGAGGGCTCACCCCCCCCCCCCCCCCCCCCCCCCCCCCCCTCACACACACACACCACCTCCCACCTCCAGCCTGACACCTGGGTTTGGTAGGTCCTGCAAACACTCACACACACACAGCCGCCTTAATTATTGTACCTATTCTGTGGCATTCTTCACAGACTATTTGTCTGGGTGAAGAAACCTGTCTGCAACAACTGTGTATGTTGTCCTTAGTTTCAGCATTCACCTCCCTTTATACAATAAATAATACCAACAGACTTCAATTCAGTAATACATTTAAATATACCAATACAGTCATAATTTTCCAGAGTTCTTATCTCCAGTGGTTATATTTGATGTAGAACCTTAGAACAATCTGCTATTAATTATCACTTCACTTAATATACATAATCTACCATGGTTTCATAACTTGGTTTGAATATTAGGTACTGACATGATAGAATGAATTAGGTATTATTAGAAAAGTTTTATAGGGCTAATTATATAATTGGAATATTATTATAATGACTTTATAGAAATAACTGGATGATTTAAATATGATTAAAACAGTTTTCTTAATGCTTCACATATGAGTTTCGTTAAAAGGAGATATCTTAGAATTTATTTAAGCTATTATTTATTTATGAACCAGACCTAAAAAGTCGGAATATTTTACACCTTGCTGCCGACATGGCATTGAACCATCAGCAATTAATAAATCAATCGATCAATCGATCAATCAGTCAAGTAATCAAGTAATCGAGCAATAAAGCAATCGATCAATCAATCAATCAACCATACACTCGAGCAATCAATCGAGCAAGCAATCACTCAATCAAGCAAGCAAGAACCCAAGCAAGCAAGCAATCAACTGGGTCAACTAGTTCGGTTGACATGTTAACACATTGTAAAGTTGACGGCTGGTGGTGTGAGCGGTGTGGACAGGCTAATGAGAAATCAATACAGGTAATGAAGGAAAGTAGATAAAGAGTGAAAGGTAGGAGAGTGAGACTCTCTCATTTATTACTTTTATAGCTTTTAGAATCCAAGATGGTGGTGATCACGTGATCCAATCTGCTAATCCCTAACAAGCATTCTTCTAACCACCAATGAGGGTTCAATAGCCCTCTCACCAAGGCATGGTTAGGTCTGTCTCTGGGGCAGAGATCCATAAATAACTCTAGAGGGGAGGCGGTATGTGAGGCAACTGCTCCATCTAAGAAGTGACACTCTTCCTCGATACTATTTTACTATACAATTTCTATATTTAATGAGTAATAGTTTACTAACTCCACACATCCCTCATATGCCTTTGGTTTTATATATTACCATTTACCATTTTATAGACAAGTTGCAATTTATTAAAGTAGAGTTCATATATCCTCATATGTCATAATATCGAACAATTTTACAACATGGCAGGAGTTCGCCGCTCACAAGAGTCACCAACGACATGCACAGTACAGCAGAAAAATGGCCTCTTAGAGTGAAGCTTTGGAACGCCGGTTCCGTGGGTGATGAGGGGCTGTTGATGTTTGATTCTCAGCTTTTGCAAGTGACATCGCTTCCTCAGTTTTATGGAATGCCTTCGCCCCACACCCTTCACCCCCACCCCTACCCCCCACACAAACCACCCTCCCACCGACATCGACCAGCGTCATCTACGAATTGTCAGCGTCACAGATTTACACGCAGGCTCTCCTGGGCTGGTTCTCATCCTCTCCGCCAGGGGCAGGTCAGTCAGTCCTGCCCCAACTGTGACCTTGTTAATACGACGCACCGATACCACGGTGCGCGTTGTACTAAAATCACAGCTATTGTAATTAATGGCTTTTGACTGCTTTCATTGCCGACCTCTGACTTTTCCGCTATGACTGGTTGGTTGATTTTGCTGGAGTTTTATGTCCTGGCAACATCTAAGGTCATATCAAGACAAGTACCGACTTGTAACAATGCAGACTTATGACAACTTTATAGGGCTGACCAGGTAGCCAACACCATGACCTTATATCCCACTCAGTCACATTATACTGATATTGAACCAGTCAGTTCTTGCCCTATCATAATAATGTCGAGCGCCTGGCTAGTAAGCAAAAAGTATCAATTTTTAAGTCATTGGTTTGACACGATCTACGAACACGGGAGACGGATGCTCAACTCATTCAGCCATCTCGTCTGGTCTATTCCTCGATGGTAATTGACTACCACATGCGGATTGCGCCGCAGTGGCAAAAAAAGGAACTAAAGCCTGTGTTTCTTTTTGTGGTGAGACTGACACAGGCTGTCAGGAGCGGGTAGTGTGGTGCCGTGGTGGCCCCACCAGTCATGATTGAGCGAGATACAGACAAGCTGGATTGGAGGCCAATCAGATACCTACAATTTCAGTTATTTATGCTTGTATACTTCTTACAATCACATTCTATGCAGATTGTAAGATTATGAGGCGGCTGAAGAACTGATGTAGTGTCATCCGTGCTTACATTCCCATAATTGATTGGAAAGCACCTATATTCATCAGTAATAACCTTAGTCAAATTCAGGATCAATGATCTTGATCAATGGTCACTACCCATTCATCGTCATCAGGCACTAGTTGTATTTGGGAAGCGTGCATAATTAATTGTCCATGTCGAATATATGCCTTGTTGTGAGGGCATTAATTGCAATGCATGAATTGATTGTGAAACTTCATGGATAAATTTGTTGGCCGTCTCGTTGACAAGTTTTTAATGAGCGCAGTTGTGTGGTTTCTCATACACATCAGCATTGTGCCTGTTTCTGTCGCTCGGTTCTTCATAATCATTGACTTCGCTGCTGGTGCTTTAACAAAAAATAGGGAACAAAAATCAAACAATGGAAGAAAGACCACCAAATAAGAAACATTAAATTTAAAAAAATAGAATTAAAGAACACCAAGGGATCCATTATAAATATTACCATCAGGCAAGTCTATTCAGTTATCCTTTTTTTTATGGCACATTTGTTATGAAACCTCCCTCTCTAAAACAATAAAAAATAAATAAAAATAAAAATAAAAATAAAAATAAAAGCCAACTCTGAATAGGTTTTCTCAGACCGTCTGCACAATATGATTAAAATAAGCGAATTTGCGATGCTCATAAAAAGGCGGGGGATTGTGTGTGTGATGGATGTGGGTGAGTGCGGATGAGATTTGCTCCGGGCGTGTCGTTCCATCTCCGGGATGGGATGACTCTGGACCACAATGCCGGACCCAGGTAAAGTGGACGCAATGGAATAGAATAGGGGATCCATCCAAATCAACTTGACCCATTCTGACTGGACGCCTGCACCCCGGCTTAAGGCTGAGCCCCGCTGTCCCACACCACACGCCACCCCACCCCACATCACCGAACTCCACCCCACCCCACATCACCCCACATCACCGAACTCCACCCCACCCCACATCACCGAACTCCACCCCACCAACATCACCGAACTGCACCCCACACCACATCACCGAACTGCACCCCACACCACATCACCGAACTCCACCCCACCAACATCACCGAACTCCACACCACCCCACATCCAAACTCCCCCACACCACATCACCGAACTGCACCCCACACCACATCACCGAACTCCACCCCACCAACATCACCGAACTCCACCACCACTCACCAACTCCACCCACCAACATCACGAACTCCACCCCACACCACATCACCGAACTGCACCCCACACCACATCACCGAACTGCACCCCACACCACATCACCGAACTGCACCCACCAACATCACCAAACTGCACCCACCAACATCACCAAACTCCACCCCACCACACACCAACTCCACCGCACCAACTCCCAAACACCCACACCACCAACATCACCGAACTCCACCCCACCACCACATCACCCGAACTCCACCCCACACCACATCACCGAACTGCACCCACACCACCACATCCACCCGAACTGCACCCCACACCAACATCACCGAACTGCACCCCACACCACATCACCGAACTCCACCCCACCAACATCACCGAACTGCACCCCACCAACATCCAACTCGACCACCAACTCCACCCCACCCACCAACATCACCGAACTGCACCCCACCCACATCACCGAACTCCACCCACCACATCACTGAACTGCACCCCACCAACATCACCGAACTGCACCCCACACCACATCACCGAACTGCACCCCACACCACATCACCGAACTGCACCCCACACCACATCACCAAACTCCACCCCACCAACATCACCGAACTCCACCCCACCAACATCACCGAACTGCACCCCACCAACATCACCGAACTGCACCCCACACCACATCACCGAACTCCACCCCACCAACATCACCGAACTCCACCCCACCAACATCACCGAACTCCACACCACCCCACATCACCGAACTCCACCCACACCACATCACCGAACTGCACCCCACACCACATCACCGAACTCCACCCCACCAACATCACCGAACTCCACACCACCAACATCACCAAACTCCACCCCACCAACATCACCGAACTCCACCCCACACCACATCACCGAACTGCACCCCACACCACATCACCGAACTGCACCCCACACCACATCACCGAACTGCACCCCACCAACATCACCAAACTCCACCCCACCAACATCACCAAACTCCACCCCACACCACATCACCGAACTCCACCCCACCAACATCACCAAACTCCACCCCACCAACATCACCAAACTCCACACCACCAACATCACCAAACTCCACACCACCCCACATCACCGAACTCCACCCCACCAACATCACCAAACTCCACCCCACACCACATCACCGAACTCCACACCACCAACATCACCAAACTGCACCCCACACCACATCACCGAACTCCACCCCACCAACATCACCGAACTGCACCCCACCAACATCACCAAACTGCACCCCACACCACATCACCGAACTCCACCCCACCAACATCACCGAACTCCACCCCACCCACATCACCGAACTCCACCCCACCCCACAACCATCACCGAACTCCACTCCCACACACCACATCACCGAACTGCACCCACACCACATCACCAAACTCCACCCCACATCACCAACCCACACCACCTCACACACGAACTCCCACCACCAACTCCACACCACATCACCGAACTGCCACCCCACACACCACACTCCCCACACACATCACGGAGCCCCTCCACACACTCATCCCAATACATCACCAAACTCCACCCCACCACACCCTGCATCAACGAACCCCACCCCACAACAACCCCACATCACCCACATCACCGAACCACACACCACTCCACATCACAGCACCCCACATCATCCACATCACCGAACCCCACCACATCTAACTACACCCCACATAAGCGAACCCCACCCCACCCCACCTAACTACACCCCACATAATCGAACCTCACCACATCCCTCATCACACACCTCACCGAATCTCACCCTGCTGTTCAGCATTGAAAACAAGTTATATTATGCACTTATAATATATTATGGACATGGTAAATAAGCCATCATAAAAAATACAAATACAAACCCCACCTAACCACACCACCACACCAACATCACCGAACCCCACCCCATATCACCAACATCACCGAACCCCACCCCACCACACCAACATCACCTCCACCCCACATCATCCCACCCCCTAACCGCACCCCACCCCCCCTCACCTGCCTCCACTCCAGCTCCACCCCACCCCACCCCACTGCATCCCACCTACCCCCTCCCCACATCACCTCCACCCCATGTCACATGACCCCACCCCACCGCACCCCCCACCTCACCTCCCTCCACCCCAGCTCCACCCCACCCCATTGCATCCCACCTACACCTCCCCACATCACCTCCACCCCACATCATCCCACCCCCTCACCGCACCCCACCCCACCTCACCTGCCGCCACCCCAGCTCCAACCCACCCCACTGCATCCAACCTAGCCCCTCCCCACATCACCTCCACCCCATATCACCCCACCCCACCCCACCCCACCGACCCCCACCCCCACCTCGCCTGCCTCCACCCCAACTCCACCCCACCCCACTGCATCCCACCTACCCCCTCCCCACATCACCTCCACCCCATATGACCCCATCCCATCCCACCGACCCCCACCCCCACCTCACCTGACCAGTATCAACTATTCCCATACCACCCCCACCGCACTCCACCACCCCACACTACTCCACCATACCACCACACACCACCCCACTTTACCCAATCCCAAACCACCACACTCACTGCACCCCACTGCACATCATCGTACCATACTGCACATCATCGTAGCACACTGCACCTCATCCTACCACACTGCACCTCATCATACCACACTGCACCTCATCGTACCACACCGCACCTCATTGTACCACACTGCACCTCATCGTACCACACTGCACCTCATCGTACCTCACTGCACCTCATCGTACCACACTGCACCTCATCGTACCACACTGCACCTCATCGTACAGCACTGCACCTCATCATACCAGACTACACCTCATCGTACCACACTGCACCTCATCGTACCACACTGCACCTCATCGTACCACACTGCACCTCATCGTACCACACTGCACCAAACTACTCCAATCCATCCTACCCGCACCCCACATTACCCCATCCCATCCCACCATATATCACCCCACACCACCCAGTCCCCAATCCCCACACTATCTCACCCACCTAAGTGATGGGGGCTGGGAGTAGGGAGGTGTACTGACAGACGACGCATCTGAATCACTTAACCACGAAGCAGTGGCCGTTAGCCCGCCCATACTATGGAGAAGGGTCCACAGCGACAAAAGGATGAAAAACGGCTGACCACTGGGTCATCTTGAGTATACCCTTGCAGGATGAGTTTCCCATTCAGTAAGTAGTGATATTGTGTGATTTAAACAGAAATCAATGTAGATCAATTTTAAATAGACTTCAAACAATTTAATCTGTGCAAAAGATACACAAATATGTGATAATGTCTGAACAATAAACTAGTCAAATAATATTTGACTACACTGCTAGCTCTGTGGAGGTCTAGCCTGGTCCCCTGGCATTCATTTGCTCAGGCAGAGGCACAGGAGTTTTCATCTATTATCGCTCAGTTTCCAACCTGGTCTCCTAGCCTTTGTACTGGAAACAAGTTTAAATGGGCTCAAACGAGTTCAACCGTGGCTGGTTGGGTCGCACCATGGCTGGTTGGGTTGCTCCGTAAAGCGCTGAATATGCTTATGATATTACGTCACACTGCACTGTTCCCTTTCTAAAATTAGCTTCACTCTTTTTATCTTTTAAAAAAACTAATTCTTTTGACTAAGCAAAGACGTTCTAACTGTAGTTATTATGTTAACCGAAATTGCAACTCATACACAAATTATTCTCTTCAAAATTGTCCATGTGAAGATGTTTGTTTGTTCAACATTTTATGTGGTGCTTATTGTGCGTGGGTGGTCCACATTTGTCTAGTGACAGTTGTACCATTCGCTCTTAATGCACCTTTGTTAATGTGTGTAATGTGTGTAATGTGTGGAAATCACGCGACACACACAATTCACACTTCACAAATACACCATGTACCATGAAAGTTGCATATATAATCTCTTGTTCTATTCTATGGAATCTCTTATACATACAAACCCATGTAAGTGCTTATCTACACATAGGAATGGTTCAGGCGCAAAAACCGACAAATGCCACCCGGACCAAAATGACTCCAAGCTTACCAATACCACGTTGGTAGGGTGCCATAATTCTGATAGTAAAGTCAATTTGTTCATATAATATTTGTTGTTGTTGTAAATATAGTTTATTCATTGTATAAAGTCTTTTGTCAGCGTCGTGGCACTGGTCTTCCAGCCATGTGACAATACAGCTATTTACAATATATGTATATGTAGTCTGATATTGTCATCAGCGTCTAGCTCAAGTCGGCTGAAATAACAATATTAATCATTCCAAGACTTACGTATGGTATAGTTTGACAATTCACATATAAAAATAGTAGTTATATGTTGTATTCATACATACTTAGATACATACATGTGCATTGATTAGACCTTTACATTACGGAGTGGTTAGGTGCATAGTTTTCGTTCATAGGTTTCTATGTCTACTGTGTTGTGAATTGCATAATTATCAGGTTGTTGGAGATACCATTTTGAGATGGAGTGTTAGTAGCATGGTTTGTTTATTCTGTTAGATAGAGTGTGATTAGCTTGTATGGTTATGCTTAAAAGGTTAAACCTTGGGTGTGTTTTTGACTACATGAAATAGTTTGAGTAAGAAGGTTGTTAGTAATGATGGGATAAACTATGCTTGGAGGATTCTACATTTCAGTCATTTAGTAATCTAGTACAGTCTTTATCAGTGTCTATGTTTATAGCAATATTACCAGACTGATATACATTTTCTGAATTTGCTGGGCAAATAATTTGTAAGGTGGATAACTTGGTTTGTTGGCAGCAGGTAATATGCTGCCAAATCTCCTATAGAATGCTCTACTTAATATGACATTGACATACTTTAACAGGAAGTACAACACTAAAGTCCATTTGACAGAAAACAGCTCAACTGGATTTGTCAGTTTTTGCGCCTGAACCCTTCATGTACATACAGGAAAGGTATAGATCAACATCAACGTCAGCAGAGGAACCATCGTCTCCATCAGTCATCACACTCTCCGGCTACAGCTATATGTATATATATGTCCAATGTGTCTCTGCACTTCCCAATCACAAATTTTACTCATGCGTCGTCAACACATTCACAACAAATGATGAGTTGCTGTCATCATTGTCATCGATGGACAACCAAGAAAAGATACACACATACACAATATAAATATGTGTAATGCATAAAACCAGACACCCAGTCCTTCAGTACTAAAGAATTGTGCAGTTTACTGAATACTTTTTTACCTATATATATATATCCATATATTTGCATATTATATCAAGTAACAAAGAATAGATTTCAGGCAACATGACATTCTATATATTTCCCTTCTTTAAGATTCTCCCTTGTAGTGCCAAATGGATTGAGGAAAAAACGATGACAGATTGGTTTGATAATCACCAGTTGTTCAGTGCGATTCAGATTTTATATTAAATGAGTGTGGCTGCATCTGATACCATGATGTGTGAATCGATTTGATTAATTGAATATTGCATTATTTATTTTTATTCAATCATTAAATCTTGGTTTATCTTTCTATCAATTTTAATGTGTCAAACTGTTCGAAAGCTATTATTTTCATATTTTCCTTCGCTAAAATGTTTTATTTAGTTCAATAGTAATTTTTGTTCAGCGTCGTTGCACAGGACTATCGGCTATAGCTGTGCACACAAATACAATCAAAATAACATGATATGAGGATAGTCTCTTGAATCAATATGTACAGGTGCAAACAAGGTACAGGAAATGCAATTACAATCGTAATATGAGTTGATACTTGAACTAGCAGGGCTTCACTGATGATCACATAATTAACGGATGCAGCAACATTTGTCTTCGTTTGTAAATGATGTTTATTTACTGAACAAGTTCTTTCAGAAATACTGATCTTCCAACAATAACATTACACTCCTTACATAATTGGGGTTGCTGTGTGAAACTGAGCAATTGTTGCTGTTTGTTTTGTTTGTTGGGGTTTTACATCCTGACAACATCTAAGGTCATATCATGATGGGTACTGACTTTTGACAATGTACATTGATGATTAATTTGTAGTGCCGCCCCACTGAGACTGGGAGACAAAATAACATGATATGAGGATAGTCTCTTGAATCAATATGTAGAGTGCAAAAAAGGTACAGGAAATGCAATTACAATCGTAATATGAGTTGATAGTTAAACTAGCAGGGCTTCACTGACGATCACATAATTAACGGGTGGAGCAATATTTGTCTTTGTTTGTAAAAGATGTTTATTTACTGAACAAGTTCTTTTAGAAGTACTGATCTTCCGACAATAACATTACAATCCTTACATAATTGGGGTTGCTGTGTGAAACTGAGCAATTGTTGCTGGTTTTTTTTTGGGGGGGGGTTTTACATCCTGACAACATCTATGGTCATATCATGATGGGTACTGACTTTTGACAATGTACATTGATGATTAATTTGTAGTGCCGCCCCACTGAGACTGGGAGACAAAATAACATGATATGAGGATAGTCTCTTGAATCAATATGTAGAGTGCAAAAAAGGTACAGGAAATGCAATTACAATCGTAATATGAGTTGATAGTTAAACTAGCAGGGCTTCACTGACGATCACATAATTAACGGGTGGAGCAACATTTGTCTTTGTTTGTAAAAGATGTTTATTTACTGAACAAGTTCTTTTAGAAGTACTGATCTTCCGACAATAACATTACAATCCTTACATAATTGGGGTTGCTGTGTGAAACTGAGCAATTGTTGCTGGTTTTTTTTGGGGGGGGGGGGTTTTACATCCTGACAACATCTATGGTCATATCATGATGGGTACTGACTTTTGACAATGTACATTGATGATTAATTTGTAGTGCCGCCCCACTGAGACTGGGAGACAAAATAACATGATATGAGGATAGTCTCTTGAATCAATATGTAGAGTGCAAAAAAGGTACAGGAAATGCAATTACAATCGTAATATGAGTTGATAGTTAAACTAGCAGGGCTTCACTGACGATCACATAATTAACGGGTGGAGCAACATTTGTCTTTGTTTGTAAAAGATGTTTATTTACTGAACAAGTTCTTTTAGAAGTACTGATCTTCCGACAATAACATTACAATCCTTACATAATTGGGGTTGCTGTGTGAAACTGAGCAATTGTTGCTGGTTTTTTTGTTTGTTGGGGTTTTACATCCTGACAACATCTATGGTCATATCATGATGGGTACTGACTTTTGACAATGTACATTGATGATTAATTTGTAGTGCCGCCCCACTGAGACTGGGAGACAAAATAACATGATATGAGGATAGTCTCTTGAATCAATATGTAGAGTGCAAAAAAGGTACAGGAAATGCAATTACAATCGTAATATGAGTTGATAGTTGAACTAGCAGGGCTTCACTGACGATCACATAATTAACGGGTGGAGCAACATTTGTCTTTGTTTGTAAAAGATGTTTATTTACTGAACAAGTTCTTTTAGAAATACTGATCTTCCGACCATAACATTACAATCCTTACATAATTGGGGTTGCTGTGTGAAACTGCACAATTGTTGCTGTTTTGTTTGTTTGTTGGGGCTTTACATCCTGACAACATCTAAGGTCATATCATGATGGGTACTGACTTTTGACAATGTACACTGATGATTAATTTATAGTGCTGCCCCACTGAAACTGGGAGACCAGGCCCTGAGCACCATGACCTAATTTCCCACATTATCCTGATACTGAGCTAACCAGTCGTTGCCCTATCCTAGTAATGCCGAGCACCAGGCTAGGTAGTGACAAATGTGTATTTTGTAAGTCATTCGTTCTACTCGACCAGGATTCTAACTCCCGACCTTCCGAATGGGATGCAGTGCTTTATCGATTCGGCCACTGCGCGTCCGGTTTGTATTGCTAATAAGGGGCAATTAAACATGATTATGTATCAAGACCCGTAGTCATATACGAGAAATAATTGTAGATAACATTGTGATTGATTAAATCTGTTAATTAACTGGATTCAGTTTAAGGCAGATGACTGATCATTGTGACAATCATTCCTTGATATTTATTGCTTATTTTAAATTAGGATTAAAAAACATTAATGTAGGATCCGCCATCTCTCCCTGACAACAAGGATGCAAATTAAGTAGTCGATAACTGTGGGGCACACATTTGGGAATGCCGTTAGTTTACATCATCTTCAGATCAGGCAATGCATCCAATATATACCCGCTTTTCCTATGTTCGCGCCACACTTGTAACCCCTAGTGACTAAAACATTACATTTTGTTGTTGGTGCAGTAGTTGTTTAAGCAGGGGAAATTTCAGTCGCAGACGACTGGTCTTCCTCATTCCACTGCTACTTGCCCTATCCTAGTAATGCTGAGTGTCTGGCTAGGAAGTGACAAGTATAAATATTTAAGTCATTGGTTTGACTTGACCAGGATTCGAACCCACAATCCCACGATCTACCAACATGGGAGAGAGACGCTCTAACTCATTCGGCCATCCCGTCTGGTTTCTGTGAGTAAACAAGCATGTCTATATATAAGCTACTGAGCAACAGTATTCTCCCATATAAATTATGTATGTTTTCCATTGATTCCTGATGCCACATAGACATACAAATTAACTATGCATACAATTGGTAGGTTAACAAGCACCCAGGGGCGAAAATGTGTGTTACCACGGAGAGAGACATGCACTAAGGCGCCTTTGTTAATGTCAACCAACCTAAATATATAAACATACATTAGCTATAATAGAGCAATACTAGGCCATATATAGTTTGTGGTGGGTAACCAAATTTATTCTTCATGACATTTTTTCTTCATCTTCTTCTTTTTCTTCTCCTCCTCCTCCTTCTTCTTATCATTCTCCTCCCCATCCGTCCTGATATGACCTTAGATGTTGCCATGACGTAAAACCCCAACAACCAACCATCCAATCTTCTCCTCCTCCTCCTCCTTCTGCTTTTTCTTCTTCTTCTTCTTCTTCTTCTTCTTCTTCTTCAGGGCACTGCTCATCCAACTATCTATTCAGTGTTATTTACCCAAATATTATTTACCTAAATTAGAGAAGAGAGTAAGTAATTCGTACTGTACACAGTGTGCACTGATCAGAATGTGCTTGCAATTAGTGTCTCGGTAAATAGCAAAGTCAAAATAAATATACGGAAAGCATACGTTTATATATCAAAGATGACTTGTGCTAAGTTGATTTAAGTCGCAAGTACAGCGAGTACTATCCTAATGGGTATTTATTAAATGTAAATTATCATAATACAAACAAGATAACAATCCTATTTCTGCACTACATTGAAATAAAAACTGAAATTTATTAGTAATGACTGTTATATGTTCTTTATAACGACCCGTCCTGATATGACTTTAGATGTTGCGAGGACGTAAAACAACACCCTACAACATCTTTATAACTGAATTTAAACAAGGTCTCGTTGAATAATTACAGAATTCGTAGAATAAACCTATCAATTCGCTTCACTTGGCAAAGGAGAAGACAGGGAGTGAGATGAAACTTTGAAAGGTTTTAATCAGGTAATCAATTCGGCCTGAGGGCAGGCTATGCAGGTGGGTGACCAGGACCCGTCAATTCGAGGGCCGACATCGGCTAAGTTCAGGTTCTGTATCAGGACATCATGTAATCGGATTTCTGCGGTGAGAAGACAATCAGCGCTCACCCCCCCAGGAAGAGAGTGGGAGGGTGTGGAAGCGAAGTGAACAGCAAGAGTCATCGAGGTGGACTGACTTGAGAAAGGCAAAGGAAGAGCGAGGAAAACAATAATAGACAGCCTCGTTCGCAAATTACGCATGTTACCCTCACCAACATGCTCAATGATGTATATATATATATATCAAATAGTGATATATAAATCTGAGATTTTAAGTGGGTCGTGGAAATCATAAAATTCAACTAGGTGTAGAAACCACCCACTCGTTGTGGTCACCAGTTTGGTGCAATCACACCCAGACCTGACAGCACCACTATGTCTATTTACATCCCACTCAGGCACCACCAACCCATATATATATGCACCTAGTCACGTACACGGATCAGTATTAGAACATTTGCATTCCCCCCTTGCCGAATATAGGAATATTTTACATAGGGAATAAAGAGTTAGATATTCGCACAATTCTCATTATTCAGCTAATAGTTTGCACATCTCAGAAATCACTCTTGCACAAATCACAGAACTCAGTTTTAGGGTTGAGCGTATCCCAAAGTATGAACTAATCCCAGAATTCAACGGGCAGTGATTTATCTAATCCAATAAGTCAAATAAGGATGAACCACTCCTAGATTTCCCTCCGGTATGACCTATCTCACCTGTTTTCAATCAGGGATGATATGTATGGCATAACCTTCTATGTACTTCCTATTGAATGTGCAGTCTCTCATTACTATGTATTCTATTATTGGGTTATGGTGGTTTGAGAGGCATGAGCAGCTCAATCATAAAATTCAACTAGGAAGAGCGAGGAAAACAATAATAGACAGCCTCGTTCGCAAATTACGCATGTTAGCCTCACCAACATGCTCAATGATGTATATACATATATATATATATCAAATAGTGATATGTAAATCTGAGCATGTCTGCATAACAAGCACTATCAAAAAAGCAAACCATAAAATATGGCTACTGGCAAAACTAAGGTACTACATGACTGAAAGCATGGCAATCAAAATATATAAAGGAATGATCCTTCCCTACTTCGACTACGGTGATGTAGTATACATGGGGGGAAGTACCAAACTACTCAACAAACTACAAGTGATGCAAAATAAAGCCCTTAAAATATGCCTCCAAGTACACAAAAGATATCCCACGATAGAACTACACAAAAAATGCAAAGCAACACTATTATCAAGCAGAAGAGAAACGCACCTGAAAATACTAGCACACCACTACACCACGAAACCGGATTACACAGTAGCCCCCCGCAGGGACACTAGACACATGGCGGCCCCAATACTCCTAACGGAAAGAAGCAACATGAAAATACATGAGAGAAGTGTACTAACCATGGCAGCACATGCCTGGAACAAACAAAATGTAAAATTGCGGGCAATCCGTAACCCTGACCACTACAAAAAATTCCTAAAGAAAACAATTACTTACTGACACAACAAAACCGCACCTGCCCCTGAGCACCGTGAATGCTTGCTGTGTACTGGCACAGAAAGCAAAAGACAGGCTAGGAAAAGTGGTAGGCACTAAACAGAAAAAATAGGGAAATTAGCTCTCCTAAGTATTAAGGAAATCAGGAAAGCTATCACCACATGGCACAGTCCACCTGGGTATGTGTAATGGCACAAACCAACACAGAAGTGGACAGGCCACGGTCATGCAACTGATCCACCCTGAAATACAAAATGGCTAGGCAAGCAACACAGCCATCCCACCTGGCCGCAGTCCTAAAGGGTCCGAGTGTGTTCTAGCACATGAGTGCACTATCTAAGGACAGGGTTTAGGTGAAAGGATGCTGTAACAAATTACAAAAATCTGAATGGAACGGGATCCTCTCCCGCAAGCCTGCATGTCACCCAAGTAGATGTACATAGTAGGCTAAGGTATCATTACTCAGACTAGACAACAAAACTGGAAAATTACAAAAAAACTAACATAGGCTATTACTAACAACCAAAATTGCAGAAGGCTGACCCGAGCAGACACAGGTAAACACTCCTGGGCAAAGGAACAGATCAAGACAGCACCACAGCTGTCCAGCGTTGAAAACAAGCACCCTGACAGGAGCTTATACGTTATGGGCAGAGTAAATACCTTGTCAATAAAAAAAAAAAAGAAGAAAAAAAGTGTGACTCACTCCACCTCCGGTCCTGCTGCTTAATCGACCCAGTCTTCTCATATGACAACACAGAGCAATATTTTAAAGTTAGGCTTGTTTTAGTTGGCTTAAATCATAGGTACAGTTTATACTGTGCTAATATTTTTTAAATGTAGACAAACATCCTATTTATGCACTACACTGCAATGCAAACAGATATTTATTAGTAATTATTGTTGTTTCTTCTTTATAATGGTTTTCAAACAAGGATTTAGTAATTACAGAATTCGTTGAATAAATCTATCTCTGACTATATATATTTCCTGGTCGAGTCAAACCAATGACATAAAAATTGATACCTGTCGCTTCCTAGTCAGATGCTGAGCATTATTAGGATAGGGCAAGGACTAGTGGGCTCAGTTTCCGGATAATGCGAGTGAGTGGCATATCAGGTCAAGGTTCTGGTTGCCTGGTGTCCCAGTGGTGCATCACTATAAAGTCACTATGAGTGCACACTGTCACAAGTCAGTACCCATAATGATATGACCTTAGATGTTGCCATGACGCAAACCTCCAACAACCAACCAGCCAACTATATATATATATATATTTACAATAGTGCTATATTAATCTTAGGCTTCAAGTCTGTGAGTGGGAATCCTAGATATATTAATAAGTGAAAGTAGACGCAAGAAAATAAAAATAAAATAGTTGCGGATTTGTTCGCATGATGGTCATCATCATTCACTTCCGGTCCACACTCTTCCGACACACACGTACTTCCTGGACACACACTTCCGAAATCAAAGCACTATATCTATGTGTTCTCACATGGAGTCACGCCATCGACCCCTTCACACTGCGCAGGTCTGTTTACAAAGGGTCACGCATGACAGCCGGGTACTTCCGGTTATTAATAAGCACAAAACGCAGGAAGCTCCATGGCTACAGGACTCTAATTTCATAGTACAGACGATATGAACTAGCAGGCTTTGTGTGGAAGCATGAAATACACGGGGAATTTTTAACTAACATCCTTCTTGTTGGGGAGAAATGCCGGATCCAGAGGTGTTTGCTTGTTTTGTTTTTCTTTTCCATATACATTTAAAATAAGGAATACATTTCGAGGAATAATTGTCACATCGAAGATCCATCAGGCGCAAATTTAATCCAGGGTTAAGTGTGGCTCTGACTATATATTCGGTTTGACTGAAAAATCTTTTAAAGTGTCTTGGTTAACGGACAAGAGTTAGCTGAAACTATCATAGTGTAGTGGTCTGCACTGACCTCTCAGGCAAGGAGCCGCATAGACATGTAGGCGTGGGTAGTGTGTTGATATTAGGGATTCGAGGTGGTGAAATGGTTAGCACACTGGCCCGGAATGCAAAGAGATGTGGGTTCAAGTCCCACTCTAGGCACAATATTTCCCATTTTCATCACCCCCATGACACTGGTTGCCATGACCATGATCCCATACAAGCTACGCGCTGTATAGTTGTTGAACCTACGCTGTGTATGTGTAAGTGCATTGCCTGTATGTATGTAATTGTAAGCATTAAAAGACCTACAATTCCAGGGGAATGAGTGTAGTGGTCTGCACTGACCTCTCAGCCGAGGAGCGCATAGACAGGTAGGTGTGGGTAGTGTGTTGATATCAGGGAGCCTAGGTGGTGTAATAGTTAGCACACTGGCCCGGAATGCAAAGAGATGTGGGTTCGAGTCCCGCTCTAGGCAGAATATTTCCCATTTTCATCACCCCCATGACAATATTTTAGGTCGTTGTATACCAACCAGGTTAAAGACAAGTAACTAATGTATTCGACTATATGTATATTCTGTATAATAATTGTACGAGTACAATAGCCTGGACTATCACTCCTGCTCCCCACCACTCCCCCAGTCATCGACTGCTGGAGTCTGGATGAGTCATCTACCGCTCCAGCCTAGTCAACCTCAGCTCCGATCGTGGCGCCACCACCCGCTTCACACTATAACCACCACTCACTGTACCGCCGGAAATTAAATGACAAAATAATACATACTTAATAGTCTAGTTCTACCTGTATTTACCCCACCACATCTAACCTTTTAATATTTAGTGTTTACTAGAATGTTACAGCAAATGTATGAACACCATAATTATGCATATAACATCAGTTGCCGATCGCCTTAAAATTGTTCAATCTGTGCTCGCCAGTAGCCAATATCTGATCGCTGAGCTGATCGTTGATTGCCGATCGCCTGTTAAGCGATCGCCCACCGCTAATCGCTGATCGCCTTTTCCAGATCGTCGATCGTATATTGCCGATTAGTTGGCGTCAATTCAAAATTCAAATCACCGACTGGTGTGGCTGATGCAGCCGCTAAGGCAGTCTACACAGGTCGTGGGTTCCACTTTCTGCGGTTGGCATTGAAGACGCCACCAGGTTCTCCATGGGACCCCCATGGGTCTTGTCTGGTGTATTAATCTGAATCTAAACACATTATGCTGCACTTAAACTCGTCCTCCACCCGCGCAGTTACATCGTCTTTTCACCGTTCTGGGCAGAGGATGGCAAACAAAGCGATTCGGTGTGAAGATGGCACTCTCCAAACCCCCACCCACCCACCCACCCACCCACCCACCCCCACCCACCCCTCACCCACCCCCCACCCACCGCCACCGCCACCGCCACCCACCCGACCTCGTTGGGAGAATAATTGGGCACTTTGCAATAAAAGAATGCTACTTTAGAGTTGGATTATATTATTCATGAAATCACCAGTCCCACATCCCACCTCCCACGGACAGAAAGAGAAGCTGTGTTTTGTGTTTTGTGCAGGGGACTCACACAGCAGGATGTCGGTAGTGCAGTGTTACACAAATCTGTGCAGGAAATAGTTGATACGGCCTATGACGAGAAGCAGACATTGAACACTGTCCTTGGGAATTCACATTTCTGAAAACAAAGGTGAAATGATGTATACACATTGTCGAAGTGAACTTGTGAAGAGTTGTAAAAGAACTGGATTGGATATTGGAATTTAAAAGGGAGATTCAACAAGAGGTTACTAATTAAAGTGAAATAGTCCGATGAAGCATCAACTTCTCGAAACCAATGCAATTATTTAGATTTGCTTGTACATATCTAATTTAGATACTGATGCACTTATTAAGTATATGTTACCACATAGAAGTGGCTACTGAATCAAATTAATAGAATCTGTTACTGCAGAAGCCTATGGTGTCAGAGTTTGTATGTCCTTGCCAAACCTAATTGGACATGTTTACACTTCAAATATCCCAATAGCTAGCCAATTAAAATAAAAGCTAGCCAATCAAACTAAACTAAGGTAAGGTACATTATAACAATCAGTTTAATACATCAATCTCAGAACAATGACAGAAACTCAAAACCATCGGACTATGCAACTTTAATGTAAGACTCACACTGACAATTACCACTACGCAGATAGTCCGTAAACAGAGCAGGTTCAACGCCACGCAGTGTTAAATAATATGGTCACTGGACCAGTGTCATAGTGGGTGACACAAACCAAAGGACTATCGTGTCTAGAGCAGAACTTAAACAGGCATTTCTGTCATCTTAAGTACAAGTCCTGACCGTTAGCCTTTATCGGATCACTGATGCAATCAATCACATTACCCATGCTTCCATGTGGATGTGGCATTTAACTTGTTATTGAGATCGACTGATTGGTGTTTGCTTTAATCCGTGTCATCAGCAAAGGCCATATCCACGGCTATTGAACTTACACGAGGTGAGGGGAGCTCACTACACTTGCAAGTTTTAAAAGCGACTGCACATTGAAGTGCTTACACAATGCTAGATAGCGGTTAAAATGAGCCAGTAAGCTCATTTGTGGTCATTGTTGGAACACAGGGAACCACAAAGCATCCCCATTCCTTCCTCTGAGGCAGCCAATCACACCGTATACTTCGCTCGCACATCACCCATTGGCTCACCTCATCCTCCAATTGCGCCTCCACCAATCACAGCGCACCACTCTCCACACTCCTTTCCTGTTCCATCACAACCTCCTTCCTGGTCAGTTCTTCGCTGCTCAACCATCCAGCCCGCTACCTCTCCTCACCAACCTATCCACACCTTCACATGATTGTTCTCAGCTTAATCATCCAATTAGCACGTCTTGTTTTTTTGGGGTACATTAGTCGTTTAAGCAGGGGGAATTTCAGTCGCAGACGACTGGTCTTCCTCATCCCATTGCTCATTGCCCTATCCTAATAATGTGCGAGCATCTGGCTAGGAAGCGACAAGTATCAATTTTTAAGTCATCAGTTTGAATCGACCAGGATTCGAACCCACGATCCCACGATCTACCAACACGGGACACGGACGCTCTAAATCATTCGGCCATCCCGTTTTAATTACAATTAGGATGAAATATCACAATTGATAATTCAATCATGTTATGTTATACGATCATGTTATGTTATACCATCATGTAATGAATATATTCGTGTAAATCATTTAGACATTGCTCATTTCCTTGGATGACATCCTATGTGTCAGCTCTCTGCCCACAAGCTCAACCATGTACAGCAGGCCTAAGACTGATATAAAGTGATATTATTCTTATTGCTGATTCCACGTTCTTTGTGCATGACAACAATGATATAAATATTGGAATCCTGGAAGAATTGCACTTTCTACAATTTACTATATTCATGGAGATTCACGAAGATTGCAGGCAGGCTGCCTATTCAATAAATATATTTCCATGTCAGCATTCATAGAGACATTGATTCGATATTCCCTTAAAGGTATTTGGATAAGATTGGCACAATAAGAATGCCGAATGAAATTAGAAAATACATCTAGGGGTGCTAAGTTGTACCTTAGAGAAAACATAATGAACATCTAAAAACCACACCCAAAGAAATATCTGATTGAACCAATTTATTACATTGCTAGTTATGCACAGTTTCCAATGTGATCTTTTCTCTGCCGGAGAATCAGTTTTCAGACAAAATGAGATTACATAGTAAATATAATACAATACAATGCAACTGGTGACAATAAATGTAACTGTCTATTAACGCCTGAAAACACATCTACACATTGGTAACTAAAACCAGTAAATTAGGAAAAATTAGAATTTCGCGATTGAACCCGATAAATGTACCCCATTTTATCCTTTAATCCCGTTAGCTAAAGAAAGTGAATGAGGGGCAATGTTGTAGGAGGTTTGTAAGTATTCCCTCGCTAATAGTCGAAGGACATCCCTTTAATTGCTTTGGAAATTGGACTGGGTAGCCTATCTAAGCTAGTGTCAGAATATGATACTCCGCAACCCACCAGGGGGCGATCATGTGTTCTGCCGCAATTACCTTTAACAAACATGGACACGATGGTCGCTGGGGTGTGGTTGTTGCAACCCATGAGAGGTATTTTTTAGAATAATTGCATTTATGTGATGTATATTGCATTATACGAGTATAAATACAAGGGTAACATATTACATCCTATATTTCCTCTAGCGCATTGGTGGAGTGCCCCCACTCCCAGCTGTCGGCTAAATTGGCACAACTATATTTTAGCGAGATAAAGTAGTAGTGCATGTAGCAATCGATAATGTCAAGGACACATATAATGATCAAGCCGTAAGCAGGATATCCATAACTTTATTTTTCAGGAGAGACAAGTTCATTGGTGCGCAGGCCAGTCAACATTCTTTTTTTTGGTTGTAAATATAGTTTATTCATTGAATAAAGTCTTTTGTCAATGCCGTGGCACTGGTCTTCCAGCCATGTGACAATACAGTTATTTACGATATATGTATATGTAGTCTGATATTGTCATCAGCAGCTAGCTCAAATCAGCTGAAATAACAATATTAATCATTCCAAGACTTACATATGGTATAGTTTGACAATTCACATATAAAAATAGTAGTTATATGTTGGATTCATACATACTTAGATACATACATGTGTATTGATTAGACCTTTACATTACGGCGTGATTATGTGCATAGTTGTCCCTTTATAGGTTTGTATGCCTAATGTGTTGTGACTTGCATAATTATCAAGTTGTTGGAGATACCATTTTGAGATGGATTGTTATTAGCCTGTAAGGTTATGCTTAAAAGCTTAAACCTTGGGTGTGTTTTTGACTACATGAAGTAGTTTGAGTAAGAAGGTTGTTAGTAATGAACAGATAAACTATGCTTGGAGGATTCTACATTTCAGTCATTTAGTAATCTAGTACAGTCTTTATTAGTGTCTATGTTTATAGCAATACTACCAGACTGATATACATTTTCTGAATTTGCAAGGCAAATAATTTGTAAGGTGGATAACTTGGTTTGTTGCCAGCACGTAATATGCTGCCAGATCTCCTATATAATGCTCTACTCAATATGACATTGATATACTTTAACAGGAAGTACAATGTGGTTATCTTGTAGGGTTATGCTTAAAAGGTTAATACCTTGGGTGTGTTTTTTGACTACATGAAGTAGTTTGAGTAGTTAGAGAAGGTGTTTTGTCGAGGAGGCTGTTAGACATAGGTACAAAGTTTTTCAAGCATGATATTTACATGAGGATATATATCATTACATGGTAGTAGTGACAGTACAACAGTACAATTATCTAAATGTTTTGTTGTTGTAAATATGTTTATTCTACTGAATAAGTCTTTTATTATTGCCGAAGCACTGGTCTTCCATCCATTTTTCAATTCAGGATTATTTAAACACAACAATGGCATGTTGCAGTGTCTTTTTCTTGAAGAATGCTAGTACTGCGTGATATGTTTTAATTAATGTAATGTTCTGTTTGACTGGTGCATTATTTCACCAACACAATAAGAATTGTTGGTGGATGGGGAGTGAAGAAGTGTTTGTGTGAAGGTCATCAGCAGTAGACTGAGTGTTTAGAGTACATTGAAGGGTGAGCAACAGTGATAGCGGATTGTGATTGGCTATTGGGGTGGAGGCTAGCCAATCAGAGCAGGTGGGTATGTCTGAGGGGTAAGATTAGCTGGAACTCTGAGAGAGGTGAATCCTTTGTTGTCGTCTGTGTCCACATCAATGCCAGCAAATTAGCGTCACCCCACACTCAATCAACCCAGTTCCAGATTCTAAAAAGTGCAGCAATTCCAATTATAATAGTACAAGTTGGTAGTTGGAGATAGCAAAGATATCATGCATTGTGAATATAAACGTGGTAATTATTCATACAACAAATAAACCTGGCTGTGTCATGTTTTCATGGCGTCTGGCCATTAATCCCACATTTGAATCGCTCAATAACAACTAGACACCTGCATCAAACTGCCATTATTTTAGTAACGTGGGGAAATCTCTACTGCCATTACCTCTCCATAATATCAGTTTTATGGATCTACCTATCTAAGTTAATGAACCATGACTAACATTACATAGTTGCACTGACAACACTACCACCACAACCACCACCGCAACCACCACCACAACCACCACCACCACAACCACCTCATCCACAATCACCACAACCGCCACCACCATCACCACCACAACCACTACCATTACCACCACATCCACCACAACCACCACCACCACAACCATCAGGGCCACCACCACAACCACCATCACCACCACAACCAACACAACCACCACCACCAGAAAAACCATCATCACCACCACCACCACAACCACCATCACCACAAACACTATCACCACAACCACCATCACCACAACCACAACCACCATCACCACAATCACCATCACCACAACCACCACCACCATCACCACAACCACCATCACCACAACCACCACAACCACCACATCGACAACCACCACAACTGCCACCATAACCACCACCACCATCACCATAACCACCACCATCATCACAACCACCACAACCACCATCACCACAACCATCATCACTACAACCACCGTCACCACAACCACCATCACCACCATCACAACCACCACCACAACCACAACCATTACCATCACAACCACTATCACCACAACCACCATCACCACCACACCCACCCTCAACACCACCACCACCACCACAACCACTACCACCACAATCACTACCACCACAACCACCACAACAACCATCATCACCAACACCACAACCACCATCACCACCACCACTACCATCATCACCACCAAAACCACCACCATCACAACCTTCATCATCACCACAATCACCAGCACCACCACCACAACCATCATCACCACCACCACAACCACCATCACCACCACCACAACCACCATCACCACCAAAACTACCACAACCACCACCACAACCACAATCACCACCAAAACTACCACAACCACCACCACCAAAACCACCACCACCACCACAGCCGTCTTCCTCCGTCTCCCGCCCGTGACAGACCGCCGGCTGAATGCCCTCCCCCCACCGACCACCATGCACATTCCACACTCCCTCCACTCTCCACCAACCCCTGGAGGATATAGCCGCATGCCCTGGAGGTAAGGTGACAATGGCCACTGGAGATGCTGAGTCCATCCGGCTGGCACCAGTGTTAATATCCATCTTCGTGCCTGATGTGAGGACCAGCCCTTTAGCTGGCACCTGCCCGTCTTGTCGTACCGGTCTATAAGTACTGCTATATTTACACACAGAATGGACATGGCACTGGAGCATTGGTTGGTTGTTGGAGTTTTACATCCTGGGAACATCTAAGGTCATATCAGGACGGGTACCAACTTGTGACATTGTGCCCTCGTGGTGACCATTTAGTGCTGCCCCACTGGGAAATCAGGCCGCTGGCACCATGACACAATATCCTGCTCAGTCACATTATCCTGACACTGAGCTAACCAGTCCTTGCCGCATCGTATTCATTCCAAGCACCAGGCTAAGAAGTGACAAGTATCAATTGTATAAGTCATTGGTTTGATTCGAGCGGGAACTCCCAATGCACTGGAGCGAGCGAGAACACAACATTAATGTTTTCTGCAATTGTGACATTCTTAGTTATTCCCAATATTCGTGGCATTCTGAGTTAATTTAGGGAAAAAGGCCCAGTTGATTAAATCTAAGTAAGACGGTGTGCTGCCCTCCCTCCCCCTTTTTTCTTGTTAGTTGCATTACTAGATCTTCCCCATTCCTCTGCTCCTTGCCCTATCCTAGTAATTATGCATGTTTATGTCATTGCTTTGACTCGGCCAAAGTTTGAACCCTGTCAAAAGGGGAAGCGGGTGCTCAACTTATTCAGCCATCCCACCTGGAATGGAATTTTGTTTTGCGACACCCCAGCACAGCAAGTAAACATCGGCTATTGGGGTCTGGATTGGAATATGTAATTGGTCAAATTAATATACACTTACTAAAATTAAAATATACTGATTAATATCTTAAAGTGCAGCCGAAGAACCCCACTGCCTTTTTGTTCATTCTGCAATAATGATTGTATTCAACCTTTGTCCAACTACTCACATTTTCTTCATTTTAATTGGTGGATTTTCTCCATGCCAAGAAAACCGACATTTCGCAGAGAACACAGGGAAAAAATGTCCTCCGATTCAAAATGTCCTCTTATTCACAGCCTTATTCCGATGGAGAAAACAATCTTTCAGTGTTGCGACAATAAGGCAATGTTTGTCTATGAATAATATGTCAATGTCTTAATACTAAGGAACATGGACCACTCGCAGAGTTTTTGAAAAAGCTATTTTATCAAAAATAAGTTATTGTGGTGTGCAATGTAGTAAATAGAATCCTGAACAAGGCAGATGGAGAGTTGCCCTTAGCCCAATATATGTCCATACCCCTCGTCCCCCGGACAACCCACCAAAGCCATATATATGAGATTCTGGGATGCAGTGTTCTCCAATAGCTTGCAATTGGCTGTATACGATACACTGCAACTGCTCACCAAATAAGTGTTCAATATTCCTCCTCCCATCTCCCGACTTATTTACAGCTGTTCAGAACTGTTCGGCCCTCTACTTCCTACTGTTCGGCCCTCTACTCCCCGCTCGTCGAAGCGCTCAACATTACTCGGAGATGTATTGAATTGCTCGGAGCTGCTCTGAGGAACTCGGAGTTGCAAGGCCATGGTCGGAGCTGCTCGGAGCTGCTCGGAGATGTTCGAAGCTTCTCGGAGCTGTTCGGAGCTGTCAGGCCTTGCTCGGAGCCGCTCGGCGCTGCCTTGAGCTAATAGGAACTGCTCGGAATTGCTCGGAACAGCTCGGAACAGTTCGGAACTTCACGAATCTATTCGTCGCTGTTCATCATTGGCCGGCGTGCTCGATGCCGCTTGGAATTGCTCCGAGCTGCTGGAAACGACTCGGCAGTATTCGGAATAATGTGGAATGACAGGAAGCTGTTCTGAATTACTCCGAACGTGTCTAGGTTGATGGAAGCTGCATGCGGCTGCTCAAAACTGGTCGGAACTGGTCGGATCTGTTCGGAGCCGGTCGGAACTGGTCGGGTCTGTTCGGAGCTTTTCGGACCTATTCGGAACTAGTCCGAGCTAGTCCGAGCTGATTGGAGCTGGTCCGAACTCCTCTGCGATGCTTCTAGATGCACCAAGATGCTCAGCGCCGCTCAACCATGCTAGGAGTTGCTCTGACCGAGGGTCTAGGAAGGTACGGTGTCATCCTGCCTGTCAGCGGGACGGATTTACGAGGAGACATAAAACCCGCCTTGCCCTCTCATTACCGCGGTGTGAACACGCTGCAGTCTGCCCGAACCTCCTTAGGATGTGCATCCATAGACTGTTCCCTTGTGGTGTGTTCCCTTGTTCTGTGTTTGCTTGTGACCTTGTGCTGCTCCACACAGACAACGAACCTGTGTTTTGCTTAGTTGCCATTCTCATAGGTTGGACCCAGGAACTGACTGTATGGCCTTGTGCATGGCACATGTGACAAACTGAGTGGGAACATAGAGATTGAACCTCACGTCACAAGGTCACAAGTGAACAGGGAACAAGGGAACACACCACAAGGGAACAGTCTATGGATACACGGCCTTACCAAGCAGCTGACCCATACCCGGCCCAGTTCTAACACAGCCTGCGTCCACATCACCATGGCAATATATGTGATGCATAAGCATTATGCGAGTATATAGGCACGGAAGGCAGATTATTATTATTATTATTGTTATATATTACTATTGTCGTACACATATTTGTGCTGAGCACCCGCACCCCACGTGACCAGTGGCGCTTCCACCGCCACCGATCCTAACCATGGATGCTCTACTCTGTCATTCGCACCCGAGAATTCTTTCTGTGTTCTTAAGTTTTTCGTCAATTTACCACATCCCAAATCACTATTCATCAAGGAAAGATATGGACATATTCACATGTTTATGCAATGCACGGGCAGTTGATAACAATATGTTTTTAAAATAGAGGGGCTTCTTATGAAGATCACTTACCATTCAATCATTCAACTAGCCACAAACTGAACACACGTGCCACCCACAACACCTGCAACACACTACCATAACTAGCACTCTCCTCCCCCGTCCTTCCCAAAATATCAAAACAACCGGAACCACAACCACAATACATCAGTTCTACTGCCGGTAGAGTCTTTTTTAGCTCCGCACCAGCACACAAGCAACCACTGCTAGTAGCACCACCACGAACCCAAGCCCCATACCGCCACCATACAGACCTTTCGCCTATACACTTTCAGCTTGATCAGCAGGAGCAGCTTATAGAAGCTGATTCAATGTGGAGCAGTTCGGCGCTGCTCAGAGAAGCTCACATGACGTAAGAGCAGCAGCTGTGAGCAGTTCGTAGCAGCTCATAGACGCCAAGAGCAACCCTCCTCAGCTCTGAGCAGCTCTGAGCAACTCTGAGCAGCTCTGAGCAACTCGAAGCAACTCGGAGCAACTCGGAGCAGCTCGGGAAGATCTGAACAACTCTGAGCAGCTCTGAACAGTTCCCCGACTGCCCGACCCTAAATGGGGAATACGCATGCTCCAGTCCTTTTTGGCGTCGTGTTTCTGCAGCTTTATTTATAGGCCATCGCCAACATCTGTTGGTTCTCCAGCATCGCTTACACGCACATGAAGGCAAGTGGGTCGGGAAGGAGAAGAGACCTCAACTGAAACATCCTGATGATTGTCTGAAGTATCTATCACATCTTTCGAGCACCCTCCGGATATTGCGACAGATGCATTGTGGGGTCTTATTTCCAGGCATGTAGATTGCAACAGGCTTATTGCGGCCGTTGTGTTTGAGATAGTAAGTTATTAGTATATTACATCTTGCCATGTATATTGGTCAGCTTATTTACTACATGTATTTTTTTCACAGGTATTTCTTCACAAACCCATTGTTGGAAATATGTGGTCACTGGTATATTGCCGGAGGTATATTGTCATGTGCTATATCGATCGGATATATTAGTACAGGTATTTGTCATAGGTGTATCCTCACATACATATATTACTAATATCTTGCCACAAGTATCTTGACAGATATCTTGCCACATATTTCTTCCCACATATATCTTGCCACAGGTATATTGCCATAGGCATATTGCCAACAGGATACAGGGAATAAGGAGAAACCGATTCTTCGGTATTATCACGGCTTCTACCTATTTAGGCTAGGAATCAATGGTCTGGTGTATTTCTGCTAGCCATTGACGGGTAATAGACCCCCGCCAGTTAACTGGAAAGTACCCGAATAGAGTGCTTCCAGATTCTGCTGATAGATATCACTAGCTTAACTGGTGGGTTGTAATATGCGAAGAGAGCGGCGGTGAAAATACAATATAGTTGTCTTTATATATATATATATTACTAGGATTAGAGCTTGAATCCTGTTGGGATATGAATATCTGAATATAATCAGGCATTTTATTATTTGTCCATGTATTCTTTACGGAGATATAGCATGTGAAATCATAGGTACTCTGGGAATGTATCCGAATAGAGTGGTTCCAGAATCTGCCGATAGATGTCACTAGTTTAGCTGGCAGGGTTTATTGACACCCTGTTTGTATGTCCATCTTGCAGATCTACTTCACAACACATTCCCATATCTCTCTATTGCTCCAAGCATTGCTTAGAGAAAGCCGCGATTATGCACCTGAGCAGCTTCGATGTCGAGTATTTCAACACCCATACACCCACATGATATATGTCAATATGTCAAGATTGTTCAGGGATCAGAAGTAGTACATAGTGGTGTAGTGACTATGGTGTTATTAGCAAATCAGCGCCATGAAATCAATGTGAAATACAGCTTTTTAATCTATAGCATTTCTTTCTTCGAAGTGACATGCAAATCGCATCACACATCAATTTATTTAAGCAAATTTTATGTCGGGTGATTTTTGCAAATAGGAAACATTGCGCCTTGAGTAGGAATCTCACCAGTACTTCTGTCATTGATAGTACCCTAGTGTCGTGATAGTATCCTAATCATTGCCCTATCTAGGCATGTGGAGTAGTCAGTGCGCCTCACTATACTATTAAAGAAAGTACCCCCCACCCACACACTGTAGTAATGTAGACGGGATGGCTGAATGAGTTGAGCTTCCGTCGCCCGTTTTGGTAGATCATGGGATTCGAACCCATGGGCTCGAATCCTGGTCGAGTCAAACCAATGAGTTAAAAATTGATACTTGTCGCTTCTTAACCAGGCATTATTAAGATAGGGCAATGACTGGTTGGTTCGCTCATCAACAGGATAGTGTGACTGAGTGGGATATCAGGTCAAGGTGCTGGGAGCCTGGTTTCCCAATGGGGCAGCACTATAAAGTCGCCATGAGTGCACACTGTCACAAGTCGGTACCGGAGAGGATATGCCCTTAGATGTTGCCATGACGTAAAACTCCAACGACCAATCATAACAATGTATAGCCAGAGAGAACTAGTTAGTGCTAATTGGAGATTTTGCTTAAGTATGTGTTTTAAAGGCTTTGTTTTTGTTGAGAAAGCGAGAAAGCAGACAATGTGTGGCCGGCCATTTTGAAAGGTGGATTATTCATCTGAGGAATGCTATCTGCATGCATTATCTCCAGGCTTACACGCTGACAATCTGCCGATTGCATAAAACTGCTTCACCGAGGTACTTTCCCGCTCACCCATAAGTGACAGCCTCACGACACAACTCAGTAGGCGGACCGGGCGGCATGACTAAGTAGGCAGGGCGCTCAACCTCTGTGCGTGAGGTGATGGGTCCAATCCCTGATCCAGTCAACGCAAATACAAACGAATGTAAATATCAACTATCGCTTTTACACGGAACGAAAAAGCCTACATTCAATTATCTCTCACAACAGACTTTTGAAGTTAAAAGCTCACAATTACAACAATTGTTGTAATATCATAATATCATAATACACACCATCGTCAGTGAACATGTTTGGCTTCAAAGTAGGCGCAACAGCTTAGTGCTACCATGATATACACCACAAAATAACTAGCCGTAATTCTCACCGCATAATTCGCATGTCGATCTCCCACGGAGGACCACCGAATCAATAGCCCCCCCCCATGTCCCCTCTCCCACCCCCTTCATCTCCTCCCACCCCGTCGCCACCCCGCCCCTGCCCCTCCCTCTCCCCGTCCCCTCACTTCTGCCCCCTTCCGCCCCTGTCATCCCTTACACCCCATCCCCTCCTCTCTACCTCCGCCTCTCCTTCCCCATCCCTCCCGCCTCCGCCTCCACCTTCCCCTTCCCCTCCAATGTCCCGTTCCCCTCCTACCTCCCCTCCTACCTACCCTTCCCCTTCCCCTCCCACTACCCCTCCCCTTCCCCTCCAATTCCCCTCCTACCTCCTCTCCCAGACCGCCCCCCTCTCCCCCTCCCCTTCCTCTCCCACTGCCCTCCACTTCCCCTCCAATTCTCCATTCCTCTCCTACCTCCTCTCCCACTGCCCTCCCATGCCCCTCCAATTCTCCATTCCTCTCCTACCTCCTCTCCCACTGCCCTTCCCTTCCCCTCCAATTCTCCATTCCTCTCCTACCTCCTACCCGCTCGGACCACGCCCTAACGAGAACCCGATCAGGCCGCGGGCCGGGCCTGGTGCCAGTTCTCTCCCCCCCCCCCCCCCCCCCCCCCTCCCGCCTAACGCGGATGTATGGATTCGGTGATCTCGGAACAAGTGTGACAAATCATAGCGCATTGGTCAGGACGGGCGTAGCAGTGATAATGGGCTTCTGTCGACGCCGTATCTGCACATCGCGACAAGCCGGAGATTGCTACGGGAGCGGTGGGGCATCCCGAGTCCCCGGCGGCATCAGAGCCCGGGCAGCGGGCGGGGAGTCCCAGCGCCGACTCCCCGAGCTGTCGCCTGAGTCGGAGGCGTTGAAATTCCATTTGCTGTCGGTTGTAGAGTCTGGGGGTGATGTCACTTTGGGGCTTCTGTAGATCGACGAGAGAGCGGTTGTTATTACGCATCTTTCATGTACCGGCCATGGTATTGTGGAAGGCCATGCTGTGAGAGTTTATATTATTGATATATATATAGTCAGATAACATAATATCTATAAAGCGTAATGTATAATGTGATAACTCATATAATTGATATATATATATATAGTCTCATAATACATCATCTGCATAGGATTATGATGTATTTTGATAACTTATATTATTGGTATATATTGTCTCATAATACATCATCTGCATAGGAGATGTTATGTTGTGATAACGTATATAAGTGGTATATATAGTCTCATAATACATTATCTACATAGGATAGGCTATTTTGTGATAACTTATATAATTGGTATGTATAGTCTCATAATACATTATCTGCATAGGATAAGATATATTGTAGTAACTTATATAATTGGTATAAATAGTCTCATAATACATTATCTGCATAGGATAAGATATATTGTGATAACTTATATAATTGGTATATACATTCTCATAATACATTATCTGCATAGGATAAGATATATTGTGGTAACTTATATAATTGGTATATATAATCTCATAACACATTATCTGCATATGAAAGGATATATTGCAATATCATATATACTTGGTTTATGTAGTCACACATTGCAGTATCTATATAGCATACTGCATGTTGAAATACCACCTTCCTAAATGGACCACTTAAAGTCGGTCCCAAGGTCGGTCGATTTAGAGAGGTTTTACTGCGCCCGGTGGGAGTAGGTTTTCCGCGCCCGGTGGGAGTGGGGGACCGATGGTGGCGCCACCGGTCACAAGAATGGTTTGGAGGAGGCAGAACATAGCATAATCGGTAATGATAAAGTATATATAAAGAAATAGTTCCCCTCTGTGCCTTTATACTCGTATGATACGCAGCGAAGGAGGAAGTTAAGGCAGGAAGTGGAAAGAAAGCACACTTTATTATATATAAAGTGTGTGTGGGGGGTGGGGGGATGTACAATGAGGGTATATATATAGATATAGCAATGTACAACAGGGTAATGATATAATAAAGTGAGGTAATGAGGATCAAATGAGGATCAAATGTCATTGTCATGTGGGGGGAGGTGCCCCGAAGAGCCCTCCGCCCTATAGATAAGAGTAGAGTTAAGGGTGTGTGGGTGGAGAAAAAAGACCAGGGAGTGCGTCTGGCAGGGCGTGGAGGCGTAGTGGCTGGAGGAGGCAGGGGAGCCGCTTATAAGGCAGAGAAGTGTGGGGGGGAGGGGTGATGTAACCCCAACGGTCGGTGGCGGGCAGGCGCGGGCCAGGGGGGGGGGGCACTGTTCCTTCACTGCGAATCAAATGCAATGCAAGCATTACGACCAATGCGTTATGTATTATATATATATATGAGCCTGTCTCAAAAGGTGATAACTCTTCTTTTTTTTGTCCACTGTAACGATTGACACAAAACAGCACAGAAACGGTTACACTGAAAACACAAGGACATTTGCTTCAAATCAATACGTATTCTGTTGGGATTATGAAATGCCATGTAAAAAACAAATCAGTTTATCCTGAGCAAATGCATAAGCAGATAGTATGTTGATAATTACAATGGACAAAGTTTTGTCCCATATTGCTTAGCACCTTTTGAGACAGTCTCATATATATATATATATTTATATATATATATATATATATATACATATATATATAAGACTCCAAGTATGGTACAGTAACCATGAATATTGATGCATTTAAAATGTTTCATTGGTGTAAACAGAGTCAAATTATTCAAAGAAAGTACTGTTCTCTGCACCTGTTTGATCATCCATTACCTTGTAAGTTACAATAATTCCCCATGTCAACTCGAAGGTGACTTAAAATTAGCACTTGTCGTGGTTAACACATAGGCAATGGCATATAGCGTATTTTCTATCGTATACGATGTTATAAAATTGTCACCTCCTTTCATAATTAAATCGAAATAACGCTATTAGAGATATATTTAGCATAGTTGGCATAATTGTGTCAAAACTGTGTTTATCTCTGAATGACAGTTATGTATCCCCAAATCTGCATGAAAATGTGATTGACCTTTGCTTATTGCATCCGGTCGGAACAGATGCCGTGTTCAGATTCTGTGTGTGGTCCCTGATGGGGACTGCCTGCATCCGTATGTTATGGATCTGATTAGCAGACACTGACAGTAATCAGGTCAGTAGCTGGCTCGCCGCATCCCCAACACCCCCTCGGCCCTACCGAGCACCAAAGAAAAACAAGTTAAAAAGAGGAAGATATATATATATATATATATACATGTATATGTATAAAATTAATAGTTCTGATTGGTTGTTGGAATTTTACATCCTGGCAACATCGAAGGTCATATCAGGGTGCGTACCGACTTATGACAGTGCACACTCATGGCGAATTTATAGTGCTGCTGCACTGGGAAATCAGGCCACCAGCATCATGATCTGATATCCCACTCAGTCACATTATCCTGATGCTGAGCTAACCAGTCCTCGTCGAATCCTAATAATGCTGAGCTCCAAGCTAGGGAGCGATAAATATCAATTTTGTAAGTCGTTGGTTTGATTCGACCGGGAATCGAACTCCCGATCTCCCGCATGGAAAGCCTTCGTTCTACTGATTCAACCACCGTGACCGGTTATATATATATATATATAGAGAGAGAGAGAGAGTGCCAGAGAGGGATGGCTAGCACCTGTCTTCAGCAACCGCTGTGGTTGGCAAACCCTTGTCATGTGGGAACAACATTTCAATGTGCCAACTGCTTTTGACTCATTTGATTTTGCCTCCGACAAGAGGGGACCTGCCATGTCAGGATAACATTGGTCTAGATGCACAGTTGTCATTTGCAAGGACATCATGGACAAATCTGGCAGATTGATTCTCCCTTCGGTCTGCGCTCCTCTTCCTCTCATTACTCATGTCTTTCTTCTTTCACTTGTTTCCCTTCTCACGCTCTCCTTCGTTTCTAACATATCTAAACTCTCATTACTCTCGCTCCTCTCCCTCTTCTCCATCTCCTCCTCTCTCTCGTCTCTGTCCCCTCTCCCTTCTGTCTCTCCTTCCGCTCTTGTCTTGCTATCTCTCCTCTCCCTCCTCTCCCTCCTCTCCCTCCTCTCCCTCCTCTCTGTCCTCCCTCCTCTCCCTTCTCTCCCTCCTCTCCCTCCTGTCTGTCCTCCCTCCTCTCCCTCCTCTCCCTCCTCTCCATTCTCTCCCTCCTCTCCCTCCGCTCCTTCCTCTCCCTATTCTCCCTCCTCTCCCTCCTCTCCATCCTCTCCCTCCCATCCCTCCTCTCCCTCCTCTACCTCCTGTCCCTCCTGTCCCTCCTGTCCCTCCTGTCCCTCATGTATGTCCTCCCTCCTCTCCCTCCTCTCCCTCCTCTCCCTACTCTCCCTCCTCTCCTTCCTCTCCTTCCTCTCCCTCCTCTCCCTCCTCCCCCTCTTCTCCCTCCTCTCCCTCCTCTTCCTCCTCTCCCTCCTCTCTGTGCTCCCTCCTCTCCCTCCTCTCGCTCCTCTCGCTCCTCTCCCTCCTCTCGCTCCTCTCGCTCCTCTCGCTCCTCTCCCTCCTCTCCCTCCTCTCCCTCCTCTCCCTCCTCTTTGTCCTCCCTCCGCTACCTCCTCTTCCTCCTCACTGTCCTCCCTCCTCTCCCTCCTCTCCCTCCTCTCCCTCCTCTCCCTCCTCTCCCTCCTCTCCCTCCTCTCCCTCCTCTCCCTCCTCTCCCTCCTCTCCCTCCTCGCCTTCCTCTCCCTCCTTCCCCTTCCCTCCCTCCCCTCGCTCCGGTCCCTCCTCTCCCTCCTGCCGCTCATGTCCTCCTTTCACAGTTAGCATATCGATCATGCTTCGGCGGCAGAGTGTTGTAAACAAGCACCCTGCTGTCATTACGAATGCGACCACAACCCAGACGGACGTCGCTGGTTTCCGGTGTGTAATGTGAGAAACAAATAGGGATGACTGATGAAACAAGCCCTATTCTCTGTACTAGCACTAGCACTATCACTAGAACCCCTCTCCTCCCAACCCTGCTCCCGCCCCACTCCACCCTCACCCCACCCCACCGCACACCCCCATCCCATACCCTTACCCCCACCCTCACCCCACTCAACCCCCTCTCCACCCACCCTCACCCCACCTCACACCACCCAATCTCACCCCACCATAACCCCACGCCACCCAAACCTACCCCATCCCAACCCAAAGCCACAACACGGTCACCCAACTCCACCCCCACCCCACCTACTTATAAAGTAAAATAGTTTATAACCATAAATATAATGTAATTACCCAAGAAAACTACAGAAATTCAAAACCATCGGATCTTGCAATTTTAAACATCCAGTTAGAAGGAAACTTTTAAAAGTAATTAAGTTCCTTCTTCACATTACAATCTCCCATCATTGCCATCATTGCGGAGCCAGCTCACGTTTACTATTATTCTTACTTGGTTAAAAGAAATCTTTAAACAAATCTTCGAAATAAATCCAAAGAATTCCTTCACTTGGTTTCTTATTAAAACTGGGACCCGTGTTATGATTCCTATCCTCTCCGTGTTGGATCGATCTGGACGGCCGGGTCACGTGGTTCCGGTGCGGCGGGAGGCTTGGCAGGGGCTTCCCGGGAGGGTGCTGCCGGGTGGATGTGGGTTTCTGGGTCGAGGGTTTCCACAGCCGGTTGGGGAGGAGAGGGTTGCTTGGTTGTTGGAGTTTTATGGTCTGGCAACATTTATGATCATATCAGGATGGGTACCGCCTTGTGACTTTATAGTGCTGTCCCACTGGGAAATCAGACCACCGGCACCATGACCCGATAACCCACTCAATCCCATTATCCTGACACTGAGCTAGCCAGTCCTTGACATATCCTATTAATGACAAGCCCAAGACTAGGAAGCAACAAGGATCAATTGTAAAGTCATTGGTTTGACTCGACCAGGAACTGAACTCCCGATCTCCCGCACGCGAGCCCCGCGCTCTAACGATTAGGCCACCGCGCCAGGTTGGGAGGAGAGGGCAGTGTTTGGCAGCGAACTGGATTGGACCAGGTGGTCATTTGGCGGCGGCGTTCATCCATGGTGCTGTGCATGTGACCATTGCTTGTTGCACGTGACCTACTTCTGCTTCACTGTCAAGAAAGTAAGACAGTTCAATCTCCCGACCAAAATAGTCACTCGCATAATCATGGGCGTTCAATCTGGGTGCAGCTTGCGCTAGAGAGTAAGACAGCTGACTCCACCGACCAGTGGGAATCTTTCACTAGAGAGTAAGACAGTTGACTCCACCAACCAGTGGAATCTTGTGCTAGAGACTAAGACAGTTCACTCCACCGACCAGTGGAATCTTGCGCTTGAGAGTAAGACAGCTCACTCCACCGACCAGTGGAATCTTGCGTTTGAGAGTAAGACAGTTCACTCCACCAACCAGTGGCATCTTGCGCTATATATATAGAGTAAAGCAGTTAATTCCGCCCGCTATTGAAAATACAATGATAGTGGCAGCATATAAGATTATGGCTAAAGCATAGCAATGCCTCATAAGACGGTCTGGCAATATCAGTTCACAAAAGACAGCTCCAGTGGAGACCCAGGAGTTAAGCCGAGGAACATAGAACAGTTTTTCTATGGCTGCCATCAGTCTCATTCCAAATATATTCCCACCTCCAGACACCCTTTCACACACATCCCTGCCCACACACCCCTCTCCACCCACCCTCCGCACCACCCCTCACCCAGTATACCACAACTACATCACACTGACACATGTGGTCCATGGGGTGGCTGGAAGTGGCTGGAAGTGGTGCTCAAAGCAGTGCACCTTAACGGCATAAAGAGTAGAGGTGCTGTGTAGCTGTATAAAATCAATATTGCCCCCATTTAATTCAAATCTGGACTCGGCGGTAGGAAGTGGTTGATTTGGAGTAGGTTCACTGAGACTTTGTTGAGAGTTGAGGATGGGTTAGTTGGGGGTGAGGGTTTGCTGAGAGGAGGGTGAAGAGTGGGAGGGTTGGAGGGCTGAATGAGCGGGGTGGGGTTTATGTGAGGGTTTGCTGAGAGGAGGGTGAAGAGTGGGAGGGTTGGAGGGCTGAATGAGTGGGGTGGGGTTTATGTGAGGGTTGGAAGGCTAGGTGAGAGTTGGAAGAGCATATAAGGGTTAGGATGTTAACTGAGGGTTAGAGGGTCAATTGAGGGTTGGATATTTAGGTTAGTATTGGATTTTAAGGAGATTGTTGAAGGTTGCATATTTAGGAGGGTGTTGGTTCTTTAGGTGACAGTTGAAGGGTTAGGTGATATTTAGGTGGGTGTTGGACTGTTAAGTGAAGATTGGAGGGCTTAGTGAGGAGATAGGTGAGATAGGTGAGGACTAGAAGTTTCATTGAAGTTTGGGGATTGGAAGCTTGAATGGTTATATGTTCTACGGTTGAAGGGTTGAGGGTTAGAGTCTAGAGGGTTACATGGGGGTTATATGAGGGTTAGAGGACTGCATGAAGGTTGGATACTTAGGTGAGGGTTGGAGGACCACGTCATGGTTGGAAGACTAGGTGAAGTTTGAAGTATTGGGTGAGCAGTTAAGATACACAACTTAGGATTGGTTGTTGTTTGAGATTCCGCGCGGTTCTCACTTGACATTCCTAGAGTGTTTATTCTTTTTGTTTCGCTGTACATTCTTACGGCTGCTGACCACGTCCATTGGCCATCTGCCTGCACCGATAGGAAGGGAAATTGACTTTCACCGCCATAAGGGAATGAGCAGGGTGGTTGAATTAATGGTCCCAGTAGTGTGCTGAGTCATCGTCTCAAAAAGACTACAGAAGCGTGGTTAATACTATCCAGCCGCCAGTGGCAGCCCCCCCCCCCCCCCCATGTTAAATGTTAAATGGAACTTATTGAAAAGTATCGAATAAAGTTCCTGATTCTTGTGTACATGACAGATGCTTTAAATAGAATCCAGAATTCTAATATACATCATGCAAGATCAGTCGGGATGGCTGATTGATTTCAGTGATCGTTTCCTGTGCGTCCGGTCGTGGGGTTCGAACCTCGGGTTCGAAGCCTTACTGAGTCAAACCAGTGATTTAAAAAGTAGTACTTGTTGCTATTGTTGCTTTCGGGTATGATGCTCAGCCTTACTAAGATAAAGCACCGAGTTTGGGAATGAGGAAGGCCAATTGTCCCTGTTTAAATATGTTATCAAAGATATAAATATAGATATTCAGTAAAACCTCCCTAACCGACCACCTCCACACATCGACTCCTCCCCTATATCGATCGCTTTATTTGGGTCCCAACAATACCATTGTAATCATATTCGAGCACCTTAAACCGACCACCTCCCTAAATCGAACACTTAAAGTCCTTCCCAAGGTCGGTCGATTTAGAGGGGTTTTACTGTTTATACAACGGTATATATTTAGTTATTTATATCTTTTTCCACAAAGTGATATATGAGCCTGTCTCAAAAGGTGATAACTCCTCTTTTGTTGGTCCACTGTAACGATTGACACAAAACAGCACAGAAACGGTTACACTGAAAACACAAGGACATTTGCTTCAAATCAACATGTATTCTGTTGGGATTATGAAACACCATGTAAAAAACAAATCAGTTTATCCTGAGCAAATGCATAAGCAGATAGTATGTTGATCGTTACAATGAACAAAGTTTTGTCCCATATTGCTTAAGGGGCTGTCACATTAGGTTTTTTTGCGGGAGCATACGGCGGCGTAGGCGCGTTACGTCATATACGTCAGCATACGCCACCATACGCCGCCATATGCTACGCATATGCTATGCATATGCTATGCATACGCTATGCATATGCTATGCATAGGCTGTCATGTGATGGCCTATGCCAGCCTATGCCATTGTACGCCGCCATACGTTTTCTCCCGTCCGTCCGTCCAAATTTGTTTGCGCATGCTAACGAAATCTCAACCTATGGGAGCGTATGGTTCATACGCTACTCATACACTACTCATACGCCAGTGTACACTCGTCATACGCCAGTGTTCGCTCCTCATATGCTAGGGGTGCGCCGGCATAGGTTACGCATACACTCAACTTGGGTCACCAGCATATCTCTAGCGTATGTAGCGTACGCATAACCTATGAGTTATGTATGGGAGTGTACTCCTAGCATATGCACAGCATATGCACAGGGTATGCACAGCGTATTCCAAGCATATGCCATAGGTCTCGACATCGATCTTGACTCATATGCTACTCATATGCTCATATGCTCATACGCTATGCATACGCTACATATATGCTATGCATACACTATGCATACGCTACGCATATGCTACGCATACGCTACACATATGCTATGCATACGCTACGCATATGCTATGCATACACTACACATATGCTACGCATACACTACGCATATGCTATGCATATGCTACGCATATGCTACGCATATGCTACGCATAGGTTCCATATGCCAATCAAAACCGTCAACAACTTTTTAACAGTACGCTCTCATACGCTCCTCATATGCTCCTCATACGCTCCTCATAGGTTCCACATACGCTCAAAACCACCCGAGAGGTCACCAAAGGTCATGATAGGCCGGCCCGTGCAGCTTTTACGTAGGTTTTCAATACGCTCCCGCCATACGCCATAATGTGACAGGGCCTTTAGCACCTTTTGAGACAGTCTCATATATGTGATCTACAGTGTATTATGGGAGTATAAACGCAGAACTTGTTATGTCTCAATATATTCCGATAAATTCATTTATCTCCTATATATCTATCTATATATAATACCTGTTTCTCCCTATATCACCATCTGCAACTGGTCAACTATCACTTCTTCCCGCCACTGTTCACCGGATGTTGGTGCTGATGACAATGCGTACCTGTAACGCTTTACTGTGTCATTGCGCTGCATCTGGTTCCCAGCAAGGTCTCGGCTTTGACCCGATACACTGCATTCCGGCTGGATCAGTCTATTCGGCATCTATTTATATTACAGATACAAACATATAAAACGTTGTATCCCACATGATATTCACAATACATTGTTATTTATTTAGGCATAAAAGTTGCATAGTCAGGCAAATCTTCTAAACCAAAGCATCTAGTTCTCAGCAATGTCTCGGCTTTTACCCGATACACTGCATTCCGGCTGGATCAGTCTATTCGGCATCTATTTATATTACAGATACCAACAAATAAAACGTTGTATCCCACATGATATTCACAGGACATTGTTATTTATTTAGACATTAAAATTGCATAGTCAGCCGAATCTTCTAAACCAAAACATGCATATACTGCTGCATTTGTTAAACAATTATCGCTGCACATCAGGAATAGTCACTGCTGTGAATCACACAAGCCAAAGATATCCAACAGTTCAATGTGCACACCAAAGGCAATACACATTTCTTCACGTCAAAAGTCCCCAAAGCTTGGCCAATTTTCCAATAGAAGTTCCTGAAAACTAAAGTAAAAGAAAATTATAGCTAACAACCTAGTATATTTATCTAAATATATGAGAGAATCTGGAAATGATCGATTTCTGAAATGTCGTTATTAATTAATGAAAACGCAAATGTACATTCACAGGTTATGAATGGTTGCATGGCTATTGAGACACTTGCTAGACAATTGGAACTCTAGACTCCATTCAATACACAGCCACAAACGTGAAAAAGTGTCTCACTACAGCGGCAGAAGCCTCGTAATGTGTTCATATCATAGGGCAATTAGCTAGGACGTGCTGCTTGGCTTAGCACGTACACCCAGATGCCTGATCTGCTTGGATATATAAATTTTGAGACTTATCCACGTGATTGCCTGCCCCCAATTTCTGTGCGAGTTGGTGGGGTTGTTGGCCAAGCACCACGATTGAAAGGACAATGGCCAGACATTCTGCTTGCGAAGCAATAAACAACGTCGCAGAATCTACAGCAACAAACCCAATTTCTGCCGACAGTGCTATGACGCATCCCCTATAGCGGACCCTGTACATAGTTGCATTCTGGGTAGGACACAGGCAGGGTTGGTATAGTCATGACTATAATGCAGATGTGTGAATCCATCAATTACATAACAATAGACCTTTCCTGTGGAGCATACCCAATGAGTTGCGACCCAAAACAATGAGTTCTGCCTACTGCCATCAAAGGGCAGGTTGGCAGTCTACTGTTGGCGGTGGATATATTCTATAGCAAAGTTTAAACAGAGCAAGGTACACAGTGAGTTCTTATCCAATACATTAGTTCTTCCATTGCCGTTAGAGGACAGTTTAGTGGTAGAAATCTTCTACATTCTATATAGCAAGCTGTATAATGAGTTCTTACCCATAATGTTGGTTCCTCCGCTATTACCACATGGTTGTTTGGTGGTGGAAATCTTGTATAAGACCCATTCTACATAGCATGCTGTATAGTGAGGTCAAACCCACAATGGTTGTTCCTCAATTACTACCTGAGGGCAGTTTGGTGGTGGAAATATTCTATAAGACCCATTCTACATAGCAAGTTGTATAGTGAGGTCAAACCCACAATGTTTGTTCCTGCACTACTACCAGAGGGCAGTTTGGTCGTGGAAATCGTCTATAAGACCCATTCTACATAGCAGTCTCTACAGTGAGTTCCTACCCACAATGCTAATTATTCCACTTCCGTCGGAGGGCAGGTTGTTGGAGGAAATCCTCCATAAGAACTTTTTCACCGGGCATTCAGAACAGTGAGTTGTTACCCATAAGATTAGTTAGCAACTTCCGTCAGAGGGCGGGTTGGTGATGGAAATCAGCTATTGTGGTGGTTTTTTTTTTCTGTCTGTGCAATATGCTGCTCCAACAATATCCAACGGGAAGTAACTGGATGGGATTGGATAAGGTGGCCTCCCGCAAAAGGAAATGGAATACCATTTTGAAAAAAAGTATGTTGTTTGCTGTCCTAGTCTGCCTATAATAAAGATCTGATAATAAAGATCTGGCCATTTGACTTTAGCATGTATTCCTTCTATCAAGATTATCTATGTGTTATTAAAATATTGATGCTCAGGTAATACCAATAGTGTTGGACTTATGACTACTATTAATAACCTTTGTTTTTGGTAAATATTTGTATTCATCTGAATACATATTTTGTCAGCGCCGAGGCACTGGTCTTCCAGCCGTTGGAGCGATCACATTTGATTTGTAGATAGTGGAAGTGAAATGTGTTGCATTGTGTGCAGCACAACCCATTCTGAACATAAAAAGAAAGTGAGGGAGCAACCTATGCTGTATAGTGTACAGCATAGGTACTCAACCTGGTGCAAGGTATGTGCATCAAGATAGAGTGTACAGTAATGTACACTAGTGGTTAAATCATATGCTGTGTTTGTATACCATAGTTTAGTATTACGGGATATAACAGTCCCTACATACTGTGTATGTGCTCAGATACGCCATCCTGTGATGTTTGAGACGGAGATGAAATTAAATAGGATACAATTAGTGGTAGTCTAAGGCCTTAAACATTAGGCCCTACTATTTATTGAGGTAAACATTTACAGTACTTTCATTGGGACTTCTATAGCAGTGAACTTCTTCTTTACATCTCTGCTCTATAAGTAATGACCCATGAATCATGTTTCAGTTCGATTTTTACAGAGAAAGCCTATCGAACTGTGCAAGCATTGCCTGGTATATGCCACTGTATGAATTGCGGAGAGTCATTAAGGCTAAATGCCCACGATACTGACATCTGAATCACAGAGGCTTCTAAATTTGATTAGAGTCTAATTATCTCACAGACAAGAAGGAGTTTCAAGATTTCCAACCGAGGAATAATAATTGGGTCATTATAGTTGTGAATAGTTAAACTATGTTGGTGATATTCATCATCATCATCATGCTGTCGGTCGCGATGCGACAAAGACTGCTTTCATTACTTGACTGCCATTCTCCATTTTTTATGTGGTTGTAGATTTTGTGAAAGCTGCCTGCAAAAGTGTTGAAGTGCTGCTGGCTTTTGCAGGTTACCAGCGGCACTCTCTTAGGGAGCAAATAGAGGTTTCACACCGGCAAGAACATGTCAAGAGAGGTGCAAAACTATTTGTCCCTGCAGTGGCTGGTTGGGAGATGTTGGGAGTTCCATATATCAACCACTCTTAATGCTGCCACAGTGACATGGTTTTCTGTTTAGGGTTTGCTCCCTTAGCCTTCGGTTCTGTCAAGAACCTATACCACAAGGCAGTGGTTTACAACTCTGCAGGACAGGGGCTTCAAACTCCCTGAGGTATTGCAATACCTGCAATACCTGGTGATATTACTATCCCTTTAATGAGATGTCCATTGCTGTATGTTTGGCCTGTTGCCATGGCCACAACCCCCATCTTTGAAATAACATTGTCCGTCCCATCACTTGTTTGCGTTAATGCACTGGCTATCACAGACACAAGGCAATATCCCCATATATGCCAGCTCAGCGGATCTAGTCGCAATGCTCTTAGTTGTTCAGCTCTGCTTCTGTCACAGCTTCAACAATCCCATAATGGCGGGTGTCATTGACACCGCGCAGCAATCGCCATTGAGTGCTTCCCCAGTGACATGTACGCCATTGTACAAAAATGTTGCGGTGCTTTGTCCGCCTTACTCTGCCTTAAACCTGGTCCCACCCTGAGCAGCTGTAACCTTTATTGAGTTATTTATCACATGCTTCTCATAGAAAACTCCACACTCAAGCACATACATAAGAACCCCTACCAGATAATATTAGGGGGAACAAATACCCAACCTGACATAAACATTTAAAATACGAAATCCAACTGGATGACGCAATAATAATTTTGTGCAAACTTATGCGGACACACACAGAAATAAACCCCACCCCCACAGGTATAATTCGGCAAAAACACTCAAATACATGCAAAAAGAGATATTAGAGGACACAGAATTAATATGTGTTAAACACAAAACAAGAAATCCCTCCAGAGGACATAGTAATAACTCTGCAAAAATTACAAATATACCACCAAAAAGACACAATAAAAAGACCTTGCCAGATAATGACACAATACAAATAGTGCAAGAAGCACAAACACACAAACATGCGGCGCAAAAAAAACATTCGCAGAAAACAGTAATAATCTGTTACTACCACAGCAGAAGTCTAACCTTGAATAATAAAGTTGCATAGTCCTATGAAATCATCAAATTTTGATAACCAAAACAATTATCTAGATTTGATTCTACATATCTAAACTAGATACTGGTGCACTTATTAAGCATTTGTCGCCAAACAGGCAGGAGCACTGGAGCAATTTAATAGAACCTGTTGCTACGAAAGCCTATAGTATCAGAGTTCTGGCATGTTTGACCAAATTAATTGTGCATTGCACTTCAAATATCTCCAAAGTTAGCCATTTAAAAAATAAAAGTTACTTTAAACTAAAGTAAGGTAGATTATAACAATCAATTCCAAATATTTATCTCAGAAATTGACAGGAACTCAAAACCATCGGACAATGCAACTTTAAGAGAGCTGCAAATTAAAACATACCCCAGTTCTTACAGTTGGAAGGACATAAGGTTGATTCTAGGGGGAAATTGCGCCAAGAGCAGAATTAGAATCCACACTTCTTGTCGATCCCGGTGTCGCAGTTTCAGCTCCCGGTCAGTTTCAGCTGCCTGTCAGTTTCATGCGCATGCGTCAAAATCTAACATCATCGTCACTAACCTTATAAATTTAATATAATGTTTTTGGCAAAGATGTTTTCTACATGTGTACCAAGCGACTTGTTTCTAGGTGGTGTGGTTTTAGAGATATATCACTCTTCCTGTATTTTCTGTATGAAGATTGCTAGCGACCATTGACAATGCCTTGAGTTTGACAGTACCCGCAGTGCAAAACCTTAGTTTTATTCAAAATTAATACAAATCAAGAACCCTAACCTTATAAATTTAATACAGTCTTTTTGGTAAAGATGTTTTCTATATGTGTACCAAGCGATTTGTTAATAAGTGGTGTAGTTTTAGAGATATTTCACTTTTGCTGTATTTTCTGTATGAAGATTGCTCACGACCATTGACAATGCCTTGAGTTTGAGTCTATACGGGCGGTGGAAACTGGCAGGCGGCTGAAACTGCGACACCGGGCTCACATTCTAACCATTTCACTATCTAGACTCCCTGGTGAAACCATCCTATCCCACACCTACCTGTATGTGTGGCTTGTTGCCTGAGAGGTAAATGCTGACAACTACCAGCAGTAGGGCTTCCTATTATTGACCCCTGCCCACCCGACTATTATCAAATGAAACCTGTTGGTTCTCCCCGCCCTGTCACGTGCCCACATCGAGAGGAATAATCGTCACCACCACCATAACGTCAGCGGTCACATGTCATGATTAAAGGTAACCAGATTTCCAGTACAGATAGTCAATTAATTCATCGGAACCTTGACAAACAGGGTACTAGACACTAACCCACTACAAACACCTAAGGGGGAGGGGCTACACCCATTATTCGTAAATCATTTCATCTTAATGAAGTCACCATTTATTTTGTCTCTGATGCCAGGTGTTTTTGTGTGTGTTTGCGAATGTTTTTAATATTGTTAAACCATGCGAAATTATCTTTAAATCAGAATATGGCCCCGGACACCAGTGCTTCGGTACTGACAACAAGAATAATTCATATTCTAATGAATAAAGAATCTACCAAGCCAAGTAAAAATAAATAGATTTTCAGCAGGATATGCATAGGACATATATATATATATATTTATTTATATATAAGTCATATATCTATATATATTCATATGCATATATTCATATATATATATATTCATATATATATTCATATATATATATATATATATATATATATATATATATATACACACGGGTCGAAAACCAGAAATATTATTTGCCATTTCGATGAGGTCTCAGCCAACTATTGCAGCATGATATATACAACCCTGTTTACGCCAACCAGCATTGTCACTCGTAGTCCTATACGGCTGCACTGACGGTCACGTGACTTCTGGCACCGAGTTGACTTCCACCTGATGTCATTAAACACATATCGCTCACCGTCGCCATGGTTAACCCGTTTCCACGGACTAACCAGGACATGATAATTGTTCTGTGAGGGCTTTTAATCCAGGGTTGTGTGTGTGGGCCGTCCGGCAGTCAGTCAGTCAGTCAGTCAGTTTGTAAGTTAGTTAGTTACTTACTTGGTTAGTAGTCTTTGACCGTAGCTTCGGGGCGCGCCAGTGAATTCGCGTTAAATTTTGCGCAGTCTATGCAGAAAAGGCCTGATTCAGTTTGGCAGACCCAATCTAAAAGCCATCACCGGTTATTCCACGGCGGGCCGGCCGGGCGCCGGCTCCGAGCCCATCTCTCCTGTCACCGAAGCCTCAACGGGGTTTCCCGTAGCAAGCCCAGTCACCACGACAAGGCCAGGGCTGGGCAATACCTGCCCCTAGACGAGGTGGCTATTGGACCTGAGGGCAAGCTCAAATAGAATCAGTGATCGTTACACCCCGTACCTGAAAAATCGTCCATCCCTGATTACAATTTATTTCTATTCAAAAAGAAAACAGTTAAAAATACGTCGGTCTCGCAGCAATTCAACTTTTATAATGTGTAAGTCATTGGTTTGACTCAACCAGCGTTCGAACCAGGGAGTTCGAATCCCATGACCTATCAGAATGGGAGCGGGGCGCTCAGCTCATTTTGGCATCATGTCTGGTTGCGTATTACTTCTAGGGCATATGCCAGAACAATATCAAATACAAATAAAAACTGCCCGCCCGACCCTGATTTGTGTTATCGAAAGAACTATCACCAATTTGTTTTATATCTGGCCTATTGCCTACGCTATGTCAACTCTCTACCCACAGTATCTTCAGCCACATTATATATATAGTCATATATATTATCAATAACATACATATATAGTCATATATATTATCTATTCTCAACTGTCTTCTGGCTACAGAAAGAGAGGGCACCCCCGTCTCCGGTTCAAAGATACCATCAAGAGAAACCTGAAGCTGAGAGACATTAAGACCGACTCATGGACGCAACTCTCACAGCAGAGAGCTAAATGGAGAGCGGCAGTCAAGTAATGAAAGCAGTCTTTGTCGCATCGCGACCGACAGCATGATGATGATGATGATCATACATAGATTATCATGCCCGTCATGATATGACAATGTCAGGCTGGATAATGCTTCCCCTACAAGTGGTGATTCTTGGGTCTAATGGGGCCAACTATCTACCCATTGTGTTTTCACACACATATATGCAAATATATATGTTATCACACATATATGTTATCATGCCCCGTCCTGATATGACCTTAGATGTTGCTATGACACAAACTGGTAACAAGCAATGTAATTTAAAGCCGCATAGTCTAACGAAAACATCAACTTTGCAAAACCAAAACTATTATCTAGATTTGATTCTAAATATCTAACGTAGATACTGATGCACTCACTAAGCATGTGTTGCCACATAGAGGGGAATACTGATTTAACTACTGCATACTATATCAATTTACTAGAATATGTTACTTATGAAGCATATGGTATCAGAGTGTTGGCATGCTTGCCAAAATTAATTTAGCATGTTTGCACTTGAAATATCTCCAAAGCTACCCAATTAATATAAAAGTTGTTTCAAACTAAAGTAAGGTAGATTATAACCATCAACCTAATATATTTATCTCAGAAAATGACAAAAACTCTAAACCATCGGACCATGCAACTTTAATATATTCTAGTAATATTTCATAATATTATGAAATATATATTAGAATGTATTACTGATAGCAAGACATCATAATTGTGTATTATCATCTCTGCTATAAATAAATTCGAACATGTAAACTGACAAGACATGGGGGGATGCACGCAACAATAGAAAATGTCCATCACCAACGAGCCCTCTGACGGCAGCGGAAGAACTAATGCTGCCCGAAGCAGCTCACTCAGTGTGCAACAAGGTGTGTGGAAATAAACGTTTTATAGGGGATTTCCACCACCAACCTGCACTTTAATGGCTGTTGCAATAACTACAGTTGTAGATCGCAGTGGAAATGGTCGATAGTTTGTAATCTTTGCAAGTCGTCGCTGGTGTTTGTGTATGTGTGGCATTATTTGTGCATCTGATTTTATGACGTCATCTGCAAATAATAAATGTTGTCTGCACGCACTCAGCAGGTGGCATATATACTACCCGAACACTACCCCTTTAGTGTCAACTAGATGACTTTTATTGCGAGCAGATTGGTTTCGGTGCGATTTAAAAGCTGGCAGACGACATTGAGCCAGAGCAGACGACGGCCATGAAGTTATATCAGTGGACGCGGGGACTCGCATATTCCCGCCACGCACATTACTAACTGAGCTCCACACCAGGGGGCGTAACGGAACCACCGCTGCACGCCCCCAAACTGCCGCCATTGTTCCTCCGCTGCATGTTGGCCTAACTGACCAGTCACGTGATCGCTCTTACTCTCCATCCGGGTCCAGCCGAAAGCCGTAGTGGAACTTTGCGCTTTACTAAGTAAGCAGCTTACTAAGAAAACACCAACCTCTCCTGTTGAATTCCCCCCCCCCCCCCCCCCCCCCCCCCCAAAACAAGTCCTAATATGTCCTTTCAGCTGCAAATAACATAACACACACTTAGATTGCAATGTATAGGCAGGCACTATGCCATGGTATTTCGCATCGTGTGTTGTTCTGTGATTTCAATTACATAGTCGTCAATAAGATAAATTGACTGCACATGTAGCCTATCGATGTACATAAGGAGTAGAGACACGACTGCAATATATGTGAATATTGTACTTGCATATTGCATTTTGCATCCTGTGCAAATCTCTCCTTTTATTACTACAAACATATCAGTGGGATAGATAATTACAGTTTAGTAATATGATTCGACAAAAGGACGACACAGAGCAATACATAGTACAGGTAAAAAGAGTTGTATCAAGCACAAACAGCAGTGCCTGAGCCCAGCATATATAGACTATATATCTGCTTGGCCCAAATGTATACGTAGGAGGTTTGTTTCGCAGCCTGCTACTGTGCTAGAGAAAGAAATCCTCTCATGTGCGACTACCACTGGTCAACTTCCGGTGGAGGTGACGCGGGTCGTGGGTGGTGCCACGGTACAGTTTAGAAGCTTACAGAGAAAACCAATATAATAACAATTCCCTTACTTATCTTTATAATCGCATACTACGTTTTAAACATAATATATACTTACACAAAGATGTACAATAATAGAGTGGCTCGAAAAGTGTGCATGCCACTGGCTTGTCGATATGTGAAGAGAGAGATGATCTAGGGTCTATGGTCGAAAATGTTGTTTTAGGTCGTAGAAACATTTCTTTTTAGATGAGAAAGTGTTTATTGAGGAAAAACTAGTAAATGGGCACAACCACAGGAGAGAGGGGGGGCTCTTAAGAGCCCTCCGCCATAGTAAGGTAAGTTAAAGTAAGTAAAAGGTAAGTAAGTAAGCTGGGTGGGTAGGAAGAAATGTCCGGTCAGTAGCCGGATGTGTAATGAAGGTAGTGCATTTGTGGGGTATTCGTGAACTAATGGCCATTGGCTGCAGAACTGCAGCATTGAATAAACGGCGCCGTTAAAACGGCCTGTTTATGTTAGTTTTTGTGTTTCTCTTCTTTGTCTTCTTCTGTGGGATGGCAGGGGGGGGCGGTTGTGTTTTCGCGGCATCGGTTTGGTGGTGACATGGTGCGGCGGTGGCCTGGCGGTGGCTACACATTCTTGGGGTCCTGTACCTCCATCACTGGTGATTGAAGCGCAAACCGGTGTCATTGACAACAGGGCCATGGGCGGCGCATTGGTCCTCCAAGCCCCCATCGCAGGGTGGGTGATGCAGGGCCAGCAGGCTCCAAGTCTAGGGTGTGGTTGGTGGGTGTGACGTTTTTCGTGTCCATGGCCCCAGCCCCCACTCCATCGGTGATCGAAGTGGGAACTGACGTTGTCGGCATGGGGTTCGAGGCTGTCACACCTTGTGTATCCGGGACCGCATGGGGCTCTCGGTGTGTGCGGTTTTTAGTGGATTGTGTTTTTTTTATGTGTGTTTTTGTTGTTGTTTTTGTGGTCGGGACCTCATGGGGTTCTCGGCCTGGGCGTGTGTTGTACTGAGCCCTGGTGGGGTGTAAGCCAAGGGTGGTGGGTGGGTCGGGGTTAGTTTGCCTCCTGTTTATTTTAGCTTTGGATTTGTTTGGGGCCATGTAGGGCCCCCTGATGGGACCTCATGGGGCTCCTTGATGGGACTTCATGGCCTCCCTGATGGGACCTCACAGGGCTCCCGGATGGGCCCTCACGGGGCTCCCCAATGGAGCCTCATGGGGCTACCTGCTGGGACCTCATGGGGCTCCCTGATGGGACCTCATGGGGCTCCCCGATGGGACCTCACGGGCTCCCTGATGGGGTCTCGCGGGGCTCCCTGGTTTGACCATGTGGTGCTTCCATGGCTCTCGGGGAGGTCATAGGCCGCAGCTTGGTGCAATCCTGCAGGTTAGTGGTTGCTAGTCACCATCATTACTGTTGGGTTCAGAGTCGTCAGTGATGGGTTCAGGGCCGTCAACGATTTCGAAGGTGTGGTAGTTCTGTCTATAGAATCTGAAAAGTGGTTCCCATAAGGACTCAGAGAGCCTCATGAGGATGTTGAGCGCAGCTCGGTTGTCAGACCGGTTGTGTGGTGGGCCGAGGAAGTCTCGAATGGCGGTCCTGTCAAAGACCACACATGATGTCAGGATGTGGGCAATGTTGAAGATTTGGTCACAGCAGGGACATTGTTGCAATGCAGGGGTGTCGATGAACCGCCTGTATCCAGTGCTGAAGCGCATGACCGCCTCTTGCATGGAAGCAGAGAGCTGTTTTGGGACTGGTAGGTGCACCCTGACATTTTCGTGTCAGGCCCAACTGATAGAGTATGGGTTCCTGACGGTGTTGTGGTGGCGGGAGGCCTCCCACAGGGCTTTGGTGGCTCTAGTGCACTTGGATAGGGAGTAGCCTATGACGAGGTCGATCTCATGCCGGTGAGAACCGTCCAGCGTTTATTTGACATGTTTACACTTGAAATATCTTAAAAGTTAGCTATTTAAAATAAAGGTTCCTTCAAACTGAATTAAGGTAAATTATATTAATTTATAACGATCAATCTAATATATTTATCTCAGAAAATGTACAGAAATTCCAAACCATCGGCTATGCAACTTAAGTGGTTTTCCTTAGGAAATTAGAAATTATGCAGCTTTAAAGTTGTACAGTCCGATGAAAACAAAAATTGTTCAAACCTAAGATGCTTATCTAGATTTGATACTACATATGCAACTTAGATACTGGTGCATATTTGCATTTGTTGCTGCATAGACGGGCACACTAAGTCAATTAATAGAAACTGTTACTACTGAAGTCTATGGTGTCAGAGTTTTGGCATGCTCGCCAACATATCTCCAAAGTTAGACATTTGAAATAATAGTTCATACAAACTAAATTAAAATAGATTATAAGTATAACGATCAATCTAATGTATTTATCTCAGAAAAATAACAGAAACTCAAAACCATCGGACTAGGCAAATTTGAGCGATTTGGCTTAAGAAATTAGAGATTATGCAGATTTAACTTCGGTGATCAGATGAGAACCGGTGTTTCAACGGTGAAATTAGCCGCAGCCATGTCTAATTATCGGTTAGTGTTAGGCGGGCTTCGGGCGATGGTCATTAACTACCCATGGCCCCCAGGTCTGCTAATAGTAGATCACCCATCGCTTATTGTCAAACTGGCACAGGGCCGGCTTTGGCAGCTGTTTTGCTCCGGGGCCGTTGCTTATTAAGCCGTGAGTGAGGTCGTGGATGGGGAAGGTGGGGAGAGGCAGGTGGAGGGGGATGGGGAGGGGACAGCAGCAGGTTGGTTGGTTGTTGGAGTTTTACGTTCTGGCAACATCTAATGCCATATCAGGACGGGTACCGACTTGTGACAGTGCACACTCATGGCAACTTTATAGTGCTGCTCCACTGGGAAATCAGGCTGCCAGACCCGTGACCTGATATCACGTCCAGCCACATTATCTTGACACTGAGCTAACCAGTCATTGCCCTATCCTATTAATGCTGAGTGCCGGGCTAGGAAGCAATGCATCTCAATTTTGAAGTTATCGGTTTAACTGAACCGCGAACCAAACTCCCGACCTTCCGCACGCGAGGCCCGTGCACTACCGATTAGGCCACCACACCCGGTGACGACGACGGCAATAGGTGGTGGTGGGTGGGTGGGAGGGCGTGCGCAGGGTGGGGGTGAGTAGGCGTATGTCGCAGTCCGCTAACCACCGGGTGGAAGTCAAGCGAACGCCGGCAACATCCGGCCCACCGCGTCGTTACGGACGCGCGCCCGCCAACGGACCAATCAGACGCTGGCTAATCCGTCACTGCCGGACTGGCGTGTGGCGGCTCGCCGGGCGCCGCCTCATCAACGGCCAGCCCGGCGTGTACGTGGGTGTGGGTGTGGGTGTGGGTGTGGGTGTGGGTGTGGGTGTGGGTGTGTGGGTGTGGGTGTGGGTGTGGGTGTGGGTGTGGGTGTGGGTGTGGGTGTGGTGTGGGTGTGGGTGTGGGTGTGGGTGTGGTGTGGGTGTGGGTGTGGGTGTGGGTGTGGGTGAGGATGTGGGTGTGGGTGTGGGTGTGGGTGTGGGTGTTGGGAGCGTGTGTGTATTGGTGTGTGGGTGTGGGCCTGGGGAGGGTGTGAAGTGGGCCTGGGTGTGTTGGGAAAGTGTGTGTATTGATATGTATGTGTGTGGGTGTGTATGGATGTGGGATGAGCTTGAGTGTCAGTGACAGGAGCCTGGATGTATTGGTGTATGCGTAGGTGTGGGTGTATTGGTGTGAGTGTATCGGTGATTGGGGATGGATGTGGGTGTGTGGGACGGATGTGGGTGTGGGTCTGGGCGTGGGGACTGTTAATGTCCTGCTGCGTGGCTATGGGATGGGTGTGGGTGTGTAGAGCATGCCCGCATTGGTGTGTGTGTTAATTCCTTCAGAATTGCGTTTTGCTATGCATGCTTATATTGTTTGGTTGGTTGGAGGCCGTCCACCAGCCTGGCAGGCAGTTAGGTCTGCTTTCAAATATAATTCTTTTGGAGTGATAGTTAGTAGCAATATTCCATAGAGATATAATTAGTTGACACAGAGAAAAAGTCACTATATAGCAAGAAGGCTATGTAATTATAATTCTTCTTGAGAATTGATAACTGTACACCAAGAAGGCCATGTTTATACACAACTATTTCTCACTGACTCACTCACCGCCTCACTGATTCACTAACTTACTCTCTAACTGACTTACTAACTGACTCACTGACTCATTGCCTCACTGACTCACTGGTTCACTCACTTACTCACTAACTGACTTACTGACTGACTCACTGACTCATTGACTCACTGACTCACTCACTTACTCACTGACTGACTTACTAACTGACTCACTGACTCATTGACTCACTGACTCACTGACTCACTCAGTTACTCACTAACTGACTTACTAACTGACTCACTGACTCATTGCCTCACTGACTCACTGGTTCACTCAGTTACTCACTAACTGACTTACTGACTGACTTACTGACTCATTGCCTCACTGACTCACTGGTTCACTCACTTACTCACTAACTGACTTACTAACTGACTGACTGACTCATTGCCTCACTGACTCACTGGTTGACTCACTTACTCACTAACTGACTTACTGACTGACGCACTGACTCATTGCCTCACTGACTCACTGGTTCACTCACTTACTCACTAACTGACTTACTACCTGACTCACTGACTCATTCCCTCACTGACTCACTGGTTCACTCACTTACTCACTAACTGACGTACTGACTGACGCACTGACTCATTGACTCACTGACTCACTGACTCACTCAGTTACTCACTGACTGAGTTACTAACTGACTCACTGACTCATTGCCTCACTGACTCACTGGTTCACTCATTTACTCACAAACTGACTTACTGACTGACGCACTGACTCATTGACTCACTGACTCAATGACTCACGCAGTTACTCACTGACTGACTTACTAACTGACTCACTGATCCACGGACTCACTGACTCACTGACTTACTCACCCACTCACACATGTGCACATACCTAAATAATATAATCACTCCTCACTGCGACTGTACTAGAACACTACTCAATTAAAATCTCATATTTAAAGATCAGGTATATGTTAGGTCTACGTTGTTTGATACCGACGAATCATTTGTACGGCGAGTTCCTCAAATGTACAGAGAGATCACGAGCAGGTCGCCGAGTCTCCGGACCATAGAGCAAACAATGAGCAACTCACAAGCCCCGGATGGACGCATGTGCATTTGAGCCGGTTAGAGCTGGAGCCCTAAAGTCGGGAGTTAAAGGGATAGCGTCACAGTGTTGGTGGCAACGGTTGGATTCTGGTGATTCTGTAAAGGCCGCCTCATATTACACGATATTTCGCATTGAACTTTGCCAATCGCCATCCACAGCAGGGCATAAGGGTGCTATGTATCTATTGACATTTTGAAAAGCCCTTTCTAACCAGGAACATCAAGGTTTACGTCTAACCGTAGCAGGCTTTAAGGCGTTTTCTTGTCCGTTTGTTGTGGTTTTACATTCGAGATAAGATCATGGTTATCGACTTAAAAACTTAAAAATAGTTTAATGGTCGTACATAGAGTACTACTTTACCTGACAAGACGGGATGGCCGAATGAGTTAGAGCGCCCGTCTCCCGTGATAGTAGATCGTTGGGTCGTGGGTTCGAGCCCTGATCGAGTCAAACCAATGACATAAACAATTGATACTTGTCACTTCCTAGCCTGGCACTCGGCAATATTAGGATAGGACAAGGACTGTTTAGCTCAGTGGCAGGATAATGTGACTGAGTGGGATATTGGGTCATGGTGCCAGCGGCCTGGTTTCCCAGTGGGACAGCACTATAAAGTCACCATGAGTGCACTGTCACAAGTCGTTACCCGTCCTGATATGACCTTTGATGTAAAACAACAAATTCACTCACTCCAATCTATTCTAAGTGGCGTAAATGAATATTTTATTATTGGACATCCCTGGTTTATTTTACTTTAACATTTTCTTAAAACATACAAGTTACACTCACCTTCCCACCCCGATTTCTATGAAAACCTCAGATAACTACGTACTAAGTTATAGTTGCACCACGAATAAACTATATATACTGAACTTCCAGTGTTTTCTGTATATTCATTTAGGTACAGCTAAGCGCCATATCAACAACAGTTCCCGATTACTTCCGATCCCTCCAAATTCCTCCCGATTCGTCCTGGTCCCTTCCGATTCTTCCCGATTACCCGCGATTCTTCCCGGTCCCTCCCAATCAATCCCGATTCATTCCGACCATCCTTATTTTTCCCGATACCGCCGATCACTGCCGATCCCTTCCGATCTCTTCCGATCCCTGCCGATCTCTTCCGATCCCTTGTGATTCCTCCGATCATTCCCGAGACATGCCTGTTCCTCCTGATTCCTTTCGAATCCTCCTAATTCCCTCCGAGTCCTCCCGATTCTTCCCGATTCCGTCCGAACCCTCCCGATTAAGCCTGATGCCTCCTGATTCTTCCCCGACTGCACCAGGTTCCGCCCGATTCAGCCCGATTCCACTCGATTCCACCCGATCCCGCCCGATTCCTCGTGACTCTTCACACACCTTACTTACCATCCCCGCCTCATCCTCTCACCCCCCTCGCCCTCCTCTCCCCACCCCACCACCTCTTCCCTGCCCCTCCCCTACCCGCTTCTCAGTAGAGACCCGCTCAAATTGGTCTAATCCCGCAGTAATTTGGAGGCAACGGCTCAGGAGGCGGACAGGGAGGGGGTCTCTCGGCTGAGCAGCTCACCCCAGTAATGGACCTCGTCCCAGTTTACATCAACATTAACCACAAACAGGGAGGATCACGGACCCGTCCCACTAACAACTAACAACACCCACAAACTGCCAAGTTTCCGCCACCAAATAACCATCATCGGCCTAAGAATACATTATTATTTTTTGTTTGTAAGTTAACGCTGTGCATATTGGACTCACACATAGAGATATTCACACAACTTGCTCGTTACATCAGTCTTAAGAATTTGTTGTGTGGACATTCTCACTTCTGCTTCATCGATATGGCGCGTGTCTTTCACATTTTATTTAGTAAATGGCGCTTCTGAAGTTCAAATTAAACGTGCCGTACAAAGTACTTCGGGTAATGCATTGTAGGAGGGGGATATAGAATCGGAAGAGGCTGGCCCAACCCCGTAGGTTAAAACGCTATGCAGGGCAGGCCAAATTCATTTGACCCAAGGTTTATTGTGAGACTTTAACATGCATTTATGTAAGTCTTCCTAACTGTCCCTAATATCTGTATAACATAATGTCCATGTTTCATAGAATAATTACATGAATGTATACTGCTGCATATAGATTGTTCACTTAAAATAAATTTATGAGGTTATTTTTATATATTTTAGTATTAACAGTTTAACCGGTTTTATTTCTGCCTTTGTATGAGAAACTGTCTGCTTTCGCTTGTGGGTGTTTTTCTAAATATATCATTGATTAATAGACTGTAAGTTATTCTTCTGCACTGTCCTTTATTCCCTGTCCCGTGATTTGTACTTCTACTCTGGTATTTAAAGTATCTGTTTAATTGCCTTCTTGGATGTTTTTCTAGATATACAATACATGTATGCACTTTAAGATGTTCTGATGTTTTACGTCCTGGCAACATCTAAGGTCATATCAAGATGGGTACCGACTTGTGACAGTGTGCATGCATGGCAACTTGATAGTGCAACCCCACTGGGATATCGGGCCGCCGGCACCATGACCCAATATCCCACTCAGTCACATTATCCTGATACTGAGCTAACCAGTCCTTGCCCTATCTTATTAATGCCGAGTGCCTGGTTAGGAGTAGGAAGCGACAGGTATACATTTTATAAGTCATTGGTTTGATTCGACCGGGAACCGAACTCCGGACCTTCCGCACGTGAGGCCCACGCTCTACCTATCCGGTCACTGCGCCTGCTGCCAGGCAGGAGGTCGTGGTCCCATTAATTAGGTAGTGGTGGTTACTTAGCGCCGTGTCGGCAGCAAATGTTAGAATCAGGGTGACTCGAATTCTGACAGAGTAAAACTAATGACTTACAAAGCTGATGTCTGTTGCTACCCAGCCTGGTACTCGTCATTGCCTCATGTTGAAGTCAACATGGATAATTCAGGGCGTGAAAGCATATGACCAAAACACTGCCAATGCGTTCCCCTGGCGCCACCTTATGGGTAGAAACTGAACCCTGCACTCCCACGCAATCTAACGTAAATACCAGCCACCACCATGTGGAGCTGGCATCCGAACCTGAGTGGTGCGTGGAGCTGTCGCGCCTTTTCTCAGCCACCCCACCCTCCCATCTGAAAGACAGAAGGGCTAGGGTTGAGCCTCCTGGTACCCGACACAATTATGATGATTAGACTGAACGACGGGGACCTTTCCATCTGCATAATGTATGCTCCGTCCACCTGCGCAGTGAACTTGGTTTTCGAACGGAAATAGGAACAGTTAAATGGCTTCAGTGGTTTCAGCCAATCACAGTTGTTCTTTTCCATTGCGAATGATGGCCCCCATAGGGAGCCACCATTTGCGTTTGAAAAGAACAGCTCTGACAGGGGGCCACCATTTGCATTTGAAAAGAACACCTCTGATTGGCTGAAACCACTGAATCTTATCACCTTTACATATCAGCCATCATCCTTGCGGATGGGGCCACCAACACACATCTGAATAGTACGTATAGAAACCCACATCCGATACCAAATAAATAGGAATTTGTAAACAAAAATGTTGATATTCACATGGAAGGGCCCAGTCGAATACTTCCAATGAGTTCAAAAGTCCAGCGCCAGCCTCCGTAATTAGACCGGAAGTTAAGTGTGGGTGCAAGAGGGAAGGCGCTTATGCTTAGTGGTTGCTGTCATCGTCAGCAGGCCATCTCATAATGCACCAGTCTCAGCGTTGTCTACATGGGACATGCATTAACAAGCAAAGCAATACGCAGTCAAATAGAATGCGTTGTAGTACCAGACGGGATGGCCGAATGAGTTGAGTGTCTGTCTCTCGTTTTGGTCGATCGTAGGATTCAAACTCTGGTCGAGTGAAAGCAATGCCTTAAAAATGTATACTTGTTGCTTCCTAGCCAGACGCTTGGCATTATTAGGATAGGTCACGGACTGGTTGGCTCAGTGTCAAGATAATCCGACTGAGTGGGTCATAGTGCTGGCGACCTGCTCTCGCAGTGAGATAGCACTATGAAGTCGCCATGAGTGCGCACTGTCACAAGTCGGTACCTGTCGTGATATGACCTTAGATGTTGCCAGGATGTATAGCTCCAACAACAAACCAACCAAGGGTTACTGCGGTCCTGTGGAAGGTAGACGCTCTGACACTCCACAAGTCTCCCAGTTGTGGGCGAAAGAGCTGGTGTCAACGCGGCAGCACTGGGCGGATATCGTCATGGTATGAAGCCAAGATGGGTGACAGGGTCCCACAAACTCAACGACCACGTGTTCCACTTTGAGATGGATGCACTGCCTCCACCAGGTTGTACCTTTCCCAAGACTCACTATGATTACACATACTATATATAGGCCTATATCAAGTGATTAGTAGCGAAAATAAACACTACTGTTTTTAGATTGATAGCAACGATATCTTGAAATAAAAATGAAAATATTGAAATAAGAAGCTTAGAGGCACGCGCTAGGGGTAGGTTAGGGTAGGGGTAGGGTAGGGTAGGGTAGGAGTGGGGTAGGGGTGGGGTAGGGGTGGAGTAGGGGTGGGGTACGGGTGGGGTAGGGGTGGGGTGGGGTAGGGGTAGGGTAGGGGTACACAAATTGTGCACATACACATAACAAATTAACATTGCATATTTTATTAATGATTGGTTGTCGAGGTTGGTCAGGTGTTGGATCTTTTCGTCCTGGCTACATCAGAGATCATATTAGGATGGATCCTGACTTGTGACCGTGTGCATCATGGCAATTTTATAGTGCTGCCCCACTGGGATACCAGGCTGCCAGCACTATGACCCGACATCCCACTCGGTCGCATTATCCTGACACTGAGCCAACCAGTACTTGCCCTATCCCAATAATGTTTCCTGCCTGGCTGGGAATTGACAACTATACATTTTGAGTCATTGGTTTAACTCGACCATGGTTCGAACCCGTGGGTTCGAATCCCACGATCTACCGAAAACGGGAGACGGGCGCTCAACTCTTTCAGCCATCCCGTCTGGTGGTCTGGTGGTCTGGTGGTCTGTTGGTCTGGTTGTCTGTTGGTCTGGTGGTTTGGTGGTCTGGTGGTCTGGTGGTCTGGTGGTCTGGTGGTCTGGTGGTCTGTTGGTCTGTTGGTCTGGTGGTCTGGTGGTCTGTTGGTCTGGTGGTCTGTTGGTCTGTTGGTCTGGTGGTCTGGTCGGCTGTTGGTCTGGTGGTCTGGTGGGCTGGTAGTCTGGTGGTCTGGTGGTCTGGTGGTCTGGTGCTTGTCAAAGAGTTTATGACTTTCCCCATTCTCATTAACAAACTCTGTAAATACATTGACTGTGCCTCCATGCGACGAGAGATAGAAAGGCTGGTGCGTTAGCCCAAACTTATGCAAATGCCGTTGTAGGACGTTCAAAACACTACCCAGTTCAAAACACTACGGTAGTGTTTTGAACTTAAGTTCAAAACACTACCCTAGTGTTTTTGAACCTAAGTTCAAAACACTACCCAAGTTCAAAACACTATCATGACACAGCAGTGGGGGTTGTAGTGCCGCAAAATGTACATATTGGTATGCGTATAGATATTGATGTACACTGACTGTACTGCGATGCTTGAAGCACGTATTAGTATAGGCTGATAGTGCTGCGGCATCCAACCATGTATTAGTATACGTTGATAGTGCTGTGGCGCCAAACCACATATTACTATTAGTATACGCTGATAGTGCTGTGGCATCTAACTATGTATTAGTATACGCTGATAGTGCTGTGGCGTCTAACCACGTATTAGTATACGCTGATAGTGCTGTGGCGTTTAACAATGTGTTAGGACTAGTAGTGGGGCTATACGCTGATAGTGCAGCAGTGTCTGCACCATGTATTAGTATACACTGATAGTGCTGCGGCACTTAGCACCATTACTTAGTATATGCTGATAGTGCTGCAGCGCTTAGCCATGTATTAGTATACACTGATAGTGCTGCAGTGTCTGGACCACGTATTAGTATATTCTAATAGTGCTGCAGAGTTAAACAACATATTAGTATACACTGATAGTGCTGTGGCGCTTAACACCATATTACTATACGCTGATAGTGCTGCAGCACTTTATAACGTATTAGTGTACAGTGATACTGCTGCAGCATTTAATAATGTATTAGTAGTATATGCTGATAGTGCTGTGGCATCTGCACCACATATTAGTATACACTGATAGTGCTGCAGAGCTTAACAACATATTAGTATACACTGCTAGTGCTCCGGTGCTTAACACCTATTATTAGTATATGCTGATAGTGCTGCGGCGTTTAACACTGAGAAGAGCAGATGGGATGTCTGATTGAGTTGAGCATCCCTCTCCTGTTTTGGGAGATTGGGGGATCCGAACCCATGGGTTCGAACTCTGGTCAAGTCAAACCAATGACATAAATATTGATACTTGTCACTTCCTAATCAGGCACTCGGCATTATTAGGATAGGGCAAGGACTGATTGGCTCAGTGTCAGGATAATGACTGAGTGGGATATCAGGTCATGGTTCTGGTGTTGTGGTCTTTCAGTGGGGCAGCACTATAAAGTCGCCATGAGTATGCACTGTCACAAGTTAGTATGTGTCCTGATATGACCATAGATGTTGCCAGGATGCAAAACAACAACAAACAAAGACAAACAAACTTCCCCACCCTACTGCCCCACTGGGTGGCCTATTCGGTAGAGTGGGCCTCGCATGCGGAAGGTCGGGAGTCTGGTTCCCGGTTGAGTCAAACCAATGACTTTAAAATTGATACTTGTCGCTTCCTAGCCTGGCGCTCTGCATTAATAGGATAGTGCAAGGTTTGCTCAGTGTCAGGCTAATGTGACTGAGTGGGATATCACTGGGGCAGCACTATAAAGTCCTATGAGTGTGCACTGTCACAAGTCGGTACCCATCCTGATATGACCTTAGATGATGCTATAGTGTAAAACAACAACCTACTGACCCACCTTACTACATACTGCTCCACCCTAAGAAAATAGAGTAGTGTTTTGAACTTAAAGGTAGTGTTTTTAACTTTAGGATAGTGTTTTGAGCATGGCCACAGTAGTGTTTTGAACCCTACCTTCAACCAGGTTGAAAACACTACCATAGTGTTTTGAACCTAGGTTGAAAACACTACCGTAGTGATTTTGTGGGGTAGTGTTTTGAACTTACTACACCGGCCTATCTCAGATCGCAGAACGTGGCCATGTGAGACTGCGCCGTAATCTATTCCATATCCATATCTCACCGTGCATCCATCCGGACGGAATCACGAAGTAGATAGCGCGTCCGCTTCCTATGCGGCAGGTCGCAGATGATCGATCCTCGACCAAGTGAAACCAATGACTTACAAAATGGACATTTCTCTGACATTAAATATTAATTGGTTGGTTGTTACAATGTTTGCATCCAAGCAATATCTAAGGTCAAATTAATATTACTAGGATAGGGTAAGAAGTGGCACACTCAGTATTAGGATACATTTACTGAACGGTATATATGTTATTAGGATAGGGCAAGGACTGGTACACGACCTACCTGGGTACTGTAATATACAAGTGGTGCCTTTATTAGTTATATTTGTCAGTCCTTGTCTCAGCCACTGGTCACATGATCACTTTATCAGCTGGCAATTAACATACATTGCAGGTCTGTTGTATGGGTGTAATAGATATCACTAAGATAGGACAAGGAGTGGTATACTCATTGTCTGGATACCTTTACTGAGTGTAATATATGTTACTAGAATAGGGCAAGGAGTGGTACAGTCATCACCTTGGTACATTTGCTGAGTGTAATATATGTTGTTAGGATAGAGCACGGTTTGGTACACACAGTTTCAGGATATTTTGTCTGAGTGGGATATATGCTACAAGGACTGGTATACTCAGAACATGGATGCATATACACATTACTAGGATAGGGCAAGGAGTGGTACACTCATTACCTAGGTACATTTGCTGAGTGGGATATCGGGTCAGGGTGCCGGTTCGGTATGTATTCAAGTGGGATCCCGCCGTGAGTATGCGCCATCACAACTCGGTAGCGCTCCTGATGTGACCTTAGATCTTTGCAGGACGTAAAACCCCAATAAACCAATATAGAACAGCACTGCGCGTCCCTGCTCCACATCAGCCGGAGAGCTCGCCGAGGCTAAGTGCTTCACGGACTCGCCGCGACCACGTGATCAGCTCGATCCGGTAGGCCGGTCACGTGACGGCCTTTTGTTTTATCCCCCTCGCCCCTTTCCGGTAGTCTCAACCAATCATAGCGCGCATTCACACCCGCCTTGGCTACGCTCGGGAACGCCACACGACGCACAGCAGGGACGAGGGGTGGCTGTCTGTGTGGGTGTGTGGGTGTGTGGGTGTGTGGGTGTGTGGGTGTGTGGGTGTGTGGGTGTGTGGGTGGGTGGGTGTGTGGGTGTGTGGGTGTGTGGGTGTGTGGGTGTGTGGGTGTGTGGGTGTGTGGGTGTGTGGGTGTGTGGGTGTGTGGGTGTGTGGGTGTGTGGGTGTGTGGGTGTGTGGGTGTGTGGGTGTGTGGATGTGTGGGTGTGTGGGTGTGTGGGTGTGTGGGTGTGTGGGTGTTTGGATGTGTGGGTGTGTGGGTGTGTGGGTGTGTGGGTGTGTGGGTGTGTGGGTGTGTGGGTGTGTGGGTGTGTGGGCGTGTGGGTGTGTGGGTGTGTGGGTGTGTGGGTGTGTGGTGTGTGGGTGTGTGGGTGTGTGGGTGTGTGGGTGTGTGGGTGTGTGGGTGTGTGGGTGTGTGGGTGTGTGGATGTGTGGGTGTGTGGGGGTGTATGTGTGTGGGTGTGTGGGTGGGTGGATGTGTGGGTGTGTGGGTGTGTGGGTGTGTGGGTGTGTGGGTGGGTGGGTGTGTGCATGGGTGCGTGGGTGCGTGGGTGTGTGGGTGCATGGGTGTGTAGGTGTGTGCATGGGTGCGTGAGTGTGTGGGTGCATGGGTGTGTGGGTGTGTGGGTGGATCTTTTTCACTAAAGGTGGCATGTTAGTAAAACGGAAACGGGGTCGGCTCCAATCAACGCAGCTATTGATCAACGGCTATAAAGGGCGCCGGCCCGAATTATGCAACTCGTGTGTGGGGAAGGATGGGTGGGCGTGGGTGTGTGGGTGTGGGGGGGTGGGGGTGGGGGTGGTACAGAGTATGGATCTGCCCTCTGAGGGAGGTTGCAGGGGGTGGGGAGGTAGATGGCATACATCAGTTAGTGGCGACACGCTTACTGATCAATCTGGATGGGAGGGATGAACCCATAGGCAGTTTTGTTAACATATCTGTTTACTCTATTTAACAGGATAGTGTCAATTTAGTTTCTATATCTATCGATAGGTTGTATTTGATATGTTGTGCGTTCAAATTTCATAAGAGAAATACAGTTGTAAACAATGGTGTCAAAGTTGATAATGCTACACACCATGGGAATTCATAATTTGAACTTGTTTTGGAGAATCTAGTCTGTGCTTATCTGATAAGGTGACACAGACAAAAGTACAGTAAAACCTCTCTAGCCGATCACCACCACAGATCGACCACCCCCTTATATCCATCGCTTTATTTTGTTCCCAAACAGTCGCACTTACAATACCATTGTAACGATTTAAACAACTCTCACTAAACCGACCACCTCCCTGAATAGACCACTTAAAGTCCGTCCTACGGTTGGTCGATTTAGAGAGGTTGTATTGTAGTTTCGATTGTGAAAGTTGGGTCAGCAGCGACTTCGAGATGATGTGGGTCGATGGGACTTTTCTTTTTTTAAATTTATTTTTATTGAGGCTGTATTTATATTGACCATAGCATATAAGCCCGGGTACCCAGGCTTGTTTTCAATGCTGGCCAGTTGTAGTGTTGGTGTTATCTTACCACACTTAAAGTGTGAAATGAGCTGGCGATACGACTTGAAGTTGAAATGATGGTATAAGTGGATTCAGAGCAGGGGAATGAATAAGTGTGTCCCTTCACAACTTGAGAGTAGAGGGAAAAGTTGTTCTTTTGTAAATGAAATTTTATTCATTGGGGTATTTAAAAAATATAAAACTTGTTTTCTTTAATGGCGCCTCTAGAGCACATTGATTTTTGTATCATCGGCTATTGGACATCTGGCATATTTCTTTGGAGGAAACCTGGTGCCGGCCTCGGGGGTGGGGGAAATGGACAAACTGCAACACTCTCACAACCACACACACACACACACGCCCACACACCCACACACCCACACACCTACGCACCCACACACCCACACGCCCACACACCCACACACTCACACACCCACACACCCACATACCCACACACCCACCCACACACCTACACACCCACACACCCACATACCTACACACCCACACACCCACACACCCACACACCCACACGCCCACACACCCACACACCCACATAACCAGCAAGGGGTCTTTTATATGCACTTTCCCACAGACAGGACAGCAAATGCCACAACCTTTGATGAACCAGTTGTGGACCACTGGTTGGAACGGAAAAGAACCAAAACTACAAATGGGTCCACTGAGCAGGCTCGATAGGATTGGGACCCAAATAAGGCGATCGATATAGGGGAGTGGTTGATATGTGGAGGTGGTCGGTTAGAGAGGTTTTACTGTATTACTAAATATGTGCCTACTCGAGTTAGTAGTACACTTAGGATGAAGCAGGCGCGAGTCATTGAATGCATGGACTCAAGTAGGGGTAGGAGTTTCAGCGACTTGGATAACCATTGTCCATGCATTCAATGACTTAGCAACTCCAGCATCTGGCCGGTGTCGCAGTTTCAGCGCCCGGTCAGTTTCAGCGCCCGGTCAGTTTCATGCGCATGTGTCAAAATCTAACATCATCGTCACTAACCTTATAAATTTAATATAATGTTTTTGGTCAAGATGTTTTCTACATGTGTAGAAAGCGATTTGTTTCTAGGTCGTGTGGTTTTAGAGATATATCACGTTTCCTGTATTTTCTGTATGACGATTGCTATCGACCATTGACAATGCCTTGAGTTTGACGGTACGCGCAGTGCAAAACCTTAGTTTTATTCAAAATTAATACAAATCAAGAACCCTAACCTTATAAATTTAATACAGTCTTTTTGGTAAAGATGTTTTCTATATGTGTACCAAGCGATTTGTTAATAAGTGGTGTAGTTTTAGAGATATTTCACTTTTGCTGTATTTTCTTTATAGAGATTGCTCACGACCATTGACAATGCCTTGAGTTTGAGTCTATACGGGCAGTGGAAACTGACTGGGCGCTGAAACTGCGACACCGGCACCCCTCAGACATGTCCCATTTCTTCGAAGTTTGTTTTTCAAATAAAGTTCTGGTAGGTCTTTTATTGCCATCCAGGATGTAAGACTCTCTCCAAACTAATTACCTCTTGTCTTTCCTTGGTTTTGTTGTTGTAATATCTTAATAATATACATATTCACATACACACATACAATTATAAATATATTCTAGACCCTTTGACTGCACACACATGTTGTCTAGATATCTGTTACAAATTTAATTATAAGTTTTGATTAAAGCAGTCTAGACATACGCCACCATTGCTGGTAGGGTATCTGCTGTAAGCTTTTGCTTTTAGGTATGTTTAATCAAAATGTATTATTAAACCTGGAAAATGGAGCAGGGCCTATCGGATGAAGTTATGATTAAACAAGGAGTTTGACAGGGGTGTGTATTGTCACGATGCCTTTTTAACCTGTACACAGAGATGATTTTCAGACACATTGAAGGTGCAAGGGAGTGACAATAGGTGGCATGAACGTCAACAATCTTAGATATGCCGATGACAGTGTAATACTAGCAGACAGTGAGAAAAACCTACAAGATATTGTGAATAGAATCAATAAAGCTGGAATACTATTCAACATGAAGATGAATGCCAGGAAGACCAAAACAATGGTTATAAGTAAAAAGACAGATAAACCAAATATCAATATAACCATAGATGGCACAAACATAGAACAAGTATCTGAATTCATATATCTCGGACAAAAGATTACAAATGATGGGAGATGTGAGGACAAAATTAAGAGAAGGATAACAATAGCCTGAACAACATTCTCCAAAATGTATAGAGTGTTAACATCAAGTAAGATATTAATACATACAAGGAAGCATATTCTTCACTGTTATGTGTGGTCTACTCTAATGTATGGGGCTGAGACATGGACAATCGTTTAGAAAATGTACAAACGCTTAGCAGCATTTGAGATGTGGACTTATCGAAGGATGATGAAAATATCATGGACAAAGAAGATCACCAACAAAGAAGTTCTCAGAAAACTTTAAAATAAGAAACGCTTGTTTGCCACTATACAGACAAAGAAACTTATTTATTTTGGCCACATCATTCGTCAGAGTTCAATATACCGTACATTGTTGGAAGGGAAGGTGAATGGCAGCAGAGGGAGAGGGAGACCAAGAACATCATGGTTTACAAATATTTCACAGTGGACAGGCTTGAATTATTCACAGTCTATCAGAACAGCACACCATCAGGACAAGTGGAGAACCATTGCATCCAACCCTCGACTAGAGGATGGAACTATTGATTGATTATTAAACCTGCATAGTCCGATGAAGCATCAACTTTTCAAAACCAAAAGAATTATCTACATTTAATTATACACAGCTATTGATGCCCTTATTAAGCATTTGTTCCCACATAGAATGGGATACGAGACCATTTAATAGAACCTGTTATTGTTGAAGCCTGTGGTGTCAGAGTGTTGGCATGCTTGCCAAAACTAATTCGTTTGCACTTCAAATATCTCAAAACTTAGCCATTTAAAATAAAAGTTGCTTCAAACTAAATTATAGTGGATCATAACAATCAATTTGATATATTTATCTCTGAAAATTGTCAGAAACTCAAATCCATCGGACTATGCAACTTAAAATAAAAACGGTATGTCTAAAATATCATTCCACACTCGAATTACTCAGCTGGGGATTGATCCCACGACCCCCCGCACAACAGGAAGTGTGCTTAGTCCACTTGGCCATCCCATCCGGTGTGGTGTTAGATGGGAAGCAACTGTGTATGCACCCGGTCAATAAAGACTGAAATAAACCACGGCCATCATCTCCACACAGTCAGATGGGGCGTAATCAATTAATCAACTCGGGTCACCCGAGCCACTTTTTGCCGCATGCGCACATCCTACAGATTCGGGTCGAATAATCAAATACGCTTCTCCACACTCGAGGTGGAAAAAATGGTGGATAATTCAAAACCTTTTTTTTTTTTAATAACCGATAAAACTACAGCAAAATAAGATTTAAAGTATTTTATGATGGCAACGTTTAGTTATATTTCCATTTCATTAATCTAGGTTACTAAAGAAACAAACCATGTATGACTGGTACTGGTAACTGTTATCCTGCAGGATGGTACCAGTGCAAATGTGACATCATCACTCGTAGCCAACCCCAGCCAAGAGGTGGGTTACTGGGGACGGATCATTTTGCACACGGCACATGTATTTCTCGACTCTATTCGCAGTGTTCGATTTGAAATTCTGACGACTAGGGTGACCCGAGATTCCCAGGTCGTGCTAATCGATACAGCCCTGCTGACTGATAGGATGCCAATTCTTGACTCGCTTGCACCAAAGTCACCAACATCTGGCTGCTAAGTTCTACCACCCACCGACAACCTTCTCACCTGCACATTCCATGTAGGATATATCCGAAACTATATGGCGAGCACTATTTCTTTCATGAAGCACTACTTCTTTCAAGTAGCACTACTTCTTTCATGTAGCACTATTAGTTTCATGTGGAATTACACAGCCTCCATGTTATTTCTGTTAGCCATTAACAGCTTATCAATATACTCTCCTTAATGCTCTTGATACGTTTCTAAAACTGCTGCACTAAATGAAATATCCACTATGTCAGGACAACATTGGTCTATATGCAGACTTGTCCATTGAAGACATGCACTACAGTAGATGTAATCTTACATAGCAATCACATGGCACATTTTGTGCATTGTGCATGATTCTTTTTATAATCGATTAAATGTTTTCTTAAAGAGGCTGTGACATGCCCCAACAACTTGATTTATTCACATTTATTATGATGGAATATGATCAGCAATAGTTTGTGTAGTTTGAAACAACAAATACTTTAGGATGTATTTATGGCCCAATCGTGGTCTCAGGGTCTCTGTGGTCAAGCTCTGGCTATTACTGCCATTCCACCCTCATGATTGTCATTCCTAATTGATTAATTAAGTGACAATATTTCTTATATTTGCTTTGAATAGCGGTGTATTGATTATGCAATCAATGATATTTACTAGGACGTATTGCAGACTTAGAAAGTAGTGCAAGTTGTAGCATCCCTTAAAGTTAATTTGACTATTTTATAGTAGGCAATAGACAAAAGAAAAGTAATGATAATAGCCAGGGGGTACTCAGAGTCTAAAGGTGCTGGGCATTTCAATCTTGACCTAGTGGCTTCGAGCTCAAGCTATCCACTATAAATATGATATTTCATTAATATACATGGAATTTTATCATGTAAGGAATATATTGTGCAATCAGGTGATCAGATATTCATGTAAACTGCCAAATAAACTGAGCATCAAGCTAGCTTAACCGTAGTATGCAAAATCCCTTTAGACTGACATAGACTAAGAATTTCAGAGAAATTAAGGCATCCATGACTACCAGCGAAGAAAATAGTAATCCCCCCAGTGCTAATTCGAGCAAGGTCTTTGGGTGCGATCATTAAGCGTGACGGTTTATGCGGGAGAGGGAGGAGGAATAACAAGGAACCGCGTAAAACATGGATTCGAGGATGCTGGCATAAGTGCATTTATGTCACGATGATCCAGATCCAATTCCGCTAGGAGTCATTTGCACATTTCACTGGCAACATTCCCATGAATACATCGGACACACACCGATATTTCAGAGGGAATACTGTTCGCAATAATTACATCTGAACACGAAGTGTGCCAATAATGATACATTATTGTTATCTACGTAGGTGGGAAATGACGTCATACAAGGCTGGTTATTATGTCATCAGTCTCTGTCGCTACATATATGCATATTAATTACTTCTTTATTACATATTAACATCGTCCTCATACCTTTACTAGTCTATATATATATATATTCACAAATTTCGCACGATCAAGTTCGCCCCGAATCGAATTGAAATGCGTTGTTTGTGTACCACCACTGGCCAAATGTGGACTTTGTTGGAAGTTATTTTGGAGTATTTGCTTTGGTTCTATTTGTTGTGGTTATTTCGGGGTATTTATTGTGGTTATATTGGATTGGTTTTTGTGATTATTTTGGGGTATTTGCTGTGGCTATTTTGAGTATTTGCCATGATTATTTTGGAGTATTTCTTGTGGTCATCTTGGAATATTTGTTGTGGTCACATTATTGGATTTGTGGTGATTATATTGGAATATTCTTTATTTAGGAGTATTTGTTGTAGTTATTTTGGAGTATTGGTTGTGGTTATTTTGGAGTATTTGTTGTGATCATCTTGGAGTACATGTTGTAGTTATTTTGGAGCAGTGGTTTTGCATATTGGGAGTATTTCTTGTGGTTAGTTTGGTCTTTTGGTTGTGATTATATTAGAGTATTTGCTATGGGTATTTTGGGGTCTTTATTGTGGTTCTTTTGGGTTATTTGTTATGGTTATTTGTTAGTATTTCTTGTGGTTATTTTGGACTATTTGTTGTGGTTCTTTTGGGTTATTTGTTGTGGTTATCTTGGCATATTTGTTGTGGTTATTTTGGATATTTCTTGTGGTTATTTTGATTCTGTTGTTGTGGTTATGTGGGAGACTTTACTTTGGTTATTTTCGCGTATTTGTTGTGGTTATGTGGAATAGAAAGTCGAGGACTCCAGATGGCCATTACTTCCACTTCACACTTCACTCTCTACTCAGGCCGTTGGTGATGAGTGTGAAGTGGAGAGGTGATTGCTCCAAGTTCTCATCTTTAAGGTGTGATTGCTCACAAGTATCTTCCAGGCACCCATCTTAGATTCTGGTCTGTTCTTTCCTCGTGATATATCCATCATCATCATCATGCTGTCGGTCGCAATGCGACAAAGACTGCTTTCATTACTTGACTGCCGCTCTCCATTTTACATTTCATGAAAGCTGCCTGCAAAAGTGTTGAAGTGCTGCTGGATTTTGCAAGTTACCAGTGGCACTCTCGCCTGGAGCAAATAGAGGTTTCACACCGGCAAGAACATGTCCAGACAGGCACAAAACTATTTGTCCCTGCAGTGGCTGGTCGGGAGATGTTGGGAGTTCTATGCATCAACCGCCCTTGATGCTGCCACAGTGACATGGTTTTCTGTTCAGGGTTTGCTCCCTTAACCTTCGGTTCTGTCAAGAACCTGTACCACAAGGCAGTGGTTTACAACTCTGCAGGGCAGGGGCGTCAAACTCCCTGAGGTATTGTGATACCTGCATACCCTAATGCATACCTTACTCGTGATATAGCCATTCATATATATAATACAGGAAATGTCTGGCGTGTGATGTATTTAATTAACAACTTATTTAGTATGTCTAACATTTCATGCATAAAAGCATATATATATGATGTATAAGAATGATATGGGTATAATAACCCGGAATATCCCTCCTCTCCCTCATCACTCACTCAGCTCCATGGACTGTGGGAGTTTCTCATAGTCATCTACTGCTCCAGCCTCCCCACCTCAGCTCCGATGGTGGTGCCACCACCCCTTCACACTGTAACCGCCACTCACCTTACCGCTGAAAATATATAAATATATATATATATAAATCCACGTGTATACCTACACATGCACATATAAACACATACATATGTATATATAGGCATTTACACATATTCAGAATATAGAGATACACACATGACATATACAAATACACATAGGTCAATATATACATATATATGTAGGATATATGCATACATACATATAGATGGAGCCTATGGAGAAAATACAGAATGAGACGATCATCGCTTGGACAGTTTAAGCTGATGGCTGAACATTATATGCTCTAGCTCTCCTGGTAAATATTAGAACAAAAACAAAATCATGATAGTGAGTGACAATTAAACTGGACTAGTGAGTGAAGCGCCCAGTGGTGGCGCTGCAATCGCAGTAGCACAGTGGCAAATGGCCACAGCCCAATGAATAGTATACACAAAGAGATAATATATAATAACCCAAGCAGCATATAAAATAATCACAGGAGTAATAATGAATAAATCACCTCAGCCCATTTATATACGTAAAATGTACTATTCTTCACTTATGTATAATATATATATATACTATTGTAGCCTCCACTGAACTCTCATACAAGGAACCATATAAATAGGTAGGCCTCTATAGTATGATTGCATCAGGGCGCCTAGATAGTATAATGGTTAGCATGCTAGCCCCACAATGGCAAGAAATATGAGTTTGAATCGTGCTTCCATTTTCATCACCCCGACAACATACACATATCATCATCATCATGCTGTCGGTCGCGATGCGACAAAGACTGCTTTCATTACATGACTGCCGCTCTCCATTTAGCTCTCTGCTGTGAGAGTGATGTCCATGAGTCAGTCTTAATGTCTCTCAGCTTCAGGTTTCTCTTGATGGTATCCTTGAACCGGAGACGAGTTGAGAATAGAGGATCTGCTTTGGTAGCCTGTCTGATGACATCCTCATGAGGTGTCCAAGTCCAGAGGAGATTCTTATACACATATATATGCATATAAACATATTTACATATATATGCATACATGTATATATCTGCATATACGCATACATGTTTAACCATTCGCTACTGTATTCCTAATTGTTTCCTATGATTTTCTGTGTGAATTTCCTGGCCTGCCGCGGGCTGCCGCCACCTCTCGTCCCACCGCCGGTTGACCGCCTTCGTATGAGGAAACCCAGGCTAAGGGCAGATAGCCAGAGTGGCATCTATGTACAGGATTATCCCCTCCCACATTTAATATACCTATATCTGTTATTTACGTAGTTTACTGGCTCTCCTCCCCACCATATTTAGTTGTATGACTTTAGTTGGTTCACAAACTAAGCAGTCAGTGTACTCCGCTGCCGCTATCACTTATAAATGCCTGGGATATTATGTACTCATTTATATATTACTAATGCGATTCATGTTTGGATTAAGACGGTGGTTACTGTTTCCCAGAGGGGGGATGATAAGCTTCCTACAGTCCGCTGGACAGAAGGCCCCTAGTACTAGAGATAATAAAGGATCATTGTTAAAGAGTTGACAATAGCGGTTAATATACTAAGGGACTGGAGGATAGTAAGGAATGCAAGGAACATTTCAATCACTTTTAAGAGCTCACAACTTTATTTCTATTCCTACTGATACAATCTAAGTTCACCAATCATCATCAATATGAATAAATACATCCCCTCCCATCTTGTAGAGTTAATAAAGTTTTGAATCTCAACAATTAAAGCCTAAATATTGTCTAAAACGTCAGAGTGTGCTGAAGGCACGTCCAATGGGCCTGAGTCCGATGGCTCGACCCTTCCACATTGCTAAGAGAGTAGCGCAGGACTCCTTGGCATGTCTCCCAGCAACGAGTTACAGCAGTGAACCCTTCCCCGTATTTGATGGCCAATGCGGGCTTGTCCTGGCGAGCAGCCCGCATTTGGAAATGCGGGTTGCTCGACCCAAGCCAGCACCGGCCACAGCTCGATTATAGTCTCGCCCACTTCACATGCATATACAAATATAGGCATAATTACATATCAGCCTGTCTCAAAAGGTGATAACTCTTCATTTTTGTCCATTGTAACAATTGAGACAAAACAGCACAGAAATGGTTACACTGAAAACACAGGGATATTTGCTTCAAATCAATATGTATTCTATGCGATAAACACGTCACGTTTCGAGCATACATAGCAGCAGTAGTATCGACAGCATTCATAGCACACAGCATCATATGCATAGCACATTCGCACATATGCTATATTGCATTATGCATACACGTCACATACGCATATATATATACAAGCACTATTATATGCATATATAGCATTATATGCACGTACATGACGCAATGTGAGAGAGATCCTACTAGTGCCCGTTAGACTGCGCTTGTCCTCGAATTGGATCTGCTTCTCACCGCGACTTCCCGGCGCAGGCCGGATAATCTATCAATAGGGCGACTTTTCTGGATGCAAGATGAGCAGTAGCGGGAGGTCAGCCCCGAGAGGGGAACACACACCCATCTCACCCAAACAAACATGGCCGCGCAATCACAAACTCGGCCCCTGCTCTCAGCCCATCCCAGCCCCGCCCGAGCACAGCCTCGGGGACCGCCCTTAGACCGCAGTAGTCTCTGTTTGAATAGGAAAAGAGATGTGAATTTGAACCCCCTTCCCCTCTAAACCCCTCAGCCCCCCCCCCCCCACACACACACCCCACCTTCCTCTCACTTCATCCCTCCACACGTACAGTCCAGGTTATTGAATGCCCTCCAGTCGAGGAAATACATCCCACCCACCCTGATAACGGCCATTCAATTGCCTGAATGTGTGGGTGTAATGTGGAGATGGCTTTACATTGACATCATGATGGTGGATGCTATTATTTAGTTTATTGCATGAACCAAGCCAACTCTACTAGGGGAAAACAACATTTTGTGAACCCGAACAATGGGATAGCAGACAATTCAACCAGATGGGGTGGCTGAATGAACAACGCACCCCTTGTCTCAATGTGACAGATGCCTTAGACATATGGTTGTGTGATCTACTAGTTAAAGTACCCCTTGTTTCAATGTGGCAGATGCCTTAGACATATGGTTGTGTGATCTACTAGTTATAATACCCCTTGTCTCAATGTGACAGATGCCTTAGACATATGGTTGTGTGATCTACTAGTTAAAGTACCCCTTCTCTCAATGTGGCAGATGCCTTAGACATATGGTTGTGTGATCTACTAGTTAAAGTACCCCTTGTCTCAATGTGGCAGATGCCTTAGACATATGGTTGTGTGATCTACTAGTTAAAGTACCCCTTGTCTCAATGTGGCAGATGCCTTAGACATATGGTTGTGTGATCTACTAGTTAAAGTACCCCTTGTCTCAATGTGGCAGATGCCTTAGACATATGGTTGTGTGATCTACTAGTTAAAGTACCCCTTGTCTCAATGTGGCAGATGCCTTAGACATATGGTTGTGTGATCTACTAGTTGAAGTACCCCTTGTCTCAATGTGACAGATGCCTTAGACATATGGTTGTGTGATCTACTAGTTGAAGTACCCCTTGTCTCAATGTGACAGATGCCTTAGACATATGCTTCTGTGATCTACTAGTTAAAGTAGCAATGTCAAATTACACTTCCTTGAAGATTTATACTGCCTATCATGGATAAGCCTGAATAGACTTGTTTTCACCATTAGACAGTTTGTTGATAGAAAGCCTGACTCTACACTTTTACCGACTCAAGGGATTTTTAACCTCCTATACCACATAGACATGGTATGAGAGCAACTGGCCTTTGATGATGCTCTAAGTTATACACAGCGGTGGAAATCCAAATTGGCAGAGATGGGGGACACGGTGAATTGAACCACTGACCTTAAGATTAGGAGTCCGACCTCGAAAAAAGTCAGACACTCTAACCACTCTGCCACAGAGAACACCACCAACACTTAGCTCCAAGTGATTTGCCTACTCAAAGGATGTTACATGGTTTCATTTCAAGCATCTGCAAAGGTAGCCAATTATTATAAAGATTACTCCAAGCAAAAGTAGAGTAGATCATAATGGTCAACGTAAGTTATTTATTTTCTTTTGAATTCGATACCAACGGAATATGCAAATTTAAAGTTTCTATTTCCCTTCATGTGGGCAATATTGAAATACACTCCGACACGTTGAAGTCGTGTCGGAGTATATTAATAGTATATTAACCGCTATTGCCAACTACAATAAAAAACCACCGATGCTTCCTATTTCCTAACAGTCTGAGGGGATTGAAATGTAATCAGACATATTTAAATACAATCTAAAACCACCAATGCTTCCTATTTCCTATCAGTTGGAGGGTATTGAAATATACTCCGACATCTTTAAATAGAATATAAAACCACAAATGCTTCCTATTTCCTATCAGTTTGAAGGTATTGCAATATAATCGGACATCTTTAAATACAATATAAAACCCCTGATGCTTCCTAGTTCCTATCAGTTGGAGGGCATTGAAATATAATCGGACATCTTTATATACAATCTAACCCACCCCCATGCTTCCTCTTTCCTATCAGTTTGAGGGTATTTCAATATAATCGGATATCTTTAAATACAATCTAAAACCCCCGATGCTTCATATTTCCTATCAGTTGGAGGGTATTGCAATATAATCGGACATCTCTAAATACAATCTAAAACCCCCGATGCTTCCTATTTCCTATCAGTTGGAGGATATTGAAATATAATCGGACATCTTAAAATACAATCTAAAACCCCCGATGCTTCCTATTTCCTATCAGTTTGAGGGTATTGCAATATAATCGGACATCTTTAAATACAATCTAAAACCCCCGATGCTTCCTATTTCCTATCAGTTTGAGGGTATTGCAATATAATCGGACACCTTTAAATACAATCTAAAACCCCCGATGCTTCATATTTCCTATCAGTTTGAGGGTATTACAATATAATCGGACATTTTTAAATACAATCTAAAACCCCCGATGCTTCCTATTTCCTATCAGTTTGAGGGTATTGCAATATAATCGGACATCTTTAAATACAATCTAAAACCCCCGATGCTTCCTATTTCCTATCAGTTGGAGGGTATTGCAATATAATCGGACATCTTTAAATACAATCTAAAACCTCAGACGATAAGTGTTGGTGACTCATAAATTGCAAACCCATGTGCAGTACAGGCAATTCCTGCTTTTGGAGCAGAGAGAATTCTGTCTCCATCAGATCCTGCGCCTCTAACCGGTAGAGATGTAGAGACCGATGGCTTCTCGCCTGGTATGGACGGTCACTTCCGGATTGGCAGGAAGCGTCCAGCTTTGTCTTAATCCATCTAATTCCCACCAACAGTGCGTCCAGTTTGTACACGAAACCGCTACCACCGCCCGCCGACGCACACTCCAAGCGCAGTCTCGCCGTCCGCGCCCAGCCTGAAGCACTGTGCTCGATAATCCAATACAGGTTTGTGCTTGGAGAGTGGAGGGGAAAGCCGGTGGCGCCCTCTGTCGGCGCTAAGTGGCGTCCTCTGTTTGCGGCCCTTTTAATCCCGCGCCGCGCCTGCCATGAGAAATGGCGGTCACGGACGGTGGGAGTTTGGGGTAGGGAGTGTGGGGGAGGGGGGAGGTGCAGGAACGGGGAAGGCGAGTGTTTGTTTGTGTAGAGGAGGAGGAGGAAGGCGTGGAGGGATGGTAAGAATTTAGAGGTCCAGTTAAGGGAAACTCACTGAGGAAAAGAAAACAGCATATATATATATATGAGACTGTCTCAAAAGGTGCTAAGCAATATGGGACAAAACTTTGTCCATAGTAACGATCAACACACTATCTACTTATGCATTTGCTCAGGATAAACTGATTTGTTTTGTGCATGGTGTTTCATAATCCCAATAGAATACATGTTGATTTGAAGCAAATGTCCTTGTGTTTTCAGTGTAGCTGTTTCTGTGGTGTTTTGTGTCAATCATTACTATGGACAAAAAAAACGAAGAGTTAGCACCTTTTGAGACAGGCTCATATATATATTATATATATATATAAAGTTAACATGCCAAACAATAACGGACTGGTATAGGTAGTCATACTGAAAGAGCGCTAAGGAAATTGTGCAAGTATACGAGTATAATTATCCGAAAATCGATTATCTATGAAATGTCTCATCATTTCATACCAACCTCACACTGGATCTACTGACTGACACTCCTCTAGTCATCTACTGGGAAGGCCTTCTGCCTCGCCCGGTTGTGCCTCCTGCGACGTCCTGAGAATGGAGGTGGGCGGGAGAAGGGTAGGAGGGAGAGGGAAGTGGGAGTGGTGGCGTACGAGGGATGGGGAAGTGGAAGGGGTGGGGATGGAGGGCGGGGGAGGGGATGTGGAAGTAGGAAGAGGGTGGAGGACGGGGGATCGGGGAGTGGGAGGGAGTAGTAGGGAGTAGGAGGGAGGAGGGGGAGAGGGGAAGATGATGACGGGAAGGGGAGGGGGTGGGGGTGGGGGTGGGGGTGGGGGGGGCAAAGGTCGTCTTGAGGCAGGTGACTGTGCATTATAGTTCAACCAGCACCAAAGGTGCCTCATGCTAATCAGTACTAATCATCCCAGTTGATATTATTAAGGCAATGCTGACCTCTAGAAGAGCCCCCCCCCCTCCTCCCTCTGCATCCTACTCCCCGCCTAAAGCAGTAATAATTTGCCACTATTAATGATGTTTCATTAGCAGAGTGAACAGGTTAACAGCCTCAGTGATATCCGGGCGGCGCTCACTGAATGTCACGGACCGTGTCCCACTGCGGGCGGGCCAGGGGTGGGCCGGAGGGTGGGCCGGGGGGCGGGCCGGAGGGGTGGGCCGGGGGCCGGGGCGTGAGGGAGGGGGTGGAGTAAGTAGCCAGCGACGTGATATCTGCGGCCTTAATGACTATTTTTTATTTATTTAATCTGGGAAATCGGCGATAAATTGAACCAATTTTGGTTCTTGACATTTATCTTCGCAACATTCCTCAAATGCAGTGTTACATTGTTGCTGTTGACTTGGAGATATTCTTAAACCCACTCATTTTAGCTTCATCTTCCTCATTTCAGATTCGACGCTTTACATAAATTTATGTAAGTTGTTTACATTTTTGGTCATTTTGTCATAATATTGCGAGATGGCAAGTTCCTTGTCTAACTCGACCTGATCACGTCCAACATTAAAACTTATAATAACTTTACCAAAGGAATATAGAAGACAACTTCTGCTTACATTCTAAATACCATGAAAATATTCACATCAATCCATTTAACATTGACATAGTCATGCGATGCCAATGCTTCCATATTGTTGTAGAATTTGGAGGTAGATATCAGAGATCAATCGTGATATATGCAGCAAATTGTGAATTAAACAGCTATTGTTAGATCACACAGCACATAGAACATATATATATATATATATAGAACATAGAATCGCTATATACCATTTGTTGTTGACCCCCCCGCCCCCTGTATAAATATGTGATGAATAACGAATTAAGCGAGTATGAAGATAGGTAAGGGTTAATTATTAGTATCGTTTGTTACACTCCGTAAGACAAACACTGAACCAGTGGCTCCACCTTCCCTCCTCGCCTCCACCGGATGTGGACCGGTGTCAGTCTCACCGGAGGATATGCATATGTAAGTGCATTGCCTGTATGCATGTGGTTGTAAACATTACACAACTTATGGACATAAACCATTTAAAAGAGCTACGTACAAGCCTATACTATGTAAATAGGAGTAGGTTAGTCTAGTAATAAGAGTAGAACAAAATAAAATAGATATATGCCAAGAAAATCAAAAAAAACTAACATAGGCCAATTATCTATCTGCTACTGAAATGCAGGCAATCAGATACCTTATCAGCAGCTACTTTGTGGTAAGATAACACCAACACTACAACGGGCCAGCATTGAAAACAAGCCTGAGTACCTGCGCTTATATGCTATGGACAGTATAAATACAGCCTCAATAAAAAAGAAATAAAAAAAGATTTATACTCCCAAGGGGGTGAGCGTAGTAGTCTACACTGACCTCTCAGGAGCCACATAGACAGTTAGGCATGGGTATGGCGATCGCATCAGGAAGTCTAGGTCGGTGTAATGGTTATTACACTAGCCCTGGAATGGCAACAATTGTGTGTTCGAATCCTCCTCTAGCACAATATTTCCCATGTTCATCACCCCCCCCCCCCCCGTCGACAGTATCTTAGAGCATAGACTTAGTTTACAACAACAACACACTGATATATCTGTAACTTCAAGGTGACAATCTATAAACAGTGCCCTAATGTCATCATCATCATCATGCTGTCGGTCGCGATGCAACAAAGACTGCTTTCATTACCTGACTGCCGCTCTCCTTTGTGTGGTTGTACATTTCATGAAAGCTGTCTGCAAAAGTCTTGAAGTGCTGCTGGCTTTTGCAAGTTACCAGCGGCACTCTCTCAGGGAGCAAATAGAGGTTTCACACCGGCAAGAACATATCAAGACAGGCGCAAAACTATTTGTCCCTGCAGTGGCTGGTTGGGAGATGTTTGGAGTTCCATATATCAACCGTCCTTAATGCTGCCACAGTGACATGGTTTTCTGTTTAGGGTTTGCTCCCTTAGCCTTCGGTTCTGTCAAGAACCTGTACCACAATGCAGAGGTTTACAACTCTGCAGAGCAGGGGCGTCAAGCTCCCTGAGGTATTGCTATACCTGCAATACCTGCATATCAGACTTTGAGAAAGCCCTAATGTAGTGAATATATAAAAGCATTGACCCCTCACACATCTTACTTATGAAGTATAATATAGCCAAGCTAGATAAAGTAAGAACGCTGTTTTGGCTTTCTCCAGTTAATGTAATATATATATTCATGCTTCTTAAGGATTAATCTCCAAATTCATTTTCTTGAAATGGGTTCAGCAGAAAGGATGATGCACAGGTGCCCCCCAGCGCCACTTACACGGGAGGAATATTTGTCCTTTTTCTAGGGCTAGTGTTCATAATCCATATGCCAGAGATTAAACTACTCAACCAATTAACTCTCTTTCACCTCGTTTCTTTGTGTACCGACCAATTTATAATATATATATATATGCTACTTGAGGATTAATCTCCAAATTCAATATCCAGAAATGGTATCACCTTGAAAGGACCATGGCCCAATATCCAAATCAGTCACATTATCCTGACACTGAGCCAACCAGTCGTTGCCCTATTCTATTAATGCCCAGAGCCAGGCTAGGAAGCGACAAGTACCAATTTTGTAAGTCATTGGTTTGATTCAACCAGGAACCAAACTCCCGACCTGACGCATTCGAGACCCGCGCTCTACCGATTAGACAGCAACAGTAAAACTATTTTGTACTGAATTAGTAATATTTTGAAATTTGAGTAACACGCATATGCACCATTGCACTCACATTCCCCAATGAACCATGTAGGATGCTCGAGAATGGGTCTAGTTTGGGAGAATTCATCACTGAATTGGTTGCAAAACCAGTGCTGCTAAATCACTGTAAAAGCAGCCATCCAAAATTCCAAGCACTACGCAGTATACACATATAAACGGGGATATCCAGCGTAATAAAGTTCAGTAAAATGCCATTATTAAAACAAGCAATGTCAAGCAACGCATATAAATGGCAAAACTGGCAGAATGAGTTACCTGAATATCGTATATGTATTGCTTATTTACACATCCGGTGAAATAAAATTCAATCTAATAAAAAAAAAAGGTTAAACCTAGATGATGCAAACACTTAGTTTCTATTGTTCTTGTCATAATAGTTTTTAGCTATTAATATCGTTCTCATCTTGTAGTTGGATCTGTGCTGTAAATGTTATAATTGGTTGAATATAAGAATGTTGTGGGATGATGACAATGGGAAATATTGCGCCTTGAGCGGGAATCGAATCCGCATTTCTTGCCTATTTCTGGCCAATGTTCTAACCATAGCACCACCTAGGCTCATTGATGTCACCACCCTACCCATGCTTACCTGTCTATGTGGCTCCTTGTCTGAGAGGTCAGTGCAGACTACTACACTCGTCCCCCTAATATTCCAAGTCCTTTAATGCTTAAAATTACATACATACAGGCAAATGACCTGATTTGAGGGTGGGTTCGATAACCATTCAGGGCATAACTTGTACAGTATCGTGGTCAATGGCAGCAGTGTCATGGGGATGATGACAATTGGAACTATAGTATCTAGAGTGGGAATCGAACCAAGATCTTTTGAATTCTGGACCAGTGTGCTAAGCATTACACCACCTAGATTCCCTGATGTCACCACCCTACCCATGTCTACATGTCTACGTGGTTCTTTGCTTCAGAGGTCAGTGCAGACTACTACAAGAACATAACTGGTTTCACATGTACATGTCTATTTACAAACAGTAGCCGAATACACGTGGTGGTGATGCAATCTTGATCTGGTTGATAAAAGCATTGATTCCCCTGTCATGCAATTCAGCAATTTAGCAAATCTCCACACAGAACAATAATTATCGGTTCATGATTCGATTATTCCAGCAGTAGTCGTACTAGCCTCGGACACAGTGCTATTTTCCATCTTCAATAAGTCCACATCGCAAATGCTGCTAAACGTTGTGCATTTTCTTAGAGATTTGTCCATGTCTCAGCCCATACATTAGAGTAGACCACACATAACACTGAAGAATACGCTTCCTTGTTTGTATTAATATCTTACTTGATGTTAACACTCTATACATTTTGGAGAATGTTGTTCGGGCTATTGTTATCCTTCTTTTAATTTCATTCCTCACATCTCCCATCATTTCTTCCTCACATCTCCACATCATTCGTCAGAGTTCAATATACCATACATTGTTGGAAGGGAAGGTGAATGGCAGCAGAGGGAGAGGGAGACCAAGAACATCATGGTTTACAATATTTCACAGTGGACAGGCTTGAATTATTCACAGTCTATCAGAACAGCACACCATCGGGACAAGTGGAGAACCATTGCATCCAACCCTCGACTAGAGGACGGAACTATTGATTGATTGATTGATTGATCCTGTCATGCAATCCAGCAAGGTAACCATGACAAAAGTAGCCAGATAACACACCACACAGATACATATAAGCCTATGATATGTAAATAGGAGTAGGCTAGTGTAGTAATAAGAGTAGAACAAAATAAGATACATATATGCCAAGAAAATCCAAAACAACTAACATAGGCTACTAACCATACCAACCAATTATCTATCTGCTACTGAAATGCAGACAATCAAATAACTTATCAGCAGCTACTGTATGGTAAGATAACACCAACACTACAACTGGCCAGCATTGAAAACAAGCCTGGGTACCCGGGCGTATATGCTATGGACAGTATAAATACAGCCTCAATAAAAAAATTAAAAAAAGCAATTGAGCAAATCTCCACACAGAACAATAATTATCGGTTCATGATTCGATTATTCCAGCAGTAGTCGTACTAGCCTCGGACACAGTGCTCCATTGGAAAATAATGCTAAAGTATCTCTAGCAGTATTTCCTCATTTCTTTGCGCATTGTGTATACAATAGTCACACTCCTGATAATGATTTAATAATGCCCAATGCTTGGTCCCAGGGACTCACTTTATGCATCAGTAGAACTGCTTATTTGTTGAGGTGTTATGTTCTAGCAACATCTAAGGCCATATCAGGATGGGAACTGACTTGTATTTAATATACACTTAATGGTGCCTTGATAGTGCTGCGTCACTGGGAGACCAGGTGACTTTATAGTGGTGCTCCAGTGGGAGACCAACCCACTGGCATTATGACCTGATATCCCAATCAGTCACATTATTCGAATATTAAGTTAATCAGTCCTTGCCCTATCATATTAATGTTAAATATCAGGCTAGGTATCGACAAGTATCAATTTTGATAATACATTGGTTTGACTCGACTGGGCTACAAACGCCTCACCTTCCACAGGGGAAGCCAGTGCTCTTTTCGATTCGGCCAACATGTCCTCTGTATCAGTAGGATATCCTAACAATCCTAACTGTATCAGTAGGATATCCTAACTGTATCAGTAGGATAGCCTAACAATCTAGTTTTCCCTTTCTCCGTCCCCTCGCCACCACCCGACAAATAAGACAACAACATCATTAACTCTCATATAAATTGGAAATGCTAGATGATCAAACGACATTTTCATTAGAAAGGCCCGATACACCTTCATAAAACCGATTTTTTAAAAGCACTCACAAATATATCCCCCGAACAACTACCACTCACACACTAACACAATTGTTGCATCTACTTTCTTCTGCAGAATCACCACAAAAAAAGTATCATTATATTTACCTTTTTCAATGAGAACTATTGCCTCATTGGTGTTTTCGCGTGTGATATGCCATGTTTTGTTGGAGATTGATAAACCAAGAACATCTCATCTTATGCAACTATCCAATACCTTTTTTAAATGTCCCGTATCGATTTCATCATGTTGGGTTATTTCAGCTAGTAATATGGGATTATGGCTTTAAAAATATACTTATAAACGAGCAATAGCTCGCATCTTATGTTTTTAGAAAGAGTTAAAGAAATGGCAGGTGTCGATTCTATCATGAACTACCTATTTAAGCTGGGAATTTCGGATTCTGGTTATAATTACTCCTTTACTTCTGTTCCAGTCGAAATGCACTAGCAGTCCTGAATCTCACTCTGTATTAATTAATATAATATGATATAATAATTATCCATTTTCCAATTAGCGACACAACATAGCTCTTAAAAGAAGGCAATGTTAATGGATCGCTTAATTATAGTTCATGAGTGTTGTGATTATTTAAAGTTGCATAGTCCGATGGTATTGAATTTCTATTATTTTCTGAGATAAATATACAAGGTTGATCATTAGAATCTATCTTACATGAGCTTGAAGGAAGTCTGATTTAAAATGGCTACTTGAAGATTTGGTCAATATATTTGGTTGCAATAGATTTGATGCATGCTAAATTAATGTTGGCTTGCTTTCCAAAACTCTGGCTCCATTGACTTAACAAGTAACAGGTTTAGTTCAATTGACTTAGTATGGCCTTCTAGGTAGCAACAAATACTTAATAAGTGCACCAGTATCTAAGGTAAATATGTAGGTTCAAAGTCTTCTCAGACTATGCAGCTTTAAGTCTAATCGGTTTAAGTGAGAACTTTCACGACTTCATTGTATTTGCTGGACTTCTATAGCTCTCACCTGTGCGCGATGCTCACACCTCACACCTCCCGCGCACACCTCACTGGTTGGACTACTCGGCCTGTCACACAGCAGTCACACTCGAGCTGTCACCTCGGCCCTATCTGCCTAAAATAACACCCCAAAAAACCACCCATGGAGGCCGCATCCCATTCAGTCTGACAAAGCCATGCTGCACTCTACGACTCTTCACAACTCACTCACCCACCCACCCACCCACCCACACCACGACGAATTCAATTCAACAAAGGTTAACCATAACAATATTTATCATATTATCTGGCATTGTTGAACAGATTCACTATGCACTCTATTCTGCTAATTCATGATTTGGTGCTATTTGGTGATTTATTTGTTGAATGTATTGATTGACAGTGTACAACATGTATCATATCACTTTACATCTTTAACGGCCAGACAATCCGGCCTAGATTAAGTCATGTTCGAGAATTACCTAGAAATAAATGTCTGAGAAAGTACGGCTAGGGTTTTCTGATTGATGGCTACTCGACAATTGCCTTGTTTTGCTTTGATGTGTAGCATTGCATTTGATTTGTGGTCGGTGGACAAACTGCCACGGCTGTCCTTTCTCCCTCCCGCCGGACTTTCACCTCGGGCCTGGTTTGCTGAGGTACCACCTGAAAAAAAGTGTATAAGTTGAATATATATGAGCAAATTTGGCAAAGTGCATTCGCTTAGGAATAGCTATGGATTCATCGGATTATGCAACTCGAAGTTTGCTATTGTAATCTGCATTTTGCATGTTAGTGGTTAACATGGGTTATTCTCGGCGTGGAAGGAGTCGTTCAAATCTACATTACTGATACACACACTGTTGCTGCCACATATCAGCTTAACTATGCTCCATTCCGGGCATTGAACCCAAAACCTCTCGATTGTGGCCTCCACCTAGCAAATACTTACTCCTACAGGCCCTCTGAGGTCACAACCATGTCCTGGTTCAAACAAACTCACTTCATGCCTGGACACAAACCTGCGAGGTTGGGCTGACTAACTTTTTGCCCCCACCCTCCTCGCAACTTGCTTAACGCTGTTGATATTCATAGGGTTGAGCGCTTGAGTTTTATTGATCCACCTGTCTTGTCTGTTTACAATATTGTGAATAAAATGACTATTATGTCACTCCTTGCCTTGTCATGACTTATTACAGAAGACTGCTTATTTTTTTGAGGCTACACAAAAAAACAAAAAAACATCCCCCCCCCCAAGCCGATTTGTTGCTAGTGCAGCCACTTCTCTCCTTGGTCATTGTGATTCACTCCGCGTTAGCCACGTAATATCCTCTGCAGTAGAAAGCAATGTGGGTGGCTGAAAATAGCCCTCAGTTTAATTGAAATCTGTCAAGCGATATGAATGTTAATCAGACTAATAGCACAAAAAGCCTATATGAACTGTCAGTGTGGCGGTTAGTGAGTGGAATGATTGTCTATAGCAATAACTCTGCAGCATCTCAGCTACGAACAGGCGTAGCCCCCCCGTCCTGCACCGCCCCTCCTGCACCCCCTCCTCCTCTCTGTATACCACCTACAGCAGCATCCCTCAGATTCAGTTCCATCGTTTTACAATAGCAGTGGAACCTTAATATGCATGTATTTTATCAATGCTTAAAACTTACAATTCTCGAAACATTGTTTATCCCATCATTTCTAATAACATACTTACCCAAGCTGTAGTCAAAACACCCCGCATGTATTAACCTTGTAACCACAACCTTGCACCTACTCATACTCCATCTAACAGAATAACGACACCATTGTACTGTACCTCAAAATGATATCCCCAGCAACATGACAATTAGGGAAGTCAGGTAACAGGAATACAAGCCTGGGAAGGGAAACGATATATTCAACCATTCGGTGTGAAAGCACAACGTCTGAACACTTTGACTTCTGGATACTGAATGCTTTATTCCCCTCCAGGGCTCAAACCATAGCCGGCCAAACTTACATTTGCATATATGACAGATGTGTCTAGACATACGCATATATCACATCCCCCCCTCAAAGTATTTCTGAGACATGAAATGCTTCAGAATCCCCATAAAACATACCAGGTTTACTCGTTCATCATACAGCAATACAATCAAATATACAAGCACTTAACTTAAGTGAATAGGCGTAAGTAAGTAACTTAAACCACAGGTTTAGCGAGTGTCCAAGCGCACTATGGCACTGAAGTCCTTTGAACTGTCTGGCTGCTTAGCCTCCACAAAACAATTACCATCACTAATAACTAGTCGATAGCAATATTATGATGGAATTATATATATATATATCAGTGGCCTGGCATCCGATGCTTGCATCTCGGTGCTCCGTGTTCACTGCTCGCTGCCTCACCTGTTGCTTAGCTGGCCTGATGTTCTGCGTGCCCTCATCCTGGCCATTTTCATTGCAGCCGATCATCTCTGTCGACGATCTGTGCATCTGTGCTTCTTGGCATCTGTGCAGTTGTCTCTGTGCCTCTAGCCATCCATGCATCTGTGTGCCATCTTTCCAGGCATCTGTGCATTTGTGGGCCATCACTTCGGGCCCTGTCCTCCAATCTGTCCATTCAGATATGACGTTCTGCTTGCTTGTCTCTGGTAGAGCAAACTCATAGTAACTTGTTAATGCTGCTTCATTTGGTTACCAGGGAGTTGCTGCCTGGTGAACCACAGCTACACCACACTGTCTTTGTTGGTAGCCTGAAGCAATGGGCCTAAAAGCACCATTGCCTATACAATATGTTTGGAATGCTTCTGTGAGTGGTCCTATCTTGTCTCGGTCAGTGAGTGCGATGGACATATTGGCGAAAACGTTTTGCACTTCCTCGCCAGCGACGTGAAGGAAGATGCAGCATTGCACTCATTCTGCCTTCAATATGACACCTGCAGCAATGGCGTATATGTCATATGCTCTGATCCATGTTTTCCAGTTCAATCTTGCGTTGTTGCTGAGGACAAGCTGACCAGGCAGCCTAAGCCCTGGCAGTGTGTCAGCGGACGGCATTGTTCCTCATCTGACACCATGTGAAAGTACAACGTCTGAACACTTTGACTTCTGGATACTGAATGCTTTATTCCCCTCCAGGGCTCAAACCATAGCCGGCCAAACTTGTCCATGACGTCATCTCATTTGCATATATTACAGACGTCTATTACGCATTTATCACATTCGGTACCTACACTGATCTAGTCAATACACATGTATGGATACAACACATAATTACTATCTCATATGTGAATTGTCAAACTATGCCATAGGTAAGGCATGGAATGATTAATATTGTTATTTCATATGACCTGAGCTAGCTGATGATGAAACTATGAGATTACATATACATGTATTGTAAATAAATTGAAAACCAGTGCCACATTGCAGACAACAGACTTCATTCAGCGAATAAACTAAATTATTTTTAAACACCCACAAAACCAACCTACATCTGTCCTCCAAACTACCAGTAAAAAACGGCTGAATCCATTTATATTCGCAACTTTCCCAAAATTATTAGCAATCATCAGGGATGGACAATCAGTCATGGTTATTACCGAAGCAATTTATACAGATTTTGTTGTTGTTGTTGTTGAAGGTTTATACTGCCTATCATGGATAAGCCTGAATAGGCTTGTTTTCACCATTAGACAGTTTGTCGATAGAAAGCCCGAGCCTACAATTTTACCGACCCAAGCGATTTTTTACCTCCCAGACCACATAGACATGGTATGAGAGCAACTGGCCTTTAATGACGCTGTAAGTTATACACAGCGGTGGAAATCCAAATTGCCAGAGGTGGGGGCACAGGGAATCGAACCACTGACCTTCAGATTAGGAGTCCAACCTAGAAAAAAGTCAGACACTCTAACAACTCCGCCACAGAGATCCTTTTTAAATTAAGTTAATTTCACTCTCTCGCCTCATTGGTAGTATATATTCTCAATTAGAACTGGTGGTAGTCATATCTCCCATTTCCACATTGGCAAACTCTTTTCTGCTCAAAGGGAAAAGTCCGGCTGACTGTATCTGTGTATTGGGTGTCAGTGCCCACTGACACTCAAACGTATTTGATTAAACCGTGTTGATTTTACGACAACAAGTTCACAATGCAAACAGCATGCATCATCTGTTTCACAATGTAAAGCCGGAATACGACTTAACTGTCTTGAAGACAGCAGGACTGTACCACTTCATATAGCTTATTAAAGACATTTTTAGCAAGTTAGGGGGCATTCATACCGTTGAATTTTGCCTAGAATGTTGTTTTCTTTGGCCTCAATTTTATGATTGCGAGGCTTCTAGCTTCCTGGTTACCTTTTGATACAATGCTGATTGTCTGCTTTTGCATTCTGTCTGAAAGCGATGATTAAATAGTAATGTGACAGAATACAAATTGGAAAATTCTGACTTTGAATATGGCCTTTGCTGCCAACATGATATTAAACAACTACCAATCAATCAATCTTCCATTTACTATTCTCCAATTGGTGGCTTAATCTAAAATCCGTGTCTACATTATGCAACAATAAGAGCTCTCTCTCTTTGAAAAAGAGTTACCCATTCAGAAACTCTATCCATATCGAAGATACTCACAGAAAGCTAGGCAGAAGGGAAGAACAAATATTACGTCAACCCAATTCATAGGATAAATACTGTTCAATATCACAGCCCTAGAGGAAAAGGACCCTGGAACTGAGGCAAGAAAATATTCATGCAAATAAACATATTGAACCAAAGATGATAGATGCAGTCTTTTTTAAATCTGCGCAAGCAGGATGACGAGTCTTCTAAGAAACCTCCAACCTTATCGACATCCACCACAAGAGTAGGTAGATCAGCTAAAATTTCAAAACAGAACAAACAGTATACATTTAAGCTCTTTCAACAGACCTTGCTGAGACAAACTCAAATCTGTTGTAATTTTGAAAATATTTTAATAGGGGAGAAAGTTATGGCATGTTTAATGTCAGCTTACTTGTTCAATTTAGTCTGGATTCACCATTATAATAAACTGTGACCCTTGCCATATTGTTGCAGCTTTGTATGCTCTAAGTATTTTGATTTTGGTATTTTGATGTGTATTTTCGGTAAGATTAGGTTATTATGTTCTTTCCAGTGATATAAAGTTTATGAAATTATTCCAATGCAAAAGTACTTTAATCGTGGCCGGAATCGTGAAAATGCAGGAACATTTTACTATTGACATGGTGATCAAAGCGCCCCTATCGGAATCTGACATAACTAACAAGAGTGAGAATATTATAGAAATATGTTGCATATCCTCCAATCACATGACATTACTCACAAAGCTGGATACAAATTCAAGCAAAACTGGGTAGTGAGCAAGCCTGCTGCAGAGTTCCTTTTCATTCTGCTACTTACAACACAACTCCCTTCAGTGTTCATTCACACCCCACCCCCTCCCTCCCCCCATCATGTTTATGAAGCCTTCCGGTATTTCTACTTGTCCTCCAATATCACCTCACAATGTTACGGATTCACTGCACTAACATATCAGGCAAGGAGCCACGTAGATAGGGTGATTGCACCAGTGAGCCTAGGTAGTGGAATGGTTAACATGCTCGCCTCATAATGGTAAGACGTGTGGGTGTGAACTTTGCTCTAGGCGCAATATTTCCAACATTCACCAACCCCATGACACTTGTGTCATGTCCAGGATCCTGTGATATATAGTTGTCAAACCTACACTGTGTATGTAAGTACATTGCCTATATGTAATTGCAAGCGTTACTCCAGATATAAACCATTTAAACGACTTACAATTAGATGTAGTAGTCTGCACTGACCTCTCAGGCAAAGAGCCACATAGACAGGTACATATGGATAGGGTCATTGCATCAGGGAGCCTAGGTACTGAATGGCTCAGTGCGCTAGCCCCAGAATGCCAAGAAGTGTGAATTCGAACCCTACTCTAAGTGCAATATTTCCCATGATCTTCCTCCCACGAAAATAGCAAATGTTTGATGCTGCTATACTTAGGTAGGTCTAAAATAAAGTTATGTATTGAGCACAACTACATTCTACATCACATAATACTACTGCGATACCTCTCCCACTGCCCCGTGCTGTACTTTATAGTCCATGGAGGCTGCTGCAGTGTCCACTTCCGGTACACTACTCACAAACATCACAGCGTGTCCAAAATCTGCTTATCTACTCCCGACCACTCACTCCCAAAAATCCCGGTTCAACCTCCATTATCTCAACTAGAGTGTCTCTGGTGCAGTGTCCACTTTCCCTATACTACTAACGGTGTGAATATTCCATTTCACCAAGCTCCCCCTGGATCGCATCACCCATGATAGCTCCTCATTTTAATAGACGAAGGAGGTGCTCTATCTCGCCTACATCACTCAGCTGATTTATTCTGTACAGCGTGCCCCCTCCGTAAAGGTCCACCCCCTCCCCACCAAAGACTGTCATTGGAACAATTCATTTAAGTGATGGTGGAACACGCCATCAGCCCTCAAACCCTGTATTTATACAACAATCACCAACAATATACTCAAGCATCAACACATTATTGGCAACAGGAAGCTCAGAAACACACCAAGCACTAAACCAGCAAATTGATGACAACCGAACTGTGTGTGCGAAATTTAAACCAGGAGTATGGATATGAATCAGATACAACTTGAGGGAATATTGTTTCGATACAGCTTTCAAATAACATGTCGTTTACTCACTGCCTATTCATTTCTCTCTTTCCTATCTCTCTTTGTGAATGTCAGTGGAGAAACTGTTGCAAATTGTGGTAACGCGGCACACTGTCAACACACAACACACGCTCAGTATTGGGTAAGGATATCATTGTCATGCATGGCCGTGCGTGGGGGCTAACTGCGCATGCCGCCTGGCCGGCGCATGCGCATGCGCTGGTAGCCTGGATGGTGTTTCCATGCATAGCAATCTCAGCCCACGCCAAGATAGGGACAAAATGACAGAGAAGGACAGATAGAGACTGAGAGAGTTCAAACTGGATCTTTTGTTTAGGCGCGATTATCTATGAAGTAGTGCTATTTCAGGTGGACTAAATTATTTATAAATGAAAGCCCATCAGCTTAGCTATGTGTATGATCTTAATAGTTTGTTGGGCTCTTATTCCTTAGAAACATCAAAGATCATATGAAGACAAGTATCGAATTGTAACAGTGTGCACTGATTGAAACGATATAGTGCTGTCCCACTGGGATACCATTCCACCACCAGCATAACCCAATATCACACTCAGTCATATTATCCCAATACTAGGCAAACTATTTTTGTGTGAATACCACCATCACCATTACCACCAATATTAGCACCATCATCACTACCACCATTACCACCAATACCACCACCACCATTACCATCACCTTCACTCATACCATTACTGGCACCACTAACACCAATACCACCACCAGAATTACCAATACCATCATCATCACTGATACCACCACTACCACCACAACCACCACCACCATTACCAATACCACCACCATCACTAATACCATCACTACCACCAATACCACCACCATCAGCAATGCTATCACCATCACTAATACCATCACTACTACCAATACCACCGCCACCATTACCAATATCATCATAACATATACAACCATTGTCACCACCACAACCACCATCACCAATACCACCACTTCTATTATCACCTTTCCAAGAAGCAAGAGCTTACTATAACCAGCAGGTATCAGCGATGCACTGGGCAAGAACTTCCGGTGTGACCAAATATGTTGATGCAGGTAACCGGGCGAAACCCTTCCTACTTTTCCACATAGATATCGGGAGAAGTGTGGGTACCAGAGTGTGGAGTGTGGGTTTGGTGTATGTATGGTGTAGGGGCGTGGGGCGTGTACGGTGTAGGGCTATGGGGGGGGGGGGGGTATTAGGGGAGATAACTGACCTATATGGGTACTGCCCCGTGGAAGGACCGGTTTATGAGCGTCAGTGTTTATTTCTGCCTCCCCCTGCCATACATCAGAATCATGGCATATTATAAAGCCCGGCATACACTGCGCGACTATTTCTCTTCGAGAATTCCGATACATCGCCGATCAGGAAACAATTGCATTGTCTGTGCACATACGTCGCAAATTGTGAATTGTACGACATGTGTATATGTAAGAGCCGGAACTGACCTCTCAGGCAAGGAGCCGCATAAACAGGTAGGCGTGGGTAGGGTGTTGACATCAGGGAGCCTAGGTGGTGTAATGGTTAGCATACTGGTTCGAAATGCAAGACATGTGGGTTCGATTCCCACATTTTCCATCTTCATCCCCCTCCCGACATATATGTATGTATATATATATATATATATATATATATATATATATATATATATATATATATATATGAACAGTTCAGGCGCAAAACCACGTAAACGCCCATCCAAAAATGTACCTGAAAGTCATTTTTATTCTCAATAATTCCACTTTGGTTGTGGAGGAATGACGAAAACGTAGGCATATAACAGAAATTAACGTTTAGAAAGATTGATTCCAATGTTTACGTGGCTTTGCGTCTGAACTCTTCATATATATTTGTTTTATCCCAGATTGATTGGGTTCACTGCGTTATTATCGTGTACTATACATTACCTTTCGTCGGACATAGAATTTAGTTGATGCGTACGATGACGTTATTATTATTGTTCTAGTTTTTTTTTGCAAAGAATTGTCGCACTCGTACACTGCATACAACTCGGTACCCCCAGCAGCTCCAACTGCACCGCTCCTTCTCCTGGCACCCCACCGTCTGCACCCCGTTCACATGCGCCAACAGACACACATATATCAGGTCGGCCCGTCGTCCATCATACCCATATATCAACTCTGTCCTCCCAATATGCCATCGATTTTCCTCTCCATTATACTTGCAATCTGCGGCCGAAATTGAATATGGCGACGCGGTGTTAGCGGCGCAGTGCGGGGGTGCGTTTACTAACAAATCACAGGCAGTTCACACCAAATTAAAGGCAACGATGAATATATTATTCATATATATATATATATATATATCTATATATATATATATATATATATAAATCCTCCATTACAACTGACACTGGTCTACATCCCGTTGAGGCGAGGAGGCGACAGGTGGCGCCACCAGTACAGTGCCGGGTCTTACAGAGAATAAAATAATAATAATAATTCCCTTACATATCTTTATACTTGCATAATGCGTTATACATCGCATATTTGAAATTCATCAATTATATTGATAACGCCATTTTCTCTGGTGATACCCGTTGCAACGATGCCCGGTGGCATGCTCGATGTGAGAAAGCTTGCGATACTAAATAACATTACTTTTAAAGGTAACGTCATTAATAAACAGTGTATCGTCAGAAACTCACACCGATGGCTTACTGGAGTATTCTCTCCGCCACCCGCACTGTGGCAGGCACACCGTTTGCGCATGCTCACCATTTAAAATTTTGTTTGTATCAAATACCTATCGGCTGCTAATGGAATGTCCGCAACCTTTGACCTTCACCCCATAACCAGCGCTACATCCGTATTTATTTCACACTCGCACAACTGACTGCTGACTTTCATGATTCTTGTTTGAAACCTGCGATTCCTCATATCCACCATTAAGATTCACCGTAGCTGGTGAATAAGAAAACACACATACGACCTTGAGAAAAGATAATTAAAGGAAAAGAAATCCCGTCCAAGTCAATGATTTATATGGATACCAGATGACGATTAGCGTCAGCAGACGACAATCGGGACAAAAGCGCGGCATTTTGTTTGCACTGTTGCGCCTATTGGTGGCCCCTCCGTTACCCGACGCGCCATCTAGTGACAGTGGATGACATTGTGGCATGACACTTAGTATGTAGGCCGGTCAGGCTGCCGAGAGCTTAATGCCCCCCGGTCACTGATGCCACTGTCCCCCGATAGATATGGCGGCCGTGAAGGTCATTTGTGACGGACAAGGTCAGGGCAGATGTTGGCGACTTACAATTCTCTTTGTTCGTTCATTCCCTCAAAGGGGTGGGTGGGGGTGGAGATATATTGATATTTCCCTCATGGATACAACTGTTGTGCAACCACAGGAGGGAGTACATTTATTGGATCTATTAGGACTAGCTGTCGGTTAGTTCTTGACTGATCTATGTTATGATAATTGTTTCTTCTTGAGTTATGCTTAGAGGATTGACTGCCCACAATTTCGTTGATTCAGTATGGTAGTTTCCAACATGATTTGATGGTTTATGATATATCTTCATGGTTTCCAACACAATGTCATGGTTCTCTTACAGTTTTATAGGTTGTTCCTATTGACTTATCAGCAATATGATGGTTTGCAACATACTGCAATGGTTTAAACTACAATTTTAATTCTTTTAATTTAATTTTTTGGTCATGAATTTATTGACCCTGCTCATACCGGATAAGTGTGTTAATACTTGTTTTCATCGCTGGATGGCACTAGTCCAATTTGATTCAAATCTTTGGAATTTTGTTTGATGAATAATTTTGGATTTCTTGCTTCTTTGTCATGGCTTGTGACGGTTTGTAGATTGCAAACAGTCCAAAATCCAGCTTTCACTATAATTCGCTACACTCGGTTGCAGAAGGAAAAGAGACAGAGACAGACATGGATTAATAGAAATTTAATAAAAACAAGTCGGGAACCATAGTAGGTTCAGCAAACATTGAATCAGGCGGCTGCTATGGCCGAGAATCAGGTGCTGACTGGATTGCGCTACCAGATGGAGTAAGTTCTTGAAATGTGAGTTCATGGTCGAGCAGGTCAGGAATCAGCGCTCACCCCCCCTAGAAAATGGGTGGGAGGTTGGGGAAAGCGAAGTTGACAGTATCAGCGGTGAAAGCAGAGTGACGGTAAGCAAGAAATACAACACGAGGAAAGTTAAAAATAGACCAACCTTGTGAGCAAATTACCCATGTTACCCTCCGACCAACATGCACAATCCAATTTTTGTTTTGAAAACCACAAACATATTAATTGACAGAACACAATATAGTCCTTGTTACCATCATTTGTATTGCATGCACGAAAACACCACTCCATGAACTGGGGTTTGTTTTGCACCTAACACCTGAATAAATGCTGCTGATTATATATCTACTAAATTGGTCAAAGGTATTGTAGTGTAATTAATCAGACGGGCCTAATAATTCATGATTTCGGATATGCTCTATCTTATGTAAAGCTATATTGTTTTGTTATCAGGATGTATGTGTAAATATCATATGGAAGCTTATTGAAACCCCACAGAAAGAACATGTGGCCTCGATGGCCATCCTGTACATGTCCTTGCGATCACTAGTTCTTCCATTGCTCTGCACTGGTTTCATGTTCCACTCGCTCAAAATCCGGATCCCCAGTACTCAGTGATAAAACCCATATTTCCCTGAATCAGATTGATGTGCAAATAGCTGAGAGTTCAGAAAGTGCACTAAACCATGGAGTTATGTTTAACGATGACGTCACAAAGAATGGTGGTAGGTCGGTGAGGGCGGATGGGGTGGGGGGGGGGGAGGGGAGATGCGGGGGGGGGGTTCGGGTGAGAGAAGGCCTGGAGGAAACTTATGAATACACTCTCAAATTCTGTTCACGATAACGGGACATCACGATATCCATGCTGCACCGTCACGCGGTAGGTGCACCATGTGTGCACCTGCAGGCCAAGCACCAGCGGCAGCCATTGCTGTCTGAGATGTCATGCACAATGCGAAACTCAAACTGAAGCAAAAACTCCGAAGCGGCATTTAAAAACGTCATAGTCCGATAAAACCATGAACTTTATTATAAAGCAAAATACTTATCTAGATTTGAACCTGCATATTCAAGTTAGAATCTGTCGCACTTATTGCACGTGTCTCGCTGGACAGAAGGAAAGACTGCCTCAATCTAACAGAGCCTGTTACTGCTGAAACCTATGACAAGTTTTGACAAGCACACCAAAATTAATGTTGTTTGTTTGCACTGCAAAGGGGCATGTGATATGTCACGGCCCACCAGCGGGATGCCCAATGGAAGGTAACCATGCCATGAATAGCCAGATAACACACCACACAGCTACGTACAAGCCTATGATATGTAAATAGGAGTAGGCTAGTCTAGTAATAAGAGTAGAACAAAATAAAATACATATATGTCAAGAAAATCCCAAAGAAAACTAACATAGGCTACTAACCATACCAACCAATTATCTATCTGCCACTTAAATGCAGGCAATCAAATAACTTATCAGCACCTGCTGTCTGGTAAGATAACACCAACACTACAACTGGCCAGCCTTGAAAACAAGTCTGGGTACCCGGGTTCATATGCTATGGACAGTATATATACCCCCTCAAAAACAAAAATAAAAATAGAAACTTGAAATATCTACTAAGTTAGCCATTTCAAATCATTTTCACTTCAAACAGAAGGAAGGGAGATTAAAATGATCAGCCTGTAATATTCATTCCATAAAATGACAAAACCTCAAACCCATCGGCCTATGCAACTTTAAAAAGGAAGTCAAGGGAATAGTATTCCCTATGCTTCCTGTTGAAATCAGATATGGGTATCAGGTATGGGCATATATCATAATATTATATTGTGTATATTTTCTTTATGTTTATGCAATGTTCACTTAAGTCGCTATTGAAATTAACGTGCAGCGTGGAATTGAGTGTGTGCACGTGCAAATTGGTGCAAATTGGTGCATTCGTAGCAGCTATCTCGACCGGCCTTGCCTGTGGACCGAGTGGCTAGGAAGTCTACTTTTGCATAGATTCGTTGATTGTGCCAGGTGCGGTGGCCGAATCGGTAGATCGAGGGCCTCGCGTGCGGGAGATCGGGAGTTCGGCTCCCGATCGAATCAAATCAATGACTTATAAAATTGATACTTTACGCTTTCTAGCCTGGTGCTCGGCAATAATAAGATAGGGAAAGGACTGGTTAGCTCAGTGTCAGGATAATGTAACTGAGTGGGATATCGGGTCGTGGTGTCAGTGTCATAATTTCCCAGTGGGGCAGCACTATAAAGTTGCCATGAGTGTGTACTGTCAAAAGTCAGTACCCATACTGATATGACTGTAGACGTTTCCAGAAAATAAAACTCCAACAACGAATCTTTGATTGTCCTTCAGGTGTCATTACATAGTGAGATTCGGATTTCCATTAAACCACAGGAGCGATTAATCCTAACTAGATTCGACTTGCTAATTGGATTACAAACAAGCATTGGTTGTGACTTGCATTGACATTCCTAGGTAAAATGATACATGCACAGGTAGGTGTGGGTAGCTAAATTGAATCAGGAACCTCGATGACATAATGGTTATTACTCTTGGCCCAGAATGGCAGAACTATAGGTTCGGATACCGTTCTAGACAGATAATTCCAATTTGACATATTGAGTCGTACAGTGCAGATAATGCCAAAGTTGTAAAACTCTATCAGATGTACACCCATACAGTGTATACACACATACAATGTATATACCTCTACAATGTGTACACTTATACACTGTACACAACCGCTTAAGACCCTACAATGTGTACAACCTTACAGTGTGCATAACCCTACACTGCTTAAATTACAACCCCACAGTGTGTAGAATCCTCCATTGTGTACTCTCCTAGCCAGCGCCTGCTTAAAAATAGATATATCTAGTTCCGACTTCCGCCGCCAGACGTCGCGCCGTGACACATGCGTCCGCTCAAGTCGACGCTGATTGGCTGGTATACTGGCGCGGTACGCCACGGCAACTGGCGGCAGTAAATGCGGCCGTGTTGGGGGAAGAGGGGGGTCGGGATTGGGCGCGCGGCCATGAATCAAATTTAGATTTATCCCATTCCGACTTGAACCCATGAGAAACGGATGGATAATCCCGATGCAAAAGAAGAACTGTAATGATGTGTTCTGTACACTTGCCTGAATGAGCTTCCAGGGTCGTCCTTATATGATGTGGACCGTTATGTGGACAGGGGAGGTTGACTCTTGGTGTCGAACCAAATGAAAATAAAACCCGAGTGACCTGACAAATCACAGAAGAATGTTAAGGTTGTTATAAGAAATACTGAAGCCACTTAATGAAAGCACAGTTGTAAGAACATGGTCTGCACTAAGTCATTAGCGTGTTTCCATTTACAGAACCTTTGTACACATATATGCATATATGTATATATGCATAGATGTGTATATATATGTAAGTATATGTATATATATGTAAGTATATCGTTATGTGTATATATGTATAAGTATATATATGTATATGTATATATATATGTATATATATATGTATACATATATGCATATATGGTTGGTATGCAGGTATTGCAGGTATAGCAATACCTCAGGGAGTTTGACGCCCCTGCCTTGCAGAGTTGTAAACCACTGCCTTGTGGTACAGGTCCTTGACAGAACCGAAGGCTAAGGGAGCAAACCCTAAACAGGAAACCATGTCACTGTGGCAGTATTAAGGGCGGTTGATGTATGGAACTCCCAACATCACCCGACCAGCCACTGCAGAGACAAATAGTTTTGCGCCTGTCTTGACATGTTCTTGCCGGTGTGAAACCTCTATTTGCTCCCCGAGAGAGTGCCGCTGGTAACTTGCAAAAGCCAGCAGCACTTCAACACTTTTGCAGGCAGCTTTCATGAAATGATAAATGGAGAGCGGCAGTCAAGTAATGAAAGCAGTCTTTGTCGCATCGCGACCGACAGCATGATGATGATGATGATACATATATGCATAGATGTATATATATGTATATCTATGTATATATGTATGCATATGTACCTAGTTAAATATATGTGCATATACGTATGTATATATCAATCTATATATATTTAGATATATATGCAGATTTGGTAATACAACATATTTGGGGAAAGCTCTTCTGAAAAATGTAATTATTACTTCTCCACCCCTCAGCCTTTTAAATCAAGTTGCAAATATCATTTTAAACGATTATATCGTGCAGCATCTTAAAATGGTTCGTACTAGTTAGTACACTCTATTAAATCTACACTGTTATACTAATAATAATAACAATAATAACAGTATTTATTATTTATTAATCGAGTAAGCCTTAGCACCCCACAACCCTCAAGTCTCGGGATCCAACATGGCCGGCCGTAAGGAGGTGATGCATTGGCCACGAGCGCTATTGTTTCGTCACGACAATCTGCGCAGTATGTCTCTATCTGCTGCTATGATCCATAGGGGGGCGACCCTGGTGGCCACTCTGCACAATAACATCCCCGAACATTTTCCACCAAATCACCAGAAACCCAAACAGCGCATGTCCTAACTGTCCTCTCCATTGAGCAGCGCGCAGCTATATGGTTAACTACTCGACTATCATTTTTCTTGGTAGTAAATATGTTTATTCTGCTGAATAATTCTTTTGGCAGTGCCGAAGCACTGGTCTTCAAGCCATTTTTCAATTCAGGGTTATTTCCATAAAAGATATATAGAGTAAGGTATACAATAACTGTTGAATACACAATTTGCAACATGTAATACAATGAAATACTGTAACCCAAAAGTTCCATAGCAATATGGGTAACATTAGTGGCATATAACCAGATCAATATTAGTCAGATCAATGTGAGTATTTATAATTTGCATTGTAGAAAATCACAGAGTTATACACCACTGATATACCATGACATGCACTCTTAAATTCAGAAATGCATGCATTGAATCTTGGAGGGAAAGGGTAAAAAGCTGTGTTAACTGGAGGTAATAACCCAGCGTGTGACCGAGCAACAAACGCGGGGCATCCATCTCCATCAAGCTAGTTACAGCTAGCATTTCTCCACCAAAGCAATTTCAACTTTAGATGGCGGGCCTTCTCATGGGGGGGGGGGGGGGCGTTGTCAAAGCTTCTCTAGTGGGTCCTCATAATCTACCCACAAGGCAGTGGACACCCTACAGGGGTCAGTTGGATAAACAACTGGCTGATATATTTAAAACAGCTTCATCAAGAACAACAGAAACAAACAGTAAATATTTAGTTTACACACGTGATGCTAATTTGGGTTTCGGATTTGAATATACAATATTTCCTAAACAAATGACTACTTTAGTATATTTTGTAATCAGAGTGGTATTTGTGTAATAGTGTTGCATAGCATTATAAAATACTGAAGGCAGATTGCGTGCAGTATATATTCGACTAATCATAGTAAACACATCAGCAAATAATATAAGTTCCTAAGGTATCTCGAAGTGCATCCATGTTTTGGTGGCAACAAACATGGTAGGGGCTTGGGGCACCACCTAGTGGGCGGGAGTGGAGGTAGGGGAACTGCTTCATGGCAGACCTACCGCTTTCCAGGTTGCACCCCAACCTCCACGAACCCAAACCACCAAAGAACATATCAGGTTACAGGAGAAGATGCAGCGAATAGAATAAGATAACAACAAAGCAGGAGAATTTCATACATGAATAAGTACTTTATACTTTACATACGTGTAATAATAATAAGTATGTTCGGTAATGCAACTTAATCTGTATATATCATTCAGGTGACTACTGTTTTATTGATGTAAGCAAGAAAAAAAACCATTTTGATCTTTGGAAATATCTCATGCAGAGAAAGACAGTTATTTGCGGAGTTTGTTGTCGGTCGATAAAGGCACGTGTCTCGGACGCGAAATCGGGAAGCGCTCTCAAAACATGTTTTCCTGATACCAGCGGTTAAATTAGACACGGGGGCATGGACTAGAATCGTGACTTCTTTGCGGCGGCGCAGAGACCGACGAGGTCTGTTCCCCACCGATGCTGATGGTCGTCGCATGACTGCGCCGTACTGACGAGATGTTGTCACTTACTCTTCCGAACAGGCCCAGTTGGAATGACCTCAGCGTTCGCGAACACGCCCTGAGGCACAGGGAGCGGTGAGCGATATAGAGATAGAGAGAGAGAGGGAAAGAGGGGCAGAGAGAGGAAAAGAAATTGAACAGAAATAGAAAGTAGATTTGAGGATAGTGTGCATTTCCTTTAAGTGAAGACGCCCTTTTATAGCGGCAATAAATTTAGAATTGAGGAAGTGTAGAAGTGTCGAGCAGTAGAGGAAAAGCGTACACAAAACAGTCGTCCATTTCGCTCAAATAAAACTCATGTGTCTAAAGTAACCACCCGATGCGAATGCACGCTGCCTGCGTTGTCTACCGCCTCCTCACCACTTCAATATGTCAGCATGTCTCCTATGCGAATTCTCCTTGACCTATTTGATTATATATCAAGCTATTTCTGCGCGAGCGGGGTTCCGAACAGTGCAAGACCGCTCCCTTGACTAACAACGTCCACACATGACTACAGATGGCACACTGAGTGCGGAGGGTTAAGGTCCCATTCCGCAGGGATCACCGCCGCCTATTACCGCCGCCTCCCAGTTCGGAGCCACTCAAACCTGCTCGGTACAGATCGGAGCAGCTCGGAGTAACTCGACGCTTATCGCGCGGAGCTACTCAGACCTTCTCGGTAGCTATCACTGGGAGCCGTTCGGAAATGCTCGGAAATGCCCGGAAATGCCCAGAACTGGTCGGAACTGCTCGGAACTGCATTCGGAACGATCTGTAGTCATCCCTCAGAGCCGCTAGGAGAATCTCGAAAATGCTCGGATCAGCTCGGGTCCGCTCGGCACCACTCGACGAGAACATATCCATCCTTGTCGGCCAGTTAGACCTCCCAATGCAGTAGACAGCACGGCCATTTAAGCTTCCTGTACAGTGAGCAGGTCAGGTCGGAGCTACTTCCGAGCTACTGAGCACCACGCTATGCGTGCGGAAACCACGTCCCTGATCAGCATCTACAATCACAACAAAACTCTCCCTCTCTTTCTCCAGTGGCTAGCCGATCCGAAAGAAAAGCGTAGGCCTGCACCCTGCGATGTGTGACTCTGTCGGTCGGCTTTATTGCGCGGACACTTAACGTATGTGTATAAGAACTGACGGTCCGATTGGGTCCGAGCGTAAGCCCAATTTCCCGTGGGGAAGGTAGGTGTGACCGTACGTGGAGAGGTTGGTGAGCACTCGGCATCTTGGTCCCCACATGGACGCCGAGTAGCACTTATTAAGTTCACCCTCTGCGTAGCCCCTATTCAATCCAATGTGCCGGCGGTCATTATATGACATTATATGTTGCTAGAACGTAAACCCCCAACAAACAACCAAACTATGCCATCGGCGACAACCTGTGCACGTTGCTATAGCGAGGACTTGGAATAGCATGATCATTGATGAGTGCTCATAATACGCTAGTATATCATCCAGTCGTTTATTTATCTTCTTAAAAATGTTGATGACGGAGAATGAATTTATCTAATTGTGGACCAGTATTACTCATTTCCCTGCTCCTTGGCCAATTCTGCTAAAGCCACGCAATGGGTGAGATAATGAGGAACATCAATTTCATACCTCTTTAGTTTAACTCATTTGGAGATTGAACCCCAGATGCATGCGAAGTGGGTGCCCTACCCAATAGTCCATCCCTGTCCAGTGGATACACTAATATGTCGGTAATCCTTTAGCGTGTGGTATACTGGGACTTTAGCCATAGCCCTAACCCTAAACATAAATAGTTAGCTAAATCGACAGGTCAAGTTAGGTCAGATAAGGTCTTCTATGATCCCTATCTAACTAACGCTTCAAGGTTATGGGTAGGGTTGAAGTCCTGATAGACAGCACACTAAAGTAGCACTGATATGTCTATGCATTTTGTGAATCCATCACAGAATATGTGAGCCATTTAGTAAAACCCCTTATCTCCCTTGCAGATTGGGGGGAGGGGATACCTTATGCACCAACACTACCTTAGAACAACTGCATAACCTAGCTGAGAGTGTGAACAGGTAAAACAGACTGCGTGGTATGTGGGTGGCTAATTAACCAGTAGGCGGGCGCTCGACTCATCTGGTCATAACAAATATTGCAGAAGTGTGTTCTGTAGTCCATATCTTCAACAGCCAATCGTCGCACTCAGACCGAAATCGGTGCTGTCATAGTAGAAGTTCTGTCATCGGAGGGAAATATAGTGAAACAAAACACAGTTTATGCACTAGGGAGTTGCCCCCTACACGGCAAGGATTAGCTGATCAAAGGGACCGCTGGAGAAAGGTAACGGTTGGTTGGTTGTTGGAGTTTACGTCCTGGCAACATCTAAGGTCATATCAGGATGGGTACTGGCTTGTGACAGTGCACACTCATGGCGACTTTATAGTGCTGCCACACTGAGCGATCAGGCCACCAAGGCCATGACCCGATATCCCACTCAGTCACATTATCCTGACACTGAGCTAACCTGTCCTTGCCATATCCTATTAATGCCGAGTGCCAAACTAGGAAGTGACAAGTATCAATATTGTAAGTCATTGGTTTGACTCGACCGGGAATCGAACTCCTGATCTTCCGCATGGGAGGCCTGCGCTCTACCGATTCGGCTACCGCGTCCACCAGCTAATGGCCCTGTCACACTATGACGTAATGACGTCGGCGTAGGGAGAACGTGAAGAACGTTGAACTTCTCGGCGTAGTATGCAAATTTGGGCACAAGTTGAACGTGGATGCAGCATAGTGGACGAGAGCGTAACGTCGGTAAAGCATAGTGATACCGTCATTCAACGAGAGAGGACAATGTCATTACGCTCATGGAACATTATGAACGTTATTCCATTGCCAGAAGAACGTTACGTGATGTTACATACGTCATGAGACGTTGAACGTACATTGAATGTACATTCTCCTGACGTTCTCCTGACGTTCTCCTGACATTTTCCTGACATTCCCATAACGCCGCGTGGGCATTTCCATCTGTTTAATGTGGGTCAACGTAGTGGAACGTAGTTGAACGTAGTGAGCAGCATTTGCCTAACGTCCGTTTAATGTCATCGACGTTCGCGGAACGTGAACAGAACGTACGGCGAATGTAAACCCTTAAGTTCGAGCTACGTTGAAAGTTTTGGGCATGTCCAAAACCTCGACGTAACTCGACGTAACACGACGTAATGTGACGTAGCTCGACGTCAGTCTAACATCATTCTGACTTCATCATAACGTAATCCAACGTACGTCAACGTAATGACAAAAAATCACCACGTCAGGCATACGTTGGCTCATTACGTCATAGTGTGACAGGGGTATAATACGGTGTGTGAGAAGTAGCCAGGTTCTTGGGGTCTTATTCCGCAAAATAAATCCGTTTGGGCCGTGCGTTATAGCTTCACAGTCCGATAGGACTCTAAAGTCCCAGTCACATACATGTTAGTGGACGTAGTTGAACGTAGTGGAGGCTAACTAAGTTGAACGTAGTTGAACGTAGTTGAACGTAGTTGAACATAGTTTAAAGTAGTTGAATGTACTGGAGAAGTACGGATGATGATATGTTCAACTATGTTCAACTATGTTCAACTATGTTAACCACGTTCAAATACGTTCAACTACGTTCAACTACGTTCAACTACGTTCAACCACGTTCAACTACGTTCAACTATGTTAGCCTTCACTACGTGCAATTACGTCCAATAACGTGTATGTGACTGGGCCTTAACTGTGACACTATAAGTCCTGTGCAGGGCCACCCTGCTTTTGCGACGGGCGGTGTTGTAATGATCCTCTTACGACAGGTCGTAGAACCAATGTTGGATAACGTGGTCGTGCAGAGGCATCTCTGAGAGGCCAAGGAACCTTGGGCATCCAAATTGGTGGGGCAGTGAGGATCGCCACAGATCTACTATGTGCACTCACGCCAGCAGACTTTGTATGAGACGATTCATTGCAACGAGTGCTTAGATAGCCAAATATATATATATATATACAGTATAACCCCGTTAAACCAAACTTGAAGAAACCCTAGAAATTTGTTTGGATTAACAGATCATTGGTTTAACCAAGCTTTGACTTTGACTTGGCTTTGGCAAAAACTGGGGTGCATTATGAATGTACAATGTATGTGGACACTATGATTATTGTTTTTTTATGTATATATAGTTTAACCCCATTAAACCAACCTCGGTTAAATCAAACGATCGGTTAATCCAAACTTTTTTCGGCGACCTGGCAAAATACTACCATTTATCATATAAAAAAGTCTCAGATGACCTTAAAACCACATGAAAGTTTGGTTTGACTGTACCGGAAGTGGCCTGGGGCCGACAATTTTATTTGGATTAACCAATACTTTTGATTAACCGACTTTGGTTTAACCAACTTTTTTATATGATAAATCGTAGTATTTTGCCGAACGGCCGAAACAAGTTTGGATTAACCGATCGTTTGGTTTAACCGAGCTTGGTTTAACGGGGTTGTACTGTACTGTGAAATGTACATATAAACATATATATATGTAGTTTTCGGAGTGAATGGGGAAGGGGAACCCGTGCAGGGGGCGACGGGACGAGGGGGACTGCAGAGGATGCCCGGTCGACCCCCCCCCCCCCCCCCGCCAACTATCTACAATGGGGTAGGCGGATACCTTAGGATTCAACCACATTCCTTTGACTTATTACCCGCGTTAGCAGGCTTATTATTGTCATGGTCGTGATGAAAATGGGAAATATTGTGCCTAGAGTGGGACTCGAACCCACATCTCTTTGCATTCTGGGCCAGTGTGCCAACCATTACACCATCTAGGCTCCCTGATATCACCATACTACCCATGCCTACCTGTCTATGCTGCTCCTTGCCTGAGAAGTCAGTGCAGACCACTACATTATCATCCATATAGAAATAGTGATTACATGTCATGTAATAGACAACATAACATGACAAGTGGCTTGGGATGAGTTGTAATCTCTGGCAAGGGATTAACATCACCCTATATAATATTTGTTTTAGTAAATCCACAGAGACTAACAATCAGAGTTGGTGGTTGTGGGAGGTGAGGGGGGGGGGGTGTACATGATAGGGTTGTCATTTGGTGTATAATCACGGGGAGGAATATAATAATTGAACCCTCCGGCATTTATATTTGCATAAGTTCTTCTACGTCCAATATGAATATATACATATATAATCGCTCAGAATATATTCCAATATATAGGGCTTATTTATATAGATATATATTCTACACTGATTTACCTAATTATGTAAATATAAGGCAGATGTTGTATGCGCAAACAAATCATGAGGCTTACTTGAAAGCATAGACATTCACCGCGCCTTCAGACCGAAATATGGGTTATTACTTTAAGCACTAATTAATTTACTTTAATGTAATATATTTAAAGGGGCACATCTAAGCGTAAATACCTCGAGAACACTAGTTACTAATTGCTTGTTGTTGCCCACCTAGTATAATATATATATGTATATACAGCTAATTAAAAGAGACATATTTTTGGCTGCAAGTCATGATGGTTAGTGACGTCAGCGGCCACAGGGGGCGCCAGTAGTCGCGCCTTGTAGCCGGCCGCATGATGAATACGATAATTGTGTTTGGGTCATATTCGCTATCTAGGTGTGAATAATAGATTATGCAGCACACTAATATTAATTCGCTATTGGGACCCAGCCTTGAACAATGTGGTTTTATCGTGTGGTTTATCTTTATGTTATTTGTTAATTTGTTAAATTGCTTAGAAACAAACCGATTGGCACACAAACAGATCAAATGTTTAACAAACAGATTATATTAAATTTATATGCTTAGTCTTCTGCATTTCTATTAATTTTGAATAAAACTGACGTTTTGCACTGCACGTACTGGCAAACTCAATGCATTTTCGATGGCTATGACTATAGTATGAGCAATCTTCATACAGAAAAAGTGAAATATCTGTAAAACCGCACAACTTAGAAACAAACCACTTGGCACACAAACAGATCAAATCTTTAACACACACATTATATTAAATTCATATGCTTAGTCTTCTGCATTTCTTTTAATTTTGAATAAAACTGTCGTTTTTTGCTGTGCGTATCGGCAAACTCAATGGCAGTATGACTTGGTTCTGCAGCCGAGGTGCGCACACTTACTCGAAGTTTGTAAACATTGAAAGGGGTCTATTGTATCTAGATTGTTTGGTTATTGCTTTGCTTGTTGATGCTCAAGTGGTTTCATTGCTCTAAATAACCTGGTGTTAGTGCTGACACAAGATAGACACAAGACCGACATATTATATATTGGACTTTATTACCATAGTTTCTTAATGTTACATATCAGAGTTCAAGAGATGATTGAGTCTTTGCAATAATTTGAGGCTTACAGAACTTGACCTACTAGAAATATTACAGCTTGGGTGGGTGGGATGGTAAACAAAGGATCCGATATTGAAGGTGTTGAAGGAACCGCAGCCGAGGTCGAAGTGAGCTGAAAGGCGGGCTAGTCCGTTACAGTTAAATTATGATGCTAGGAGATGGCGGCCGAAGTAGTCTATTAATAGAAAATGCTTCTTTGTATCGAAGGGGGCGAGATGTCATTCATGCATATTCAATTATCCATGTTCTCATAACATTTACAATTGAAAGACACAAGACCAACATATTATATATTGGACTTTATTACCATAGGTTCTTAATGTTACATATCAGAGTTCAAGAGATGAGTGAGTCTTTGAGATAATTTGAGGCTTACAGAACTTGACCAAAATCTTTAGCTCAAGTTCTGGTATCTGAGGATATAGAGTCTGTTGGGACATATGTGTATACCACTTCAGAGGTCCAGTGACCAAGTTCTTTGATATCATCAAGTGTGGATGCCCCGGCAAAGACTGTGTAGAGTGATGGCATCTGCTGCTGGGTGGCCCTCCATGGCTAGAGCAAGCCTCAGGGTGTCGAGCAAAGCCCTCAGCCAGAGTGGTAGAGCATCAGTAGTGATGAAACCTGGGCCATCGATGTAGGGTTGTGTCCTGGACACATAATGAGTCCAGGCCCGGATGGGGCAATAGATGAATCCCGGGATGGCAGGCATGCTGATGTTCCTCAGGGTGGCTGAGCTGAGCAGGATCTTAGAGGACCTGACCCATACGTTGAGGCCCACCTTGGTCAGAGTTATGTCATGCACACGCAAGACATGGCCCGGGTCGGTAGTGGCTGCAGAGAGTAGTAGGTTGCTTTGCCATAACAGTGTGAAATAACCCAGGAGGAGAGCCGCAGTCAGAACTGACCCATTGTCGCCCACAGCGGTGAAGAAACGCACAACTTTCCTGATGTCTGTCGGGTGGAGAGACGGAGCCCATGCCGGTATGTGACCGGAGTCCTGCTTTATCCCATGCTTAAGGACGCCTACCAGGTAGGTGTCAAAGGCGGAGGTGGAGGCTCCCATCAACCATACCCATGTTCGGGCACCGCTCAAATAGTTCAGCATGGTTCCTGGCATTCTGGTGTCATGTAGATCCATGAGATATGACATTATCTTGTATTGCATGGGTCATAGGTGTTTAGCTGCGTGATTGTTCATGTAAACGATGTATTCGTGAACCTGAGACATTTTGTTTCTCCATGTTCCTGGGGACAAACTGGCCGCTACCAAGTTGATGGTGTTGTGAGTAACCTATGGAGAGCGGCAAATTCTTCGTTCGATTCATAGGTTACTCAGAGGCTCGGGGTGAGGACGTCATCATGGCAGACCGAGATTGGCATGAGCCCAAGTTCAGTTATCATCTTGTTTGTGAGCCTCGGTGCTGAGTTGCGCAGTGAAGAGTCAGATTTGTCGGGCACATGCGCAGATGATGGGGTCCTGGCCCGACCCTGTGCTCAGGACTTGTTGTGATGTGGCATTATCAGTGTTGATGTAGATGGTGTACTTGTGTGGGTATGGTGGGGCGAGGTCCTTGAGCGCCACCACCAAGTTGATTGCCTCCAGTCAGGCAATGGAGTGCTGTGCTGCGATGAGGGGCCGAGAATACCTCGCCACGTAGAACTGGGTGGGGGAGTGCACGCTACCAGCCCTGAGTGAGGAGTCGCACTCAATCACCCAGGCCACGCATTCCTCGGAGGGGAGGAGGATGATCCCGTTGGAGTGTTCCGTGTACTCGGTGAACCATGAGATGTCCAGAGCGATCTGGGACCGCGTGTTTGCCTTAGTAGAGTGCAGCTCTGAGGGCCGCCAGGATCCGGGACATGAACATTTTCACTGGTTGTATGCATTTTGCGATGTGTTGTAACCTCCCAACAAGTCGCTGAAGTTCACGTCATGAAGCAAGCTTCTTCTCTTTCCAGACACGGCACTCTGCGATGATGTGTTGTAGCTTTTCTTCTGCAATTGTTATCGTCATGTCCTCGGTGGATACTGTGAAACTCAGCCACTCGACTTCGGTGGAGGGTGGAAAACACTTGTGGGGCGAGAGGTCCAGGCCCAGATTCTTGGCAAGGCGAAGTAAGTCGGAGTAGGCTGCATCTGCCTTCCCTTTCCTCAATGCGGCAGCGATGAAGTCGTCTAGATAGCACAAGGTGTGGTGGCCTCACTTCCTCATTAAATAGATGGCAGCGTTTTTGGTGCATGCACACACGATTGAAGATGTGCTGCAGCCAAACAGTGGTGAAATGTAAATGTTCCCGTCAAGGGTGATGCCCAGTAGTGGGGCGGACAGTGGGCAGGCGCGAGTTGACGTTGAGACACAAAACCCGATAAACACAAATCCAAAATTTTAATCAAAGTAAAAGATGTTTACTTGAAGGAAATCTTAATTCTCACGAATTCTACTTTTGTTGTTATGAGATGATTATGAAGCAATGTACAGAAAATAGGAATGTAAAGAAAATTAATGTGTTGAAGGTTTAATTACAATCTTTATCTGAATTTTTGGATTGGTGGTTATTGTAATATATGCATCAAAGACATCCAGGCACCTGTGGAGAATAAACGAATATGTAAATGAGATGACGTCAGAGACAAAGGGTGCCGGGGGTTCAGGACCCTGGATGGTGAATAAAGCATTCAGTATCCAGAAGTCAAAGTGTTCAGACGTCATACTTTCACATGGTGTCAGATATGGGGTTCTCTAATGTTCTTTGCAGATACATTGTCCAGAGCACATAGTTCCAATGTAGGTCATGCTGACCTATTTGATGACACACTCAGCATCACTGCAGTGGACATGCAATCATCCAGTCTGTTAAGTAAAATTGTCAAAGAGTATGAAAATGATGTTTCCATGTCCATGTTAATAACACATATTGAGAACGGTTGGGACACTACACGCATACAGACACCACCATATCTACGGCAGTACATTCCACACAAAGACGAGCTAACTTTAGAGAACAACTTAGTGATGAAAGGCAATCAGGTTGTGGTACCTCCAAATCTCTGTGGTGAAATGATTGAAGCGTTGCACAAAACGCACTTGGGAATCACTAAGTCCAAGCAGTTAGCACATGACTGCATGGTCTGGCCTAACATCAATAAACAAATTGAGGAAAAAGTCAGTCGGTGTGACACATGCCAAAATAACGTAAGAATTTGCATAACGAGCCATTGATAAACCACCCATTAGCATGTCAACCATACGAAAAAATAGGGGCGGATTTATGCTTAGACATGAAGACAGATTTTCAGCTAGCATTGCTTAACTACAGGAATACTCCCTTGCCCATGCTGAATGCATCTCCAGTTCAGCTGCTTATGAGCAGAAGGTTAAGCGGGAGGTTGCCGATGGAAGAAGATAATTTAATACCCGAAACACAAAACCCACAAAGGGCGCAAATGGCAAAACACCAAAAAAGTCAGAAAATTGTCCATTACAAAAAATGTGGCAAAGCACACAAGCCACTGAGAACTGGCGATAGCATCAAATACAAAAACCATGCAGGGGAATGGAAGAAAGGGGTAATTTTGGGTCAGACAGGAATTTTGGGAAGGGAGTACCAAATCTTAAATGAATCAGCCAACATGTTATACAGGAACAGGGTTCAAGTGATAAGGGCTCCAGAAATGTTACAGCCCGAGCCAGATGGGCAGGCACAAAGTGTGCCGACAGCACAGTCAAATGTAAATAATGCAGCTAATCTAACTAGGTCAGGTCAGGTGATTAGGCTGGCAGACAGGCTAGACCTATAAGTTAGTCAGTTGCAAACTGTAATCACACACAAACACATGTGCATGTTAGTTTAAGTCTTGTTTGCTTTCAGAGTCGTTATATTTGTATTATGTCAAACTGGACACTATGTCATATAGGAGGCTAAGCAGCCAGACATTTTCAAAGGACATAAGTGACTGGGTACAGTTGGACATTGGCTAACCTGTGGTTAAAAGCTAAGTACCTGTGATATTATCTTGTATTATTGTGTTTGAACATGTAAGCTTGGTGTGACGGTGATGATTTTTGAGATATTGCATATCTCAGAAATACTTTTGAAGTGGGGATGTAATATATGCATAAAAGACATCCAGGCATGTGTGGAGAACAAAGGAATATGTAAATGAGATGACGTCAGAGACAAAGGGTGCCGGCGGTTCAGGACCCTGGACGGTGAATAAAGCATTCAGTATCCAGAAGTCAAAGTGTTCAGACGTCATACTTTCACAGTTATGGGGAACTCTTAAAATATTGATATCAAAGAGAGATAAACATTTGTATTTTTTTAGCTGTGGGGAGAGAGAGTTATATTAGTTGGGATGGATTAGATTATATGGTTCTAGAATGGTGTTAGAACTTCTGGTAAAGAAATAATATTAACGGCAAAATAAACTTCAAATTCAAATCCAAATTCAAATCGATCAGCAGTTGGTTGGTAAAGCGGATTGTCTGAGGCGGTATGAGGACTCTGACATGACCAGTCACTGAACACTAATAACCTGCTGACGGGAAGGGGCTAGTGCCACCTGGTGCCACCAGTCTGGGGAGTGCGTGGCCATTCACCACAGCCAATGGTCAACCTGGGGGAAATGAGCGAGGCAGAATGGCTCTGGCCGAGGCTTAACTCGCCGAAAACTGGTTTCTGACCACTCAGGTGGATTGTGTAATGAATTCGGAGCGAATGGCTCCTTGTAACTACCCGGGTCTGTACAATGGGATGCTCGTTGTGCCTGTGGGGGTGTCATCGCTGTGTTTTTGTGGAGTTTCGCTGAAATAAATCTGCCTATGGCTTGAACATGTAATTCTCGATAAGACTGAAGTGTTCTAACAATAAGTTGCTTCATTAAAAATGACACATCATAAGGTCAAATAAATCACATGGCACTCTGAACCCTATCGCTGCACTAGCTGCGTTGTAGTTGACGGTTGGGTGGCGGAGAAATTGGTGTTCAGCTAGACCTCGCAGGTTTGTGTCTAAGCAGTGACTGAACGTGGCGGTGCGTGCTCTGACGTCAGCGCCTGGAGGACTGAACCCGCTAGGTGGCGACAGCAGTGGCAGAGAGGAGCTGAGAGTCCTTTCAGAAACACATGAAGACTATCATCTAAAATGCTAACCAGAGAGTAGGAATAATTAAAAGAACTTTCCATCGCCTCAACAAGAACAATTTTCTCATTCTATTTAAGTCTCTTGTTAGGCCAATTTGGGAATACTGTCCACAAATTTGGAGCCTAATTTTTCGGAAAGATATTCTGGAGATCGAAAAGGTTCAGAGACGTGCAAAGAAATTAGTTGCAGTTATAAAGGACTTACTCTATGAACAAAGGCTTAGGGAATTGAAACTTCCTACACAAGGAAAAGAAGTGACATAATTGAAGTATTTAAAATTATGAAAGGTTTTGATGAAATAGATATGAACCAATTTTTTACCTTGAATGAAAGAGAAGGCAGTCGGGGCCATACTCTCAAACTAGAAAAGCCCAGAGCCATTTCAAAGTTAAGGCAACACAGTTTCTCAAACAGGATCATAAATATATGGAACAGTCTCCCACAAAATGGTATTGATGCCGAGTCAATAAATTCATTCAATAACAGATTAGAAAAAGCATGGGCTGATGATCCAGGGAAATTTGACCCCTTATTCACCACATGCTACTAATTATTCCTTGTGTTGCATATTTACTTGCACTCAAGCAAAAATGAGAGACAAATAAGTGTTCACACTTCCTGTCTACCATTCGCTATTTCGCTATAAAGTGAGGTGCAAAGTGTGTGGGTGTAAGGCCCTGGAGGAATCCACAGAGAACGCTAGGTGGCAGCTGTAGTAGTGTAATGTTGCTGAAACCTGATAGGTGGCGTGGCAGTGTCCGATGAACGAATAGCGAGCTGAATCTATCACTTCCAACCCCGCCATGAACAATGTAGGAGATTGCATGTTGCTTTGTATAAGATGCGCCGATCCAAAAAATGAGCTCGTAAACAGAAGGGACATTGTAAACAGAAGGGACTCCAACTCACAGTTCTGCCATTCCGGAGTGAGCGTCTTAGGGCATTGTCACACTTCTCCGGATTGGGGAAATAGAAAGAAACTGAACAAAGCCTGTTGATATCCGGCAAAATCCAGTTTGTATCTGTTGCATATCTGTTGATATCCGTTGATATCCGGCCCAATCCGTTAAAGTTTTGAGCATGCACAAAACTTGTAACAGATTGCGCTGGGCTGACATATGCGGTTATTATCCATTACTCTCCATTCCCCGTCCATTCCCATCTGTTACCCGTCCGTTCCTGTCCGTTACCTCTGTTACCGTCTGTTATGGTCTGTTCCCATCCGTTCCTGTCCGTTCCCGTCCGTTCCCGTCCGTTCCGTCCGTTCCTGTCCGTTCCCGTCCGTTACCATCAGTTACCATCCGATACCGTCCGTTACATATCAATTACACATCCGTTGCCATTCATTATAGTTTTTTTTGTATACTGAGTTGTCCGTTGATCATTAGATACGTTAACACCGTTACCGTCCATTACTGGCTGTTACTCATCCGTTACCATCTGTTACCCGTCCATTACTGTCCGTTACATAATCGATACATTTCACATCCGAATCACACCGGACTAGAATATTTTTGTCCAGCTCTATCCGGTTCCTCAATCCGGCAAGGTGTGACAGGGGCTTTAACTGGTAGGTTATCTAGAAACGCTGCTGAAATCAACCGCCCCACGCCTACCTGTCTGTCTGGCTCCGTGTCCCGTGAGTTATGACATAGGTATTGCATGTACCCTCTATATTACTTTTCTGTATTTCTTTTCTGTATTACACATTTCTGTAGGGAAAGCCAACCGTGGCGCCACCTATAGTCTTTCCACCTCACTAATCCTCTCCGCGATTCAGTTCAATCTCCGTGTGAATGTTATGTATATAATGGACTTTGCAAGATGAGTGTAATTAAGTGGATAATAATTATATGGCTAGAACTTTGAAGGAATCTGGTCCAAATTAAATGTTATTTGCTGAATTCAAGAAATGTAGTATTATATTATTTGATTCCTTTAATAGGGCACCTCTCTAGACAACTGGAACATACGGTTACATCATTTTTGGAGAATACACAAACAACTTAGTGAGATTAGACCAAGTGAGCTATGTCAGCTTGTCAATAAATAATCCTATTATTCCTTATTTATCCCTCAGGCACTGCGTGGTAGGTTGGATAGGCGGAAAGTTTGTCGGGATGGTAGTTGCAGAATGGCGTGACGATCCATAAAGGTGGCGTTCGTTGGCAGGCTAAGGGGTATCGTCCCCTTCTCACAGTCATTTGGCCTTCTTGCAAGGTAGCGTGAGAGCGGAGAGAGAGAGAAAAGGATAGACATAGGAAGAGGTGGGAAGACACGATCAAAGGGTGGAGAGTAGGACTGGAGTGTTATGGATTCCAGAGACGTGGAGAGTGGAAATGTGTCGTCAATGCTGGTACCAAACTGGTCCCCACGGGTTATGGGAAAGTGAAGACTGGAGCTCCGTGTGGTGGAGACCGGTGGGGAGCACCACAGTGCGGGCGGGAAGGATGTGGAATGAGGGTATCAAGGTGGGCAGTTGGCGACACCAGGAGGAGTGCATGCCAGCGAAATAAAGGATGGTGTCACCAATGTGATGGGGTGAATGTGACAAAAACATGGTCTCACCAGTTTGGCAGTAATATGGCATCACAAATGTGAAAACAAGATGAAGTCGCTAATGTGACAACAAAATGCTGACACCAATGTGACAGCAATATGGTGTCACAAATGTGTCAAGAACAGGGTGTCACCAATGTGATGGCGTGAATGTGACAAATACATGGTCTCACCAGTGTGACAGCAATATCGTGCCACTAATGTGAAAACAACATGGTGTCACACATGTGACAAAAACATGGTGTCACCAATGTGACAGCAACATGGTCTCACAAATGTTAGACGAACAGGGTGTTGCCAATGTGACAAAAATAGAGTCACCAATGTGACAGCAACATGGTGTCACCAATGTGACAAAAAATGGGGTCGCCACTGTGACAGCAACATGGTGTCACCAATGTGACAAAATCATGGTGTCACCAGTGTAATAGCAACATGGTGTCACAAATGTGAAAACGACATGGTGTCGCCAAGGTGACAAAACATGGTGTCACCAGTGTGACAGCAACATGGTGTCGCCAATGTGACAAGAACAGGGTGTCGTCAATGTGACAAAAACATGGGGTCACCAGTGTGACAGAAACATAGTGTCACCAATGTGACAACAACATGATATCCCCACAGGTTAGCAACATTTAATTTGGCAGAAAATGAGGGTTTAATCGGAATGGAACTGTACCCCTTCTTTGCGCTGTGTTTCGATGGGTCTTCTGTGGTTGTGGTTTTCTTTCTTCCTACTTTTTTCTCTACTTCCGGCATTAACAGGACCGCAAAGTATGCATGCCAGCCAAATGTCAGCAACCCACGATGACGCGCTGGCAACTTCCGGTCGTCAGCGAAAATGGCGGGAAAATAGCCAGGCAGTGTGCTTCTTATTGCCCGGTGGTATTGCTGGATGCCGGTAGGGGACGCTTTGTGCGCGTGCGCATGTAAATATTTGTGTTTACCCATGAGTGAGCAGACGACACGCGACACCGGTGATCCAGATTCTAATATCAATTACAGGTTTGTGAGAAATGATCGAAATTAATTATCGTCTGCCTGGGGAGAAATGGTTGCATGGACATTGGAGCTAGTTTGTTCTTTGTTTTTGGAGGTTTTTTTTAATTCACGCAACATAACAGGTTGGATAGCAACTTGCAAAAGGGCATCTTTCCATTGATGCCCAACTGGGATACAACGCCGGTGGCACCATGACCCAATATCACACTCAGTCAGATTATCCTAGCACTAAGCCAACCAGGCCTTGTTCCATTTAGTTTTGTCAGGCAGCACGTCAATCTTCAAAGGCTATTGTTTGACTCGGGTGGGGATCGAATCCATGGCCTCCTGCACGGGAAAAGGATGGCCTAGACTGTCGGTCATCTCGTTCAATTACCGATGTTGGCAGATGGAAACTATTGGAAAGCATTGGTAACAAACCATCGGTAAATTGGACACAACAGTAATTACATTGCAATGTCCACGTGAACTGCAATTACCCAATAACTTTCTTGTAACCTGGAAATAGATATCCAAATTAGTAACCCCCGAAGCTAAGTCAGATTATCGTACAGTGTATGTCGGCAATTAATCAGTTAACTTTGATATGCTGTCATATTCTTTACAGACATATATCATATTGATTGTAGTAATGTAATTACCGGTAGGTTTACGGAATTGATATTTTAAAGGGTTCAATTTAAAGATATTTGACTTGAAACACGGATACATTAATGTTGTTATGCATACAGAAATCCTGAACATAGGTTTTGCTTACTTATCTTCAAGCAGAGAACAGGGAGACCAAATTGCAGGTAATTTTTAATCGGTGCGCCAATATATATATATATATATATATACATATATAAGTCGGATATTTGTAGGTACATTTTTTAGTAAGCCTACTTGTTTAGCTAAATGTTTTCGCTGCAAAGAGTTGATGGATTGACTAGCTTAAATATTCAAATATTACAAGAAAAATAAGTGAAAATGTTGATGGTGGCGTTCTCTGTGGCGGAGTGGTTAGAGTGTCTGACTTTTTTCTAGGTCAGACTCCTAATCTGAGAGCGGCGGTTTGATTCCCCGTGCCCTCAGCTCTGCCAATTTGGATTTCCACCACTGTGTATAACTTACAGCGTCATCAAAGGCCAGTTGCTCTCAGACCATGTCTATGTGGTGTGGGACGTTAAAAATCCCTTGGGTTGGTAAAAGTGTAGGCTCGGGCTTTCTATCGATCAGCAGTGGAGTGAGGAAGACCAGTCGTCTATGACTGGGATTTCCCCTGCTTGGGACAACTAATGTACCAACAACAAAAAAGAAAAAAGAGAGACAAATAAGTGTTCACACTTCCTGTCTACTATTCGCTATATCGCTATATCGATGGCTTACAATCTGCTTCATAAATCAGTTGGTGAATTAGTTTCTATGTTCCAGTAAATTAATCAGTGGCGCCTAGCACCCATGCCCCTCAATTGACACCGACGAGTGGGCCGATATAGAAATAGATGGCACCAATCAGCGGGTTCCCTCCCCGATACAGCCCGGCTTCCTACCGGGCTTAGCTTTCTGCACCGCCCTGACTCATCGGACTTGGAAATAACCCTGTCTTTATTACCCCTCTGTGTGGGATGGTAATTCGAACCACACTCCTTGGAATACTAATGTGCTTCAATGTTACCTGGGTAAAGGGAAGTTAGCTTTAGCAAATAAAAACACAAAAAGACCAGAAAAACACCCAGACCCTATCTAACTACCTGTTATGAAAATATTAAACAGGGTAATTAATTACACATGGAAATAATTACTTGAAGAAACTGAAAGTGGAAATAATTTATTTAAAGTTGAACAGTCTGATGGTTTTGAATTTCTGCCATTTTACAGAGATACATATATTCAATCGATTGTTATATTCTACCTTACTCTAGTTTGAAGTAAGTTTTATTTTCAATGGCCAACTTTTGAGATATTTGAAGTGTAAACATGTAAATTACTCTAATTCCCAAATATGTGACATTTCTTCTTTTTTTCTCTGTGCTTAGAACAGATGGCTTATTTCATGAACACCTTATATTGAAGGGAATGGCTGCAGGTAATCCTTCGAAATAGCGAAATAGCTAATGGTAGACAGGAAGTATGAACACTTATTTGTCTCTCATTTTTGCTTGAGTGCAAGTAAATAAGCAACACAAGGAATAATTAGTAGCATGTGGTGAATAAGGGGTCAACTTTCCCTGGATCATCAGCCCATGCCTTTTCTAATCTGTTCTTGAATGAATTTATTGACTCGGCATCAATAACATTTTGTGGGAGACTGTTCCATAAATTTATGATCCTGTTTGAGAAACTGTGTTGCCTTAACTTTGAAATGGCTCTGGCTTTTACTAGTTTGAGAGTATGGCCCCCGACTGCCTTCTCTTTTATTCAAGGTGAAAAATTGGTTCATATCTATTTCATCAAAACCTTTCATAATTTTAAATACTTCAATTATGTCACTTCTTTTCCTTGTGTAGGAAAGGGTAGGAAGTTTCAATTCCCTAAGCCTTTGTTCATAGGGTAAGTCCTTTATAACTGAAACTAATTTCATTGCACGTCTCTGAACCTTTACGATCTCCAGAATATCTTTCCGAAAGATTGGGCTCCAAATTTGTGGACAGTATTCCAAAATTGGCCTAACAAGAGACTTAAATAGAATGAGAAAATTGTTCTTGTTGAGGCGATGGAAAGTTCTTTTAATTATTCCTACTCTCTGGTTAGCATTTGAGATGATAGTCCTCATGTGTTTCTGAAAGGAGAGTTGGGAGTCGAAGGTTACGCCCAAGTGGTTTTCATAGCTGTCTTGTTGCAGGACAGTGTTCTTCATATTATAGGCATAATGAGGATTATTTTTCCCGTAATGAATAATTTTGAACTTCTTTTCGCTACAGTTGTGAGGATTATACCATATAACCTAATCCATCACTTTACATGGACTAATTAAATTATGCATGATTTACAACACGACAAGGGGACTACATGGAGTGGGTTTATTCAATAAACGGCCCTAAGGCCAATGTTAGTGCCTCAGAGGCGATCTACTTACAGTTGCGTGTTACATAGGTATTCACAGTCATCAGGCAAGGTTACAGTGGTAATATAAAGTCGTCATCAATCAAGTGCTTATTATAGTAGTGATCAATGAAGGTTACACTGGTCAATCAAGTGCTTATTAAGTAGTCATTCATGTAGTTCAATGAGTTTACAGGAGATGAGGAAGTAATGTAATAATAAGATAAGAGGCAAAACTGTACATCAAAATAAGGAAATCAGGCTCTCTCAACCAAGTGGTGGGAGAGAGAGTGGTTTGTGGCGGCATACATCGTGCGGGGGACGTATGTGTGTATGGCGGCGGAGCGCCAGTTTCCGAGGTCGCGGAAGTCGTCGATAGGGGCTCCGGCGAGGGCGCAGGCTATGGAGTGTAAAGGATTCGGGGTGAGGGTGGTTGTAGGCTGCGAGGGCGGTCCTTAGTGCGGTTGTCAGGGTGGTCACCGTGAGGGGGGATCCCCCGGGAAGGAGGAAGGCTGGGGCCTCGGGCGTGGTCCAGTTGCTCTTCTTGTAGGCCCGCCAGGCGCGGACTGGGCATCTTCTGGAGCCTGGTATGGCTCGTATGCTGATGGTGAAGGCGTCCTTCGATGTCTTGGTCGTCTTCGTCGAGCGGACATGTACGTTGAGGGCGTTCCCATCCTCGGTGATGTCCTTTCCGGTGATCGTGTGTCCTGGATCCTTTGTCCTGCCGGTGACCAGGAGGTTTCCTTGGCGTAGTAGGGTGAAGTATCCTATGAGGAGAGGCCGTGAGGACCTTGGCTGTTGGTCCTGCGGAGCTGAGGTATTCGAGGGCGTCATCGAGGTGTCTGATGGTCAGGGCGGGGGCCTGACGTGGCTTGTGGTGCGAAAGTCGGGTCACGCCCCTCTTCACGATCGAGACTGGGTAGGAGTCGAAGGAGGTCGAGATCCCCCCCACGAGGCGGACCCAGGTTCTTGCTCCGCTTATGTAGTTGAATACTGCGGACGGGGAGCTTAGGTCGTCGCTCAGTGAGGCGATCAGTGACATCACGTCGGCCTGCTCGGGCCGTCGAGGATCGTAGTGGTGTCGTGAGGCGTGTCGGAGGTACCATTCGACCTGGCAGCCTTTATTTTTCCACGTCCCTGCGGCAAGTCCAGCGGTGAAGAGGGCCATGACCTTCTTGTGTTGTGGTCCTGGGGTACCTGGGGAGAGAGAGGCAAGTTTATTCGATCTTCCCAGGCTAGAGTGCGTTTTTCGCCACGTCGTCGGTGTGTCGTACGCGGACTCGGTGTATGCGGAGGTCGCGACACATTTCTTCCACCTTCTTTTGGGCGGCTCGGTCGAAAGGGCTCCGGCTGAGGGCGTCTGCGAGAGTGATGTCCTTGCCTGGTTTGTGGACGATCTGGATGTCGCAGGCATTTATTGCGGCAAGAGGACGATGCCGTTGGCTGACCCCGCGTAGTCGGCGAACCAGGCCAAGTCCCTAATGAGTTCTTGGGTGGCTTCGTGTTTTCCGGTGTGCGGGGTGGCGCGGAGGGCCTCCAGGATGCGGTTCATGAAGCGCCTCGCGGGGGCCACGCACCGGGCGACGTATTCTAGTCTCCCTACGATCCTTTGTAGGTGCTTCCTGGTGATCTTGGTGCCTGGCTGGACCTTGGCGCATTCGGTGACTATTTCGGCGAGCTTCTCCTTTGGGATGGTGACCGTCATCTGTGTCGTGCAGACCTCGTACCCGAGCCACTCGAGCCTGTGGGTGGGCGGGTTGCACTTGGCTGGGGAGAGCTCGAGTCCGAGGTCTTTGGCGATGCTGATGATGTCTGTGTAGGCTTCGACGGCTGCTTGTTTTGTGGCGGCTACCCCGACAAAGTCGTCGAGGTAGCAGAGGGCAAAGTGTCCGCGGCATCGAAGGAGGTAGACGACGGCATTGGTTGTTCTGGCGCAGGCCATCGACGATGTGCGGCATCCAAAGGCCGGGGCCACGTCAAAGTATACCTCCTTGTCTATGGTGATGCCCATGAGTGGGACCGAGAGGGGGCATGCCCTGAGTTGTCGGTACGCCCTGGCTAGGTCTGCGGACCATATGTAGCAGCCTTGGCCGAGGGCTGTGACTTCGGTGGCCATGTCCATGATGCCCGGCAGGGTGTATGTGGTTGGCCTCCCTTGGAAGTATCCCTTCCGAATACCGGCGTTCACGCTCGCTCCTCTCGGGAAGCTGAGGTCCACGATGACCTGCCTCTCGTCCGTGTCCTTCTTGGGGCGGGTCATCATGGGGCTCGTCTGTGCCCAAGGCGTGAAGGGGGGCGTGGCGAACGGGCCGAGGAGGGCGCCATGCTCGATCTCCTTCTTGACATATTTCCTGATCCACTGCAAGTGGTCAGGATCTTCCGTGTGGTTTTCGGTGGAGGGGAGCGGGGGTTGGTCAGCCGTGTAGTCGGCCGGCCACCCGAATTCGAGGAAATCGACGAGGTCTTGGTCGTGATAGTCGGCGAGTAGGGTGGGCCAGCGTGGGATGTTTAGTGCTGACGGGACGGGTATCCGCGCTGCCACGTGGTTGGGGAGGCCTGTCTTCTTGACCTGCTGGTAGATAGCCATGTAGTGCTTGTTGGCCCAGGCATCCGGGACGGCTGACGGCCATATGCGGAGGAGGGTGTGTCGATATGTGAGCGGGGTATGGGGCGGGTCGTATGGTGGCACGGCTTGCAGGGCCGGGTCGTCGGTGGCTTCATCCACGTCGTCCGCTGTTCCGGGCCGTGAGTCTGCGAGGAGTAGGGCGTCTGCTAGTTCGTTGTGGTGCTCTCGGGTGCGTGTGGGTGTGGCGGGGGTTGGCTGGGTGGGGCGTACTCGGGCCACCCCCACCTCCCCCCCCTTCTTTTCTTCGTGTCTGGGGGTGGGGGTGGGGTTCTGGGTGCGGGGCCCGACGGGGTTGTGTTGGTCGGCGGGTGCTGTCTCTTCGCGGGGGTGTGGAGTCTGTGTGTTGGTGAGGTGAGCCGGGTGCGGAGCCATGGAGTTGTTGATGGTGTAACTTCGCTTTGTTGTGTCGGGCGTGGCGTGGCGGGTTGTCGCGTGTGTTGAGGCGTGAGTGGCTGGAGCGGCCGGTGTGATCGTCGCGCAGGCTTCAGATGTGGCATTGAGGGTGGTGGTGGCTGTCTGATGTTGGCGGGGCAATGTTGTTTTTGCCGTTGTGGGTGGGTGCCGTCCTTCTGATGTGGCACGCCTCCCGTCCCATGGCTGCGCGGCGTGTGGTGGCGGATGCTTCTGTGTGGCGGGGGCGGGGGGCGTTGTTTTAGCCGTTGCGTGCGGTGTTCGTCCCTCAGATGTGCGGCCTTGTGGTGTGTGGCGCGTCAGTTCCTGTGTGGTTTTGCTGGTTCGGATGGTAGGTCGTGTTGTTTCAGGCGTTCCTTGCGGCTTAGCAGTCTGTAGATCTGAGGGGCTTTTTTCTTTCCCAGGTTTGGGCTGTTGGTTTTGTGCCTGGGAGTCGTTTGATTGTTCGCCGTGTCTCGTGGTGGTTTCTTTGCTTTTTTCGGCTCGGTTGGAGCCGTTCACCGAAAATCCTGTTTCTCGGCGTTGTCCTGGTTATCGCTCCTGGGTCTTTTTTCGAGCTGGCGCTTTTTGTTATTTGCGCGGTGGTATTTGTTTGCGCACCACCCGCAGACATGGGGGAACTTGTCACTGCCGTAACCATGGGAGGCGGTGAACCCGCAGTCTTGGCCCGAGTTCCAGCGGTGGCACGGTCGTCCATCAACGTCACGGTTAAATTCCGGCCGTTTGTACGGCAGGTACGCACCGTTCGTGGCTGCTGAGGTGACGCTCCTGTAGTTGTTGTCGTCCTCGTTGCGGGTATACGGAGATTCGTGGCGTCTGTGTGGGGCGGCGGGCTTCTGGGTGTCCTGGTTCCTGGTTCCGGTGAGGCAGGCGGCCCGTTGGGTGTCTTTGATGGCAACTGGGTCCGCCCACCCTTTGGGCAGCCTCTTATCTTCAATCATATCGAATACTCTTTCGGACCATGCCAGGCACGTGTTCCAGTTCCATTCCGCCGCCATCTCCACTAGGTGCTCGGTATGCTCAGCCATGGGGTCTGCCCATGATCGGGGGACTGAGGTGTCCTTCATCATGCGATATAATGCGAAAATGTATTCGTACCACATACTTTCGCCTCGCCCGACGCTCCCCTTGCGATCTCCCCTTATGACAAACTTATGAGGGAGAAGGGGTTTCCTACCTCTTCTCCTTCTTCCGTACAGGCCATTGTTGTCTAGTATATCTTCTATGGCGGCTCGGTGGCGCGAGTCGTCCTCGTCGGAAGATGGGGGGGAGCGTCTGTCCCTGCTCCGGCGTGTCTTGTGGTGGTGCTTGTCGTCCTTGTTGTGTCCTCTGGTGTCGTCGCGGGGCGTGCTGGAGGGCCTCCATGACCTACGGTCTCCCTCGGATGAGTCGCGGGAGTTACTCCTGCGTCTTCTATGTTTTGCTGGTCTGTGTCGGTCGGTGCGTGAGGCATAGGTGGATGTGGCGGTCGACTCTCTGCTGGACGACCGTCTCCGTTTTGCGTTGCTCGTCTCAATGGCGGCCATCCTTTCCAGCATGGTCCGGTTCATCTCTGCCTGTTGTGCGAGACTATCCGCCAGTGATTGGCGCAGTAAGGTGTTTTGGCTGTCCGTGTCCGTGAGGGTGGGCGCGGCGGTGTCTGCGGCGGCGTGCCGGTCCCGGGGTGGGGCGGGTCTGTTTATGGCAGACTTGGGACGGCCATGCTGGCGGGGTGCTGGTGCGGTGTCTGCGGCATGTGGGGTGTCTGCTATGCTCCGGGCGCGTGTGTTGGCGGTCTGCGGAGGTGCAGCGGCGGAGTGAAGGTGTCGGTTGGCGGCGCGGGGCATCTTGTTGAAGTTGTGGTGGTGTCTGATGTGGCGTGGTGATCGAGCCTTACGGCTGTGGAGTTGAGGCGTCTTGAGTCGAGAAGACTGGTGGTTGTGGTCGGTCCGGCGTCTGGAGTCGTGTGGGTGTGTGGTGTGTGGGTGGGTTTATATTCACCCGGAGCGGCGTGGTCTCGCGAGGGAAGGCGAGATCGCGCGAGACGAGAGGGGGTCTCGGGGGCTCATAAGGGGTTTCGTGGGTTTAGAGTTCAAATCCAGGCGGCGCCACCGTCCCCGTAGTCCCCCGTTTGCGCGCAAATTACCCATGTTGCCGAACAACATGTACAATTATTACTGGCTATGATGCACTTTAATACATCAAGCCGCCTTACTAATGTTAGGTGACCCTTCAACTGAGGATGAACAATTAAGGAAAGATAATAAGTTGCTTCAAAAATCCACTATAAGTTCTGTTTATGTATTTTGATATCAGTATTAAATAATTGTTAGTTGATATGAGTAATGGAACATAATCAAAGGAACATCATTATTCTTATCGGGCACTAACAACTAGTTCCCTAATCCCCGATTTACGTCGGTTGTCCTGACACTGAACCAACCAGTCCTTGTGCTATTATAATAATACAGAGCTCCTGGCTAGGAAGCGACTAGTATCAATGTCTAAAGCCCCAGTCAGACCTCACCGGATTGGAGAAACGGACAGAAAACAGACACTGTCTGGTGAAATACAGCAATGTATGTTTTATATATGGTAGGCAACCGGCATGTGCGTTATCTGTCCGGTGGTGTCCGGTGGTGTCCGGTACAAGTTTTGAACGTGCACAAAACTGGTACCAGACACTGTCGGACTGATGTGTACAGTTGGTGTCCAGTTTAAGTCTGTTTAGTCCGTTTAGTCCGTTTTGTCCGTTTCATGTCTGGTACCCATCCGTTACGTCTCCAGTTTGCTTCCTGCCAAGTCCCTTGACGTTTTCTTTTAGTTTTTTTAATTTTATTGCGGGAATTTGGTCAGTATATGTTTTCGGCATGTCCGTGAACAATCCGGTGCGTCCGTTTGACATTTGGTTTTTGTCCATTTCTCGTCCATTTCTCGTCCGTTTCTCGTCTGGTGGATATTCATTAATGTACTTCCTTGTCTGTTTAGCATCCGTTTCGTCCGGCGGCCTTTGCAACAGTTTGACAAATTTCGGTACATTCTGACACCGAACACCACCAGACTAGACAATTCTTTGTCCGGTTTATAACCATTGCTCAATCCGGTAAGGTCTGACTGGGCCTTTAGTCATTGGTTTGACTCGACCAGGGTTCGAACCCGTGTGATCGAATCCCACGATGTACCAAAACGGGAGACGGACGATCAAGTCATACGGCCATCCCGTCTGGTGCCATTCACGTAATGATGTCCTGAATATCACATAACATGTAGCAGGCTTGAACAAATCGGTTCTATATCAAGTGGTGGTTGCATGCTATTTATCTGAGTGCAATCCAGCCTGTAGCACACTTTGCTTAAAGCTGCATAGTCCGATGAAATCATCAGATTTTCAAAACCAAAACAATGACCTAAATTTGATTCTACATATCTAGCTTAGATACTGATGCACTTATTAAGCATTTGTCGCCACACAGAAGGGAACACTGAGGCAATTGAATCGATCATGTTACTGCCGAATGCTATGGTGTCAGAGTGTTGGCAAGCTTGACAAAATTAATTTTGCATGGTTTCACTTCAAATATCTCAAAAGTTAGCAACTTAAAATAAAAGTTACTTCAAGCTAAAGTGAAATACTATAACGATCAACCTAATGTATTTATCTCAGAAAATGTATGAAACTCAAAACCCTGGGACTATGCAGCTTTAATCTTTTAATACATGGAGTTTGAATTGCATGCCCATGAGAGTTAAATCTACTCGAGTTTCATATCTGGCATTCGGTGCACGCCAATTTTGATAACTAACAACCGCCCAGGGCAATGGAACCATATTATATTACGATTACGGCTATTACTATTAGATATAATTAGATTGTGATGGAAATAGGGAAATCAGGCTTTTAGGTGGGAGGTTTTTTCACTAGTGGCTTTCATACAACAATGTGAGCAGTCTTCTCAAAACCGGGACCGGACACGGTGCGCGAATTGGTAGAGCGCAGGCCTCGCGTGCGGGAGATTGGGAGTTTGGTTCCCGGTCGAGTCAAATCAATGACTTATAAAATTGATACGTGTGGCTCCCTAGCCTGGCATTCGGCATTAATAGGATAGGGCAAGGAATGGCTAGTTCAGTGCCTGGATAATGTCACTGAGTGGGATATGAGCTCATGGTGCCAGTGGCCTAATTTCCCAGTGGGGCAGCCCTATAAAGTTGCCATGAGTGTGCACTATTACAAGACGGCGCTCGTCCTGATATGACCTTAGACGTTGCCAGGATGTAAAACTCCAAGAAGCTCCAATGTAAGACGGGCAGATCATGTATGAATAGATACAGAATTAGGACAAATGTAGAATAATTTTGAAATTACAAAACCCCATCACGATATATTTGAAGAGATATGTGTGTGAACATACTTTAACTACATTACATCGCGTTGCGAATGACACCGAGCAGCGCCAAGGGTTGACTATGCTATTGAGTAATTGATTGATTATATGAAGAGTTCATTTCCAATATGTGATAAGCGCCGAGAAAAAAAATGAGCTTGTAATTCCAATGCCAAGCTAGTAGCTCATGCTTTGGAAAAGAGCTCTTCATATATATACATATATTTGAAGAGCCCCCCCCCCCTGATTTATACATATATATGAAGAGTTATTTTCCAAAGCACTATGTAAAATATTCTGATAAAACGCATTGGTGGGGAATGCAAATGGTCTATAAAGGAGTACAAATGGTCTATTAATATAAATTATGTATAGAGCCAGGTGCATGAATGTATTTATGTAGTTGCTGGTGACTCTTTACTTGTAGTCAATAGTCATTGTGTATTAGGTAGATAGTGTGAATGAGGCACTACTGTTAGCGTGTAAGGAGCCCAAGAGCTCTACTCACCAACCCCTCCCCCCAACTGTTAGTCCCGGATCACCACACACACACACAGCAGGCAGGTGCAGGCCAAGCAGCCACACCACATGGTGGTGGCGGGTAGATCACAGTAGCCATGGTGACCCCAGAATGCTTACTGTTCATTGGTGGAACTAGAAATGCTTGTTGTTGATTGGAGATAATGGTCAGGTGGTATGCCATATCAGATCCATGTACCACTATATAATAATAAACCTGAGGGTACAAGCTCTCACTTGACTTTCACTCTTTTTACTCTTCCTTTCTCTTCTTGCCTGTATTGATTTCCTATAACCTGCCTACACAACCACAGATGCCAGCCGTCGACTTTACAACTAGTTACTAGCTTGGCATTAGCATTGCAACCTCATTTTTTTATCGGCGATTATCGCGTTTTGGAAAAGAGCTGTTCATATTTTACTAATATTTTTCTCAGACACCAGTTGCCTGATATGTACATTAATATAGATCCAGATATCAGTGTACCCCAGATAAAAGTTACCTAATCCGAAAATGTGAGGATTCTAGCATATCTTTGTCGATGAATATATTAGGTTGATCGGTAAAATTTATGTTATTTTATTTTATTTGAAATAACTTCACTTTTAAAGTGTTAATTTTAGAGCTATTTGAGGTGTAAAAATCCCAAAATAATTTGCGTTTCCGCACCCAAATGCTGGTATACTTTGGTTACCTATTGTCACCTAAAGCAACAACCCAGCCTAGAGCTCCAAACTGCAATGCATCTTTAATGATCGATCCAATATATTCATTAAAAATATGGCATAAACTCAAAACGACGCACCAGCCCATGCAACGTTAACTCCTAAAACGACACCAAATAATGCGATCACCCCCTCCCACCCTCACCAACACACACACACACACACATCCACCTCCTACAAACCCCCAATTCTTAGTGAATTGATGGCAAAGTGCAGAACGAATCATCAGTCCCCAGTATGTATGGGCGACCCCTGTCGGCGTGTGACATATATAATACTCAATGCATATATGGTGCACGCAAGGAATGTCAAAGGTCTCCAAACCCTGACCCGGCCCCGCGTCTCAACTAACGGTAATGCTGAGTCATCATGTTTCCTGCACGCCGGGCGTGATGGCGGCGAATGAGGCACATATGTGGGGAGGGCCGACGAGGCAACTGACCCTATGGTGGTTTTTATTATTATTATTATTATTATTATTATTATGTATGAGTTTTGGTTTTTTTTTTGGGGGGGGCTTACTTCCTTTTCAACATCCAAGGTCACTTCAGGACTGCGAATAATTTGTAACCATGCGTACTCATGATGACTTTGTTAGACCTAAAGCCTAGGTCACACCTACCCGAATCAGGGGCCGGACGAGCCCCGGACCGTGATCCGGTGTGGTCCGTGGCGATCCGGCGTGATCCGTTGCTCATCCGTGGCTGGTCCTTGGTGATCCTTGGTGATCCTTGGCTGGTCCGGCCTCATTCGGGGTCCGCCCCGGATGTTTTAAAATGCTTAAAACATCCGGGGTGATCCGGGGAAATCCGGGGAATATTGCAATTTGGGGTTAACCGGAATCATCCGTGTGTGATCCGTGACTCATCCGGGTAGTCCGTGTGTTGTCCGGGGGTCGTCAGTGTGTCATCCGGGGCAGTCCGGGTTATTTTATACTCCAGGCTATCTGGAAGTAGTCCTTGGGTCGTCTGGGGGTTCATCCGGGGGTTGTCCCGGGGTTGTCCGTGCTGTGGTCCATGGGTAGACCGTGGCTTGTCCGGGTAGGTGTGAGACAATGTCAAAAATGACCCAAAAAGCGATTTTATGCTGGGCTCTCCGGGACAGTCTGAGGGACTACTCCAGGGGTGGTCCGGCTAGAAATCCGGGGCTCGTCCGGGCTCGTCAGTGCCCACTACCAGTCAAACACATTCTGTTTGACCGTGTAGATTTCATGGCCTTACATCAACACTACCTTCATATCAATGACCCGTAAGACCTCCTTATCAATATGACGCATAAAGAAACAAATTGCCACCTGACTAAATTGCCACCTGTAATTGTGGCCATGTTTTGTGAATGAGCTGTATTATCAGTTCACTCAAGTCTAACCACTTCAAAATTGTAATATAATTGTTGCTCTCATTTGACATGGAACTCACCATTTTAGAGTTTCATGTAAAATTCTATGTAACTGTGTTGGTAGGTTGTTGGAGTTTAACATCCTAGCACCATCTAAGGTCATATCAGGATGGGTACCGACTTGTTGCAGTGCGCACTTATGGTGACTTTATAGTGCTGCCCCACTGAGAAATCAGGCCGCCAGCACCATGATCTGATATCCAACTCAATCACATTATCCTGACACTGAGCCAACTAGTCCTTGCCCTATCATATTAATGCAGAGTGCCAAGCTAGGAAGGGGGTATACGTCATGTCAGTGTAATGGGGATGATGAAAATGGGAAATATTGCGTCTAGAGCGGGACTCGAACCCACACCTCTTTGCATTCCGGGCCAGTGTGCTAACCATTACACCACGTAGACTCCCTGATGTCACCACACTACTAACGCCTACCTGTCTATGTGGCTCCTTGCCTGAGAGGTCAGTGCAGACTAGTACACTCATCCCCTTGAAATTGAAAGTCTTTTATGCATCTGATCATCACTCAATCTTCATGAAAATTGACCAATAAATAGAAAAAAGGTATGCAAAAAAGAATATGATAGTTTCAAAAGTTAATATCTTCAAATTGTACTCCTTTAATTTCTGTAGTAGTTCATACACATCGGCACACAGCAGTGTCTTATGGCAATTTCCAATACCCGACACGTACTCAGCCTCGTTCTGATGCCGAATTATGTCATGCTTGAATAGTATGAATAGTGACTTCCCTTAAGACGGGTGGCGTCCCTAGTGGCTACTACCTGTAAGAGTTGACATCCTAATGCTTCTAGTCCCCATCCATTAATACGACTGCGAATTGCCTCTAACACAGGGAACTTCCCATAATGGAAGTGATGCCCCCCCCATAAACCATGTGGCGCCCCTAATAAAGAAAGTGGGTGTTGCCTACAAGACAAGCGGTGCCCCTAGCAGCTATTGCCCACAATGCAGGGGTGCGCCATAGCGGCTAGTGGCAATAAAACAGGTGGCGCCTCCTAACGACTAGTGCCTATAAGTATAAGGCAGATGGTGCCCTTTTCAGTTATTCCCCATAAGACAGTGCTCATACGACAAATGAAGAAGGTAGCAGCTATTGCCTCTCAGACAGGTGTTGACCTTAACTACTAGAGCCAATAAGGCGAGTGGCGCCCGTAGCTTCAATCTTTGATAATACAGGTGGCGTCCCTAGCGGCTATTGTCTAGAAGACAAGTGGTGCCACTCGCAGTTAGTACCATTAGACAAGTAGCGCCCTTGGCGGCTCCTGACGGCACCAACCACCTACAAGACACAGATGCGAGTGGGAATCGGATCCCCAAGCATCAACAAATAGTGTGTTTTGATTTGACTGGGGATTGAACCTAAGACCTGGCGCCTAGAAAGCTGACTCCTTACCCATTTGGTGTTACCGTCCGAAAGGACACCTGGATTTCTATCCACGTCGAGTTCAACGTGCTGAATTGTGGGTGTTGTTTGGTGGACTCACTCTGCCAGTACAATGCCATAGGAACTTATTTAACCCCGTGCTGATATGACCCTAGATGTTGCCAGGACGTAAAACCCAAACAAACAAACACACTTATTTAACCGGGCAAAAATGTCAGTGTCCCATCATTGGCGCAGGTAGTCTGGTCTGCCAGTGGTGCAGCACTATAACGCGGCCATGAGTGCGCACTATCACAAGTCGGTACCCATCGTGATATGACCTTAGATGTTGACAGGACGTGTAAACCCCAAACAAGAACAACAAAACATCATTGGATTCATTATCTGTACAAGTTTGGGGAATGGAAAATAACCTATGCGATCATGGGTGAGGAGATAAGATAAAAACGCAACATTTACTCATTAGTTTGAAACGCGCAAAATCACTTTCTGGTCTTCTAAATGACAGCCCTAATGGAGTTCTGAACTGATAGGTGGCGTGGTAAACAACTTAATAGGTAGTAACACTTTCTTTGGCAATTAAATGAAGCATTCAAAGAAGCGCTGAAGGTTGCAAGTCGCACAGAAGTTCGTGGAAGCTTTGCAATTGCTTGATTAAGGTAGAATTGCATAGTTGTCTGGGTTAATATCATCATCACCATCATCATCATCAATCCGTTAACTGTGAGGGTCATTGGGCCAACCAGTTTTTTTCCATTTTCCCCTGTTCTCTAGTGCCCTCTGAGATTTGCCAAACTCCAGTCCTGTCCATTCCCCGGTGTTGTTTTCCTACCGCTTCCTTTATCCGCGTTGTCTTCTTCGCCCTTTCACTGTGCTTGGCAAGACAGTTTTGGCCAGACCCAGCGACTTGAAAATAGGACCATACAACGCAGTCTGCATCTCTTTACGATAATCTGGAGATCGTTGTGTAGAAATATAAGCTACGGGACAGAAGGTGCTAAATTAGGGCTTAGAAGGAGTTAGCATTTACTATGCCTTAGTAAGAGCCTGGTAAAGGACACCTTATGTAGACTGACATAAACTGCCCATCATAAGTGACTCTGACATCACCTGCTCATAACTGAGGCCGCAGATAGAATACCATAAACTGCAACACACCAAAGGTTGACATATTTTCTTTTTGTTAAACCCGCATAATCTACTTAGAATATAAACATTGTAAGGGCTCTTTAACCCAGACGTGCAAGGATTATTCAAGACTAGGTTGCATACGCAAGCTCTATTGGGCCCCTATTCGATATACTGCCATAGCAGACACAACAATAACTGAACACTTCCTTCCCTCACCAAATCTCGCAACATACTAAAATGTGCTATGCTCATTTCCATGGGAACCACCATCACCACCATCCCTCACACTCTCCCAATCCCATCCCCTCTCCTCTCCCTTAAAACACGCTATAAACCTCAGGCCTCATGAATCGGCCAACGTAGTATATACAATCCTGAAACTGCCCTCATAAAGTGAGAAGCTGCATCTATTACATATGGGAACATCACAAGATTTCCACCCATGTATCGCTCAGCGAATGTTTGCTACAGAGTGCTCAAGAGGTTACAGCGAGATAAGCGAACTATCTGACCGATTTTCAAGGAAATTGATAGGAAATATGTTCGCTAACGCATTGCCATCTTTCTTCTTGTAAAAATAGTTCACTACACATAGCTGCTTTCAAAACCTATTCATGCATGGTTACTATCTAAATTTATGTAAAAAAAAAGAAGAAAGAAATACCGATCACTAATTGAACTAATTGGAATTACCCTGTACATATACACATATATATATATGTACCATATATGTCCCAATAGACATGCACTGCCCGAGTGCAGATACATTGAATTCGCGTCTATTCAAAGTTAAAGAATTTCATGGATTTGTTTTTGTTGTGCCTCTGAAATAAAGTGGGATTGTCTTATTTTATGTGCATTCAGTCTGAATATGATCGTAAAGTTGTGCGTGCTTTCAATCATGAAATGGGGGTGTGTGCTTCTATTAGGTCATCATCATCATCATCATGCTGTCAGTTGCGATGCGACAAAGACTGCTTTCATTATTTCATGAAAGCTGCCTGCAAAAGTGTTGAAGTGCTGGCTTTTGCAAGTTACCAGCGGCACTCTCTCGGGGAGCAAATAGAGGTCTCACACCGGCAAGAACATGTCCAGACAGGCGCAAAACTATTTGTCCCTGCAGTGGCTGATTGGGAGATGTTGGGAGTTCCATACATCAACCGCCCATGATGCTGCCACAATGACATGGTTTTCTGTTCAGGGTTTGCTCCCTTAGCCTTCGGTTCTGTCAAGAACCTGTACCACAAGGCAGTGGTTTACAACTCTGCAGGGCAGGGGCGTCAAACTCCCTGAGGTATTGCAATACCTGCATACATTCCTATTAGGTAGCGTGCTTCTATTGGGACAAATATGGTATATATATATATATATATATATATACACGACTTGTAAACTTACATAATCACCCTCAATAACCCTCGGTCAATTCAAACTCTCTTACATATGACACCTGGCACATTTCTGTGGAGGTGTTATTAAATTCTTGCTTTATTCCTTTTCCGCTTATTATGCGATGCGTGTATGAAAATACACCCATTAGTAGTTGGACTGATTGAAATTCCCTTTCATATACAAATACATATACACATTAGGTCTTGTCCTGTAAACTTACAGTCATCCTCATTAACTCTCCGTCAATTCAGGCTCTCTTACACATCACATATGACCCATTTCGCGGTGGCGTATGCAGCTATTAAATCCTTGCTTTTTTCATCTTCAGCTTATTGTGGAAGGCATGGCTTGCTCTGAAAATGGTTCGGGCGGGATGGCCGAATGAGTTGAGCCCTTGCTTCCCATTTGCAATTACCTAAACTAAATTAATGCGTGTCGCTACTTAATCTGATGCAGCTAGGCATTATTAACTAAGGGTGAGGAGCAGTGGAGTGAGGAAGAAGAGCAAGCGTCTGCGACTGACATTTCCCCACCTTAAAGTTGCCTAGTCCGATGGTTTTGAGTTTCTGTCATTCTCTGAGATAACATATTAGGTTGATCTTTATACTCTACTTTACATTGATTTGAAGTAACTTTATTTTAAATGCCTAAATTTTGAGATATTTGAAGTGTAAACATGCTAAATTAATTTCTGCAAACATGCTGAAACTCTTGACACCACAGGCTTCTGCAGTAAGAGACTGTATTAAATTGCCCCAGTATTCCCATATATATGGCAGCAAATGAAACAAATAAGTGCACCAGTATCTAAGTTAGATATGTAGAATCAAATCTGGATAATTGTCTTGGTTTTTAACATGTGACAGTTTCACAGGACCAGGGAGCTTTCATCAATGGATGCGGGAACAATAAAGATGGTAGCTGCTCGTCCATGCACGGGCTAAGTACCACAGGGTGCCTCTCCATGGCAACGGGCGCGCATCCCTGTGGTGGCCAGCAGGTCTGGGTGCCTTCGGGCCTTCCTCCTTATCTGGCCTCAGCGAACAGGTTAATATTTGATGGCGGGTTTGTGGTCAGACGTGACAATGAAGCCCAGGAACTGACCAAGGGCAACAAGGGGCCTGCATTATGCACACCTCATCCCACTCACCTCGCCCCACTCACCTCACCCCACTCACCTCGCCCCACTCACCTCACTGCACTCACCTCACTCTGCCTCTCAGACCGAATGAGTTGAGCATGCGTCTCTTGTTTTGAGAGATCGGGGGATCCGAACCCGTGGGTTCGTGGGTTCGAACCCTGGTCGAGTCAAACCAATGACCTAAAAAAATTGATAATTATCACTTGATAGCCAGGTGCTCTGCATCATTAGAATAAGGCAAGGACTGGTTGGCTCGGTATCAGGATAATGTGACTGAGTGGGATATCAGGTCATGGTTCTGGTGGCCTGGTATCCCAGTGGGACAGCACTATACAGTCGGCATGAGTGCGCACTGTCACAAGTCGGTACCCGTCCTGATATGACCATAGATGTTCCTAGGACACAAATCAACAACAAATAAACAAACAGTCTCACCCCTGGTGCCTCCCTCCCAGCACGCCACCCATGCAGACAGACTTCACCTCACACACACTCACATACACTCATACTTGCACAGACCTAACACGCCACTCACACACACTCACTCACACGCACCCACGTACACATTCACACACACCCAACAGGCCATCAACCCTCCCGCACTCACACACCTAGCCAACACAACACAAACTCACTCACACATACACTCACAACCACCCAACCCGACACCAACTCACGCACACACTCATATCCAACACCCCACCCACTCACATGCACTCACTCACATTCACACTCACGCACCGACCCAACCCGTCACCCACTTACACACTCTCACATCCAACATGCCACTCACTCACACACCCACTCAGACACACTCAACACACCGCCCACAGACTCACCCCGCCTCTCACATACCTCCCTCACAGCACGCCACACACACAGCCACACTCACACAAATCCAAAATGCCACCCACACACACACCCAGCACGTACCCTACTCACAAACACTCACTCACAGATACTCACACCCACTCAAATACACTCATGCTTTCACCCACCCAACACACGCCACACTCACATGCTCTCACTCATGTTCACACTCACACACCACCCACACACTCATACTCACACACAGACTCACACACACCCAACAGACCACCCTTCACACCCACTCACATATTCAGACTCCAACAAATAGCATTATTCATATTTTCACATCCGTCCAGTGACTAAGTGCAGCAATTGCAGTCTGTTCAATCGGCTGGCTTCCTGATCGATCGCTCTGAGCAGTCATGCCAAGTGTCCCGCCATGTGTGCATAGAATGGCCAGCGCCAACCCAGCACACAATATGGCCTTCTGAGACACCAACATTTGAGTCCACCCAGCCACTAGTCAGGCTATGGTGATGGTGAAGCACATTCCATCATCATCATGCTGTCAGTCACAATACAACAAAGACTGCTTTCATTTCTTAACCACTGCTCTCCATTTATCTCTCTGCTGTGAGAGTGATGTCTATAAGTCGGTCCGAATGTCTCTCAGCTTCAGGTTTCTCTTGATAGTATCCTTGAACCAGAGAGGAGGTCGTCCTCTTTTTCTGTGAGCAGGATCTGCTTTGGTACCCTGTCTGTTGACATCCTCATCACCTGTCCAGTCCAGTACAAATATATACACATACATATGTATATATTTGTATATACATATGTATACAAGCTTAAAAGCCGCACCCCTTCGGTCCATATAACTATGGGCTTAAGAATAATTTTAAAAGAACGAATTTTAATGAATAAACAATATATTGAAGTAAACAATAAAACCTATAAAATATATCTGTCAGAATCAATTTGAAATCATTGTAAGGCAGCATGGTATTCGGCGAACGCAGAGACAAACAACAAATAACACATTCACTTTTATTGATATTGATATATATGTATGATATAAAACTATGTCTCAGATAGCAGCCAGTGTATGTGTTGTATAAGCAATTATACGAGTGTGGCGGCCTAGGTAAGGCCCAGTATTGAATCAGGCTGAGGCAGGGGTTCCCCCAGGTACTCTTATAGGCACGAGCCTGCCATGCCTACAAGACTCTTAGGTGCATGAGTGCCCTGTGTGATAAAGAGCAGTTAGCCAGGACCCCTGTGTAGACCAAGGGGGGGGGGGGGGGGGGCTAGGTAGCTGGACTTCTAGAGAATGGACAACATGTCCACACAACCTATAAACTAGGAATTAGACTCATCCTTCCCAGCCCTGGAGCGAACTACACCAGGACTACAGATGAGTCACAACATGAGTATAATTACCCTAAACTAATTACCTATGAATTGTGTCTTTAGTTCACACCAAAATGACACTCCACAACTACCAACAACCACTCAAATACACAAGTGACTGGTCAGGACTCCTGCCTCGCCTAGTGCTGCCACCTGGCCTGCTCATCTATCCTGGCTCTGCCTCACGCCTGTACTACTGGCACAAAAATTGCAATTATTATTTACATCAATATATATGAATTCAGAAGCAGGTTCCTAGCACGGAGAGTTAATAAATGACACAGACTCCTAGATCAGTTACATCTTTTTAATGTAGACTATTGACTAGTGCAATTTCACTGCAATCCAAACATATATAAATGAAAACGCCACTGGCTATGCAGCTTTAAAACATGGACCCTGTAGTGAAAGAGGGTTTTTTTTTTGTTTTAGTTTTTTTGTTGAAGCTGTATTTATACTGTCCATAGCATATAATGGGGCTGTCACACTACGACGTAACGACGTCAACGTAGGGAGAACGTGAAGAACGTTGAACTTCTCGGCGTAGTATGCAAATTTGGGCACAAGTTGAACGTGGATGCAGCGTAGTGGACGAGAACGTAACGTTGGTAAAGCGTAGTGATACCGTCAGTCACGAGAGAGGACAACGTCACTACGCTCACGGAACGTTATGAACGTTATTCCATCGCCAGAAGAACGTTACATGACGTTAGCTATGTAATGAGACGTTGAACGTACGTTGAATGCACGTTCTCCTGACGTTCTCCTGACGTTCTCCTGACGTTTTCCTGACGTTCTCCTGACGTTCCCATTAAGCCTCGTAGGCTTTTGCACTTGGTTTAATGTGGGTCAACGTAGTGGAACGTAGTGGAACGTAGTTGAACGTAGTGAGCAGCGTTGAAATAACGTCTGTTTAACGTCATTGACGTTCACTGAACGTGAACAGAACGTACGGCGAACGTAAACCCTTACGTTCGACCTACGTCCAAAGTTTTGAACATGTCCAAAACCTTGACGTAACTCGACGTAACACGACGTAATGTGACGTAGCTCGACGTCATTCTAACGTCATTTTGACGTCATCATGACGTAACCCAACGTCATGACGAAAAATGATCACGTTAGGCTCACGTTGGCTCGTCACGTCGTAGTGTGACAGGGGTATTAGCCTGGGTATTCAGGCTTGTTTTCATTGCTGGCCAGTTGTAGTGTTGCAACGTGTTATCTTATCACACAGTAGCTGCTGATAAGGTATTTGATTGCCTGCATTTCAGTAGCAGATAGATAGTTGGTTGGTCTGGTTAGTAGCCTATGTTAATTTCTTCTTTTTTTTCTTGGCATATATGTGTTTTATTTTTTCTACTCTTACTACTAGGGTAGCCTACTCCTATTTACATATCATAGGCTTGTACGTAGCTGTGTGGTGTGCAATCTGGCTACTTTTGTTACGGTTACCTTCCATTGGGCGTCCGGCTAGTGTTCGCAGTGACACCCTTACTACTTCCACCCAGACAGCAGCTCCAGTCTTTCCGGTTTGGACCAGGGGACACTAAAGCTGCACAGTCCGATAAAAGCTTCAAATTTCCAAAACCAAAACAATTATCTAGATTTGATCCTAAATATCGAACTTATATACTGGTGCACTCATTAACCATTTGCTGCCACATCGGTGGGAAAAGATGAGTCAAGTTAGCAGAATGTGTTATTGTGTAAGCCTATGGTGTCAGAGTTTTGGTGTGCTTGCCAACATTAATTGTGTGCATTTGAACTTCAAATATCTCCAAAGTTAGCCATTTAAAATAAAAGTTACTTCAAACTAAGGTAAAGTAGAATATAATGATGAATATAATTTTGTTTTAATTTCTTTATTGAGGCTGTATTTATACTGTCCTTAGCATGTAAGCCCATGTACCCAGGCTTGTTTTCAATGCTGGCCAGCTGTAGTGTTGGTGTTGTCTTATCAAACAGTAGCCGCTGATAAGTTATTTGATTGTCTGCATTTCAGTAGCAGATAGATAGTCTGTTGGTATGTTTAGCCTATGTTAGTTTTTTTCGGCCTTCTTGGCATTGTATTTTTGTTCTAATCTTATTACTATGTTAGTTGTTTTCTTAAGGTTCTATGTTAGTGTTTTGGGGTTTTCTTGGGAAGAGTTTTGCACTTTTTCTACTTAATTCTATACTAGCCTATGTATTTATCTGAGAACATTTTAGAAAGTCAAAACCATCGGACCATCCAACTTTCATTAGCAAGTGACCTATGGAGAAGGAGCGTGCCAGAAGCAGCAGTATTTGAACACGGTCAAAACAGAAGACTAATCCTGTAAACTTCTGATGAAATAAAGCGGATGACTATTGTGCATCAGCTCTTTGATGTCGACATAATGCGGATGACGCACCTTCCCATATATAAGGCACATAGGGCTATAACCACAGCTCACCCACCCCGCCCCTAGTGATGTGTAATGGCGACGCTAACTACTACACCAGGTGGCGATGGTGTATGCATAAAGCATCTACCACCTGCTTCTGGTGTAAGTCAGTACGATGCATTACGGCAGAATTATCCCCCTAAAGGTTTCACTGCGATAAACTTGAAGTTGCAGCTTGGTGGATATTAGCAGAGAATTACATATATATATATATATGTATATATATATATATATATATATATTCCCGGGCTGGAATGACACTGTTGAGTGTCCGTAGTTAGGAAAGCTGGCAGTGGTGGCGCCAGTGGTCACGTGAGAGGGGGTACTCCACAACAAATGATACAACGAATAACTGTAACAGATAGAATCGTAATATTAACTCCCTTCCACACCTTTATACTCGCATAATGTTTATACATCACATAAATATATGCATATAAATATATGCACACATATTTATATATATATATATATATATATATATTGTCGTGGGGGTGATGAAAATGGGAAATATTGTGCCTAGAGCGGGACTCGAACCCACATCTCTTTGCATTCCGGGCCAGTGTGCTAACCATTACACCACCTAGGCTCCCTGATATCAATACACTCCCCACGCCTACCTGTCTATGTGGTTACTTGCCTGAGAGGTCAGTGCAGACCACTACACTCGTCCCCCTGGAATTGTAAGTCTTGTAATGCTTACAATTACATACATACAGGCAATGCACTAACACATACATACACAGGGTAGGTTCAACAACCATACAGCGCAAAGCTTGTACAGGATCCTGATCACAGCAACCAGTGTCGTGGGGGTGATGAAAATGGGAAATACTGCGCCTAGAGCGGGACTCGAACCCGCATCTCTTTGCATTCCGGGCCAGTGTGCTAACCATTACACCACCTAGGCTCCCTGATATCAATACACTCCCCACGCCTACCTGTCTATGTGGTTACTTGCCTGAGAGGTCAGTGCAGACCACTACACTCGTCCCCCTGGAATTGTAAGTCTTGTAATGCTTACAATTACATACATACAGGCAATGCACTAACACATACATACACAGGGTAGGTTCAACAACCATACAGCGCAAAGCTTGTACAGGATCCTGATCATGGCAACCAGTGTCGTGGGGGTGATGAAAATGGGAAATATTGTGCCTAGAGCGGGACTCGAACCCACATCTCTTTGCATTCCGGGCCAGTGTGCTAACCATTACACCACCTAGGCTCCCTGATATCAATACACTCCCCACGCCTACCTGTCTATGTGGTTACTTGCCTGAGAGGTCAGTGCAGACCACTACAATATCTATATATGGGTTATTCTCAGAAAAGGTGGTTCATAAGTGTGATATGATGGCCTAAAAATAAACTTTCTACAAATGACCCCTAAATGAAAGAGTTTAAACACATAGTCCCTCCACAACATAATTTGAGGGAAAAAAGATAGTTGACCCACTTACTTTCTTGCAAGGGGTCCTGGAAGTAGGAGCTAGCATGGTTTCATTGATTATTTCCAATGAATGGTCATTTCAGGAAAAGGTGGACACCGCACTCAAATTAAACCCTTATTAATCTTTTAAAATATGATTATATTAGCAATGTTAATTAAAAAATGCATGTGTGCTCTTTTTAGGAGTCACTGATGACAATGGTGTGTAACAATAGTTCCCAGCAAATTTGATATTAGTGTAAAGTGTGTTTGAAAGTTTCTGTTCAAAGTGGACATGAAGTGTAATGACCGTTATAACGAATTTAATTTGTCAATAATTGAATAGATATGAAGGGAGAATTTGTACCCTAAATAGTAGAAACAAGGCTTACGAAGATATTAGTAGTGTATTTATCCCAAGTTAGAGCACTTGTTGGATATAAATGCATTGTGCTTAACAGTCTGTTCAGCATGTCACAAATCGGCCATGCTTTGGGCACTTCATTTTTGCCTAATTTGTCAGTAGCCTATACATAGAAACAAACCCACAGTCGTCAAAGATGTCATACCAACATGATGACACAAATGCAAATTGGTGGATTTCATGAAAAACAAGAATATTATGAGCCTACAAAATGAGTAACCCATAATTCAGGACATTAGATGGAGATATAGTATGGAAGTTTATTAAGTTATAGGGTTACAATAGGTCATGAGAGTTGAGCGTATGAGAGAATAGTAAGTCAGGTAAGTACATCAAAGCACAATATGTCAATAAGGACAATCAGCTCAACGGAACAGTAAATCGTGAATGTGTTCAGGTAGGTCAATAAGGTGAATAGGAAGGATCATTAGGACAAGTAGGCCCTCTAGTCAAGAAGATCATGAGGAGAACGAAGGGAGAATAGGGGTAGGAGAGGAGGTAGGTGAATAGGGAGGGGAGGGAAGAGGAGAAATAGGCCCCTTAGGTTAATAAGATGAGTAGGGTAACGAAAGGTACAATAGGGCCCTCAGTTAAATCAGGTGAATAGGAAAGAGTCAATGGAACAATAGGTCATCAGTCTCACCTTTTCTGAAAACATTCCTTATGTATGCAGATATACCTATATACATGACCTATATACATCTATAGATATGTCGTGGGGGTGATGAAAATGGGAAATCTTGCACATAGAGTGGGAATTGACCGCAGATCTCTTGCATTCTGGGTCAGTGTGCTAACCATTACACCACCTCGGCTCCCTGATGTCACCACCTTTCTCACACCTACCTGTCTATGTGACTCCTTGCCTGAGACATCAGTGCAGACTACTACACTGGAATTGTAAGTCTTTTCAATGGTCATGTAATGCTTCAATTACAAACATACAGGCAATGGATATACATATATACATACATACATTGGGTAGGTTCAACAACCATACAGTGCATAGCTTGTACATGATCGTGGCCACAGCAACCAGTGTCATGGGGGTGAAGAAAATTGGAAATATGGCGCCTAGAGTTGGAATTGAACCAACATCTCTTGCATTCCAGGCCAGTGTGCTAACCATTACACCACCTAGGTCCCCCGATTATCAAAGTAACACATGTCCTGAACATATAAACTGAACATCCAATTTTCTCTTTTAGTGCCTCATGATACTTTAGGGCCACTGTCAGTGTTTGCACAATCACCATCCCTTTACAGTAATACATTCTCCCAGGCTACATCCATCCTACAATCTTCAGTCCCTCAAGCCCCTTCAGGCCCGGTCACATACACGTTAGTGAACATAGTTGAACATAGTGGAGTCTAACCTAGTTGAATGTAGTTGAACATAGTTGAACATAGTTGAACATAGTTGAACGTACCAGCATCCATACTTCTCCGTGATGAGAACGTGATAATAACGTGTGTGGGCCGTGAGTTCCAATTTAAGCTTTGGAAATGTTCAAAAGAGCACTATGTTTAAGGCAGATGTAGCCCCTGTGCTGATAATGTACTCTAGCATACTGTACCATACTCTAGCGTCCTCTAGTGTACTGTACTCTAGCATACTCTAGCATATGCTAGCGTACCCGAGCATACTTTGACCAGCACAAAACTTGGCCATTCTGCCGTGGTCACATAGCCATTAGTGGACGAAATTGAACGTAGTTGGATGTAGTGGAGGGGAATGTAGTTCAACGTAGTTTAATGTAGTTCAACGTAGTTCAATGTAGTTCAATGTAGTTCAACGTAGTTGGACATACCAGGATCCATATCATAGCGTACCGGGATCTGTACTGTAATGTATTTATCTATACCGTAATGTATTTATCTGTACTGTATTAGGTGGGTGACCTGCCGTACCTTAACATAGTTTAATGTAGTGATAGCACGTTTCACCCACGTTAATCTATCCTACGTTCAACTACGTTCAACTACGTTCACTAATGTGTATGTGACCAGGGTTTTCTGTTGCCAGTCGATTTCACTCTTTATTAAGCATTGTGCAATTAATTACAGATAAGCCAGAACAAATACTTTTTAACCACAATAAAAAGAAAGAAATATTATTGGATGGGGCGCGAAAGTGCGACAAGTTACCGAGTCGCACTATGCTTTATGCAAGGCGTTCGTGCTGTGGTAGGGGCGGGTCTGAGCTGACACTGAGCTGAGGCTGAGCTGATACCGAGCTGGTTGTGAGCTGCTCGTAGTGTATTCACACCGCTCGCAGCGCCACCTATCAGCTCAATACTCCATTAATGTCTCCACTCCTACCATTTCTATCCGATATTCCTGGTTAATGCAACTCTGGCCCGGTAGAGCAATGTTCTGTGTGTCTCCATAATTTACACCTTTAAACATCTGGTAACCCAAATTTCACGGTTAAATTGTGGTTTGTATTACATGAATATTTGCTATATCTCAACAAAGCATTACATCAATATTTGCTATATCTCAACAAAATATTCAGCAGCTGATCGGAACCTTCGCATCACACTGTCAGTACCTATATAACCCCACCACTACCTATATGACCTCACCGTCATAGAGGAGTGATAATATCCTCACATATCCATATCCAAACCTACCATCACCACCTGAAACACCAGTAACACCCACACTGCAAGGAGCCTCACCAGTATAATCAGGACCGGCTCCGTTTTAATCAACACTGACATGAGCATTGCCACTATCACCACCAATAGCCCTATCACAACCAGCACTGTCACCGACACTAGTAACACCCTCAGACAAGAGTAATAATATCTACACAGCAACTCCACCACTACTACCACCACCGATATCTTCCTTAGTACCACCAATACCGGGTATGCAGGTATTGCAATACCTGAGAGAGTTTGACGCCCCTGTGCTGCAGAGTTGTAAACCACTGCCTTGTGGCACAGGTTCTTGACAGAACCGAAAGCTAAGGGAGCAAACCCTGAACAGATAACCATGTCACTGTGGCAGCATCAAGGGCGGTTGATGTATGGAACTCCCAAATCTGCCGACCAGCCACTGCAGGGACAAATAGTTTTGTGCCTGTCTGGACATGTTCTTGCTGGTGTGAAACCTCTATTTGCTCCCTGTGAGAGTGCCGCTGGTAACTTGCAAAAGCCAGCAGCACTTCAACACTTTTGCAGGCAGCTTTCATGAAATGTATCAAGAGAAACCTGAAGCTGAGAGACATTAAGACCAATTCATGGACATCACTCTCACAGCAGAGAGCTAAATGGAGAGCGGCAGTCAAGTAATGAAAGCAGTCTTTGTCGCATCGTGACCGACAGCATGATGATGATGACCACCAATACCATTGCCACTATCACCATCAATAGCACCATCAGAACCAGTACTGTCACCGACATTACTAACACCCTCATACAGGACTAATACTATCTACACAGCAACTCCACCACTAGCACCACCACCGGTATCTTCCCTAGTACCACCAGTACCATCACTGCTATCACCACCATCAGCTCCAGCACATCTAGTACTTTCACCAGCACTGCTACCAGCACCACTACTACAGTCACACACTACCCGACATCACTACCACTACCACCACCATCATCACCACCATCATCACCACCATCATCACCATCCTCATTACAACTTTTGCTACTTCCACCACCAGCGTCGCTACTACCATCATCACTACAACATCCCACCAGCACTACCAGCACCACTGGAATCAGCACTGGAATCACAACCAGAATCACCCTTAGAATCACCACCAGAATCACCACCAGAATCACCACCAGAATCACCACCAGAATCACCACCAGAATCACCACCAGCATCACCACCAGAATCACCACCAGAATCACTACCAGAATCACCACCAGAACCACCCCAGAATCACCACCAGAATCACTACCTAGACTCACCACCAGAATCACTACCAGAATCACCACCAGAATCACCACCAGAATCACTACCAGAATCACCACCAGCATCACCACCAGAATCACTATCAGAATCACCACCTAGACTCACCACCAGAATCACCACCAAAATCACCATCAGAATCGCCACCAGAATCACTACCAGAATCACCATCAGAATCACCACCAGAATCACCACCAAAATCACCACCAGAATCACCACCCCAGAATCACCACCAGAATCACCACCATCACTAGCCCCATCGCAACCATCCCTTCCTCACCCACTACCTCCAGCACCACTATCACCGCCACCAGTACCACAAACATCCCCACAAAGTCGTAATAACATCATAACTGCACCACTATCAGCACCAGCATGGTTCCTTCATCACGACTTAAGGACGTTGTGAATACATACAAAAGGCAAGCACAAACATGCATAGACGTCACTGCAATTACCATATCCATGTCGTATTAGTCCAGCTGGGAACAATAGTTATGCAGTGATTATTATTGTTGTGTTTTATTTTTGTTTTCTAATGCTGCTACATCCATTCCCAAATATTCACCTAGATCTCAAAACTATCTATGAAAGTCAAATACATAGGTGCTGACAAAAAGGCAGATAAATAAAAAAGGTACCCGCCCCCCCCCAAAATAAGAACAACACCAACAGAAAGAAGAAAAGTATACTGCCATAAGAGAAGATATCAGTTGAAACTAATGAAGGCACTGTGCATAATGTGGGAGAGGCGAGGCCCCTGTTTAAGGCGCGATTTCCCAGGGATGCATGCCGGGTAATTAAGCGCGCGCTGGTCCGGGGCTAATGGGCGCGGCTGGGTACACGGCCCGCCACTAGAGGGTGCTGAGCGTCATTTATCGCGCCGCCGTCACCTGCACAGATGATATCCAACCATCCAATTCCACGCCCAATTCCAAGCCCTGCTCTTGAATAAACACTGCCACCGCCACTGGATGCTTATTGGCACGCCCCCCCCCCCCCCCACCCTCACCCTACCGCCGCCCACTCCGCCCGTCCCTAATGCGCATGCGCGACAGTGAGGGCACCGGGACGCTACAAGAGGGCAGGTCTTTTGACTATTTTTTTCTTTTTTGTTCTTCCCATCTTTCTTTTTTTTTCTGTTGTGCCCTTTACCTCTCCCCCCCCCAACCCCCTCTTTCGTTGTAATTGGGTCATTCTCTTAAACTGGGCACCACATATTTGGTTTCCACGTTACGATGCTCTGATGTTTCCACGTTAGCCCTCTGAAATTCTTATTCATATCAATACTCATCCATAGTCCCTCCAAGTACACACTTCATATCTGGCAATAACTGCTATTTAGTATATACCTATATATATATATATATATATATATGTTTTCAGTGAGGAGACAATGCAGACGGGTGCGAATAGTGCAGAAGGGAGGCGAGCGGGGGCGCCACCAGCTCAGAATGGAAGGAGCTAGAGGAGACCAAATTGAATGCATGAAAGCACAATAACATCCGAACCTTCCGATTATTTATATTTGCATAATTCATATACACCATATATACATAATAAACATATAAATATATAACACCCTAACATATATATATATATATATATATGTATATATATATATATATACCACACATTATTTCCGGTGACAGCGATATATATATATATACTAGTTGGGTAAAAGTTTCCTTTCTGGTACATTACTCTTGATGTAGCAGGTACAGACGTACGTATGTCATGGATACACGCCATGGTTCGTGATGTAGCCATTATTACCTCGCAATAAACACTTATTACGTTGTGTCCCACGACCATGTCCATATCACCATACAAGTCTCAGCGGCAATTAGCGAGAAATTGCATCTGATCAGATAGCATGCAGTTTTCTATATGTTAGTGATAGATATCGTTTTGATGACAATCGTCTATGAATGAGTGTCCTCCACATGCAGCCCCAGCATTCCACATGCAACACTCCTTATCAGACATTTAGCGCCACACGCCACACGCCACACGCCACACGCCACATAGTACACATTGTGGTACACTCATACCACACACAGGACACATTGCAGCTCACACGCACACCGCGCAGAAAAACACATTGCCCTCCGCCGCCCCCACCCCCACACCAAACGTTGCCCCCCACCCCCACTCACCGCCATCATCATCATTACGGCACACGCAACACACGACACATTGCATCACAACCCACACATCACACTCCACACCCCACACCCCACACCCCACACCCCACACCTCACACCCCACACCCCACACCCCACACCCCACACCCCACACCCCACACCCCACACCCCACACCCCACACCCCACACCCACACCCCACACCCCACACCCCACACCCCATACCCACACCCCACATCCCACACCCCACATCCCACACCCCACACCCCACACCCCACACCCACACCCCACACCCCACACCCCAAACACCACACACACCCCACACCACACACACCCCACATCCCACACCACACACCCCACACCACACACCACCCATTTCCCAATGCCAAATGCAGCAGACATTGCACCGAATAAAATCCACATCTCACACACACACTCACGACCTTCACACCCACGCACCTCACACCTCACGCATGCACCCACACACCCCAAACACCTCAACACACCACGCCTACCCACACACACCACACTCCCACACACACCCCACACTCACACCCACACACTCACACCCACATCCTCACACACATGTACACAACCACACCCCCACAAACCCGCCCACACACCCTCCCACCCCCAACACACCAACACACCACACCTACCCATACACACCACACACTCACACACACACATCCTCACACACATGTGCACAACCACACACCCACATCCCCTCGCACACACCCTCACACCCCCAACACACCACACCTACCCACACACATATAACTCACACACACACCACACACTCACACCCACATCCTCACACACATGTACACAACCACACCCCCACAAACCCTCCCACAAACTCTTACAGCCCAACACACCAACACACCACCCACACCACCAACATCCACACATTCTCACACACAGCTAGACACCCACGCATCCACGATGCGCGAAAAGGAGGAAAACAAGGCAGGGGTGGAGAAAGAGGAGTTTATTGTGCGCCTCAGGAAATACAGAGGAACAGGTTAAATACAAAGGTAAAAAGAGGTAAAGGCTCATGAGGAGCAATGCAAGAAATGACATGGATATAAAAGGGGCTCATAAGGAGCAAGGCAACAAACATGAGGATAACAGAGCTCAGAAGGAACAAGGCAAGAGAGTCAGTGTGTGGGCTCAAATGGAGCTAGAGTTCGTGGTGAAGGTGGTTGTCAGTGAGGGGGAGCCGAGGAGCCCTCCACCAAAACGGCGGAGAGGGCTCGCGGCGTGCCCGAGGGGGCGAGGCGCGGCACGTAGGCGTGGACTGCCTCGGAGGTCCAAGTGCCCTGAGCCATAATCTCGGGGAGGGGAACCCCGGCGCGTTGGCAGGCCTGGGCGGCCCCTCGACGGAGACTATGGAGGGTGTAGGCCTCGGGCGTCGGCACTCCTTGGGCTTGCAGGGCCCCTCGCAGCAGGGCGGTGAGGGACCTCGGGTCGAGCGGGCGGCCGGAGGGCATTATGAAGGCAGGAGCATCTGGGGCGGCGGGGCAGAGGGCGACGGCAGCGGACCAGGCCGACACGGGGCAGAGGGAGGATCCGGGGATGGCGGGGATGAAGAGGGCGACCGCGCCCGAGGGGCTGGAGATCGTCTTGGAGCTGCGGATCAGGAGGCGGAGCCCTCCGGGCGCGGGGCGGACGTCGTCGTGGGTGAGGGTGTGGGGGCCGCCCCACCCCTCGGGACTCGGGGCCAGCAGGTTGGACTGCCGGAGCAGAAAAAGAGGTGAGATCTGGAAGGCGGCAGGAGGGCGAGTGCCTGAAGGAGGTGGGAGGCGGCCTTATAAGGGAAGGGAGGAGGGCGACAGCAGGTGAGGTGTGAAGGCTGCCGGCCTGGGGGAGGGGGGGGGAAAGGTGGCGAGCAGCGGGCGTCGGGTGAGGCGCGAATGCTGCGTGGCAGAGGGCGGGGGAGGGAGCGAGTCGCGGCGGCGTCGGGCGAGGTGTCAAGCTGCGCGACAGCCCGGGGCGGGGGAGGGTCTCCTCCTTTCCTCGCATCAAACGTAATGCTACGCATTACGACCAAAGCTACACCCAACCACATACCCTCACATCCACACCCACACATACCCACACACCCCCACACACACACACCCATACATCCACCCCTTGACCCTTCACCACCACCGTGATGCATCCATTAGGCGTCTCTGTGACATGCCCATTCCACCAGAGAGGACAATGCACTGCCCAGCTCCTGTATGAATTACATTGGATTCAAATAAGGGCAGGAGCACAACTGAATCCAATGTCTCTCACAGTTTGCTGGTTTCATTCACTCACATACCGTAAAACCTCAATTAGTTGCCTCCGTGAAAAATAGTTATCTGAACCAGCTTACAACGATAAAGGATCACCAGACAACCATACACAAATCCACAACCATCCCTCATTTCTTTTTCATTTAATTATATTTAAACAAATAAGTATATAATTGCTACTTGGTAGCTCCCTTAATGTTTTTTGTTGTTCTTATCTTGGTATGAGTCTGCCCTTCAGAGAAGTAGGCTTTGCTGCACAGCAGGATATTAGCGATTGCCTGGGATTGCAGATAATGTAGGCTAGGCATTACATAAAATGACTTGCAGTGTATCTGAATTGATCAAATAAACACTTCCACTGATAGATTCTCCCTGGTTATTGTTAGTTCCCGTTGAGTCACCAGGGGACAGGGTTGGTGGTAAAATATATTTACATAAATAATCATTATATAGCACAACAGAGAACACCTGGGCCACGTTCAGTGTCCGTCTAGGAGGCGCCGCGGAGACGTCTCGGCGATGCTTTTTGGCCTAATACCGTTCAAAGTACGTCTTGGCGACGTCTCGGAGATGCCTCTCTTTTCAGAATGGAGATGAAAAGCACCTCGAAAATGGCCACCGCATTCAGTGCTTTCAGCCAATTACAGCACAGCTTGTCCTTTGCAAATGTCTGCTGCCTATGGGGGTGGCCATTTTCGAGGCAACCAACTGCTTTTGTCATTCAGACTGGCATGACGTCATGCCCGTCGCCGAGGTGCCTCCGAGACAGACCCTGAACGCGGCCCAGTATATAGTCATATATACATATGTACATATGAGTTACGTGGATATAAATAACAAGACACCAAAGATATACCTTCAGGCCTCCGTCGACTTCCATATGTGTGCATACAAATAGTTATTCTTTTACCATAATGAGCTGGTATTAGAGGTCCAATAGGCCCTGGATCAGCCAGAAGATATTAAAGAAATAGTGTCCTCATATATTTATCTACATTCTCTCCACCATATTCCACGACTTCACCCCCACCCCGCACCCAACTCTCCTTAACTAAGCATTGCACCCTGTGAACTGACTATCTCACTTCCGGGGAAGGATTCTCCCCGGTGATTATTAGCTTCCATTAAGTCACCAGGGGGCAGGGTGAGTGGTAGGATGGATCCATATAAAATAGATGAATACATGAAGGGGCAGCAACTAACCCAAAGAACCATTAAGAACTATCACCACTCACATAACTATAGCCAAACACTGATGAATAGCACAGATAATGTGGGGGGGGGGAGGGAGTCCTGGGAGAATTCGAGATCGGCGAAAATCTCATGGCTTGGAGATCTCATCATAGATCCTGTGTTAGTCCCCGACACAATCTCCCTTCATTGCCGTTTCGACCTCCCAGTGGGACGAGTTGACACTTAGATGACGCTAACAGCATTGCACCCACATATAACAAAGAAACAGAAACAGAAGGAAGAGCCCTGGGCAAGAGCTAGGAAAGGCTGGAAAAGAATAGGAAAGAGGAGGAGGAACTGCAGATACGGTTAAAGCTGGATAGTGCGTAGATAACAGATTCACCCTGTACTTATATTACACAGGTGAACGACAACGTACTATAAATATGGGCTAAAATAGATTTAGTATGGAACAGGAAGTAGAATGCCTGGCTCCAGTATCAAATGGGTACTTATACCGGCACAGAGTTGGTGAAATGGGAGAGAATGCAAAAAGACAATATGGTGGAGATAGAACACTGTCGATTATTAAACTATATGTTTTATTATATTTTCCAACTCAAAGGTAGCGGGGAAATATGAAGACATATATAAAGAATAAGTGTTGCTCCTTAGATTGTGAATTTAGGCTCTCATTTCATTTCCCCGCTTTTTCGACAGCTTTTATTTAGGGTTGGTATTCACCAGTGTACTGCGAGTACAGGGTGAATCGTTTATCTAGATCGTCCGTTGAAAGCATCAAATTAAAAAAAAAAAAACATTTACCTCGATTTGATTCTATATATCTAACATAGATACTGATGCACTTATAATAGTCTGCTTACTCCGATGAAAACATCAAATTTTCAAAACCAAAACAATCATCTACATTTGGTTCTACATGTTTAATATAGATACTGGTGCACTTAATAAGCATTTGTTGCCACAGAAAAGGGAGTACCAAGTAAATGTAAAAGAAACTGTTACTGTCAAGCTGTTTGGCGTTTGGCGTGCTTGCAAAAATTAATTTGACATGTTTGCACTTCAAATATCTTAAAAGTTAAAAATGTTAACTAAAGTAACATAGATTATACCAATGAACCCACTAAATTTATCTCAGAAATTGATAAAATCTCAAAATCATCTGACTATGCAACTTTAATAATAGTTCATTGTAATGCTGATTCTCTCCAGTTAAATAACGCATGCGCGTGCCGCTGGGTGCATGAAGACATTGCTTACAAATAGCTACAAAGACGCGGGTAGTGATGGATGACTAGGGTCGCTGCTGCCAACAATAGGCAATATCCACAGTGCATTATTGGCACTTTGATTCATCATCATCGATGTGTTAGCAGAACAGCACGTGGCCGATGTATCAGTTCGTCGCGCCACCAGCGGCGAAATGAGGAACTGAAACGTATCCCTTCCGTGCATTGTTAGTGGAGGGATTATTGGTATCACCATTTAAGACATCCATATAGACACACACATAGGGCGTAATCGATTAATCAACTCGGGTCACCCCAGCCACTTTTTGGCGCATGCGCACATCCTACAGACTCGTGTCGATTCATCAAATACGCTTCTCCACGCTCGGGGTGGAAAATGGTGGCTTAATCCAAACCTTTGTTTTTTTTAATAACTGATAAAACTACCGCAAAAAGGACTTAAAGTATTTCATGATGGCATAGTTTAGTTATATTTCCATTTCATTAATCTAGGTTATTAAAAAAACTAAAACATCTATGACTGGTATTGGTAGCTGTTATCCTACAGGACGGTACCAGCGCAAATGTGACGTCATCGCTTGTAGCCAACCCCAACTAAGAGGTGGGTTACTGAGGTCGGATCGTTTTGCACACAGCACATGTATTTGTCTACTCTACTTGCGGTGTTCAATTTGAAATTCTGACGACTCGGGTGACCCGAGTCGTCCGGGTCGTAATAATCGATTACAGCCATATATATGGATGTCTATTTAATATAAGAAAAGATAGAGCAACCCAATTAGGTCTAATAGGGAGTTTTAAATAGTTGTTACAGTATCGTTTGAGGGTGATTTGTTACTAACAATGCAGATGGAGATCAATTCCGTTGGACTACATGGGGCGGGGATCCCTGCGTCCCTGTGGGTCAATTTACTAACATAATCAACACATACATTCCACCGAGAAATAACACACCACCCTATCCTCAACCCAAACACAAGACAGCATGGCACAACACAGCACATTGTGCGATACACCTCTTCTGAATTTAATTATTCACCCGTGCGCTGTAAGAGCTCCATCCGAAGTGAGGCGCACATTTGGTGGGCATGTTTTTAATAGTTTGCCTGAATTGATCGGCGAACTGTTGGTTAAGGTTGGATCCGTGACAACGCGCAATAAGCCAAGTGTCAGATACACTGCGTGACGATGTTGCCGTGATGGATGGGGGCTGAGGCGGAAGGATCATGCACTTCCGGTTTACTAATAACACGTCAGCTTCAGTGTCACACAAAAGAAGACCGTGAGCACAGGCTGAAGGCGTTACAACTTCCTTAGTGGTGTTTTCTTAGTGGGAGTTCGTAGTGGGTCTGTCTTCTTTATTTAGCAATAAGATGTTTGAATATGACGTGAAGAACATGCTCTGTGTCAGGGTATGAGAGTATGGTGTGACGTGTTCGCATTGGTGTGGTTATTTCACACAAGCTGTGTTATTCATTATACACAGCAGTGTTGAGTAAACATATATAGTTTCCTTTAGAATGCACTCAAGCAGATTGCCATAATTACATGCGTAAAGTGTCTATATTATAGGTACACTCATGGATTCATTGCAATGTCGGTTAGTGTTTGGGTTAGGGTTAGTGTTTGGGTTAACTCTAAGCCCTAGGGTTAGTGTTAGGGTTAGCGTTCAGCTGGGTACTGCTAGGGTTAGCTCTACATGCTATGGTTAATATTTGGCTGAGGATTACTGTTAGAGTTAGTATTAGTGTTAGCGTTAGCGATAGTGTCGCATTTAGTACTATAGGGTTAGTGATAGTGTCTTTGTGCCAGGGTTAGTGTCAGGGTTAGTATCAGGTTTAGTGTTAGGGCTAGTGTTAGTGGCATGGTTAGGGTTTGGAGTAGGGTAGGGTTCGTGTTAGAGTTAATGTTAGGGTTAGTATTAGTATTAATGTTAAGGTTAGTGTTAGTGCTAATTAAACTCTATGGTTTGGATTAGTGTTAGGGTTAGTTCTAGTGTTAAGGTTTGTGTTAGAGTTAGGGGTAGTGTGTTTGTGTTCGGGTTAGTGTGAGAGTTACTTTTAGGGTTAGAGTTAGGTTTGGGTCACCATATTTATCTGTGCTCGCGACTTCTTATATATATCCCGAAATTACTAAAACACCCAACATGCGAAATCGGAAGATACAAAAATGAATATCATAGCCAACAATTTACAGATTACACAAATACAAATAACTATCCATCAGTAATTTCAGACGGGATGGCCGACTGAGTTCAGCGTCCGTCTCCTGTGTTGATAGACCGTGGGATGGTGGGTTCTAACTCTGGTCGAGTCAAACCAATGACTTAAAAATTTATACTTGTTGCTTCCTAGCCAGGCACTCGGCATTATTAGGATAGGACAAGGACTGGTTAGCTCAGTGTCAGGATAATGTGACTGAGTGGGATATCAGGACATGGTGCTGTCGACTGGTCTCCCAGTGGGGCAGCACTATAAAGTCGCCATGAGTGTGTCTTGTCACAAGTCGATACCCTTCCTAATATAGCCTTAGATGTTGCTAGGACGTACAACAACAACAAACACAATTTCATAATTTCCACCATGGGCTCCACCTCCTACCCCACCCCCCTTTGTGCATCACATTACCGAACAGAAGTCATACAATCGCCATTAAAATCCCAGATGCATTTTCAACAGCTTTCTATTGTTATTGAAATCTTTTGTCAGCTAAACAAGGGTGTGACATGCGTATCGGTAAATACTGATTTCTCAGCAGATCGATTTCAGGTAGAGTCACATGACTAATTCATGGGCTATTCCAGGTGAGGCATCATGACAGCTGTAATGTATCACGCAATAACAAAAACCCTCAGAAGGCAATAACGCTGTAGGAACGCCGCCATGTTGGCTGTTCCATTAGGTGTCCTGCTTCCCACCGCCTGTTTTATCGGCGCAGATTGCGCAGTACAGAATGTACATCAAACGGTAAAGATAGCGCCCATTGTGTGAAGGAGTGTTCTGATTGCTTTGTGGGCATGTGATCCATTGTATCGGACGGGAAAGCATTTAGCATTTTGGGGTGTCTCTTTAGCTGTGTTCACGTTGAAGCTTGGGAGGCTATGACAGTAAAAATAGGCTTCATAGTTGCATAGTCTGAGAGTGTTGAGTTTCTGCCATTGTGTATTATGTTGATCACTTGAATCTATCTTACCTTAAGCTCGATATAAGCTTTTCCTTCTTTTATCTTCTTGCACATTAGTTGATTAAGCAGGAGAAATTTCAGTCGCCGACATTTGGTCTTCCTTATTCCACTGCGCCTTGCCTTACCCTAGTAATATTGAATACCAGGCCAGGTAGCGACAAATACACATTTTTAAGCATTATCTAGATTCGGCCAGGATTCAAACACTGGGGTTCGAGACTCCTGATCTACCAAAACGGGAGGCGGAACCTCAACTCCTTCAGCCATCACACCTGGCTAACTTTGAAGATATTTGAAGTGAAACATGTCAAATTAATATTTGCATGTATCTCCAAATTCTGACGTCATAGGCTTCAGCACTAACAGGTTTTATTGAATTGATTTAGTATCCCCTTCTGAATCAGTTGAGCGTCCGTCTCCAGTTTTGGTAGACCATGGGATGCGAACCCACAGGTTCGAACCCTGGTCGAGTCCAATTGATGACTTACAAATGTATGATTGTCGCTTCCGAGCCAGGTGCTCAGCATTATTAGGATATTATTATTATTTGAACCCTGGTCGAGTCCAATTAATGACTTAAAAATGTATGCTTGTCGCTTCCTAATCAGGTGTTCAGCATTATTAGGACTGATTGGTTCAGTTTCAGGATAATTTGACAAAGTTGAATATCAGGTCATGGTGCTGGCAGCCTGGTCATCCAGTGGGACAACACTATGAAGTTGCCATGAGTGCACACTGTCACAAGTGGGTACCCGCCCTGAAATTACCTTAAATGTTGCAAGGACGTGAAACACCAACAACCTACCAAGCAGTAACAGTAGAACTAGTTAGTATACATAAGAAGATAAGACTATGTAGTGGAACCCTATCAAAGAAGGACAAAGGGAGGTGTGAAGACAACATCAGGGAAAGGACAGACCTGCAGTTTGGCAAGTCCCAGAGGGCAGTGGAGAACAGGGAAAACTGGAGAAAACTGTTCGCAAAGTCATCTGTGGTGCAACAACGATCCTCGCGGTTCACGAATTGATTATATTGATGATGATATAATAAAATGGGTATAAAATATTATACGGTACATTAATGATTGGAAATCTAACCCGGCCCTACATCATCAAAGTGTCAAGCTGTACCACTAAACCACTGGTGTGCGTTTGTTTACTGGGGTATACTACAGCACAGCTATAGTCGTGGTTAACTATGGTGAGGCATGATGCATCACCTGGAATACCCATAATTGGGCACATGACTCTACCTGAGATCGATCCGCAAAGAGATCATTATTTACCGATACACATGTCACACCATGGTTTAGCTTACAAAAGATGTTAAAAAGAAAGGACAGCTGTTGAAAATGCATCTCGGCTTTTAATGTATGACTTCCATTTGGTTAGTTTATACTTATGATGCATGAAGGGGAATGGGGTAGGAAGTGGAGACCATGGTTGAAATGATTAATAATACGACTCAAAAACTGGAGACAAGTGAACAGTGAGTCCGGGTTTTCGTCTTCTCTCTTCGCCTCCTGAAAATGTAGGGCAGAAATCCGCGAATCCCAACAACGAGTCCGAAACTATCCCCTAGCAGAGTCTGACAGATCGACCGAGCCACCTGGATACCCGATGCAACCCCATACTCCCACCTTGACAACCTAATAACTACTAATCCAATGATATAATGACGCATTTCTAAAAACACCCCAAAAACACTAACGCTACTGGACAGTGCCATTACCACCCAACAATGCACATTGTAGAACCACCAGGTGTATAACACATACAAAAGTAAAACAATGACGAAACGAAAAACTAATTGCTATCCAACCGAAACATATTATTGAACAATTATCATATAACGTTAATTTAATCCGCCTTGCTGTACATATCTCAGTACAAGCAACTCCTGTCTGCATTACGGGGAGTGCCTTTGCTCTACACTGTGCAGCACAGGCTGCACAGTGTAGAGCAAAGTAAAATTTTCCGATATAATGAGATGGTAAATAGTATATAAAACCAAAGGCATATAGGAGTTGGTGTTCTATTACTCATAAAGGATAGAAATAGTATAGTAAAATAGTGTAGAGAGAGAGGGTCACTTCTTGAGCTGAAGGAGTGTCACTTCTTATGGGGACAGTCTTTGGGAAGTTGCCTCACATACCCTCTCCCCTCAAGAGTTATTTATGAATCCCTGCCACAGATACAGATCTAACCATGCCTTGGCAACAGGGATATTGAACCCTCATTGGTGGATAGAGGAAAGCCTGTTAGGGATTGGAAGATTGATCATGTGATCACCACCATCTTGGATTCTAAAAGCTATATATATAATAAACTAAGCAAGCTCCTTCTGGTTCCTTCTGCACACTCTATATCTTGCCTTCCTTCTCTATACTTGCCTGTAGTGATTTCCTATTTAACCTGCCTACACAACCACAGCTGCCGGCCATCGCACTTAAGTTTACAACATGCTTCTCCCCTCTTGTATTGTTACAACGTGAAGTGTGTTGTACACAATGCTGCACCGTCCACTCCCTCATCACTATGTACAACCAAAATATGATTGTTATGACGGCTTGAAGACCGGTGATGTGGTGCTGACAACATGTATTTTCAGACGAATACAGATATTTACCACAACCCACCCCCCCCAGGCCCCCCCACCCCCCCCAAACAATTTAACTGATCCTCCAGAAATGCGCAGTATCGAGTTCTAACCAGAGGGTGGACCTGGAACCCGATGCAACACAATGGCCCGGCGAAGCATTACAAGGCTAATGTTCATTTTCAATTAGCAAATTGCATTGATAGCGTTTTCGACATGGTGAATAATTGAACAATTCTATTCTGATAAGTGAATTATCTGAAGTATTGTTGACACTACTCACAAGGACACAACACAGCACAATATAGACAATAATATGGACGAGAATCTCTTAGTAAAATTCCGGGCCAAGTAACCAGCCGTCGGTGGTCAGGTGACGTCCTGCAAACCACTCAAAAACTGCACATACCTTATTGCACTCCACCTTCCCACCAGGTTGCTCCAACAGCACCACCAGTTCCTTCTATGGAGGAGAATCTCTTAGTATAATTCCGGGCCAAGTAACCGGTGGTCAGGTAACCTCCTGCAAACCACTCATATACTACACATACCCTATTGCACTCCACCTGCCCACCAGGTTGCTCCAACAGCACCATCAGTTCCTTCTATGGAGGAGAATCTCTTAGTATAATTCCGGGCCAAGTAACCGGTGGTCAGGTAACCTCCTGCAAACCACTCATATACTACACATACCCTATTGCACTCCAGCTGCCCACCAGGTTGCTCCAACACCACCAACAGTTCCTTCTAGAACCGCATGCACCCAACATAGCAATATATCCGTTCCCATAATATCCACATAATTCTCCACATTATACGTGAGTTATAGGAATATAAATGATGGCCGGAATATGTTTATGAGGCTGAACCCGTCGTTGCTGTTGGCACCATAGTTTAATGTTAGCCAATGGAGGGTTAAGGGTCGATTTGCTGCGGACCAGTTGTCCTTCGGCCGCGCCACGAACGGGTTATTCGTTCACTAGCCGAACCGTCGCCGTTTTTCAATTTGCTTTGAAAACTTTGTGTGTTGTCTGAGTATTAATGCATATAACACATGAACCTTAATGGAAAAGCTTAATGATAAAGCTGCATAAAAGCATCAAATTTTCGGAACCGAAACACTTTCCTGGATTAGATTCTGCATATCCAACTTATTTATATACTGATGTATTTATTAAGCAATTGTTGTTGTATGAAAGGGAATATTAAGCCAATTTGATAGAATTGGTCAGTGCTGGAGCCTGTTATGTCATACTTTTGATGTGAATATAATTATCAATTTGGCATGTTTTTGCTTCAAATACATCTCCAAAGTTAGCCATTAAAGATCAACGATTCAAGCTAAAGTAAGGCAGATAAAAACAATCAACCTGATATATGTCTCTAAACAAATGACAGAACCCCAATACATTCGTACGATGCAAGTTTTGTGAGTATCCAACACGAGAATTTACAATCAGGGTAGTGCTTCTTCGATTTCTACCCCGCGATCGTAGTGTTAAATTCACCCGCCGAGCGGCGCCAGGGGTTACTGGATCTGTGTGATAGCTGTTTGTGAATGGAGCCACGCGATTGGCTGTAGTTGATTCAACTCAGATATCATTTCTGACACCTGTCTACTCGCTCCACCTACACCCAGTGCAAAACTGCCCGGGTGGCGTGGAACATGACGCAGCGTTTGTGTGTTTATTTGTTTGGGGTTTCGCGTCCTAGCAACATGTTTGACACTTGTGCACTCACTCCACCTGCACCCAGTGTAAAACTGCCAAGGTGGCGTGGAACATGACGTAGCATGTGTGTGCTTGCTTGGGGGTTTTATGTCCTAGCAACATATAAAGTCATATCATGGCTGGTGACAGCGTGCACTCGTGGCGATTGTATAGTGTTGCCCACACAGGGAGACCGTGCCGCCAGTAGTATCGCTTGTTATCACATTACCCTGAGACTCAGCTAACCAGCCACGTAATGGCATCAACATGTGTTCTAGACTCATTCTAGGCATACCGCTTGTTGAAACACATCCCGTGACAGAAGACAACAGAAGGTTACCTTACAAGGCTTTTGTTGTTTTGCGCTGTAATTTCTGATGATTAGATATCATTCAGAATAAGTCAACGAGGCTTTTGTTTTGTTGCGATGTAATTTCTGATGATAGATATCATTCAGAATAAGTCAAATTCAAACTAATTTCGAGAGTTCTGGAATTTGTGACACATTTTCTATTAAGGTTGCAATAATCAATAATTTGCTAGCTTGAAGTTTGGAATATTTATCAAATGAATATATTAGGTTGGTTGTTATAACATATTTTATTTCAGTTCGAAGTAACTTTTATCTTAAGGGGTTAACTTTAATATTGTTCAAGACAAAACACGTTAGATCTTGCCATAAGGTAAATCACTTAGAACTATTTTAGTGAAACCTATGCACTGGACTCAGGAACACCAAAGGATTATCATCATCATCATCAAACTCTGGGACTTGCCAAAGCCCTGGCCTGTCAAGTCCCTGATGTTGTCTTCCCACCTCTTCCTTTGTCCGCCTTGTCTCCCCTCCCCCCCTTTCAAGTCAGCTTTCTAGATTTGGCTTTGGCAAGAGCGGATGAAGGGAAATTATAGCCACACTGCAGTTTGCCTTTAGATTTAGCCAGGACGTAAAACCCCAACAAACAGGCCAGGACGTATTTCACTGGAACTTATGCACTGGACCCAAGAACACCACTGTATGCGGTATCAAGTCAAAACTATCGCCAACTTTATGTCACTGCTGGAATAGGTTGGTTGGTTGTTGGAGTTTTACGAGCTGGCAACATCTAAGGTCATATCAGAGCGGGTACCGACTTGTGACAGTACGCACTCATGGTGATTTTATAGTGCTGCCCCACTGGGAAATCAGGACGCCGGCATCATGACATGTCAGTGTGCACTCATGGCAATGTTATAATGCTGCCCCACTGGGAAATCACGCCACTGGCACCATGACCCGATATCCCACTTAGTCACATTATCCTCACAATGAGGTAACCAGTCCTGGTCCTAGCCTATTAATGCAGAGCACCAGGCTAGGAATCAACAAGTATAACATTGGTTTTACTCGACTGTGAACCGAAGTTCCGACCTTCCGCACGCGAGGCCCGCGCTCTACCGATTCCTGTCGGTATAGGTGATTGATAATTGAAAGGCTATGGCGGAAGTCACAGCTCTGACAGGCAGTGTGATGCAAAGAGTTGTACGTTGCAACCAGGACCGACACCACGACGCGAAGTAGTGTAAGTTCTGGGTGCAGTGTACAAAGCCTTCCCGGGGCGCGCTATGGAGCGGCCGGTACCGCCCACACGCCGGCGGCCGCCGCCCTGTTTGTCTGCCGTGGTCCATTCTATGTCTAAGTTTGCCTGCCCTTCGTCTCCGCACCCCGGGATCAACGCGCCACCCACCCGGGCACTTCCCGCTCCCCCCCCCCCCCGGCAAGCCCCTCCCTTCCCTTCCTCCCGTAGCCGGCCACCGCCGCCTCCTTCTTCACCCGGCACTCCCCCCGCACCCACATACACACATGGTCCACCGCCCACCGCCCACCGCCCACCCCAGTCCAGCCCCCTCTTCCCATAGCTAGAGGGTCCGCCAACCAGAGGCCGCCTTGAGCAGCTCTGAGCAGCTCGCCCCGGACCCGGCCCCCACCTCGATCCGCCCCGCCCCGCCCAGCGAGTCACCCACTCCCGGCCGCTCCCCTGGCCTTCAGTCCGCATCAGCGCGCCGTGCTGTGATAAAACGCCCATCGCCGTCCGTCTCCCGCCCGCCCGCCCGCCCGCCGCTCCCCGCCCGTCCGCCGCCGGGCCCGCCCGCCCAGGCGCGTCCCACCGACGATCCAGCAGGAGACGAGTGCGTGTGTGACAATTGATTCAAGGCGCTTAGGTGTGGCCGAGGTGTGTATGTCTGTGTCTGAATTCCCCGCCACTGCTGTCAGCCAACATACCACTCACGCGTGCTATATGTGTATTTACATACATGTGTGTGTTATGTGTGTCTGTTATACGTAGCACACTGCTGACACGGTGGCGCCGCCTGTGGTCGCAGTAGGACTCACTCCCGCAACCACTGCTCACTGGGTCAATTGCTAACTACTCCTCCTCCTCCGACATGTCACGGGCGGTAGTTCCGGGAGCGGGAGGAACCAGCGCCCAATCCCCGACCAGAGCTGAGCTGCTCTCCAACAACAGCGGCCGTCCCGAGTAACAGGACTGCGGTATATAACCGCCACAGTGTTGACTGGCTGGCTGGCTGGCTGCTTGGCTGGTTGGTTCGTCGGTCGCCGCTCGGCCGTTCTTGTTCAGGCCTGGCTCCTGTGTATGTAATCCGGTGCTACATCCACCTCCACAGTCCCGCTTTCAAATCGGGCCCTAGGGGGTGCAATACCGTTGTATAGGGTCCAAACACGAGGACGCAGTTCTTTAAAAGATAAGTAGTTCCGGCATCGCGGAGGTATACATACAGGCTCAGCCAGGAAGGAGTAGTAGGAGCATACAGGGCGTCTCCTTTTGTGATGGGTGCAAGCCATTGCTGAGTGAGTGTGTGACTCTCCTCTTTGGAGTACACAGGGAGCTTCACTGTCGATCACAACAACATCGGGGAAAGTTCCCAACGTCTACAGATCTGCCGTCTGGAGAATATTAAACATACATATATATACATATATATTTATTTGTTCTCCCAGTCAGGGGTGACTGCCCTATATTGCTGGCGGATTTGTTACTACTGCCTCCGGGAGGAGTACTGCCAGTAGTGGCCTGGGAGTGCAGTTGCCGTGAGGGAGTTCTCTATCAGTACTGGAGGAGGGGAATGTGCGGCGGCAGCAGCTGATAGGGCCGAATACCCTGGAGCAGGACCCTAACTGGCTTATACCCCGCTGCCCAGCCACTAAGATAGGTGGTTGGTCTGGGCTGGGGCGTGTGTGTGTATAAGGACGACGTGTTACTCGAACATCCTACAGTGTCTCAGGGTGTGGAGGAAGAGGAGCGGAGGCAGGAGGAGGAGCTGTTTTCTAAACAATCTGACACTTCGCCTGCCATCTGTGACCTGCAGGCGGCGTGCTGTAGTGGGCTTACACATACCCACTGGAGGCGTGACAACACGACTAGTGCCCCGTAGTCAGGCCCCCACCCCTTCCCTTCATTGACTGTATTGACTTCCGGTAGCCGGGACCCGGGACACGGATACCATCCACCCACCCGCTCACCTGCCCGGCCCGCCCGGCCCGCCCGGCCCGCCCGGCCCACCCGCCCGGCCCGCCCGGCTCGCCCGGCCCGCCCGGCCCGCCCGGCCCGCCCGGCCCGCCCGGCCCGCCCGGCCCGCCCGCCCGGCCGCCTTGTACCTTGTACCTTGTACCGTGTACCAAACCAATCAGTGTCAGGTGCAGTGGGTCAGACATCTCTCGCCCCACCTTCTCATTCATCCACATGCACTCACTCTCCCCTGACAGTTGGCTTATTGATTAATTGACCAACCACAGCCCCCTCTGGCATTCACCACCACCACACTGGAGTGCGTGCACGGCACGAAGGCCATGCACACCATGTTCAACACTGCAAGGTGAGCCCTGTACATATATATACATCCATATCGTCCATGTAATCTGATCAGTCCCTCTCGGGAATGATGCATGTACTGTGTACTAGTTATGCTCCATGGTTCAAGTGCCACTATAGATATGTTCACGCCACTGAATCGATTTGGTTTCCTAGGCTTTGTTCTGATTTACTAATTTTGAACATATGCACACCGTGTAGAGTACCTACACTGTGACTACACCTATATGATAAAATACAGAGATATGAGACTGCCCCAAAAGGTTCTAAACAATATAGGACACAACTTTGTCCATTGTAATGATCAACATACTATCTACGTATGCATTTGCTCACAATAAACTGATTTGTCTTTTACACTGTGTTTCATAATCCCAATAGAATACATATTGATTTGAAGCAAATGTCCTTGTGTTTTTAGTGTAACCATTTCTGTGCTGTTTTGTGTCAATCATTACAATGTACACACACAAATAAGTTATCACCCTTTGAGACAGGCTCATATGTATATATGTATATTTTACATGCATATATTATATATATATCTGTCATGGGAGTGATGCAAATGTGAAATATTGCACCTAGAGGAGAATTCGAACCCACACGGCCTGCCATTCCGGGGCTAGTGATTAGACTATCTAAGCTCCCTGATGCAATCACCCTATCCATGCCTCTCTGTCTATGCTACTCGTGGCTTGAGAGGTCAGTGAAGACTACTACATTTCTATCTATTTGCGCCTATAATGGCATTAGTAGATATATACCTGAAAGTGACCTATATATGAATGATAATTTGAAGACGTGTTTACCTTATACATTATCTATGGATTAGGGGAATGCACCCTGAATGCCAATCTCTTTTAGGAACACCCTGGTCGAATCAAACCAATGACTTAAAAATGTATACTTGTTGCTTCGTAGCCAGGCACTCGGCATTATTAGGATAGGCCAAGGACTGGTTCGCTCAGTGTCAGGATAATGTGAATGTGTGGAATATCAGGTCATGGTGCTGGCAGCCTGTTCTCCGAGTGGGGCAGTACTATAACGTCACCATGAGTGCGCACTGTTATAAGGCAGTACCATCCTGATATGACCTTAGATGTTGCAAGGACGTAAAACAACAACAAACAAGCAAAACTTTTAGAAGCATTATATATATATTGTTCAGAGCACTGTATTAGCCAGTATGCAAATGGAAGATAACAGCTCCATAATCTGCTTAATGTACTTGCTTATTCTGGATATGACGGCCACGCTAGTTAAAGTCCCAGTCACACTACAGACTACGACTTTGTGTGACCACCTTGCGACGACTTTGAGATCACTTTGCGACGACTTTGGACCAAATAATCCGACCTCGTTGCGACCAAAGCAATGGTTGCCGATCTCCTTCCAACCATTTTGGTCACAAGAAAGTATTTGTGTGCAGTAGATGCAACCTCCGTGCTACCATTCTGGGCAAGATGAGGTCTGTGACGGCTGAAGATCATTCTACAACCACTTTGCGACCACCTGCTACCATTATCCGACCACTTTCCTACCACTTGCGACCTCTTTGTGACCAACCTTGTTGTGTGGTCATTAAGTGGTCACAAGCAGTCGCAAGCAGTAGTGTGGCTGTGGTATAATATTGTGCTGTCATATTTATGACAGCGAGGGCAGTCAGAGTGACTTCTCACATGGATCAGGTATTGGACCAGAGACTGTGCGACTAGATTTACCGACCTCTGACCATGCACATGGGTGGCCCTGAACCCCTGGTGCGCTACATTGTAATGCCTTTCTGCGATTTCGCTGGGAGAACTATCTCCCCCTGAATCTCCCCATATATGCGTCACGCTACCAGTCATTAGAGAGGTTTAGACGAGGGCCGCCGGACGTGACCTGTTTACAAATAGCAACAGTGGGTTGATTCTCGCCAAATACATGGCTGCCGTTTGTTCCTTATGTGAGGTACAGGACACCCTCTCTAACCGACCACCTCCACATATCGACCATCCCCCCGATATCGATCGACTGCTTCGAAGTCACATTCTTTACCTCGCTCTAATCAGAACCACACAACACATTCCAAACAAATGCACATGCATAGCGCACGCTACCTTCGTGCATGCATGTATGGCAAACAGAGGTTAAACGGCCAGAACCAAACACAGGGTCTCTACAGATGGTGCTGAGCTTGTCATAACACATTGGCTTTGACTGAGCCAAGATTGCTCAGTTTGACCCAGTCCTGCACATCGGGAACGTTGATGTAACAGGCACCAGCGATGTACCCATCTCGATAACTAACGGGGAACCAGCAGCTGGAACCTGAGCAGCAGCGAGACCCAAGACCGGGAACCAGTGGTGGTAACCAGCATTCTTTTTCTTGAAGATGTATACTGCCTATCATGGATAAGTCTGAATAGACTTGTTTTCACCATTAAACAGTTTGTTGATAGAAAGCCCGAGCCTACAGTTTTACTGACCCAAGGGATTTTTAACATCCACACCACATAGACATGGTATGAGAGCAACCAGCCTTCGATGACACTGTAAGTTATATGCAGCGGTGGAAATCCAAATTGGCAGAGTTGGGAGCACAGGGAATCAAACCACCAACCTTCAGATTAGGAGTCCGACCTCGAAAAAAAGTCAGAGACTCTAACCACTCTGCCACAGAAAACACCACACCAGCATCAGGAACCAGGACCAGGCCCCAGCAGTGGGAACCAGCAGCAGGAACCAGCAGCAGGAACCAGCAACGGCAACCAGCAGAGGGAACCAGCAGCAGGAACCTGAGCAGGAGCAGTAACAAACCAGTGGGGGGAACCAGGAGTGGGAACCCGCAGCAAGAAGCAGGAGACAGGAACGAGCAGTGGGAACCAGCAGCAGGAACAAGCTGCAAGAACCAGAGCAGCAGCGAATACGAACTCGCAACGGGAACCAGCAGCGGGAACCTGAGCTGCAGCGGGGACCAGGGGCAGGAACTGGCAGTGGGAACCAGCAGCAGGAACTGGCAGTGGGAACCAGCGGCAGGAACTGGCGGTGGGAACCAGTGGCAGGAACTGGCAGCTGGAACCAGCGGCAGGAACCAGCAGCGGGAACCAGTAACGGGAACCAGCATCGGGAACCAGCAGCAGGAACCAGCAGCAGGAACCAAAAGCGGGAACCTCAGCAGGAGCAGTAACAAACCAGCGGGGGGAACCAGGAGCGGGAACCCGCAGCAGGAACCAGAAGACAGGAACCAGCAGTGGTTACCAGCAGCAGGAACTGTCAGTGGGAACCAGCGGCAGGAACTGGCAGTGGGAACCAGCGGCAGGAACTGGCAGTGGGAACCAGCAGCGGGAACCCAGAGTTGGAACCAGCAGAGGGGACAAGCAGCGGGAACCAGCAGTGGGAACCAGCAGCGGGAACAAGCAGCAGCAACCAGGAGCGCCAACCAGCAGTGGGAACCAGCAGGTGAAACCAGCAATGGGAACCAGCAGCAGGAACCAGTAGCGGCAACCAACAGTGGGAACCAGCACCAGGAACCAGTAGCGGCACCCAGCAGTGGGAACCAGCAGCAGGAACCAGCAGCGGGAATCAGCAGTGAGAACCAGGACCATGAACCACGATCGGGAACCAGCAGCTGCAACCTGAGCCACAGCGGGAACCAGCAGCGGGAACTAAGCAGCAGGGGGCCATCATCGCCCAAGCATGATCCATCAATCACCTGGCCGAGGGGCGTGGCCACACTGGAAGTACTAATGGCACGGCGCATACACGGCTGATCGCGGTGAAACATCGATACGGGATTAGCCTTAAAAGGTGCCGTGAGGGCGCGTCTGAGTGCTGGCCCATGATGTACAAATCGGCCCTGTATCTCCGCCCAAGTCACCCGCCGCACTGCGCCCACTGCCCTTTCCAGCCAAACAACCCCCTCCACCCTCTCCCGCGGATAATGAGCAGTGGATACTGACTAGTGGATACGGAATAGCGGATAATGAGTCGTGGATGATGAGTAGTGGATAATGGGTAGTGGATAATGAGTAGTGGATATGGAATAGTGGATAATGACTAGTGGATGATGAGTAGTGGATAATGAGTAGTGGATAATGAGTAGTGGATAATGAGTAGGAGATATGGAATAGTGGATAATGACTAGTGGGTAATGAGTAGCGGATATGGAATAGTGGATATTGTGTAGTGGATAATGACTAGTGAATAATGACTAGTGAATAATGAGTAGTGGATAATGAATAGTGAATAATGACTAATGGATAATGAGTAGTGGAGAATGAATAGTGGATATTGAGTACTGGATAATGAGTACTTGATAATGAGTACTGGATAATGACTAGTGGATAATGAGCAGTGGATAATGAATAATGGATATTAAGTACTGGATAATGAGTACTGGATAATGAGTGGTGGATAAAGAGTAGTGGAATATGAGTGCTAACTGTATCCTCTCCCATAGATAATATATCTGTAGCGCACATGGGCAGTGTGGCTGCGGTATCCACGCAACGTATGCTGCATCTCAAACTGCACCTGGTCTGCTGTGTACATGCACCTGGTTCATTCTGGTTGGAAACTGGCAAAGTGGAGGCAGAGGAGGTCCTCGGGCAGTGTGTTCGCCCACATCCACCACCCACCGCCCACCATCCACTGCCCACCATCCACCGTCCACCGCCCACCGCCCACCGCCCACCGTCCACCGCCCACCACCCACTGCCCAGCGCCCACCGCCAACCGCCCACTGCCAACCGCCCACCGCCCACCGCCCACCGCCAACCGCCCACCGCCCACTGCCCACTGCCCACTGCCCACCGCCAACCGCCCACCGCCAACCGCCCACCACCAACCGCCTACCGCCCACAGCCAACCGCCCACTGCCAACCGCCCACCGCCCTCCGCCCACCGCCCTCCGCCCACCCCACCGCCACCATCCACCGCCCACCGCCTGCCACCCACCACCCACCTTGGCACCGCCCACTGCCTTCGAACGTATGTCGAGTCAAACCAATGACTTAGCAATTGATACTTGTTGCTTCCTAGCCAGGCACTCGTCATTATTAGGATAGGGCAAGGACTGGGTGGCTCAGTATCAGGATACAACAACAGATATTCAGTGGACCAACAATTTATGAGTGCCAACTTAATGAGAGTTTACATGACTTGTATGATGGAGTCAGCATTAAGTGACATCAAACTTTATGTATAACTATAATTTGCTACAATCAGCTTGAGATCAGTTAAATCTTGCATAATAATAGTTATATATATTTCCTATATACCAGATATGTTAAATAATTTGCCTGTAGATAGGTAGGAAGGATTGTGAATATTAAGCTCTAGTATAACAATTACTGAAAAGAGACTGATAGATAGCCTGGTGCAGCATGTCGCGGTATGCCGACTGTACCAGATTACACTGTCTAAGAAACGAGAAAAAGTCAATCAACGTCGCCGCGCTCAGGACATACGCGTTTTTTCCTACTGACTGGAAAAACCTCACTATGCCCTCAATATCACGGACGTTGAGAGGTGGAGCTTGGTTAATTATGTGGCTGGAGGTCTTGTTCACACCACATAGCATCAGGGCTGCTGGATACGAGTCGAATCCGGAGACATCTCCTCCCGTCATGCACAACCAGCTCCGCGCGCCGCTGAAGTAGTTACGTACTGCACCAGGGCACTTCAGTTCCTGTGCCAGCCCTGCCACGTATCCCATTACATTAAACTGTGTTGGGTGGAGAGGGTCAAAGTTAGTATCAGATGCATAAGTCAAATAACGATGTACTTGTAGAGTTTTGTTGTGCCAGGAACCTGCCGCCAGTCCAGCCTTGAGAAGTGTCATAATTTGTAAGTGATGTTCCGGAGTTATATCTGGGAATGAAGAGGCAGTATGTTTGAATTCCCAGATTAAATTGCATCAGTGAGTATGTTGGTCGTTAAGTTTACCCTAACCCTTGACAGGTGCATATCAATACACATGTCGGTAGCTAATGTCAATGTTGCCTGATCAAAGCTTTGCCTGCTCAGTGCATCGGCTAGCTGAAGAGACTTGCCCGTCTTGTTTAGGCTGGAAAGTGTACAATTATTAACAGCAGCGAAATACCACAACTCCCTAGCACATGCGCTTAAAATACGGTCACTACCACCACCCGTTGAAAGCACCATTTGGGATGCTAGATTGTCAGTTAAGACTGCTATTTCATACTGTTGTATGTTATCCGGCTTTAAATTGGGTACCTCCTGCACTAAGTTAAGAGCCTCCAGCTGTTGTTTTTGTATGTCTCAGAGTAAGGTTCAGCAAAGAATTTATTTGTGGAAAAAGCACATCGACCGACCAGACAAGAATCACACTTGATTGTTTAATTGGGGGGCTCTGGTATGAGCACAAGTCCATTTAAGTGTTTTGCATATTTAATAATCCAAGCTATATCTCATAGCAGATCTATGTTGACAGGGACTTTACCTTTGTATGGGGCCCCTCTCAAAGCATCAAGTATTTGATTCATGAAAGCTCTAGAGGGCAATACACACCTGGCTATAAATCATTACCTGCCGACAAGTCTCTGAAGGTTCTTCCTACTAACCAAACCTCCTAACTTCCAGGTATTACATTCTTCTAATATATCAGACAGTTTTTGTGTGGGAATTGTAATAGTCATACTCTTTGCACAGATGCTGTAACCCAGCCAATCCAAACTCTTCCTTGGTGAGAAACATTTGTTGAGAGAAAACTGTAGTCCTACCAACTTGAATAACTGAATAACTCAATATAGCCCTCGATGGCTTCATCTTCCAATTTGGCGATACCGACAAAATCATCTAAGTAGCACCAAGCCAAGTGTCCCCTATCCCTCAACAGATTATCTACAGCCTCTGTTGTACATGCACACACAAGCGAGGAGGTATGACATCCAAAAGGAAGTGATATGTCAAAGTACATCTTGGAATCCACTTGAATACCGTATAATGGGACCGACAATAGACAAGCTCTCAGCTGTCTATAAGTGCATGCTAAATAGACAGCTGCATGTGCAGATATAACTGTTGCCTCCATTAATCAATAACTGTTTGGCTACATCATTAATTGTGGGCAAGGTGTATTTAAACGGACGACCCTGGTACACACCACATGCAATTCCCGCATTTAGACTTTTTCCTTTTGGGTAGCTTAAGTCCACAATAATGTGCCTTTCATCAGTATTTTTCTTGACCCTAGTCATTATTGGGCTGATTTGGGCCCACGGTTCAAATGGCAAGCTACCAAATGGCCCTATCAGTGCATTATGAGCTAATTCAACAGACACAAAATTTTGAATCCATTTTTTATGCTCGCTAAGTACATTATGGTTTTTCATAGTGGCCACTGGAGGTGATGATCCAACATAATCCGCTGACCCCCCAAATTCAAGAATATCTACCAATAATGATTCCGAATAATCTTTTAACAACAATCGCCAGTTAGCTATCTTGAGACCTGATCGCACTGGAATTCTTGCATCAATATAATTAGGGACTCCTGTTCATCCCACTTTTTGATAAATCAGAAAATAATCCTCCAATAAGATTCATCTCTCACCACAACCCATATATTTAATCAAGTTTGTTTATAATCTGCCAGGGATATAATATGCAGATGGTCCTTATTCAATGTAACTATGTGTTGACTTACTTCGAATCCTGTGAGCTGCCATTGCCATTCGTTCCATTGATGCACATGAGAGATTCCTCTGAAATACTATTATGTGAATATGAATTTAATGCTGAAGAAGCAGTCAAACTGTAATTTATCAATTTAGACCTGTAATCCTCACCAGAACCCAAATTGTTGGTGCTGCACACCAGATTTGGCTTTGATGGTAATGCTGTTGTAACCATAGTCAGTGAATTGTCCTGAGATATAGCTTCTTCATAGTTGCCACATATTCCGGCCTCACTTAGGCCGGCCCTTGAAAACCCTTCTCCCTCTCAACTTCCTTCGACTGTACTTTTGAATCATTTGCTCTAAATGTCAGCCTCCGTTTATTATTACAATCCACCTCCCTATGTGCATTAGATCTTCTATACTGTAAAACACACCAACTACAGATATGTGCAGACCAGTCTGGAAGTATACCATGCGATGTATGCCATCAGGCTGTTCACAAACATCTGCACTTTTCGACGGCCCTGGTTCAGAGACCCTCTCCACTGCAGTATTACTCTTGCTCTTAGCATTTCTCATTATGCCTGTTTCTCTTAACGGTTCCGTAAAGGAATTCTCTGTCTGTTGACTGTTATCTCTTTGAGGTCAAGCGAATAACTGACTAACTGATACATGGGGAAGACCACATCGACTATGTTACTATGAAATTTGTAATTGTTATTATGGTGACTGTATTAAGTTACTACAGATACTGAGGCTTTTTGTATTTTCTGATGCGTTGCTAGGATAACTGCCCCTAGCCAGTTCCCGGTAAGGGTTACTTTATGTGTAGCAGGACTGAGAGTTTAACACATACGCTATCCAGATTGTGATTGTTTCTATGGTTTAAGCATTAGTTACTATGGACAGGGGAGTAAGAGATATATCTGATGTAACACCAGGATAGCTAGCGTTAACTGGTTCTGGGCAGGAAGTATGTTACTTGCTAAGGCTACATATAACGTGGTTACACCAGGGATCTTTTGTTGTGATGAATTATCCATGTTACAAAGTAACATGTACAATGTGACTGAGGGGGATATCAGGTCATGGTGCTGGCACCCTGGTCCCCCACTTCCCAGAGGGGCAGCACTTTAGAGTTAACATGAATGTGCACTGTCACAATTCGGTGCTCGTCCTTATATGAACCTAGATGTTGCCAGGACGTAATACCCTAACAACCAACCATCAAACCAACCAACCAACCATAGCCTACCGTACACAGCCCATTGACTGCCACCTAAACACTGGCAGCGATTAGCGGCAGATACGGACCGGGTTGGGCTGAGCCGGGCTGAGCTGGGCCGAGCCAGGCCGGGCCGGGCCGAGCCGGACCGAGTCGGGCCGAGCCGGACCGAGCCAGGCCGAGCCGGGCTGGGCTGGGATGGGGGGGGTCAGACAAAGCCGGGGTAGCGCTGGCAAATCTGCAGAGGGGAGGAGCGTTGCGTGTGTGGGACTCATTTCTCCGGGAGTACTTTGTCCAGTGGACCTGTCCGACGTATGCTCAACAGGCGCCGGCTCAGCGCCATGATTGAGGGTATAAAGGCAGTGTTCACTCTGATGGCCACCAGAGGCTTTTATTGGGCGGGTGGTTTGCGCTGGCGGGCGGTCATTTACAGCACTACACGCTGCCAGATCTGCGACTGGATCTGTCCACGGATCCCCATGCTTATTTATGCACAGCCAGGCTCTCTGGCTATTTGGCTAATCACTAAAGTTATCTAGCTGGGATCAGCCGGCCGACGGATAGGCTAACGGTGCTGTGCCCTGCTTGCTTTAGATTTGACACGCAGCCCACAGTTCGAATAGACTCAATTCCCATATTGGTGCGATAATAATATTTGTAATGAATTGTCTAAGCGTTAGCAATGTTGATCAGGAGAAGCTGAACGTTAAACAAATTTGAGCTGATAACCAGAAGATTTAAGCGTGATATGAGAGCAACCAGTCCGATCTCAGTTTGATTAGATATGCCAGCCCGCCATGTATTGCAATAACCGTGACTATATACCTATTTCATATGACGTCAGTATAGGTATTTAGGTCAGTGCGCATGTGGCTTGGCTGTAGGACCACACACGGTCACACTGCAAATTCAATGGCTATGAGCAATCTTCATAGAGAAAAGGTGGACTATCTCTAAAACCAAGGTTAGGGTTCTGTATTTATATTAATTTGGAATAAAATCGACGTGTTGCACAGTTCGTATCGGCAAACTCAATGCATTGTCAATGGCCATGAGCAATCTTCATACAAACCGTTTTGCACACATACATAAAACATATTCAACGAAAAGATTATATTAAAATTATATGCTTAGGGTTCTGCATTTCTATTAATTTGGAATAAAATTGATGTGTTGCACTGCGTGTATTGGCAAACTCAATGCATTGTCAATGGCCGTGAGCAATCTTCATACAGAAAAAGTGAAATATATCTCAAACTACACCACCTAGAAACAAACCGCTTGGCACACATATAGAAAATATTGTTAACGAAAAGATTATATTAAATTTATATGGTTAGGGTTCTGCATTTCTATTAATTTTGGATAATATCGAAGTGTTGCACTGCGCGTATCGGCAAACTTAATGCATTGTCAATGGCCGTGAGCAATCTTCATACAGAAAAAGTGAAATATCTCTCAAACTCCACCACCTAGAAACAAACCGCTTGGAACACATACAGAAAAGATATTCAACGAAAAGATTATATTAGATTTATATGGTTAGGGTTCTGCATTTCTATTAATTTTGAATAAAATCGACGTGTTGCACTGACAGTATCGGCAAACTCAATGGCAGTGTGGCATCGTTCTGCAGCCGAGGTGCGCGCGCATACACAATGTTTATAAACATTGAAAGGGGTCTATAGAGAATGCGATGTCAGCACTTCCGCTGAGTGGGGAGAGACCAGTGGAGTCGGTTCCCAGGAGCAGGGAAGCAGAGAGTGCCTAGTTACAAAGGGGCCTGCATCGAATAAGGGGTGTTGGGAAGCGAGAGGTGTCTGGATAAGGACACCAAAATACATTAGGGACTATTCTTTAGTTATATACACATAATAAATTATATAGCACATATTAGCATTTCCTCTCCTGTGTTCAATATCGTCATAAGCAAGTGCATGATTTGAACAGGAGGGAAGCAGAGAGTGCCTGGTTACAAAGGAGCCTGCAGAGAATAAGGGGTGTTGGGAAGCGAGAGGTGTCCGGATAAGGACACCAAAACACATTAGGGACTATTCTTTATTTATATACACATAATAAATTATATAGCACATATTAGCAATTCCTCTCCTGTGTTTAATATCAGCTTAACCAAGTGGATGACATGAACTTGACACTGTAGGTCACCAAGTTTTCAGAATCATCCGATATTTACACTGGCCTAGAAGATGTCTGTCCCACTAATTGAAAATCTTCTCTGATAGTCATCGTAGCGAAATGGGTCCATGTGGACGGTGGGAGATGGTTGAGATGTTGTTATCCGCCAAGGAAGTAGTAAACACTCGGATAGGTTTTCTCTATTAAATAGAACTGAAACAAGGTCACTGATTATAGAGAAAGGCACAAGCTTTGCTTGCTTGTTGGCGTTTTAAATCCGAGCACCATCAGGACGGGTATCGATTGCGTACTTATGGCAGGCAACATCATAGGGTTGGCTCACTGGGGGATTGAGATGATTGTTTTTGTTTCGGAAAGTTGATGCTCTCATCGGACTATGCAGCTTTAAAGCATCTGCGAGTTATGTGACTGGTTTCAAACACTGCAGCCTAAGTAATACTGGCTTAATACATTATACATCAGAACACTCACTGAGTGTAACTAATTTGATCAAGGTGGCTTTACGATTTTTATTTCAAATGTATTTCTCTCTTTGAAAGTGCACTAGAAGGGACGGCCGAATGAGTTGAGCGTTCGCAGGTCGTGGGTTTCGAACCCACGGATTCGAATCCTGGTCGAGTCGAACCACTGACTTAAAAATTGATAGGGGTCGCTTTCTAGCCAGGCGCTCCACATTATAAGGGTAGAGCAAGGACTGGTTGGCTCAGTGTCAGGATAATGTGACTGAGTGGGATATTAGGTCATGGTGCTGGTGGCCTGGTCTCCAAGTTGGGCAGCACTATGAACTCGCCATGAGTGCCTACTGTTACAAATCGGTACTCGTCCTGATATTACCTTAGATGTTGCCAGGACGTCAAACTCCAACAACTAACCAACCATTGAATGTGCAACTTGTCAGTGTCGAGACGCTGGTCTTCCCGCTCTCCTAACATATTTTAGAATACATTTGAGAGGTATAGATCAAGGGAGAGCAGGAGTGGTAGTCGCACTGCCTTTCTTAGGAGTCAGTTCCAAAGAGAGTTTGGATGAACTGAAGGTATCGGGATTCATCACAGATCGGAACCAACCAATCATATCCCACATGATCCCAAATATCATGGGAATGCAGTCCATTACATGTCAATCTACGTCATCATTGATCCCAGCCTATGACGGGCAAAGTCCTCAATAATTCATCTAAGACCTCATATCGAATTATCGGTCTGTCCAGTTGAAAAGTTTGTGTATCTCAGAAATTTGATGTTATTGAAGTCTACTTCCAAATCACTTGTTGGGCTCAGTACCTAAAAGTATCACACAAGAAAAACACAATATTGTACTCACATGGTTTAATCCCAAAACTAAAATGGCTACCGACACATGTACACAGTCTGGGCTGGCTGGTGGCAGTGGTGAGAGAGAGGCGTGCACATGCCATGCACCCTTATTTATAGATTACAATCCAGGTACCAGTCAGGTGACCCAGCCTGCACCCAGCAGGCCCTTGGCTGCAGAGTATCAATACAACAAGGTACCAGCCAGGTGACCCAGCCTGTGCCTGGCAGGCCCCTGCCTACAGAGTACCAATACAACCAGGTACCAGTCAGGTACCTGGCCTGTACCCGGCAGGTCCCTGTCTGCAGAGCATGAAATATTAACCCCCCGAAAATTCCCAAATATTTTACAGCGATAAATCGCCCCTAGAATCATGGATGTCTACCGTAGACGTTTTTTTTTTTTTTCTCATTCCTGTACCATCCAGCGCAGCCATGATTCTAACAAATAGAGTCGGAAAATATCATATAAAAATGTTTACATAATAACTTGGCTCGTCATCTTATTCTTTGTTTACAATAATAGAGTGCCCTGTGCACAGCTATAAAAAAATTGAACTAGAACTACAGAGTTATCATACGGTGATATGAGGCTCCCCACAATATATTAGGATTGTGTTAGCTACCCTTACTCCTGCTAAATTTGGAAGAATTCTTGGTTTCCATCATATATTCCTCATCAACTGTATGGTCTTCTCAATCATCTTTAACGATCACTTTATATTGATATCTGGTCGGCTGGTCCACCTTGACGTACCTGGTTCCCTTCTCGAATGTTTTTTATGGTACGAGTGGTAATCCTTGGAGAACCTAGTCATGACACCACTTGTAGACCTGGGCCGGTTCGGTTGTGGAATCTTGGAACTTGTCTTCACCAGCTTCGCCCCAGCCCTGTTACCCAAGGGGGTTTTATTGGCCACTTCCCATAGGTGAATGTCTCTGGGCCTTACCACCCCCTCAGTCATGTGGCTGCTTCTTGTGCAAGGCATACCTGTGCTATCCTCAATAGATGCTTACAGGCAGACTTGTGTTGCTGCTGATACCACATTCGATGCCCTATGACCAGTCCTTGACCATCATCCCACGTCTTCGGTTCTCTCGCTCCACTTCAATTGTTCATACTGAGACCATTCCTCTTCAATATATATATGCCTGGTCACCAAGTTTCCCACCCACCAATTACTTTGCACCTGAATAATTAGTTTAGTACCTCATAAAACCGTAATCACTCTTTGTATTGTCTTAATACATAGCATAATTTCTTGACTGGTTCACTTAAACAACAATGCTGTGGTGTGATGTCATCGGAAACCTGTTTAGCTGTTGGTTCCAATGAAGACCTTGTCAGTTTGGCATGCATCACTCTGCTGATCTGGACATCTCTGGTGAGATTCCATGTTTATGGCGGTAAACATCTGATCAGCTCATTGTCTGTGAACCTGTGTATTAATTAAAATACATATTCTTTTAATTATCATGACACATAGCAAGTTCCCTTCATCCTGTGGAATATACTCATTAAATAATACGCCCCTTGAAAATAACAAAGGAAAAAAAACCATGAGTTTGAAAACCATGAGTTCTTTTTTTTTTTTTCTTTTCAACTTTCAAATATTTAAGTTAAGCACATTGTTAAATGACAATCTATTCATATTAACTAATATTTACATATGTTTAATATGGTTATATATTTATGCATCCCATTACTGATACTATTCCTCCTTCAACAATCGGTTAATGTATGTTTACCATATTTATATTATGTATGACTGGTAGTGATATTCATTACTATATATCAGATCACCATACTTGTATACAATATGTTTACATTAATCAAACCATGCACAATTAATTAAACCAGGCATGTATGTTGTTATTTCAGCATTATGTATGACTGGCAAGACCTCCAGTTTTTATGCATCAGAAAACCACATTTGCAACATATATTAAAACCAACATACAAAGTGTATTGTTTTTGGGTAGATTTGGTGCCGTCAAGATATGAACCATGTGTTGTTCATAATTTGTTTGCTTTGTTACTGCAACCAAATCTACCCACTTTGTACACAAATACTGTATAACAGTAATACAAAACATTGATAACATGGCATACTTATTGAAATGTCCATGTTTTGGAACTATCTTGTTCCTGTTCATCTGATCTGGTAGTACTTCCCTTGCACACAGCCAAACTGACCAACATTGCAATACTTATGCTAAGGTTAATACTTATACTAAGATAATAATATCACTCTTAATGACAGGGTTATTAGGCAGACACAAAACACAAAACATGGCTACCTACCCAGTCCTTGTACTCATCTCTACACATGTGGTGTATACTCATGGGAACACCCAAAACTCAAGATCACTTTTGATCTTGCCATATCAGATATTGAGTTATTCCCTTGATATCAAGTCATGGTTAGAGTCAATAAGTGTTAGTATTCAATGGTCAGTCACTACTGTGTGCAACGGCAACACCCATTATCACCCTACACGCCCCAACTTAATCATAGGCATCTTTTCTCTTCGCCATGTTTCTTGACAGTATATAAGGTTAGGTCACCCAGATTGCGGTAGTATGGTGATAGTCTCATATCAGTAGCTATAATATCTCCATCCTAGTCACCTCTGTAGATTCAAATCAACATTCTGAGTTGGGTTTACTTGTATACTGCCTGCCTTACACAATATTTATTCCTGGCTGGGTACTTCTGTTGAGCTTGCCATAATGACATTTGTCACCTCTTAACCCCCCTTAGCCTAGGCCGACATACTCTATCTTTATATATCAAATACAATGCAATTGTCCTTACCCTCTTAGTAATACAGTACTCTTCAACATTAGTAACTCTGATTTTGACACCAAGCTCCTAGCCACCTTTTATCATTTCCCATTACCTGCTCCAGATTGAATTGTCCTAGTGTCACAAACCCAAATAACCAAGATGCCCAAGACCCCGCAATCCCAACTGGTGATGTTAACACTTTCCACATAGTTGCAATGGTTCATGTTTCCCCTTATTGTGTTACTAAATACCATCTCCCTCAAATAGGCTTGTAGTACAGACACCATCTAGCCCATACAAGATGACCAACACCAGGCAGAAAGTATTCTCCAACTGTCACTACCATCATGCTTATTTCAAATCAATTGTATTTTATCAAGAGTTCAGGTCGCGACTACTGAACCCCCAACAAAACACCCTACACTCACACTATCCACCTATCCTATATCACCTACTGAAATGCAAGATCCCTGCCTCCTGGACACCAGACTGGAATATACACTAGGACCTGACATTGTGAAATTTTAAAGAAAATTGTCTAGTCTAAATACAACATTAACTGCAGAATTTGTATAATTTATATTTTCTACAATTATGTGCACTTCTTGCCTATCCACTAGTATGACCTAATATTCCTCTTGTTAACTGCGCACACTTTTAACCATATGCTAAAGACCCGGCACCAGTGTCTTCTCAATATGTGATCGCAATACTCTCTGGCAGTCCCCAAGCTCTGGATGTGGTGTGGTCCCTGTGGCTGATGGGCGTGGTTGTGACTGACCAGACCCTTGTGGTTGGTTATGTGGCATCAATACATGTTTGCACACATTTCTTGTTTTGGGCATGCATGTGAATGGCTGTTTACATACTCCTCTATAAAAAGGAATACTACTTGTGCCCTACACTCTACCCGTTGTCTTTGTTTCCCATACTGCACCCCAATCCCTGGGACAACACTCTGTTGTCTCTGTGTTCTCGTCCGTCTATAGTTGATACCAGCCCAATCTATATCCGGATCACATTTCTTAATATGTCTTCTGTTCAACCGTCTTTCTTCACCAGTAGGCCCAACCACAGTCACCACAGCCCCCCATTGTTTGACCACCACAAAACCACCATCCCAATGGGGCTCCAGAGGACCTTTTTCCTGTACCTTCACCAATACTGCATCTCCAACCTCTAACATGGCCGCATTGGCTTGCATTTGTGCTCTTTTGTGATTAGTTTCTTTGTTCTTTGCACGGTTATCAATCACCTGCTGAACTGCTTTTGCCAACTCCTCTACTCTGTCTGCAAGATTGAACTTGGTTGTTCCCAGATCCCTATGAACTAACCTACTGTAGGGAATACCAGGATTCCTACCATATGTTAGGAAGAAGGGGGAAAAACCTGTAGATACAGATGTAGTTGTTCTGTGGGCTAATAGAACATCGCCCAGATACATTTCCCAACATTCACCCCGTGAGTTTACCAGTTTCCTCAACATGCCTTTAAGACTTTTGTGAAATCTCTCAATACAACCATTAGCTTGTGGTGAATAGGGTGATGTGTGCCTCACTTCTACTCCCTGAAGCTTCTATCCAGTCTCCTGTCCTCCACATCTTTTCCAATAGCTATACTCATCTCTGGGTCCTTTGACTGTACTAACTGCAATGCATATAGTGGCCATAATTGCTCAATTGTATCCTCTGCCTTAACAGCCCCTGACTGTTTACCTGCTGTCACCCAGTCATTAAACAACTTTTGCATATCTGTCTGTTTCTGTCTAGTACTCGCCATGTTTAACTGTTGTAATGCAAAGAGTATAGCAAATATCAATACAATTATCTTTTTAATTTGTTTATATATTAAAAATTAATTACAATCTCAACCACACAATTTGTGACTTGTAGGGGACCCTGTTATTGAAAGAATGAATTGCCACTCACAACTTCCACTATGAACATGTGATTATTAGAGCACCCTGTTATTAATGGAATAACTCATTAGACAGCATTAGATAGTCACCTTACTGAGAGCTCTTCACCAGACTGGCAGCATGTAAGCAACCCTGTGAGTTCCCAGTGTCAGCTGCGCCTGCCTGTGCACCAGTTATCGACATCGCTGTAGTACTGAAAAGACTCCCAGACACAACCAAGCACTGAACAGAATGATGGTGCCCACAGTGTAGGCCTATGACATAAATCAATTTTTTCAATTTTATATGATCTTATTTATTTATTTATTTATATATATTTTTGTTAAATCACTTAAAATGTACTTCATGTAGTTATTCTCCATTACATTCACCATGAATGATAAACAACAGTTAAGCAGTGAATAAGATGGGGTTCCCTGCATCGCCTACCAGAATCAATTTTTTTTATTTTTTTTTTTTTAATTGAATTAAATTGACTTTATATAGCCATTTCCCAATACATTTACCATGCAAGCTACTAGAAACCACAATTTATATGGAAACCTACCTTTGTGTGAAACAGCATAGGCACAATGCATGGAAGTCAACAATTGCTAAAGATTCTGTCAGACACCATGAACACAATGCATGTAGGCCTATGTCACACATCTTTTCTGTTTGTTTGAATACATTCTATTTCACTGGAATGGATATCAATGGACACCTTCGATAGGGCTGAAACATAGTAGTCACATAGTTGTTATATCAACATGTTATGTCAGTATCAATAGAAGAACACCTTGTGTTGTGGTAGTGTTTTTTTTTGTTTTGTTTTAGGCAGAACTTCATGAACAGTCCTCATCATGTCAATGCCAAAATTGTTTATGCTGCAATATGTTTTTAGCATTCCCTATATTCACATGAACTGCTGTCAATCCAATATTTCATTTGGCAAACATTAGGCCTAGGCCTACAACACCATGTGGCATGTCAATTTCCAAAAGTAAAAAGAACCAGTGAAGGACAATATAATCATAGTTTAACACATATAAATTATATTGGACACCTGAAATGCATCTAATTCCTATTTTATCAGTAGGTATGTGACAATTTAAAAAATATTTTGCTTAAAAAGGAATGTACACTATCTCAATGAACAAATAGCAACAGAAATGGCTTGGACAGATCTTAAACCTGACAGTCATACAACTTTCATAAAGTAATATTAAGAAAGTTATAGCAGTTTAAATTAAAGAAAATATGTTCTGTAAAGGCAGAGTGTTCATGTCTTGCTTACAAGCACCAACTGCATTTCAGCATGTAAAATAAAACATTGTGAATGACATAAATATCAGAAAAATAATGTATGCCTACCACAAATGCAATCATACATGTCAACCCAATGTGAACCTCACACACTACACAGAACAAAATTACACGTCGCACACCACACTAATGTGCGCGTACGTGGCACTCTCCACACAACCACCAGTCAGCCCATGTGAAACCAACATGCGCGTACAAAAAAAATGTCTATCATGTGGACAAAATCAGACACCTAGCCCAGAAGTTGGAGTTAAAATCATCGTGGTCACCACTGAAAAGTTTGTGTATCTCAGAAATTTGATGTTATTGAAGTCTACTTCCAAATCACTTGTTGGGCTCAGTACCTAAAAGTATCACACAAGAAAAACACAATATTGTACTCACATGGTTTAATCCCAAAACTAAAATGGCTACCGACACATGTACACAGTCTGGGCTGGCTGGTGGCAGTGGTGAGAGAGGAGCGTGCACATGCCATGCACCCTTATTTATAGATTACAATCCAGGTACCAGTCAGGTGACCCAGCCTGTACCCAGCAGGCCCTTGGCTGCAGAGTATCAATACAACAAGGTACCAGCCAGGTGACCCAGCCTGTGCCTGGCAGGCCCCTGCCTACAGAGTACCAATACAACCAGGTACCAGTCAGGTACCTGGCCTGTACCCGGCAGGTCCCTGTCTGCAGAGCATGAAATATTAACCCCCCGAAAATTCCCAAATATTTTACACAGTGTTAATCCAAACATGACACACAGCATAATGAAAATAAATGTGAAAAATGTTGTTCCTGTATATCCTCTTGAAAGCAGCATCTTCAAGGTCATGTCACATTTCACCGACAATCTAACTTGAAAGTCCAATGGAACTCTAATCGTATTCGGCTTGAATTTGAGATTTGATATATTCTATGCCTTTCCTACTTAGGTCACGATATATCAGAATCACATCATCTAACTTAAAGTGTTGCTTGGATACGCCGATGGATTTGAGTTTCTGTCATTATCTGAGATAAATGTATCAGGTTGATCGTTATAATCCACCTTACTTTAGTTTGTAGTTACGTTTATTTCAAATGGAGAGGTAGATATCTGAAGTGCAATCATGCAAAATTAATTTCGGCAAACATGCCAAAGCTCTGACGCCATAGGCTTCTACGGAATATACAATCTCAAAATGTCATTCTATATGGCGACACATGTTGCAATCGCAAAGGTGTGGATATCTTGAGATACATTTATAATTTACCTTAACTAGACATAACAGCTAAAATGTTTCACAAGGCTCAATCCGATGAAAATTAATTTTTCGAAACCAAATCCGATACCTAGATTTCATTATCCATGTCCAACTTAAATAATTTACACTTATTATAGATTTATTTCGGCACAGAAGGAACACTAAATCAGTTCACTAGAAGGTATGACTACTGAACCTTATGAGGTTCAACCTTTCGGGGTGCGCACCAAAATTTACTTTTGCATTTAAAAAAAAGAAATACAATAAAAGTTATCACTTTATTATAAAAGTTAAATCAAATTGAAGTGAAGTAGATTATGATAATCACATATTTACCTAAAAAAAGGAATATAACAGAAACCGAAAATCTTCGGATTATTCAGTTTCATCCAGCGTGATAGATCTATCATTTCGCGAGTTTGAACCCTCATATCGGGAAATACCTGCTTACTAATCGTTCATTCCAATCTGTAGCCTCTACTGTGTAGATTCGCGTTGTGCTGCAAGGCCCAGCCTCAGTGGTGGGCTGATTGCCTTGATGTCTGCTAATATTCATGCACCCAGTCCTGGTGTCACCAAAGGCTTCCCCAATCCCTGCCTGTATCCGAGCCTTTATGACCACCACACCAACGGCCTGCTGATATCCGAGAGACAATCCCCGGCTTCCCTCCCTGCCTCGTGCTGTGTCCCTCACCAACCAATGCCCATCCCTATCCCCGCACCACCAGCATCCGGCATACGTCACCCTACACCACCACTCAGGCTCCATATACAACCCTACACCACCATCCAGTCTCCATCTCCAACCCTACACCACCATCCAGTCTCCATCTCCAACCCTACACCACCATCCAGTCTCCATATGCAACCCTACACCACCATCCAGTCTCCATCTCAAACCCTACACCACCACTCAGTCTCCATCTCCAACCCTACACCACCGCTCAGTCTCCATCTCCAACCCTACACCACCATTCAGTCTCCATCTCCAACCCTACACAACGACTCAGTCTCCATATAAAACCATACACCACCATCCAGTCTCCATCTCCAACCCTGCACCACCATTTAGTCTCCATCTCCAACCCTACACCACCATCCAGTCTCCATCTCCAACCCTGCACCATCAGCACCCGGCACACTCCAACCCTACACCACCATTCAGTCTCCATCTCCAACCCTGCACCACCACTCAGTCTCCATATACAACCATACACCACCATCCAGTCTCCATCTCAAACCCTGCACCACCATTTAGTCTCCATCACCAACCCTGCACCATCAGCACCCGGCACACTCCAATCCTACACCACCATCCAGTCTCCATCTCCAACCCTACACCACCATCCAGTCTCCATCTCCAACCCTACACCACCATTCAGTCTCCATCTCCAACCCTACACCACCATTCAGTCTCCATCTCCAACCCTACACCACCATCCAGTCTCCATATATAACCCTACACCACCACTCAGTCTCCATATACAACCCTACACCACCATTCAGTCTCCATCTCCAACCCTACACCACCACTCAGTCTCCATCTCCAACCCTACACCACCACTCAGTCTCCATCTCCAACCCTGCACCACCACTCAATCCCTGTCTCCAACCCTGCACCACAACCCAGTCTCCATATACAACCATACACCACCACTCAGTCTCCATATCCAACCCTACACCACCAGCCAGTCGACATTTCCAACCCTACACCACCATCCAGTAGTCTCCAACCCTACACCACCATCCAGTCTCCATCTCCAACCCTACACCACCACCCATTCTCCAAATCCAACCCTACACCATCATTCAGTCTCCGTCTCCAACCCAACACCACCACCCATTCTCCAAATCCAACCCTACACCACCAGCCACTCTCTATTTCCAACCCAGTCTCCATCTCCATCTCCATCTCCATCTCCAACCCTGCACCACAACCCAGTCTCCATATCCAACCCTACACCACCACCCAATCTCCATCTCCAACCCTACAACACCATCCAGTCGTCTCCAACCCTACACCACCACCCAGTCTCCATCTCCAACCCTACACCACCACTCAGTCTCTGTCTCCAACCCTGCACCACAACCCAGTCTCCATATCCAACCCTACACCACCACTCAGTCTCCATCTCCAACCCTAAACCACCATCCAGTCGTCTCCAACCCTACACCATCACCCAGTCTCCGTCTCCAACCCCTACCCCTACTCCACCATTCCCTTCACGAACCCTCACCACACCATCTCACCTAACATATCCATCCCCATCTCCCCTGTATCCATATCTATCATCTTCTGCACTTCCAGGGTTGCTCCAGTATTAATTGAATCCCAATTTGCTTGTTCCAATCAATGCATCAAACCCCTCTAGATGGTGTAATGATTCAAGTCCTGCTAAAGGAAATGAGAATACCATCAAGTAATACCACATCCTGCTTGTGAAATAATGGACTGGGCTTTATATGGCCATAGATACCACGATATACAGGACTCTATTATACAATGAAGCTCGTCTGATCCCTACACAGGGCCAGACATAGCCTCATCACTCAAGTGATGCAAACCTTTGCTCCTTGGTCTGTACCTATCCCTGACGCTAATCCTGACCAATCTCAGCCTTCACTTGCGCCTTTATCCTGCCTCACAATGTCCTTTCCCTGGTCCCTGCCTCCAGTCCCCATCTTCATCTCCCTTCCTTTCTCCATCTTCTCCCATCCCCCCTCTTCCTCCCGCTCTCCCTCCGCCTCCCCTCCTCCCCCTCTCCCTCTACCCCCACTCTCTCCCATCACCCCTCCACTCCACCTCTCCTTCCCCCACCCCTCCCCCCCCCTTCCTCCTACCCCATCCGGCTCCCTGACCTGAAGGAACATCAGTGCGTCAGATTCATTAAGATTCCACTAGTTGTTGTTTTTTACGAGGCTAATCACCACAATGCATACCTAGGTTGAACGAACGATAGATCTGTCTTTAAAGCAAGTCTGTGCAAAAATAACACCCACTCCTATTAAGACTTAAAATCCGTGTCTGAATTAATTAATTAATACTCCATTTAATTTAATTATTTAAGTGTTCCTTCCCATTCGATTTCTCACTGCTTAAATGTTGTTATCGGATTTCCTATTTGGAGGCGGGCAGAATGATGGCATAGTTAATCACCTAAACATTTTTTGTTGAAGATTTATTACTGCCTATCATGGATAAGTCTGAATAGGCTTGTTTTCACCATTAGACAGTTTGTTGATAGAAAGCCCGAGCTTACACTTTTACCGACCCAAGGGATTTGTAACCTCCGACACCACATAGACATGATATGAGAGCAACTGGCCTTTGATGATGCTGTAAGTTATACACAGTGGTGGAAATCCAAATTGGCAGAAGTGGGGACACAGGGAATCGAACCACCAACCTTCAGATTTGGAGTCTGACTTTTAAAAAAGTCAGACACTCTAACTACTCTGCCACAGAGAACACCAGAAACATGAGATCTGGGAACTTACCATCATCGTACGGAATGCTTGTGTAGATAACTATCATAAACTATGTGCAACAACGCACCCTCATAGCATCAATATGATAGTATATGTTTATGTACTCAAATAAAACCGTAATTGTAGCATGCTTAGAATGATATAATTTAGAAAACATCATATATTGATTGATTGGTGGATTGATTGGTGGTTGTTCTATGCTGTGTCGGCGGCAAAGGCTATATTAAATGTTTAAGTTGTATTGTGTCCATCTCTCGCCAACCACTATTTTAATGGATTAAAAGCATGCAATTAAATATGTGTCAAAAGACACTTAGGAAGGTAAAAAGCTCACAATTAGAAAGATTGTGCCAAAGGCAAATCCAATTCTACATAAATTGCTTTAATAATCTATATGAGGTGGCACAGTCCCACTGTCATCAAGAAGGCTAACATTTGTTACGTTAATGAAAGGATCATGCATACTAATTGTATCATGGCTTTGAATTATACAATTTAGTATGCGAATATTATTGACGTGTTGGATGACATCATCACTTCGTGGATGGTGTGTTCGCATGGGCATGAGGCAATTTCCTTTTCAAGTTGAGATCAAAGAAAAAATCCACTCTTTACCAAACCCAGCATCGTATGCCAATTTAATTAAATCTGCTAATGCTTGCTCTGTATTGTCTTACATTATCTAGGTGTGTATGAGGATGAAGTCATCTGAAGATAACCCCATGAAGGGGTACCACCATTGTTCCACCATGACGAAACTCACCACCACCGCCGTCACTGGCTCCAGGTCAGCAGCCTCCTGGAGGACAGTCCCACGCCCACCCTGGAGGTTTCCTGTCAGCTCCACCTTCACCAGTACCCCACTCCTGCTGCTGCTGCTGGTACTCGCCCTCTGTGCCTCCAGTGTCCAGGCGCAAACAACGCAGGAAGAAGACCTCTTCCTCACCCAGCAGACCTTCTCCTCCTCCCCCAGCCCCTCCAGCGCACCGCCAGAGGGCCACCCTGGAGCAGGCCGTGGGGTGGAACAGGATCCCGCAGTGGTGGTCACCTCTCCGACCCCTACCACCACCACCACCATCTCCACCACCGCCATCACTACCACCACCATCCCCACAACCGCCACCACCGCAACCATCGCCACCATCGCCACCACCGTCGGCGCAACCACTGTGGTGTCGGCGGCAGCGGCCACGACTCCCCTCGCCTCCTCTGAGGCGCCCTACCCGCTGGAGGCCTACTCGTTTCTGGTGCCCGGCAGGTCCTACCTGGAGTACCGGCCACAGTGGCGCCGGCTGAGCCGGTGGGGGCTCAAGTTCAGCTTCAGAACCCACAAGACGAGCACCTTCCTGTTGCACTCGTCGTTTGTGCGCGACTCCATGGCCGCGTCCAGCGCTAATCTCTGGGTAACGCTCAAGAAGGGAGTGCTGCACGTGACACATATGTACAAGGACCAGAGCTACACGCTCAGGATCGGCAAAGGTGAGTTTGGTGAGCTGCTCCTGAGCTGCTCAAGTGTGCGATGAATGCGTTATTGTTTTTTGTTATTGGGGGATTTGATTCGGTACGGAAGGCCACAAGGAGGGTGTGTAGAGTTTATTTACAGGTGGACAGACGGAAACGCCCGGGTCGAGTACACAAGGAAAATATAAATGTAGGGAGGGTCGGTGGGGAAACATTGAAGATGTAGTACTTAGTAGTGTAGTGGTAAATGTGTGTGTCTGGATACTTAGTGCAGTGCTACCTTAATGGCTATTTGCTTTTTTGGGTACATTTTCAGTGATTGTTACCAAAATATGACATTGCAGATAAAACAAGCCGTATATTAGTACCTGGCTTAGTATTTCTTAGACGTCAGAATACAGTTAAAGACAAATATTTTTGATTAATTGATTAAATTATTATTATTTATCCATGTCTGGATACTTAATGCAGTGCTACCTTAATGTATGTTCATTTGTTAGGGTTTTTCATCCTCGAAACATCTACGGTCATATCAGTAATGGCTACTTTAATGTTTATATTTGAATAAGAGGCGCTGACCTAAATAAATCACTTCTACTGAGGTGATTCTTGGAGTCATGTATCATATTGTGATGGGGCCCCTTTGTTGGCTGCCCAGAACTTGAACCCCATGCTGTAGACCCCCCAAGCAAGCAGGAGAACGAGTATGCTTGCTTCTGACACGTCTTTATTGTCCTCCGCTCACTGCGGCATCCACGATCAAGTGACCCGCCTCTGCACTAATGGGTGCTACATCAACTTCCTCGGGGTGGGGGGGGGAGGTTACACTAGCCACATGCAGTAAATGGCAGCCCTGCCCAGCAGCTACCATACCGCCACCTAATGCAGTAAACTGCGACAACAACAGAGCAGTCCTTGCTGCCACCGTATGGTAGTGGAGCTCATGTCTGGACTACTACCATATCAAAACGGGGTTCACATCCCTAGCTCGCTGATGAGTGATGACAGAATGGCGTCCCCGGAGATGGTGTGGGGGAAGTTGTGAAACCTGCTCTGGCCAATCAGATGGATGGACAGTGGACTCGTCCATTCATCTAGGTCAAGTCCAAAAGCACAACAGGTAATGAGGCAATTGCGACCAAGGATATTCAAATATCCTTCCGTGCTTCGAATATTCGCCATTTAGTGATATCGGTTGAGGATTTTAAGCCCAAAACGAAATGAGTTATTCATACAAAAATAAAATATATTTAACAGAACAAGAATAGATAGCTTGTAATGATCGGGGGAAATGGATTCATGCCGCAAATTGTCACAGGATGTGCTCCAAGTCAGAGCTTTCGTTGTGTAAATAAAATCAGCTGTAAATCACAATAAGCCTCTGTTCCTGGATTAAAATCCCGCAAGAGTAATTCAATTAGGTTAACCATTTCAAAATAGACAAAAGTTAATCAATTACGATAAAAAGCTGATGCGCATGGTTATTAAACGTGGAATGCCCCCCTCCCTATCTTATTCCACACGGCCCACACACCATACCCCACATCCACACATCTCGACCCACAAAAGCCAGCGAAGGTTTAAGGTCTATTGGGATCTCCTGGTGAATTATTGACTGATTAGAACTCGTGTAATGACGTGAAAGGATCTTGTCTGAAATGCCATCCTGCTGCTGTTCTCGGTTCATTTTACAAATAAATCCCTGCCCCCATTTCCTGCCCCTTACGCGCCACAATAACAAAAATCATAACCCAATAAAACCAAGTCTGCCCTAATTTGATTTCTTTTTCATTCAACAAAGATCATACCCTAATAAAACCCAAATCTGCCCTAATTTTATTTCTTTATCATCCCCCAAAAATCACAACCCAATCAAATCTTAATCTGATCTAATTTTATCTCTTTATGATCCACCAACAATCACACCCCAAATAAAACACAAATCTGACCTAATTTCTTTTTTTGGTACATTAGTTCATTAAGTATGGGAAATTTCAATCGTGAACAAATGGTCTTCCTCATTCCACTGCTCCTTGCCCTCTCATAGTAATGCCGAACACCAGGCTAGGTAGCGAAAAGTATCCAGCTTTAAGTCATTGGTTTGACTCTGCCAGGGTTCGAACCTGGGGGGCTCAAATCTCACGACCTGCAAGACTCATTCGGCCATCGCGTCTGGATTTGGTCTCTTCATCTTCCTCATTTATAAATAGCAGTATTAATTATGCTGACATAAATCCGATGCCGTATTGAACTCCCCTACTCATAATGGAAGCCGCTCCCATTGCTGTGTTCTGATGAACTATGCTGACAAAGCCCCATCTGCACTATTCCCTCAGAGCGCTTCTGACGCCTAATAAATCCACCATGTTGCAGGTTAATGCCGCTGATAACTCCCAGGGGGCAGTGCAAGACGCGCCTCCAAAAATCTAACGATGTGCCTTCACAGCAAACCCCCGCCAGCACTCAGCCCTCCCCCTTCCTTTCCACCCCCTCCCCCACGCCCTCCCTCTCCCCTACCCGCCCCTCCCTCTCCCCTACCCGCCCCTCCCATCCCCTCCCGCTACTCCTTCCCCCCGCCGCTACCCCCTCCCCTCCCCCCCCCTCCGTTATACCCACTTTTCCACGCTTTATCATTTCTCAACAACAAACACCTTTTCGGCGACGTAATCAATTTCTCCAGCGAAACCATGTCCATGGTTTGTGATTGATGTGTATTTTATATTAAATGAAGACTTGGTTCGGCGGGAGGTGGGAGCCTTTCTCTTGGGTGGTAATTTAAGAGGCAATTTACTCGGTGGTCAATATTTACTAATTATTCGACGATATTTTCCCTTGAGCATAACAACCACCAAGATTACAAGTAATCACTTTTATATATACAAATTATATATTATTAATATATATAACAGTAGGGCCTCATTAGTTTATTAGAGCCACTTTCCTTTTTGAAATAGCGTCGCATGTATATGTATAATAATGATTCTTCACAAAGAATATTTGGCGCTGATATGTCAGCGACTGAGCGGTAAACCTGACCCAAAGGGGTTAGGCGGGTTTGGTGTAATTTGCCTCTGGTCACGTGGGACACTTAATCCCAAAGGCTCACAGTGGCCTGCGGATCGCCCCAGAAGAAAAACCCGGTATGAAATGCAATTAGAGAATCTCAAGAAAAGCATGCCTGAAATTGCGACAGAAACAAATAGTGGGGGAGGGGAAGCGTGATTTCTGTTGTCGTTGTTATTGGTTTTATTTATTGTTTTGTTTGTGTCGTGCTTTTTCTCGCCTGGATGGACCAGGGCGGCGAATGGAGTGTTGTTGGAATGTGCAGGAGGACATTTCCTGCAGCTCCTGTGATCTACACAGGCGCCATCATCGCAATGTGTAAATAATATCAGGCGTCGGGTCATGGAGACAGAATTCTGCTGAGATATGTTTATCTGGCCTTCCTGTAGGGACGCAATATCCCGCTGTGTAAAGAAAGGCCACGTGATAGCATTTACTGCAGACATGCTATCCAATCACCACTAAGTATTCACGTTTGTTTATTAAATTCTAGGCAATACACGTACGTCTTTCAATGCAAGTCCAAATACAAAATGTAAAATGTAAGACCTTATTGCGTTGGGATTGGTCCCACTGCTTCACTGGTCACAGCTGGTCCAGTGTATTATTAACAACCCAACCCCAATAACATAACTCATAAATCCACATAACTATCTACACTAGAGTAACACTAGAATATTTCTAACAGACTGACATTTATATACCGCTTGCCTAACTCCAACTGAACATTAAAACTTACTACAACTTTAACAACTGAATACAGAATATAACTTCTGCTTACATTCTAAATACTATGTAAATACTCACAATGATCTGACTAATATTGATCTAATTATATTACACTACTGTTACCATATTGCTATGGAACTTTTGCATTACAGAATTTCATTGTGTTACATGCTGCAAATTGTGTATTCAACAATTATTGTATACGTTATTCTATATGCCTTTTGTGTAAATAACCCTGAATTGAAAAATGGCTGGAAGACCAGTGCTTCGGCCCTGACAAAAGACTTATTCAGCAGAATACACATATTTACCACAACAAAAAAATGCAACTATAATCCAACCAATGAGATATGTGAAATATGCAATTTGAAGCCAACCATGAGGCAAGAGTTCATTTCCTATATACTACTTCGGTGTCAGGTAACACAAACACCACTTTCACTATACTACTTCACTTCAAATCGGCTTTTGATAAACCCATTAATCTGTCCACGCCCAGTGAAACGCCAAACTTACCATGCTAATCGCTTAAGCCCCAGTCACACTATGGCTTGCGACCTCTTCGCGACCACTATCTGACCACTTTGGACCAAAGAACCTACCTCCTTGTAAACTGCCCGTCCTGATATGACCTTAGATTTTGCTAGGACGTAAAACAACAACAAACAAACAAAACAAACAAACAAACCTTGTAAACTCCTTGTGACCAACCATTGCGCGATTAGTTTGGTCGCAATGCGGGTTTTAATGTATTAGTTGCAACCTCCTTGCAACCAAAATGATCGGAAGGAGGTCGGCAACTACTGAGGACCACGTTGCGACCACTTTGCGACCATTTTCCGACCACCTGCGACCTCCTTGCAACCACCCTTCCTTTGTGGTCGCAAAGTGGTCGCAAATAGTAGTGTGAGTGCGGTACCACCGGACGAGATTGGTATACCAGTGGGTATGTTGGGGGGGGGCAACACTATAAAGCAGTGATGACTATTTATTGCAACAAGTCGGAGTCTGTTCTAGTTTTACTTTTCATAGGGTTAGGATGTAATTCCCCAATAAAACAGTCCAAACTAGATAACGGGGTATAGGAGGGTGAACCACGACCAATAGACTTAAAGGGGTTGTAACATGACTTTACTTACTTACAATTATTATGTTCAAATATGACTAATCATAACCTGTACAATTTGAACAAACATATTCTCTGGGAATCACTTAATGTCCAAGCATTCTGTGAGTGTTTTTGATTGATTGGTGGTTGCTTTACGCCGTGTCGGCAGCATAGGCCATATGTGATGGTCTTTGCGGTCAAGCTGTGTCATTCAGCTTTAATAAATAGTCATTGATACAGGCTAGCGCATATTATATATGTTGAAAGTAGTGCAAACCCTATCACTTAACTAAATCTGAAGGTTTTTGAGCATGGCGTACAGCCTATATAAGTCCCTCCTTCCCTTCCGTGTGTGACGTCACAGAACTACTAATACTAATCAGGCAATATTCAGAATGTAATGGTACTGAGCAGATCAAACCTGACCTATTTGCTGCAAGCCCAAATAACCCATTTTAGGTGTGATCTTCCATTAACCTCAATAGAATATTCATGTCAGGAATCTATGTTTTGGGTTGTTCTTTTGTTTAAAGAACCCCCAGCACAAAAAGTAGACATCCGCTATTGTGGGTCACAGGAATCTATGGCAAGATCACCAGACCTTAAAATTGCATAATCCGATGGTTTTGATTTTTGTTGCCGTAGTTAAAAAATCAATATATTATGTTGATAGTCATAACCATATTTTTATTTATTTCGGACTAAATTATTAGATTAGATTAATTTAGAGTGTTTGAGCTGTATGCTCAGGCCAAGTCAGAAACTGTACCATCAGGGCCCACTACATGTGGTGAGGATGGGTTTCTTATGTAAGTTGGAATTGTCTTGAACAGCTGAACTCCCCAGACAGAAAGATTTCCTTCCCACAGAGATTTTGTTGACTGTTAGGCTTCTGTATTTATGGCTGGAACTTAAATTGAAATCGTATAATCCGATAACTGCGAGTCTCTGCCACAGTTATAAATAAATAAATATATTAGGTTGATAGCTTGGTTGGTTGTTGACATTTTATATCCTGGCAATATTGAAGGTCATATCATCACGGGTACCAACTTGTGACACTGCACACTTATAGTGACTTTATAGTGCTGCCTCACTGGGAGACCAGGCCACCATGAACTGATATCCCATTCAGTCGCATTATCCTGACACTAAGCTAATGAGTTCTTGCCATGCCCTATTAATACCAAGCGCCAAGCTAGAAAGCGACAAATATCAATTGTGTAAGTCATTTGTTTGACTCGACTGGGAAACAAACTCCAGATCTCCCACACGGGAGGCTTGCGCTCTACCGATTCGTTCACCGCGCCCGGTAATAAGGGTACTGATATCTAACTTAGATACATAGAATCAAAGATAGGCAAGTGCGGATTATGCAACGTTAAGCAGTGACTTCCATCAACGCCATGAGGTGCCTTTGCACTGGCTGGTGGAGGCATTCGGAAACCCATCGTTGCATTCCGTGTTAAGTGTACGATAGGGAAGCCAGTATCTACAATCACCTGAAATACTTCCCCAGTGACGCATCTATGCCAGCACACCCTCATTCAATCTCGTTCTGAAATTGTATTGTGTTAACTTAATCACAGTGATAATACAAGAGAATAAATCCTCAATTCTGTCTACTGAACAATGACTATTCTTATGCATAAAAGAAGTTTGAAAAGAATATGTTGTATATATTATGTTCACACACATATATATACATATAAATGAAGAGTTCAGGCACAAATCCGTGTAAACCCCAATCCAAAAATGGACTCTAAATTTACCAAAATTGTAATTCTCACTAATTCTACCTTGGTTGTGAAGAAAGGGCTATGGAGCAACGAACAAAATAAATAGGAATGTAAAGAAGCAACCTTTTGAAGGTCTGACACCAATATTTATCTTAATATTTTGATTGGCATATATGGGGATTTTCGCCTGAACTCTTCGGATATATATACTTATATGTATTATATATATACAAAATACAATTATCACCGGGATCGAGATTAATAATGAATCGGATATACATTCTTATATGTATTATATATATACAAAATACAATTATCACTGGGATGGAGATTAATAATGAATTGAGATTCTATGTATTAGATCGATATCATATAGTATAAACCTAGACATTGTAATGATAAGCAAGACTGTACACTACCGTGTCCGTGACACAAGTGATTTATTCAGTTTCCGTTCGCTGGTTCCTCCACTGATTCCCGGCTGGTTCCAGGTCGTACCTTACACACCAAAACCAGCTCTCTATACATATTAGCATATGTTGCATCCTCTTTCCGTTAATAAAGTTTGACCGTTACACAATTTGTTCAGCTGCATTTGATCTTTCTCTAACTTATGGTATAATCTTTATTAAGTTCAATAACAACAATTTGACTACAAATTCCATATTATGTTCATTCCTGTATTCATGAACCCTTTGTTTGCTGTATCTTCGATGCCAAATTTCTTAACTATAAACCGATACCTTTTACCTTATCCTAATGTAATAACCTGTAGTTATCCTTTGATCTTAACTCTAACAATTTCATTGACCCGCATTTATTCATTTCATTGTTCATATAACAACTGATCGGTATTTGTGCCGTCCATGTTGTCTGGCCAAATGTTTTATCACATGAAATAGCTTACAACTAGGACTCGCGTCGAGTCTTAATATGTGTTTGGGCACTACACGCCCATTCTGGTGCACACTGAAGTGTGCTTTTACCTACTTACTGTTAATTGTCTAATTTGCAGCCTACATTGGGGCCTAATTTGCGGGCTTATTTGGGGCTCGGCCAAGGCCAGGGGTATGTCTACTCCCAGTCTGCTAACTGGCCATGCTGTCCTACTGTACCTAGTGACATACTCATTGTCTGGTTCATCTATGGAATAGTCGAAATCGTTCATCCGCATGGTGCTCGTCCCGCATTATTTGCGCTTGCCGCATATTTGCGGGCCCACGCATTTGCCGGTTTCGGTGCCGGTGCTGACGCCTGGTATGTTTGACGCCTACTAATGGCGCCTACTGCTGCTGTTGTTGCCGGCTGGACAGCTGAGCGGCCGTGTGTTCGCTCATGTCTTCACACAGTTGAAGGGTCAGTTTGGGCGTTTGTAGCAAATGGTCCCGCAACGTGTCACTTTTAATCCCGCAAACTATACGGTCACACAACAATAACTCTTCGGCCTCACCGTACTCACAGTGCAGAATCAAATTCTTGAGTTCTCTTATATAGTTTTCCATTTTTTCCACTCCTTGGTCATATGAATTAAACCTGTAGCGTAGTACCGTCAAATTCAACTTGCACTCCCAGTAGTGTCGGAATGCTTTGACAAGTGGTGCTAGCTTATCCTGCTGATTTGGCGTGAATTTCATGGTTCGGTAAACTTTCTGTGCCTCCGGCCCTGCCATGTGTAGAAAAATGCATGCTTGCATTGTGTCTGCTTTTGCGGCTATCCCTGCTGCTGTAGCATATATCTTGTAGCTACTGTACCACCTGTACCAATTGGAGGCAAGGTGTTCGTTCATGTTTAAATGTCCTGGTGGTTTCAAGCCGTGCAGCGACATTTCGGTAACCTGGTTTGGATCTGACACCATGTAATGATAAGCAAGACTGTACGCTACCGTGTCTGTGATACAAGTGATTTATTCAGTTTCCGTTTGCTGGTTCCTCCGCTGATTCCCGGCTGGTTTCCGGTTGTACCTTACACACCATAACCAGCTCTTTATACATATTAGCATATGTCACAGTCAGTGATAATAAGGAGTATGTGTGTGTTTTCTCAGCCGTAGTAATCCACATTGGCTAACATGAATCACTAATTGACTCCGAGGGGCATTATATAACAAAATAATACTCTTACATTTGGCAAATATAATTATTGACAAAGACAAGCTAATCGCGTCATGTAATTTTTAAGCCACCCGATTCCAAAAGTTCTTTTCATGTGTATTTACCTCTAAAGAAATTAACAGAATAAATGTGTCTTCAATAGGTGGATTATAAATGACTGCCATCAGTAACTCTCTCCAGGGAAATTGGTGGGGGGGGGGGGGGAATACTAAAGTCTGAGATTATAAATACCAGCTTCACCCAAAAACATGCGATCGGGCTTGCTTACTATTATTTTAATCACATTTTATTTTATATAAACAGGAAAAACTAGGAACAATGTCACAAATAACGAATACAATGTCTTTGTTGAGGAGAGCCATTGGAATCTGCCGCCAGAGGGCGTGCAAGGGGAGCAGGACGGTATTGGTGCGGTGATGTATTGTGCAGCCGAGACGGTCATGTGAACAGATGAAAGCACAAAAAGCCACATAAAGCATCACTATAAATCTCACCACCAATGGAGGAGGCAGTTCGCCTTGACGACCCCTGGGGAGCAAGCGGTGGGAGAAAGGGGGTCCTGAGGGGGTTAGGGCGGGTGGGTGGAGAGGGGAGGGGTGAGAAGGATGTGTGTGGGAGAGGTAGGTGTGGCTGGGGGATGGGGGAAAGGGGGTGTGGGAGGGTACAGGGTGTGGGAAGGAAGGGGGCGTGGGAAGGAAGGGCGTGGGAGGGGAGAAAGGGGGAGGGTAGGGTTTGGGAGGGGAGTAGGCTTGGAGTGGGAATAGGGTGTGGGAAGGAAGGGTGTGGGAGGGAAGGGAGGGGAGGGTTTGGGAGGGGAGTAGGCTTGGAGTGGGAATAGGGTGTGGGAAGGAAGGGTGTGGGAGGGAAGGGAGGGGAGGGATTGGGAGGGGAGTAAGCTTGGAGTGGGAATAGGGTGTGGGAAGGAAGGGTGTGGGAGGGAAGGGAGGGGAGGGTTTGGGAGGGGAGTAGGCTTGGAGTGGGAATAGGGTGTGGGAAGGAAGGGTGATGGAGGGAAGGGAGGGGAGGGATTGGGAGGGGAGTAGGCTTGGAGTGGGAATAGGGTGTGGGAAGGAAGGGTGTGGGAGGGAAGGGAGGGGAGGGATTGGGAGGGGAGTAGGCTTGGAGTGGGAATAGGATGGGGGAAGGACGGGTGTGGGAGGAAAGGGAGGGGAGGGTTTGGGAGGGGAGTAGACTTGGAGTGGTAATAGAGTGTGGGAAGGAAGGGTGTTGGAGGGAAGGGAGGGGAGGGTTTGGGAGGGGAGTAGGCTTGGAGTGGGAATAGGGTGTGGGAAGGAAGGGTATTGGAGTGGGAATAGGGTGCGGGAAGGAAGGGTCTTGGAGGGAAGGGGCTGGAGGGTTTGGCAGGGGAGTAGGCTTGGAGTGGGAAGCGTGTGGGAAGGAAGGGTGTTGTAGGGAAGGGAGGGGGGTTTGGGAGGGGAGTAGGCTTGGAGTGGGAAGCGTGTGGGAAGGAAGGGTGTTGGAGGGAAGGGAGGGGGGGTTGGGAGGGGAGTAGGCTTGGAGTGGGACGCGTGTGGGAAGGAAGGGTGTTGGAGGGAAGGGAAGGGGGTTGGCAGGGGAGTAGGCTTGGAGTGGGACGATTGTGGGAAGGGAGGAAGGGGAGGGTTTGGAAGGGGATGAGGCTTGGAGAGGGGAAGTGGTCGGAGGGTTGGAGGGTGTGGAAGGAAAGGTGTGGGAGAGAAAGATGGGAGAGGGGAGGATGGGACAGGGGAGGATGGGACAGGGGAGAGTTTGGGAGGGGAGGATGGGGGAACGGAGGATTTGGGAGGTAGGTTGGGAAGGGGAAGCGAGTTGGCTTGGAACGGGGAGGGTGTGGGAGGGGAGTAGGGTGTGGGAAGGAATGGTGTGGCAGGGGAGTAGGCTTGGAGAAGGGAGGGTGTGGAGGGGAGAGGGTTGCAGGAATAGAGAGTGTGGGGGGGGGGGGGGGGGGGGCGGGGGATGGTGGGTACTATCTTGGGCGCTAGGTGAAATTTCCATCGACCACCACTACACTACTATTCTGATCATGTCTGATAACTAATTTCTCAAGAAGAACGAAAACATTAATATGAATTGAAAGTGATTTCTCTTTGGATATTTTTGTAGAGGTTCGTGTCGAGCCCAACTATATATATATATATGTATATATATATATATATATATATATATATATATATATAACGGGCCTGCAATCGAAGTTGCAAAGCCAATATTTAAGCGGCCTTTTTTTGTCCTTTTGGAATCCATATGGTTTTTTTAAGGAAGGCGACGACCCTTGTACCCGGCGGCATGCAATGCTGTTTCCATGTAGCACTCTGAATGGAAGGTGGCGACATGATCACCCCCTATTTGACTCCCTCCCCTCTCCCCCCGACCACCCCCACCACCCCAACGCCTACCACACATAACCACTTTGACAATATTCCATTGCAACCCCCCCCCCCCTCCCGCGGCCATTTGTCAACCGGCACCATCCCTCTTCCCACGCACATAGCCTGAAGCCACGTGCCTCCCTCCCCCCACTCACCCTCCAATACCGCCCCCTCCTCTCCCAGTACCCCCCCCCCCCAACCCCCCACACAGCGCCAGGGTGTATGAATACATTGGTATTACTATAGTCCATTCAACCACCTCACTCCCAGCCAAACACGCAATATCAGGGCGCGCACTTAATGGATATGACCCGCCCCTTGTCCTGTCGGCGTCGCGGTCATTACACCACGACGCCACCTATCGGCACTCCACCTAACCCTCCAATGTTCTTTCCTCATCTTGCATTCTTCCCTGAGGCCATCACTGAATGGGGCCGCAAATAATCACACCATAAAATAAGTAGGCATACCATAGGCAATAAAGGAAGGGCACCGGCAGGAAGTGCCATGTATTGCACAGTATGTGCCGGGTGCCTTCTTTTTTGTATTATTAAAACGCTACCAGGGTGGGTGGTGGTGGTGGGGGGGATTAGGTGGGAGTAAGTGGGGGTGACACCAGCGGAATGTGAATGGGAGGAAGATATCACCATCTTTACAGGAGAGTATGACCAGTTGGAGGAATGTGGTGCCGTATGATTGAGAGATGGCATAGCTGAGGGGAGGCGGTGGCCAAATTGGTATATGAGCTCGCAACTTCCTGTGTGGAACAGTGAGAGTTTGAAACCCGGCTGAGTCAAACCAATGACTTACGAAATGTATACGTGTCACTTCCTAGCTTGGCACTCAGAATTACTAGGAAAGGGCAAGGACTGGTTAGCTCAGTATCAGGATAATGTGACTAAGTCGGAAATCGAGTCATAGCGACAGTGGTCTGATCTCCTATTGGGGGAACACTATAAAGTCACCATTAGTGTGCACTATCATAAGTTGATAAATGGTATGCAGGTATAGCAATACCTCACAGAGAGTTTGACGCCCCTGCCTTGCAGAGTTCTAAACCACTGCCTTGTGGTACAGGTCCTTGACAGAACCGAAGGCTAAGGGAGCAAACCCTAAACAGAAAACCATGTCACTGTGGCAGCATTAAGGGCGGTTGATGTATGGAACTCCCAACATCTCCCGACCAGCCACTGCAGGGACAAATAGTTTTGCGCCTGTCTTGACATGTTCTTGCCGGTGTGAAACCCCTATTTGCTCCCCGAGAGAGTGCCGCTGGTAACTTGCAAAAGCCAGCAGCACTTCAACGCTTTTGCAGGCAGCTTTCATGAAATGTACAACCGCACAAAACACCATACCGGCTCGGTCGTCACCCGGGTTACCAAGGACCGCGCTGCTCGAGCTCATCTTCTGTCGACAGCGGAAAATCAGCTAGGAGGAACACAATGCAATACAACACAACTACTGACAATTGCCCAATGGAACGTCAGGACTCTTCTCGACCGAGAAGCAGCTGACCGACGAGAAAGACGTACGGTACTAGTAGCAATGGAACTGGCAAAATACAACATCGACATTGCCACCCTATGCGAAACAAGGTTCTCAGAGTCTGATTGTCTCAATGACCTGGAATACTCTTTCTTCTGGAGTGGCAAACCCGAAGGAGAGAGAAGGGAGGCAGGAGTGGGCTTTGCTATCAAAAAGGACATCATCACAAAGCTGACAGAAATGCCACGGCCAGTAAGTGACAGAATCATGACGATGAGACTACCTTTGAGCAAGGACAACTTTGCTACAATTATCAGTGTGTACGCTCCAACAATGACAAACCCAGATGATAACAAGGAGGCCTTCTACAACCAGCTGGCAAATACGCTCAGTGACATCCCTCACACTGATAAGCTACTGCTGATAGGAGACTTCAATGCAAGGATAGGAAGAGACAATGACAAGTGGCCCTTGGTCATGGGCAAACATGGAATCGGGAAATGCAACTCCAATGGTGAGCTCCTACTGGCTTTGTGCTCTGAGTTCGAACTGATAGTGACAAACACCATGTTCAAGCAGAAGGATGAACGCAAGACCACTTGGATGCATCCTCGTTCCAGGCACTGGCATATGATCGACTTCATCATCCCAAGGTGCCGGGATAAGATGGACATCCACAGTACTCGAGCCATGCGTGGAGCTAACTGCTGGACCGATCACCAGATGCTAAGGTCAAAAGTGGCATTCAGAATACGAGAAAAACACAACAGGCAAGGGACAAATAAACCGACAAAGCTCAACACAGCAAAATTAAGTACCATCAGTCACAGGGAGAGCTTCGAGCGGGAGATGGACAGCGCTCTCGCACAATGGGAGGAGAAGGAAAGCCCAACACCAGATGAGGAATGGGCAGCTTTGCAGCTAAAACTTATCTCGGCAAGCCAGACAGAAAACATCAGGACTGGTTCGACCCCAACAATCAGGAGCTACAGAATCTTATGAGCAGAAGAGACCAAGCCCACCAGAGAGTGTTGCAGACCAGGAACACTAGATCCACCACTGCAGCATACAAAGATGCCTGCAGATTGCTACAAAAATGCACTCATGCATTGAAGTCAGACTGGTGGGAAAGGAAGGCAGAGGAGCTGCAGAGAGCTGCAGACAGAAAAAACATGAAGGGCTTCTACAGCGGACTGAAGGAAGTGTGGGGACCTGTGAAGAAGGGAGCTGTTCACCTGAAATCAACAGATGGAACGGAGACCTTTTCCGACAGCAAGAGAATTGTGGCAAGATGGAGCGAACACTTCCAGAAGCTACTCAACGTCCCTGGCAACATAGATCACGAAGCTCTGAACAACATCCAGCAGCGCATTACCAAAACATGCCTCGATGAGATTCCAACCATGAATGAGATGGCTAGAGCAATCGCCAGCCTGAAAGATGGCAAAGCACCTGGGGGTGATGGAATTCCTGCCGAGGTATGGAAGCATGGAGGAGACAATCTGCTCAACAGACTGCACCAACTAATCACCAATGCCTGGGAGGAGGGTTCTGTACCCCAAGCATGGAAGGATGCCAGCATTGTAACCATCTACAAGAAAGGTGATCGAACAGACTGTGGGAACTATAGAGGAATCTCTCTTCTTTCCATAGCAGGGAAGATCTTCGCCAGGATCCTACTCAACAGACTATCTATTCACATAACACCTGGTGTAGTTCCGGAGTCACAGTGTGGCTTCAGAGGTAACCGGAGCACTGTGTATATGATATTTTGTCTCCGACAGCTACAAGAAAAGTGCATTGAGCAGGACCGACCACTGTACATGGTATTTGTCGATTTCACTAAGGCATTTGATACAGTGGGGAGGACTGGGCTATGGCAGCTACTGAGGAAGTACGGATGCCCAGAGAAGTTCACAACTATGATCGAGGCTCTACATACAGGAATGATGGCGAACGTTAGTGCTGGAGGGGAAGTCTCGGAATCGTTCGGGGTTACCAATGGGGTCAAGCAAGGTTGTGTACTGGCCCCCACGCTCTTCTCCATCTTCCTATCAGCAATGCTAGACGAGGCTTTCCGAGACATGGGGGATGGCATCTATATACAGTCCAGACAGAGCGCTGACCTATTCAATGTTGCACACTTTAGAGCGAAGACCAAGACTACTCAGATACTGGTGAGAGAGCTACTATTCGCAGATGACAGTGCACTGGTTGCCCACTCTGCTGAAGAGACCCAGAAAATAGTGGATGCTTTCTCCGATGCATCAAAGAAGTTTGGCCTGAAAATTAACATCAAGAAGACGGAGGTGCTGTACCAACCCAACTCTACAAGAACCCGAGAGGAGGAGATCATGGTTGACCGAAACAAGCTGAACTCTGTTCCAGAATTCACCTATCTCGGAAGCACTATATCAAGTGATGGACGCATTGATGCTGAGATACAGAGGAGGATGGCCAAGGCTAGCGCATCTTTCGGCCGACTACGCCAGAGGCTCTGGAACAACCAGCATGTGTCCATTCGGGTCAAAGGTAAGATCTACCGCGCAATCGTGCTATCCACTCTACTATACGGAGCCGAGGCCTGGACACTGGACAGTGTACAGACAGCAGGTGAAAAAGCTGCATGCCTTCATGATGCGACATCTGCATTCAATCATGAGGCTAACCTGGAAGGACAAAGTGACGAATAAGGAAATACTCGAACGGATGGGGCTGCCCTCTATGGAAGATCTTCTGATCAAAAAGAATCTCCGGTGGACTGGACACCTCATGAGGATGTCATCAGACAGGCTACCAAAGCAGATCCTCTATTCTCAACTGTCTTCTGGCTACAGAAAGAGAGGGCGCCCCCGTATCCGGTTCAAAGATACCATCAAGAGAAACCTGAAGCTGAGAGACATTAAGACCGACTCATGGACGGAACTCTCACAGCAGAGAGCTAAATGGAGAGCAGCAGTCAAGTAATGAAAGCAGTCTTTGTCGCATCGCGACCGACAGCATGATGATGATCATCATCATAAGTTGATGCCCGCCCTGATATGACCTTTAATGTTTCCAAGATGTAAAACTCCAACAACCAAGCGGTTTCACTCACCATCTAGTCTGACGACCCCTCATGAGCAGGCACGACAATAATGGGCGGCCATTTTCTCTCGACACGTGACATGGCGAATTAACAGTGATGTCACACGCACGCCGACGCCTGGTGACGTCACGACTCGGTCCAGTTGCGTGTGATGTCACCTGGCGGCGAGAGCTGTCACGAACCACCAGTCGATTTGTTTTAACCGTGTCCTCTGGTGAGTTATTACGATTAGAAGATGGCGTCCCCGTTCGGGTGTGTTAGGTTTGTTGGTTGTTGGACTTTTACATCCTGGCAACATCTACGGTCATATCAGGACAGGTACCGACTTGTGACAGTGTGCCCTCATGGTGACTTTATAGTGCTTTGTTTTGGCCAATTTGATGCGTTCAGTGGATTATGCAGCAACAAGGTAGTTAGAGTAATTCGAGTAGAATATTGGTAACTACTGGTGTTAGTGGAAGGTACTACAGTGGGACTGCACTATAAAGTCACCATCAGTGAGCACTGACACAATAGGGTCCTGTCCATATATTACATAGATGTTCCTAGGATGGAAGCCTCCAATAAATTAAATCAATCTTCAGCTCTCAAATAGTGTCCATTAAGTGTGCCACAGGGAATCTGCCGCCAGGTGGCAGATGATCGATGTATCCCGAGGTTTCTGGTGGGAAAAGCTAGAACTGGCCTCCAAGAGAAAACCGCATTACCGTCAGATTCTGCAAACAGACATGTGAGGAGTCACCACCACTATGGGCTGCCATGAACAGATAAGAAACTGTGTCCTGTGTCCGAAACCACTGTGGGGAGGGAGGAGGGGAGGATATACAGCCTGCCTCGATGTGGTGTAGGAAAGTGCAGGGAGGGAGAGTTGGTTGTTGGCAAAATCTAAAATCATATCAGGATGGGTACCGACTTGTGACAGTGCACATTCATGGCAACTTTGTTGTGCTGCTCCACTGCGAAATCAGGCTGCCAGCACCATGACCCGATATCCCCACTCAGTTACATTATCCTGACACTGAGCTAACCAGGGCCCGTATGCATGGAGCGGTGTTACCGAGTCAAAACGCGTTTAAGGAGGGATTTCTGGTTTAAGGCCGAAAAGTTTGTATGCATGGAGCAGTGTTAGCTCTAACACCGAGCGTTTAAACTCGGAAATTCTAACTCTGCTCATAGCAGGTTTACAGCGGTGTTAGTGTTAGGTTAAGTCAGTATTGAATGCAATACCAAATTACTCAATACTATCATATTTAACCAGAATTACATATGCAATAAGTGAAATTTTATCAATTTAACCCTAAATTCGAACCCTCCTTAAGGCTACCGCTGCATTGGCGGCGATATTAATAGTTATATTTTCGAATCGACGAACGTAAAGTAAACAAATCGCCACCGCCGCCGCATCGACCTCCCTAACCATACTGGGTTCGAATTTAGGGTTAAATTGATAAAATTTCACTTATTGCATATGTAATTCTGTTAAATATGATAGCATTTAATATATTTGAGCCTAATATATGGGTACAAATGCAGAGGGATTTCCCAAATCTATAAATACATTCACGTTTAGCTAACACTCACCGTTTAAGCGCCATTGCATACGGCTTGACATAGTTCTCTATGACTCGGATAACCGGAGATAGGTACCCGGAGTTAGAGGTATAACACCACATGCCGCTAATACAGCTCCATGCATACGGGCCCAGTTCTTACCATCTCCTATTAATGCTGAGGACCAATCTAGGAAATGACAAGTATCAATTTTTATATGTCATTGGTTTGACTCGATCGGGAATTGAACTCCCGATCTCGCACACAGGAGGCCTGCGCTCTACCGATTCGGCCACCGCGCCCGATGGAGGGAGGGAGGGAGGTAGGGAGGGAGGTACTAAGTATCAGGGATCAGAGAAGGCAGTAGACAGTTATATATTTGAGAAACCTTTGGTTTTAACTCAGCGGAAAATTGATCCCAATGGTGACCGGGTGTCATCTCGTCCGGTGCGATGGACAAACTTCGAACGCGCCTGACCAACTGTCTGTTGCCAACCCTCTGTGGCTGACCCAATACCAGCAGAGAGGCGGTGATCACGTGACGCTCTAGCACATCACCATCATGGCGGCACTGCGACGTGGGGCGGTGTGGACGCAGTGGGTCAGGGAGTAGCTCATTACGCGCTACAAGGCGCGGGTAGGCTCGGGGCGGCGGTAATGGGTGCCGAAAGACCTGGAAGGTCCGCCGGGAACCCGGCACACCGGGAACCCGGCACCCGCCGCCCGCCATCCCATACTCAGCACCCGCCAACACCCCCTACCTCCATCCGTCATTCCGGTGTGGCGGTTTCAGCGTGTTCCCGTGCTCAGCCGTGTCCATCACTTCTGCGCATGCGTCAGAATCTAATAAACATGGCCGTAATCGATTAACACAACCCGGGCGACTCGGGTCATCCGAGTGGTCAGAATTTCAAATAGAACACAGCGAGTGGAGTCGACAAATACACGTGCCGGGTGCAAAAAAAGAATAACTTAGATTAATGAAATGGAACTATAGCTAAACTAGGCCATCATAAAATACTTTAAATCCTATTTTGCTGTAGTTTTATCGGTTATTAAAAAAAAATTAAAAAATTGTCCACCCGAGCGCGGAGCAGCGTATTCGATTATTCGACCCAAGTTTGTAGGATGTGCGCATGCGCATATAAGTGTCTCGGGTGACCCGAGTTGATGCGAAATCCACGCATGCGCAGAAGCAACGGGACACGGCTGAGCACGGGAACACGCTGAAACCGCCACACCGGCACCCGACACCCCGTAGCCGACTGCGCTGCCAAAACACTCGACTTTTAGGACCGGAAGTGTGACGGGACTTAGCGAGTACTTCCTGCTAGTTAAATCGGACACAGTCCTGATTAAGTGTAAGCTCTGACTTTAAAGACTCTCTAGGCTCTACCAAAAAGGGGACTATTCAGTGGGAATGGGGCGTCGTGATGGTTAACCACATAATCAAGCACGACCACACCACCTCCACATCCCACACACTCCCACATATACACACATACCCTCTGTTATCCCCGCTATATAATCTACTATACTGTGTATGATAGAATCCACGTTCGGCGTATTATTATTGACAAGGATTACAGACTAGTAATTATTGCAAATATACCCTATCATTCTGTTATTTAAATGGTATAGTTGTGTGTACATTATATATATATGATGTATGACGCATTATACGAGTATAAATGCTAAGAGACCATATATATTTTGCTACTTCCTCCATCGGCGCATTGGTGGAGTGTACCCCCCCCCCCCCCAGTTGTCGGGTAGTTGTATACGGGTGGCCAATGGTTAGTGCTTTGTTTTGGAATTCTCTTCCTTATGTTGTTTGTGTACTGCTAATTTATATATGTATATATATATGTAGATAAATAGTTCGTTCGCAAATGAGACAGAAAGACTAGGACTTGGTTTGGGTTGAGTTTATTCTTTGTCAGGAGAATATATGCCCTACCGAAAAGTTTTTGAAAGTGAGCAGAGTGACAGTTGGCTCACAGTATAGGAGGCAGGGGAGTAGAGAATTCCCGCTCTGCAGCAAATAACATGGAAGATAAGATGGTTACAGAGAAACATTTAAGGGGCTGCCGTTATTTATATCCACATAATAAATTATATAGCACATATATTTGGCCGGAAGACCTGGGATGCGATAATGAAAAAAGAAACAGTTAGCTGATATATTCCCTGCCCTACAGCACTCTAACAGATGAGATGGGTCATTAGGGCTGAACGAGTCCAATATCAACAGCTTGATTAGGTTCTAAATGACTCCAGAAGATTGTTTTTTCAAATCATAATAGTCTTATTTAATCATGATAATTGTAATTAAGTATAGTCATATTGGTCATGGTACTTTAAATTTAAAGGTCCATACTGATTTTGGATGACAAGAAGAAGTCACTAGAATGTAGTTCCACAATGCATAGTCAAATAGTTATGTACATGTATGCAATAAAAGGGAAAAGACACAATATTTGCTTGCATTGTACTAGTCAGTGTGGATGGGCGGGATACTTTCAAGTGGGCCAAAGCCTCTGACTATGACATACAGCTCCGCATGTGTAAAATTGTGTCCTATGATTGGGATACTACTGGGTGCATATGAGACTGTCTCAAAAGCTACTAAGCAATATGGGACAAAGCTTTGTCCATGTTTTTTGTGTTTTGTTGTGTGTTTTTTTATTGAGGCTGTATTTACACTGTCCATAGCATATAAGCCTGGGTATTCAGGCTTGTTTTCAATGCTGGCCAGCTGTAGTGTTGGTGTTATCTTATCAAGTGATCAACACACTATCTACTTATACATTTGCTCAGGATAAACTGATTTGTTTTTTACACAGTGTCTCATAATCCCAATAGAATACATATTGATTTGAAGCAAATGTCCTTGTGTTTTCAGTGTAACCATTTCTGTGCTGTTTTATGTCAATCGTTACTATGGACAAAAAAATGAAGAGCTAGCACCTTTTGAGACAGGCTCATATATGTATTCTTGCATTGAAGACAATGAGAGCTCCGTGTGGGGCAATCCCTCTATGTTGTGATCATGGGAACTCCGTAGGGTGAAAGTGATTCGCTTATGTGACAATGGGAGCTCCGTGTGGGGCAAGCACTCGATTGTCTGGCAATGGGAGCTCCGTGTGGGGCAAACACTCCATTATGTGATAATGGGAGCTCCGTGTGAGGCAATCGCTCGATTATGTGACAATGAGAGCTCTGTGTGGGGCAACCACTCGATTATGTGACAATGAGAGCTCCGTGTGGGGCAAGCACCCCATTATGTGACAATGAGAGCTCCGTGTGGGGCAAGCACCCCATTATGTGACAATGAGAGCTCCGTGTGGGGCAAGCACCCCATTATATGACAATTTGAGCTCCGTGTGGGGCAATCACTCTGTTATGTGACAATTTGAGCTCCGTGTGGGGCAAGTACTCCATGTGACAATGAGAGCTCTGCGTGGGTCAAGCACCCCATTATATGATAATTTTTTATTTATTTTTTTTGGTAAATATTTTTTCATCTGAATACATATTTTGTCAGCGCCGGGGCACTGGTCTTCCAGCCGTCGGGTCAAGCACTCCATTCTACGACCATGGGTGCTTTCGTGTCAGACAAGTACTTCATTATGTGACAATGGGAGCTCCGTGTGGGGCAAGCACTTCATTTCCTGGTGTGAGCTCCGTGTGGGGCGAACACTTAATTTCCCGCTAACAAAGGGAATTAAAAGCAACCCCTCACATTCCCCCTTACGAGCCACTTTCGTCCCGCCCTACCTCACCCACGCACACCTGTTGGAAAATGATCAATTCCACTGATAACAGGTAAACTTAGTCGGCCATCTCCAATTCATGCGAGTTCATGACCAAACGAAATTCCTGTTCAAATCTGAACGTCTTACCTCAAAATGGCATCTATTTTGCTTAGTTTTAAAGACTATGTGGCAAACATCTTGGTCTCTTCGCTTGGTTTTGTCTTACATTGACATGCAAGTTTCTTGGTAGTGATCAAACAATTATTACTCTTTTTGTGACTTGATTGTTTCCTTGTTTTTGCGTAATGCCTGTCCATGGGATCACGTGATGTGATGCTGGAGGGGTTATTAAATTATTTTATTTTTCAACCGTTAACCTTTTCGATCAACTAGAAAGTGTTCTTTTAATGCACTTCACAAAGATTAACCAGTGATTGTTAAAGCACAGGGCATGCTGGCTAATCGAATATAAATAATAATTCATCTAAGTCACTGCAGAAGAAAGGTAGACAAATGAGAGTTGGGCTGAATACTTATTTATTATAATTCTCTGGCGGGGATTATAAATATGCCCACCTACAAAAAGAAAATTGTAGCAGGAGTGAAGTTGATTCCGGCACTATACAGGTGACGCCTCATTCGCGTATGCGCCAGATGCGCGGGTGCGTGACTCGTGCCTCATTCGCGCGCACCAGTTGCGTGGGCGCGCGACTCCTAATACATGTAATACAGTCGACCAGTACTAATAAATAATAATTAAACCTTGGTATATGCTGCGTTCTTTATATTATTATAATTAATTATAATACACGTAAATACCCTATCCCCAAGATATTACTCGTGTATGGGCTCTTATAATTATATCGTATAAATATTATAGTATATTTCATTAAATGATCAGATGTCGCTGCTGGCATATTCTCAATAATGGGAGCCATTGCAATGTCTACCTCAATCCATTAAGACCGCCTTCGGATTGGCCCAATTAAAGTTGAGTAGTCTTTAAGTTTTAGTCTTTATTTCTGAGATGAATATATTGAATTGGTTATTACTTTCTACCTTACTACAGTTTGAAGTCACTTTTATTTTAAATGGCTAAACTTTCAGATATTTGAACTGCAAACATGCCAAAATAGTTTTGGCAGGCATGCCAAAGCTCTGGCATCATAGACTTCTGCAGTAATAGGTTTGATTAAATTGATTCAGTACGCCCTTCAATGTGGCATCACATGTTTAATAAGTGCATCAGCATCTCAGTTAGATATGTAGAATCAAATCTAGGTGAGTGTTTTGTTTTCGAAAATGTGGTGCTTCATCGGACTATGCAGCTTTAAATCTGACCATTTTGGTGTTCATCTCTATTGGGCTATGTGTCTACATTTCTACTCATGTAACTGCCGAATTATTGGAAGATTAAGTCATTCATTAAATATGCCGAATGACCAGGAATCCTTCTCATCCGAGGCACACTCCTCTCCGTCACTACTCATATCGGGCATCAAACTCCATATCTGGTAATAACTGCTTAATCCTCTCAGCCCTGGCCGGGGAGAGATAAGCCATGTCTGTACCTGAGCTCCTACATGGAATATTTTGCTATTTTTGTTTCACTTTGGGACTCTTTGAATAGTGTTTTCGATTTGCCATGACTGTTCCCATTGCACCAGTGTGAAGTACATTTAGTTGATTGATTTATTGGTGGTTTGTTTATGCCGGGAGATCGCACACCCCAGGGTTTGCAATTTCCTAAGAAATCACAAACCTCTCCATGGAAATCACAAACCCCCCATGCTTTGCAGCATTTTGTAATATTCAACTAATACACTAGTAAATAATGGTTTAAATAATGGATAAATAAGAATTTGGAATATTAAAATGGTTGTATTTACTGTATGCATTGACTGAAGTTGGAACTAAAAAGGCCATTTTGCTAAAGACATTTTTTACATTGCCGATCCTGAAACTGAGTGATAGTACCAGGATATTGCCGCACCTCTTTACCTGGCCTTTATAATGGCCACAGTGGCGACATCTGTAAATAAAGGCCGTTTTCAGCGCATGTGCAGTCGGAATTATGAACTGGACTATCGCAAAGATGTTTTCATTAGGATAAAGGCTGCCAAACGTGGGGGGTTTATGATGTCCAGGGGGGATATGTCATTTCCTAGGAAATCGCAAACTCCCTATGCCCATATATGGCATGGGGTTTGCGATTTCATAGGAAATCACAAGTGGGGGTTTGCGATTTACAGGGTTTGCGATTTCCTGCTACACCGGGTCAGCAGCATAGGCCATATTCATGGTGATGTACATTTAGTAGGTGGTCTGCCAGAATCACGGAGTTGCAATACCTATCCAGTTTGGCCTGGTGTTAAATTAACATGTGGTTTCCCTATATTTCCTATATTAGGAATTTGGCAGAGCATCAAATTTTGAAATTTCCAGGATACTGGGAATCCAGCATGACGAAGTTAAAACCAGTATTTAGTAAAAGTTCAATTGATGACGCATTCTCAATGTTCCAATGCCTGAGTCTCCTAACACCAATCTTGACCTGTTGCTGGCGACCCGATGTCATGCTCCAGTATTTTGCAATTGTTACTTATACATATCAGGACGGAGGTGTGAGGCAATGTTGATGTTAAGTCAGATTTGAAAGAATGCTCGCCTGTCAGGTGGCTGGAAAGAGTGGTTGGTTGTTGGAGTTTTACAACCTGGCAATATCTAAGGTCATATCATGAGGGGTAACGACTTGTGACAGTGTACACCCATGGCCACTTTATAGTGCTGCTTAACAGTTCTACACTGCAGACAGTATGCATGACCTTTTTACTAAGGTAAAACAGGAAAAGATTTTAGCCTTTTTGAGGGCAGCTGGACTGTACCACCTCATATAGTTTACTAAATACATTCTCAATTATTAATCAAACTTTTCTTTTTCTATGGGAATTTGTTTCCCTTGACCACAAATATATGATTGTGAGCTTTCTAATTTAATGAGTGTCTATTGGCACATAATTGATTGTCTGCTTTTACATGTAAAAGCGATGGTTTGAACAAAAAACAAACATTTCTCGCCGTGAATATGGCCTATGCTGCCGACACGGTGTAAAGCAACCACCAATCAATCAATCAGCTTCACTGCGAAATCAGGCCACCAGCACCATGATCCGATATCACACTCAGTCACATTTAAATATGAGTGTGTACTGATCATTAAGATTCAGCCTTGAAACTGAAGCCCTTTATTAAATTTTAGATCACCCTAATCTGGAAGTGGTTGAGGCCTCTGCAATGCGCATTCTAAATACCCTCGAGTTCCAAACCAAGTGAGATTTAACGAAGTATGTGGGTAGTTGCACAGCAATATTTCACAAACCAACTACAACTTACAAGCAGCGACTCAAGAAAAGAACAAACAAAAACAAAAGTGAAAATCCTTACCAACGACTGTTAGTCAAACTACGATGTTATCCTTTGATTCCTAGTGTTGTTTCCTGGTGGATGTATGAGTCGAAGCGGTTCGAGGGGAAAAGAAAATTACTTAACGACAATTATAAGAAAGCCGAGTCCCCGCACAAACAACAATCTTCGGCGGCAATCTCTCATGAGATGATAAGAAAACTCGCCTCGCAAGATGTTTTTTTGTGTGTGTCTTAGGTGCGCGCCACACCCGACCGTGAAGTGAGTGGTGGGCAGATGCTTCAATCCAGCAGGATCACCGGCCTCATTTTGTGGATTCGCATTGCCACGCATGCGCACTCAGTGATTCTGGGGGTGATTCTGGTGGTGAATCTGGCGGTTATGTTGGTGGTGATTCTGGTGGTGATTCCGATGGTGATTCTGGGGGTGATTCTAGTGGTGATGATGGTGGTGATTCCGGTGGTGATTATGAGGGTGATTCCGAGGGTGATTATTGATGGTGATTCCAATGGTGGTTATGGTGGTTATGGTGGTGATTTCGAGGGTGATTCCGAGGGTGATTCCGGGGGTGATTCTAATGCTGATTCTGATGATTCCGATGGTGATTCCGATGGTGATTCCGAGGGTGATTCTAATGCTGATTCTGATGATTCCGATGGTGCTTCCGATGCTGATACTGAATCTCATATTAATACTGATCATGATGCTGATCATGAATCTGATTCTAATGCTGATGTTGAAGCTGACGCTGATGCTGATGCTGATCCTGAATCCTGATACTGATACAGATGCTACTTCTGATCCTGATTCTAATGCTGATCCTGAATCTGATTCTGATGGTTGTCTTGGTGCTGATACTGAATCTGATGCTGATTCTTAATCTGGTTCTGATTCTAATTATAATGCTGATATTGATGCTAATTCAAATGTTGATGCTGATTCTGATCTTGATGCTGAATCTGATGCTGATTCCCCTTACACATGCTCTCTCCATCGCCATTCCTACAACCCAACACTTTATTGACCCTCCCCATCCCCCCTCATCCCAACTCCCAGCCCGCCCCGCTCCCGTCCCGCCCCCAGCCCGCCCCGCTCCCGTCCCCCCCAGCCCGCCCCGCTCCCGTCTCGCCCTGCTCCCGTCCCGCCCCCAGCCCGCCCCGCTCCCGTCCCGCATCCCAGCCCGCCCCTCTCCCGTCCCACTTCCCAGCCCGCCCCGCTCCCGTCCCGCCTCCCATCTCGCCCCTCTCCCGTCCCACCCGAACCCACCCCTCTCACGTCCGGCGTCCAAGTCCGTCCTTCTCCCGTCCCGCCTCCCAGCCCGCCCCTCTCGCGTCCCGCCTCCCAGCCCGCGCTGCTCCCGTCCCGCCTCCCAGCCCGCCCCGCTCCCGTCCCGCCTCCCAGCCCGCCCCGCTCCCGTCCCGCCTCCCAGTCCGCCCCGTTCCAGTCCCACAGCGCGCCCGCCGCGGTCGTGTGGCCACTACGCTACCTCCCTCCCTTCACCCCCCCTCTCTTACCCGGTTCACTGCTATGTGCTTTCCCTATCCCCCACCCACCCCCGTTCCCTACCCCCCGCCCCTGCGGACGTCAATCACAGCGATTCCGGATGTCGCTCTGCGCACCAGGGCTTGTTTGTCCCTCCCCCCCGCCGCTTATCCACGCTCCACTCCCCCACCCACTCCCCCACCCACCCACCAAATTGGACGTGGCCTGCCCAGGAGATGGCGCTCTATGTCCTTCTCGTTCCAGACACCGGGGGACTGAGTGGCTCCAGCCGGCCCCCTTCCTCCCCACTCCTGGACCATTAGATCCCGACTAGAGACACCACAACACGGCAGTCACTCGGGCAGCCCCGGTGGGAAGGGAGGGGCAGGGGTGGGGGGAGCTGACCGCGGGTCAAACAAGATGAGTACGCACAGTTACGCCGCACTCAACCCATTTACCCTCCTTCCCTTCCACGACTTTCCCCCCTTCCACCCACCCATCCCCTCTCCCCGCCCCCCCTCCCCGCTCCCCTCTCCCCGCTCCCAGCTTCCCGCTCTCCGCTCCCCGCTCCCCGCTCCCCGCTCCCCACTCCCAGCTCACCGCTCACCGCTCGCTCCCCCCATCCGCTTCTCCCCACTTCGCTTTTAAATCCAAGTCTGGTCAGTGAGGAGAGAGAGAAAGAAAAACAAAGAAAGGAAGACTATGAAAGAAAAAGAAGGAAAGCATTGAAAGAAAAAGAAAAGAAGAAAAAAGAGAAAAAGAAAGAAATAGGAAAGAAAACATAGAAGAAAGACATATAGAAAAATAGAAAACGAAAGAAAAAGAACGAAGAGAAAAGAAAATGAGCGAAATGGAAAGAAAAAGAAAGAATGAACAAAAAGGGAATGGAAACAAGAAAAAAAAGAAGAAAAAAAGACTCAACCGTGGAGAAAGTTCCTCCCTGGAGACAACCCTGCCGCTGGCCTCCACGGTCTGCCAGCCCTATCTACCGGTCCATAAGTGACCATCGCTCACCCGTCCTCCTCACATCCCCGCCCCCCCCCCCCGCTCCGCCAACCGCTCCTGGTCCAGCGAAGCCCAGCTTTGAGCCCCTCTCCCCGGGCGGGCGACCCCCCCCCCCCCCCCGCAGCGACCCCGACTTCCGCCCCGACTCGCTCAGTCCTCCCCCGGGCCCCCGGCGCCAGTCCCCGCCCGTCCCCGGCCGTCCCCGCTCCTTAGCCCGCCATCCACACAAGGAAATGTCGGTCCTTCCTTCGCGGAATGGCCGACTTATGCTGATCCGCAATTCTCCTACTGCCACGTCTGGTCTCCTCTCGTCTCTTCTCATACTCTTCTCATACTCTTCTCATACTCTTCTCATACTCTTCTCATACTCTTCTCATACTCTTCTCATACTCTTATAGTAAAAACCCACAAAAAGCAATGGAACTACAAAAATATACTAATGCGATATCTGGAATTTGTGTCACTGAAACCATCTGGTCTTTTTCTTTTGTCGCAAGCAGCTGCTTGGACCCGCCTCCTGTAAAGTTACCTTCCCTCCGGGCTACTCTGCGCATCGTCATGCTGCTCATTTAGCTACTCTCTGGTTTCTGTAGCATAGATGACTCCCCTTGAGATAACATATAGGAGCCATGTGTACATATATTTAATGCATAACGAAGTATGAGAGTATAAAGGCGCTGAAGGTAATTATTTGATTATATATTATTGTTATCCTGATTGTATGCACTGACTCCTGCGACCCCCTATGACTGGTGCTGCCGCCACCGGCGCTTTCCCTCCCTACAGGACGCGCAACACTCACTTATCTCTTTCTGTTGTTTGTTATTCGGCTCATGTTCATTTGGACCTTTAGACTGTAGCTTCCCTTTATATATATATATATATATATATATATATATATATATATAATTATATATATATATATATATATATATATGATGTATAAGAATTATGCGAGTATAAAGGCGCAGAAGGAAAAGATTCCCTATATTGATCACCCATATGTTGTGTACTACTTCATGGTTGACCCCTTTTCACTGTTGGGGCAGGTGGCGCCACCACCCCAACCTCTACCAGTGCCGCGAATACCGCCACTATGGTAGAACACGTCCTGCTCAACTTGTGGAATAAAATGAGAAACACTGAGATAGCTTCGAACCCAGGGTTCGAACTGGTTTATTCCACCAAAGTCAGAATAAGAATGGCACCGGCATTGCCCAGCTGGGTTGTATGCAATCTCCCTATGTGTGTGTGTGGCCACTAGCAATGGTTGTAACAGTCCACCCCAGGGGGCGCTGGACAGATTCAAGGGACCAAGAGAAAAGCTGATGATCATTAATCATCTCAGCAATGGGAGGGACCGAGTCAAATTGGAAAAAGGAAATATCAGAGTGGGCTCGCACTGGCTATTCGCAGAGCTGCTGCTGCTCTGTGAATTAGAGCCACCAATACTATAATTCGCAGAGCTGCAACCAACCAATCAGAGTGCTAGAATTGAAAACAGTAAGTGAGCAGTAGTACCTATCAACACCGTGGGCATTAATCAAAACAAAAACGATCAACTGAAAGGACAGATTGACTATTCACTTCTAAGATGAAATTATGTTATCATTCTTGCAATAATTCGCAGAGAGCGCAGCTCTGTGAATAGCCTCGTCCAAAGAAAATACCGAAAGGGACATTCTTTCTAATATGAATTTCGTGGTAATTGGCAGTCAGCGATTTGTTTGTAGATATCACCATAGAGAATGCGTTGTCAACACCATTTTAAACAATTAAAGAATAAATATATTTAGGCTTATTTACATATTCTTAGCGACGAATCAAACATGAATCTAAACTCTCGTCATTACATTAATTAATTACACAGAGGGGGGAGAGGTAGTGTGTAGGGCTCTGAGTGCCCCTTACACGCAGTCCTGCCAGCACTACTATATCTATTTACCTATCAATCAAGCACCACCAACGACTACATAAACACATGTATGCACCTGGCCATGTATACCTGTTTCACAATAGAACATTTGCATTCCCCCACCTTCATGATTCCACTTGTCACTTGCTCTATCCTAGTAATGGCGAGCGCCAGGCCAGGATAGGTAGCGACAAGTAACTGTCCTGAACTATTGAATTTCCATCTCCTCAGCTGTCAACGCCGGGAAATAAAGCTAAGGCATTGATGTTTCTTTCAAAGTCCATGAGCTATGTGCCATTCTAATGGCTGTTAAGAGCACTCACCAATCAATACACCCTCCGCAGCGTGAACAATGGCCATTTCAACGGACAATGATGCTGATGCTTAAATTAAATGTAGTCCTGTGTAGCAGCAAAGCTGTGTGAAGGAATGTGGAATGGGGGCGGGTGGAGCGGGGAGAGCGGGGGGAGCGGGGGAACGGGGGGAGCGGAGCGGGGGCGGGGAGGGGAGTGGAGGGGGGAGGGGAGGGGAAGGGGGTCACCTACCACCCTCAATCCATTCAATGGATCGAAAATGCGGAAAATATCTCTTAGAGAGCAACTTTAAGTTAAATTGTATCGGACGCAACGCCGACTGAATTGATTTGATTCGGTAGGTCGTGTGATTCCCTAGAAGCCCTAGATTCAAACCTTGGCCGAGGCAACCCGGTGACTTAACAAATTATACTTGTCGCTACTAGCCTGACATTCTGCATCACTAGAATATGATATGGAGCAGTGCAAAGAGAAATATGAGAAATACCATTTTGTTTGGTAATTGAAAAGAATTCCCATGCTTAATTAAAGAATGTAATTATAAATGAATAAAAAGATTGTATTTTGGGTGGGGCGGACACAGACAACCAGAATTTGTGCTAGTATTGTGATATGAACCAACTTATCCTGCAGGAAGCTCTACCAGCTGCCTACGTAGCAGATCATGTTGTTTCCGAGCAAGATCCAGAAAGCAGGTGCTGCTGGTACTCAGAAAGATTTAGGTAGAAGGTGGCGTTGTTATAGAGGGTATTTAAAGAGCAGGTGGTTCTGGTACCGAGGAAAGTCTTTGTAGCCGGTGGTGAAGAATATTCAAGTAGATGGTGGTATTAGCAGTGAGGAAGATCTAGGTAGCAAGTAGGTGTTGGTTCTCAAGAAGATTTAGGTATCAGATAATGTTAGTATTGAGGAGGATTTAGATAATGGATGCTGTTGGTATTCAAGAAGATTTAGGTATCAGATAATGATAGTATTGAGGAGGATTTAGATATTGGATGCTGTTGGTATTCAAGAAGATTTAGGTATCAGATAATGATAGTATTGAGGAGGAGTTAGGTGTTGGATGATGTTGGTATTCAGGAAGATTTAAATAACAGCTATTTTGGTGCTGAGGAAGCTCTTGGTATTGAGCTGTGCTGCTTGTGGGGTTATTTAGACAGCAGGATGTGTTGTCACCGAAGAAGGTTTATGTGTGAGGCAGTTGGTTGTTGGAGTTTTGCGTTCTGGCAACAGCTGAGGTCATAGCAGGACGTAGTTGTGAGGCAATGTTGATGTTAAGTCAGATTTGAAAGAATGCTGGCCAATCAGGTGGCTGGAGAGATTGGTTGGTTGTTGGAGTTTTACGACCTGGCAATATCTAAGGTCATATCAGGATGGGTACCGACTTGTGACAGTGTACACCCATGGCCACTTTATAGTGCTGCTTCACTTGGAAATCAGGCCAGCAGCACCATGACCCAATATCCCACTCAGTCACATTATCCTGACACTGAGCTAACCAGTCCCTGCCTTATCCTATTCATTCTGAAGACCAAGCTAGGAAGTGACAAGTATCAATTTCGTAAGTCATTGGTTTGACTCGACCGGGAATTGAACTCCCGATCTCCCCCACAGGAGGCCTGCGCTCTACCGATTCGGCCACCACGCCCGGTGGTGGCTGGAGAGATGAAATCGCCCGTCCACCCGAGAATGGGTTCAAGGAGCACGGCCAGGGACCGAAGGTGGCGTGTAATTCCCAGCGAATCAAATGCAATGCAAATATTTCAACCCATTTCAATATTAAACAGCTTCCAGACATTCTATTGCCCTTGTATTATTGACAAATTATCAGTGTAACCAACACAGACAAATATCCTCCAAAATTAAGTTGAACAGCAAGTTCCAAATAGGCTTGTTCGCCTGAGTATTACTTTTTCAACACTCTTATTAGGGGGCACTGTTGCTGGAACGTTGGGAATGAAGCCGAGGATAGTGGAAGCTGGCATGTCCATTTCCAAGGACAAATCTGTTGAGGCAGTTCGGCATTATTTGCAACCGGCTTTCATTTGGTAATGGGCGCCTGTAAATTGAACAGATACCGGAGAAGCCTCGGTAATTTAATTACCTTCCCTATGAACAGGGTTGTGCTCTCCTGTTAGGATCCAGCGAATTGTGATGTCAAAAAAGAAGGCTGATGGCGCTATTTTGTGTATCCAGTAAAACCGCTCTAAATCGACCGACCATGGAACCGACTTTAAATGGTCCATTTAGGAATGTGGTCGGTTTGGGGAGATTAAAAAAAATCATTGCAATGGTATTGTACGGGCGATCGTTTGTGACCCAAATAAAGCTATCGATATAGGGGAGTGGTCGATCTGTGGAGGTGGTCAGTTAGAGAGGTTTTGCTTACATGAGTTTGTTATACAGTAAAACCTTGGGACCGTCTTTAAGTGGTCGATTTAAGGAGGTAGTCGGTTTAGTGAGTTAGAATATGGTTACAATAGTATTGTTGGGACCCAAATATAGCGATCGATATAGGGGGGGGGGGGTCGATCTGTGGAGGTGGTCGGTTAGAGAGGTTTTACTGTATTTGTAAGCTACATGAGGGTATTTACATAATTGCATTGGCCAGCATTGTTACGTCATTGGTTTGACTAGGACACAGTTTGAACCTCACAGCTTCGAATCCCATAATATGCCACACAGGAAGGGGAAGCCCAACTGATTTGGCCATGCTGTCACTTTTATATCAGTCTAGAACTCACGGAGATGCAGTAAAACATGCGGACAATAGGCGTGTTCTGACCAGAAATGATGATAATTTTAAGATACTCCAACAAATCTTAAATCGCCCGCAATCGCCATCTTCCATTCCTTTACATGTGTATTAACTATTTGTGTGCCATCGTATTGTAAACTCTACTGCTCGAATCTGTAGCTGTGTAGGAAGGCCATAGTGAAATCAATACAGGCAAAGAGAAAGGAAGCATATAAAGTGTGAAAGAAGAGAGAGAGTCAAGCCCTCTGGTTTATTATTTATATGGTACATGGATCCACTATAGAGTATCACCCCACCCTATAGAAGAGAAAGACTTGGAAAATTCTAAAGAAGAACTATTTAGACTAACCATTTGCTCACAAATAGCTAAATTACCAAGACGTGATTTAGCACATTTCTGATGCCTAATAACAGACCTATCACTAAGTATCGACATTTCAAAGGCTTCTTCAAGAGATTTAGGATGATTTGTCTCCACATACCACATGGTATTATCATCAAGTAAGGAGTCAGCAAATCTAGAAAGGAGTATCTTGAAGGTATCAGTACCCAAGACTGCAGAAGGAAAATGCAGTTTTGAACCACTGACAGTATGCAACTACTGTTTCCCCTTCAGTTTACTTCATAGCCATTACTATCCCTTTTAAATGACTACGTTCATCTGCAGTTAGTAGAGTCAAAGCTATTACTTCTTTTATTTCTTCCCAAGACTTAGCACCTTTACATTGAAAAGCAGTAGAGAGAACTTCATGCAATGTACCAGTTGCATTTGACAAAGCAAAGCGGATTATATCCAAGTCTGAAACATCAGCCAGAGTCCCAATACGTTCTATTAAATCTATCCAGTTGCTCAACGCTCCCCTGTCCGACCCATCCAATAACGGTACAGACTTACTGTATGCTTTCAAAGATCTATTACGTTCCTCTCGCTGTCTATGCTCTACTTGCAAAAGATCAGGTGCTTCTCTACATTCTTCTCTATCTTCTCTTAATTCTGTATGTTCCCGTATATTAAACAAACATTCTTCATTTTCTTCTCTAATAAAGTCAAGACTCTGTGCCATAAATTTACTCCATGCTTCTATCTCTCCAGTTTCAGCTGTATAGTTCCCCAAATCACACTCACCTTGAAACCAATTCTGAAATTCATCACGCAACTGCTCCTCCTTTGCGCATGTGACGGGCATGTTCAAGCTGCTGTTGTCTGCCGCAGTGGAAATAATTGAAAGAATTGTATCCAAGTATAGTTTTTGCCTGTAAATTGAAAATTTGTAAAAAAACATTGAAGTGTATTACTACGCTCTTCCATTCATCTCAAGGTGAAAGAAATTACCGAAAGTAGTCCCAATGAAAAATATATTTTACTGACTAAACGAGGCTTCAATAACAGCCAATTACCAATATACCATTACCAAAGACTAATGTCCCTTCTAAGATTATCAGCATTTTGTCAGAAAAGTCATCGACAAGCTAATTTCAAATGAACTTTAATCTCTAAATAGATGAAGTAATACAAAATATATAGCAGAAAAAACACTACCTACACAACTCACCAAACAAGTCATAGTCAATTTGTTCTATGCTTTTAAATTAACACTGTCTCAGTAACTACCGCAGTCACCACCCATCGTATCCGAAACTATCCAATTGCACTAACCGTCAATTTAAAATAGAAATCATTTTAAATATGTCATAGTCTAACTGTAGTCATAATAACCATCGTGATTATCAGTATATAAAATATTGTACCAGTCTATAAAGTCATCATAAACTAACCAGCATTACCAACCTTATAGTGTCAATAACTGCAGTGGTTACCAGTTTGTAAAACTGAACCACTATATAAAGTTGTAATAAACTAGTCATGCAGTATTACTAACCGTATAGTGTCGATAACCATCATGGTCACCTGTTTGTAAAGTCTAATGCTCGAATCTGTGGTTGTGTAGGCAGGCTATAGTGAAATCAATACAGGCAAAGAGAAAGGAAGAGTATAAAGTATGAAAGAAGAGAGAGAGTCAAGCCCTCTGGTTTATTATTTATATGGTACATGGATCCAGTATAGAGTATCACCCCACCCTATTCTCCCAATGAGAAACAAGCATTTCTAGCTTTACCAATGGGTATCCAGCATTCCTGGTCCCCATGGTTACCAGTGATCTGCCCACCACCACCAAGCTGTGTGGCTCCCCTCGCCACCACCTGCCTTGAGCTTGCGTGTGGTGATCCTGAATAGCAGAGGGGGGAGGGTTAGTGTGTAGGGCTCTGAGTGCCCCTCACACATAATCCTGCCAGCACTACTATGTGTATTTACCTATCAATCAAGCACCCTCAGCGACTAAATAAACACATTTATGCACCTGGCCATGTATACGTGTTTGACAATAGAACATTTGCATTCCCCCACCAATGCTTATTATCGGAATATTTTACAGTATGTTAGTGTTTATATACCAGATATATATCACTGCATTGTTTGACACCGGTTGCAATGTCTGAATTGGCTGGTTTCTCATGGGAGAGGTTGAATCCCAAGCAAATCAAACCAATTACATCCAAAATTGATACTTGTCACTACCTAGCCTGGCACTCTACATTAAAGTTGCAGATATACAATTTTCAAAATCAAAACATTCATCTAGATTTGATTCTTCATATTTACCTTAGATACCAGTGCACTTATTAAGCATGTGTTAGTGCATAGAAGGGTGTAATAAGTAAATTTAATAGAACGTGTTACTGCTTAAGCCTATAGTTTCGGAATTTTGGTGCGCTTGCCCCAACGCCTTATAATTAAGGAGCCAATATATATATATTTATATATATTTATATATATATATATTTACTGGCTGATATATCTGCATAGACGTACGTATATATGGATAGTGATAAACCCTTTACCCTTAATAAGCTCTGTAGTGGTCCTTCCCCAGCCCATCCTGGGGGGGGGGGGGTACCAGCATACCCTCCCCTCCCCCCCCTTAGTGTGACGGGACTCGCCACTCGCGCGGAAGCAGACCAGTATATATTCTAAATAGTAGTCGGTACATATATACCGGCTATTATATATATGTATATAATGGAATCTTAATTACCGGGGTTCGAGATCATCATAATTAGGACTTTCCTTCCTTAAGGGATTTTTTTGTTTGTTAACGATCTCTTTAAAGCAAGTGCTCAATCTGCAAATATCTTCACATAGATGCATAGATATGAATATAATATAAATGTGCAGCAATGCATATATAGAGATAGGTATGTACACACGTGGAAGTGTGCATATACCGAGGCTACCTAGCATGTGCGTGGGGGACGTTTCTTAATTTTTTTTTAAACCACACACACAAAGAAAACAGTCTTAAAATTGAAAAGACTCCCAGCAGCCCGGCTACAATTGATCGCGCCTCAACCAACGGACTGCAAGGTATCAAGCCGGCAACTTTGTATGCATGAATTGGTGGTGACTGGCTGAGGAGAGGGGGGCATTCGTGAGAGGAAAAACCACCAAATTAGATTGTGGCTCTCGGGGCGAGGACGGATCACCCTTCATAGGTCCCTTTAAAGTCGGCACCATCCCGGCCTCTCCTCGCCGCCTCCCCGCCTCCTCCACGGTCCATCCATGGTCCATCCACGGTCCATCCACTGTCCCTCTGCGGTCCATCCACGGTTCCTCCACCGTCCATCCGTGGTCCCTACACGGTCCCTTCACCGCCCCTCTACGGTCCATCCACGGTCCCTCCACTGTCCTTGCATGCTCCCTCCACGGTCCCTCCGCGGTCCCTCCGCGGTCCCTTCGCGGTCCCTCCGCGGTCGCTCCGCGGTTCCTCCACGGTTCATTGCCGCCCCCTCCCCGCCTCCTCCCCCCTCTTCCACGGTTCCTCCACGGTCCATCCACGGTCCCTGCAAAGTCGCTGCACGGTCCCTCCACGGTCCCTTGGCGCCTCCTCCCTGCCTCCTCCTGCCTCTTCCTCGGTCCCTCCACGCTCCCTTCACGGTCCCTCCACCGTCCATCCACGGTCCATCCACGTTCCCTCCACCGACGCGGTGCAGACCAGGCGTACCCCATTTTGTATACGTCTTTCCCCACACCAGACCAACTTACCACCTTATATGTTTAATACTCCCTTCTTATTCCCCAGTTGACCAGGCAGGATGGCCGAATGAGTTGAACGTCCGTCTCGCGCTTTGGTAGATTGTGGTGTTCGAACCCACGGGTTCGAATCCTGGTCGAGTCGAACCAATCGCTTGAAAGTTGATACTAGTGGCTTCCTAGCCAGGCGCTCTGCATTATTTGGATCGGGCAAGGACTGGCTGGCTCAATGTCAGGATAAAGTGACTGAGTGCGACATCAGGTCATGGTGCCGGCGGCCTGGTATCCCAGTAGGGCAGCACTATAAAGTAACCACGGGTGCGCACTATCACGAGTCGGTACTGGTCCTGATATGACCTTAGATATTGCCAGGAGGTAAAACTCCCACCACCAACCATGTTCCCCAGCTTCCTAGAGTGTTAACAAAAAGAACTTGAATAATAAGAAGGAAGAAGCCTTGGTTTCTATTATTTCAGCCCCTAGCTCATCACTCAAGGAAATAAGAGAGAATAGGGGAGATAAAAGATTGAGTACAGTTGGGATTTTTGGGGGCTCTTTTGGTAAACATTTATTCATTAGAATATACACTTTTTTTTAACGCCGAGACAGTAGTGTTCCCGCCGTATGCATTATCGATATTTACACTCTAACTATGGATGCACGGATGGCCGCTTACAAACATGTTGTCCTTGTTCTTCTAAGTTCTATGGTTGAAATGAGAGATTCATTCCAGGTTAGAACAACAGAATAGAAAATGACAGAAACTCAAAGCCATCAGACTATGAAACTTCAACATAACTTTAATTAAAAAACCCTGAATTGCTTGTCTCTTTTTTGACACTATTCCGTATAGTGGGGATGTTACTGTTCTCGGCATTATGCCGTCCCCTTCGCCTCATGTTCGTCCTACTCCTATCCAGACCCCGATCTCTTCATACTATCCTTCACTCTCATAAGCCTACATGTTTTACTTCGCCCTTCTTCATTATGCCCTATATTCGCATACCCTCCTCTCCAGCTTCAGTATCCTCCAAGGTAACCACCACAACCACCACCTACCACCCACCATTATCCTACCCGCCCCCCTTTTCCCCTCCTCCTCCTTCTCCCATTCCTTTTACCTCCTCATCCCAAACCCTTCTCCTCCACAGTCCCCACCCTACTCTCCCCACTTCTCACACCCGAACCGACCCCACCGCAACCCAAAATTCCTAGCCGAGTTCCCGTCAAATTCCTCGAATATTCTCCGCCAAATCACCCCCTTGCCAAATTCTCCCTCGCCAAATCACCCCCCCCCCCGCCAAATGTCCCCCCAATTTCCCTCCTGCCAAATTCCCCATGCCAAATCACCCCCCCGCCAAATATCCCCCCAATTTCCCTCCTGCCAAATTCCCCATGCCAAATCTTCCCCCGCCAAATGTCCCCCCAATTTCCCTCCTGCCAAATTCCCCATGCCAAATCCCCCCCCGCCAAATGTCCCCCCAATTTCCCTCCTGCCAAATTACCCATGCCAAATCCCCCCCCGCCAAATGTCCCCCCAATTTCCCTCCTGCCAAATTCCCCATGCCAAATCCCCACCCCCGCCAAATTCTCCCCGCCAAATGCTCTCCCCATTCAATTCCTCGGCCCTCATCTGCCACCCCTTCTCCACCCTCTCTCCATCCCTGACCCAGGGGGAGCCCCCCCCCCCCCCCGGTTATCGGGCCGTGCCGCTGTCCTGATCCCTCACCCTACTGCCGACCTAACACCCAGAAACAGGGCCGCTTTGGTAACCATCCACCCTCCTAGTCACACCCCACCGTGCCTGCTCCTGTTCTAAAGCCCCCAAGGACACGCCCTCCCACACACACACACACCCACCTCACCCCCTTCTCTCCATCACCTTCCAAGCCGTGCAAGGTTCCTACCGCCCACAACAAAAGCAAATCGCAAATCGCAGTCACCCCCATACAAAACCCCTTTCACTACTGCGATGAACCAAGATTACACTTCAGCCGATGTCGTTGGCGACTTGTTTGTGAAACTCCCGCCGCCCTTTGACCTAATCATGATCCTGTAGCAATATCAGCCTCCTATTCCCAGTGAGCACCACCCACAACATCCGTCTCCCCCCGCCTCCACCGACTCCACCTCCCTCCGCCTTCCTCCCCCACCCATTTCTGAGACTCCCTCCACCTCTCTCCACCTCCGTTCACCTCTCTCCACCTTCCTTTTCCACCTTCAACATTTCTCCCTCTCCCTCGACCTACCTATACCTACTTCACTGCCACCCACCTCCCCCACACATCTGTCCACCCGCCTCTACCTCCGTTTACGTCCCTCCACCTACCCCACCTCCCTCCACCTCCCTTTACTCCTCTCCACCTCCCTCCACGTACCCCACCTCCCTCCACTTCCCTCCACCTCCCCCACCTCCCCACCTTCCCCACCCCCTCCACCTCCCTCCAGCTACCCCACCTCCATCCACTTCCCCCCACCTCCCCACCTTCCCCACCTTCCTCCAGCTCCCTCCACCTACCCACCTCCATCCACCTCCCCACTTTTACAACCTCCCTCCACTTCCCCCCCACCTACCCCACCTCCCTCCACCTCCCTCCACCTCCCTCCACCTCCCCCCACTTCCCCCTTCTACCCACCTACCTCCCTCCACCTCCCTCCACCTCTCTCCACACCCCTCCACCTCCCTCAACTTCCTTCCACCTCCCTCAAGCATTCACCGACCCCCGGATCTCTAACTCCCCTCCTCCCCATTCCCCACACAGCTCCGCACCACGCGCCCTCCCATCACCCCACCCCACCACCTCACCACCCGACCACCCCACCACCCCACCACCCCCTCCACCCCTCCCCTCCACTCCCCTCCCCTTCCCGAGGTTCGGTTTCAGTGTACTACACTCCCCAATCGCATTCAGGAACCCCCAAAAGGAAAACCCTTAGAGGGAGTAGTGTCCATGTTGATTTCCATAGGTAAGCGTCAGGGAGTTGTTTATTAGAAGCAATTGACCTTGAACTTGAATGGCACTCCTTTGCGTCTGGGGAGATCGCTTCCTTTTGTCGATAAGCGTGAAGCACACATTTGAACGCGCCACTTCGCTGGGACCTGTTAAGTCACGGGACCCACACTTATGTACTTGTGCTTGAACGCTAGGCATGGTTTACCAACAAGTTACCAATTAAACAAACAAAGATAGAAATAATGAAAGAAAGAAAAAAAAAAAAAAGAATGAAAGAGCAATCCATTTCAACTACATTGCTGAATTCAATTCTTTTTAATAATACGAATTTGCGATGATGTGAATTAAAATGGCATAATCCGATGATTAAGAATGTGTGGTATATTTATTTTGCTAGATAAATATAGTAAGGTGATCGCGATAATTTACTTGTATTTATGGCTTAAACAGTTATTCGTTCATCTTTTATAATCCAAGACTTTTGGTTTGTTTGCTATATGTTGCTGTATGTATACTATATGTTGCATGATAAGAGAAACCTGAAGCTGAGAGACATTAAGACCGACTCATGGACGCAACTCTCACAGCAGAGAGCTAAATGGAGAGCGGCAGTCAAGTAATGAAAGCAGTCTTTGTCGCATCGCGACCGACAGCATGATGATGATGAGATACATATATTGGGGTGATCCACTGTGGTTTCATTAAATGAGACGAAATGGCGATGTTATTCGTTAAAGTTGCATAATGCGATGCCATTCCATTTCCACCATATTTCCTATTCACAAAAATATCGGTATTATGTACTTTACATTAAGTTTGTGATGCACTCTGACATGTTCAATGTAGGCTTTGTTCGCCTGTTGCCAAACCTATTGGTCTACACCAGAAGCACACAAACTGCAATATACATATTTAAACAGAGCATTTTTATGTTGCATATGTAGCATCAAATCTAACGCAGTTGATGGTTGGTTGTTGGAGTTTTACTTCCCTGCGCACTCATGGTCACTTTATAGAGCTGCCCCACTGGGAAATCAGGCCGCCAGTATCATGACCCGATATCCCACTTAGTCACATTATCCTGACACTAAGCTAACCAGTCCTTGCTCTATCCTATTAATGTGGCATGATAAGCTAGGAAGTGACAAGTATCAAATTTGTAAGTCATTGGGTTGACTCAACCGGGAATTGAACTCCCGATCTTGTTACTTTGGTGTGTTATATTCGCTGTTTTTGTTAAGTGATTACATTGGTATGCTGGTGTCTATATAGACTGTTATTTGTTTCATTGGTGTCTTTTATTCACTGTTTTTGTTAAGTGATTACATTGGTACGCTGGTGTCTATAGACTGTTATTTGTTACATTGGTGTCTTTTATTCGCTGTTTTTGTTCAGCGATTACATTGGTGCGCTGGTGTCTATAGATTGTTATTTGTTACATTGGGGTCTTTTATTTGCTGTTTTTTCTCCATGACTACATTGGTTAGCTGGTGTATATAGACTGTTATTTGTTACATTGGTGTCTTTTATTAACTGTTTTTGTTCAGTGATTACATTGGTAAGCTGGTGTCTAGTGTACATGGTGTAACTGTTGTAGTAACATTGGTACGCTGGTATATATAGACTGTTATTTGTTACATTGGTGTCTTTTATTCGCTGTTTTTGTTCAGCGATTGGTGCGCTGGTGTCTATAGACTGTTATTTGTTACATTGGGGTCTTTTATTTGCTGTTTTTTCTCCATGACTACATTGGTTAGCTGGTGTATATAGACTGTTATTTGTTACATTGGTGTCTTTTATTAACTGTTTTTGTCCGTGGCTACATTGGTAAGCTGGTGTCTATAGACTGTTATTTGTTACTTTGGTGTGTTATATTCGCTGTTTTTGTTCAGTGATTACATTGGTACGCTGGTGTCTATAGACTGTTATTTGTTACATTGGTGTGCTTTTGTCCGTGACTACATTGGTACGCTCGTCCTCCCTGACGTTGTGATGCTTCTCACGAACCCCCTCCCGTAACCGCAACATAAGCCTATGTTTTATTGCTTCCCCAGGGCTCGGCCACGACCATTGGCACACCCTGCGTCTGACGGTCGATCTGCGAACCGGTGACGTCAAAGCGTCCGTCGACACGGAGCGTGCGCAGAATGCCACCATCGCACCGGAAGTGCTCGTGGACATGCGAAAGGACTTCGCCGGGAAGACGCTGACGTCCATAATGTCATTAGGAGGTAAGCTGTGGCCTAGGGTGCATTTTTTCTAATTTGACTGGAAGTAGAGGCTGGAGTTCCGAGCTTCGGTGCACAATTAATGCCAGGTAGCACTCGCATTTAGCGGACTGAGAGAGCGGGACATAGCTCAGGCGTTAGAGTCTTCACCTGTGACGGTGTCGGTCATCCTAGCGATCATGCTCAGTGGACCCATTTGTAATTTGGGCTATTTTCCGTTCCAACCAGTGGTCCACAACTGGTTCATCAAAGGATGTGGTATGTGCTGTCCTGTCAGTGGGAAAGTGTATATAAAAGACCCCTTGCTGCTTATTGGAAGGAGTAGCCTATGTGGCGGCAGTGGGTTTCCTCCAAAGAAATATCAGAATTAGCTTCTTTTTTTTTCTTGAAGATTTATACTGCCTATCATGGATAAGCATGAATAGGCTTGTTTTCACCATTAGACAGTTTGTCGATATAAAGCCCGAGCCTACACTTTTACCGACCCAAGGGATTGTTAACCTCCCACACCACATAGACATGGTATGAGAGAAACTGGCCTTTGATGACGCTGTAAGTTATACACAGCGGTGGAAATCCAAATTGGCAGAGGTGGGGGCACAGGGAATCAAACCACTGACCTTCAGATTAGGAGTCCGACCTAGAAGAAAGTCAGACACTCTAGCCACTCCACCACAGAGAAGACCACATATGTTTGACTTCCAATAGCCAATGATAAAAATCAATGTGCTCTAGAAGCATCGTTAAATAAAACAAGCTGTACATATTTTTAAGCAGAAGGAGTGGTCCATACTCCAGATTTGAGACGACACAGGGAGTTGTGAGCCCGGCAGGAAATATGCGGAATGTGCGCAATGGGTGGAATGAGCGGAATATTGCAATGTGGGGAATGGGTGGAATGTCCGAAATGTCTGGAATGTCGGGAGAATGCGGAATATGAGGAATGTCTGGAATGTTTGGAATGGGTGCAAGGCCTTCTCCTGCATGGGTAAAACTTTATCCGATTGACATCCGTTCAGTTGCCTAGTTCTGTCTCACATTCTCTAAAGAACTTACTATTATTTCCACTAGCGTAGTCCAATGACCTAATGGAAAAGAGGGCATAGATCTATGAACTCATTTTCAATTTGTCGCAAAGGCGTCAGGTTCTAAAAGATATATTAGACATGAATTACTGAGAGTGAATATGAATTCTAGATATCATTGCGAGACATGTGAATATGAATTCTTCATAACATTAAAGATTCAATAATGGCTCGAGTCAGTAATTTTTCATCACAAGAAAAGAAGTGGAATTAGTGAGAATGAGACTTACTTTCTGGTGAAAATATGTTATTTTAATTAAAATTTGGGATTAGCCTTCATGGGGTTTTGCGATTTGACCGTCTAAACGGGTCTTTGGGCGATAACGGCCAGACGCAGCTGACATACAGTGGTCAGAGCCCCTCACAGGTGGCTCCGGTGTGGCCAATACCGTAACTACACAGGGATAGTAGATAGGATATAGTGAGAATAGTATAATATAGAGAACTGCAGATAGATACTGTCCTTGTTTATATTCCCATAATAGATTATAGAGCACACACACGCATATATATATATATATATATATATATATATATATATATATATATATGTGTGCTCTATAATCCATTATGGAAATATAAACAAGGACACTACCTATTTTGCAGTTCCCTATGTAATAGTATAGCACTGTATACTATCTATCTGACTCTGTGTAGTATGTCATGGGCCACACTGGTGCCACCTGTGAGGGACTCTAGGTACTGTATGCCGGCTGCGTCTGGCCGTTAACACCTATAGGCCCTTCGGGACACTCAAATTTTAACTTATCGTTGTTCTGTTTATCTGGGGCCAACTGTTTATATATATATATATATATTATATATATATTATTGTTTTGTTTTGTTTGGCGGTAAGTGAGTAGGATAGTGAGCGGGCGAGCGGTGGCGCCACCATCGGAGCTGAGGCCTGAGCAGTAGATGAGTAGTCCGAGGCTCAACCACCCGATTACTGGTTGGTGAGTGTTAGGAGCGAGTATAGAATTCCGGGTTAGTGTACTCGTATAATTCGAATACAGAATATATATATATATATACCAAAAATCGCCTATTAATCGTCACCACTTCTACATTGGCAAATCCGGGAGAAGGTTGACTAGGTAGGAATTATGTCTACCCGGGTGATGAATGATGCAAGGCATTGCATGTTTCTGATATAGGAACAACAACGTGAATCGGGGTGCTGGTAGCAGCAACTCCTTGAGGTAGGGCCTACGCTACACATAAACGGGGTGTAAATAAGCAAACATGACTGCGCCACAGTGAACCCAAGAACACGTCAACACATTGGATGCACAGTTGATTACATGACAACAAACAGACCAGAATCCGCCTCAGGCACATAACATCCACTCTCCTAGCGGAGGCTCCGTCAGTGGATCATATATAAACCGCCCCCGCGGGGCAGGGAGAGTGACGTGCATATACCTACATTGCAGCAACGGGGCGCTAATTGAAGGCGGCATGCGCATGCGCCGGTCTGACCTCACTTGGGAGTGGACACACGGACGGACATGCGCACGTCGGGGCTCCGTCAGCTTGTGAACAAGGGCCCCCCTGTGTTCTTGTAAGAGTTAGTCGAGCCACCGGATGGCCGCTTAGTGACACGTGTGAAGCAGAACCCCATATGAACGCAATGACCACATTACACAAGACTTCACTGTGTGGATATTCTGAATATATATATATACAAAACCCGTCTAATTAATGCAAAACCATCATTGTCAAAGCTGCATAGTCCGATGAAAACATCAAATCTTCAAAACCAAACAGTTATCTAGATTTACTTCAACATATCTAACTTGGATACTGACACACAGAAAGACATACCGCGGCAATTTAATAGAATTTACTACTCTAGAAGCCTCTGGTGTTAGAGTTTAGGCTTGCTTGGCAAAACTAATTTGGCATTTTTGCACTTCAAATATCTCAAAAGCTAGCCATTTCAAATAAAAGTTACTTCAAACTAAAGTAAGGTAGATTTTTATGATCAACCTAATAATTTTACTTCAGAGAATAACAGAAATCCCAAACCAGCAGACTATGCAACGTTGATTATATTGGAAGTATATATGAAATTAGCACTGATGTGCACACCATCCCCACTACCACCACTCAAACCTATCTCCCAGCCCCCGCCACACCAGTACCCCCCACATCTGTGCCCCCGCCCACCCACTGCATACTCCACCCTCATACCATTGCAGCCTAATAGAACACCATCCTAGAGCCGTGGTTGTTGTCCGCCAAACCCCAAATGGTCACGTTCACTAAAAACACACTACCACATTGCTTCGAGTGGGCGTTTTGAAGTATCAAGCCTTTACACGCGGCGCATACACATTATATGAGTCAGTCTCATGAAAATAGGCCGATCGGGGAAATTTGTCGGCGTTGAGCATTGGATGTCGGCGTCGAATGACATAATTATAGTTTAGCATTGACAGAGGTGTTGGAAAGTTCTTACATTTATCCTGAATGTAAAGGTAGAGAAGATACAACAACCCTGTTTGTTTCTAGGATAATTTAATATGAAACAAAGAAATGCACTACGCTTTAACAATTGCAATGCCGACATCTTAAATTGACCACCAAAAGGCCCATTTTCGTGAGACCGACTGATAGATACATATGGATATATATACAATATCTCGGATATAGATACATATATATATATATATATATATATATCGGCGTAAAGCTTAAAACATTACACTCGGTACATATATAATTTAATAATAATATATGATTTTGATGCGAATATATATACACCTATATATCTTGATATATATATTGATGTATATATATATATATGTGGTGTTCTCTGTGACGGAGTGATTAGAGTGTTTGAGTTGTTTCTAGGTTGGACTCCTAATCTGAAGTTCTGGGGTTCGGTTCATGGTTCCCCCACCTCTGCCAATTTGGATTTCCACCGCTGTGTATAACTTACAGCATCATCAAAGTCCAGTTGCTCTCATACCATGTCTATGTGGTGTGAGAGGTTACAAATCCCTTGGGTTGGTAAAAGTGTAGGCTCGGGCTTTCTATCGACCAACTGTCTAATGATGAAAGCAAGTCTATTCAGACTTATCCATGAGAGGCAGTATAAATCTTCAATAAAAAAAGAATACATATATATATATATATATTGGCTTCAAGTGATGGTGACCAGCGGATATATACACACTAATATATACAGTCGATAGAGAGGCTGGGGGGACTGATGGGGTCACCGCCAGTACAATTCACCACAATCAGAGTCAATGTTGCATATTTTGTAATGCAGACTCCCCGTTATTTATACTAGCATAATGGATTACACATCACATAGCTCGTGCCATTTAGATATTTATTTTAGTTTTGGTGAAAAGTGACACTGATGTCTGTGTGACTGTGTGAGGAGGGGAGGGGTTGGGCGGGGGATGGGGAGGGGGGAGGGGGAGGGGAAATGGGAGGGGGGGAGAGACGGGAGAATGTGTGGTGGAGGGTGGAGGGGAGGTGGTGCGGGTGGGGGTTGGAGTGGGGAGAGGCGGGAGAATATGTGGCAGAGGGGAGATGGGGAGGGGTGGGGGATGGGGAGGGGGCAGGGGAGAGGCGGGGGAAGGAGAGGGGAGGAGAGGGAGGGAGGGGGGCGGATAAGGGATGGGGATGGGAGAGACGAGAGGGGGTGGGGTATGGGGACGGGAGAGGTGGGAGAGTGTGTGAGGAATGGGGAGGGGGGCTGGATAGGCTTGAAGGGGGTAGGAGGAGTCGGGGTGAGGCGGGGGGGGAGTGGGGTGAGGGGGAGAGGAGGGGAGAGGCGGGGGGAAAGTGTGAGTAATGGGAAGAGGGAGGGAGAGGTGGGCTGGGGAGGGGTGGGATTTTGGCGCGGGTAGGGTGGGGCGGCGTGAGGCGGGCTTAGCTCCGGGCCGCCGTCCGGGTCCGCCGTAAAGGCGCATACATAGCTTATGAGCGCCGTCGTCGTCAGTCTTCGTTACGGCTCCGCACTAACCATCAGGACGCGCCTGCGTCACGGAGGCAGGTACCCTACTTAGGCCTGCCGCTGGTCCCATTACGCCCCACTACGCTGGGTACCTGCGCCGCCCCACTATGCTGGGTGCCTGCGCCGCCCCACTACGCTGGGTCCCGGTGTAAAGATTTCAAATTCCCCCCTGATTCAAGTTTCCCCCCCGGGAACTTGAAAACGTTTTCAAATTCATCTCCGAGGAATTTGAAAACGTTTTCAAGTTCCCTCCCTTGTTTTAACTGTCCCTCCCCCCATTTTGGGGGAATTTTCTTTATTTTTGTTATTTTTTGTTATTTGTTGTTATTTTTCATGACAAATATAATAATACACAGAGAATAGCATAATGGAAATTATTACTAGTACAACAAAATATAATTCACCCCAAATGACACAAAAAGTCTCCAAGATGGCTAAGAAAAAAATATTATAGGTCTGAATTTTAAAACGTTTTTAAAAGTTTTTTAAACAATTTTAAATTCCCAGAAGGGGGAATTTGAAAATAGGGGGAAGAATATGAAAACTGTTTTTAATTTCACCCCCAGGAATCTGAAAACGTTTTTTTGATATGAGACTTGGGTTATGAGACATGAAGACCTCTGGGATAATATTAAACGAAGTCGATTCGCCCAAGCGAGGCAAACCCCATAATTGCATTAAGCAGTTATTTGGCGATATGGGAATTGAGACCTGGGGAATTCTGGAATAATACTAGCCCAGGTTGATTCGCTCAAGGGACGCAAACTCCATAATTGCATTAAGCAGTTATTTCCCGATATGGGACTTGAGACATGAAGACCTGTGGCTAACATTAACTGAGGTCGATTCTCTCTATTGGCAAAAATTTGGTGTACGTTTGCCCGATCAGAGCTCGATTTTCACTGCAGAAGCCCGAGCACTCCTTCTCGCATTGGAGTGTATCGAGGTATCCAACCAGACTAACTATGTTATATACAGTGATTCGTTCTCTTGCCTTCTGGCTGTTGCTGGACTGAGAACGAATCACCCTATTCTAGCAACGGTCATTTATAAAATGAACCAACTGACAATGGATGGGTATGACATCCACCTGTGCTGGGTGCCTGGCCATGCCGGCATACAAGGAAATGAACGAGCTGATCGGGCTGCGAAGAAGGCCCTGAACTGTGATCTTGAACCGTGTCTGATCCCTCACTCTGATCTGAAACCACTAATAGCCACCCACATAAAATCCAAATGGCAACATGAGTGGGATGAAAACATTAATAAACTTAAAGAAATTGAACCATCTGTGGGAAAGCCACCACAGACTCATCCGGGAGGTCGGCGGGACCAAGCGGTCCTTAGCCGCTGCCGTATTGGCCACTCGTGGCTTACACATGCTTTTCTGCTCAAGGGGGAACCTCCCCCTGAATGTATTGGGTGTCAGTCGCCGCTGACACTCAAACACATTTTACTAAGTTGCGTTGATTTTTTGGCCCTGCGCCAACAGTTCTACACTGCAGACAGTATGCATGACCTTTTTACTAAGGTAAAACAGGAAAACATTTTAGCCTTTATGAGGGCAGCTGGACTATACCACCTCATATAGTTTACTAAATAGATTCTATCAATTATTAATAAAACTTTTCTTTTTCTATGGGAATTTGTTTCCCTTGACCACAAATATATGATTGTGATCTTTCTAATTTAATGAGTGTCTATTGGCACATAATTGATTGTCTGCTTTTACATGTAAAAGCGATGGTTTGAACAAAAAACAAACATTTCTCGCCGTGAATATGGCCTATGCTGCCGACATGGCATAAAGCAACCAACAATCAATCAAAAATCAAATCTCTATTGGCCAACTAACATATTATCACAATAAGACAAAACTGTCCCTAGCCCTTATGAATTCACTTTAATCATAAGCATGTGAAATGTCAATATATGTCAAGTAACAAGTAGCTATAGCCAAATATCAAAATGTGGTATCGCATCGTCCAGTCCAATATGGCTAGGTCGCCGGAGATTTCAAGTTACATGTATATTAACCATATGGAATGCTGAGATTGCAATATTACCAATAGGGAATGCTTTACTAACATTGCTTATGCAGCGAATAACATATTTCTGCACAAATGGATATTACGTAGTTAAATACTATCACAGACCTTAAAACAAATTAATCAAACCAATATTTCTATTAGAAGTTCAAAATCGAAAAAAATCCAAACCGATTAAGTAGTTCTGCAATTTATCTTGTGGTTTTGAACAATTATCTTGTGTTTTTGAACAATTAACTGTTATGTTTTTCCATTAGATTTACAGTAAAAATAGAATAACAAAGAGAATAGCTGTCGTTATTTGGTTCCTTTGAATTGATGTTGTTACACTTCAAGTAACACAATGCGTTATGTGAGTATATTAACAACATCAATCATCTACATAGAATAACTCCATTCATTTTCACATGGTGAATTGGCACAGCGTATTGAGGGCAGTATATGAAGGTCCTAAATGTACTGTAGAAGTCGAGGCTGCCTGGGCTCTATTGGGATATTGCCTCCAGTAATGTGTGCTGGCCGAAATGTGGTCTTGGGGTGTATATTATGTGAGTCCCCCAACCGCACCCCCACCAAGCACCACCATCCCCACCAACCACCACCATCCCCACCAACCGTGGGGTCGTGGGTTCGAATTCTGGTCGAGTCAAACCAATGACTTAAAAATTGATACTTGTCGCTTCCTAGCCAGATGCTCGGCATTACTATGATAGGGCAAGGAGCAGTGGAATGAGGAAGACCAGTTGTCTGCGACTGAAATTTCCCCTGCTTAAACAACTAATGTACCAACAACAAAAAACCCACCACCACCCACCAACTCACCCAACAACACACTCTCAGCCACAACGAGTCCGAGGTTGCTGAAGAGAAAAGATGCAGTGCGTGTATCCATAGCAACCGTTATTGCTGCACATTTGTCACTTTGATACAGGAATGCACAGGACAAATTATCCTGGACCTTTGTGGAATAAATAACAGCAGTAGGCCTACTATATGAAGAATATGCAGTAGTACCTCCCGGCAACGGATATCCCTACATTGAGGCCAGTGTTGTCCTGGCATAGCGGGTGTCCTGTCATCAGAGGGACAACTGAATGAAACAAAGACGGTTTGAAAGTGGAAACATTGTCTGCACCTCGGCAGGGGTTCACCAATCAATGCGGGTCACTGAAGACAGGTATTACTATTACTGCAGTTCATTAGCGAATATTAAAATATCCCTCTCACTCTGCCTACGCACACGGACCATTTAAGTATGCCAATGCAAAATCGTGTGTTTCGGTTATGTTAGATTGGTTAGTTGTTGGACTTTTACGTCCTGGAAACATCTAAGGTCATATCAGGATAGATGCCCACTTGTGACAGTCCACACTCATGGTGACTTTATAGTGCTGCCGCACTGGAAAATTCAGGCTGCCGGCACCATGACCCGATATCCCAGTCAGTCACATTATCCTGACACTGAGCTAACCAGTCCTTGCCCTATACTATTAATGCTGAGCAGCAGGCAAGGTAACCACAAATATCAATTTTATAAGTCATTGGTTATGTTAGATCAATACATTGCACCTTCAAGGACATCCAACGGCGAATCCCTTGTCTATTATTAATGCTGAGCACCAGGCTAGAAAACTACAAGTCATCATCATCATGCTGTCGGTCATGATGCGACAAAGACTGCTTTCAATACTTGACTGCCACTCTCCATTTAGTTCTCTGCTGTGAGAGTGATGTCCATGAGTCGGTCTTAATGTCTCTCAGCTTCAGGTTTCTATTGATGGTATCTTTGAACTGGAGACGAGGGCACCCTCTCTTTCTGTAACCAGAAGACAGTTGAGAGTAGAGGATTTGCTTTGGTAGCCTGTCTGATGACATCCTCATGAGGTGTCCAGTCCACCGGAGATTCTTTTTTATCAGAAGATCTTCCATAGAGGGCAGCCCTGGCCATTTGAGTATTTCCTTATTTGTCACTTTGTCCTGCCAGGTTAGCCTCATGATCGAACGCAGATGTCGCATCATGAAGGCATGCAGCTTTTTCACCTGTCGTCTGGACACTGTCCAGTCCTCAGCTCCGTATAGTAGGGTGGATAGCACAATTGCAAGGTAGATTTTGCCTTTGACCTGCATGGACACATGGTGGTTGTTCCAGAGTCTCTGGCATAGTCAGCCGAAAGATGCGCTAGCCTTGGCCATCCTCCTCTGTATGTGCAATCGATCTCCACTTCCATTGCACTGCCAAATTCACCATATATTGTAATGTATTCAATGTAATTGCTAGTGTTGGCAGATTTGTTAAATAATGCATTCGCACAGTCACCACAAAAATAATGCCTGCTGAGACAAAGGGACATACTGACACCGCATGATATGGACATAGGAAATCATCATCAACCTCATTAATAACTCAATCACACGGACATGATCAACCAACTATTGGCCACTACTGGATCAACACGCTGAACCAAGAGAGGCAGACAATTGTTTATGCTTAGCACTTTCCTGATTGTTGGTGACCGTAAGGGTAAAGTTAGCCTTGGGAAAAGTTCTTGGTTTGAGGATTTCTGCATCTTATTTGATATATATGTCAGGATCCGACCATCCCATGCAGTTAAATCAATCCTATCCGTTAACAGCAGAAACAGTTAGCCACCATGGATACACTTGCATCATGTGGTCAGAGTGTATGTTCACAATGATGGAAGATGGTAGACTTCCTAGATGTTAGGAAGACATTTACACTATAAAGGATGTCCAACAAAACATTGCAGGGTTTACAGGAGAATGACCAGTAGCCTTACCAGAAACACTGCATAATGGAGGAAGTGCTCTGCTGTTGACTGGAAGCTCACCAACTAGTGACCTACACAGACACCCATTAAGCTCTTAACCATTGATATTGATACTGTCACCTTTTGCTTTGCTGTCTCTACAACCCCATCGTTTCCCCCAACATCCTCTGCCATGTTCTCCGGCTGTTCGTTCTGACACCAACCCACTCCTGCAGCCACATTCAACATATATTGTAATGGAGTCACTATAATATTGCTCCTGTTGACAGATTTATTAAATAATGCAAATTAAAAATATGTTATTGTAGTATGAACATGATTTTTTATCTATAATTAAATAATGTATGACAAATATGAGCTGCACATAGATTAGTGCTTACAGATATATTAGTATTATCATTTAGGTGTAGAATTTGGACAATAGCGCTTTCCAATACATTGTTATCTTATAATGATAATCATTTATGTCGTACATAATGTGCATAATAAGTGATGAATAAAGTTCATTGCAAAATATCATGCATTATTATAAAAATCTGCACATAAATTAGTGCCTACACATATTGATGCCTATTTTGTTTGATTCCTAGTGTGGATGACATGGTACTCAAGGTGTGGTAATAACTGAAGCCTCATTTCAGTGATTGCGTGAAATCCCTAGACATTTTAGGGAGTTAATGAAATTCCTAAGTGAAACAGTGATTTCGTGAAATCCCTGAAAGTTTTAGGGATTTCGCGAAATCCCTGATTACACAATCTTACTGTAAGACATATATACATATATATATAAACAGTTACAAATTTACCCTCCAAACAGGTCTATAAATGATAACGGCCAGACACAGCTTGCATACAGTTGTAAAGTCGCCGGCTGGTGGTGTGAATGGTGTGGACAAGCTAATGAGAAATCAATACAGGTAATGAAGGAAAGTAGGTAAAGAGTGAAAGTAGGAGAGTGAGACTCCCTGGTTTATTATCTTATATAGGTTTCTAGAATACAAGATGGCAGTGGTCACATGGGTTGATCCACCAATCAGAGTTCAATCTGTTGTATCCAAGGCCTTGTCATGCTGGCTCCAGTGCCTTGTAGTGTAGTTCCGACGAATAATGTCGGTATACATAGTTAGTGAATCGGCCACCAGGGGAATCTGGTGGATTTATTTGCTGTACACATGGCTCCTATACTCGGCCTCTCGCATGACCTGCTTTGCGGAATACAGGGTTTCCTTTAATAGATCACGGTCGACGGCAGGACAGGCGCTACACGGGAAGTCAACCAATGGAACATAGTCGTATCCGCACCACACATCACGTTACCCAGCCAGGTCATGTGCCGAAAGGGGCTCAGCTGTCACATGACCTCTCTTTTGTGCACAATGCACAGACGGACATGTTGTAGCAGACGACATTGTGCCGACAGGTCCCTTCACTCTCATTGATGACATTTACCCTGCCCCGAAATGACACCATGACATTGCGCCACCTCCAGCATCTTTGCAGCACTATCTTCCTAAATTAACTCTTGATATTTATTGATTTATATTTTTATTTGTTGATATTTATTGGCATTTATTGTATATATTGATATGCATATATTTATTGACATTTGTTTATATTCGTTGATATTTATTAATATGTATTGATATTTATTGATATTTATTGATATTTGTTGATATGTGTTGATATTTATTGATATTTATTGATATTTGTTGATATTTATATATATTTATTGATATTCATTGATATTTATTCATATTTATTGACATGTACTTATATGAGTGTATCTGTCTTGATATATACTGATGTATATCAATCTTTGATATGTATTTATATTAATTGAGATATATTGATATTTACTTGTGATTACTGCTATGGTCTATGTTATGCTTGGCAAGTAGCAGTAGATTTTCCGCCTGATCCGCGGATAGTACTAGTAGGCCCCTCCCAGCATCCAGCGCAATTCATGCCGTGTGCTGCGAGATCTGCGAGCTGAACTCAAATCGTGTTCTTACTGATTGGCTGCTGCATCGTTCCGATAGAGTGAGAGTGAGAGCGATAACGGGGAGAGAGGACGAGAGAGACCGAGAGAGGCCAAGAGAGGCCGAGAGAGGCCGAGAGAGGCCGAGACAGGTCGAGAGAGGCCGAAAGAGGCCGATGTGCGCTAATTGGTCCGCCGATGTTGTGAACGCAGTAATGAAGTAGGAACTCTACTCGGAGAAGACGAGGGGGGGAAGGTGGAGGAAGCAGGGGCGAGGCGGCCGGAGGGAAGCGTGGGCGGCAGGGGTGGGAGGGGGAGGTGGGAGGCGGGGCCCGGGAGGCTGGAGGTTGGAGGTGGGGGGGGGGGGCGGGAGGCTGGATGCGGGGAGGGAGGCGGGGGCGGGGAGGGAGGCGCGAGGCGGGAGGCAGGAGGAGGGGGGAGGGAGGCGCGAGGCGGGAGGCTGGGCTGCGTAATGGTGCTGTCACACTACGACGTAATGGCCAACGTGAGTCCGACGTGAGGGACTTTCGAAAAACCCGACGTGATATGCAAATACAGGGCCAAGTTGGACGACACCTCAGCGTGGTCGACATGGGTGTAACGACGGTCTAACGTCTCTCTGTCTCTGTGTCTGTGTCTCTCTGTTTCTCTGTCTCTCTGTGTCTCTGTCTCTCTGTCTGTGTGTGTCTGTGTGTGTGTCTGTGTTTGTCTGTGTGTCTCTGTGTGTGTGTCTGTCTGTGTGTGTCTGTCTGTGTGTGTCTGTCTGTGTGTGTATGTGTGTGTGTCTGTGTCTGTGTGTATGTGTCTGTGTCAGTGTCTGTGTGTATGTGTCTCTGTATGTCTGTGTCTGTGTCTCTCTGTATCTCTGTCTCTCTGTCTCTCCATCTATCTGTCTGTGTGTGTCTGTGTGTGTCTGTTTGTGTGTGTCTGTATGTGTATGTGTATGTGTGTGTCTGTGTCTGTGTCTGTGTGTGTCTATGTGTGTCTGTGTGTGTGGTTGTGTGTGTGTCTGTGTATGTCTGTGTGTGTCTGTGTGTGTCTGTGTGTCCGTGTGCCTGTCTGACACAGACTCTAACAGAGAGAGACAGAAACACAGAGACACAGACACACAGACACTAGTATCACTAGTAGTACTAGTAGCACTAGTAGCACTAGTAGTACCAACCAACGAAGTGGTCATAACGAGAGCCTAACGTGATCGTGAGCCTAACGTGACCTAACGTGACCGAGAGCCTAACATGACCATAACGTGACGCGTACGTCTTATCAACTCATCGTGTCACGTCAAAGTTTTTTCAACATGTCCAAAACCTCGACGTCCTCCGACGAGAGGCGATGAGAGGCGACGAGAGGCGACGAGAGTGAACGTGATGTGACGAGAGCTTAACGTGACTGTAACGTGACTTTAATGTGACCCGACATGATGATAAAAAGTCACCACATCGGAGTCACGTTGGGCCATTACGTCGTAGTGTGACTGCACCATTAGGTGGGAGTTTAATGGGATGAGACATATAGTGGAGTCTGCCATAGGCCGGTGTCACGAAATAGAATCGACCCCTCAACATTGAAATTATCTCCCCCCCCCTCACCCGGCAAATCTATCTTGAAATATAACTTGTATACAGGCATGTATGCAGCTGTAAGGCAAGAAGGACTCTGGCTACACTACTTCGATTCTGTTGACACCACTGTGGTTCCCGGGTTCGATACCAGGGGGGCTCGCAGCGCTGCACTCGCAGGCTGCCTCTGGTGCTCCAGGTGCACTGGACTTGCCATTCGGTCTCCAGTCGCACTCAACGCAACTACTGAGTTTAGTTTTTGTTTACGGTAGGGCAAGTGGCCCAACCAGATATCATTCTCACATTGATTATTGATTGTTAATATTATTATTATTGTGAGACAGTTTACTCGATGCCAATTTTTCATCGTTGATATCGCATACTACAATGCTATTTGATTATCATGTTGTTATTGTACTTGATGCAATTGTAATAAACTGATATCGCCCTTATTCATTATATATTCGTCACCTCCTTTTGCTTACATGTATATATGTATATATGTATATATATTATGTATGTATATTTATGCATATATATGTATGTATGTGTATGCTAATATATGTATGCATGTATGCATGTATGTATGCATGTATGTATGCATATATGTATGTATGCAAATATAGCAGCAGTTCTATTTTTACATAAAATAGAGGACGGTGGAGGAGTGGGTTGGAGGTGAGAGGGTGAGGGAATGAGGGGTGGGAGGTGGTTTGCTTATGTATTATTGTTTTGCACCCTAGCAACATCTAAGGTCATGAGGGGGGTGTCGGGGGTGAGAGTGAGAATGCCGGGCTGGAGGCGGAGGGGAGGAAGGAAGTGAGAGAGGGGGGGGGGGGGGAATGGTGGAATTTTATTTCGAAATTAAATCTCCGGGAGCGAATTTATTTCGAAATAGAATCGCTGGGAGGGGGAGCAAATTTTCGAGGGGCGATTCCATCTTGTGACACCGGCCACCGCTGTACTTTATCAAAGCGTTGCCAATAATACCACACGGTCTCATCCCTTAAGAGCATCACGCCCCGTGCACAGGAGGTCGCTATGATGTTCTGGGAGATTGCTTTTTACTCCTTGTTTTTCATCCTTTTTAAAATATGTCGTTTTCTGCAAAGACGTACAGTTATGGCCGAGAAGTGCAACTCACACCTTGACGGCGCCAGATAGAGTGTGTGTGAGTGTCTGTGAGTGTGGGAGTCTGAGTGTGTGCGAGTGTGTGTGTGAGTGTGTGTGATATTGTCTGAGTGTGTGAGTGTGTGTGAGTGCGTGTGAGATTGTCTGAGTGTGTGAGTGTGTGTGAGTGCGTGTGAGATTGTCTGAGTGTGTGAGTGTGTGTGAGTGCGTGTGAGATTGTCTGAGTGTGTGAGTGTGTGTGAGTGCGTGTGAGATTGTCTGAGTGTGTGAGTGTGTGTGAGTGCGTGTGAGTGTATCAGTGTGTGGGTGTGGGTGAGTATATGCAAGTGTGCGCGAGTGTTTCTGACTGTGTGTCAGTGTGTGTGGGTGTGTCAGTGTGTGGATGTGTGTCAGTGTGTGTGTGTGCGTGAGTGTGTGTGAGTGTGTGTGAGTGTGCGTGAGTGTGTCTGACTGTGTGTCAGTGTGTGTTGGTGTGTCAGTGTGTGGATGTGCGTGAGTGTGTGTGAGTGTGCGTGAGTGTGTGTGAGTGTGTGTGAGTGTGCGTGAGTGTGTCTGACTGTGTGTGAGTGTGTGTGAGTGTGTGGATGTGTGTGAGTATGTCTGATTGTGTGTCAGTGTGTGTCAGTGTATGAGTGTGTGTGTGAGTGTGTGAGTGAGCGTGAGTGTGTGTGAATGTGTGTTTGAGTGTGTGAGTGTGTGTGAGTGTGTGTGAGTGTGTGTGTGAGTGTGTGTGAGAGTGTATGAGTGTGTATGAGTGTGTGCGTGTGTGAGTGTGTGTGAGTGTGTGAGTGTATGTGAGTATGTGAGTGTGTGAGTGTGTGAGTGCGTGTGAGTGTGTGTGAGTGTGCATGAGTGCACGTAAGTGTGTGTGCGTGAGTGTGTGTGAGGATGTGTGAGGATGTGAGTGTGTGCGTGAGTGTGTGTGAATGTGTGCGAGGGTGTGTGAGATGTGAGTGAGTGTGAGTATGTGAGTATGTGAGTGTGTGTGAGTGTGCATGAGTGCACGTAAGTGTGTGTGCGTGAGTGTGTGTGAGGATGTGTGAGTGTGTGTGTGTGAGTGTGTGTGAGTGTGTGTGTGCGAGTTTGTGTGAGTGTGTGAGTGAGTGTGAGTGAGTGTGAGTGAGTGTGTGTGAGTGTGTGCGAGTGTGTGTGAGAATGTGAGTGAGTGTGAGTATGTGAGTATGTGAGTGTGTGTGAGTGTGCATGAGTGCACGTAAGTGTGTGTGCGTGAGTGTGTGTGAGGATGTGTGAGTATGTGAGTGTGTGTGAGTGTGTGTGAATGTGTGTGAGTGTATGTGAGAATGTGAGTGAGTGTGAGTATGTGAGTATGTGAGTGTGTGTGAGTGTGCATGAGTGCACGTAAGTGTGTGTGCGTGAGTGTGTGTGAGGGTGTGTGAGTGTGTGAGTGTGTGTGAGTGTGTGTGAGTGTGTGCGAGTTTGTGTGAGTGTGTGAGTGAGTGTGAGTGAGTGTGAGTGAGTGTGTGTGCATGTGAGTGTGTGCCTGAGAGTGTGTGAGTGCGCATGATGGTGGTGGTGGTGGTGGAAGGGGGTAATGGCTCCTCTGGTGGTGAAATTGATGCTTGGAGGGTTAATGCAGCTTCTATTTGCCCTTTGCAGTGAGAGGGTTAAGGTGCTCGGTATTTCTTCTTTTTTTTTCAATTTTTTTATTCCAGTTGAATAACATCTTTTTTCAGCACCGAGGCGCTGGTCTTCCGGCCTTAACAATTATAGTGCATATGAACTATTTATGGATGAGACGATGCGATGGTATGAACAATATAGACAGTAGTAGGTTAAAATGAGGCATTACAAATATCGTGGGGATCTTATTTTGCACATGTAGACCGGAGAATAGCCATTTACCTTTAGACTATATCAGTGATTTGATGATCATACCTGTGAGGAGACATTAATATAATGTGCATGACTTGCTGATACAGGTAGTCATGGATTTTGGATTATGCAAATAATGGTTGCACGACTCATTTAAATTGTCTTGTGTCAACTATAGCTTTGTCAGTAGTATATGTTTTATTGGTTTAGTCAGGTGTTATAGGCTGGTGGGTATACTTTGGTAGTTGTTATTTCTTTTACTCTTTTAGCCAGGGGGGATTTCAGGGTTAATGCATTTAGTAAATCCACTTTGATATGATACTCATAGCTAATGTTCTTAGTAAATGCACTTTGATGTGATACTCCTGGTTAATACAATTAGTAACACTTAGTAAATGCATTTTGATATGATACTCAGGGTTACTGTACTTAGTAAATACACTTTGACATGACAGGAATAGTCATTTAGGTTTGATAGCAATTAAATATCTCTATGTTCGAACCTCAAACAAACCAAAGTGTTGTGAGTAGAACATGGTATCCACTGTGGGCTTGCACTCCTTCATGAATAACTAAATAGCTAATAGTAGGTTTGATTGCTGGTGTTCAATCTCTAAAACCATCTAACATGAATTGACCTAAATACTCAGTTCTCCACCTGAACACAAGCAACTAACCATCATCTATATATTTGGTACCTGAGCAAACCAAATTGAGTATAGCAATATAAGATATAGCTCCACCCTACCCCACACTTACACCTCAACCATGATAACAACACACAACAAAGTTAGTTCATAATGCCGAACATAAAGCTGCATAGTCCGATGAAGCATCAACTTTTCAAAAGCAAAACACTGACCCAGATTTAATCCTACATTTCTAATTTAGAAAGTGGTGCACTTATTAAACATGTGTTGCCACATAGAAGGGCATGGTAAGTCAGTTTAACAGAACCTGTATATGGTGTCAGAGTTTTGGTGTGCTTGCCAAAATTAATTTAGGATTTTTGCACTTCAAATATCTCAAAAGTTAGCCATTTAAAATAGAAGTTAATTCAAACTAAAGTAAGGTTGATTATAACAATCAATTTAATATATTTATCACATATGTGTCCATATTCAAGACCATCGGACTATGTAATTTAAAACCTTATAGCCAACCCACTAACAGACTAAAGCCTCTATCTGAATTGAGTGATATACACCAGGGACCAAGCTTGGAATCTTCAGGTGCTACACAGATGGAATAAAACGATGTTTGAATAAAAGGTGATGGAATCAAAAGCTATAGAACATCATAAATTTTAATTTTTTGTAATATTTGTATTCTCAGGTGAAACGCAGTTGCATTACTTGCGCATATATGGAAACTACGTCCCTGATATTCTACCTAGATACCTGCAGGGATACTTGTCTACAGTGTAATGGATATATGGTTAGAAGACCAATGCCTCGGCATCGAAAAAAAAGAAGGTATTTCTGACGAAAAGGTTTTACCCCACAAAAAGATGTTATTAACCTCAGCAATCAACTAGCAAGAACCATCCAAACTTAGTAGTTCTGCGAGTAGAACTATGCAATAAACCGGATTCACTCTAGATGATTTTACAAGAATTAACAATTACAGATTTAAAATAAATAAAATCAATTTAATTTAATTTGCGAGTTTGTGTGTGGATATCTGTGTGTTTGTGTAGGGGGTTTCTTTTTAATTAATAAATGGATTCGAAGGCTGTTTGTCTGGGGGAAAGTAAACTCGTTGATACTTATCATATAGCGTCTCCGAAAACACATTCAAAAACAGATGCAGTGAGGCATTCTGGGAGAAGGGCTCTCACACCGAGGATCTTGACAGATGCGAATGTCAGCCTAGCGCTGCAATCTGTGAATACCGCCTGGCCTGGTGAGATTAGGCTGAATTAATAAACTACTACTGCACGACCATAAACGTCAGCCATATTGAATTGATTCCGCCTGGCTTGTGTCTTTTTACATGGGGCCTGATCACCAGCAGAGGTGAATATGTGATTGCTGGTACCCAAGTGTGTACATAACAAGGCAAATAGGAAATATATAATCAAACATGGGAGTACCTTTGTTACATATACATATATATATAAATAATCATAATAATCAGTAATATTCAGTTCTGTATCTTTATACTCGCATACTACGTTATACATCACACACACACATATATATATATCTGACATATATATATATATATATGTATATATAATTTAAGGTTTATACAAATTAAAGAAAGCACTGTATTGAACAGTATCGAATCGGCTAGATTGAGAAACATTTGAATACCAGTTACAATTATATTATTTTCAAATGATGGTTATAACCTAGGTAATTTTGAGCATGGACACATATGTGATATTTAATTGACTACATGGAATCCTCTAGTGCGACTGACATGGGTCAACATCAGCTTAATTCTGGTTGAGGAGAGGTGGGGCGAGATGGCGCCACCGGTACAATGTTGCATCTTCCGGAGTATAAAAATAATCATAATAATAAGTAATATTCCTTTCTGTATCTTTATACTCGCATAATACGTTATACATCACATATATATATATATATATATATATATATATATATATATGTTCAATACAGTGCTTTTCTTAATTTGTATAAACCTTAAATGTGTATACATTCATCGAGCTATGCATTTGTAAGCATAGAATGAAGAGCAATGAATTGTGCACTAATGTACTATATTAATATTGCCTGAGAATAGTATCTTGCATTTTGTGTGTGTACATTTATTCATCAGAACATACACTTTCTTTCGGTACTGAGACACTGTTCATCTAGCCATATGCATTGCATATATTTACACTTTGTTTATGAATGTTCAGCAAGGCCCTTACATAGATAAGTTTTTTTCTTTCCTTTCTATTCCATACCTCAACTGAGAGATTCCACAATGTTTGCAGAACAGAGGCTATTTTGGTCTTTGCAGCGAGTGGTGAGATAGGGAATCAAAGTAGATCCCCTGGTCAGTGTTGTGTCACCTGTGTTCTCAGATTGTGGCACAAGGCCGTCACGTTTAATGGCCAGGTACCTCTGTATGCCTGCAGAAACTTGATTGTCCACATTAAAGAATCCTATGACGAACCCTTATCTATTTAACCTAGTTCCAATTAGAAACAAGAGTAGATGATGGCAATTCTCCTCCTCTGCGTTCAGGGGAAGACAGATAAATCGTCGGTGCCAGTTATTTCTGCTGTATATATAACTGACCAAAAATGGAGAGGGCAAGCAATAAAAAATGCACCAACAAACATCATTTGATAATTTATTCTACAACAAACATTGTAAAACCATATTTCAGTCCAAAGACTTGGTCGCTTGAAAAGAAGAAATGGTACCAAATAAACACATCCAAATTGCAACACATCCGATTTTCATTGTTTTAAACCATAATTTGGGTATCAATATAATTTCCACGACCATTTCCCGAGAAGGGGCAAGTCAACTTATAGGTTATAGAGTGCTTAGATTTGTGGGTGGTTGTTTTTCTACTGGAAAATACACCGCCTTATCAGAGAGTCTATTTGGAGTAAGAATAACAAACGGACCGTATGGTATGTTAGAAGAGGCACCTAAGAAAATCGGTCAGTACATGTATAGACGCTTTCAGGCGATAGGACACACACAGGCACTCCAATGCTTTGGACGCTCAGTTTTTGCCTGTTACATCCTGATATGACTTTAGATGTTGCCAGGACGTCAAACTCCAAGAAGCAACCAATCTTGCCTGTACATGGCACTCAGTGCTGACTGGAGCTCGTCTTTGTTTAAAGCTGCATATTTCGATGAAACCATCAGATTTTCCAAAACAATATCTAAATTTTCTGAATCAGAACTACACTACCAGATTCACCACACCACACTGTCATAGTATGATACTACCACACTGCCACAGCGTCACACTGCCACAGTGTCGCACTGTCACACCCCAGCAGTGTTGCAGTACTACACTGCCAGATTCATCACACTGCACTGTCATAGTAACGTATGATACTGCCCCGCTACCCCAGTGTCACACTGCAACCACACTCAACCACTACACTGCTATACACAACCACACTGCCATAGTACGATACCACACCGTCACACTATCACAGCACCGCACCACCACACCACTACGATGCTAATTTTGCCATGCCGCTTCAACATAGCATTTTATATGTCCCATGTGGCCCTGCAAGAATTCGGGCATATCGCGTCGGCGGGCAACCAAATTAACCCTCGAGCCACTGACCGCTGGACCTCATTAGCCGAAGCTGGACGAGTCGGCCTGAACGAGCCATTGATTACCATCCCAAGGATACAGGATAGTGCTGGGAGTGGTGGTGGTGGTGGTGGTGGTGGTGGGGGGGGGAGGCTACCTGGCAACATGCATTTATGTGGCGCAATTTATGCGCCGACCAATATTGGAGCGGTGTATCCATGTCCCGATCTTTTTCATCGGTGATATATTTAGGATGGTTCTGTGATGTGAGAGGTTGCTTTGAACTGGTTCTGGGCTGTGCGAGGCTGGTGTCAGCTGGTTCTGGCCTTTGAGAGGCTGATTTGAGCTGGTTCTGGGTTGTGAGAGGCTGGTGTGAGCTTGTTTTGGGCTGGGAGAGGATGGTGTTAGCAGGTTCTGGGCTGTGAGCGGCTGGTGTGAGCTGGTTCTGGGCTGTGCGAGCCTGGTCTGAGCTGGTTCTGGGATGTAGGAGGCTTGTGTGTGCTGGTTCTGGGCTGTGAGAGGCTGGTGTGAGCTTGCTTTGGGTTGTGAGAGGCTGGTGTTAGCAGGTTCTGGGCTGTGAGAGGCTGGTGTGAGCTGGTTCTGGGCTGCAAGAGGCTGGTGTTAGCAGGTTCTGGGCTCTGAGAGGCTGGTGTGAGCTGGTTTTGGGCTGTGACAGGCTGCTGTGGCCTGGTTCTGGGTTGTGAGAGGCTGGTGTCAGCTGGTTCTGGGCTGTGAGAGGCTTACTTGAGCTGGTTCTGGGCTGTTAGAGGCTGGTGTTAGCAGGTTCTGGGCTATGAGAGGCTGGTGTTAGCAGGTTCTGGGTTTTGAGAGGCTGGTGTGAGCTGGTTCTGTGTTGTGAGAGGCTGGTGTGAGCTGGTTCTGGGCTGTGAGAGGCTGGTGTTAGCAGGTTCTGGACTGTGAGTGGCTGGTGTTAGCGGGCTCTGGGCTGTGAGAGGCTGGTGTGAGCTGGTTCTGGGCTGTGACAGGCTGGTGACAGCTGGTTCTGGGCTGTGAGAGGCTTACTTGAGCTGGTTCTGGGCTGTTAGAGGCTGGTGTTAGCAGGTTCTGGGCTGTGAGAGGCTGGTGTTAGCGGGCTCTGGGCTGTGCGAGGCAGGTGTTAGCAGGTTCTGGGTTGTGAGAGGCTGGTGTGAGCTGGTGTTGGGTTGTGAGAGGCTGGTGTTAGCAGGTTCTGGGTTGTAAGAGGATGGTGTGAGCTGGTTGTGTGTTGTGAGAGGCTGGTGTCAGCTGGTTCTGGGCTGTATAAGGGTGATTTCAGCTGGTGCTGGGTTGTGACAGGCTGGTGTTAGCTTCTTTTGGGCTGTGAAAGGCTGGTGTTAGCAGGTTCTGGGCTGTGAGAGTATGGTGTGAGCTGGTTCTGGGCTGTGGGAGGCTGGTGTGTGCTGGTTCTGGTCTGTGAGAGGCTGGTGTCAGCTGGTTCTGGGTTGTGAGAGGCTGGTGTTAGCAGGTTTTGGGCTGTGAGAGGATGGCGTAAGCCGGTTCTGGGTTGTGAGAGGCTGGTTCTGAGCTGGTGCTGGGCTGTCAGCTAGTTTTGGGCTGTGAGAAGCTGGTTTCAGCAGGTTCTGGTCTGTGAGAGGCTGGTGTTAGCGGGCTCTGGGCTGTGAGAGGCTGGAGTGAGCTGGTTCTGGGCTGTGGGAGGCTGATGTGTGCTGGTTCTGGGCTGTGAGAGGCTGATTTGAGCTAGTTCTGGGTTGTGAGAGGGTGGTGTTAGCAGGTTCTGGGCTGTGAGAGGCTGGTGTCAGCAGGTTCTGGGCTGTGCGAGGCTAGTATTAGCTGGTTCTGGGCTGTACGAGGCTGGTGTTAGCAGGTTCTGGGCTGTAGAAGGCTGGTGATAGCTGGTTCTGGGCTGTGAGAGGCTGATTTGAGCTGGTTCTGGGCTATGAAAGGCTGGTGTGGTCCTGGTTCTGTGTTGTGAGAGGCTGGTGTCAGCTGGTTCTGGGCTGTAAGAGGCTGATTTGATCTGGTGCTGGGTTGTGAGAGGCTGGTGTAAGCTTGTGTTGGGCTGTGAGAGGCTGGTGTTAGCAGGTTCTGGGCTGTGAGAGGCTGGTGTTAGCAGGTACTTGGCTGTGAGAGGCTGGTGTTAGCGAGGTCTGGGCTGTGAGAGGCTGGTCTGAGCTGGTTCTGGGCTGTGGGAGGCTGGTCTGTGCTGGTTATGTGCTGTGAAAGGCTGGTGTCAGCTGGTTATGGGCTGTGTGAGGATTCTTAGCTGCTTCTGGGCTGTGCGAGGCTGGTGTTAGCTGGTTCTGGGGTGCGAGAAGCTGGGGTGAACTGGTTCTGGGCTGTGAGAGGTTGGTGTTAGCTGGTTCTGTAGGAGGCTGGTGTGAGCTGGTTCTGAGATGTGAAAGCCAGATTGTCAAGGACTTAGTGTGGGGTGTGGGCGTGTGGGTGTGTGGGTGTGGAGGTGTGCGGGTGTGTGTGTGTGTGGGTGTGTGGGTGTCTGGTTGTGTGTGTGTGGGTGTGTGGCTGTGTGGATATGTGAGTGTTTGTGTGGGTGTGGGAGGGTGTGGGTGTGTGGGTGTGTGGATATGTGAGTGAGTGTGTGTGTAGGGGGATATGCGAGTGAGTGGGGGGATTGGTGTATGGGTGTGTGTGGGTGTGTGTGGATATGCGAGTGAGTGTGTGGGTGTGGGTGTGGGTGTGTGGTTGTGTGGATTTGTGAGTATCTGGGGGTATGGGGTGTGAGTGTGTGGGTGTGTGGGGGTGTGGGTGGGGGTGCTGATGTGTGGGTGTGTGGGTGTGTGGGTGTGTGGATGTGTGGGTGTGTGGTGTATGTGGGGTTGCGGGGGTGCGAGTGTTGTTGTGGGTGTGTGGGTGTGTGGGTGTGTGGGTGTGGGTGGGTGGGTGGGTGTGTGTGTGGGTGGGTGGGTGTGTGGGTGGGTGGGAGTGTGGGTGTGTACTTGGAGCGTCTCAGGTATGTAAGGTCATGTGTTGATGGACAGGATTCCTACAAACCGACTGTGGGCTATTACCGATATGGAAGTGTATCTAAGTGCATCGGGACCTGAGCATGGCGGTAGTTGCCAGGAGCAGGTGTCCGTCTTCGTATACTACTTACACTTTCAATAGTCCTAGTAAATAGTCTGCAAAGAAACTCAGGAAGACCTTGGGAACCCTTCATTTGCTTTGTTAAAGCTGCATAGTCCAATGAAATATCAAATTTTCAAAACCAAACCAATTATCGAGATTTGATTTTACATATCTAACTTAGATACTGATGCACTTATTAAGCATTTGTTTCTGCGTAGAAGGCAATACTAAACCAATTTAACAGAACTTGTTACTGCAGAAGTCTATGGTGTCAGAGTTTTGGCAAGCTTGCCAAAACTAATTTTCCATGTTTGCACTCAAAATATCTCAAAAGTTTAACATTTAAAATAAAAGTAACTTTGAACTAATGTAAAGTAGATACTAGTGATCGATATAATATATTTATCTCAGAAAAAATACAGAAATTCAAAACCCTCGGACTATGCAACTTTAATGTAACTGATTAAGGTTTTACATAACAGCAACACCTCATGACATATCAGTGACAATGCGGACTCGTGGCAACTTCTTACTCATAGTGCTGCACCACTGGGGTACCGGGTTGCCAGAATCATGACCGATATCCCACCCAGTCGCATTATTCTGACATTGAGGTAATCAGTTCTTGCACTATCCTTGTAATATTGAATGCCAGGTAAGGTTATTTTGCTTGCAATGTGGTCATTTGTGTGCAAATACTCACTAGTCGCGAATTTGGTTCATGAATAAAATAATTTGCTAATTAATATTAAGGTAGACAGGTAAGAAATATTTCAACTCTCGTAATCTATTGTTCCATGATATCGGTTTTCATGTGCCTTAATAGAGCCTTCATGTCATTTCTTTGTAATCGTCATGAGGACTTGAATACACTGTACGGGGTCAATTAGAGTGGTTTTATTCAAAGTGAATTGTATGGCCAGTGCAATGGGGCAGGTGTAGACACACTCCTATTATGGAATAACAAGAAAAACAATAGATGCCACAACACCACGGCCTTTTTGATGCCAAGATATCGTTCCAATATAAAACTTGCATAGACCAATGGTTTTGAGTTTCTGCTATTTTCTGAGATGAATATAATATATTGATTCTTATTATCCACCTTGCTTTAATTTGAAGTAACTTAGATTTAAAATTACCAACTTTGGAGATATTTAAAGTTCAAGCAGGCCCAATTAATGCTGGCATGCTTGTACAAATTATGATCCCATAAGCTTCAGTATTAAATTGACATATCTATGTACCAATAGATACTTAATAAGTGCCCTAGTATCTAAGTTTGATATGTTGGATCAAATCTAGATACATGCCTTACGTTACAAAATGTGATGTTTTTATCGGACCATTATATCTAGCGTCTCTCTTTGGTCTCAATTACTGGAGTGGAATGTGCGCATGCGCTATGAACACAATTTATCAAGATATCATGTTATTCCGCTTAGCTGAGTTTGAAGGTGAGCCCCTCACCCCCCCCCCCCTAGTCATATCCTAGTTATATAGTAGCTTACACGGATTTCTTCACTGCACTACGGGTAAACTTATATTGGAATACAATTTAAGTCAGTGATTGGATTCCCCCCCATACCTACATCCCCGAAACTGCCCCAAGATGTTGGTTCCCTTTCCCGAAAGAAAGCTAATTACACCCGTTAATATAATATTCCATTTACCATTATAGTATAATAGCAGGTAATCCAAAGTGGTTTTTTATTTTAATGTTTCAGTGTTTGAAATTATATAGGTGTATAGATCTTTTAAATCCGATTCCAGATATATAAGATTTATGTAGATCTCTTGATAAGTTGCGAAATTATGAGGTTTTAAACATTCATTTTTTTGCACTTATTTGTGCACATTTCCAAATTAGGCAAATCTAGGTTTTTAAGGCCCCCGCACCAGAAGCTGTGTTGCACATAATTTGTCCAATATTAAAGAATCTCACTCTCTATAGCACAAATGGCAGGCTCAATTTTTTCCAGACCATTATCTTTGTTATTCTTTCAGATATTTCATGCTAAACTTGCTAAATTCCTTAATTTCTACTGAATATCAGCAGGGTCAAGGATAAAGTTTTGAAAACATCATAACTTCTGTTCTACTTGGACTATCACTCTAATTCTTATTCTAAAATAATCTAAATCAAAAGCTCTATATGATTGTACATGTTTTCTGTCGACACGGTAGCTTCAATCGACTCCAGTGCAGAGATGGGAATACACAGTCACTTCTCAGACCAACCTTAATGAGCATGATATAAATCTCAACCAAATATTGTTCTGATTAGGGAGAGGACGACTTGAGCTTTCTGATGATATAATTTTCAGCACGATCCTGAACAATTTTCAAGGAGGATCAATGTCTTAATGTTTTCACTCCTTCAGTTCAATCAAATTTCCCACTTAAAAACAGCCATGCTTGATATGCTAATGAAGCCTAGTTTCTTCTCTGTCTTTCAGTGGTGGTTATTTTTAGTTCAGGTCACTGTGCTCACCAAGGTATCAATTTTAGGGAAGGGAGTAGCTCAGACTGGATGAAGACAAACTCAGCGACCATGCACAGAGCTGCCGATGGTACCCCCAAACAAGTTTCCATTGACTGTAATTTATTTCATTATGCTAACTAAAAATCAGAGACCCTAAAAGACATAAGAATAAGCTTTAATTTCATATAATTTATATTTTAAACGAAGCAGAATTAGTGGAGATTGAAGTGTTTTAAAAAGGGTTAAAATATGTCAAATGTCGCGCTGCGGACACTGTATACGCCCACTTTGGAGTATCTAATAATAGACCGGACTTGATTGCTCAACACGACGGTGTAAATACCACAAGCCTCGGACAACTTACACAACTAGAAGCCTGTTATGACTTCACCCGATTCTAGACACAAGGCAAGGACTGATGTGCTCAGTGTCAGAGTAATGTGACTGAGCGTGATATTAGATCATAGCACTGGCGGCATTGCATCTCAGAGGGGCAGCACTATAAAGGGATCAACAGCATGCACTGCCAGAATTGGGAACCTGCGCTGACTGAATGTGGTATGTGCATGACGGTGCTGGTAGCACATTATAACAACGGAACAATACTCTAAAACCACCAAAAGTGTGTACTGTTACAAGTGGATACCTGAGGTGACTGAGTGGGGTATTGCATCACAGTGCTAGTGGCAATGTATATCAATGGAACAATACTATAAAACCACCAAAAGTGTGTACTGTTACAAGTGGATACCTGAGGTGACTGAGTGGGGTATTGCATCACAGTGCTAGTGGCACCGTATATCAATGGAACAATACTATAAATCCACCAAAAGTGTGTACTGTTACAAGTGGATACCTGAGGTGACTGAGTGGGGTATTGCATCACAGTGCTAGTGGCACCGGATATCAATGGAACAATACTATAAAACCACCAAATGTGTGTACTGTTACAAGTGGGTACCTGAGGTGACTGAGTGGGGTATTGCATCACAGTGCTAGTGGCACCATGTATCAATGGAACAATACTATAAAACCACCAAAAGTGTGTATTGTTACAAGTGGGTACCTGAGGTGACTGAGTGGGGTATTGCATCACAGTGCTAGTGGCACCGTATATCAATGGAATAGCCATCCAAAGCCACCAGAAGTGTGGACGATCACAAGTGGGTATATGTGCTGAGTGGGTGGGGTATTGCTGGTGGCACAATATGCCAATGGAACAGCAGCACTATAAAGCACTATAAAGCCACCAGAAGTGTGCACTGTGACCACTCAGTAGTCACAATTCAGTACAAATCCTTTTAAGAACCCATTTATTTTAACAAGAGCCTAATATTCTATCCGGTTATTCACTCAGCCACTTATACTCGTTTGAATAAAAATGGACAGAAGAGGTTAAACACTTCTCGCCGGGTAAGTAATATGGCTGCCGACACAGCCCGAAAGAACCCACAATCAATCAATCACTCATCCCCTTTAGATGTGTCAGTGTGTACTACTCAGTGCCTCCGCTAGGTGTCACTCCGTGCGCTGCTACATTAGATCGGGCAGTGAGGCGGCGCGGCGTCACGTGTTGACGCACCAGCTGCGCGCGCAGTGTGACGCGGTGATTACTCGGGTGGGAGACACTCCCCGCAGCGCCCTCATGCGCCTCGGTAAAGAGCCGTGACGCCGGGCCTGTTCGTCGGACAAGCACCCCCACGTCGTCAGGGCCGGTGTCGTGATGGTTGGTTGTTGGAGTTTTACGTCCTGGCAACATCTAAGGGCACATCAGGACGGGTCACCGACTTGTGACAGTGGACACTGATGGTGACTTTGATAGTGCTGTCCCACTAGAATATCAGGCCACCAGGACCAGGACCCCACATCGCACCACATTGTCCTGACACTGAACCAACCAGTCCTTGCCCTATCCTAATAATGCCGAGCACCCGGATAGGAAGAGACATGTATCAAAGTGTTAAATCAAGGCGAAGTCATGGGGATTTAGGGGTGGGGCGAGTAGGGACAATTAGGGAAGGAGGGGCAAGGCTGGAGACGAAAGGAAGATTGAGGAAGGGAAAGGAAGGGGCATCAGGGGAGAAGGAGAGAGGGGGAGTGAGAGAGAGAGAGGGAGGAGAGAGGGGGAAGTAGAGAGGGAGAGGCGGGAGAAGGGAGAGGGGGAGAAGGGGAGAGGGGGAGAAGGAGAGAGGAAGGAAGGAGAGAGGAAGAGAAGGAGAGAGGGGGAGAAGGAGAGAGGGGTAGAAGGAGGGATGGGGAGAAGGAGAGAGGAAGAGAAGGAGAGAGGAAGAGAGGAGGAGAGAAGGAGAGAGGGGGAGAAGGAGAGAGGAAGAGAAGGAGAGAGGAAGAGAAGGAGAGGAAGAGAAGGAGAGAGGGGGAGAAGGAGAGAGGGAGAGGGCGAAGGAGAGAGGAAGAGAATGAGATAGGAAGAGAAGGAGAGAGGGGGAGAAGGAGAGAGGAAGAGAAGGAGAGAGGGGAGAAGGAGACAGGGGAGAAGGGGAGAGCGAAAGGGGAACGAGGCAATGGGTGAATAGAGATGGGGATAAAGGAGACGGCAGAGGTAAATTTGTAGAGTTGATGGAGGAGAACCGCTAAACACTAAACACTAAATGTGCCCGTATATAAACTTATATGTGTGTGTGGAGTTAGTTTTGTTGTGCAGTGCTGAGAAAAAGTAGGTAGTGATATTGATAGTGTGGTGTAAGGCCTTGGGAAGCTGCACACCGTGCTGACAGATAGTCATCAGGGGCTGCCACTCCTTTCTACTGATAACCACTGACTTCACGTAGTGCTCATGTATACACCCATAGAACTATGTATGGCTGCCTGATGGGTGTGTATGGGTGGAGGGGTGCTGGTACCCAGGTCTGTGTGTGTGTGTGTGTGGGGGGGGGGGGGTGCTGGTACCCGTGTGTGTGGAGGGGTGCTGGTATCCGAGTGTGTGTGTGTGTGTGGAGGGGTGTTGGTACCTGTATGTGTGTGGAGTGATGCTTCCACGCGAGTGTGTGTGTGTGGAGGGGTGCTGGTACCATCATGGGGGGGGTGATGGTACCCCGGTGTGTATGTGTGTGTGGAGGGGTGCTGGTACCCGTGTGCGTGTGTGTGTGGAGGGGTGCTGGTACCAGGGTGTATATGTGTGTGGAGGGGTGATGGTACCCGGGTGTGTATGTGTGTGGAGGGGTGCTGGTACCCGGGTGTATGTGTGTGGAGGGGTGCTGGTAGCCGGGTGTATGTGTGTGGAGGGGTAGTCAAATTACTGGCGATTACTCTCACAGCCTCGCGGGCTTTCTTTGTGAAGTAGACCTGAACATATTTCGGAGCGTGTCAGTAATTATAGAGGCGGTCAGTGTAGTGTGTTGCACTTACTTGGCCATGTGAAATACCACATACACGCACGCCCTGGTATTTTAGTAGACTGCACTGACCTCTCAGGTAAAGAGCTACATAGACATGTTGGAAAGGATAGGGTGATTGCATCAGGAAACCTGGATAGTCTAGTGGTTAGCATACTAGCCCTGGAATCCAAGAAATGGCCTGTTTGAATCATGTTCTAAGATTTATAATTCCCATTCCCATGACCCTCATGACAGTAAGTTAATTGCAACGGATGCATTATTGAAAGCCTATTTGCTGGAATGCTCGCCCGAGAATGGCAGGAATGTGGGCTCGAGTACCGCTTTAAGCATAATGTTTGCAACCTCTCCGCCCTATTCCCTTGACAATTATATAAGTTGGATGGTTGATTGGTTGTTGGAGTTTTACATCCTGGCAACAACTAAGGTCACATCAAGATGGGTAGCGACTTGTGACAGTGCGCACTCATGGCGACTTTATAGAGCTGCCCCATTGGGAAATCAGGCCGCTGGCACCATTCTCCTGACACTGAACTAACCAGTCCTTGTCCTTTCCTATTAATACCGAGCACCAGGCTAGAGAGCGACAAGTATCAATTTTTATTCAACCGAACTACCGACCTTCCGCACGCGAGGCCCGGGCTCTACAGATTCGGGCACGGCCCCCGGTTCAATCATATAAGAGCGCTTCAATGCGATAGTAAGTAGTATTTATAGCTATGGAAACATATTCTGAAGCAACCTTTGGCTAAGTGTCATTTGAAACTCATATGATATACCCTATTTTCTGTAGGTCTAGTCGTGTAGTTATCGCTTTTTTGACTGATACCGGGCGCAGTGGCCGAAACGGAGAACGCATGCCTCTCGAGCGGGAGATCGGGAGTTTGGTTCCCGGTCGAGTAAACCCAATGGCTTATGTAATTGATACTTGTCGCTTCTTAGAATGGTGCACGACAGTAATAGGATAGGATAAGGAATGGTTAGCTCAGTGTCAGAATAATGTGACTGAGTGGAATATCGAGCCATGGTGCCAGCGGCCTGATTTCCCAGTGGCGCAGCACCATGAACTAACCATGAAGTCACACTGTCACAAGTCGGTACCCGTCCTGATATGACCTTACAGGTTGCCAGGATGTAAAACTCCAACAACCAACCGATCTTTGCCTGACCCAAACAGATAGATATCCAACCGAGTAAATGCAAACTGACCATTCCATCAGCGGTAGAACGAGAGATTCCTATCGACGCGAAGCTGAATAGTTTGGAATATTAAATCAAGTATATTTGGTTGAAAAATAGCGGAAATGGGCACATGGAATGGGTAGTAACTCAGAAGAACGAACTTTACTGGAAAGCTAACAGACAAGACAATCTACGACTGGGAGATTGACTGGTCATAAAGCAAGCTTTTGCACCTAGGTTGTATTGCATCAGATATAAATGTCACGGATAAATCAGCATTTATAGCATTTATGTGGCTAATAAAACGACATATATATGCTCCTTCATATATGCATCATGCCAGCTAGAATCTTTTAGGCGAGATGTGCGCTGATTGATGGTATTTCACTGCTAAATCATGAATGTCTACTCTGTGATGTGATCCATCTACTTTGGACGCATATTACCAGACGCCAGACCTCAGTTGACCTCATTAATTCCGGTGTGCAATCTCGTGGTGAGGAAAATACTCACATTATTTAAATGTCCTGCATGAGTAAGAATAATATAAGTTCTCTTTAGAAATGAAGTCCTTTGGTGCCTTAGTATTCCACTATTCTTCCCTCACCTCAGAGGTAAGAAGCGACACACACAGGTAGGCGCCGGCAGGGTATGGTATCAGTGCCTAACTGCATTCAGTTCATTATCACCACCAAATATGGTATCAGCTCCTAACTGCATTCAGTTCAATATCACAACCAAATATTGTATTAGCTCCTAACTGCATTCAGTTCATTATCACCACCAAATATGGTATCAGCGCCTAACTACATTCAGTTCACAATCACCACCAAATATGGTATCAGCTCCTAACTGCATTCAGTTCACTATCACCACCAAATATGATATCAGTGCCTAACTGCATTCAGTTGAATATCACCACCAAATATGGTATTAGCTCCTAACTGCATTCAGTTCATTATCACCACCAAATATGGTATCAGAGCCTAACTGCATTCAGTTCACTATGACCACCAAATATGGTATCAGCACCTAACTGCATTCAGTTCACTATCACCACCAAATATGGTATCAGCACCTAACTGCATTCAGTTCACTATGACCATCAAATATGTATCAGTGCCTAACTGCATTCAGTTCATTATCACAACCAAATATGATATCAGTGCCGAACTGCATTCAGTTCACTATCACCACCAAATATGGTATCAGCGCCTAGCTACATTCAGTTCACTATCACCACCAAATATGGTATCAGCTCCTAACTGCATTCAGTTCACTATCACCACCAAATATGTATCTGTGCCTAACTGCATTCAGTTCATGATAACCACCAAATATGGTATCAGCTCCTAACTGCATTCAGTTCAATATCACAACCAAATATTGTATCAGAGCCTAACGGCATTCAATTCACTATTACCACCAAATATGGTATCAGCGCCTAACTACATTCAGTTCACGATAACCACCAAATATGGTATCAGTGCCTAACTACATTCAGTAAACGATCAGCACCAAATATGGTATCAGAGCCTAACTGCATTCAGTTCACTATCACCACCAAATATGGTATCAGCACCTAGCTACATTCAGTTCACTATCATTATCAAATATGGTATCAGCCCCTAACTGCATTCAGTTCACTATCACCACCAAATATGGTATCAGGGCCTAACTGCAATCAGTTCACAATCACCACAAAATATGGTATCAGCACCTAACTGCATTCAGTTTACTATCACCACCAAATATGGTATCAGAGCCTAACTAGATTAAGTTCACTCTCAGTATCACCACCAAATATGGTATCAGTGCCTAACTACATTCAGTTCACTATCAGTATCACCACCAAATATGATATCAGGGCCTAACTGCATTCAGTTCACTATCACCATCAAATATGGTATCAGCGTCTAACTACATTCACTTCACTATCACCACCAAATATGGTATGCAACAGTCCGTTATTACCACTAACTACCTATAATATTCAGCCTGATATTTACTTGGTGATTTTGTTCCAGCTCGAATATATGCCGCAGGATGTCAGATACCTAAGTCATATCACCACGTGACAAAGCTAGTGGAGTTCTGATGCTGGTAATGATATGAGAAGAGCCGGGGGAAGATTAATGAAGACACCAGAAAATAATGTAAATTGGATATGATGGATCAAAAATAGATAATTGCCTTGGTTTTGAAAATATGATGTTTTCATTTAATTATACAACATATCCGGATAGTTTTGAGTTTCTGCAATTTTTCTGAGATAAATATATTAGATTGGTCATTATGATCTTCGGTAGTTTAGTTTGAATGACTAACATTTGAGGTATTTGAAGTGCTAACATGTAAATTTATTTTTGGCAAGCACACCATAGATATCAGCAGTACCATGTTCTATTAAATTGACTCAGTATTCACTTATATGCAGAAAGAAATGTTTAATCAATGCATCAATATCCAAGGTAGATCTGTATAATCAAATCTAGATAATAGTTTTGGTTTTGAAAATGTGATGCTTCTTCGGACTATGCAGCTTTAAATCAGTTATATCTGACCTAGTTCTTTTGACAGTCTTAACGGTGGCAACAACTGGAGACTGTGAGGGTAGTAACCTGGAGTTGAATTGAGACGTTGGTCAGACATGCGCCGTTCCGTCGGCATTCACCTTCTCACGCCTCCAGCTTGTTCGCCACCTCCAGGACCCTGCTCCTTGCACCCTAGCCTCCAGGGTGGCCAGCCGTCTTACAAGCGTCGCACCTGATGGTGGTGCCCAATAACCATGCTGTAGCCTTGCGTGAGAAGGAACGGTGGTGGTGGAGGTGGCTGGTCTCGGCGCCCATATTGCGTTATAATTACATAACAATGGGCTGTAGGTGGCCAAACACTCTACAAGTACAAGCAATGTGCCGCTTATTGTATATGACAGTAGGCTTGTGGGGGAGGCGGTGAGGGGCGGAGAGAGTTGGGGGGGGGGGGGGCATTCGTAGAGATGTGGCTAGTGTTGTGCTAATTAATACTCGGCACATGGGGCGCGGATAGGGGTCTGCTGGTAAACCAGGCTCCTCCAGTGCAGACGGCACGTCTGTGATCGCAAAGGTCGAGGAGCTTCGTGTCGCCGATTTGTCACATTCACACGCCATAAGCCGACCTCCCACCTCCCGCCCGCTGCCCGCTGCCCGCCTCCCACCGACCGCCGTCCGCTGCCTCCCGCCTCCCACCCGCTGCCCGCCTCCCGCCTCCCGCCGCCCGTCGCCCGCCGCCCGCCGCCCGCCGCCCGCCGCCCGCTGCCCGCCGCCCGCCCCCCGCCACCCGCCACCCGCCACCCGCCACCCGCCACCCGCAGCCCGCAGCCCGCCGCCAGCCGCCCGCCGTCCGCAGCCCACGCTAAGCCCGCCACCCACATCCGCAGCTTGCCACCACGTTTATCTGACACTTTATATACCCTTTCTGGCAAAATGTATAACTCCCCCTACCTGCTAAGAGTGAGAGTTAGCAAAATGCAAAATGATATTGTAATGAATCAAACGACGTACCCTCCCACACACATATACATACCATCCCTAATAATCTTTGTAGTAACACTTTCAATTTACAAATACGTCTGAGTATCACCAACCACATCCTTACTTCATCTTCCAAATACCGCAAGTTAAGTATTCAAGGCCCGTATTCAAAGCGTGCATTTTGTTCCGACAGTTTCATCGCAGGCGGCACCCATTTCCAATTTGCTGTTACAACACCGATTCGCACCCACCACTGGTGGCGCCCCCTACATTACGCGGGCCCCCTGCTGGTCGATACGCTATCTATTGTGCCTCTTTCTGGCAATGGACGCCTCCACCACGGATCTTGACCCCCCCCCCCTCACCCCACCCCCAACCACCGCCTTCACCCTTCCCACCCACCCACCTATCTACTGGTCGCACGCCCTTCGGTCCGTCAGGGTCATTCACAGCCGGGTCAAGGTCGCCGCAAGCTCAATGATTAATGCACCGTGAACTAGTACCACGTGACCGCGAGAAGTGTCTGGAAATAAACCGCGCGCCCCCGCCATCGATTGCGCACCGAGAATGATGCGCGATGCCGATTGAGAATGTCGTCTGCGCGCCATACCACCAGAACGAGGCTGCGCTGTTTTATTTGCACCAAAATACACAGAAGCCCGCGTTTTGTTGATAAGCACCGCGCTATCATCCAGGCTTTAATATATCACGACCTTGTCTGTCTGGTTTGTGTCAACAAGTTTACCGGATTTATATTTTGTTTCACGCTGGCGTTCGTTCTGTGCGGAAAGTGCGGCATATCTGGGTCAGGGTCAATGTCAAGTTAGCGCGTTCGAGGTTTGATTTTGATAGTGATAGGAATATATTGAATATAATGGGTCAGTTCCGTCGGCGTGCCACTTGGGACTGTATTTGTAATCTCTTGGATGGTGTGGGTGGACGGAGATTTGGAGAGACGGGAGGAGAGGGGAGGACAGGGGAGATGATGGGAGGAGAGGGAATGAGATAGCAGGCGGAGAGGAGGAGGGTGGTGGAAAGGGCGGGGGAGGGAATGGGAGGAGAGAGAAGGAGGAGGAGGAGATTGGATGAGAGGAGGGATATATGAGGAAAGAGGAGGAGAGGGGAAGAGAAGGGGAGGGATGGAGCTATGAGGAGAGATGAAGACTGGGGAAGAGAGAGGAGGAGAGGGCAAGAGCGGGAGGAGAGGGTAGGAGAGTGAAAGAGAGGGGATGAGAGGGGATGGGATGGGATGAGAGGGATGGAGATATGAGGAGAGATGAAGACTGGGGAAGAGAGAGGAGGAGAGGGCAGGAAAGGGAAGGAGCGGGAGGAGAGGGGAGGAGAGTGGAACAGAGGGGAGGAGAGGGGGTGGGATGGGATGGGAGGGATGGAGATATGAGGAGAGATGAAGACTGGGGAAGAGAGAGGAGGAGAGGGCAGGAAAGGGAAGGAGCGGGAGGAGAGGGTAGGAGGGTGAAGGAGAAGGGAGGGGAGGGGATGAGAGGGGGTGGGAGGGGAGGGGATGAAAGGGAATGAGAGGGGAGGGGAGGGGACGGGAGGAGAGGAGGGGGTGTTGGTTCTCTTTACTGAAAGCAAACTACTGACACCCATCAAGTTATTGGGTTGTCTATGTTTTACTAACATGATGGCGTCTGTGTTTCGGGTTGCTGTTTATTAAATGTTTACTATCACCAAGAATAGAGCATTGAAAAATACTGTGTGTCATTGAAGGTCAAATACATATCCATGTTATATGATCTTTGCATGTGAAATGGTATTTCCAAATATTATCAATGGCAGCCACAACCCAACCATGGCGCTGTAATTGTAGCAAATCGTTAACGCTCATATCGAGTGAATTTTGCATAACTTCCAAAGCCGAATTCTGAAATGTGTGTTATTTATTTCAGAATAAGTCACAAATCTGATGTGTGGTCAACCATATTCAGATGTTAGACAGAAGAACTGATGGCAATGTAGGGACTATAGTCATGCGTTTGATATCTGATAAGCGCTAAGCAAAACTATCTTCTGTGACCTTTTGAAGTTGCATAGTCCGATGGTTTTGAGGTTTTGTCATTTTCTGAGATAAATATATTAGGTTTATCATTATAATCTACCTTGCTTTATCTTGAAGTAACTGCTATTTTAAAAGGCTAACTTTTGAGATAATTGAAGTACAAATATGACATATTAATGTTGGCGAGCACGCCAAATGTCAGACACCATAGCCTTCAGCAGTAACAAGTTCTATTAAATTCACTTAGTAATCCCTTCTATGTGGCAACAAATATTTAATAAATGCATCAGTATCTAAGTTAGATATGTAGAACTAAATGTAGGTCAGTGTTTTGATTTTGAAAATGTGATGCCTTCATCGGACTATGCAGCTTTAAATAAATTGATTCCCGCTTTGTCCCATAATCCATGGTCACAACAGGAGGGTGTGGGGTCTCAGGCTGGGGAGACACGCATGACTGGGAAGAGCAGCGCTCTTAGTAGGTTCATTACAGTCAATAGCACACACAACATGGAAGCAAAAGTTGGAGGTCATGGCTTTATTCTGGGCAGCCCCCAGGGGCATTACATTTCCGGTGTGGCATCCAAATGATGCGGGGAAAAGGTCATGTGGTGATCGGAGTGGTGAGCAATGGTAGTGAGGTGAGGGGAGATGAGACATATGAGCATTTGAGTGAGTTGAATAAATGACATAGCAACTAGTGGTTCGCAACAGTTACTTAATTATTAACAGTGATAATTAAACATAAATCTTTAATGTTGAATGTTAATTAAATTAGTTATTAAAGTTATCTAATGTAATGTCTTTAAAATATTGGCCAAGCCAAATTGTGTGTGGTTCTAGTTGTTAGAGAGGGCCCGGACGAGGGCAACGTTGAATTTTCGGGTGTCGCTAGAGTTAATGTATTGCTTATGGGCATCAAATGCACAACCGCTGAAGCGCTGGACCTCCAGGTCTGTGCTTCCAGAGGCAAACGTCACCGTGGCGGCAGCCCTCCTGATGGCATGGAGGGTGAATGGTGGCATGTGTAGATGGGGAGGCTGTGCCTGCTTCCACATTTTTGCAATATAGGGGATGGTCATTGGCAGGCCGTCGGCTGGGAATACCAGGAGGGGCTGGGATAGTGAGCATGTGGGGGCGATGGTGAGCATGTCAGTATATGCCTGGACTGGGCAGAACCGTTTGTAGGGTGGGACTGCCATTTCTGGCCAAGGCGCAGTGAGGCATTGCAGATGAAAAAGTCACGTCATGTAGCGTGTCTGGTGGGGTCAAAGGTGGCCACCAACCTGGGGGTGCACCTCCAATTGCCTTGATCCAGCCATGAACATCACCAGTATCATGAATGCGACCACCCTGCCCTGGGGCGATACCCTGAGGTGCAGGACCACCTGCGTGATGAGTTGGACCGGTGCCTGGCATGGCTGCTTGGGCCTGTGTTGTTTGGACTGTTTCATGGTGTCCATCACGAGCCGCATAGTGATGTGGTCGAGGTGGGCTGTGGGGACCTCCCTTATCCTCAGGAAGAGCCTGAGGTGTTACACTGAGTTGGCCCCCGAGGATAGACACACTTGGGTGGCCCTTTCTTCTACCCAATACCTCACCTGGAGTAGTGTCGGGCATAGTAGCAGAACCAGGAACCGTTTGTAGTGGGCCGTGTAGTTGCGGATGGTGGCCTTGTAGTTGGTCCACGCCCCTGGGGCCCTCGCATCCCCTTGTCTCGCCTCGGCCGTCATGATGAGGCACCGCATACTCCGGATCTGTCAATGTATAGAGGTTGGAGGGGCTTATAGTCGAGTAGGGCCGGTTGGACCAGGGCGAGTTGGTATTTAAGACAGATGTTGACTGCTGTTTGCTGGTGGGTGGGGCTTATGTGGGCCCTGCTTAGGGCATCAGCCATGATGGTCATTTCACCAGGAATGTAATGGTAGGTGATTCTAATGTTTCGGACAGCCTGGAACATCCAGGCCACCCGAGCGATGCTGAGGAGGTGGGGGTTGTGTCCCCAACTGGTAGCGAGGACATGGATGCGGCCTGGTTGTCGCAGTGTATTGCGATATGTCCGCCGTCATCGTCAGGGCGGCCGAGGGTGTGTAGTGCGATGAGGACATTGAGGGCCTTGATCTGTGTAATGCTGTCGGTGTCATCATGGTCATCATCCGCCAGTTGCATGGAGTGTGCATGTGCTTCATCAACTCCCCCAATGCCACCCAGGCAGGCATCAACCACTATGTGCCTACATGGGTCGTTGGGGGGTATGATGGTGGTTCCATTCCATGCCTTGGTAAATGCGGACCTCATCTCGTTGGTGATGGTGGTGTGGGCCATTCGGATGCAGCAGAGGGCATGCAGGAGGCGGCCCATGAAGAGGCGGGCTAGCCTGACACACTTGGAGAGGTGCAGTAGCTTGCCCAGGAGGGACTGGAGCTGCGCGCTCGTGCATCACTGCCTATATGCGCCCGCCCACCACTGGTTTGTTGTTGGTAGTCTCTTGGCCCGTGCCCTCAGGCCGTGGGCATGTAGTAGGTCAGTCTATCATGTTTGATATCCTGCCTGTCAGACCACTTGAGGTTGTTTTTCTCACTCTTGTCAAACACCCACTGCGACCACTTCCAAGGCTTGGACCTACACTCCTCAGTGATTCATCGGTAATGATCAAGCATGTCCCTGAAGTCAACGGCGGTTGTACATGTGCTGGTCATCCAGCAGGGCCATGTACACATTGAGATACTCCCTCTCCATCATGGTTGCATGGGCGGCGAACTTCTGAGCGGCGGACTGGCACTGGTCACGGTCAAGGCACATATAAGCCTTGGATATAAGATTGACGATAAAAATGTCATTCATGATGGTACGCCTACCTTGCAGCCTTGGTACCGTGTGCGTCGTTGAGCACCTGCATGTGTTGGAAGTGGGCCTGTTGCTTAACACGAAATCCCAGACCGCAGCAGGTCCGGGGACGCATATCCTATGGGGGCGGCCGGGTACGGCAATTGCACAGCAGCGGCTGCCAGCAGCTGGGGGAGAGGTGCCACGCCCCAACCCGCTGCCAGTCGTGCTCCGGGGTTAAGCGGGTTGTAGTCTGGGGAGGCCGAGCGGGGCCTGTGCAGGCGGGATCGTGCCTGGGCCGGCTGAGGGGGCAGCGCCTGCATTTGGGCCACTGGTGCAAGCAGCGCGGCCCAGACTGGAGCCACCTGAGCCGCCGGGGCCACCGGAGGCACGTCGCGGGCAGCCCCGGCCAGCACGATGTCCAAGATGGCCGTCTGTAATGCGGCCATCCTCACGTCCATGTCGGCCTCCATGTCGGCTATCCTACATCCACATCCGTGATGGGTGTGGGCGTCTCTTGCTTGGGTGTGTCGATCCGGGCCGGTGTCCCCTGACAGTATGTCGGAGTCGTCACTGTCCCCGTGGGCAAGGTTAGCATCCCGAGGGGTGCTTGCCCGCATCTCCATGCTCTACCCGAGGGGTATGGTGGTGGCCATAGTCCCTCTGTGTCCGGGCTTGACCTTGGCGTCCTCTCGGCCTTATTCTTGTTATCGGAGGATCCGTGCCTAGGCATAGCGATATGTCGTATGGTTGTAGGTGTAGGTGCCAAAAAGGAGGTCAGTGGTCAGTCCGGTGGTTGAGAGCGGAGTGACCAAAAGAGGTAGGGATCCGTGGAGACCAGCTTGGGATGATCTTTGATTGACTGAGTGAGAGAGGTGTGTCAGTGGTCCTGACCAATGAGAGGGGAGGAAACAGGAGGTGCGGCATGAGTCGGCCGTGGAGGGAGCTCCCCTCCCCCTGGAGATCCCACCGCACCCCCACCCACCACCACAGCCACGGGCGTCAGTGGGAGGGCGGTGGTGCGAGGGGAGCATGGGGGGGACCAACGACTTCGCTGTCTAGTGTGCCCTGCAATGACCCCGAATGAGCCGACGCTCATTCAACACAATTAAACATGGTCATCCCACGATAGCTTTCTAGATGGATAGCTCCAAGTGAACCGTCTTCGTTTTGTATCTAAAGCCCCATTCACACACGGGCGTTAAGTCGCCTCAACTAGTTCGCCTTGTCTAGTTCGCCTCACATTCGCCGTGTGGACACTACGCTGAGGCGAATTAGGGCTAGGTCACCTCATCTAGTTCGCCTCAAGTAAACCACCTTGCGAGGTAGTATAGATGAAGCGATTTAGCTTAAATCGATGCAAGTGGCATGTGTGAACCCAATCGACTTACTTGAGGCGGATTAAGGACGTCACAGTCGAGACCTGAGTGTGTTGATTTTCCGGTAAATTTGCTCTATGAACCTGCTAGAGGTGCACATATATTTTGTTCATCATTTATTTTTAGGGTTTCACTGCCCAGCAGAAGTTTTGACCATTCCAAAACAATACGATTCAGTGGAAACAGATCTAGGTCGAACCCACACTCTCTCGTGTGACGTCGACGAACCCAAACTGGCGCTGGTTAGTCTGTACTTGCTCATGTGCAGATATCCACTTCCGCCGTAAACCGCTCCGTGTGTGGACACGACACTAGTTCGCCTCATCTAGTTCGCCTTATCTAGTTTGGCCTAAAGTTGTGCTGTGTGAACGGGGCTGTAGTATGCAGTGAGAATGTACAGTCGATCTTACAGACTACTCTCCAGGCCTGGGGAAGGCATCTATGGCCACTTCTATCTGATGCACCACTCACCAACACACATTGCCCAAATGCCCAGCTCTGGGGCTGATGGGGTTTTCCAGTGGGTGATCATCAGTGCCTTCCTACAGTCCGGCACGAAGGTTAAAGCTGCATAGCCTGATCAAAGCATGTCATTTTCTAATTTAAAACACTTATCTAGATTTGATCCTACTTCCATATTGGTGCACTTATTACATATGTAGAAGGGAATACTCAGTCAATTTAATATAACCTGTTAGTGGTACAGCCTATTGTGTCAGAATTTCGATTTGTCTTTGAAGTTGCATAATCCGATGGTTTTGAAGTTCTGTCATTTTTCTGAGATAAATATATCAGGTTGATCGTTATAATCTACCTCACTTTAAATTATAGTAACTTCTATTTTAAATAGCTAACTTTTGAGATATTTGGAGAGTAAACATGCCAAATTAATGTTGGCATACACAGAAAAATTCTAACCCCATATACTTCAGCAGTAACAGGTTCTATTAAATCGACTCAGTATTCCCTTCTATGTGGCGCCACGTGCTTAATAACTGTACCAGTATCTAAATTAGATATGTTTGATCAAATCTAGATAATTTTCTTGATTTTGAAAATGTGATGCTTCATCGGACTATGCAGCTTTAAGGGACTTGCAGCTTTAAGAGAAACCTTAGATTCGCTGTAGACAAAGCTTGCGCGACTATTCTTTACAAAGGTTCAGGTCGATACACCTCCCACCTCCCCTTCCTCCTCCCCTCACTTCTGACCTTACTCTATGACGTCATGTTATCGGAACATTAAGACGGAAGTCACGTGTCACTGTGCGCGCATCCCCCCACCCCCAACCCCCTCCGTCCACCACCCATCCCTTCTGGGAGGCCTCTTGGACTGTAAACGCTCAGTGCAGTTTCCGAACGTGCCCTTAACTGAGCGACTAGGTAATAATACGGGGGCCCTCCGGGTCTCCCCCCCCCCCCTCCAACCACCACCACGTCCTCCGCGCGACCTCCCCCCCTCCCCCCAAGGCTGCCACCGTCTTGACCCCCAGCTTTGTGGCCGCTGTGTCCGTGGGAGGGGGGGATGAGCCGGGCGGGGCCGAACCGGGGGGACCGGGCGGGACGGGGCCGGGCCGGGCCAGGCATGACTGGCAGGGGCAGCGGGGTCATCGGGGTCAACAAGGGCAACAGGGTCAGACAGCGGACTCTTTGCAGACCTTCCAGTGTCTGATTGGTACTGACAGGCTCCGCCTGCACCCACACATCCGCCCCCCCCCATACACCCGAACACAACCACACCTGCCCACCCTCCCACTCACTCAAGCGCTTGCGCATGCGCGCCTCACACACACACTGCGCACCTGCCGGTGTTCGGTGCACAAACGTTGCTGATTGGGCGACACCCCGGCCCGCCTCTCATTGGGTTAGGGGTCGTTCGCACGTCGAACCAATGAATCACCGTCAGCCGCCATTAGGGCCGGCATGCTTCAGGCAGCACGGCCTGCTGATCAGCTGGCTGGTTGGTTGTTGGAGATTTACGTCCTGATAACATCTAAGGTCATATCAGGATGGGTACCGACTTGTGACCATGCACACTCATGGTGACTTTATAGTGCTGCCCCACTGGGAAATCAGTCCACCAGCACCATTACCCGATATCCCACTCAGTTGCATTATCCTGAAACTGAGCTAACCAGTCCTTGCCCTATCATATTAATGCTGCTCGCCAGGCTAGGAAGCAACAAGTATCAATCTGATAAGACAATGATTTGACTCGACTGGGAACCGAACTCCTGATGTCCCGCACGCCAGCCCTACGCTCTACCGGTTAGGCCACCGCGCCCGGTCTGCTGATCAGCTGTGAATAATATACACTTATATTACATATATTACACATCGTCTTGTGAATCATGGACACCTTTACCCAGCTCGACTTTACCCAGCTTGACTTTACCTAGCTCGACTTTACCCGGCTCGACTTACCCGGCTCGACTTTATCCTGCTCGACTTTAACAGACTTGACTTTACCCGACCTGCATGTATGCAGGTATTGCAGGTATAGCAATACCTCAGGGAGTTTGATGCCTCTGCCCTGCAGAGTTGTAAACCACGCCTTGTGGTACGGGTTCTTGACAGAACCGAAGGCTAAGGGAGCAAACCCTAAACAGAAAACCAAGTCACTGTGGCAGCATTAAGGGCGGTTGATGTATGGAACTCCCAACATCTCCCGACCAGCCACTGCAGGGACAAATAGTTGTGCGCCTGTCTTGACATGTTCTTGCTGGTGTGAAACCTCTATTTACTCCCTGAGAGAGTGCCGCTGGTAACTTGCAAAAGCCAGCAGCACTTCAACACTTTTGCAGGCAGCTTTCATGAAATGTTTAAGATCGACTCATGGACGCAACTCTCACAGCAGAGAGCTAAATGGAGAGCGGCAGTCTTTGTTGCATCATGACTGACCGCATGATGATGATGATGATAATCCCAATAGGATACATATTGATTTGAAGAAAATGTCCTTGTGTTTTCAGTGTAACCGTTTCTGTGCTATTTCATGTCAAACGTTACAATTGACAAAAAAAAGAAGAGTTATCACCTTTTAAGAGAGGCTCATTTATAAAATTATCTCTTTTTTTTAATGTAGTTTTAATTGAATATTATGAACATACTGTAAAATATTTCAAGACTATACAGAGGAGCATTTTCTTCATAGACATTTTGATGATATATTTTGTTAGGTTCCATCCTCAATATTAAAGTAGTTGCAGACTGTGACATCTCACCCCTCTTTGTTTCTATATGTAAACTGTCTTGGTTTTTCAATACAACTTGAGAAAGCAAGACATTTTGAATTCCTACTCGTGGCACCTACCTGATGATACTTGTATTTGAGCAGGATTTAAAATCATGGATACTAACAATATATGTATTTTTTTAATATTTGTACATTATTACATATGCATATATATTATAAATATTATGCAGGAACACGATACTTGCATGAGGGTTTTAAAATGTACATGACTTTAAACTGTACATGCTTTTAAAATGTACATTATTTTAAGATGCACATGATTTTAATATATTCATGCTTTTAAAATGTACATGCTTTTAAAATGTACATGATTTTAATGTGTACATCCTTTTAAAATGTACATGATTTTAAAATGTACATGATTTTACTATGTACTTGGCTTAAAAACGTTCACAATTTTAAAATATCATCATCATCATCATCCTGTCGGTCGCAATGCGACAAAGACTGCTTTCATTACTTGACTGCCGCTCTCCATTTAGCTCTCTGCTGTGAGAGTAATGTCCATGAGTCGGTCTTAATGTCTCTCAGCTTCAGGTTTGTCTTGATGGTATCCATGAACCGGAGTCGAGGGCGCCCTCCCTTTCTGTAACCAGAACATTTCATGAAAGCTGCCTGCAAAAGTGCTGAAGTGCTGCTGGCTTTTGCAAGTTACCAGTCGCACTCTCTCGGGGAGCAAATAGAGGTTTCACACCAACAAGAACATGTCAAGAAAGGCGCAAAACTATTTGTCCCTGCTGTAGCTGGTCAGGAGATGTTGGGAGTTCCATATATCAACCGCCCTTAATGCTGCCACAGTGACATGGTTTTCTGTTTAGGGTTTTCTCCCTTTGCCTTTGGTTCTGTCAAGAACCTGTACCACAAGGCAGTGGTTTACAACTCTGCAGGGCAGGGGCATCAAACTCCCTGAGGTGTTGCAATACCTGCAATACCTGCATACCAGAAACACAATTAAAATACCTTTTAAAATATACATGCTTTTAAAATGTACATGATCTCAAAATCTAATATGGATACCTACAATATATAATATAGCGTCCTCGCATTCATGTTGGATTCATATTTTGGGTGGAACGCGGTGACGTCAACAAGTTGGTAAGCCGGCCTCTCCTTGCAGTCTGTGACTGAGGTTCATCGAGGTGGCTGGAATGCGACAGTAAACTAAGCAAACAGAATCTGTGTCGCACGCCTCGCCTGACTGACTGCTGGACTATGAGGAAAGCTGATGGCTGGATGCAATATTGCAGACAGTTTTATTTGAATCCATCCCCACCCTCCACCAACCAGTCACCACCCAGCCACCACCCACCATCAACCACCCACTCACCACCCACCATCAACCATCCACCACCCACCATCAACCACCCAGCACCCGCCACACACTACCCAAACACCCACCCTCCACCCTCCATCAACCACTCACCACTCACCACTCACCACCCACCACCCACTACCCACCACCCACCACCCTCCTCCCCACCCCCACCCTCACCCCCACCCCCACTTTCCCTTGGCCTCTAGACATCAGTTATCAAGACCAACTGCACCCACATGTGAATTTCAATTTCTGAAGCTTCTTTTAATTGTGTTGTTGTTGATTTTTTTTTATCTCTGTTGATTCGCAATTCATCACATTATCAGCTCGGAGACTCTAAATTACCACTTGGAACGTTTCATCATAAAATTTAATATATGTCCTCAATTGCCATAGAGCAAAAGGAAGCAACTTCCTTTGCGGATTCAGCCAATTGGATTTAAGCCACTTCCACGCGCTAATGAATAAAATTGGATGTTAGCAAAGATGTGTTGATTATAAAAACTAGTAACATCTATATACATGTTTGGTTTTATAAATTGAACCGATTTGGGATATGGGAAGGATTCGTTGCATGGCCTAGGTTTTCTCTTTGTCATTTGATTACAATTACCAGAGATTAGGCTTTGTAGAATGTGGCGAATAGAGAGCTCAGATAAATCAAAAATAAAATGTGGGCGCAAACCAACGAGAGGATTATTGCTTTCACGACCTGTGACCGTCTGGCTGCAGGTAGGTGGTGGTGAGGGTGGTGGTGGTGAGGGTGATGGAGAAAGTAGTGGTGAAAGTGGTGGCGGTGGTGGTGGTGGTGAGGGTGAGAGTGGTGGTGGTGGTGAAAGTGGTGGTGGTGGTGGTGGTGAGAGGGGTGGTGGTTAGAGTGGTTGGGGTGGTAGTGGTGGTGGTGAGAGTGGTGGGGTGAGAGTGGTGGTGGTGAGAGTGGTGGTGAAAGTGGTGGCGGTGGTGCTGAGGGTGGTGGTGAGGGTGATGGTGAAAGTAGTGGTGAAAGTGGTGGCGGTGGTTGTGGTGGCGAGGGTGATAGTGGTGGTGGTGAGAGTGGTGGTGTTGAGAGTGGTTGTGAGAGTGGCGGTTGTGGGAGTGGTGATGCTGATAGTGGTGGGGGTGAGAGTGGGGGTGGTGAGAGTGGTGGTGGTGAGAGTGTTGACAGTGGTGGTGGTGAGAGTGGTGGTTAGAGTGGTTGGGGTGAGAGTGGTGGCGGTGAGAGTGATGGTGGGAAGAGTGGTGGTGGTGAGAGTGGTGGTGGTGAGGGTGCAGGTGGTGAGGGTGGTGCTGGTGTGGGTGCAGGTGGTGCTGAGGGTGGTGGTGAGGGAGGTGGTGAGGGTGCAGGTGGTGCTGGTGGTGGTGAGGGTGGTGGTGGGGGTGCAGGTGGTGCCGGTGGTGGTGAGAGTGGTGGTGGTGAGAGTGGTGGTTAGAGTGGTGGTGGTGAGAGTGGTGGTGAGAGTGGTGGTGGTGAGAGTGGTCGGGGTGAGAGTGGTGGTGGTGAGATTGGTGGTGTGTGGGTGCAGGTGGTGATGGTGGTGCTCGTGACGGTGAAGGTGGTGGTATGGGTGCAGGTGGTGCTGGTGGTACTGAGGGTGGTGGTGAGGGTGCTGGTGGTGCTGGTGGTGATGGTGAAAGTGGTGGTGTGGGTGCAGGTGGTGCTGGTGGTGCTGAGGGTGGTGGTGAGGGTGCAGGTGGTGCTGGTAGTGCTGGTGATGGTGATGGTGGTGGTGAGGCTGCAGGTGGTGCTGGTGGTGTTGGTGGTGGTGAAGGTGCTGGTGAGGGTGCAGGTGGTGCTGGTGGTGCAGGTGATGGTGATGGTGGTGGTGAGGGTGCAGGTGGTGCTGGTGGTGTTGGTGGTGGTGAAGGTGGTGGTGAGGGTCCAGGTGGTGCTGGTGGTGCTGGTAATGGTGAAAGTGATGGTGTGGGTGCAGGTGGTGCAGGTGAAGGTGGTGGTAGCGTATGTTGTGTTGCTGTGATGCGTGTAAGCCTGCCACAGTTGACCACCCCGAACTGACAGACCAATACAGCTTACGATTCAAGGAATTGTGGCCGCACGATTCAAGGCCTGACGCGCCTAAGGCTTTAGTGACCAGTGCCGTATAGTGCGGGCAGTGCAGGAGCGGAGGGAGGGGGGCGGGGCGGGAAGGGGCCGGGCGGAGGGAGGGGGCGGGGCGGGGAGGTGAGTGGCGAGGGTGGATCGGGAACCAGGGATGGTGCGGGAGGTAAGGGAAGGGGCGGAGGGGGGAGTGTTGGGGGTGCGGGGGGTAAGGCCTGAGAGGAACCAAAGTACCCTTTGACATAAGGAAAGGATCCATCAGCGCCTTCCCGGCACTCCGCGGCCCCCCCTGGCCCCTGGCCCCCCAGCACTCCCCCCGGTGTAACGATTTCAAATTCCCCCCTTTCCAAGTTCCCCCCGGGAATCTGAAAACGTTTTTAAATTCCCTCCCCTGAAATTGAAAACGTTTTCAGATTCCTGGGAGGGAAATTAAAAACAGTTTTCAGATTCCTCCCCCTATTTTCAAATTACCCCTTCTGGGCATTGAAAATTGTTTAAAAACCTTTAAAAAACGTTTTAAAATTCAGAAGTATAATATTTTTTTCTTAGCCATCTTGGAGACTTTTTGTGTCATTTGGGGTGAAATATGTTTTGTTGTACTAGTAATAATTTCCATTATGCTATTCTCTGTGTATTATTATATTTGTCTCTGTGTATTATTATATTTGTCATAAAATAAAATAACAAAAATAAAGAAAATTCCCCAAAAATGGGGGCAGGGAAAGTTAAAACGAGGGAGGGAAAATGAAAACGTTTTCAAATTCCTGTGGGATAAATTTGAAAACGTTTTCAAGTTCCCGTGGGGGAACTTCAATATGGGGAGAATTTGAAATCTTTACACCGGCACTCCCTGGCACCCTCTTCCCCCCCCCCCCCCCCCTTGGACCCCCGGCACTCCCCGCGGCACTCCCCCCCCCCCCCCCCACCCCCCTCTGCCCCCTCTGGCATCCCCGGCACTCCCTGGCATCCTCCGCTCGGGCTGCCGGCCATCGGAGTCGGCGGCGCGGTCGAATTGAATGGCCAATCCAGGGGGGGAACCCGGGAGACCCGCATCAATATGATGAACATCAATATCATCTGCAGCCAGCCGCCCCTCACACCAGGCCGCCCCGCCAATCGCTTAGATGCCGCAACTGAACCGAACCAGAATTACGTGTAATAAATTTGAATCGATGGATACAGTCGGTGTTGGTTCTGTGACTGTAGGAGGGCGCCCTGGGATGGCAGGATGCATACACTGTTTGCTTCTTTGTTGGAGCTTTACATCCTGGCAACATCTAAGGTCATATTAGGATGGGGTACTACCTTGTGACAGTGCACACTCATAGTGACTTTTATAGTGCTGCCCCACTGAGAGACCTGGTTGCTGGCCCCATGACCCGATATCCCACACAGTCACATTGACCTGATACTGTGCTTACCAGTCCTTGTCCTATCCTATTAATGCCAAGCACCAGGCTAGGAAGCGACACGTATCAATTTTATAAGTCATGGGTTTGACTCGACCAGGAACCAAACCCTGATCTCCCACACGGGAAGCCTGCACTCTACTGATTCGGCCATGGCGTACGGTCATCCACAGAGAACGGGGCAAACAAAGAGAGGAATGCAGTTCAGCTAATTCAGTTACTTACGTCGGCTGCTGCTTCTGAATACACCGCTGCTGCTTCTGAATACACCATGATAAGAGCTTTAATATTGCATTCACATAAAGGCAGCATAACTGATTTGTTCTGCTATTTGCAACAGGTAGAGTTTATAATTATTAGCATAAGGCTTCTGAATTCCGTTGCGATAAGAGCTTTAATATGACAATCACATAAAGGCAGTGTAACTGACTAGTTCTGTTATTTATCACTGGTAGAGTCAATCATTATTAGCATAAGGCTTCTGAATGCAGTGCTATAAGAGCTTTAATATGACATTCACACAAAGGCAGTGTAACTGACTTGTTCTCTTATTTGCAACAGATAGAGTTAAGAATTATTGCCTTCAGGCTTCTCAGTGCATCGCGATAAGAGCTTTAATATGGCATGCACTCAAAAGCAAATCTAATTCATTATTTCCACTATTTACAACAGCTATACCTACTAATTATACACATAGACCTTCTGAATGCAACGTGATAAGAGTTTTAATATATTCGGTTACGTGCAGCGGGTAGACTTGGTAATTACACAAATGATGTTTCTGAATGCAATACTGATATTAATGATAATAATCATGTGAATGTAATGCAGCACCTTCAATAGCAGGAGTCATTCTGTACAGAAAAAAAACCTATGATATCACATATTTACAACCTGGTTACAATAAGTGGAGGCGAGAGAAATTCCATTTACCTTAAAAAGCCACTTAAAAAGGTAAGTCTTCAAGACAGATTTAAATTATCAAGAGGTGATGCTTTCCTTAAATCCTCTCGCAACCCAAGCAGTGCAATAAGAGCTTTAATATAGCATGCCAATAGAACCACAACTAACTGACCAATTTAGTTATTTACCGCAGGGAGGCTTACACTGTTGGTGCACCGGGATATATTTAATTATGCAATTATACGCGTAGTGATTCTGAATGCAAAAGTTGTGTTATGGCATGTAGACAAAAACAAAATTGTCTTATTAATTACTTATTATTCCATTATTTACGTCATATTTATACACATCGTGCTTCTGAATGCAGTGTAATAAGATCTTTGATATGAGATGCGAACAAACCCAACACTACCTCACTAATTCTATTATTTTCAGCTGAATGCAGCGGAGATAAGATCTTTAATATGACATGCAAACAGACACAAAACCACCTCAATAATTCCATTATTTACAGCAGGTATACCGAATGAATGCAGCAAGCTGAGATCGTTAATATGACATGCAAACAGACACAAAACCAACTCACCAATGCCATTATTCACAGCAGGTATACCTAATGGATGCGGCAAGATGAGATTGTTAATATGACATGCAAACAGACACAAAACCACCTCACCAATTCCATTATTTACAGCATGTATACCTAATGAATACAGCAAGATGAGATCGTTAATATGACATGCAAATAGAAACTAAACCACCTCATCAATTCCATTATTTACAGCAGGTATACCTAATGAATGCAGCAAGATGAGATTGTTAATATGACATGCAAATAGATACTAAACCACCTCACTAATTCCATTATTTACAACAGGTATACCTAATGATTACAGAAAGATGAGATCGTTAATATGACATGCAAACAGACACAAAACCAACTCACCAATGCCATTATTTACAGCAGGTATACCTAATGAATGCAGCAAGATGAGATTGTTAATATGACATGCAAATAGATATTAAACCACCTCACTAATTCCATTATTTACAACAGGTATACCTAATGAATACAGCAAGATGAGATCGTTAATATGACATGCAAACAGACACAAAACCAACTCACCAATGCCATTATTTACAGCAGGTATACCTAATGAATGCAGCAAAATGAGATCGTTAATATGACATGCAAACAGACACAAAACCACCTCATCAATTCCATTATTTACAGCAGGTATACCCAATGAATGCAGCAAGATGAGATCGTTAATATTACATGCAAACAAAAGCAAAACTGTCTCACTTATTCAATTATTCACAGTAGGTGTACCTATTAATTATACACATAGATTTTCTGAAGGCAGGGCGATAAGAGATTTAATATGTCATGCAAACAAAAGCAAATCTAACTCACTAATTTCACTGTTTATACCAGGTATACCTACTCATTATACATATCGAGCTTCTGAGTGCAGGTCGATAAGAGCTTTAATATGGCATGAAAACAAAAGCAAATCTAACTCACTAATTCTACTATTTACACCATTTATACCTACTAATTATATACATAGAGCTTCTGAATGCCCCGCGATAAGAGTTTTAATATGACATGCAAACAAAAACAAAGCTACCCCTCGAATTCCATTATTTTCAGCAGATATACGTACTAATTATATACATAGAGCTTCTGAATACAGTGCGATAGTTACTTTAATATGACAATCAAACAAAACCCAAGCTACCGAACTAATTTCATTATTTACAACAGGTATCCCTACTAATCGCAATGTTCCAAGACCAGATCTAAAGCGATAGGAAATTTAATCTGACAAGCGCATGTATGTCCACTGCTTATAGAATTTCAGAATGAGTTTATGGAGATGCAGTGTCAATAATATTGTCAATACCACTCAGGCCGTCCAGCTTTTAGAATGACTACTGAATCTGTTCTTCCTTGTGGACACCCTCTCCCATCTCCCCTCCAGTCATCTCCCGTCCCACCCTCCCATCCCCTGCCGTCTCCCATCCCCTCACCTCCAGCCCCCCTTCCCTCCCCCGCCGTCTACCATCTCCTCACCTCCCACCCCCCTTCCCTCCCCCACCGTCTCCCATCCCCTCACCTCCCGCCACATCCTCCCCTCCCCCGCCGTCTCACATCCCCTCACCTCCCACCCATCTTCCCTCACCCACCGTCTCCCATGCCCTCACCTCCTGTCCCATCCTCCCCTCGCCCGCCATCTCCGATCCCCTCATCACCTCCCGTCCCGTCCCCTCCCCCACCGTCTCCCATCCCCTCACCTCCCTCCCCTCCCCCACCGTATCCCATCCCCTCACCTCCCGCCCCTTCCCTCCCCTCCCCAACCGTGAGCAGCCCTTTCTGAAGACTGCGTGCGCCGGCCCACCCCTGAAGCACCCTCAGATGGGATTCCCTCAGCGGCTTTGTACACCGCCTCTTGAGTCGGCGCGCCGGGTGGTGGTCCCCGGAAGTCCCGCTTTCACGCACCGGGTTTCTTCCTTTGGTGTGTCTGTGAGCAGCTCTTTGAGCAGTTCCTGTAGTAAACTAGGGCGGCTGTGTATGTGTGTGTTTATGGTGGTGGGTGGTGGTGGTGGTGGGGGGGGAGGGGGGCGAAGGGGGGGGGGGGGGGGGGGGGGCTTTCCGGGCTGGCCTCCACGAGGGAACGAGTGAGCAGCCATATGAATAGGTCACGGAGCATCTCTAAGGAAGAACCGGGTGTAAGGAATGGGGATGGAGGAGGGAGTATGGAATGGGGAGAGGTCAGGGGAGGGGCCAGGGCTGGGTAGGACGGTGATGTAATGTAATTTCAGCTTGGGGTTATTAAAACCACAATGTGGAACTGAACGATGACTGTTCCCTCCCTACCATTTTTGTTACGGTTGTATATTACTACATAAATCTCAGCGAACTGTTCGAGTGACACTCAGAACGAGGGCCTGATTTTGTTTCCGGGGCGTCCCCGTTCAGCTTGCTCATGTCTGTTAATAATTGCCTTGCAACACCGGCCCCGTTTAATCCCATCACCCACCCCATAGAGCACACGCTGCTGGTCCTGTATGAATGGTCTTCTGACAACTGCATTAGTGAGGAACTCCAGTGAGGAGGCCGGTACAGCAGCCAGTGCCTCTGAGCAACACACGCACTGAGCAATGACGCAGTTAACACCGTATTGAACATTCACATTGGCCGCTATATTAGTAGCCTTCCAATTGCTGAGCAGCTCCCTAGGTATATATATATATATATATATATATATATATATATATAAGTAGGGAGCAGCGCTGTACCTATGGATATGTATATATATATATATATATATATATATATATGTATATGTATCTATATATGTAAATGTACATACAATTTGTATATATAGGTATATGCATAGATGTTAGTATATGTATGTGTATATATATATTTGTATATACTGTAGATGTGCATATATGTATATATATATATATGTTTATGCATATATATGTGTAAATATGTATATGTGTCTATACATGAATATACAAGTGTATATATCGATGTATATATGTGTATATATGTATACTATATATGTATTTATATTCATATATGTATATATATGTATTTTGGAGCGAGTGGTACAGGTGTGAGGGAGAACGAGGCTAGGAGGAAGTGCCATTAGTTGGTGTAGTGTCAGTTGATATGAAACAGTTCATAGGCAATCGCTTTCCGTATAACTATACTCATATAATTGCCTATATAGAACAGATATGAATGTATATATGTATATATATGTATATATGTATATATATATATATATGTATATATGTATATATATTTATATATTTATATATATGTATGTATATGTATATATATGTATATTTATATATATGTGTATATATACGTGTATACATGTATATATATATATATGTGTATATATGTATATATATGTATATATATGTATATATATGTATATATCTGTATATATATATATATGAGACTGTCTCAAAATGTGCTAAGCAATATGGGACAAAACTTTGTCCATTGTAATGATCAACATACTATCTGCTTATGCATTTGCTCAGGATAAACTGATTTGTTTTTTCCATGGTGTTTCATAATCCCAATAGAATACATATTAATTTGAAGCAAATGTCCTTTTGTTTTCAGTGTAACAGTTTCTGTGCTGTTTTGTGTCAATCGTTAAAATGGACAAACAAAAAGAGTTGTCACCTTTTGAGACAGACTCATATATATATGCATATATATATATATATATATATATATGTATATATGCATGTATGTGCATGTGTATATATAGAGTATGTATATTATATATATATGAACATCTCCTTTCACCGTGCCTTACTTTCACCGCCGACCGGGAACAGCCCGCGCCCCGCCCCACTTTAAAGTTGCCGCTTATCAAGTCGCATTGATTGACTCCCCATGCCGTATTTAGAGACCATAGACCCCGCAGCAGACCCAGTCGGACTGGCACCCGGCCTGACCCCTGCCGGCCGGTCACAGAACAAACTGTTGCAATCAATAGCGTCGATATGGCGGCGCCGACTTAAGGAAAACGAGGTAAAAGCGCGAGCAAACGCGCTGTAAATACAAGTGGCGCCGTCTGGCGGAAGGAGCCGGCAATGTCAGCATTTGGAATACAACAGGTTTTTGTTTCTTTGTTGTAGTTTTGCGTTCTGGTAACATCTAAGGTCATGTCAGGACGCATCCCAACTTGTCACAGTGTGCACTTATGGTGACTTTACAGTGCTGCCCCATAGGGAAATCAGGCCACCAGCACCATGACTTGATATCCCACTCTGTAACATTATCCTGACATTGAGCCAACCAGTCCTTGCCATATCCTATTAATGCAGAGCACCAAGCTAGGAAGTGACAAGTATCAATTTGTTAAGTCATTGCTTTTACTCGACCGGGAATTGAACTCCCGATCTCCCGGACGGGAGGGCTACGCTCTACCGATTCGGCCACCTCGCCCGCTGGGAATACAGCAGGAGTCTCGGACATATGGCAAGCCTGCGCACTTGAAGAAAGGTCAGGGCGCTTTCAATATGCTTCATCAACCGTGGAGCATTGGCTGAATGACTGCGGTAGGATTCCTACAGGCATAACCCGATTTGAATACAAAGCTGCAGAAGACCTTTCGCACTAAGAAATACAAAGAAATGTGTATATATAATATATAGATGTATATATTCATGTGCATAAAGACTACAAGAGCAAGTCATATGTATACACACTAGGGATCTGTATTGGTAGACATAGCACACACCACTACTGCTGGCACGGCGTATACAAGCAATCCCTCTATGGAACATTGAACAGTGCAATGCAGTTGGAGTCCAACCATTTCGGCATCACCTTTCAATAGAAGTAGAATGTTAACACCTGGTGTGACTACTTTAATTGGACCGAACGGAATGGCCAAATGAGTTGAGCATCCGTCTCCCGTTTTAGTAGATCGTGCGATTCGAAACCATGCATTCAAACCCTGGTTGACTCAAACCAATTACTTACAAATTTATACTTGTCACTCCCTAGCCAGGTGCTCGGCATTATTATGATCATGCAAGGACTGGTTGGCTCAGTGTTGGGATAATGTGACTGTGTGGGATATCGGGTCATGGTGCTGGCAGCCTGGTCTCCCAGTGGGGCAGCACTATAAAGTTGTCATGAGTGTGCACTATCACAAATCGGTACCCATCCTGACATGCCCTTAGATGTTGCCAGGACATACAACTCCAACAACCAACCAGCCCTACTTTAATTGCTATAATTAAACCAGTGGCATTTCACTGTTAAGTTGTCCCGCCGTAAGCACTACCTATTTTTGCCTCGTCTCTATTAATTATATCGTCAGGCTTTGGAGGGAATGGCAATTGCTGACACTGGTCCAGTTTTAACAACATTTTGGAATGTTCTCAATTGGAGCCTTATTATGCACGATTTGTCGGAATGTTAGTATTTTGTTTGATTTGAAGGGAACCGCTCCCCAGCAACAACAAAACTGCTCACGAACGACGAGCGCCGTCCGCATCCAACCTGCTGCCCAACCTCAGTGTGTTCACAGCCAGCGATGCTTGCTGCCTTATAAGATCACCTGCCGCTGTCTATTAGCACTTCCCAGTAAGCTGGGACCAAAGTGACCACACCTCCATTTGTTTCCACCGACACACATATTAGATCATATTGCTCTACTGCTGTGTTCCATTTTATATGTCAACTGGCGCGACCTGTAACATCACCGACTCTCCATCTATTCAACATATACATCATATACATACACATATATTTTGTAGATATGTCTAAGACATTACGGTATGTGTGTATAGATTGCCCATGTGGCGTCCTGTGGCGGCCTGTGGCGGCCTGTGTCGGCCTAGGGCGGCCTGTGGCGGCTTGTGGCGGCTTGTGGCGGCCCGTGGCGGCATGTCGCGGCCCGTGGCGGCCTGTGGCAGCCTGTGGCTCCCTCTGGTGGCCGGTCCCATCGTGCAGTGACCGGGAAGTGATGCATGGTGCGGCGAATGTCAAGGCGCGTGCGTCGCACGTGTATGTCACGTGATATACCACACACGTGATCGCGCGCACCCAATAACACTGCGCCGCTAATGAGGCGACCGACCCTGCTCCTCCTTACACCCTGCCACACATGCACTCCGACACGCAAACGTAAGCATAGGCCTTTACGCAACCTGCCCTTCCTAACGTAACTGATTCATACGGAGGTAAGGTGAGGGACACAGCGGCCTGGCCAGCTCCCGCCCCCCCCCGGGCTCCCTGCCCTTCCTTGCCCGTCCACCAGCCTCCATTCCTCGACTATTTCCATACTCTTCACAACCTACCGCTCTTTTCATAACACAAGAAAGCAATGGCAATAACGACATCAACCAGATTGCTTGCTGGTCGGGATTTTTCTTCCTGGAAACATCTAAGGTCATATCAGGATGGGCACCGACTTGTGAGAGTGTGCGCTCGTGGCGACTTTATAGTCCTGCCACACTGTGAGACCACGCCACCAGCACCATGACCTGATATCCCACTCAATCACATTATCCTGACACTGAGCCAACCAGTTCTTGCCTTATCCAAATAATGCTAAGCGCCTGGCTAAGAAGCGACAGGTATCAATTGTTAAGTCATTTGTTTGACTCGACCAGTGTTCGAACCAATGGATTTGAATCCCACGATCTACCAAAGTGGGAGACGGACGCTCAACACATTAGGCCACCCCGTCTGGTTACTGGCTAAGAAGGACAGGTCCCGAACAGACCTCGTCTGTCTGACACTGTAAACACTGTTTCAGTTTGTCAGCTGTTGATGGTGCCTGACCCACACCTCTCTGGACCAATGAAACATCCAGAGGCGGCGCCACCAGGCGGCGCCACCGCCCCCTCCAGACTCAACCTCTTAGTCCTCACCCGCCCGACTTGTGTTTGAAGCGCACTCACGCACCGAACACACTCCACAGTGCACTGCGCACCCCACAATGCCCCGCAACCCCCTCAACGCACGCTGCATCCCACAATTCACTGCACATGCTACAATGCACCGTGCAGCCCACAATGCACCGCGAAGCCCAACAATACATCACGGAGCCCACAATGCACCGCGCAGCCCACAATGCTCCGATCATTACAAAAGGCATCGCACTCCCACAATACACCGCGCACCCCACAATGCATCGCGCTCCCCACATGTCTCCACACACCCCACAAGGCACCGCGCACCCTAAAATTCACCGCACACACCACAATGCACCACGTACCCCAAAATACACCTTGCGCCCCAATGCACCGCACTCTCCGCAATGCACCACGCACCCCACAATGCACCGCGCACCCTACAATGCACCGTGAATCCCACAATGCACCATGCACCCCACAATGCACCACGCAACCCACAATGCACCGCGCACCATACAATGCACCGTGAATCCCACAATGCACCGCGCAACCCACTCTGCACCATGCACCCTACAATGCGCCACACACCCCATAATGCACCGTACTCCTGCATCCGTCCTGCCAGCCCCGGATGAGTTCTCCCTCTCAGGTCACTGTCAGCCTCATCACTCATCACTCATCACTCATCACTCATCACTCATCATGCATCACTGATCATTCATCACTCATCATTCGTCGCTCTCCACCCCTACACAAACCACCTTCCCATCCCTTATATCTGTACTATCCATTATGGGATGTACTGCATATTCTTCTGATTACTGTGGTGCCATAGAATAGCTATCTCCCTTATGCAAATTGCACCGGAATGTGTCATTTAGGAATGCGCCATTTTATGGCTGCTTTGGCATAATGGCACAGATATAGCAAAAAACAAACCCAACTGGCTTATTACTGACACATCATACTGTAGTGAATTGCACTCATTAACCTCACGACCTGCAGGTGAAATGCTACACCGGTTCTAAGCATGATATTATTAGCGTTTGTTGCAACAACTCTCATGACAATATAGTCAGGTGATATAGACTAACAAGCGCCGATATAGGAGTGGTTGTCAATTGGACAGACAAAGCGCACTGCACCATAATCTACTGCATCATATAGTCCAATACATCATATCCCATTACATCATTGCCCGCTACGTTATAACCCACTACATCGTAATCTACTGCATCATAACCCAATACGTCATACCTAATTGCATCGTGGCCCACTGCGTCATAGCACACTGCATCATAACCTACTGCATCATAACCTATTGCATCATATTGCATCATTCTGCATCATACTCCATTACATCAGATATAATAGTCCGATGCAACATAGTCTACTGCAGTATGATCTACGGCATTATAAATTACTGCATTATGGCCCAATAAATCATATCCCACTACAGCATAAACAACTGCATCATGTCCAAATGCATCATGACCTGCATCATAGTCAAATACATCATAACACGTTACATCATAGCCCACTGAAACATGACTCAATACAACATAATTTACTGCATCAGAGCTCACTAATTCATGGTGTTCTCTGTGGTGGAGTGGTTAGAGTGTCTGACTTTTTTCTAGGTCAGACTCCTAATCTGAAGGTCGGTGGTTTGATTCCCCATGCCCCCAGCTCTGCAAATGTGGATTTCCATTGATGTGTATAACTTACAGAGTCATCAAAGGCCGGTTGCTCTCATACCATGTCTATGTGGTGTGGGAGGTTAAAAATCCCTTGGGTTGGTAAAAGTGTAGGCCCGGGCTTTCTATCGAACACCAGTGGAATGAGGAAGACCAGTCGTCTATGACTGAAATTTGCCTTGCTTAAACAACTAATGGACCCCCCCAAAAAAGAAGAAAAAAAAACCTAGTGCAGCATAGCTCTCTACAGTATAACATACTACATCATAGCCCGCTGCACAATAAGACACTACAATTAACTTACAGATTAACTTACAGATTAACTTACAATATAACCGATTGCATCATAATCAAGGAGTAATATCCACTACTACATAACATACTGCATCATTTCCTACTGCATCGTAAGCTTCAGCATCACAGCTCAATTAATCATATCCACTGCATCATGCCCCATGTAGCCTGACCCCCTGCATTATACCACACACATCTCAAACACCAGGTGCGCCTCACCAGGTGAGAACACCCACTAACAGACAATCCCACCTCACCAGACATCCGCATAATACAACAACTGGTCTCCTCACCTCATGAGGACAGCCACTCACACCTGAGGCATCTCCCTCACCGGCCTGGTCCACACGGCTCCCGGTACGCGCCACGCTTTGGTAGACCATGGGATTCGAAGCTATGGGTTCGAACCCTGGTGGAGTTAAAGCAATGACTTGACAGTTGATACTTGTCACTTCCTAGCTTGGCGCTCGGCATTAATAAGATAGGGCAGGGACTGGTTAGCTCAGTGTCATGATAATATGACTGGGTGGGATATTGGGTCATGGTGCTGGCAGCTTGATTTCCCAGTGAGGCAGCACTATAAAGTCACCATGAGTGTGCACTGTCACATGTCCTGCTATGACCTTGGATGTTGCCAGGATGTAAAACTCCAACAACCAACCAACAACCAATCTTCCTCCCTTCCCCTACCCCACTGCTAGAAATGGAAAGATAACCGTCATCAGATGAAAGCACCACCACCCCACAGCCTGAAACAGGCACGGTCCTAAAATATACACCCTCACATCACACAGACCAAGACTACCCCCAAACAAGAACAACCTTATCCGACGAGCACAACATATGTAGCTCATCTTATCTTGCATGGCGGGGCACAACATTGGTCGCGCACCCCCTCCCCGGGCACCACCCCCCTCCCCCTGCCGCCGCTCTCCCCTCCACCCCCCCCCCACCTCACCACCCGCCCCGCTCATCCCGGGGGCTGAGCCGTCTATCCCCACTCCAGGCCCCAGGCCTCCTAGTCGGCTTAGCGCGGTCCATCATGTCCGTGTGTGCCCGTCTGTCAGTCCCACAGATATACGGGGAGCTCTACCCCTGCCTTTACTCCTCCGGCGTATGGCGGTTTGAACAGTACAAAGAGCGCCGCTCTGGGCGCCCTCTGGGGGATTAATACACCACATACACACACACGCGAAGTATCTTCCCTCCTAACACAGGGAGGAATGTACTACAATGTCATCTATATCAACTATGAAACCGTGCCTTATGCTTATAGTTTATAGCCTACATTCCATGCTCACCCCCGCCACATAAAGGGTGAGGCACACTGCAAGGTCATCTATATCAACTATGAAACGACACATTGTGCGTATAGCCTATATTCCACGCTCATCCCACCACATAATGGGTGAAGCACACTGCATTGTCATCTATATCAACTATGAAACCACACATTGTGCCTATAGCCTATATTCCACGCTCACCCCACCACATAATGGGTGAAGTACACTGCAGTGTCATCTATATCAACTATGAAACCACACCTTATGCTTATAGCCTACATTCCACTTCACCTCGCCACATAAAGGGTGAAGCACACTGCAGTGTCTTCTATATCAACTATGAAACCACACCTTATGTATGAAACAGTATAACCTATTGCATCAGAACATCCTGTACCCACCCTCAGACAAAGTAAGGAACACACTGCAGTGTATTCTAAATCAACTACAGAACCACGTCTTATGTGCATGGCCTAGGTTCCACCTCCATCCCTCACACAAAGGAAGGAACACACTGCAATACAATCTATATCAACTATGAAACCGATCCTTATATTTATAGCCTACATTTCACCCTCACTCCCCATACAAAGGAAGAAGCAGCAACAAAGAGAGAATGACACTGCAGTGCTGTTTATATCAACAATGAAACCGTACCTTGCCTGCTTATTTATAGCATGGATCTCCACTTCTCCGTCTCCAATAACGGGAGGAGCACACTGCAGTGGTTTCTACATCGAAACCGAAGCAGTGCCTTATGCAGAAGAAGCAGCACACTACAGTAACTTCTACATCGGCTACGAAATCATACTTTATGCTGATAGACCACATCAAAATGTTAGCCATGCAGCATTGTGGAATTCTCATACATAGATTGTATTGTAAGTAATCTAATGGAGTGTAAGTAAGCTAAATATACTAACATTTTGTAGATGAGTAATTTCGACAGGTGACTTAGAATGACATTATTTTTACTTTCAAATTGTGCTATCGATTCGAGCATAATTTCCTTACTTCACTTTGCTTAGGGGTTGGTGGAGGTCAATTGTTTTATTCTTAGAAATAAAGTATTTGTCAATGCTGATGCCACAGGTATTATTAATACTGTTAGTTATTTACACAATCAGGTTTGTAATTAAACTGGGCCTGCAATCTTTCTGGCGGAAATGCCAATGCAAATTATTTTTTGTTGAAGCACTAGAAATGCTCCAGTACATATTGCAGGTAGTTAGTGGAAGGTGAGCGATATCATGTGGATATGCCATGTGATGCTGCACATATATAATATCTATAAGCAGAACAACACCAGAGGAAGTAGTGTAGGACCTCTAGTAACCAGGTATGTGGTTAACTGAGCATAATTACACCAGAGTCATTGCATAACTATGAGGGTTTCCAAACAACCATCTATATAATACAAATATATATAATACATACAATACTCATTACAGTCCATATTCCATTTCTGTTGAATAGTATATGATCCATTGAATAATATGTTATAGTTTAATATTTTAGCCATGACAGTTATCCCCAGTGTTGATGATGGTAAGCAGGTTGTTGGTTTCCCAAATTGTGCGTGCATATAATAGCCGATAAGTATAATTAATCCAGGATAGCATTGTTTCTCATCACCCCAACTAGTATGAATAGTCTCAAGTGCCGTTGCAACCTGGAACTCTGAGTGTGAGCATTAATTTGACAACCCACTGAACACTTTTCGGGGAAAAAATAACAAAATCTTTCTCACTAAACTGCACAGCTCAGGGCGTCCTCTATCTTCTCTATCACACTATCTCAGACTGTCTCTAGGTCGCCCATCCATCACCCTCCCTTTTGCTCTCAGTACACATATCTCCTTCTGTCATTGCCCATCACCCTCAATGTTCCCAATCGTTCTACTGCGCTCTTAAGTGTTTTCCCTCGCTCTGTCTCATCCTCTTCCTATCCATGTCTCTAGCGTTTATTCCCGAGATCTTATTTCGCTTGAATTCTACAACTCTACTTCCACTTACCAACATTCTTTCCCCCCCCCCCCTTTATTTCTCCTTATTCTTTCTCTTTCCTTCTTTCGATTCTCCTACATTTCTTTCAACCTATTCTTTCCCTCGCTTTCTCTCTCCCACCAAGTGTCTTCGCTATAACTCACCTCATCCCCCCCCCCTTTGCCACCCCTCCAACCCTCCTCCTTCCGCCCCTTCCGCTCTCCCCTCTCCCTCATCCCACCTCCACCTCCTCTGTCTTCCCCCGCTGCTCCTACTTCATCCCCTGATCCTCCCAATCCACATCATCCTCACCCTCCTCTTGTTCCCCTCGCTTCCTCCCCCTCAACCTCTCCCCTGTTCCCTGAGCCCCTGATCCTACCCATCCCCTTGATCCTCTGCATCCCCATCCTGATTCCCCCTTTCCTTCCCCCTCCCCTCCTCTTCCCACTCACCCGCCTCCTCCCTTCTCCCCCCTTTCCTCCTTCCCCCACCTCTGATCCTACCCATCCCTTTGATCCTCTCCATCCAAATCCTTGTTCCCCTCCTCCTTCCCCCTCCCCCTCCACCTAAACCCTCCTCCTTCTGTCACCAGCCCCTGATCCGACCCCATCTGTTATCCTCTCCATCGCCATCCTTATCCACTCCTCCTTCACCCTCTCCTCCATTTCCTACTCATCTCACCTCCTCCCCTCCTCTTCCCCTCGTCCCCTCATCCTTCTTCCCCCACTCCCTGATTCGATCCCATCCCTTGATCCTGTCCATCCGCATCTCATTCCCCTCCTCACCCCCTCACCCCCCTCACCTCCTCCTCCTTCTTCCCTCACCCCATGATCCTACCCGATCCCTTGATTCTATACTTCCCCATGTTTTCCCACTCCTCCACCCCACCTCTCACTCCCTCCCAATCCCTTTTCTCCCACCTCGGGTCTCCCTCTCCCTCCTACCCTCACCCCCAGATCCTACCCCATCCCCTCGAACCTCTCTCTCCATTCCCATCCTTATCCCCTCCTCCTCCTCCCTCCCCCTCCCACTCATCCCACCTCCTCCCCGTCCTCTATCTTCCCCCTCTCCCTAATTCGACCCCATCCCTTGATCCTGTCCATCCCCATTCCTACTCCCCTCCTCCTTCCTCCCACCTCCTCCCCTCCTCTTCCCGCCTACCCGCCCTCGTCCTCCTTCCCTCAAGCTGTGATCCTACCAATCCCTTGATCCCTCTCCATCCCCATCCTCAATCCCATCCTCCTTTCCCCCGCTCACCCCCTCTCCCCTCCTCTCCCACCCCAACCCCCTCGCTCCCAGTCCCTTACATAGCTCCCCCATCAGCACATCGGCCCTCGGTGACAGGCCCCGGACACTGTGTGGTCTCGAGTGTCCCGGTTAAATCCTTCTTCGGTGAATTGTTTGTGGCTTGCTCCGGTCCGTTCCAGACAGCGGACAATCGAATCCACTCGGGGCCATGATTGCATCATGAGTTCTTCTCCTCCATCTTAGCTGGGGTTGATGTCAGGAGAGTGACGTCCAGACTGGACCCCATTCTACACTCCTCCTCCTGCAACCCTCCAATCCCCTTCCCAACAATCCCTTTCTCGAACACTCATATGCCGTCCTAATAATCTTATTCCCAAACAATAAAAACAAAGCCCAAGCCGACGAAATATTACAACTTACTTTTTCTTCCATTTTCCCATCTCCGATGAAATACTAAAACTATTTTTAAGCTATTTTGCCATCTCCAGTGAAATATTAGATTTCTAGTGAAATATTAAATTGGGCTGTTTGCTGGCATTTCCCCACATCCAATGAAATATTAAATTAGACTGTTTGCTGCCATTTTCCTATATACAATGAAATATTAAAATAGGCTGTTTGCTGCCATTTTCCTATATCCGATGAAATATTAAATTAGACTGTTTGCTGCCATTTTTCCCACCTCCAATGAAATATTAAAGCATTTCCTTCTCAACCATGTTCCCATCTCTGATGGATTATTACAATTATTTAATTATTTGCACTTTTCGAAACGGAAACACCCGAATCTACAAATCTAATTTAAGATACTTGTGGGTGTATTAATGATATCCTGCTGTCAAGAATGGTAGCATGTGAATTGTTGGGGGTAGGTTAGTCGATTAATCAGGGGAAATTTCAATCATGGACAATTGGTCTGCCGCATTCCACTGCTCCTCCTTGCCTTATCCTAGCAATGCCAAGCGCCAGGTTAGGTAGTGACAAATATCTATTTGTAAGTCATTGGTTTGACTCGACAAGTGTTTAAACAAGCGACAACTGAGCAATTAATAATCCAGTGCAATACAGACGTGTTCTTGCAGTACCCACTGTAGTCATTGTTCAGATCCATTGTTCTGCTGTGGAGTACTTTCCCTCCCTATACTTTCTGGGTACCAGCCAGAATTCACTGGGGTTGGAACCAACAGCCCAGGCAGGCTACATAATAAGTATTATTAATAGTACTCAGACACATAAATGAAGGCTACATTTTGCGGAACATTTCTTTTCACATTAATTAATTAATTAATTGATTAATTAAGCTGGGAAAATTTCAATTGGAGTTAATTAGCCTGCCAGATTCTACTGTTCATTGCTCAGTCTTATCTCATGCCGAGCGCCACGCTAGGTAGCGACAAGAATCAATTTAAAAAGTCTTTAATTTGACTGGGCCAGAGATTGAACCAACGACCTCACGCGGATTGGAAGCGAGCACCCTACCCACTCAGCCATCCGATTCCACTCGCCTTCCGGGCTGGCATTTGTGTAAAACTACCTATTGTAGGAATATAATAAAACAACATCGCTGTAATGGTGAATGTGGGCAGGGGAACCATGGCACAACGAGCCCAAAGCGGATGTAGAACTAACGCTGCTGTGCTTTTGCTACCTTCGCCTGCAGCCACCTCAAAACGTTGATTAAACGCTCCTGCAAACAAGCCATGTTTTATGTTCGCTGAGCGTTCCGCAGCTTAGCCAGGTGCAAGCCGCTGTGGTGAATGCAAACAGTTGTTCCGGGGGATTCACGAGGTGGATGAGAAGAGGGAGGAGGGGGGAGGGAGGAGGGAGGAGGGGGGGGGGCGCGACGTGGAATAGGCGAGTTCTGGCGAAACTCAGCAGCGAAGGGGAAAAATGCCCCCGGCGCCTTGTATTTTTGTCAGCATTTCGGGATTGGCAAATATAATAGAGCGAAATGCTAGCTGTGTAGTGGGCGACCTAAATCCGCCCGCATACACACATAGCACTGCCAGACTGCGCTTTAGGAGTCAGGCCAACGTTCCGCTTCGGGCTCTCCTAACACCACAACCACCGCAACCACCACCCACCAGCTCTCCTTTCCTGCGTCCCCTCCTATCCGGATTATTAATTCTGGTGGCGTTGGACGCCAGTCAGAGTGGTCCGCATTAGCATATCGGGTGCTCGTCGCATCAAACGACAAAAAATAAAAGAAGCAGCAAAATAAACTGTGCACCTTATTCGCTGAGACATCAAGTGGGGTTGACACATCCACTTTGCAAACAGTTTGTAGACGGGGGATTTGTTGTTTCAGTGAAGAGAAGGAGTAGCAGCCCATCCACGTGACGCAGAGCTGCTAATCAGGGCCGGTGTTTCTTCCTAAGGGGTGCTTGGTGACTGTGTTGGGTAGCCGTATAACCCGAATTGGCGCATAGAAGAGGAATGCACAGAGGCTGCCTTGGCAGTGCATAGAAGAGGAGTGGACAGAGGCTGTGTTGGCAGTACATAAAGAATGAGGTCACATAGGCTGTATTGGCAGCGCATAGAAGTGTATTCACATAGGCTATGTTGGCAGTACATAGAAGAGGAGTGGAAAGAGGTTGTGTTGGCAGCGCATAGAAGTGTATTCACATAGGCTGTGTTGGCAGTACATAGAAGAGGTGTGAAAAGAGGCTGTGTTGGCAGTAAATAGAGAATGAGGTCACATAGGCTGTGTTGGCAGCGCATAGAAGTGTATTCACATAGGCTGTGTTGGCAGTACATAGAGTGGAAAGAGGTTGTGTTGGCAGCGCATAGAAGTGTATTCACATAGGCTCTGTTGGCAGTACATAGAAGAGGTGTGAAAAGAGGCTGTGTTGGCAGTACATAGAGAAGGAGGTCACATAGGCTGTGATGGCAGCGCATAGAAGTGCTGTTCATATAGGCTGTGTTGGCAGTACATAGAAGAAGAGTGCACACATGTGCCTTGGCAGTACATAGAAGAGGAGGTGCACAACAGTTGTCTTGGCAGCGCATTGAAGTGGAGTGCACAAAATTCGACATGGTAGCACATAGAAGAGTGCTGCACAGAGGCCGTCTAGTTGGAGTTATTAATACAAATACCTATTACCAAATTTAAATCAAAGCTAGAGCTGGCCCTTTTTTTTTTAAAGGGCATCACTTGAATTGATCATCCACATGCAAATATTCTTTTTCCAACACTCACTGTGTTATTGTTTCTTTCTTTATTTTGGTATTTTTTCAGCAACTTTTGAATATCCTCCCAGAAAAGTCTAGTTTGCCCACTCAGTAGTGGACAAGTGAAAGTAATAAAGTGTAGGGACATTTGGCCGCCTATATTGGTTGCCGGCTTTCCCGACAGGTGGCGTCTAATTGACGGCCACGAGCACCTCCCCCTTCTTCCCTCTTCTCTTCCCTCCCCACCCTCCCCACTCCCTCATCTCCCATCTTTTCCCATCGCCATCGGTGCGCATAATGCGGCGCTTCTGTGCCGCCTCGCTGGTTACCCCCGTGCTCCCACTGACACGCTGACAGAGCTGCAGCCACACACCGGGCACCAGACAAGGCACCAGCCAGTGTCAACGCGCCACCTAGCGGATCACGCCACGTCCGGCATGTCGTCTGCGTGCCGACCAACAGCTGACGGTCAGGTGACCAGCGAAAGTGGCACGTGACTGACACGGTCAGGGACGGGAGCATGTGTGTACGTGTGCGTGTGTGTGTGTGTGTGTGGAGTTTGGTGAGTGTAAAGAGAGTGTGGGTGTGCGGGGAGAGTGTGGGAGGAGGGTGATCTCTCTGGTGAGCTCTCCATGGCGGGATGTGGGATTCAGCTAAGTGGGCAGTGTCAGATGTCGGGTTGTGGGTGATGCATCATAGTGTGGGCTGGCAGGTGAACGTCTGCCACGAACATATTGCTGGCACACGTAGATGCTGACATAACATGTTGGCAGACACATGTCACAGATATGTCACTGATACATCGCAGATACGTCACAGGCATACCTCTTACATGCAGAATGAGAGGCATGAACATACTATGGTGTGAATAACAATCTTACCTGTATCAACAAATAGCACACAGGGCTAGTGAGGTGAATTGTGTGAATGCACACAATGTGTACAGTTTGTTATGCCAGACAGACCAGACACACACGGCAGGAAACAACCAGTCTTTCATTGAATAGTTCAGTATCTTGGAGGTTTATATGTATTCAACATTATTATTTGCTTATTCGAGGATTTTTTGTCTCGAAATAAATGCTTTTGATATCGAAAAGCGGATATATATATAGATATAGTTAACTAATAATAGCCTGATATTGCTCTCCTCATACTAAGCTGTGCAATGTAGGTCATGTAATTGCATAGCCATTCGTACTCATTGATAACGATTTTAAATATATATATTTACATATATACGTATGTGCTATATAAAGCATTATGGGAATACAAACAAGGCACCATTCCTCTGTGGAGAAATAACCAATACTCACCATAGATACATTCGTGGATATAGTTCTCTATTTTCCCACTAGGACGCCACTTGTGCCTGGTAATTCAACCAAACTACCGGACTATATATAAGATTATGTTATATAACCTCTCTGTGAATAAAAGAAGTTCAGGGTGAGTGGAGTTTGGGCATTTGAGCAGACAGTCATGTACACTGCGCTTGCGAAGAACATCCTACCTGCCCATGATAGGAACAATAACACTTCTGTAATTATTTCACATGATACGATGGTTAACATTACTTGGCTTGGCGTTTACGGGGTTTTGCATCTGAACTCTTCATATATATATATTGTATGCTAATGCCTCACAATCTGCATGTAAGAGGTATACATGTGTCGTATCTGTGACATATCAGTGACATATTTGCGACATGTGTCCACACCACATGTCACGTCAGGGTTTATTTAGGCTGGCCATATGTTCATACTAGAGAGACCGATCAAGGTGAACTTATTCCCACCAACACCACGAAACAAACAGATGAAACAAAACAACAAGAAGAAAGGCGATGTTGTGTGAGTGTGCAGACAGACGGACGTCTGGGCATGGATGGCCTTGCAGTGCATTCAGTACACCCTTCCACCTCAGCCTGGCCTGGCAACCGCACGCAGACAGGGGACAGGAATCGGTAGTTGGCCCCAGCCGTCTCCCCGGCGGTTGTCCAACTGGTAGGAAGGTGGCACTTTGCCACTACCAATTTGGCAGGTGTCTCCCAAAGAAGGACACCGATATTGGTGGTGACTCCCCCTACTTTGCATTGTGCATGTTGACTGGAACATGGGTAATTGGCCACTCTAACTCGTTTCCCCTGCCGTGATGCTAGGACTCTTTCTATATACTACATATCCCTTCAAACACTGAAACCTGAAATGGGCCACCACTGATCTCTGCCTCTCTGTGAATTATTCTCACTGAACGATGTATTTTATCCTGGGTTTATCTCTTATATGTAACTCCTTGGTCCTTCTATTGACACTGGTGCTGCCATCTACCTGAAACTTTGTGACTCTGCGCATGCTGCCACCTACCTATTATTGTTATGGTGCTGTAACCAAGGTAATTGCCTTCTTAATTTGCATATTCAATCTTATTTTATAGAAAATTCAATGTACAACTGCGTAATGTGTACCACTAGTACCACCCTTGTGCTTTTTGGGACTAAAATAACCAGTGCCCGAAGTCTGCTCCCGGCCTATATAAGGCCACCATCCGCAGACATTCTCACTTCGACAAGGAGCAGGGAGGATACACTAAGGACAAGACCGGCTAGAGATTTTAATTGCCGTCCCGCCCACCCCACATGTTAATAGGGTCCCACATCTTAGGCCTTACATATACACAAGATATATATACATATAGTTACTCATGAATGTTAAACCAACATGTCAGGGGAAAATAAATACCAACTTTTAAATTGATATCGTGGTTGTTTGGTTCAATTACGGAATCGTCTCCCTCCACCCATTCACATCCCCTCATGCACCACCTGTTTCTGGATTTTGTGTGGTTTTCTTAAAAGTCTTAGCTTTTTGTTATTCGTGCGTATTTATGTTTTATGTTTGCTTATAGTGTAGCCTATAACTGTTTGTTTGATTGTTGTTTTACGTCCTAGCATCATCTAAGGTCATATCTGGACGGGTGCGTATAACTGTGTCCACTTTAAACTGAATGAGAATGATATAACACCCTATATTTTACCTATAGTTGTGTAAATAAATGTTATTCTTATCAAAATAAAAGATAATGTTGGGGAAAAGAGTGATCATTGCCTTCAGTTTTATCAATCGTTGGTTTTCAGTTTCTACCGTATTTTTAAGATAAAACATACATTGGATTGATTGATGTTATCTACTTAGCTTTAGCCTGAAATATCTTTTATTACAAAAGGTTCAAATTAACTATATTTCAAGGGAAGATAATTATACTAAATATAGTTGATGTGCACACAGCTGGATATGATAGGCCATCTTTGAATATATAAATTATGTTCATCCAGTTCATTATTAAAGGGAACAAATGAACATCAGCTAAAGTTATGTAAGCCGATAAATCTACCTTAGTGGTGCACCCACCGAAATACAGGATGCGAGGTTCTGTTAAATTGATTTAATAATCCTCCGTTGCAGTGAATGTGTATTTAATCAGGGTACCAGTTACTATTTTATATGCAGAATAAAGTCCAGTCAAGTGCTTTGGTTTAAAAGAGTTGATGCTTTCATCGGATTATTAACTCTAATAACCAAAACGCAACCCTTTCATATAGCTTGATACCATTCTGCCACCCCCCCCCCTCTCGCTCTCTCTCTCTCTCTCTATATATATATATATATATATATCTGTATATATGCATATATATATAAATACAAGATCACACATTGGATCAACTTAAGCTGTTCTCATGTCAAATCAAAGTAGGTGCTACATTTTGGAGTTCAATTTCGCTAAATTATGAACCATGCAGTCGATGAATAGTTTTCCTAACAACTCACGATTAATTTTGTTACTTATTTACTATTTGTTTATGTACGACTGAACTACAAGATTTCATTAACATTAACGCTTTGATGTTGGATCTATATTGCCTTGTGCTTGTCTGACTGAACACCCTCCAAGATTAGAGAAAGGGCATATATGTATATATAGATACACACGCCTAATTTTGGTGCAGTAGTCGGTGGGGAGTTAGTACAGAAGACCGTGAGAGTGGTAAGGAGGGAGGGAGGCTGCCAAACATGAAACGGCATAACCTGAACATCATGGGCACGGTGCCAAGTTGGGGCTTAGCACGCAGGGTGGGGAAGCACAACGAGGGTGGGGGCGGGGGGGGGGGGAGGGGCGGTCCCTAGCGGCCATCTTTCTCGGCGGGGGGAGGGGGAGGGGGGGGCTTCCTTTGGGGCACAAGGCGTCGCGTTCAACTGACGATCGAACCATACTTAGCGTGAGTCTCCAAAATGGCGCCGATTGATTGAGGCCTCAGACACAGGCCAGAGCAGTGTCGAAGATATGTGTTTTTAAAACCTGCCTAGCAATTCTTGTGTTTTGGTACTTTATAGGTTGTAGGTTATATGATTAGGGTGTTATTTAGTGCGCAGAAATGGACTCGGAATTGTCTACTTCTGTAAAGATTCAGCCAATCAATATGTCTATAATCTATATCTAGAATATATATCTAGAATCTACATCTAGAATCTACATATAGAATCTACACCTAGAATCTACATCTCTAATCTACATATAGAATCTACATATAGAATCTACATCTAGAATCTACATCTAGAATCTACATCTAGAATCTACATCTGGAATCTACATCTAGAATATACATCTACAATCTATATCTACAATCTATATATAGAACATATATCTAGAATATATATCTAGAATATATATCTACAATCTATATCTAGAATTTATATCTAGAATTTATATTGAGAATATATCTCTAGAATCTTTATCTAGAATCTATATCTAGAATCCATATCTAGAATCTATATCTAGAATCTATATCTAGAATCGACATGTATAATCTATAACCTATAGACTATCATCTGTAATTTATCAACGTGCCACCTAGCGGATCACGCCGCGTCCAGCCTGTCGTCTGCGCACCGACCAGCAGCTGCAAGTCAGGTGACCAGCGAAAGTGGCACGTGACTGACACTGGCGGGGTTGGGAGAGTGTGTGTACATGCGTGTGTGTGTGTGTGTGTGTGGAGTTTGGGGAGTATAGAGAGAGTGTGGGTGTGCGGGGAGAGTGTGGAAGGAGGGTGGCCTCACTGGTGAGCTCTCCGTACCTATTGTGTTGATTTATTTACTTATGCCGTTCGACTATCTATCTATCCGCACAAATGTCCATATTGACTCATGAGTATTTCATAAACCAAGGCCTCTATGCACCGCAGACTTCTTAAAGGTCACGCGATCTGTGCTTTGGATACTACTTCCTGTGGTAAACACCCAGCTGGTGTCAGCTGGCAGTGTGTCGACATCCTCCGCTCATTACCTGCCGGAAACCAGCCAGCACAAACACCTGCCGTCAATGGCTTCATACTGTGAGTGGCAGCAGTGCTGGCGAGGTGTTTTTTTGTTTGTTTAAAGTTGCAGTAAATTGATTGTTTTAATCGATCTATCTTGAAGTAATATTTATTTCATGGCCAACCTTTGAGATATTTGAGGCGCAAACATGTTAGATTAATTTTCGCAAGCACGTCATAACTCTGACACCATAAGGATTCTGCGGTAACAGATTCTATTCAATTGACTTAGTATTCCGTTCTATGTAGCAACAACTGCTTAATAAGTGTATCAATATCTAGGTCAGATATGTAGAATCGAATCTAGATATTGGTTTTGATTTCGAAAATGTTATGTTTCATTTGGACTATGCAGGTATAAGTGATTCGATTATTTAAATACAAATAACAATGTTACTATGACATATCGATTGTAATTTAAGCATACATATATAGGCATATGAATATATCATAATAATAGAGTATAATTTCGCTATGGAATACGCAGACTCGCCATTGAGCATAATTCTTTGTGGTAGACTGGCATCAAAATAGAGAAGCAATATTCTATCTGATGGATTTTATCTTCCTATGAAAATATTTAATTATTTAAAAGTTGTCTTGAAAACATCGATAAGAACAAAGTCGCACGGGTCACCGCGTTTATCGTTTATATTGATTGCTTAACGCACCGTTAATTCATAGTTACATTTCCAACGGTCTGTGTGTGTTGTGTGTGTGTGTGTGTGCTAGTCACGATCAGCTAAATGCTTGCCTACGATGCTAAGCCACGTAATATAAAGTATACGCCGGCCTAGTCCCGACCAGGGTATATTTATCCTCAATGCACAGCGCACTATTGAACAGGGCCTGCTGGTTGGTTGGTTGTTTGAGTTTGACGTCCTTGCAACAACTAAGGTCATATCAGGACGGGTACCGACTGACAGTGCGCACTAACAGCGAATTTCTAGTACTGCCCCACCAGGAGACCAGGCCAGCAGCACCATGACCCGATATCCCATTCAGTCACATTATCCTGACACTGAGCTAACCAGTCCTGGCCCTATCCTATTAATGCCGAGCGCCAGGCTAGGAAGTGACAAGTATCAATTTTTAAGTCATTAGTTTGACTCGACTGGGAACCAAACTCCCGATTTCCCGCGCTCTACCGATTCGGCCACTGTGCCCGGTGCAGGGCCTGCTTGTTGGGCGTCCTGCCTCCTGGACTTCTTCTCAGCCGAATGGCATTACTTCCGTTTGAAGTCAATGGATTATACAGCCAGGATGAATAGCAAAATAGCTCTGGAGACGTGCAATAAGAAGTGAAGCACTTGATTGTTAATATTATTTAGGCATCATATTAGTCCTCGTGTGGAAGAGAGGAGAGGGAGCCAAGTAATTTCAATTGGGACTCAGCCTTTTTTCTTTTTTTTAATTTTTTTATTGAGGCTGTATTTATTCGACGTTGACCTATTTGAAATCACTCGGCGAACCCGCCGGGACTATTACATAATGCCTATGCGTGTGCAAAATCATGTCTTTCAGTTATAGTACACATGTACTGACGCTGAGTACCCGGGTGTAAAGCATGCCCGAGGCTGGCTATGTTAGATAAAAGATTCACCCCATACTGACAGTACAGGGGTGAAAACCAACCCATTAGAAAAGCTGGCGAAGAATTTTGACATGCTGGGGAAATTAATTGAGTGAATAATGTTTTAATTTAAGAAGCAAAATATATTCTTTATATATGTTTTTATATTTAACCGCTACCTTTGAGTTGAAAAATATAATAAAACATTTAGTTTAATAAGATTTTAAAGTGAAATCGATGGCATTCTATGGCCGCCATCTTGTCTTTTTGCATTCTCTCCCATTTCACCAAATCTGTGCCAATATATGTAGCCATTTGATCATGGAACCACAGTTTCTAGTTCCTGTCCCATACTAAAGCTATTTTCGCCCATATTTACACCATGTTGCCATTCACCCGTGTACTACAAGTACAGGGTGAATCTTTTATCTAGCTATGTATGTCTGTACTAGATGTATGCATCAACCACGTCACACGCACTGCAATGGTGTTTTGATTGGACGACACATGATTCCATTGATTCACCATGAAGCTTTCGCATCCAGACTCCAAAGGCAGTCGTCAGTACAATAACGACTACTACACATATATGTATCCAACCAAGTTCTTAAAGGTTTGCTAGAAATGATTTGAAACAAATTATTGCAGCTAAAATGAAAAGCGGGAGATATTCTCTTATTGGTAATTTATCTTTGCTCGCTATGGAATGGAAGGAATCCGGGTTCGAATCCTAATGCTAAGCGGGTAGTTCCCTGTTCATAACAGCCGATGGCGGTATGTCTAGCTTGTAGAGTTGCGCCCCCACCCCTCCCTGGTCTCCCTTTCCACGTTATACTAACAATAAAGACGCATAATCTGATGAAACATCAACTTTTCAAAACAAAAACAATTATTTACATTTTATTCTACATATTTAACTTAGATACTAATACATTTAATGAGCATGTATGGCCATTTAGAAGTGAATAATGAGCCAAATTGAATAGAACCTGTTACTGTGGAAGCCTATGGTGTCAGAGTAATGCCAATCACTCCACTTGGTGTCCACATCTTCTGCTGAATGTTCTCTGCATGGACATTCTCTTAAATTTTGTAATATATATTTATTTTACATTTGTTGCCTAAGCAGGATAATTTTTAATCGCACACCAGTGGTCTCAGTCACTCCTTTAACCTGGGTCAATTGACCCACAAGTATGAAATGGCCTTAAATCGATCCTACCCCAGCCCCACATATATCCTTCTCAGCTAGACGAAATTAGACTGTTAGCGCAAATGAGTTCCTCATCGCTTAGTATTGACGCACCCTATATTGTATCCTCAGATAACACTAACACTCCATTCTGTTTGAGAATTAAACACCACCCCACCTAATGTGCTTGCATCCTATTTCCAAACGCCTTAGATGGTTAAAATTTTGTCATTTTACCAAATATCTTAATGCACATAATTTGGACCATCAAATGTGTTCCATTTTGAAATGACATGTGAAGTTGTTTATAACGATAACCAGGCATGTTATGTAGAAATTCAGGGAATTTAATAGACTGATTTTGAAACATGTTCCTCTTGATTTATAAGTGGTTATTATTTTAGGGAAGCACAATCGCTGCAGATATTATTGTATTAGTGAGTGAAAGGAAGATATTCATTCCTCTATTGTAGGCGCAATTTGAACTATCCCATTTTGAAGCTTTTCAGACATTACTCAGTTGATGGCCGAATGAATAGACTGCACGTTGTCAGGTGAGAGGTGCTGGGTTCATTCCCTGGCCTGGTCAAACAAGAGACTTACAAAGTTAATATTTGTCGCTGCTTCGCCTTACGCTCGGTATCACTAGTGCAGCAAGGAGCAGTGGAATGAGAGTATGAGTCATTATGTGTGTTTGAAAATTCCTATGGTTAATCAATTAAGGTAATTGGGCTTACGAGACAAAACAGGGCAAAGAAATAACTGGACATAACAAACAAGTGGTTTATTACAACTAAAGCAAATCTGTACTCAAGGAGCGAAATCAACGAGCAGGCGACAGTGCCTTATAATCTATGTAAATTGTAGTCACATAGTAATCAAGGTAATCAGGATAGGCATCATGTATCGAGTATGGTCAGTTGATGAACTGTTTTGCACAGTCAACCGTAGAGGCCCGAGATTACTAGTACAAACGAAAAAGGGTACATGTTAACAACGTGACAAAATAAGATAATAGTAACGAGAATTATCAGAATAATTTAAACTAGTAGCAGCTATCAACCCTTGGGTGGGTGGGTGGGAGAGCGAAGTTGACTGGTGCAGAATGACTACTAACTGTGGTTATGCTAATGAAGAAAACTACTCGGCCGTAATCGATTAACACGACCCAGGCGACTCTGGTCATCCGAGTCGTCAGAATTTCAAATCGAACACTGCGAGTGGAGTCAACAAATACACGTGCCGTGTGAAAAACGATCCGACCCCAGTAACCCACCTCTTGGCTGGGGTTGGCTATGAGCAATGACGTCACATTTGCGCTTGTACCGTCTTGCAGGATAACAGCTACCAACACCAGTCATACATGTTGTTTTTTTCAAGAATAACCTAGATTAATGAAATAGAAATATAGCTAAACTATCCCATCATAAAATACTTAAAATCCTATTTTGCTCTAGTTTCATCGGACTAAGCCATCATTTTTTCCACCCCGAGCGTGGAGAAGCATATTCGATTATTCGACCCGAAGCTGTAGGACATGCGCATGCGCCAAAAAGTGGCTCGGGTGACCCGATTTGATTAATCGATTACGCCCCACGGGACCAGTTGCCTCACAGCCAAATTACTCATGTTGACCTCGTCAACATATCCAATGAATAAATATTTCAAAACTATCAAAATAATTTAGAGACTATACAGAACAGACTCTACATACGATGGGGACACAAGATGCAGCCACTAGCACAAGTGCCCCATTTACAACAACACCTTAAACCCTGTTGAGAACTGGGGCCCCCCACATCGTTACCCCCTTCACCTCCATTCCCTGCCAACCCCATTGATCACGGCACGTTATCTTGCCTTTAGCCTCGAGTTGGTCTGCCAACACCCGACTTCACTAACAGTTCAGCCACTAATTTCTCTGAAAATAACCGAGTTTAAGCCCTTTTGGCAAATACATAATTATTTGTATATCCACTCAACCCGCAGTCATACGGCTTTCTGACTCTACTTTGTTGTAAAATTTGTTGATTATGCAGAGGCCATTTTTGCTTTCTTAAATTTATATATATTTTTTTATATTTATAATTTGCAGGGTAGGTTAGTGCAATCACCGTATATTGTCATAACATAATATTTTTGGTAAATTAGTTGATTAAGCAGAGAGAATTTCAGTTGCAGACAATTGGTCTTCCTCATTCCACTGCTCCTTCCCATATCCTAATAATGCTGAGTGTCAAACTAGGCAGCGACAAGTATAACAACATTAAATTATTGACTTGACTTGATTGAAATTCAAATTAAAGATTCAAATTCCATGACTTGCGAGTGCTCAACTCATTCCGTCATTCCATCTGGCTTAATAACAATTATATAGCACCAATCCTAAACAAACATTTTGAGACAGGATTAACCGAAAGTCAATACATATGATTTTGATATGAGAATTATGATATAACATTACTAATGAGAAGAAGTGTTATTGCATTGACTTATTAAACAAAAATATTGGTGATTAGGCCAAGTATGAAAAGTAATTAGTGATCGTCCCCGCTCGTGTCTGAGAAATCACTCGCCCCGGATTTTTTTGGATTTTTTATTTGTTTAAGAACTGTTAAAAATGGACTAGCAGCAATTCAACTTTTGTATCAATTTGTAAGTCATTTGCTTGACTCGGCCAGGGTTCAAACCCAGGATTTGGAATCCCACGACCTAAAAAATCTGAACGGGAATCGGGCACTCAACTCATTCGGCGATCGTGTCTGATTACCAATTATGTCTACTTCAAAAATAAAAAATGAAAATAAAAACCGCCCACCCGACCCAGATTTTTATTTCGAAAGGACGATCACCATTTTTTTTTTTTCTTGTAAGGATTTTGTGGGGGGGAATCTGCATCTTAACATTCGGTAATGGCGGCCACCCTGTAACTGGTTCCTGCCTCTCCAGGGCTATGTATCATCGACATATTGATTTCCAGGCCCTGGAGAATGCCACCACAACAACCCCGTAATCCGCGACAAATCCGCTTCTTCTTGTCAGTCCGGACGGCTGGACCCGCTGTGCTAAAGGCTCGCCGTAGCGCGTCCACCAAGTGTAACTAACGAAACAACAGCGCTTTGTTTTCTTTGATGAACACATGCGAACATTGCGTGTCCGTATTTACAGCGAGGTCAGAGCGGATTTGTATGAAAATATCCTCATTGAATACAGAGTATGCGTCTGTATATACATATACATATTTATATATATTTAGATATATAGACGCATAGATGTATATATATATATATATATATATATATATATATATACCCCTATATACACTGCATACCGGTATGGGGTAAGCGTAGTGGTCTCCACTAGGATTAATGACGTTAACTAAGTGTTCGTGCGGGTTCGATCCGCCAGTCGGCGCCCTCCGCGCTGGAGTTCGGTTGTCGTGCGTGTCACGACAGCCATCCACGAATTAGAAGCCGAGCTGGGCTGAAGACTCAAGACCTTGGGTTATATATATATATATATATGTCCTGTATAAGCATTATACGAGTATAATTATCCGTAAATTGATTATCCTCTGACTTTCCCCCGGATTGCACCATGTTCTGACACTTCTCAACTACTGACACTTAACAACTCAAGGAAAATCAATTCTGAAATGTATAACCGCCGGAAGACCGATTACATGACATTGAAAATAAGACTTGCCTTGAAGAATAGAAGTCTGCATATAAAGAAAATAGTTTAAATGTTGACATGTGCAATCATTTTGAAGGTATGACTTTTGCTTTCTATTGAGCAGTAAAACTAGGGTTACCCGTTGTGCCTTTATACTTATGCTTCAAATTAAGACGGGCAATTAATTCCATACGTAATTTGGTGGCATGTTAGCTTGAAATTGTACGAAGTGGGCGATGTTTCTTTGATCCGCAGGTCTAAATACACCACATCCCCCACGTCAGGGGAATGTAGGGGGGGGGGGGTGATATGTGATGAAAATACGGCTGTGCGCCTATCTCTAATAGGGGTGGGCGATGACAGGGGCGATTAAGGCTGTGACGACTTAATGCCGGGTTCCTGGGATGGGTGGGTAGCGCATGTCTGAATGGGAGATCTCCTGAGTGACGTCATGTTACATAGACAGTGTGTGATAGGTGTAATCGTCGCGGGGTGAGGGGTGTTCAACTGGGATCCAGGTTGCTAATTCACGTCCTGCTTCGATAAGGATGTGGAGTCTTGGTTTTTTTTAAAGGGTATTTTAATTTATTTTTTTTTCTATTTTTTTTTTCTATTTTTTTTTTTAATAAAGAATCGTCGTTAAATAATGTGTTTATTCGTTTGTTTGTTTAATAACCCCCTATCGCAAAGGGTAAACATCGGTTATTGGGGAAATAACTATTATAGTTATTTATCTGGCTTTTGTTTATATTTATATTGTGTATTTATTATATTTATGTGGCTATTATAGCTATTTATCGCTAAATAAAGCATGTTTTAAATAGTTTAAATGCTTTCTTTAGACGCGTTATATTAAAGAAAGTATACAGGTTAGTTATGTTAATATTTCTGTTGTTTTTGTTGCAGTAATAAATATATATGCGACATGCGATGTCACTTCAGTCATTAATAATATTAGGTTTTGTTTAAAATTAAATGTAGTTTATTCATTGATTCATATATTTTGTCAGAACTAGAGCACTCGTCTTCTAGCCATACAGTAAAACTGCTTAATACATAAATGAAAGAAGCAGTTATAATAGGAAACTGTATACAAATGCAGTTTGATAATAAAAGTGTTAAATGGAATTTGAATATTGTGGTGTTCTCTGTGGCAGAGTGGTTAGAGTGTCTGACTTTTTTCTAGGTCGGACTCCTAATCTGAAGGTCGGTGGTTCGATTCCCCATGCCCCCATCTCTGCCAATTTGGATTTCCTCTGCTGTGCATAACGTACAGCGTCATCAAAGGCCAGTTGCTCTCATACCATGTCTATGTGGTGTGGGAGGTTAAAAATCCCTTGGGTCGGTAAAAGTGTAGGCTCGGGCTTTCTACCGACAAACTGTCTAATGGTGAAAACAAGCATATCAGGCTTATCCATGATAGGCAGTATAAATCTTCAACAACAACAAAAATATGTGTTATATGCCATTACATCGTTCACTGAAAATATATATCCATTCGGCGGTAAGCATGTATTGCATTCACATAGATTAACTAGTAAATTAAGTGGATGCTTATATTTATAAGGATAGACTGGTGCCTTGTACGCAGGTGCGTCACTTTGCCTGTGAATGTGACTGACTGGATGGGTTTCTGCACACTATGTAATTTCAGTGCTGCTTTGTCAGGAGACCACAGTGAAGGACAGTGCAATATTACTGCCATTAGCGGTGAGACTAAAGAATGGGTGTTTGAAACTAGACTGGGAGCATAGGGTATGCTACGTTGCAACAGGGAGCGGGACGTATCTCAGGCAGCAGAGTGTCAACCTGTGAAGGAATCGGTCATCCTATCGATCCTGCTCAGTGGACACATTTGCAGTTTGGGATATTTTCCATTCCAACCAGTGGTCCACAACTGGTTCATCAAAGGTTGTGGTATGTGCTGTCCTGTCTGTGGGAAAGTGCATATAACAGACCCCTTGCTGCTTATCGGAAAGAGTAGCCTATGTGGTGGCAGCAGGTTTACTCCAAACAAATATGTCAGAATGACCATATGTTTGATGTCCAATAGCCGATGAAAAAAATCAATACGTTCTAGAGGCGTCGTTAAATAAAACAAACTTTCTTTTTTTGCTACGTTGCAACATAAATAAATCACAACATGACAACCGTCGCCATACTGTAACCAGGTTTAGTGGGTAACCGGGACTAGACGGCATTACTAGGATAGGACAAGGACTGGTTAGCTCAGTGTCAGGATAATGCGATGTTCACTACCGGGCTCGCCAAGTCGCCACTCGCACCTAAGGATCTTTTCTTGTGCATGCATTTCTTGATAGTCTAATAGCCTCGGTATAATAGATTATATATATAGATCTATTTATTTATTTACCTTGGCTACATACTTTTCAAATCTGATATTACACGCACCCAATACGAAGCATATGTAGTTGACTTTATTATCATATCACTTTATCTATCAACGACCTGTAAGGCACTTTAGACCTAACACATGCTTGATCCACAGTGTTTCCATGTCGTGTTATGAATTATGCTTTTATACAAGTTTTTGTTCCATAGACAAAAAGAAACCCACCCCTTAGACATCTACCGCAAAGCAAATCGTACGTGTTGGCTGAACATGCCCCCCCCTCCCCCCCCCCCCCCGCCCGAGCACCCACACCCCGAGCTAAGACCGGCTAGGTAAAGTGACGACGCGGTGCATGACAGGAAAGGCGACGCCCCTTACGTAAAATTGAACCACTCTAACGTCACGTGATCGCAGCGCCAGCTAGCCGAGACCCGCCGAGAACCGCTGAGACACACGAGCCGTGGTGGGAACGTCAGGGAACATAGTATACACGAGAATCGGTGATGGTAGGCGGGAACTGGCGAGACTACACGAGATCACGTGATGCCCGGCGTCTGCCGCCCACGAGGGGCGGTGTGCGCAGGCGCCTGTTGGTCTGTGGGTGGCGTGCAAGCGGCATGGAGGTGGCGCTTGTCAGGTAGTCGAGTGTCCACGCCTTCATCAGCTCGGCAAGCTTAGACCTTATACAGTTATAGATAGAGAGACGACAACTGTGATGTTCCTGTGTAAGTGCTTTGACAGTAGGTATGTTTGTGGGGTGTATGTGTAGGGGTGTATGTATAGATGTGTGTGTGTTTATATGTGTGAATGTGTGTATAGTGTGTGTATACATGTGTGTATGTATGTATGTATATACTTATATATGTGTATGTGCATATATGTATGGGTATGTATGCATGTACGTGTTCATGTGTTATCTCCGTGTGTATGTGGATATATATTTTTGTTTTCCCTTGAAGATTTATACTGCCTATTATGGATAAGCCTGAATAGACTTGTTTTCACCATTAGACAGTCTGTCGATAGAAAGCCAGAGCCTACACTTTTACCGACCGAAGGGATTTTTAACCTCCCACACCACATAGACATGGTATGAGAGCAACTGGCCTTTGTTGATGCTGTAAGTTATCCACAGCGGTGGAAATCCAAATTGGCAGAGGTGGGGGGCATGGGGAATTGAACCACCGACTTTCAGATTAGGAGTCTGACCTAGAAAAAAGTCAGACACTCTAACCACTCCGCCACAGAGAACACCACACATGTGTGTATGCGTGTATATATGTATATGTACGTATATAATTATGTATCTATATGTATGTGTATATGTGTGTTTGTATGTGTGTATGCATCTGTGCATATGTGTACATCTATCTATCTACCTATCTATGCATGTGTGTATGTGTGTATGTACGTTAGAGCCTAAATGTGCGAGAACCGAAGCTTTGCCGATTCTATTCCATAGAGAAACTCCACCCATCTGTGTAAATATCCCCTGGCTTTCATCATTCAATCAGATCCTCATTAGTGCATAATGACCCCATTATTCACAGCTTGACCACTGGAACTTCAATTCAGTTCTAACTCCCCAGCAGAGATTTCTTTTCCAACATATACTAAAAATGACTAGTCATATTCGATTATAAAACTTTTTTTTTTTAATTGTGAATAAGTAAAGTTTTGCTCTTCATGTTACTGATCCTTTAATCCCACGCTGGTCTGCGGATCAAACTTCCGGGACCAGACAAGATGACCGAATGAGTTGACCGTCCGTCTCCCGGTTAGGTAGATCGTGGGATTCGAACCCACCGGTTCGAACCCTGGTCGAGTCAAAACCAATGACTTAAAAATGTATACTTGTCGCTCCCTAACCAGGCGCTCGGTATTATTAGGATATGGCAATGACCGGTTAGCTCAGTGTCACAATAATGTGACTGGGTGAGATATTAGGTCATGATGCTGGCAGGCTGGTCTCCCAGTTGGCCAGTGCTATAACATCGCCATGAGTGCGCACTGTCATAAGTCGGTACCCATCCTATTATGACCTTAGATGTTGCCAGGATGTAAAACTCCAACAACCAACCAATCGCCATGAGTGCGCACTGTCATAAGTCGGTACCCATCCTATTATGACCATAGATGTTGCCAGGATGTAAAACTCCAACAACCAACCAACCAAACTTCCTGCTGAGATAGAAATAAAGATATGATGGTTTTTTTTGGTCTTCAGATTCCTTCTTTCCCTGCCCCTGTGGCCCGAGATCCATGATAAAGCCTATGTGTTGATGAAGGTGTATAAGCGAAGCAATCAAATCAAGTTCCACCCAAATCTGCGCCGACCTTCACCTCACACGTGCCCGAGACTTTCTATGAAATGGCATACATACTTTATATGTTTACCCAAAGCCCCACCCCCCCCCCCCCACCCCCCTCCATGCTTAGCGATTGCCTCGGGCGACGACAGAGTGTCACTGGGTCAACCCACTCAATATACACTCGGGCTTGAATCAACTGGTCTTTATTCGTAACCAGCATTTCTTGATAGCTCACACAAGGATCTATAGCTAGCGATTTGGAAAATCAAATTTGCACCGTTGCTGATGGGAAGAAATGTTGGGAGTTTTTTGCCATATTTGTGTATTTGTTTGCTTTGAAGGGTTCCGCTGTGCTCAAAGAGAGCGGGTGACCTTGTCAATCTGTAATGTCACCGCACTTCCGGTCTAGACTCATTAATATGCATAAGCGATGTCGGCTGTTTGTACCCGGTAGATGGCGCTGAGATGAGGTCTGGGGGTGAGGGTGAGGGTGCGGATGGAGTAGCTGTTGGGGTGCTAGCGGTGGGGGTCGGGGTGAGGGTGAGAGTGGTGGGGGTAGTGGTGGGGGTGCGGGTGGAGTGGGTGTGGGTGGGAGCAGGGATGAGGGGTGGTGGTGGTGGTGGTAAGGGTGAAGGTAAGGGTGAGTGGGGTAGTGGTGGGTGGTCGTAGTGGAGGTGAGGGTGAGGGTGGTGGTTCGAGGGTTAGGATGAGGGTGGTGGTGTTGTGGGGTGGGACTCGTGGGGGTGTGAGTGTGGTAGTGGTGGGTGGTGGTAGGGGTGAGGGTGGAGGTGATAGTGGGGGGTGATGGTGGTGATAGGGTGTGGGCTGGCGTGGGGCTAGCTCCTGGCCCCACATCCGCTTAAATATGATTGTTGCTATGCATTTTACATGCGTATCTATGCCACACGCCAGGCGCCACACCTCCCTGCCCCGGCAGGTTCTGTTGTGAATGATCAAGGCGCCAGTCTGTGCATCCTATCTTCGAATGGACACCACTATTTTATGACGCCATCTTGAACTCAATGGTTGAGCGAGCAGACGGACCTAATCAAACAGGATTGTGCAGATGGCCACATTAGTTGATGCAGCCTGATCTAGTGTAGTGTGACGAAAGAGCTGATGAAAGTGCACACTGAGGGTTGGCACACCAACATGAACTAGCAAATCTGTCTCTTTTATCGATCATCTTGAAAACAAAACCTCTTCCTGGCCTATAGTGCATCACTCAACTGCGCTCTTGCACCACCACTTCCTCTTGACCTATAGCGCATATATAGGTCAGTAAAACGTGTTTATTTATGTAAGAGAGCAGTTGGATAATGGTCATAATAGTTCATGAACAAGTGTTGGTGTAAGAGAACACTTGGATGATGCACTACATGTAAGGAACTATTGTTTGTGTAACGGAGCAGTTTGATGATGCACTATAGGTCAGAAAATATTGTTTGTAAGAGAGCACTTGGATGATGCACTATAGGTCAGGAACTATTGTTCGTGTAAGAGAGCACTTGGATGATGCACTATAGGTCAGGAACTATTGTTTGTGTAAGAGAGCAATTGGATGATGCACTATCGGTCATGAACTATTGTTTGTGTAAGAGAGCAGTTGGATGATGCACTATAGGTCATGAACTAGTATTGGTATAAGAGAACAGTTGAATGGTGCAGTATAGGTCGGTCACTAGTGTTGGTATAATAGAACAGTTGAACGGTGCAGTATAGGTCCAGGAACTAGTGTTGGTATAAGAGATCAGTTGAATGGTGCACTAGAGGTCAGTAACTAGTGTTGGTATAAGAGAACAGTTGAATGGTGCAGTATAGGACAGAAACACGTGTAAGTGTAAGAAAGCAGTTGGATGATGCACTATCGGTCAGGAACTAGTGTTGATGTAAGAGAACAGTCGGTTGTTCAGTATTGGGATAATGTGACTGAGTGGGATATCCGGTCATGTGCCATTGACCCGATCTTCTGGCAGGGCAGCACTATAGAGTCGCCATTACTGTGCACCCTCAACAAACAATTTGTCAACAAAGTGTTATATAACACCAAGCATTATGAATGGAAGACTAGGGTTGATGTGTTAGCAAACCCGTCCGAGTGGCCCATAGCCACGGCTGGTGGGGGGATAGATACGTCGTAATGTATAACATGTGTACGTCACATCCTTCATAGAGCGGCTCACACACTATGCACACACTACAACCCCATAGGAAAGGGGCACCTCACCTCAAAGGATCCCCACGCAACCTCACCACGACATAACTGTACATATTTAGAAAAACACGCGGAAATATATATCCTCATAGCAATGACAATGCTGTAGTATGCTATATAATATACTAAATTACTGATGCAAGACCTGAAAAGACATTTCTAAGCTCATTGGTAGTACTACCAATTAGCTTCTTTTTTTAAATATATTTATATTTTTGGACAGGTGCGGTTCTTTTTAATGCATTTAACTCTTCCCACGAATTGCTAATCAAAGAGAATGGCTGATAATTTGCTGGCGCCAGGTCGGGAAAGTGGACTCCTAATAGGCAGAGAATATATATACTTATATGTATATAAATATATGTACTTAAATATAAATATACAAGTATGTAATATATAGATTACATAATATGTAATATATAGCATGGAAATGTAAATAAATGTATACAAATGTATATCATTATAAATAAATAAATATAAATAAATGAACATAGTCGTGTACATATGTATAAAATGTATAAATTCCGATATAAATATATGTATATTTCTCAAAATTGATATGAATATATATATATATATATATATTCACCTAGATATAGAGAAATGTAGAGAAATATAGAGAAATATAGAGAAATATATCTGAACATAGAGAAATGTAGAGAAATGCAGATACATATAAATATAAATTAAGACAAATAAACATCGATAAATATATATATATATACATAAACATACATACATGCATACATAAATATATATATATTTATTCATATTCATATGTATATATTTATATATATATAGTTGGATCAATATTCTTGTGATATGCTTTTGTGCTGTTCTAGAAAACAAAAAAAGGTGCTTCCGCTAAAGCCTACTGTCGGAAATGCTGGTGGATTCTTGCCGCGTCTGTTGCACTTATTTGAGCAATCCATTGTGAGGCTGGGCGTGTCGGTATATCGTATTAAGGCTCACGCCTTGGGCCATGTGCTCCACGATTTCGCTATAAGGAAAGGGCTATTGTCTTACATGGGGAGGCTAAAGCCCCGGTTGCATAGCAGTTAGTGGACATAGTTGAACGTTGGTGAACATAGTGGAGGCTAACTTTACGGTACGGATGCTGGTACATTCAACTACGTTAAACTATGTTCAATTACGTTCAACTACATTCAACTACGTTCAACTATGATCAACTACGTTCAACTACGTACTACTACGTTAACGTCCACTACGTTCACCTACGTCCAGTAATCGCTATATGACCAGGGCTTCGTCCAAGTATGCTAGAGTATGCTAAAGCATGCTAGAGTATGATAGAGTATGCTAGAGTACTCTAGAGTATGCTACAGTACATTAGCATCATGGGTGGAAATTCAGCCTCTAATATACCGCTCTTTTGAACATGTCCAAAAATTAAATCGGAGATCATGGCTCACCCACATTATTACCAAGTTAACATCACGGACAAGTATGGATGCCAGTACGTTCAACTACGTTCAACTATGTTCAACTACTTTCAACTACGTTAGCCTCCAGAATGTTCAACTACGTCCACTAACGGCTATGTGACTGGGCCTTCACTGTTCTGTGTGGGCGGTTCCACAACACTATTCACTGGTTTGACAGTGCTGTGATATTCTTTTGCGGCTTTTATGTTCTCACCTTTTGTTGTTGTTAGTTTTTTTTTGTTTTTACGAAGAAAACAATTCCAGCAAATTCTTAAACCTATCAATAATTTCCGATAACTTTCGAATATATTTATTTTGGAAATAATTGTTATTCATTGAAGAAGGTGTGAAGGTGGGTTGTCACCCGGTAGAAGTGCAGGTATTTACAAAACTTTGATAAATATGTCAATCCTAATCTAAACTAAAATGCATAGGATAACACCAGAAAGCCAAGTGGAAAAGCTGAGCATTTCCCTCCCATTTTGGTAGGTTGTGTGATTCGCACCAAACCAATGACTTACCAATTGTAATGATGGGATAAACTATAATTGGAGGAGGGTATGCAGGTATTGCAGGTAGTGCAATACCTCAGGGAGTTTGACGCCCCTGCCCTGCAGAGTTGTCAACCACTGCCTTGTGGTACAGGTTCTTGACAGAACCGAAGACTAATGCTAGGTACACACCTACCGTTTTTCCGCACCCACCTACCGTATACGATCTAAAACTGCCCAAGAGTCGTGAGGTGTGCACTCCCCTAGCACACCTACCGATTGTGATTCACGACTAAAAACTCATTTTTTGGGGCTAAAACCGTAGGTGTGTACCTAGCTTACGATTGCGATTCGCGATTCAAAAAATGAATCGGCCCATTTTCAGTTTTAAGCGGGTCGGGTCGAGTTGCGAGTTTTAGTGCGCAAATCCTATATGGTAGGTGTGTACTTGGCATAAGGGAGCAAACCCTAAACAGAAAACCATGTCACTGTGGCAGCATTAAGGGCGGTTGATGTATGGAACTCCCAACATCTCCAGACCAGCCACTGCAGGGACAAATAGTTTTGCGCCTCTCTGGATATGTTCTTGCCAGTGTGAAACCTCTATTTGCTCCCCCAGAGAGTGCCACTGGTAACTTGCAAAAGCCAGCAGCACTTCAACACTTTTGCAGGCAGCTTTCATGAAATGCACCATCAAGAGAAACCTGAAGCTGAGAGACATTAAGACCGACTCATGGACATCACTCTCACAGCAGAGAGCTAAATGGAGAGCGGCAGTCAAGTAATAGTCATAGTTATTTATTTTGGCCACATCATTCGTCAGAGTTCAATATACCATACATTGTTGGAAGGGAAGGTGAATGGCAGCAGAGGGAGTGGGAGACCAAGAACATCATGGTTTACAAATATTTCACAGTGGACAGGCTTGAATTATTCACAGTCTATCTGAACAGCACACCATCGGGACAAGTGGAGAACCATTGCATCCAATCTGGTCGAGGGTGGCCTATGTGGTGGCAGTGGGTTTCCTCCAAAGAAATATGTCAGAATGACCATATGTTTGATGTCCAATAGCCGATGATATGAAAATCAATATGTTCTGCAGGCATCGTTAAATAAAACAAGCTTTACGTTGACCACGAGGACGATTCTATCAGTGCGTAACCGTGCGTGTTGTCTGCATGTGCATATAAACTTGAATCATGTCAGATGGCGATCAATCGCAGATTTGCAAATAAATTCAGATGGGAAATATCCATGCCATCTTTATATTGCATGCTATACGTCTAGTCATAGCGCATGTTTCACATCGGGCATTGCAGCACTGAGCGTTAATGGAAGTTCGTCTTTAGTAGGAGCATCGACCACGTTGGAGTGAGAGTGGGAAGGAGGAGGGGGAGGGGGAGGAGGAGGGGGCAGGGGGGAGGGGAGGGGGAGGGGGGAGAGCGGAGTAGAAATTGCTAGGCCCTCGTGGATTGCTATACCCAGGGCACCCCTCAGGGTCATCAGGGGTCACTACACATTTCATGTGTACGATAAAGACCGCAAGAGCACTTTTTTTTTATTATACCACCGATGCTGAATTTCGCCTCTATCGGTGCCATATGAAATTGTCCGTCATTCTCTGCTATCTGTACTGGTGCAATTTAACTGGGACTGTTTGCTATCTAGGCCAGTTCTAACTGTGTTCGTCTGATACTCCACAATCCTTCACTACAGAGTTGGGACTAGAAATAATAACCATTGATTTCGGACATGAAAAGATAAGGGTAGATTTTATGTAACTTTAAATTTTAGCTCCACATTTTAAACAAAGCCCTGCTGACTGACAACTTAAATCAAAATGTATGTAATATATTTACATTGTTTTTTGTTATGAACTTACTCTGCAGCGATGTCCTTTCTGAATAAGGTCAATATTAAAGGTGATTTCTTTATGTTCCAGTTCTTTTCGGATATGAGGGGGGGAGGGGTGAGAGTTCATAATTGTGATATTTTAAGTTAAGTAGTCTAATCTAAATAATCACAAGTTTGGCGAATTTAACTAATTAAACCCTGAATGGTGAGGTAATAACTAATGAGAGTTTTAAGCCCACCGCGTGATTATTTAATTTATTCCCACGCTCTAACGCGATAGCTGAATTATCGTAGGTTCAATCCCAGACGGACTGAAAGCAATCACTTACAAATGGCTTATGGCCCTATCACACTACAACGTAATGACGTCAGCGTAGGCATAACGTGAAAATAATTATATTACGTCGAAGTTGTCAGCTTAGTATACAAATTGCGGCACAAGTTGGACGTCGATGCCGCATAGTTGACGTGAGTCGGACATGATCGTAACGTCAGCCTAGCATTGTGCCAACCAACAATCAACCAACAACCAAACAACCAACCATACAACCAACAACCAACCAACAACCAATCAACAACCAAACAACAACCAACAATCAACCAAACAACCAATAACCAACCAACAACCAAACAACCAAACAACAAACAACCAACAACAACCAACCAAAAACCAACCAACAACCAACCAACAACCAACCAACAACCAACCAACCAACAACCACTCCACAACCAACCAACCAACAACAAACCAATAATCAACCAAACAACCAACAAACAACCAAACAACAACCAACCAACAACAACCACCAACAACAACCAACCACCAACCAGTCCACAACCAACCAACACCCAACCAACAATCAGCCAAACAACCAACAACAAACCAACAACCATCCAACAACCAACCAACCAACAACCAATCCACAACCAACCAACCAACAACCAACCAACAACCAACCAACCAACAACCAATCCACAACCAACCAACAACCAACCAACAATCAACCAACAACCAACCAACCAACAACCAATCCACAACCAACCAACAACCAACCAACAATCAACCAACAACCAAACAACCAACCAAACACCGCACCGTTGATCTAATGTAGCCAACGCATCCCTCCCGGTCTATTAAATCGCAATGAGAGTGCACTGTCCCAAGTCGATACCTGTCCTGATATGACCGTCGATGTTTCCAGAGCATTAAAAAGACAACTAACAAACACACCCACGAATACATTCACTTCATATAAAGAGCCCACTCTGCCTGACTGACCGCTGTAACCGTGGCTTCAATAGAAAATAGGCAAATTGGGTTAAATGCTGGTCGCGGTGTTTAATTGAAGGTTAAAGCCATTCACGTGGTGGCTTCCACAACGCCTTCAATCATTGTGTCGAGGTTGATGGGGGTGCATTCGAAGGGAAGCATTGTGCCTAATGTGGAACTTAAACTGACATTGCTTGCCATTCAAGGGCTAGCATCCTAACCATTAGACTCCCTAGGCTCCCTGATGCAATCACCCTATCCATACCTAATGTGGAACTCAAACTGGCATTCATTGCAATTCAAGGGCTAGCATTCTAACCATTAGACTCCCTAGGCTCCCTGATGCAATCACATAATCCATGCCTAATATGGAACTTAAACTGACATTGCTTACCATTCAAGGGCTAGCATCCTAACCATTAGACTCCCTAGGTTCCCTGATGCGATCACCCTACCCATGCTTACCAGTTAATGTGGCTCGCTGCCTGAGAGGTCAGTGCAGACTACTGCACTCGTCCCCACGCAATCATTAGTTTTTTAAATGGTTTATAAGTCCATGTCAATATGGACTGTCTACTTACATATGCATACTGATGGCAGGTTCACCAACCATACAGTGCATAGCTTGTTTGTTGTTTTCTTGTTTTCTTGTTTGTTGTTGTTTTACGTCCTAGCAACATCTAAGGTCATATCAGGACGGGTACCGACTTGTGACAGTGCGCACTCCTGGCAAATTTATAGTGCTGTCCCACTGAGAAACTAGGCTGCTGGCACCATGACCTGGTATCCCACTCAGTCACATTATCCTGACACTGAGCACACCAGTCCTTGCCCTGTCCTAATAATGCCGAGCGCCTGGCTAGGAAGCGACAAGTATCATTTTTTAAGTCATTGATTTGACTCGACCAGGTACATGGTGCTGGTCATAGCACTGGTCATAGCACCATTGTCATAGAGAAAGTATTGTGCCTATTCAAGCAGGATTCAAACCCATACTTCTTGTCATTCTGAGACACTAGCATCTTACCCATTAGGAGATATAGGCCACCCTGGCCATGAATACCTGTCTATGTGGCTCCTTGTCTGAGAAGCCAGTGCAGACCACTACTACACTTGTAACATTGGTGGCAGTTGGAATCAGACTTTAAGAACAAATGACTTAAGCCCTGTCGTGTGCTTACGGGATTTAGTCAAGGATTTGCAGCTGCTAATTGTAGGACGTACAATGTGGTGGGATGTAACAAAGACCCTATAATACTAAGATGGCTCACTCCCTATCTCTCCGATGGTAATGTAAATTTTGCAGTGCCACCTTGTGGTGGGTTTGATTAGCCGGCTGCTGGTTGGTGTTTCACATGTAAACACATACAATTATATTATACATGAGATAGGTAAGTATGAATACACATCAATATGAAATTGCTATGAACAAATGCACATCATCATCAGCATCATCCTCAGCATCGCCATCATCACACATCTTTCACATTCATATATACATTTATACATATAATATAGCACCTGTTTAACCAAAAGAACAGCCAGCGCACCAAGTGGTGTGTTTGATCATTTTGATTACACAGTACAGGCTGAGTGAGCCGTCTTAGTATTATAGGGTCTTTGGATGTAGCTATTGAATGCAGACCTGCCTACCCCAAATTTCCTCTTTGGGTGGTACTTCAGTCGGTGGGGAAATGAGTACTTCAAAAAGAAATGGTGTACTTTCAAAAAAAGGTGCGCGCTTTCCAAAAGAACTGTGTACGTTAAAAGAAATATTGGCTGCTTTCCTAAGGAATTGTGTACTTTCCAAAGATATTGTGTACTTTCTAATTTTTGTTTTATTAATCTATTTATTTATTTTGGTATACATAATTTTAATTTTACATATTGGCATACCTCGGCTTAAGCCTATACAACAACAAAAATCACAAAGAATTGTATGGGTAGGCAGGTCTGTGATTTGCTAAGCTAACAATGTTTTCAAGACAGATCCAATGTTGTCAGTAATTTTGATGAAAGTATGGTGAGAGTGGGAAACAATGCTGTTCATCCCTACCTAATGTCGGTAAGTGTCTGGCGGGCATTGCTTCGCTGAGCATCGGACATCATTTGTGCCACCAGAGCTCTCGTCAGTTAACCTAGATTACGCTGCTGGTAGCTCTGGTTACACAAACTGAGGTATGTGTTGGACACCGTAGTAAACACCAAAGTCTCTATATAAACCTGCCATCCAAGTCACGACTGGTAACTCTTAGTCCATGAGCCAGATAAAATGTGACTACCAGAAAGCAGGGCATGTTGCCACTATATTTTCCAATTAGCTTTATAGATTGTGTTTACGAAAAAAGGTGATGGACATCTCAATCCCACAGCCATGTCAATTTTGGTGACCATTTAAAAAAAAATGGCCACCACTTTTCATTGTATCTCATAAACTTGGCTGTAACTTTTAATCAGCTAGTCTGAGGCATATGAGCTATGCTTAGGATGTCATTTGGCATATTTCTATGAACGCTAAATGGATATTGATTCACTATTTGTTGAGGTAATTGTGGAAATATGCAGCACACTGTATCGGAGGGGAATATATGAGCCTGCCTCAAAAGGTGATAACTCTTTTTTTTTGTCCATTTTAACGATTGCCACAAAACAGCACAGAAACGGTTACACTGAAAACACAAGGACATTTGCTTCAAATCAATATGTATTCTATTGGGATTATGAAACACCATGTAAAAAACAAATCAGTTTATCCTGAGTAAATGCATAAGCAGATAATATGTTGATCGTTACAATGGACAAAGTTTTGTCCCATATTGCTTAGCACCTTTTGAGACAGTCTCATATGTTTTAGTTTTTTTAAATAAATGTATTGGCTAAGCATTATGGCATACTTTGTTTTTGTTTGAAGTAACTTTTATTTTAAAGAATTAACCTTAGAGATGTTTGGAGGGAAAATAGGGAAAGTTAATTGTGTGGACACACTAAAATGAATAGACTATCTCTACCTATTTTCTAGTATGAGCGCCCGCATTCTGTTCTGGTAGGTCGTGGGATTCGAACTCCCGGATTAAGCAGGGGGAATGTCAATCGAGGTAGCGGGACGTAGCTGAGGCGGTAGGGTGTACACCTGTGAAGGTTTGGACCATCTGATCAATCCTGCTCAGTGGACACATTTGCAATTTAGGCTATGTTCTGTTCCAACCAGTTGTCCTTGACTGGTTATGGTATGTAGTGTCCTGTCTGTGGGAAAGTGCATTTAAAATACCCCTTTCTGCTTCTCGGAAAGAGTAGCCTATTTGGCAGCACTCGGTTTCCTCCTAAAAGAAATATGTCAGAATGACCATGTGTTTGACGTCCAATAGCCAATGATGACAATCAATGTGCTCTAGAGGCGTCAATAAATAAAACAAACTTCTTCGGAAATGTCAATCACGGACAATTCATCTTCCTCATTCCACTGCTCCTTGCCCTATCCTAGTAATGCTGAGCGCCCGGATAAGTAGTGACAAGTGTCAATTTGTATGTTATTGGTTTGACTCGGCCAGGGTTCGAACACGCCAGTTCGAATCCCATGACATAATAGGACGGGAATCGGACGCTCAACTCATTCGGCCATCGCGTCTGGTCAATTTTGACAAAGTCAATTAAAATAAATTAAAATTGAATTGTCTTGACTATTAAAAACTAGCACATAGTTGCGTATTTGTAATTGCTGATATATGGCTGGTTTTGTTTGTTTTGTTTTATTTACTGCATAGCTGCATTTACTTTTAGGTTGTAATGAATCGTTTCTAGCATTTAGATTAATCGGGAACGCCTATTTCCCGTAGAGCACAAGGGTAGAGGCACGGTGCATTTAAGTTTTGTAAATTGATCATGGGTTCGAATCCGGGTCGAGTCAAACCAATGGCTTTCTAGCCAGGCGCTCGGCATTATTAGGATAGGGCAAGGAACAGTGGAATGAGGAAGACCAGTCGCCTGCGACTGAAATTTCCCCTGCTTAAAGAACTAATCAACTAATGTACCAACAAAAAACAAACAAAATTGGCTATTCAAATTTAATTTGCGATAAGAGGCACATTTGATTAATTTCGTTTCGCCCGCTTAATTGGCGATCGGTTTATGTAATAGATGCTACATCGTTTTTTTAAACAATTATTGTGCTGTTGTTTTGGGGTTTTTTTGTATCGGCGTGGTTGAAGCCATTATCCATCAGATGTCTGAACATTGATTCACAAGCTGATCATTTCATTCAGAAAGTGTGCATAGACGCGTGGTGGATTGACAGGTGGCACCAACAACGGATAAACCAGGCGGTACTCAGCATTGATTAATATTGAGGGTGGCATACTATAGTAGGGAATGCAAGAAAAGATCAATGGAATATGTGCGTTATATATCTATCAATTATATTCACATAAAACACTAGTGACCTTGGCGCTCATTGGTGGCACCCACAATCCTATTTGGTGAATGTCGGGAATAATTGATAGTACCTAGGAAAGTTCCGTTATTTATATCCACAAAAGTCCATATGCATTACATATATATACATATATTTACATCTATGTATATATATACATATATTGATGGTAGCTAGGAAACTTCCGTTTTTTATATTCACATAAGGCCATATGAATTACATATATTCATATATTTGCATATATGTATATATACATATATTGATTTTACATAGGAAACTTCCCTTATTTATATATGTCCTTAGGCATCACATATATAGATATATTTATGTATGTGTATGTATCCATATATTAATGGTAACTAAGACATTTCCATTAATTATATTCACATAAGCCCTTATGTATCACATATATACATATGTTTACATATATGCACATATGTCTACATGTATGATGTCTAAGGACTTTTGTGAAAAAATCACCTGATGAGACTGGCACTGGTCTACATATCGTGGAGGTGAGAGGCCCACAGGTGGCGCCACCAGTACAGTGTTGGGTCTTACAGAGTATAACAATAATGATAAGAATTCCCTTATGTATCCTTATACTCGCTCTAATTCGTTATATATCAGATAAATTTGCTAGATACCATCAATTATTCCCTACTATTAAGCAAAGTATTCACATATACATATATTATTTATGCGTATTCTCTAATTCAGAGAGCGAGTAGGTTCTTAAGCATCCAAATGGAAATGTTCATTATATAGGTGTGTGACAGCCACAACCAGGAATATTTATTACCCTGGCCTACAGTAGACGCAACGACGGAAATTGGTTGCACACCTTCCAACTCAATTCATCTAGGCGCATGCTCAGAGAGGAGCACCCTTCAATGAATTGTAGATATCTCATAAAGTAGAGGCAATGACAAACTAGGGCAATCTGATTCATCACAAAACGAATGGACGCGGGAAATTGGGCGCTATCCGAAACTGGCATTATAGGTAGTACAACTGGCAGCGGGTTGTGATTGCTTTTCTAACAGAAAGACCGGCTTTTGAGATGACTGCCTCAAAATCTTAAAGTGGCTTATATTAGTAGAATCATGGTATGTTTCAAGCATCACATATATACATATATCTACATATATACATATATGTCTACATGTATATATATGTATGATGTCTAAGGACTTTTGTGAAAAAATCCCCTGATGCGACTGGCACTAGTCTACATATGGTGGAGGTGAGGGGGCCGCAGGTGGCAACTCGTTCTACTTTAATCATAGTTTGTTTGTTGTTGCTTTATGTCCTAGCAACATATAAGGTCATATCAGTGACTTGTGACAGTGTGCACTCATGGCGTATTTATATTCATGCCCCACTGGGTGACCAGGCGGCTAGCACCATGACCCGATATTCCAGTCATGTTATCCTGGTACTGTGCAAACCAGTCCCTGTCCTATCCTATTAATGCCGAGTGCCAGACTATGTAGTGACAAGTGTAATGGCCCATGGCCCTCCGACTCCACACTGCCATGCACACATGGAAGAACACCAAGATTCAATGACAGTACCCTTCAACTTGGTTTATTGAACCAATCTGCTCTCCGCGGCGTGAACAGTCGACTGACCCACCCCCTGACTCACCAGATCCCACATCGACTCTATAGGTTGGGTGGGGGGGTGAGCTAGCCACACACAGTAGAGGGCAGCCCAGTCGGGGTCTGCCCTGTGGCTAGCCTGCCACCACCTAGCGCAGTTCAGTGTAACTACGTAGGTACGCGGCGTAGTCTCTGCCGCTACCGCGTGGTAGTAGGGCTCATGTACAGACTACTACACAAGCATCAATTCTATAACTTGTTGGTTTGACTCGGCTATGATTCGAACTCCCAACTTTCAGCATGGGAAGCCAGCGCTCTACCGATTCGGCTACCGCGTCCGGTACTTTAATTATATGTACTATATAATTTATTGTGTGGATTTAAATAAAGAATGCTCAGCAATGTTTTGTCGGTGTCTGTCTCAGAACACCTCTCAGCTACGACCAACACTCCCTAATTCGCTGTAACCTCCACGGGACCCGGTCACTCTCTGCTCCCCTCCTGTTGTGAACTGTGACCAACGTCGTTTTCCGCTCACTTTCAAACCTATATATCCTTTAGTATGGTTGCATGTACATGGTTCATGTTTACTTAAACATGGGTAATTGAATACTCGAGATTGACAATACTCTTTCAATGGACTCCTTAACTGGTGCCACCTAGCGAGAAAGGACTTGAACTATCACCATCTGCCAGCTGCTGACTGTTGTGCCACCTATGTAATGCATTAGTAACTTCTTTGAGCAGTTTGAATCACTTAGTCCTTAGCGCTCAAACCATCAAGACGTATATGACAGGCTCACCAAAATTTACCATCCCACCCACCCAAGGTTTGAGTAAGATTCATAGGGTTAAGCATCTGGGAGCCTCGTACATCAAATTGACTCTAATCTACAACCTGTAACTCTGACAACAAGAATAAATCTACAACCTGTAACTCTGACAACAAGAATAAATGCCAATATACATGGCGGTCTCATGTTTTTCACTTACCAATCTACAGCATGATCACGCCATATTTAGGAGGTAGGCAATTTCCCGTTTATATTTTCGATATCCTCTCGAAACCAGCAAATGTCATTTCTGATTGTTATATTGATAATGACTACAGAACAAATATCCTACACATTCCCATTAATGCTTAAAGTTGGATAGGCCGATGGTTTTGAATTCCTGCCATATTTTGAGAGAAGCATATTAGGTTAATGTTGCATAGTCGGATGGTTTTGGGTTTCTGTAAGCTTAACAATGTATATATGTTTATGCTTATATACTTATATATTTATATACGTATATAATTATATACTTATAAGTTATATACTTATATAATGATATACTTATATACTTATATACCTGTGTACTTATATACTTATGTACTTATATAATTATATACTTATATATTTCTATTCTTATGTACTCATACTTATACACCTGGCCTGTCATGTGTCACGGTGGATGTATGTATTGCTTAGGTCAGCAGTTCGCTTTGCTGGGAAGAGGACCCAGAGAGATGAGCCAGCTAGTATTACGCCACTGAGTATTCAGTTACCAATTAAGACTAAGAGGCGGTGGTTTATTGCATGCATCCTGCCGAAAAGCAGAACTATTTCATCTTTCCGACCAGGCCTCATTAGGTCAGGTTAGGCTTCTTTAGTCCGCCCCTGCTCCAGGAATGGAGGCGGGAGGATGGGCAGGAAGAGGACAAATGAGGCGGGTGTTGGAGCAGCCGGACGAATCCTGGAGTACTGCTAGTTATATAGCCTGCTTAGCTGCAGACCACAGGCCGCTCGAGCCGCTCCACGTTGTACAAATAGCAATTGCATATACATAAATAAGGGAGCACTGCAAGCCCACGTAGACAAAATAGTATTGATGTCAATATGCCAGTATCAAACATGTAAATAACAAGCAGTATAAAAGAGGGTAATTTACATAATTTGATAATGCAACAAGGAACTCATAGTATGGAATTAACAATAAATTGGCATCAAATGAACAGGAGTGAAGTAAATACAGTTAAAGAGGTCAGAGGTCAAACAATTATGTGATGGTGGAGGAAGGGAATGAGGTCAAAGTTCACATCGAGGTCAAATAGAGATGGGAGGAGGGTCAAGTGGTTGAATGGAAGGAGTGAAGAGAGGAAGGCTAATGAGGTCAAGAGGCGATTAAGGTATGGTGATGAAAGGTAAGGAGATCAATGTTACATCAAGGTCAAATAATATGAATGAGAGCAAAAGGGGGCAATAGGAATGGGGGTAGTCATGTAAGAAGGAGTGTCATATGATAGTTCTGGTCATATGATAGTTGGGTTTATCTGAGGTCAAATTGGTAATCAGGTGAAAGTTCATGAGTTGTTGGGTCGGTTGGTGAAAAGTTTGAATCCCACGACCTGGCACTCAACCAAATAAAGTTGAGAGTGCCTGTGTCGCGATCTTGACTGCAGCAGGTTGGATGTATGCTCTGATGGCATTGGATCTCCAGTTGCTGAGTTCTTGTATGTGCTGGAGTGGGGCCCATGTCAGAGGCTGTCTAGTCTGTAGTCTTTAGGGCGATCGTGGCGAGCAGAGGTGAGCACTGCTCGGAGTGCTAGGGTGACGGTGTGTGTGGTCAGGGGTTCACCAGTGATGGTTAGGAAGGCCGGGTCATGAGAGTTTGTTTTGGTAGCGGATTTGTATATTCGCCAGGCCTTTACCAGGCAGCATATGGAGTTTGGTATGATTGGGATGTTGATGGTGAACAAGTCTTGGTTTGACCTCGAGGTCTTGGTTGATCGTATGCGGACTGTTAGTGGGTGTCCGCTGTCACTGACACCGGTGGTGCGGATGGTGTGGCCCGGGTCGTCGCGTCTTCCGGTGACCAGGAAGTTGCCCTGTCACAGCAGACTGAAGTAGCCGAGGAGGATGGCAGCAGTGATGACAGAGGCGTTCGGGCCGGCTGACCTGAAGAAACTCCCAGCAGATTTGAGCAGGTGAACTGTTAGGGGCAGGGCCTGCCTTGGTACGTGGAGCAAGGAGCGTGCCACGGCTCGCTTGACAATGGAGACCATATAGGTTTTAATGTAGGTTTAAAAGTAGATCTAAATCTACTATTAAATGTAGGCTTAAATGTGGTGAAATGTTGGTTTGAAGTATGCATACGGGAAGTTCTGCAATCACATCAATACAGGCTGTATTTGATGTGTAACTCGTGGCAGGGACAAGGACGGAGGCCACGACCCAGCACGCCGGGTCGCAGCTAGATCGCAGCTAGATCTTACCTGGTAGAAATTCGGGTTTGGTCCCCTCCCGCCCCAATCCTTCATTATAGGCCCTACAAGCTAGTCACACTTTGCACCTATGACTAACAAACGTGGTACGGTTCTTGCCAAAAGTTTGTTTCTAGTTGAGATTGCAGTGAAATTATCCTAGCAAATATTTTACAATAGATTAAATACTACTTTGTGTATGTGTAACTGACTACCTTCTCAACCTTCCAATTGATTAAGCTGTGGCTGCGACCCTTCCATCTTTCTGAGGAATCAGAGCACACATTGGGAGTCTTACTCAAATATGAAAATATTCTCTGCATACTATGCATATGTATACAGGGGCGTAGCTAGGCGTACGCGCCTTCGCCAAAATGTCCACATCGTTTTGTCAACAACAAAAATAAAAAAATAATAAAGAGAGAGAGAGAGAGGGGGAGTTACTTAGATATGATTTCATATTCGGAAGGGTGTGACGCCATAAGCGGCCCCCTAAACCCCCTGCCGAAATTGGGACCACACATCGTTAAAGGTCTAGCTACGCACCGTCGCTTATTCCTATTTTGTCTTACCAACATGGAGCTAGCGGGGGGTCAAAGGGAGCAGTTGCCCCCCCCCCTTCCCTCCCATAAAAAAACACCAGTATCCAACCTCCCGGGAAATGGCGGAAAATGGCAATTCGGAGCCTCTAAATTTCACAATTTCTTCATAGAGCACATCCGGTGATTCCCCCCACCCGCCCCCTGCCCCCACGAGCGCCTCGCTCCTCAGCACTTGTTCATTCTAAGAATTGACTTGACCTCCCCAAGCAAATCTTTCACACCACACACAAAGTCCCAGCTACGGTCCTGAATAGTGGTGGTAGGATGGGTAAAGGATGAGTAAGGCGTCCATGTCAACTTGAGATTGGCTTTATTTGATCATAATCACGACGATCAAAGCTGGGCGTTTCAGTGAGGTAGTGGATTCACAAAGGTACAAAGAAATGAACTACTAAAGTGGGGTTCAAACCAAGAACAGTTTGTAAGCTTCAATCTCTCGGAAATCAAGCAAGATTTGAGCCACAAACGCGCCACTCTATATAATAGATGGAGCTGCCGAGTAGTCGTCGGGAAGGGAACTAAATGTAATGTCGACTGAATTAATGTTGTATAGTCCGATGGTTTTTACTTTCTGTCATTTTCTGAGATAAATATATTAGATCGATCATTATAATCTACCTTACTCTAGTTTGAAGTAATATCTATTTTAAATGGCTACTGTTTTGAGATATTTCAAGTGCAAACATGCCAAATTAATTTTGGCAAACACACTAAAACTCTGACACTATAGGCTTCTGCAGAAACAAGTTCTATTAAATTGCCTCAGTATTCCCTTCTATGTGGCGACAATTTCATTTGACTATGCAGCTTTAAGACAGTTGCGGGATGGACTACCTGTCAAAGGGAGAATATAATTATGTCGTCTCTCTTCTGGTCGTTGAGTTCATATAAATAACTCCATTACCAGTTTTTACATAACTCCATGTGCAAACCTTGTTCAAGCTCTTGTAGGAGACATAATTGACGGAATGCGTTTGACTTGTTTTTTCCCCTGCTTTTCCCGAATAGAAAATACACCTTGTCACATCTATAACTGCTTACTCCTTCCTGCGACAGCCGAGTATTTATGTATACATGAAGGTTGTGGGTTGTATGTGCGTATTTTATTACCTGAGTCAGCAGTTGATTTGCGAAGCTATATTCATTTTTTTTCAAATGAATTAGGGATCAAAGGAGTGATCTTTCAAAAGAATATTAGCTTTCAAAAGAATCCAGGTTGCTCTAATTTATAATCTCTGCTCTCATATAGCTGTATTAATCAATAGCAGTAGTAGTCGCAGTATTTGGATTATTCTCTACTAGTACTGAGGTTTTATATCCTAGCAGCATCTACGGTCATGCGCGGCCAAATCCCGATTAGTGAAGGTGCGCAATGATGGCCAGTTTATAGTGCTTCCCCATTGAGATACCGTGCCGCATGACCTGACATTTCACTCAAGACTCATGAACCTGCCGATGCTTGCCTTGCCTTGCCTATGCTCATCTTGTCGAGCCCCAGGCAAATTAGTGACAAGTATCAAGCTGATTGAGGCTTTACCTTGATTTTGCCAATGATTGATTCCATGACCTGTGGTACCTGTTGAATTCAATTGATTTGTTATTTAACCAGTCAATGCAGTAGGGTGGTTTTTTGCCAGCATCTTTGCACTATGGAATCTCCCTGCCCGCTTTGTCCCCCCTAATGGCCCTGTCACACTACGACGTAACGACGTCAACGTAGGGAGAACGTGAAGAACGGTAAAGCGTAGTGATACCGTCATTCAACGAGAGAGGTCAACGTAATGACGCTCACGGAACGTTATGAACGTTATTCCATCGCCAGAAGAACGGTACATGACGTTAGCTACGTCATGAGACGTTGAACATACGTTGAATGCACGTTCTCCTGACGTTCTCCTGACGTTCCCCTGACGTTCTCCTGACGTTCTCTTGACGTTCTCCTGACTTTCCCATTACGCCGCATGGACGTTTCCACTGGCTTTAATGTGGGTCAACGAGTGGAACATAGTGGAACGTAGTGGAACGTAGTGAGGAACGTTTGCCTAACGTCCGTTTAACATCATTTACATTCGCTGAACGTTAACAGAACGTACGGCGAACGTAAACCCTTACGTTCGAGCTACATCAACATTTTTTAACATGTCCAAAACCTTGACGTAACTCGATGTAACACGACGTAATGTGACATAGCTCGACGTCAGTCTAACGTCATTATGACGTCATCATAACGTAATCCAACGTACATCAACGTAATGACGAAATATCACCACGTTAGGCTCACGTTTGCTCATTACGTCGTAGTGTGACAGGGGTATAAGATCATCTACATCAAAATGTACGAATGTGTCAAACGCAAGCGTATTGCATTGTTTATATGTTACTCTGGTCTCTATTCCTTTAAATAAGTATTAACTTAATAGTAACAGTTATAAACTAGTAAAACTCGCGCCAAAAGAAAGTCAATCAAACCCGGTTATTCTTGTAGGATTCTCGCCTGAAAAGCTGCAGGCACCGAGTGACTTCATCGGCTGCGTGCGCGGCGTCCGCTTCCTGCAGGACGCAGGCACTTCCGGTGACATTGAGCCCGACCTTGAACTGACGGTGCCGATCCACGCACGGGCCGAGGTGACGGACGGGTGCGTGAACGCGTGCGACGCGCACAACTTGTGCGTGCACGACGGCACGTGCCTCAATTACTACACGTACACCACGTGCGACTGCTTCGGATCCGGCTACGAGGGTCGCTACTGCCAACGCCCAGGTGAGAGTCACATAGGTACACTGGTCCCTGTCAGTTACACTGGTCCCTACCATATACACTGGTCCCTGCCAGTTACACTGGTTCTTACTAGCTACACTGGTTCCCAGCAGTTACACTGGCCCCTACCGTCTATACTGGTCCCTGCCAGTCACACTGGTCCCTACTAGCTACACTAGTCCCTGCCAGCTACACCAGTCCCTGCCAGCTACACTGGTCCCTGCCAATTACACTGGCCCTTACAAGCTACACTGGTCCCTACAAGCTACATTGGTCCCTGCAAGTTACACTGGCCCCTACCATCTTCACTGGTCCACACCATCTACACTGGTCCCTACCAGCTATACTGATCCCCACCAGCTACACTTGTCCCTACTAGCTACATCGGTCTCTGCAAGTTACACTGGCCCCTACCAGCTACACTGGTCCCCACCATCTACACTGGTCCCTACCAGCTATACTCGTCCCTACCAGCTACACTCGTCCCTACCAGCTACACTCGTCCCTACCAGATACACTCGTTCCTACCAGCTACACTGGCTTATCACACCATACAACTGGTGTGATACCATACCAGCTACACTCGTCCCTACCAGCTACACTCGTCCCTACCAGCTACACTGGCTTATCACACCATACAACTGGGGGAGTTATCAAACTGCTTAGGCGTTTAGTCCTCATATTGGGTGAATCACCCATGTGTGACAAATAACTACAAGCGTCTTGGCTTTATAACTAGGGCCTCAAATTTGCTTAGCTATGTCTGAAGATGTCTGCTTTAAAATACACACACAAAACTGGATGGGCGATGGTTAGGCTGGGGAGGGCGTATGGGCGGGTGAGGAGGGGGGAAAGGCGGGGATTACTCCCACTCTGCTTCTAGAGAGAGACACAAGCATTCTTCGTGGGGCTAAACTGGCTTTTCTCTAACAGGAAGTACCATGTGTTGCTTCCGGTGGGTGAGTGATTGAGTGATTGATTGATGGTGATTTAAAGCCACGGCGGGAACCAAGGCTAGGTCCATAGTGGGGATTGAGTAGAAGTCTCACTCAATCGCCCATTGTGGTTTACTGGTGGTGCTAGTATGCCATCACTACCGAAGCCTTTGTCTTGTTAAGTGAACTCATTTCTGGGTAAGTGTTTAAATGCTTAGATCCAAAACCAAGACAGGGGTGGTGTCACTTGCAAAACTTTCAGACACACAGAAACAAATAGTAGTCTTTTCATGTGCGCCTTATAAAGCAATGACTGTATTAGGTGATTATCCAAATTGAGTGACCTATGATCTCTTAGAATGGTTAATTATACTAAGCCCGATTCCTCGTTGGTACTAAGCAGGTATTTCCCAATATGGGATTATTAATTGAGATGAAGCAACGCTCAATACATGATGAAGATGACGCAACGCTCCATATATATATATAGCAAAATAATAACAAATATCAGGAAATAATTCACAAAGCCAACAAAGGATAATAAGCAAATATAGTATATTTTCCGCTGTCTATACTCGTATAACATTGTATACGCCCTATATGAAGTAACACTCAATATGTATATATATATGTATATGTACATTATATATATATATATCTGCAGTTGCCTGAATTAGAAAACAAAGAAGATACACAGGGGATACGAAGAGACAGCACGGTGGTATCCATTGAGTATTTTTTTTAAAGTTTTTACAAGGTATTTACCCTGCCTATAAAGTATAAGCCCCCGCGAGGGCGCTTGTTTTCAATTCTGGAAAGCTGTGATGTTGTTTTTGTTCTGATCCTTTGCCCAGGGGTGTTTACCTGTTTCAGCTCAGGCAAGTCCCTCATGGTTTTGGGTGTTAGTAATAATCTATGGTATTTTTTTTGGTATTTTTTCCAGAATTTTTGTCTAATTTGAGTAAGGAGTGACGTGTCAGAGCTCGGACTGTTTGGTCGAGCCTGATACGGGTTGCTTTGTTGTTTTCTTGTATCACATAAACGCCACCATCTGGTTTCCTTCCCGTCTAATCGATGTGGATGTTCTAAGATAACATTAATTGGGGGTTCCTTCTCTGACCCACCTTAGCCCACTAATGGAATTAACATAGATTTGTGTGGCGCTATCTACATGCAGCTCCCTGCTGCTCCTAAAATCAATCCCCGCAATAGTAGACGCCATAAACAACACCCGTTTAGGTAACGGCCATTGCCAGGGGTCAAATAGCTTGTCTGCTAGTGCTACTGATTTGGTAGGCAGAGCCTGCATCAAGATATCTATGCATCGTCTCCTGATAATCTCCTGATGGCAACACATATACTTTTATAAGTAAGGACTGCTAAGACTCTGTGATGTTTAAAGTTACTTAATCTAATGATTTTTAATTTCAGCCATTTTTTGTTCGATAAATATATTCGATGGATCATTTTAGTCTACTTTTCTGTAGTTTAAAGCAAGTTTTATTGTAAAGGTTTAACTTTGGAGATTTTGCAGTGAAAACACACCAAATTATTTTGTGTGTGCACATCATAATGCTCTAGCCTTTGTTTACCCATTTTCAATTGTATAGGTCTAACACAGGAGCATGAAACTGCAAGAAATGCTTACTGAGTGCATCAGTGTCTTAAAGCTGCATAGTGTGATGAAAACATCAAATTTTCCAAATAAAAACAATCAACTAAATTTGATTCTATATATCGAGCCTAGATACTGGTGCACTTATTAAACATGTGTTGCCACATAAAAGGGAATACTGAGACAATTGAATAGAACAAGTTACTGCAGAATGCTATGGTGTCAGAGTTTCAGCTGCATGCCAATATTAATTTTGAGCATTTCAAATATCTCAAAAGTTAGCCATTTCAAATAAAACTTACTTCAAGCTAAAGTAAGGTACATTATAACGATCAACCTTAATGTCTTTATCTAAGATAATGTCAGAAACTCAAAACCATCGGACTATGCAACTTTAAATTGGATAACTGTGGTTAGATCTAAAGGCCCTGTCACACTATGACGTTTCTCACCAACGCGCTTCGACGCGTGCCAACGGGTTGGGTTTTTGTTCAAAACGTCGGTACACGTCCGGTATGTTATCGGCGCATTGCCGGCGCGTTACCGGCGCGTTACCGGAGTGTCGGTACATAGCAATGTGTGAATGGACATGTCGGCGCGCGTCGAGCCGCATCAAGGTTTTGTGCTTGCACAAAACTTTCGACGGGCCGCAACGCACGGTAGCGTGTTGGCGGGCGCGTTACGGATGCGTTAGCAACACGTTGACACACGTTGGCGGCGCGCCGGCAGAACGCTGGCAGACCGTTGATCAACGTCAGTTAACGTTGGCTTTTTTTCCCCCAAAATGCGACCATTCCATCGTCGTGTCCGTAACGTCCCATCGACGGGTAGTGGGTGCGCTATTGGCGTTGCTCCAGCGTATCTCGTCGCATTGGACGTGTTGCCGGCGTGCCTGGACGCGTTGACCGTGCGGTGTGGAAGCGCTGCGGGCACGTCCTAATGTGTTGCTGGCCGGTATGTATGCGTTGACACGGTACTAATGCGGTACTAACACTCCGACAGCACGCCGACAGCGTGCCGACAACACGCCGATGGCACGCTGGGAACCCGCTGGTGGGACGTTGATATGTTGTTCTGCCGTGCACCGAAACACGTTGGCCGCGCCCTTATAGCACGCTACTAACACGCTGTGCCGCGTCAAACTTTCTCCCAAAGCGCCGAAGAGTTGGACGCGTGCCGATGGGTTGCAAATATTTTGCGCATTGCCGGCGCACCAGCGGAAACGTCGTAGTGTGACAGGGCTAAACGTCTATCGCTTTGGTTTATAAAACTTAATGCTTGAATCGAATTATGCCAGCTCAACTTGGGTGATGAAATGAGAACTGGTGTTTCCATGGTGATATTAGTGGAATTCCTCCAGGCTTTTCTTAGCCGACTTAATCCGACTAATTAGCATCATCCCCGTTTTAGGGAACATTCTCGTTGCTTTAATTCGCCTTCCCTTTTGGCTGCTGAGGCTAGCCTAGTTATCAGTTAATTACCGCCAAGGTTCACGAGGAAGGCCCAGGGGAGTTACTAATAAATTGGCTTTCCTTTTGACTTTGGCTAGAAACATTTGATTTAGTAACACTGTGACTGGCATTCACTCTGACTGCCTCCGTTTGGTGGACAACAGACACATTATACCGGACGCGGTGACTGAATCAGTAGAGTGTAGGCTTCCCGTGCGGGAGGTCGGGAGTTCGATTCCAGGTGGAAATTGATACTTGTCACTACCTAGTCTGGCACTCGGTGTTAATAGGATAGGGTAAGGACTGGTTAGCTCAGTATCAGGATAATGTGACTGAGTGGGAAATCGGGTCATGGTGCCAGCCCCCTCGTCTCCCAGTGGGGCAGCACTATAAAGTCGCCATGAGTGCATGCTGCACAAATCGGTACCCATCATTATATTACCTTAGATGTTGCCAGGACATAAAACTCTGTGACTTGATATCCCACACAGTCACATTATCCTGACACTGAGCCAACCAGTCTTTGCCCTCTCCTAATAATACCGAGTGCCTGGCTAGGAAGTGAAAAGTATCAATTGTGTAAGTCATTGGTTTGACTCGACCGGGAATTTAACTCCCGACCTTCCGCATGGGAGGCCTGTCTTCTACCGATTCGGCCACGGTGTCCGGTATTCCCGGCAGTACACCGACCAACACGCTACGGGTGGCATGATTCAAATATAATTATTTAGAACTGGTAAAGACAGCTCGAAAATGATTTTGAGTACGTCATTATACTAAATATTTTATATGAAGCGTAATAGAAAGATGAAATGAAACCAAAGAAAAACTCACAATGTCATGCTATATTTCAAAATAATAACTTTTCAAATTGATTGCGATTCTTGGCTGAAATTCCCCCTTTATCGTGCAGCGAATACTGCCCTGCATTTTGCGTGCTGCCAATTATGCAGTTTCCTGTTTGACCTTGTTTCTATGCGAACATTACTTTTGATTTGATTGTTATTGAACCATCGCGTTGAATATGGCAGGGTGGGATTGGTTGGCATCCCCTTCAGGGGTAATCTATCTGCCCGTACACCAAAATGAATCGGAACAAAATAATAAAAGCTAATTAAAAGAAATGTATCTAAACATTTTACAATTTCACGAATGACACCGACAAACCACAAGTTAGAAAGTTGCATATTATGTAAACAAATATGCTATGGGATATAATTGTTGGGGAGGGGTAAATATGTATATTCTGCTGAATAAGTCTTTTGTCAGTGCTGAAGCACTGGACTTCCAACCATTTTTCAATTTAGGGTTATTTACACAAAAGGTATATAGAATAAGGTATACAATAACTGTTGAATACACACTTTGCAGCATGTAACCAAATGAAATTCTGTAACCCAAAAGTTCCATACCAATATGGTAACAGTAGTGTCATATAACTAGCTCAATATTAGTATTTACATAGTATTTAGAATGTAAACAGAAGTTATCTTCTGTATTCCGTTGGTAAAGTTGTAGTAAGTTTTAATGTTCAGTTGTAGTTAGGCAAGTGGTATATAAATGTCAGTTTGTTAGAAATATTCTAGTGTAATTGAAAATTCATAAGATAATCAAAGTGCTGGAGGGGTTCCTTAGTGCGTAGCACATGTTTGATGCAGTCTATTTTGATTCCAGGGGGCACCGTGGTAACGCTGCAGGGCTCCGAGTGGATAGGTTACGTCATCTCTGACGTCACAGACAGGACTCATAGCCCCATCAACAAGGTGGCCCTGGAGTTCAAGGTAGGAAACATAATTCAATAAATAATATTGCTTTTAAGCAGCCACACGAAGTAGCGGTGTACCTAGAAAAGGACTGCACGAAGTAGCCGAATTGGTAGCGCGCAGGTTTCCCATGTGGAAGGTCGGGTGTTTGGATCCCAGCTGAGTCAAATTAATGACTTCCAAAATTGATACTTGCCACTACCTAGCCATATAGACTTCAGCAGTACCAGGTTCTATTAAATTGACTTAGTATAATAATAATAAAACATTTATATAGCGCCCAATCCAGCAAGCCGTTCTCAGGCACTTTACATAACAAACAAATATAGGTGGAACAGCAGCTGGCATAGTAATTCCAGCAGAAACAGCAGCTGGTGCCGGCTGTGTTACTTTGGCAGCAATTGCTGCTTGCAATAGATCTTATGTAGCAGATGTCTTTGGCATCTTAACATTAACAATAACCGCTGATGGCTCAGTTCTCAGTACCACAGTTCCCTTCCTTGTGGTATCTAGTAGAGGTTTAGGAAATTGTTCTCCAGTCCCACTGCATGGTATTCTATCACCAGAGAGGATTCCTCTATGGATAAAAAATGGACGTATTCGACTGGGACCTTTCCTTGCGCAAAATTTAGGCTCTGCCCACCTGCTCAGTAAACTTGGGCCGTAATCCTTTCTATGCATGCTATCTGCACCAGTATTTAAGTTGGATATTTAGAATTGGATTGAGATAAGTGTTTTGCTTTCCAAAATTTGATTCTTATCGGAGTAATCAACTTTAATTGAGGACTTAAAAGTAAGTCGGAGCGAGAAGTTGTCAGACGATGCTTAGACTGGTATGGTAGAACCATTCCCTGTTGTAGGACACACTGAGCCATCTGCTAATTTGGGCACCGGACATGGTAGACTAATCGGTAGAGCGCAGTCTTCCCGCATCGATGGTCAGGAGTTCGAATCCTGGCTGAGTCAATCCAATGACTTAAATATTGATACTTGTCATACCCTAGCCTGGTGCTCGGCATTACTAGGAGAGGGCAAGGTCTGGTTAACTCCTAGTTGGGAAATTAGGTTATGGTGCCAGCGACCTGGTGTCCCATTGGGGCAGCACTATGAAGCCACCATGAGTGCACACTGTTGCAAGTTGGTACCCGTCCTGACAGGACCGGACATGCAGCCAAGGTACAAAATCCAAACAAACTAGAAAAGAGTATGGGTTTGTCATGATAAGACCGTGTGTCCGGAGAGCTTTCTCATGAACAGACCTCTGTTTGGAGAGCTTTGCTATGGGATGACCTGGGTTTGAAAAGCTTTGCTATGGGATGACCTGTGTCTGGAGAGCTTTGCTATGGGATGACCTGTGTTTGGAGAGCTTTGCTATGGGATGACCTGGGTTTGGAGAGCTTTGCTATGGGATGACCTGGGTTTGGAGAGCTTTGCTATGGGATGACCTGGGTTGGAGAGCTTTGCTTTGGGATGACCTGGGTTGGAGAGCTTTGCTATGGGATGACCTGGGTTTGGAGACAATGTTTGGTCCTCAGAGGAGTGTACCGATACAGAGGTTCTCCACATGCCTGTCCTGATACAGATAGTATAAGTAGCGCTTTACAACCAGTTATTGCCTACATTTACATATAGCCGGACGTTGCTGTACATGACTATTCCCTCCAGTACTATCTAGAGCAGTCGGAGCTGTAAACAATACACTGAACGTTCCTCCCCTTCTAATTGCACATTGTGGTGTGTGATGTAACAACTAACATAATACAGCACAGATTACTCTCTCACCAATATGTGTAACCAACAATGATTGTTCAATACCTTGAAGGCCACTGCCCCGGCACTGACAAAATATATATTCAGATGAATAAACACATTTCCCCCCCCAAAAACTGCCTACCGGAATTCTGTCCCATCTCTCAGTCCCGGAAGTCATGGTGGCTAGAGTATCTTCTGTGTGGTACGGTGTAGTCGTGGCGTGTTTTGCACACACCGTAAGTGGATTAATGATGTACGTGTTTTGACCACACCGATAGCATGGACACTCCCCCTTGTATACATAGGAGCAGTCCGGGAACCACTGCTGGAGAGCAATAGCTTTTGCTTGGTCTCTGCAGTTTTGCTTGATCTCTGCACGGAGGGAGTGGGGAGGGGTAGTCACTCAAGTCCATACTTGACTTGCTTCTCTAGGCACCTGATTAAGGGTTGTTTCTGGTCGGTGCAATGCTTTCACCTTTAGGTAATCAATGAATCAATCAATAGGATTCAGCTATAATAGGCCTTGGACCTGTTAGCCGCTCTTAATTAATAGAAATTGAGACAGTTCTTCAGATGTGTTGGATTGTATCAACTGCCACTGGCTCCAAGATATACGTAATGACTGACCAGTATGCATCCAGTCGGGACTTGAATCAGTTTACCGACTCTGCTGCTAAGACACTCTCCAGCAAGTCATTCCACAGGTCAATCACCCTAAAGCCGAAAAGGCTGCGTTGCAGGTTAGTCTGGAGTACTGCTTCCTCAGCTTCAGGGAGTGTCCTCTGTGTGATGTATATATCCGCACCGAGTGCACTCGTTCCGGCGGGGGGCGTTTCCCGTCGGTGCCATTCGCCTGTTCCGCACCGGTGGTACTGTTGTGGGGGCGTGGCATTGCCTGCGCGCGTGACGAAAAAGGGGGGCCTGTCCTTCTGTTTTCCCACCGACTCACTTCATGGACGTCAGTGTCTCCTTGCCTGTCCGCATGACAGGCTAGCCGTGTTGAATCATGCTCACTTAGCCTGCATAACTCTAAACAATGCTGCAAAGTTAAATCCGGGGTTTGTAACAGCCTATCTCTCAACTTGCCACTCTTCACACCGCAAACTAATCAATCACACAATATAGATTCTTCCGAGTCCCCAAAATCGCACAGGGCGATCCGGTGCTGTAGCTCTCTCACATACGAGTCCATTCCTTCGGAGCCCTGATTATATGTATTAAACTGGTATCTCACAATAGTCTGGTTCGACTTCCCCGTGCAGTATTTCTTGAAAGCCTCCGTCAATGGAATCATCTTGTCTTGTTCGCCTGTCTCAAACTGCATAGTTTCAAAAACTTTCTGAGCTTCTGTCCCCGCGAGATACAGGAAAGAATTACACTGCATTTTTTCACTCTTAGAGCTGATTCCTGTAGCCCCGGCATATAACGTGTACATACGGAACCAAGTCCGCCAATTCAGTGCGACATTTCCTTCCAAATTTAAGGGAGCCGGTGGCCTCAATCCTGTCGACGTCATGTTAGCATTCGTTTGTGTACATCTGACACCATGTAAGATATGTAAAAGGAACAAGACCTTGACAGCTGTGTCTCATGACAGCAAGTGAAGTTTATTGGAACCACTGTTTACCTTGTTGCCTTGTCACATGACCTGTTGCTGGTTCCCGACTCCCACACATAGACCGTTGGGTGTTAGACAAAGTCTTGTTCGGCGATACAATGTTGTTTCCATATAAAAGGGAGATGTGATGTATAGACACACCGGTCTATGTGTGGGAGTCGGGAACCAGCAACAGGTCATGTGACAAGGCAACAAGGTAAACAGTGGTTCCAATAAACTTCACTTGCTGTCATGAGACACAGCTGTCAAGGTCTTGTTCCTTTTACATATCTTACACTCTGGTCCTGGTGTTGGAGGTAATGTGGGGTCCTCAACGCAAACACTGTAAAGCTGAGCTAAGCTAACTTAAACTGAGGTTCACAACGAGATGTGGCAAACCCTGTTCACGGAGTGTAGAATTTGTCTGGATTTCTAGATGTTTTAAACTTTTAATCATATGGGGGGGGGGGGGGGTTTCTTGCTAATAAATTCAGTCATTTTAGAAAGAAACATTAAAGCGTTGGTTTTCCAGCCGTTGCGATGATATTACTAAACATTGAGTACAAGAGCATAGGTGATGAGCTCACTTAGTTCTAATTGGGAAAGTAGAGATATTCTTGAAATTGCACCCTCTAAGTATGAGATTGGTGTAGAGATTATTATTGGGAAATGGGGAGTGGTTTTCTTTAGGATATCTGGATTAAGTTATCTGCGTATCTCTGTTTTATTATTGGAGTAATACCCTTTGCAAGCATAACCCACATTCACCTACCAATTACCAGTGTCACCCATCTCTCCACTCTCACCCATCACTAACCTCACTCACCCATCACAAGAACATCCCATCTAGTGCATCAACCACTCACCCCTCACTACGCCTTCCCAACCAGTCATCGCAACCACCAACTCCTCACGACAAAGCCATTACCACCACCAACACATCACGACAAAGCCATTACCCCACCAACTCATCCACACCAACATATCACGACAAAGCTATTACCACTACCAACACATCATGACAAAGCCATTAGCACCAGCAACATATCACGACAAAGCTATTACCACCACCAACAGATCACGACAAAGCCATTACCACCACCAACACATCATGACAAAGCCATTACCACCACCAACACATCATGGCAAAGCCATTACCACCACCAACACATCACAACAAAGCCATTACCACCACCAACTTATCCACACCAACATATCACTACCCTCTCCACCAACCTATCACTACCATCACCACCAACATATCACTACCATCACCACCAACATATCACTACCATCAGCACCAACCTATCACTACCAGCACCACCAACATATCATTACCATCACCACCAACATATCACTACCATCACCACCAACCTATCACAACCCTGTCCTGGAGCAGGACAGGGTTGTGATATGAACAATCCATCCCCAAAAACAACCCATCGCCACAACCACCCCATCACCAACACCAACCCATCACCAATAACACATCACATTACCATCACACTCCATCACTAGGATCCCGATCACCAACACGTCACTACCACCACCAACCCATATACCACCACCAGCCCATCAGTGCTATAAACAAACTATCATCACCAACAACCCATCACCACCAACAACCCATCACCACCAACAAACCCATCACCACCAACAACGCATCACCACTAACAACACGTCACCACTACCAATCCACAACCACCACTACCAACACTCCACTCCCACCACCCGCACATCGCCAACTAGGGCCACCACTAGTACCAGTTTGGGATAAGGGTAGTTTAAATTGCCACTTAGCGCATCACAGGCAGGTAGAGGTTGAGCAGTACGCCGCCAGTCGTCTGCACCAAAATTAGCTGCTCTGTTTGTTGGAGTGTTACATCCTAGCAACAACTCAGGTCATATCAGGATGGGCACCGACTTGTGACAGTGCACACTCATGATGTCTTTATAATTATAGCTCTGCCGCACTGGGAGCACAGTCCTCCCGCACGATGACCTGATATCCAACTCAGTCACATTATCCTAACACTGAGTCAACCAATCCTTGCCCTATCCTAATAATGCCGAGCAGGCTAGGGTATGACAAGTATCAATATTTAAGTCATTGGTTTGACTCAGCTGGGATTCGAACTCCCGACCTTCCATGCGGGAAGCCTGTGCTCCACCGATTAGTCCACCATGTTCAGTGCCCAAATTAACAGACGTCTCAGTGTGTCCTACAACAGGGAATGGTTTGGTAGTTGCTTTAGATGTCTACAAGCTTCTACCATACCAGTTTAAGCATCTTCTGACAACTTTTTGCTGCGACTTACTTTTAAGTCCTCAATCAAATTTGCATACTCCGATAAGAATCAAATTTTGGAAAGGAAACCCCTTATCTCAAACCAATTCTAAATATCCCACTTAAATACTGGTGCAGATAGTAAGCATAGAAGGGCATACTAAGTCAATTTAATAGAACCTGGTACTGCTGAAGTCTATAGGGTCAGAGTTTTGACAAGCACGCTACAATTTATTTAGCGCGTTTAGATTTCAAATATCTCCCAAGTTAGTACTTGTAAATGAACGTTACTTCAAACTAAAGGAAAATAGCCTAAGCTTATCAACCTAATATATTTATCTCAGAAAAATGACAAAAACTCAAAACCAACGAACTATGTAACTTTAACTGATTTGACAGGGATCTCCTGGATGAATTCGCACTCCAGGAAACCTCCCGATTCAATTTGTTATAAGTCGTTTTATTAACTTCGCCCACTAGCTTCACACCCGAGTATACTCATACAGCATTAGACTATTATTTACATTTTTATAGAATTATGGAGAGAACCCACTTATTAGGCCATTTATTTGCCTCTCGCTTTAGAAACAGGAAAAGAAAGGGTCGGATCTTATTTGTAGCTGGAAGCTTTGAAGTGAGAATAGAGTTATTATTATTTTGTTATAATTTCCTCCTAGCAATCTTTATGCCATGGATAGTTTATTTCAGTAATATCCTAAACTGTTTTGTTGTCATTTTTCTCGGTGCAATTTTCAGAAAATAAGTGTTTAATTTAAGTTTTCTATTTTTTGATCATTTCATGACTTTATGCCAAACAAATTTAATGTACATAGTATGCAAGACCTCTGTACCTATGTAACGCACAAGCACATTTTTGAGTTCCTAAGGATAATTGGACTGTATCATCTCCTGTAAGTGTAGCTCTGTTTTCTGAGTTAAATTCTTGTGGCATTTGATACAAATTTAAGTAATTCATAATTGCATCTGCGATCAATGTTGCTATCATTTCACACAAATCTGATCAATTCAGATTTTCACTAAAATTTCAATGGAAACACATAAATGTGATTAACAAAACTGACAGACTAAATTGTTCACTGTGAATATGGTCATTGCTGCAGACACCGCATTAAACCATTAGCAATCAATCATTATCAGGAGTTATTATATCTGGGCAGGGTGAAGGGGGATTTACATCATGTGTATCTTAACCAACCTTGTTTTGTGCATGTTGTTGTAAACTATTTGACTCGGTGATTTGTTAGCACTTCCCGTACAACCCACCCCCTCATCCTTCTCCTGCCCCACTGCTCACATCCCAGCCGATAGATGGCGGGTTCAGTTGGCTCCGCCCGATCCCCGCCCCTATCATCCCACTGATTAGTGTCCAGTGCATACCTTGTGGACAGACACAGGGCCCCCGGCAGTAGTGCTCACCAAAGGCATGCCGGGAAGATTGGCTGCTGGCATCTCCTAGGCCGGATAATGATGTCGGGATATGAGTTGACCCTGGTGCAGTTTGGAGAGCAGGTTGGATATCAATGTCAGCTTCTGACCACCCCATCCCCAACACACACACACACCGAACTCCCGCCCCCCCCCCACCCTCCACAAAGACCACCCCGCCCGTAAAAGAGGAATGTAGCAATGCCCGCCCCGCCCCCCTCCATCACACTCCCTACACCCGCAGTCCTGGGGTGAATGGGCCCGGGTGCGTTTACTGTAATCTTCAGCAGCGAAGTAAGAGCGCTCTGTACAGTAATGGGTAGTGTCGGAAAGAGGCGGTGGGGGCGCCACTAATGCAGGAATGTATTGGCTGCAGATCAGGCGAAAATAGCAGCTACGTAGTAAATGAGGGAGACTTTTATTAGTTAGAAGACAGAAATAGCAGCCTCGGAGTAAATCAGATGGAAACTTGTATTAGTTAGAAGACAGAAATAGCAGCTATGGAGTAGATGATAGGGATACTTTTTATTAGTTAGAAGACAGAAATAGCAGCTATGGAGTAAATGAGATGGAGACTTTTGTTAGTTAGAAGACAAAAATAGCAGCCTCAGAGTAAATGAGATGGAGACTTTTATTAGTCAGAAGACACAAATAGCAGCTATGGAGTAGATGATAGGGATACGTTTATTAGTTAGAAGACAGAAATAGCAGCTATGGAGTAGATGATAGGGATACTTTTATTAGTTAGAAGACAGAAATAGTAGCTACAGTGTAGATGATAGGGAGACTTTTATTAGTTAGAAGACAACAATAGCAGCTATGGAGTAGATGATAGGGATACTTTTATTAGCTAGAAGACAGAAATAGCAGCTATGTAGTAGATGATTGGGATACTTGTATTAGTTAGAAGACAGAAATAGCAGCTTCGAAGTAGATGATGGGATACTTTTATTAGTTACAAGACAGAAATAGCAGCTATGGAGGAAATGAGGGAGACTTTTATTAGTTAGAAGACAGAAATATCAGCCTCGGAGAAAATGAGATGGAGACTTTCATTAGTTAGAAGAGAAAAATAGCAGCCACAGAGTTTTCTTGTTGTTTTTTTTGTGTGTGTGTGTTTTTTATGGGGTGTTTATGCTGTCCATAGCATATAATCTCAGATGATCAGGCTTGTTTTCAATGCTGGGCAGTTATCGGTCTGTGTTTCTTAAGATTATGGTTTGTGGTTAGTGATCTATGTTATTTTTTTGGGATTTTCTTGGTAAGAGTCTTCCTCTTTTTATCTTTTCCAACACTGAATTCTAGAGTAGCTGGTGTGTAATAGGTAGTTGGTTTATGTTTGGATTTGATGTTATCTGGCTGTTTTCTGGCAGGGGGTTATCTCTCATGGGCTGTCCAGCTGGTGGGCCGTGACATATCACATGCCCCCTTGTGGAACAGATTAGAGGGGGTTTCCTGGTTTTATTTTGCGCAGATATTTTGTGTATGTTTCTAGGTCAGAAATGTGTTGTTCCTTTAACGTTTGTGTGTTCCATACTTTGGCAGCCATTTCCAGTGGGCTTCTTTCGTGAGCTTTGATTTGGCTTCTGGTCTGCCTTAGTAGAGGCGCATTGTTTGATCTGGTGTTCCTTAGTGGTTGGATTAGATGTTTATTGTCTCGACTATATCCATACGCTAGGGATGTTAGGTGGATTATTCTTCTGTTTTCTAATAACATTACTTTAGTTCTTTTGTGTATGTCATAGGTGAGGTGCAGTTTGTCTACTTTGAGGCAGGTCTTTAGGGCTCTATTTTGCAGTATTTGTAGTTTTTTTAGTAATTCTTTTTTAGCCCCCCATGTAAATTATATCCCCATAGTCGAAGTAGGGGAGCACCATACCTTTGAAGATTTTTATTGACATTTCTTGCGTCATATAGTTTCTTAGTTTTGCAAATAGCCACAGTTTGTGGTCTATTTTTGGATGATTTTTGTGATACATAGGTTGTAGTTTAGCTGGCTGTCCAGCTCTAGGCCTAGGTATTTGTAGTGATTTATATTTTCTAATATTTGGTTTCCTAGCTTGCAGTGTAGATTTCTTTCCGGTATTGATTTATTTGAGAAGAGCACTGTTTTGGATTTATTTGCATTGATGGTTATTTTATTAGCTCACACCAGTCGTCCAGCTTTAGTAGGAGTTTTTTCAGTTTAGTTGTTACCTCTTCCTCTGTGTTTCCCTCTGCATATATGACTGTGTCATCTGCATATAGTTGGAGATGTTCTATTTCTAGCAATTTTTCTAGGTCATTTATGTAGAGTATAAAGAGTAGAGGCCCCAGGACTGATCCTTGGGGTACCCCACATGTTACAGGCTGTTGGTCTGATAGGACATCATTTACTTTTGTTTTTTGTTGCCTGTTGTTTAGGTAGCATTTTATCCAGCTTATTGACTTGGACTTTATGCCCATGTTGTTTAATTTTCTTAGTAGTATATTGTGGTCGACTGTGTAAAAAGCTTTGCTGAAATCAATGAAGGGTGCCCCTACTAATCGTTTTTGGATCATCGATGCCAGTATCTCACTTGTTAGGTTTGATGTGGAGTGCAGTCTCCTAAACCCGCCTTGTCTTTTCTTTAGTATACTGTTATTTTCCAGGTGCTCATGTATGTGCCTGTGGAATACTTTTTCAATTAGCTTGCCTGGTGCTTGCAAAATTGATATTGGTCTATAGTTCCCCATGTTCAGCTTGTCACCACTTTTGTAGATGGGGGTGATGGTTGCCATTTTCAAGGCTGTGATGAAGTACCCCTTTTCAAAGGAGATGTTGAACAGGTCCACCATGGTATCTGGGATGGATTGAAATGCCTCCTTCAGTATTTTTGTGGGGATCCCATCTATTCCACTTGGTTTGTTTGTGTCTATGTCGTTTATTAATTTTGTTATCTCTTTTAAGTCGGTTTTGCAGGTGGGGATTTCATCTTGGATATTGTTTGATTTGTTTTCCCAGTTTCTTGTGAATTTGTGTGATAATCTTTGTCCTACCATGGCAAAGTGTGTGTTTAATTTATTTGCTGCATCACTATTTGTGAGCATATTCCCTTCATTATCCTGGAAATGTATTCACTCTTCAGTGGTTTTTTTGGGGAATAGCAGGTTTACATTTTTCCAGAACTTATTTGTGTTGCTTCCCCAGTCCTTGTCTTGTTTTATTATGTATTTCTTTTTTGCTCTCTTTACTGCTTTGAGAGAGTGATTTCTGGCAGTATTTTATCTTCTGGATCTTTTGTATGCTTAGCTCTGTCACCAAGTTTTCGCTTGGTTGTGATGAGTGTCAGTAGTTCCCTGTCTACCCATGGGTCTTGATTCTTTTGTATTTTTAGTTTCTTTATGGGACACGTCTGGTCTAGTGATTTTTTTTATCTCTGTGATGATATTGTTGCAGTAGGTATCAGCATCATCTCTGGTTTTGGTGATGTTGTTTATGTTTTGGTGTAAGTGGCTTTTAAGCATTTCTTCTGAGTAATCTTTTAGGGATCTGCCCATCTTGTATTCATAGTGGTTTGTGCTTTTGAGTTTTTTCCTGGTTACATATATTAGCTCATGATCACTTATACCCCAGCTTCTAGTGTCCCATTTTGTAGCATGGTTTGAGTTGGTTAGTATTAGATCAATTGTTGAGCTGTTTTTGCTTAGCCTTGTGTTTTTAGTAAAGAGTTGCTGTAGGCCTAAGATTTTGATAGTGGTTTGTAGCATTAGTTTATTTTTGTCATTGCTGTTGTGGTTTACATTGAAATCCCCTAGTACAAAGATTTCTGCACTTGTTAATTTCCGCACTGTGATTATGCTTCTATCTAGGGCTTCAAGGAATATTTCTATGACTCCTGATGGTGGTCTATAGAGGCTTGCTATGGCTATGTTTGCCTGATTCTCATTTTTTATTAGTCACCACAGTAGTTCCATGTTCTCATTTGAAAGATTTGCTAGTTTTAGAACTTCAGTGTCCAGGTTTTTGGAGGTTTTGCAGTAAATTGCAACACCTCCGTTTTTTTTGTTTGGTTTGTTATATTGTTTTGCTGTCTGTCATTACATACAAGCCTATACCCATCTATGTTGAGGGTGTTGTCTTTGAGTATATCGGTGAACCAGGTTTCCAACAGTGTTAGTACATCAAGATTTTCAATTTCTAGGTGTAATTTCAATTTTCAATTTCTAGGAGTAAAAGAAATGGCGACTTTTATTTGTTAGAAGACAAAAATAGCAGCTACGGAGTAAATGAGATGGCGACTTCTATTAGTTATTTATATTCCCATAATATATTATGTAATACATACGTATGTATATGAAGAGTTTGGGTTGAAAACCCAGTAAACCCCAATCCAAAAATTGCTATAAACATTGGAATCAAACTTTAAAAACGTTCATGTTGTTACATTCCCATTTCTTTGTGCATTGCTACATAATCATTACATCACCTTAGATGTTGCCAGGATGTAAAACTCCAACAACCAATCGACAAAAAACCATAGATGGCGAGGTTTCCAATTATACAATTCCCACGTATTATCGGTCACTGACTGATAATTCACGTATAATCGGTCACTTACTGATAATACACATGTGTATTATCGGTCACTGACTGATAATTCACATGTGTGTTATCGGTCACTGACTGATAATTCACATGTGTGTCGTAGCGGTTAGCAAAATCCACCCTGAATGGGAGGTTGGATTGACGTTACTTTTGGTGAGATTTCTTGTCATAATATGTTCACTATGTCTATTGTGGAGTTGTACATTCATTCATGGCTGAGGCAATCGAATTTTAGGGATGTACTTTTCCTATTGCGAAAATCAGCATAGAAATTGACATATCAACTGGATCTTTCCGTCTGAAGGCTCATATCAGATTGCTGCGGGAATAGTATTAGCATATAGTGTAAGTATGGACAACATTTCTCGCTCTATTACTTGCCTGATTAATGAAACCTCACCGGTATCAGCAGTACATACCGTATTTACTCCATTAGCAGCCAGGTTGTAGGGAATTTTGTTTGTTTTTATGGTAATTGGTGTCTCTTGTAAATGAATGTATGTATTGTATGTATGGCTGTGTTGAGCAGACCTAACTCAGCGTATCATTAACTCACGCAGCTTGTTTTTATATATTTATTTATTGCTTAACCCGTGTTAACATGTAACTATTATTTATTCCATGTAAGCTTTTATTTATACATTATTTAGTTCTTGTAAGCTCTTATTTATTGCATATTTAATACATGATTGATTCGACAAAAGGAGTGGGAAAGGAAGCAGTGTTCTAAATAAATCCAGTTCCTCATGGTGTTATTTGTCAAATGGGGGAGCAGGACGTAGCTCAGGCAGTAGAGTGTCCGCCTGTGAAGGTATGGGTCATCCAATCGATCATGCTCAGTGCACCCATTTGCAGTTTGGGATATTTTCCGTTCCAACCAGTGGTCCACAACTGGTCCATCAAAGGCAGTGGTATGTGCAGTCCTGTCTGTGGGAAAGTAATATAAAATACCTCTTGCTGCTTATCAGAAAGAGTAGCCTGCATGGCGGCAGCAGGTTTCCTCTAAAGAAATATGTCAGAATGGCCATATGTTTGACTCCAATAGCCGATGATAACAATCAATGTGCTCTAGAAACGTCGTTAAATAAAACAGACCTTTTTTTTTATTTGTCAAATTGTTTAGATGGATTTGTTAGTAAGCTATTATTAGTTTGCAATGCTTCATTTGGGTGGACATGCATGCATATTACCCACGAGCAGCCATATGCAGCCATACGCAGCTATACATAGCCATATGCAGCCATACACAGTATTCTACAGCCATACACAGACATAAACAACCATGCACAGCTATACACAGTCATGCACAGCCATGCACAGCCATGCATAGCTATACACAGCCATGCTCAGCCATACGAAAACATACACAGCCATACACATTGGCACACCGCCATACACAGCCATACATAACCATGCATAGCCATACACAGCCATATGTAGTATTACGCAGATGTGCACAGCCATGCACCAGACCTGCCTCTGCCCACTTCCGCTGTGCTAATGCCGACAGCACTGAGCATGTGCCGTGCGACTTCCGTCCGAGCTACATGGCTGCTGATCGAGCTGCTCCGAGCTTCTCCGAGCAGTTCCACGCTGCTCCTGTTGAAATTAGTCATTAGGCATTACTTTTGATGCCACATAGGCTACTCTTTCCGATAAGCAGCAAGGGGTCTTTTATATGCACTTTCCCACAGACAGGACAGCACATACCACAACCTTTGATGAACCAGTTGTGGACCACTGGTTGGAACGGAAAATATCCCAGACTGCAAATGGGTGCACTGAGCAGGACTCGATCGATGACCCAAACCCTTACAGGTGGACACTCTACTGCCTGAGCTACGTACCGCTCCTCTGGCGGGTTATCCGATAATACCATTCACGGCTGTCTGTATCTGCACTAGCCAGACCACTTTAGTCATGAAGACTAATGAATAAAAAAGAACTGTATGGTACCCATTACCGGAGTTGATTTTGAATAATATTCTCAGAACTACAAATTGGGTTGTAGATCTTGCAAGTTGATGGGTATCCAACAGTAAACCCGTCATTTATCAACAACTGAAATCACTTGAAAGGTTTTTTAATAGACCGATCCAATTACCCTCGTTACCGAATGGATTTCTCAGGAAAGAAGTTAGGGAGATCCTCTTTGGGTATGTACGTCTACGTTCGATATAGTCATTAACTAGTTCCCTTTTCAGTAAATATTTTCCTTGGTGTAGTTATATTTTTGTGTCAATAAATCTCTTCAAAATTTAATCATATATACTCCATAAATGTCAAAGATGTTATCCATGATATATAAATATATCATATAAGTGTTAAATATGTCTTATTTAATTCATTATGTCGATATAAATAACGACAGTGGGCATTATTTCCCATTCAACGCACCTCATTCTACTTGTTTCTCGTTGATACCTGTTACATATATGGTAGTGATAACGCTTCCCCCGATGGCTTCCCATCGAGTGCCACCAGGGCTTGCCGGCCGAGATAACGCTAGGTGGCGTTCGTGTACCCTGCTCGTCTGTACCCTTTGTGTAATGTGACTTCCTGCCTGCCTGCCTGATTATATGACTGCCGTATGCTTACCTGCCTGAATGACTGCCTGTATGACTGCCTGGCTGCCTGCAAGTATGACTGCCTACCTGCCTGCTTGGCTGCATGCCTGCCTGCCTGCCTGTGTGTATGTTTGCCTGTTTGCATGTATGGATGACTGCCTACCTGCCAGTATGACTGCCTGCCAGTATGACTGCCTGCATGTATCCCTGCCTGATTGCCTGCCCGCCTGTATGTTTGGCTGCCTGCCTGGATGACTGCCTGGTTCCATGCCTGCCTACCTGTTTGACTGCCTGTGTTCATGTATGACAGCTGCCTTCCTGCCTGCCTGATTGCCGGTATGCCTGTACCTTTGCCTGCATATATGACTGCCTGCCTGCCTATCTGTTTATTTACTTCCCTCCCTGCCTCCCTCTTTCACTCCTTTCCTGTCTGTCTATATCCCTCTACCAACTCCTTCCCTCCCTCCCTCCCTCCCTCCCTCCCTCCCTCCCTCCCTCCTTCCCTCCTTTCCCTCTCTTCAGATGGACTAATAGTACACGAGCGCCCCCTGGCGATATCTCGACCGGCGGCAAGCCGTATTAAATTAAATGGAGTTTCCCCTTAGAACCCGATGCAACGGATTTCTCGGTACCGGTCTATTGAAATCGGCCTTTATAGAATGTAGTGTCGATTTTGTTGTTGGTACATTTGTTAATTATCAGGGAAAACATCAATTGTGGACAATCTTTTTTTTTGGGGTGGGGGGGTAAATATGTTTATTCTGCTGAAGCACGGGTCTTCCAGCCATTTTTCAATTCAGGGTTATATACACAAAAGGTATATAGAATAAGGTATACAATAACTGTTGAATACACAATTTGCACCATGTCGCACAATGAAATCCTGTAACCCAAAAGTTCCATAACAATATGGTAACAGTAGTGTCATATAACTAGATCAATATTAGTCAGATCAATGTGAGTATTTACATAGTATTTAGAATGTAAGCAGAAGTTATCTTCTGTATTCAGTTGGTAAAGTTGTAGTAAGTTTTAATGTTCAGTTGCAGTTAGGCAAGCAGTATATAAATGTCAGTTTGTTAGAAATATTCTAGTGTAACTCTAGTGTAGTTAGTTATGTGAGTTTATGAATTATGTTGTTGGGGTGGGGTTGTTAATAATACACTGGACCAGCGATGACCAGTGAAGCAGTAGGACCAATCCCAGTGTATTTAGGTTTTATATTTTGCATTTTTATTTGGACTGTCTCTGTCATCTTATGTGGTTGACTGGAAATAACGGAGGAACAGCACATAATTCTTGCCCTATTCTAGTAATGCCGAGAGCCTGGCCGAGAGCCTGGCTAGGTTGCAACGGGTATCAATTTTGAAGTTGTTTGTTTGCCTCGACGGGGTTTCGAACTTCATGACCTACCAAGTTGGAGGCAGATGCTCAACTCATGCAGCCACCCCATCTGGGTTTGATGAACCTCATTTGAGCCTAAACTAAAGCTGCATAGTCCGATGACCCATCAACATTTCGAAATCAAAACAATTATCTAGCTTTGATTCTAGATGTGTAAGTTAGATACTGGTGCACTTATTAAGCATTTGTTGCTGCAAAGAAGGGAATATCGAGTTAATTTAATAGAACATGTTACTGCAGAAGCCTATGGTGTCAGAGTGTTTGTGTGCTTACAAACATTAACTTTCCATGTTCCATATTTGTACTTCAAATATCTCATCGGTTAACAATTTAAAATAAAGATTGCGTCAGCAAAGTAAAGTAAATAATAGCATTCGATTTAATATATTTATCTCAGAAGAATTGCAGAAACTCTAAATCATCGAACTATGCAACTTGAATTACTTTGTTACCTTTGTTATCAGTGGATAGGGCTTGGGAAGACAGGTAGTTTGCTGAGTCGTCCACTGACACATAAAGCCCGTCGTTAGCTGCCATGAAATCGTGTGAGGAGCTTATTTATCAGTTGGGCTTCAACTCCTTCTTCCCACAGAAAGCAACAGCGCCACCAACGACATAATCACGAACCACAAGAAGAGTAATTATCATTTCCATACTCACTGTATTTACAGGCCTCATGAAACTGTTACAAGGCAGATAGTGAAAACTTGTCAAAAGACTGGTTTATGAAAAGTATGACCAATCACCGCATAGAAGTTGAACATCTACACAGAATGAGCGAGAGTTGACTTCAATTGATGCAGCTGGTGTTTCTTTTCATTAAGTTATGAAGCAGGAGACGCCCAGAGTCTGACCAGGAATAACTTATGAGTTCGGATTGTCAAAGATTTATCAAATCCAGACAATTCAGAAAAAGATTAGGAGTAGATTTCAGTGCATATATTATTCAGTCCCTTTACCAGAGTTGGGAATTGAGCTATTTCCTTTGGGGTGATTAGAGTGTTGAAAGTTGGGTGACTATTTATTGGTCAACGGCCCGTGGTTCAGAGATTGTGGTCACATGTTCAATGGCGTGAAAATGAAATAAGTACTGATCTGGGTCATATTCAGATCATTGTTCATTTTGTATGACTTCAATTTCAAGAGAATTATTCAAAAGCAGTTGTTTGCCCTTTATCCGAAATTCCGATGCGGAATGGCCGAATGGGTTGAGCGTCCGCCTCTCATGTGGTAGGTGGTGAGATTAGAACTTTTTGGGTTTAAACCCTGGCCGAGTCTAACCAACCACTTAAATATGTATGTTTGTTGCTACTGGTCCTGGTGCTCAGCATTACTAGGCTGAGCCAAAGAGTATTATGGTGACGAAGACCAATTATGTGCAATTGAAATTGTATCTGCTTAATCAACGAATATAATAAAAACATATATTTAATAAATTAGTCTAAACAGTATGCCATAAATAAAAATAAACTACTGGACGGCCATTAATTAATCAAGGACTATCTCAATACCTTATCAGCTACAACATGACTTATTCTTCTCAAATCCACAATCACCAAATGGAAGCGCAAGAAGAGGTGAGCAAATTAACCGGAAGTATTACTCTCATGAGCAGCTCCAAGCTAATGGCACCCACAGCATTCATTAATGAACCTCCAGAGGAAATTACTTCCTTATCTGTTTCCTTGGTTTCCTGTTATTTTCATACTCAGTCGTCCGCTAAAAACCCTCCTTCTCCGGCGCCCTACCAACCACCACACTTGATTTGCAAATCATCAATCACTTAATAGACATCTGTGGCAGTAGCATAGCCACCTTGCATCAACGTTCGCCCAACGTTACCAACGATGCTGGTTAAAACGATGCAGTGTTGGGAGGCAATGCGCGTTGGTTGGTTGTTGGAGTTTTCTGTCCTGCCAACATCTAAGGTCATATTAGGATGGGTACCGACTTGCGATACTGTGCACTCATGGCGATTTCATAGGGCTGCCCCACAGGGAAGGCACCATGAACCAATATCCCACTCAGTCACATTATCCTGACACTGAGCTAACCAGTCCTTGCCCTATCCTATTAATGCTGAGCACCAGGCTAGGAAGCGACAAGTATCAATGTTATAAGTAATTGTTTTGGTTCGACCGGGAACCGAACTCCTGATCTCCCGCGCTCTACTGATTCTGCCATGGCGTCAAGTTTCATATCACATATCACACCGTCTTATCTGGTTCTGTAGTTCTCTGGTTCTGGTTATCTGTAGTTATCGATACCAAAGTGAAGGTAATTTAAGGCATAAACCCGTCCGGTATCAGTTCTACTGAAGTAGACAGGGTATCATTCCTAAATAGATCACGTTCATATAATTAATATGGTGTGTCCACCCTTAGGATTACAGGATACATATATCACAGCTTGATATCTACATAGATGAAGCTAAAAACCAGCTGAAGCTAAGTAGATATAATTGCGGGAGAGGAGTAAGTCCTGGAACATTAATGGTGGGAATAACACGTTAATTATTAAATACACCATCCTGATATCATGCTTATTAATAGGTATCTATACCAGATTTGTAACAGTTTTGTTTTGAATTGATTAGTAAACTTGAAATGAACATGGACTATTTCATGCTCCATTTGTAGAATGATTTGATACAGAGAAGTCATTTATGAAGCAAGATTTACCACACAGAAAACAAGGCCCAATGCATTTAATAATGAAATAAAGAAGTAGTGTTTGTTGATATCTATGGCCTGATTCTTTACGTTGAGTGTTCTGTGGCTTTTGTTTGCAAGCAGAATGTGAAGTTGACATACATTCCAGAGTCCCTCGGCAATCGAATCTCGGCAATAACTGTACAATTATGATGTTACTGTTTGGTAATTGGTGAGGTATTCTTCAGGATATACTTCCTGGGAGCAGTAGAGGAGCCGCTATGTGTATTTATTTTTTGTTGTTGAAGATTTATACTGCCTATCATGGATAAGCCTGAATAGGCTTGTTTTCACCATTAGACAGTTTGTCGATAGAAAGCCCGAGCCTACACTTTTACCGACCCAAGGGATTTTTAACCTCCCACACCACATAGACATGGTATGAGAGCAACTGGCCTTTGATGACACTGTAAGTTATACACAGCGGTGGAAATCCAAATTGGCAGAGGTGGGGGCACAGGGAATCGAACCACTGACCTTCAGATTAGGAGTCCGACCTAGAAAAAGTCAGACACTCTAACCACTCTGCCACAGAGAACACGCCGTGCACTACCTTTAAATAGACTCTGACCTATGGGGGCTGGGCGCCATATTGAATCTCTATTGGGGCCGACCCACATTCTGAACAAGCCTTAACAGAAGTATTAAATCGGGGAAGGCAGGGCGGGGGCGCGTGACCGACTGGGGGGGGGGGGGAGGTAGGGCCGGGAGGCCGTCAGGGTGCTTGGGGGAGTAGGTTGGGGAGCGGCCGCCAGGGGGCTCCACTCGCCTCGATATAAATTGCACAAATTGAAGCCGATGAAATGAGCAGCTCGGGGAGCACCGGGGTTAAAGGTCACAGGGCCGCTGGTGATAAGAACGGGGATCAAAGTTCACAGGTCACGAATGGAGGCTTGAATGGATGAGAGATGAAGGGGTGACGATGGGGTTGGAGTAAAAGGGCGCAGAAGGAGGATGAAGACTGGTGTTTGTTGTGGATTACGTGGATAGAGTGAATGGACTGGGGGATCTAATAATATTAGGCGGCTTGCTAGTAAGGTTTTTTTGTTTGGGTTTTATGTACTAGCAACATGTAAGATCACCTCAGGACATGTAGCAACACGTGGCACTATGCACTCATGGCTGACATTATAGTGCTGCCCCACAGGGATACCATGCAACCGACAAGATGATTCGATATCCGACTCAGTCATATTATCCTGTTATTAAGAAAGCCAGTGCTTGCTCTTTTTCTAGTGATGCCGAGTGCCAGGCAATGCAGTGATAAGTATCAACTCTGTAAGGCTTCGATTTGACTGGGCAGGGTGGGGGGTTCAAACCCACGACCTTCCGGACGGGAAACCAGCACTCTGACGATTTGGGTATTCCGTCCGGTCCAAAGCTTATCCTCGCTGGGTGGATGCGCGAGAGATATGCGCAGTGGTGTAATCTTGCATGACGTAATATGTAGTAAGGGGTTGGTTGTTGGAGTTTTATGTCCTGGCAGCATCTAACATCAAATCAGGATGGGTACCGACTTGTGACAGTGCGCACTCATTACGACTTTACAGTGCTGCCTCCATCGGGAGACCAGGCCACCAGTACCATGACCTGATATCCCACTCAGTCCCATTATCCTGACACTGAGCCAACCAGTCCTTGCCATATCCTAATAATGCCGAGCACCTGACTAGGAAGCGACAAGTATCAATTTTTAAGTCATTGGATTGACTCGACCAGGGTACGAACCCGTGGGTTGGAATCCCACGATCTACCAAATCAGGAGACGGATGCTCAACTCATTCAGCCATCCCGTCTGGGCCCGTAGGCACGAATCAGTGTTAGGGCCGTAACCGCGGTTTGGCTAGCTCCACACGGCTAATGGTGGAAAATCCATATGCATCAATCGGTGCCAGCGCTAGCTGCCGACCATAGCCTAGGCTAAGCTAAACTACTTTCAGAGCAGGGGTAATGGGCTACCCGGTCCGGTTAGTGTGCGTCAGTCATGTCAATCTATTCAATGCTATCATATTTGACAGAATTACATACTCTAAACGTGATATTTGATCAAATTAACCCTGAAAGCGAACTGATATTAACGCCGCTGCCGCATTAGTGGCGTTATTCATATTGTCGAATCGATGAATGTAAACTAAACAAATCGCCGCCGCCACCGCCGCATCGACGTCGATATCCTTACTGTCGAACATCAACAAAACATCGCTGCCGCCACATCGGCGGCAATATATTAGGCCCAAATCTATTAAATGCTATCATATTTAGCAGAATAACATAATCAGAAAGTGAAATTTTGTCAAATTAACCACAAAATCGAAGCGACATTAACGCCACTGCTGCATTGGCGGCGTTATTCATATTGTCGAATCGAGGGAATTGCCAAATCTATAAATAACTTCACGGTTAGCTATCCGACCCGGCTTGGACATTGGTACATACAGCTTGACCTAATTAACCAAGGCCCTCCTAGCCACCGATAGCTACCCCAGAGCTAGCGCCTAGCACCGGCTAAGCCTAACTCCAATTCATGCATACGGCCCTGGTCCCGATAAGGGGTGAGGGTGGGAATAACTGCAGTATGCCAGTAATCAGAAGGGCCGGGGCTGATGAGGAGCTATAGGCATCCCCTTCTCACCGCCTCCCTGCCGCTGCAGCCCGCCCATTCCCAAATAGATCTACCGTGAGCAGGTCGGTGGTGAAAGAACAATACTGGCCAATAGCGTTCCATCGGGTTCCAACCCAAATGCGTGTTTTGAACCCGATGCAACGCAAACGCAATCATGGTAAAGCCCTCTAGGTGGGCATTGTCTTTGGTGTATATTTAAGCGATGGCTCAGAGTGTTCGCAGGTGGCGCCACCGCGGCAGAAGTAGGTACTAGGTCCTTAGGGTGTAATATATTAGGTTATGTGTAGATCAGCCATCATTAAAGGAACTATGGGTGAATTGAGCCCTTGTTTATATTCCCATAACTTCCTTATGGACTATACTATACTGTTTATATTATATATCATTTATAGATTATTTGACTTTCCAGGCATATACACAATATTACTCAGAACATATTTAATGGAAAATATACATAGTTAATGATTGTATTTCTTAGAAGACCGGTGCCTCGGCGCTGACAAAATATATGTTGAGATGAATGAAGTATTTACCACCAAAAAAGAAATATATATCAAAACATAAGTTCACATAGCCATGGAATGATTTGCCACACCCCTCCACACCCTCCCTCCTCCGCACCCACTCAGACACTACCCCACAGCACCAACTTCTACCCAAATGCCGATGCGCCTCTTAGATCTTAGATCGATCAGGTCTGGATTAGACTATTCAGCAGTATCTTTCTTTGTGAGTCTGCACTGACTAATTATCGCCCATTGTAAATTCTGGCAAGCAACACAAACCATCAACCCACCCGCCATCCACCACACCTCCCACTGAAAATGATCCCAATTCCATTACGTAGGTTACCAACGGCAGTGATTTGATGTTGTTTTTTATGGAATATTATATGCGTGGATGTGGGTGGGGGCGGGTAGGTTGGTGGGTGGGGGGGGGGGATGTTCGGGTAGTGCCATCTAGCGGTGAAAGGGTTAGGAGAGGCTATTATAGCAAAGCGATCTGTGCAAGTAGCAGGCCGACATGAGTAGGCGCGGAGAGAATCGATCACACCATCTGTGGCGCACACTGTAGGAGGCGGCCCAAATATAATCACACCTTTGTAAAGGGGGGGGGGGGTTAAACAGGGGGGAGCGGAAGGGGGGGTAGAAGGGGGCGGCTATATATGTGGTGCCAAAACATGATATATATATATATATATATATATAAGCCTCCCCTACGAATTGACGAGAGACAGCAGATTGGGTTGGTTCGTTTATTCGACTCCGGGCTGAGCAATAAATGCTCTACCTAATACAAAAGCAAAAAACTGGAAGCAAGTGACGATTCAAACCAACTCGGGCCGCGTCAAGAACCGCAGCACTGCAGCAGGGGCCAGCGGACGACGGCGATTGGCCAATATTCAGTCGAGTAGAATCGACACTAATAAATAATAAATAATTCTCCGAGTGTTTATATGTATATAATAGATTATATATAATATATATATTCACATACATATATATAGTTTGTTTGATGTTGTTTTACATCCTCTGGCACCATGACTCGCTATCCCACGCAGTCACATTATCCTGATAATATCCACATAATAAATACCGTTTGCATATATATTGTATATAATTATATACACCCAAATGTATATATACATATATCAGTATATGCATATATATATATATAGATATATATATATATATCAGAAGTACATGGGGGAAAGTGATTATCTTTCATTTTGCTACAACAACAAAATAAATAAATATATCCTGACATCTCGACATGTCCAGAAAGGTGCGTTGTTTCTAAGCATGCACATAACTCTACTTACCCCCAGTGCGCAGCCGCACGGGAACCAGCCGAATAGTTGTGGCCACGCCCTTGCCGACCTTGTCGCATGCGCCGCGGTAACGATGGCATATGGCGGAGTGTACCAGCTACGACCGGGGGCTACCGGCAAATTATTCCCTGAGCGATAATGGAGCCGGCCACTCGGCCGGTCGTGCGGCAGTTTCGGTTCATTGTGCCACCCGCCCGTCAGAGGGCGTCCCACGTGCAGTATGGATGTATTGGTGCCGTACTACACAGCCGGTGGCAGATATATATATATATATATATATATATACAGTAAAACATCTCTAACCGACCACCTCCACAGATCGACCACTCCCCTATATTGATGGCTTTATTTGGGTCCCAAATGATCATCCATACAATACGCTTGTACGGATAACAAAACAAACTCCCTAAGCCTACCAACTCCCTAAATGGGCCATTTAAAGTCGGCCCCACGGTCAGTCGATTTAGAACAAAGCAAGAGAAAAGGTAAAGGTACAGGGCCCCACCCAAGCACAAAACTCCCCTGGTCAGGGTGAGGAGTATGCCTGGGAGAAAAAAAAAGAGTAGAGTCTAGGAAAGAGAAATGAGGAGAGTTGAATCAAAGGACCATGTCTATTTGCTCTATGGTGACCAGCCGGCGAGCCAAAGACATGGACAGAGTAAGAGTAGAAAGTGAAATGCTGGCGGGCTCCCCCTCCTGGAACTCTTTTCAGACATATCAAGGAGGAACAAGGCCAGCGGAGAGGAGATAGAGAGAGGTATGGACAAAGTGTGGTCCGGATAGCAAGTGCCACTCTCCCTCTCTCTCTTTATCTCTGCTTTTAGCAGCAAGTGATCTCACGAAGAGTGAGGCATAGATACCAAGAACTGCCGGTGGCGGCACCACCATAGGCAAGCATGCCACAGTAAATCAATATAAGTCTGGTAATGGACGATAATCAAATCATCAAGGGATCATAATAATAATAGCAACAATACCTCATACCGATGATTTATACCCATATATCCATATACTCATCATCATGCTGTCGGTCACAATGCGACAAAGACTGCTTTCCTTACTTGACTGCCGCTCTCCATTTAGCTGTCTGCTGTGAGAGTTGCGTCCATGGGTCGGTCTTAATGTCTCTCAGCTTCAGGTTTCTCTTGATGGTATCCTTGAACCGGAGATGAAGGCGCCCTCTCTTTCTGTAACCAAAAGACAGATGAGAATAGAGGATGTGCTTTGGTAGCCAGTCTAATGACATCCTCATGAGGTGTCCAGTCCACCAGAGATTCTTTTTGATCAGAAGATCTTCCATAGAGGGCAGCCCCGTCCGTTCGAGTATTTCCTTATTTGACATTTCATGAAAGCTGCCTTCAAAAGAGTTGAAGTGCTGCTGGCTTTTGCAAGTTATCAGCGGCACTCTCTCGGGGAGCAAATAGAGGTTTCACACTGGCAAGAACATGTCAAGACAGGCGCAAAACTATTTGTCCCTGCAGTGGCTGGTTGGGAGATGTTGGGAGTTCCATACATCAGCCGCCCGTTTAGGGTTTGCTCCCTTAGCCTTCGGTTCTGTCAAGAACCTGTACCATAAGGCAGTGGTTTACAACTCTGCAGGGCAGGAGCATCAAACTCCCTGAGGTATTGCTATACCTGCAATACCATATACTAGGTATATATATATATATATGGGTTGTTGTCAGAAAAGGTGGTCCATGATGGGTTACTCAGTTTGAAAGGTCATAATATTCTAGTTTTTCCATTAAATTGACCAATTTTTATTTGTGTCTTCATGTTGGTATGATAGATGTACATATGTGTGATGAAGGGGATTATCGCTATTCATAGATAACAGTATATATATAAGCAAGTTTCGATATATATCTATATATCGAAACTAGCTTGGCAAATTTGGTATCAGCAGTAGCCAACCCTCGCCCTTACTCGTGCCTACAACTAACAGCATGCAATATATTATAATTGCATTAACCATCTGACAGTTTGGTTGTTTGCTGTTGTTTTACGTCCTAGCAACATCTAAGGTCAGGACGGGTACCGACTTGTGAGAGTGCGCACTCATAGCGACTTTATAGTGCTGTCCCACTGGGAAACCAGGCCACCAGCACCATGACCTGGTATCCCACTCAGTCACATTATCCTGCCACTGAGCACACCAGTCCTTGCCCTGTCCTAATAATGCCGAGCGCCTGGCTAGGAAGTGACAAGTATCAATTTTTAAGTCATTGGTTTGACTCGACCAGGGTTCGAACCCACGACCTCGCGATCTACCAGCACGGGAGACGGACGCTCTAATGTAATGCGGCATTTATTTGCTATGTGTATATATGTGGTGGTCTGCACTGACCTGTCAGGCAAGGAGCCGCATAGAGAGGTAGCCATGGGTAGTGTGTTGAGATCAGGGAGCCTAGGTGGTGTAATGGTTAGCACACTGGCCTGGGATGCAAAGAGATGTGGGTTCGAGTCCCGCTCTAGGTGCAATATTTCCCATTTTCATCACCCCCATGACACTGGTTGCCGTGATCATGATCCTGTACAAGCTTTGCGTTGTATGGTTGTTGAACCTACCCTGTGTATGTATGTGTTAGTGCATTGCCTGTATGTATGTAATTGTAAGCATTAAAAGACATACAATTCCAGGGGGATGAGTGTAGTGGTCTGCACTGACCTCTCAGGCAAGTAACCACATAGACAGGTAGGCATGGGTAGTGTGGTGACATCAGGCAGCCTAGGTGGTGTAATGTTTAGTACACTGGCTCGGAATGCAAAGAGATGTGGGTTCGAGTCCTGCTCTAGGCGCAATATTTCCCATTTTCATCACCCCCAAGATATATATATATATCCAGTCAATAAATATATATAGCAAGTACATGCCGCATTATCCTAGATGACCACGTCTCACAATAGAAAGCCTCTTACAGCATAATATATACAGTCAGGAAATTCTCCCCTGATGCTGCACGAGCATGCATCATATTATAGACTCTCTGGCAGCATACATATATATACAGCAAAGCCTCTCTATATTGATCGACATTGGGACCGAATTTACATGGTCCATTTAGGGAGGTGGTCGGCTTAGGGAGTTAGAATATGTTTACAATGGTATTGTTGAGATCCAAATAAAGCGATCGATATAGGGGAGTGGTCGATTTGTGGAGGTGATCGGTTCGAGGTTTTACTGTATATATGTAGCTATTAAATGCCCCCTCGTGAACATAGCATAGACTCTTTGGCAGCATATAATATATATACATATATATAGAGAGAGATGCATATATATAAGTATACATATATATAAGTCATTGAATGAAAATATCGGTTTCTGATCCCATATCCATAATATCGGCTGGTATTCACGGCATGCTGGGCAAACATAAACCATAGTGAAATATTGGACGGTAAAATAGTTATCTCTGTAATAATCTCCCCATCCAGACGTGTCTAAGACCCCAATTTCTAACACCCTTTTGTTATCAGTCGTCATACAGTGGATGGAAGTCGCGGAGGTGGAGGGTTCGGGGGGAGATGAGATTGGGGGGGGGGGGGGGTCAAGGCCCTGCTGTCCTCATTCTAACCATGGTAATGAATCAAAGATCCCAGCGTAACCATGGTGATGCAGGTCGCTCTGTTCGCACACCACAGTGCAGGAAACCGGAAGTGAAAGGGCAAAAGTCAAGGCCGGCCTCAGGAGTCGGCGCCTGGCGTCGTCCCCCTGGTGACGGCGATGTGAACCACCGTGCGGTTCATGTCCATTTCACTAATTGTTCGCCGATTCCTGTTTGGTAAGTTTTAGTGGTCGCATTTGGGCGACGTCAACAAATGCTAGATGTTGCATGAGGTTGAACTACCCGCTACCAGCGATCGCAGTGGCTGAATCGGTAAGAGCGCCATCTGCCCGGTGTAAATATTTCAAATTCACCCCATATTCAAGTTCCCCCACGGGACGTTTTCAAATTCATCCCACATGAATTTGAAAAAGTTTTCATTTTCCCTCCCTCGTTTTAACTTTCCCTCCCCCCATTTTGGGGGAATTTTCTTTATTTTTGTTATTTTATTTTATTTTTCATAACAAATATAATAATTCACAGAGAATATAGCATAATGGAAATTATTACTAGTACAACAAAACATATTTCAACCCAAATGACACAAAAAGTCTCCAAGATGGCTAAGAAAAAAATATTATAGGTCTGAAATTTATAACAGACGGGGGGAATTTGAAAATAGGGGGAGGAATCTGATAACTGTTTTTAATTTCCCTCCTGGGAATCTGAAAACGTTTTCAATTTCAAGGGAGGGAATTTAAAAACGGTTTCAAATTCCCGGGGGAAACTTGGAAAGGGGGAATTTGAAATCGTTACACCGGGCAGAAGGTCCTAGCTGAGTGAAAACCAATGACTTACAGAATTGATACTTGTTGCTACCTAGCATGTAGATAAAAGATTCACCCCGTACTTCCAGTACAGGGGTGAACGACAACGTAGTCTAAATCCGGGCGAAAATAGCTTTAGTATGAAACATGAACTAGAAACTGTGGCTCCAGTATCAAATGGCTACCCATAGAGGCACAGAGTTGGTGAAATGGGCGAGAATGCAAAAAGACAAGATGGCGGCCAGAGAACGCCGTCGATTTCACTTTTAAATTGCATTAAAGTATATGTTTTATTATATTTTCGAACTCAAAAGTAGCGGGTAAATACGAACATGTATGTGAAGAATATATTTTGCTTCTTAAATTAAGAATTTACCAGCTCAATTTATTTTCCCGCCATGTTGACATTCTTCGCCCGTTTTTCTAATATGTTGGTTTGCACCCCTACTGCAGCAGTACGGGGTGAATTTTGTATCTACCTAGCATGCTGCTCAGCTATTTAATAGGATAGGGCAAGGATTGCTTTGCTCAGTATCCGGATAATTTTACTGAGTGGAATCTCATATCATGGTGCTGGCGGCCTGGTCTTTCAGTGGGAAAGAACTATATAAATTTGCCATGTCACAAGTCGATACCTCTCCTGATATGACCTTATATGCTACATGGAACCCAAACCCAAACAAACTAAACACGAACACCGCGAACACAGGTTTTCACTTGAAAATATGGGTTTGCGGCAACCGGCACAGTTCCCAGAAGTCGGTTAGTTAAGCGGGAAGCCGACGGGGGCGCCACCAGTACAGAATATGCTGAGTCATGTAGATTCAGAAATCGGACTGCGATTATTGGTCGCACGAATTGGGCGCCCGATTCCCATGCGGCATTTCGCGTGTTATAGGACTTGCCGAGTCAAACCAATGACTCACAATATTATATACTTAACACTACTTACTTTGTTGGGAATGTGGCATTACAGGCATGGGGTTATATAAGGAGAAACGAAATGAGAAAGACCGATTGTCCCGCGTCATCAATTAAGGTAAGCCACTGCCCTCCAAATGGAATCGTCTAATATATTTATTTGCATAATGGATTATGCATCATATACATATATACATGTATATGCATCAAATATGTACATATATACATGTATATGCATCAAATATATACATATATATACATATGCATTCATATATATGCACCATATATATACATATCTAAACATACCTATTCACTTTTTTGTTTGTTGTTAATTAGTTGTTTAAGCAGGGGAAATTTCAATCGCGGATGATTGGTCTTCCTCATTTCACTGCTCCTTGCCCTATCCTAATAATGTTGAGTGCCTAGCTAGGAAGCGACAACTATCAATTTTTAAGTCATTGGTTTGACTTGACCACTGGTTCGAACCGACGATTCCACGAGCTACCAACATGGGAGATGGATGCGCTAACTGATTCGGCCCTCCCATCTCATAGATACATATACACATATATACATGTATATATATGCATATGTATACATATACACATATATGCACATATATGCATCACATATATATACATGTATGTACATAGATATATACATATATGTACATACATATATACATGCATATATACTTGCATCAGGAATACATCATAGATACATCATAGATACATCATAGATACACATAGAAACATATCTAATTATATATATGTAATATATAGCATATGTATCTATACGTACACCCTAAGTTAAAAGTTGGTCAAACCGAGCCATGCTTTCCGACCGGATATGGTGGGAATCATGTGATGAGAACCACGTGATGAGAACCACCAATCAGCGCCTTGTTTGAGCACGACTCGCTGACAGCGATACGACAATGCTCGATTACACGGCCACAAACCACTCACGACTTTATTACTCCGCGCCAATACTGACACTGGTACAAAAATAGCCCTGTGCTTTATGTCCCATGTTTCTTGTCAATTTGTTTATCACCAGTCACGTCCGCCTTTCCGCTTGATGAAGCCCGTTCACAAGTTGTGTGCAGGAATTTAGAGACGGGAGTCAGTAGGCTTGAATTGTTGACATTGCAAGTTAATAGATTCCATGGGTTTCCAAAGTGATTATAGCCGATTTATAACGGATTATAGCCGATATGTTTTATGGAGTTGCTCATCATGATGATTTGAGTCTTAGAGCTGCATAGTCCGATTAAGCATCAAATTTGCAAAGCCAAGGCAATTATTTAGATTTGATTCTACATATTTATCTTAGATACTGACGCACTTATTAAAGCTTTGTTGCCAAATAGATGGGAACGCAGAGACAATTTAATAGAACATTTTACTGGGTGTCAGAGTTTTGGCGTGCTTGCCAAAGCTAATCTTACATGTTCACACTTGAAATATATCAAATCTGTTTTTTGTTTTTTTAATAAACATATTAGGTTGATTAGTACAATCTACCTTCTTTAGTTTGAAGTAACTCTGACTTAAACTTGTTACCTTAGCAGGTATTTGAAGTGTAAGCATGCACAATGTTTATTCATGAGAAGAATTACTTTAAATTATGATTCGGTTTGAAAAAGGGATTCTTCAAGGATAAACCTGCTGATTGCGTGAATGCAGGCTGCATCTTACTCCAATGCAGGCGGCGTGCACGTGATCTCCCAATACCGGAAGGCAGGTTGCGTCCTGAGGCAGAGATGCGAAGATGCAGGTGGTTGGTTGTTGGTGCTTTACATCCTGGCAACATCTAAGATCATATCAGGACCGGTACCGACTTGTGACAGTTCAGACTAGTGGCGACTTTATAGTGCTGTCCCATTAGGAAATCAGGCCACTGACACCATGACCTGATATCCCACTCGGTCACATTATCCTACCACTGAGCTAACAGGTACTTGCCCTATCCTATTAATGCCGAGCATCAGGCTAGGAAGTGACAAGTATAAATTGTATAAGTCATTGGTTTGACTCGACCAGGAACCGAACTTCCGATATCCTGCACGCGAGGCCCGTGCTCTACCGATTCGGCCACTGTCCCAGGTCAATATGCAAGTGGTATCTTCCATCTAATTGATTGCCTATCGACAGACCATCTAAGCATATCCGGTGTTCGCTGATACCTATAGGTGGCGCTGTGCGCCGAGTGTGTGCGCGCGCATGCGTAGGAATACCCCCCCCCCCGCCACACACACACACGCCCATCACCACGGGCAGTTCCAGTGCAGTGGTCCCAGGCCGGAGGAGCCCTTCTGCGATGGCCATGCGGATGAGCAGCTCTTGTAATCTGTGTTAAGCGTGTTATGGTGGCGCCCCCACGTGGGGCCTTTCAGAACTGCGCGACCAGTGCTTAGAGCCCTGCAGATTGGACACAGGCGGTGCACACGGCCAAGTTAAGTTGGCTAAATTGATGTAATTTATTACAGAGGCGTCCCTTGGATGTATCAATAACCCGTCCCCCCGCCACACACACACACGGACACACACACTCGGGAACCAGGTTATATCGGAATGGAAGCCACAATAGTGTTCCGTCCATAGCTTAAATTTGTTTAGTCCGATGGTTTTGAGTTTCGGTCATTTTCTGAGATAAATCATTATTGGTTGATCATTATAATCCACCTTATTTTAGTTTGAAATTAATTTGATTTTAAATGGTTAACTTTTGAGATATTTTAAGTGAAACCATGCACAATTAATGTTTGCAAGCATGCTAAGACTCCGACACCATAACCTTCTGCAGTAGCAGATTCTATTAAATTAACTCGGTAGTCCCTTTGATGTGGTGACCAATGTTTAATAAGTGCACCAGTATGTAAGTTAGCTATGTATAATCAAATCTAGATAATTTCTTTTGTTTTCAAAATTGTGTGTTTTCATCGGACTCTGCAGCTTTAAGACTTGTTGGGGTCGGTACACTCTCTCTATCTCTCTCTCCCTCGCTCTATTCCTCTTTCTCTACATTCGCTGATCGATATCTGCTGCCTGCATCCCCTGAGGTCTTTATAAGGTTGGTCCCGTGTTTGCCGCACCCCTGAGTGTCCATTTCCTGATTATGTGTTGGAGTGAGACAGGGGGGGGGTGGTTGTGGAGTTTATTTAGACCCCTTGATTGGGTGTATTTGTGGGTGAGTGGGTGAATGGGTGAGTGGGTGAGTGGGTGAGTGGGTGAGTGGGTGAGTGGGTGAGTGGGCGATTGGTGAGTGGGTGAGTGGGTGAGTGGGTGAGTGGGCGATTGGGTGAGTGGGTGAGTGGGTGAGTGGGTGAGTGGGTGAATGGGTGAGTGGGTGAGTGGGTGAGTGGGTGAGTGGGTGAGTGGGTGGGGTGTGAGTGGGCGATTGGTGAGTGGGTGAGTGGGTGAGTGGGTGAGTGGGGAGTGGGTGAGTGGGTGAGTGGGTGAGTGGGTGAGTGGGTGAGTGGGTGAGTGGGTGAGTGGGTGAATGGGTGAGTGGGTGAGTGGGTGAGTGAATTTATTGGGGCTCTAATTTCCTTCTTTTCTGTCATTCTTTTGTGGGGATGCGGACGGTTCTGATGTACCTAGATGTATTGGTGGAGTGTCGGGTAGAAGCATTGGTTCCTCATAGAATTAATTGTTACCTCAGCCAGGAGTCACAAATAGATAGCAAGCATAAAATGAAGTGGTGCCAAGCCCGGTATACGTCATCAGGCCTTTAAAGTTGCATCGTCCGATGCTTTTGAGTTTCTGCCATTTTCTGAAATAAATACATTATGCTGATCTTTGTAATCTATTTTATTTCATTTGGAAGTAAATTTGATTTTCAATGGCTAACTTTAGAGATATTTGACGTCAAAACATGCCAAATTAATTTTGGCAAGCACGCCAAAACTCTGACACTGTAGATTTCAGTAGTAACAAGCTCTATTAAATTGACTTATTATGACCTTCTACACAGTAACAAATGCCTTACTAAATTTGGCGTATGCTTGCCCTATCAGAGCTCGATTTTTACTGCGGAAGCCCGAGCACTCCTTCTCGCCTTGGAGTGTATCGAGGTATCCAACCACACTAACTATGTTATATACAGTGATTCGTTCTCTTGCCTCCTGGCTGTTGCTGGATTGAAAACGAATCACCTTATTCTAGCAACGGTCATTTATAAAATGACATCATGCTCCCCCTGAATGTATTGGGTGTCAGTCCCCGCTGACACTCAAACACATTTTACTAAGTTGCGTTGATTTGTTGGCTCTGTGCCAACAATTCTATACAGCAGACAGTATGCATGACCATTTTACTAAAGTAAAACAAGAAAAGATTTGAGCCTTTTTGAGGGAGCTGGACTGTACCACCTCAGATAGTTTACTAAATAAATTATATCAATTATAAATAAAACGTTTCTTTTTCTATGGGAATTTGTTTCCCTTGACCACAAATATATGATTGTCAGCTTTCTAATTTAATGAGTGTCTATTGGCACATAATTGATTGTCTGCTTTTACATGTAAAAGCGATGGCTTGAACAAAAAACAAACATTTCTCGCCATGAATATGGCCTATGCTGCCGACATGGCATAAAGCAACCACCAATCAATCAATCAATACTAAGTGCAACAGTATCTAAGTTGAATAGGTAGCATCAAATCTTGATAACTGTTTTGGTTTTGAAAATTTGATGTTTTCATCTGACTATGCAACTTTAACATCTGCACTTCAGGCAGCCATTGTTTGTTTTTGGAATAGGGGCAGTGGTTGGTCCTTTGGATCTATTTGAGAAGGTAGACGATCTGACCATCCAAAAGTCTCCCAGTTATGAGTGAAATAAGGGGTGTCAACACAGCATCACTCGGCAGATATATGCATGGTATGAAGACATGGGTCAGATGGGTGGAACGGTTCAACAAACTCAAAGGCCATGTTTTTGACCTGGAGAGGGACAGGCTTTGTCAAGGTGTACGCTGCCCAAGATTCACCATGCGATGACATCCAGATCATTGACGAGGCTGAAACCAGTCTCAGCTCCAAGATATGATTGATGTGCTCGCTTGTTACATTTATGCTTACATATCGTGGACTCTCACAGCAAAGGTAAACTTAAACAAATTTAAACCACGGAAATTAGGTACTACTGCAAGATAAATACCAGATTACCAGCAAGGAAGTCCACACCAAGATTTAGCAGGCAATTGAACCAGACAGAGATCTCCTGATAAATGTAAGGACACACAAACTAGAGGCGTTCTCTGTGGCGGAGTGGTTAGAGTGTCTGACTTTTTTCTATGTCAGACTCCTAATCTGAGGGTCGGCAGTTCGATTCCCCATGCCCCCAGCTCTGCCAATTTGGATTTCCACCGCTGTGTATAACTTACAGCGTCATCAAAGGCCGGTTGCTCTCATACCATGTATATATGGTGTGAGAGGTTAAAAATCCCTTGGGTCGGTAAAAGTGTAGGCTCGGGCTTTCTATCGGCCAGCAGTGGAGTGGGGAAGACCAGTCGTCTGTGACTGGGATTTCCCCTGCTTGGGACAACTAATGTACCAACAAAAATGAGAGACAAATAAGTGTTCACACTTCCTGTCTACCATTCGCTATATCGCTATATCGCTAGAGTGGTATGGGTATATTTTCTGTTCATCAGGGTCTGGCCAGAACCGTCTTAGGCACAGTGCAATGGGGTAAGAAGACAAGGCGGACAAAGGAAGATATGGGAAGAAAACATCAGGGAATGGACAGACATGAATTTTGGCAAGTCGCAGATGGCAGTGGAGAACGGGGATAAGTGTGTTTATTTCTTTGTTGGAGTTTTACGTCCTGGCAACATCTAAGGTCATATCAGGACGGGTATCAACTTGTGATTGCGCACTCATGGCGACTTTATAGTGTAGAACAGGGAAAGGGAGAAAGCTGGTTGCAAATTTATTCGTGATGTCCCCAAAAACGCTGATGGTGATGATGAATGTTTCAAGTTATTGATTCAGGTCTGTAACCGGAGAATCAGAGAGAAAAAAACACATTGAAGAATATACGGTGAAGCAAAATCGTATTCATGCAGTACTGTGTTGCTATTTTAGGCATGTGTCAGGATGTCGACAGCAGCTCATATTTCCAATTTCCATGTTGATCACTCATATAAGCTCTGGGGAGTCTCACTGTTTATTAACGTCACTCATTCATCGTTTGTATTCAAAGGCTTTGTCATCAGAGCGCAATAGTCAATGTTTTGACCAAAAAAACGCATGTCCTGTTGTGAATATGGCCGTGCTGAATGGACGCCCTCCCATGTCAAATCAAGGAGATGACAATAATATTTACTAGTATAGTCAAGGAATCTTTTTAGTTGGTTGGTTGTTGGAGCTTTACGTCCTGGCAACATCTAAGGTCATATAATGACCGGCACCGACTTGTGACAGTGCGCACTCATGCCGACTTTAGAGTGCTGCCCCACTGGGATATCAAGCCACCAGCACCATGACCTGATATCCTACTCAGTCACATTATCTTGACACTGAGCCAACCAGTCCTTGTCCTATCCTAATAATGCCAAGCAGCTGGCTAGGAAGTGACAAGTGTCAATTTTAAAGTCATCTGTTTGAGTCGACCAGGGTTCGAACCCGTGGGTTCTAATGATCTAGCAAAACATCTGGTATCTGTTTGAGTTATTAGGGCTTATGTGCTGGGGTAAGCACTCACCTGTTTCTCTTCATAAGCATGTCTGTATGCACTTTGATGTGGGCGTATTGGTAGTGCGAATGGGTGGGGTGGGGTGGGATGGGGTGGGGTATCCACGAAATACTTTCAGGCCAATGTACACCGCTACAGTTTCTATTCGTAATCAAAACTGATGGAAGCCCGAAGCCGAAGCTCGAGTAGTGTGATGAGACTGGTGATGTGGGGTTTTTGTGGATGAAAATTGTAGATTATGTCCATGCTGTATCTGGTTGCTCAATTATTCTAAATGTTTTATTCTAGGGAGGGGGAGGTATTTGACAGTGTATCAATCTGCTGATCATGAACACAATCTTATATTTACTAAAAGGCTAATGCCAGTATTACACTGTTCATGGCAAGATCTTAGCTACCCTAACCTAACTAGTATATATATATGCATACATATATATCCATATATATGTGATGGATGCTGAAATGCAGAGGAGGATGGCCAAGGCTAGTGCATCTTTCGGCCGACTACGCCAGAGACTCTGGAACAACCACCATGTGTCCATTCGGGTCAAAGGCAAGATCTACCATGCAATCGTACTATCCACCCTACTATATGGAGCCGAGGCCTGGACAGTGTACAGACGACAGGTGAAAAAGCTGCATGCCTTCATGATGCGACATCTGCGTTCAATCATGAGGCTAACCTGGAAGGACAAAGTGACAAATAAGGAAATACTCGAACGGACGGGGCTGCCCTCTATGGAAGATCTTCTGATCAAAAAGAATCTCCGGTGGACTGGACACCTCAGGAGGATGTCATCAGACATGCTACCAAAGCAGATCCTCTATTCTCAACTGTCTTCTGGTTACAGAAAGAGAGGGCGCCCTCGTCTCCGGTTCAAGGATACCATCAAGAGAAACCTGAAGCTGAGCGATATTAAGACTGACTCATGGATGCAACTCTCACAGCAGAGAGCTAAATGGAGAGTGGGAGTCAAGTAATGAAAGCAGTCTTTGTTGCATCGCGACAGACAGCATGATGATGATAAGGATTATGTGAGTACAAAGACGTGGAAGGGAATGTTCCCTATATTATCACCCATATGTTGTGTACTACTTTATGGTTGACCCCTTTTCACAGTTGGGACAGGTGGCGCCACCACCTCCAACCCTACCAGTGGCGCGAAATAGTGTCATTATATATATATATATGGAAGTGAAATTGATTCATGGCAGACGATGAGATTGTGTCTGAGCAGAGGACAAAACGGCCTTACGGGTGGCGTCCATTACTTCACCTGGCCTTGCCTGTACACCGTTGCTATTGGCGGCCCTGGGGATATCGTCTACCGGAAGCACTTTGCGCGCACCGTCACAGCCCAAGCGGCACTAATCGGATCTCATCGCCTGCACTGACGAATTGTCGTCTGCTTTCTATGCAACTTAGTCGTCTGCTTTCTATGGAACGTCGGTAAAATGTATTATTTTCCACTGAAGTCAGTGGAATTTCACTAAAGAAACTGGAGTAAAATAGCTATCGTAGTATATGGTTGAGTTGATACTTATAAGATGTGATATTTGATTGCTGGCGGTTTTAAAAAAAACAGATAAATAAAACTGGGGGAATCACTGCTGAAATGGTTAAAGTTGCATAGTCCGATGGCTTTAAGTTTCTCTCATTTTCTGAGATAAATACATTAAATTGATCATTATAAGCTACTTTCCTTTAGGTTGATGTACCTTTTAGTTTAAATGGCTAAATTTGAAGATATTTGAAGTGATAACATGTCAAACTAATTTTGGCAAGCACGCCAAACGTCTGACACCATAGGGTTATGCAGTAACAGTTTCTATTAAATTGACTCCCCATGCCCTTCTATGTGGCAACAAATGTTTAATAACTGTACCAGTATCTAAGATAAATATGTAGAATCAAATCTAGGTAAGTGTTTTGGTTTTGAAAATTTGATGCTTCATCGAGCTATGCAACTTTAAGAAATGTGCGTGTAAATCTAGACACCCGCAAGTTTTTACGCTGCACCTAGAGGCCCTGTGTGTACAGACTAATGACTCCTGGGTTAGATTTCCAAGCCGTTAAAATGATATTTTATTGCTATCGTTGAATACAACTGAGCTGTTTTTGTTGTTGGGTGTAAAGAGACATTCTGCAGTGTAACACTGCATAACCGGTCTCTGTATTTTTGTTTCTTTTACAAAAACAAAAGAAACAACTTCAGAAAAAGGTCGCGGACAGATCAGATATATTGTGGTAGTCAATATAGCTACCACCAAAAGAACTGAAGTAAGTTATAGTCTGTTAATCTGCATGGGTTATTTTGGTTTCTTTAATCGATGACCGCCATATGGGTAGGAACTATACGTTAACTGTGTGAATACTGTTGTTTCTTATGCAGATACACAAATGCTTTGAAAAAATTAAATTAAATTAAATAAAAGGTTGATTACATAACTGTATCAACTATGGATGGTGATAATCCAAGTTCTCACATGTAATAAGTATGTAGTAAGAGTGGCTCTTCCACCCTCCCTCCAATCCCTATACACGCCGTATTGGTTCGGACGGGTGTGAGTGGAGCGCTCTTCCATCTGCAGGGGTCACCCCCCGCTCCCTCCCACCCCTGATCGGTAACATTCACTAAGATCGCACTGGCAATTTGGATATACATATATATATGCGTGTATATACGGTCGAACCAACCAATTCAAATTACACTGAGATATTATAATTCGTACTTGATCTATGATGCGATTTATGTGGTATATAATAATGCTTTGTGTGAATGTAAACAAAGGAACTGTTTGATATAAGTCCCTCATTACTATCTGTCTCATATATATTTCTTTTCTTGAAGATAGAAACTCCGAACCTACACTTTTACCGACCATGGGGATTTTTAACCTCCCACACCAGATAAACATGGCATGAGAGCAACTGGCCTTTGATAACGTTGATTGTGGTGGAAACTCAAATTGGCAGAGGTGATGGCATGGGGAATTGAACCAGCGACCTTCAGATTAGGAATCCGACCTAGAAAAAAGTCACACTCTAACCACTGTGCCACAGAGGACACCAGAGATATATATATGTACTGTATAATATATTATGGGAATATAAACAAGGACACTAACTCTCTTCAGTTTGCTCTATTATTATATACCATTTATCTAGGCTCTACTGCATGCTGCATGTAGTTTCAGAATCCGCCACACTGGAGCCACTAGTCATAGGCTTTGACACTTATATGTATGAAGAGTTCATGCGCAAAACCCCGTAAACGCCAATCCAAAACTTTTATTAAAATAACAGATTTTTCCGAGAAGCTAATTTTAATCCTTACTAATTCCACTTTTCTAATGATATATTGATTATGCTGCAAGGAACAACAAATAGGAATGTAAAAAAGGGAATTATTTGAAGGTTTGATTTCAATGTTTAGCTCAATTGAATAACACAAACCCATCTCAATTAAAAGTTGGTATTTATTTTTCCCCAGGCATACAATATTACAGTTCGATAATAAGTCTGTGTTGTATAATATGAGGCCTAAGATGTGGGGACCTGAGTTCTTTAATATGTGGGGTGAGCGGGAGGGCAAATCAAAGTCCTTAGCCTGTCCTGTCTTAGTTGTGTCCTTTCCTGCTCCTCTTTCAAAGTGAGAATGTCTGCGGAGCGCGGCCTTATTATATAGGCCTCAGCCTATATAATATGGACTTAAGGCACTGGCAACTTTAGTTCCAGAAGACTCAAGGGGGGCGCTAGTGTTGCAACTACACAGTAGAAATAGAATTTTCCATGAATAACATTAAATATGCAAATTTAAGAGGCAATTGCCTTGGTTACAGAACAAGAAAAGAGCCACTAGACGATGTATGGTGCCCAAGCACATGGTATAAGGCAGAGGGCAGCATCAGTGTCAACAAAGAAGTACATAAGAACAGGGAGTTAAAGAAGAACAAGGTTAAATCAAATAAGTTAATCGCAGCACACGTGTCCATCACAAATGAGAACAAGTCGAGCACAATATGAAGTTACTTAGTAAGAGATTGGTGAAAGTTCAGATCCGCATCAGTAATAAGGCACTGTAGTATATGCAAAGAGTCCTAGAGTCATGGGCATAGGGGATCCGAGTTTGAGTAGTCAATTGCGCATGTTGCAGCCAATATGAACAATTTTTGGATTGGCGTTTACACGTTTTGCGCATGAACTCTTCATATATATCAATATGTTATATATATATGTATATATATATATATATGTATATATATATCTATATCCGTATATATATATATAGATCCCGCATATATACATCAGGATATATATACAGATATACATATATATATATATATATATATTGTATACTTTCGTATCCTGATATATATATATATATATATATATGTATATATGTATATATATATATATATCAGGATACGGAAGTATACAATATATATGACATGCACTGGATTTAACTGTTATGCATATAACTGAGATGTTATAAGCACTATTTTCTCGCCTTACCCTCGGCGGTACCACTTGACCGTATTGAAGTACAGCATCTATACGGATGTACAGCAAAAGTCTGGGCAGAATAGTAAGGGTAAGAGAGCGCGCTCTACACACAGGGTATCGGGAGATGTATGGCCAAGTCAATTGAGTTATGTTACCTCAGAGGGTGACGTGAATACAACTGACGTCGAGGGTGGAAGGAATTATACATAAATAGAGTGCGTATACCGATGGAGGCTGGAAAGTATAGAAGTATACCATTGGGGGTATATACACGTTATACTTATAGGTGTTATCTACGCAGGGCAGCAGGTAGAGGCGTGGAGTGGGGCAATGGTGGGGGTGTTGAAAGTTTGAGTTTCTGTCATTTTCTGAGATAAATATATTAGGCTGATCGGTATAATCCACCTTGCTTTAGGTTGAAGTAACTTTTATTTTAAATGGCTACCTTTTGAGATATTTGAAGTGCAAAGATTGACCAATTAATGTTGGCAAGCATGCCAAAACTCTGGCATTATAGGATTCTGCAGTAAGAGGGTATATTATATTGCCTCAGTATTTCGTTCTGTGTGGTGACAAATGTTTAATAAGTGAATCAGTCTCTACGTTAGATATGTAGAATAAAAATGTAGATTCTTGTTTTGGTTTTGAAATTTCGATATTTTCATCGGACTATGCAGTTTTAAAGTCAGAGATTCTGAGTGCTAATACTAGGAGTTATGTATATATATTATATATGCCTCGACTTGCTTCTGCCACGGTCGACCGTCTTGACGCTCAACTGCTCAAGCTCGTCCTCCAGCTGCCTCTGCTGTTTTTGTAGGGTCGCAACTCGTTTCCTTCGCTCCAGCGCCTCTACCTGGTTCCTCAGCATGCGCTCTTCGTCAGCCAAGTCCTCCGCTACCGCCCCCGTCTCCGCACGCACCTCTTTCTTCAACTCTACCGACATGTCACTCGTTTTTGTCTCAGGTTGCTCAGGATTAGGGATAGTACTGGACCGGGTTGTCCTCTTAGTAGCTGCTACCAGTCGCACCGTGCACAACTCATTCACCGGCAACTTGTGCTTCCTGCCACAGGGCCCGCAGTAATCTGTTATATGCTGCATGAAGCCGAAACCAACCGACAACCAAGCCTGAGCAGTCGCTTCAAGCGCAGCTGGAACCCGAATGAACCGCTTGGGTGCAATGGGGAACCGACCGGGGTGACAGCGGCGCTGCAAGCTCACCTGGTGTCGAACCCGGGAACCAATAGTGTCAACGGGGTAGAGCGTGTAGCCGGATCCCTCCTTGCTTTACAGGTGCATACAGGCGTGTATACGGGCTATATTATATATTATATATTATGTGATATATAATTTATTACTATGAGTATAAAGGGGCGGAGCTCTATCCTATATCTTTCAGGATCCTTGCATTTTAATGCTGCGTTTTATTATAGCCCACGATATTTATTGTCATATTTGCTGCGGGCCGGTTCCCACTGCGCTATCCTGGCGCCACCACCATGCAGCCATAGGCCAGTCAGAGCTTGTTAGGCTCACATCGGCGCCAGTTTAAACTCACAGTGGATGTGTTAAACACCGGGACATCGGCGCCAGTTTAAACACAGTCACATCGGCGCCAGTTTAAACACAGTCACATCGGCGCCAGTTTAAACACCGTCACATCGGCGCCAGTTTAAACACAGTCACATCGGCGCTGAGTTTAAACACAGTCACATCGGCGCCAGTTTAAACACAGTCACATCGGCGCCAGTTTAAACACAGTCACATCGGCGCCAGTTTAAACACAGTCACATCGGCGCCAGTTTAAACACAGTCACATCGGCGCCAGTTTAAACACAGTCACATCGGCGCTGAGTTTAAACACAGTCTACTGACTACCTGTGTTGCAGCCGGAGAAAGGTCTTTCTACAGACAGTGAATCTGCCGTCATGCTACTACTACCTGAGTGTCGACGATCAGTGTGTCGACGATGTGCTTGTCGGTGGAGTTAAGGGAGGAAGGATCAGTAGGATGACGGTATCGTTGACAAAAATGTATTATTCGACCGTTATGATCTTCCCAAATGTTTGATGTGTGTGTCGATTACCCACCTGTGTCGACGATTCCTTTCCACTATTATAATAAGAATAAGGAAATAAGGAAGCAGGACGAATTCGACGCAATTTCATAAATACGACCGTCATTGATATCTACTCATTATATCTGTGTCGACAAGTTTGTGTCGATTAAAACTCCTGAAGCTAGAAGCAAGAACTAAATTAAATATTTGACATTATGAACATTTATTCTTATAATCGACACTCTTGAATCGACAGTCCAGCCGTTTTATTTTAATCTTCTTAATCGCTTTTACACACTGAATGCAGCAAGCGGACCTTGGTACGCTGGAACTCGCGAAGCAGGCCCAGGGTCTGGGTCAAGCATTCGCTTTTGGCTGCCATAGCCCAGCGGCTAAAGCGCAGTTCATGCTATACACACCTGCTCTATTTGAATCGCTGTCTACATGAATGCAGTAATTTGCGGACCTTGGTACGGTGGAACTCGCCGCGAAGCAGGCCCAGGGTTCGGGTAAAAGCATTCGTTTGGCTGCCATAGCCCAGCGGCTAAAGCGCACTTGCAGAACAGCTGGCAGCTTGGAACAAAAGTAGAGCTATTGTGTTACTTGATACATATATGATACATATACCGACATATATATTTATATGTATACACATATATTATATATTAAGACATAGTGAAACATTCTCTGTCGGTGCTTGCGTCTCAAGCAAGGATCCCAGCGCCGATCGATTCAAGGGGAGTGAATACGATTATGATGATAGACTTCTGTGCAGTGTGTGGATCAAGTCACGAGGGAGTCGAATTAGATTACTGCAGTAAAAAGAAAAGGACAGTGGAGCCAACGGGCAGAACTACACGGAGCAGTGCCACTAAGATGTCTAAGTCGACGACGGGGGAGTCAGAGCCGGAACCTGCTTCTGACAAGTTGGCTCTGCAGGAATAACGAGATGCGGTGCGGCGAGAGTTGGAAGAACTAAAATTAGAAGATGAGCTAATGGAGCTGAAAGATGAACGGGACCGTCTCCTAGCGGCACGCGAGAAAAAAGGGAGGCGCAGTAGAAAGGCTGAGATGAATTCACCTCAACGTCGGGAAGATAGCCCGGTTGGGGCAACATGCAAGATGCCGGCCAACGACCCACCAATGGCCACCGGTACGACGGAGTTGGGCTATTCGAACTACGGACGCTCAAGGAATAGATCGAGGGAGCGGCGGCACCGATGACAACGTTCGTCCAGCAGTTCGTCGGTGGACAGTGTGGATCGAAAACTGAGAAGTATGTGGTCCCTGAAGCGACATGTCGAGTCAAAAAAATATGTGAAAAAACTTAATTGCGAAGAAATTATCTGTGCAACCGCCGCCTGGGTGTTAGAAATTCCAGAGATGTATGACCAGGACCACAGGGCGATGTGGGAACACATATATTTCCTCTCACACCGGGCCCGCTATGGTGAATATCAAGATAGTGCGCACGCGGACTATGATTTGTGTATCCGTAAGTTGGCGGTCAAACATGGGTTTGAGGCATTTTCCAGCGCCCATACGGGAAAAAGTGTTCTTCATTATGGCCCGGACAATATAAAGAAGAAGCAGTCAGTTTTACGGAAATACAGTGAGGGGAAGCAAGGCAGTCGAGGCGGCAAGCCGAACACGGCTTGCTATGCCTGGAACAGCGAGCAGGGCTGCAGCAGGAAGGAGGCGGAGTGCAGGTACGAACACAAGTGTTCAAAGTGTGGTGGTAGGGGCCACAAGAGAGTCACTTGTAAGGACTGACCTACTAGAACATTGGGGCACCTCCCTGAGAGCAAACCCGTGTCCGACCCAACAGTAGTCATGAGTGGACAGGGTACTGTTGGTGTGGGGAGATCGCCTCAACTATGGATGCAGGTGGAGACTACTGGAGCTTCAATATGGGATGTTGATCAACGTCAGGCAATATTGGATACGTCAACCATTGACAACAGCTCACAACGCGAAAATGGGAGAATGGACATGCAACCAGTCACAACAGGAGAGATAGGTCAGCAGGGGAATAATTACCCTACATTGGAGCAATGCGCAGGGAGGAGCAGCAGTGAGATACGGGGTGGGGATGTGTGATTGGAGGACGATGCCTACCAGAGAGTATCACGGGTGACACCACACCGCAGGGAAGGGGGATTGGAACACCCACCCGTAAAAAACAAACCTGGATTGTGTGAACAGCTGACCGGAGTGTCTGCCGCAATAGCGCGGGAAGGCTACGAGGACCTATTAAGAGTGCATTGTGATAGCGATAAACGCTGGTGCTTACCGCGCTGTCCATATTAAACCAGAGCATAGGAAAAGATAGGGGCTTCGCTGGGTTTTTGAGGGTGATTCAGTGGAAACCTATATGATGGACGGGAGACTCTGTATGGGTCTCTCGTCTAGTCCGTATGTATTCTCTAGAATTTCAAACTTCATTGTCCGATGCGCAGGCAGAGAGTGGGTCTGCAGAATTATTAACTATCTAGACGATTTCTGCATTCTGGGTAGTACGGAGGAAGAAACTACTGGTTTGCAACAACGTGTACTCTCTATATTACGCAGATTGGGATTTTTTATCAGTTTTAAAAAATTGCTCTCACCAGCTAAGAAAATTAGATTCTTAGGGATCGATGTAAACTCGGAGTCGCTGGAACTTCCTCTCCCTGACGATAAATTGAAGAAGCTGCGTGACATCCTCCTGCTCTTCTTGGGTCATAGGAAGGCGACCCGTAGGGAACTCGAGAGACTCGCCGGACACCTCGCACACTGCGCCAAAGTTATCAGGGGTGGGCGAACTTTTAGTAGGCGGGTCTACGACCTTATAGGCACTCTGCGCGAGCCATTCTACCATGCGCGGCTTAATGCCGGATTTAGGGAGGATATCAACTGGTGGGCATCATTCGCAGAAAAATGTTATGGTAAGGCGGGTATGCTCGGGAAGTTTGCGGTAACTACCACGGTCTACAGTGACGCATCTAATTGGGGAATCGGTGCTTTGCATGAGACTGACTGGTTAGCTGCTTCCTTTAAATCAGAGGACAATGAAGTGTTAGGACAGGTTATAGGACACCATCGTGCGGTGCTCCCCACTGAGGCAGGGAGGGACCACATAAACATAAAAGAGATGAGGGCTGTGATGGAGGCTGCCACACGATGGTCATCGGGCTGGGAGGATTCCGAGATTATATTTATAACGGACAGCGCGGTAGTCCAATCCGCACTTAATTCAGGCAGATCCAGATCAGTAGGGATTATGTCCATGCTGCGAAAATTATTCTGGCTTGCAGTCGAGAAGAACTTTACATTCTTATCAACGTACATAAATACCACAGTGAATGTGGTGTGTGATGCCCTCAGCAGGCTAGACGTAGAGGGTAGTGCCGCTAGGATTAGTGGAGTGGATGTGGGTCGGATTATGTGCTGTGCACACCTCTTTGACGCTCCGCTGTTCTGTCTTTCCAGGACTGGAGGAGCTGAGGGCAGAGCAGCGGGGATATGAGAGGCTATTCTACTCAAAGAATTCGGTCACCACGAGATCGGTCCAGATACGAAAGTATTTTGACTTCATTGATCAATTCTCAGAGGACAGGGCGCCTCTCCCCTGCTCATCTGAATGTGTCGCGCTGTATGCCTCCTGACTGGCGAGAACGGTTCCCCGGTGATAAGATATAATGATTATGTAGTACAGGCTACACTTAAGGGGATTAGGCGCCAGAAGGGTGATACCCCGCGGCAGGCACCTCCTATGCTGCTGGGTATGCTGTTGAGGGTGTTTGCGCTATTGACCCTAAACCCGGGGCATGTATCTTGGAGAGCTGCAATGCTCTGCTCCTTTAGGGCTTTACTGAGAAAGTCCCAAGTAACTGAGTCCGACTCCGCCTTGCGCAGGCGAGATTTTACTTTCTTTGATTGGGGAATGCTAATTAAGATTTGGCGATCGAAAACGATCCAGTTCACGGAGCGGGTACTAGAGGTCCCGGTTGCGCTTTGCCCGAATAGAGTACTGTGCGCGGTGTACTGGACGTTGCGCCATTTTAAAGAATTGCCTGCGGATCCCGAAGACTTGGCTTTTCGATTGCCAATGGTCGGCCACGATTCGAGGCCTATGACTTATATGGCTTACCAGGCTATGGTTAAGCTATTTTCAAATCAGGCGGGCTTGGGGGATTTTTATTTTACATCTCATTCGCTAAGGAGGGGGGGTTGCACCTACTTGGCTATGTCCGGCGCAACCATTGAGGAAATTAAAGTCCGAGGAGACTGGGCGTCTGAGACCGTGTATTCCTATCTAAAAACCCCTTTGCAAACGCGAATTTTAAATGATCTACGGGTAGCTACTAGTCTTTCTTCTGTAGAGGAGGAGTGGTTGGGGCCTGGGCCGGCTTAGCCGGCTGGGGGTTGGCGGTTATTGCTCAGCCAGATGGGCCTCAGCAAATAAACTAGGCTTCCACCACTTCTCGTCTTGGCTCTTATTCTCCTACGTCGTAGCCCAATTTATGTGATATATAATTTATTACTATGAGTATAAAGGGGCAGAGCTCTATCCTATATCCTTCAGGATCCTTGCATTTTAATGCTCCGTTTTATTATAGCCCACGATATTTATTGTCATATTTGCTGCGGGCCGTTCCTGCTGCGCTATCCTGGCGCCACCACCATGTTGCCATAGGCCAGTCAGAGCTTGTTAGGCTCACATCGGCGCCAGTTTAAACTTTTTCTGTAGTAGGGCGGTTATTGCTCAGCCAGATGGGCCTCAGCAAATAAACTAGGCTTCCAACTCTTCTCGTCTTGGCTCTTATTCTCCTACGTCATAGCCCAATTTATATATTATATATTATATATTATATATTAAATATTATATATTATATATTATATATTATATATTATATATTATATATTATATATTATATATTATATATATGTGATGCATAAGAATTATGTGAATATAAAGGCGCATAAGGGAATGTTCCTTAATATTATCACTCCTATGTTGTATACTACACTACGGGTGATCCGACCACCAGTTGGGACAGGTGGCGCCACCATTGCCCAACCCTTCCAATGGTCATCTTTGGGAATGGAAACTTTGGTTTATTTTGGAATTGATTACGTATCCCTTAACTTAAATAACTATTTGTAATATTGTCATGGGGGTGATGAAACTGGGAAATATTGCACCTAGAGCGAGATTTGAACTCACACTTCTTGCCATTCCATGCCTATCATGCTAACTATTACACTAGCTAGGCACCCTGATGCAATCACTCTACCCACACATACCTGTCTATGTTGCTCCTTGCCTGAGAGGTCAGTGCAGATTACTATTCTCATCCCGCTGACATTTTAAAGTCTTCTAAATGGTTTTCATCCATAAGTCATATACAATGGTAGGTGGCAGCAGCAATAGTATGCATTTGCATAATAGCCTCTGATTGGCTATCAATTGCTGTACAAACAGCAGCATGTAATCATCTTTGTGCCGCAGTACTAGCCTTTGCCTTGAAGAAGTAGGGACAACTTGTTTCAAAGAAAAGATCCACAGTTAAGTGAACTCGGCAGTGTGGGGTTGGTTCATGGCTTTTCTCCGCGCGGTAATCGATAAGCTAACATATTATGATTTGTCAACACCTGACCCCCACCTAACCTTCCTCGATTACATGTATGACCCCGCCACCTACTCTCACCCCTCACGTGTAATAACAGCGCTTTTAAGGTCAACATCCCTCAGGCCAGTGGATTAATTTCTAAAGGCATACTAAAGCTGAATGAACTCAAGTTTTTGTATGGTTGGACGCCATCTTGGAGGTTGCGCACTCTCATTTTTGTGAAGCGTTGACGTCAGAGTGTGGAGGATTGATTCCCTTGACGACCACTAGGTGTGCCCTGAGTGTCTCCCTGGTAGTTCTCACTAGATTCATGATACTAATTTACTATCCTTTTACCATTACATATACACTAGCTTTAACCCATGTTGTGCATGGTGTAAAGCTAGGCTCCGCATTAATCCCGGGACCAATATTGAGTGGAGCTGTCATTATATATATATTCACAATCTCTGACTATATTCAAAGACTGTGCATATATCTATATTCTCAGCTATAATCCAGACTCGGTCCCCTTTCAAAATAGTGTTGCTATCTGGTGGGATCCATCTGTAAACCATATCGGTGGCGCTATTTAATGGCGCACTTAACAATACTTGCGGTTACATGACTCAAAATGGACGTCACTCTGGTCGAAGTGACCGAAGTTAGTAAAAAACCATCAAAATTAATAGGAAATGTGTATGGTAGGGACAAATAAAAATGCCATTAACAACCCATACATGACGAAGCATCAGTGGAATACACCAACTAACAGAGGAGTAGTGATCAGACCGACCCTAAAACTTAACCAACATTTGGTATTATATATAGATACACTTTTATTTACCAGCACACTTATTCACAAATATCATATATCTAGGTTAACTAGATCAGTACACAACATATACTCATTTGATATCCTTTCACCGGCTTTTGCCCAGACATGTGTGCATACTTATTTTTATATCAGCATACCTATTCATAAATATCACATAGCTAAGTTCACCATATCAGTGCACAGCATGAGCCCTGCTGATATGGCACCATTGTACCATATCGGGATGTGACAGAGGGAAGTCCTCTATACACTCTAAAGCCCCAGTCACACCTACCCAGATCAGGGGCCGGACGAGCCCCACACCGTGATCCGGCATGGTCCATGGCGATCCAGGGTGATCCGTGGCTCATCCGTGGCTGGTCCTTGGTGATGCGATATGATCCGCCATGATCCATGGCTGGTCGAGCCTCGTCAGGGGTCCACCCTGTATGTTTTGAAATGTTTAAAACATCCGGGGCGGTCCGGGGCATTTTGCGATCCGGGATCGATCTGGCATCGTCCGGGATGATCCGGGGATAATCCGGGGGTGGTCCGGGTAGTCCGTGGGTACTCCAGGGTTAGTCTGTGTAGCATCCGCGGCCCCGGTTTAACCCGGACCAGCCCTGGACTAGCCCGGTCTAGCCCCGACATAGCCATGGAAAACTCTCGGACTTCCCGGATAAGACCCGGACAAGTCGGATGAGCACGGATTAGCCACGGATCGCCATGGAACAAGTCCACTTCAAGTCCAGGACTACTCCGTGGACACCCCGGTTAGTTCGGGGGTGGTCCGGCTCAGTCCGGGGCGATCCAGCCTTTGGTCCGTGGCTAGTCCATGGCTCATCTGGATAGGTGTGACCGCGAGGCAAAAAACGACCAAAATAGCGATTTTATCCGGAGCTGTCCGGGACAGTCCAGGCGACTAGTCCGGGGGTGGTCCGGCTCAAAATCCGGGGCTCGTCCGGGTAGGTGTGACTGGGGCTTAAGCAGATCATACAACATGAACCCCAACTATATTGGAAGTTAAGACATGTTAATTTAATTTTGACGTGCACATCAAAATGTTGACCGTCTTATGCTAAGTCCACACCTACCGTTTTTCCGCACCCACCTACCGTATACGATCTAAAACTGCCCAAAAATCGTGAGGTGTGAACTCTCCTAGCACACCTACCGATTGCGATTCGTGACTTTTTAGGACTAAAACTGCTTCCTTACGATTGCGATTCGCGATTAGAAAAATGAATCGGCCCGTTTTCAGTTTTAAGCGGGTTGGGTCGGGTCGCGATTTTAAGTGCGCGAATCGTATGCGGTAGGTGTGTACCTAGCATTAGGCTTCAGCAATAACATGTATTCTTTAAAAAAAGACCTAGTGTTCCCTTCAATGCAGCAGCAAATGATGAATAAGCGCACCAATATCTAACTTGGATATGTAGATCAAATCTAGGTAGAAGTTTGATTTCGAAAATGTAATGTTTTCATCGAACTATGTCGCTTTAATTTCTGATAGCTAGACCTGCAATGTCTTATCTTCATGAGACGAACAAAAAGGCCAGGAGAGCTAGGGAAGGTCGGTGGGGCAGCTAGTCTGTCTGCACGCACATTACGGCGACATGACGAGCGTGCATAGAGGTTAATTGAATCGGACGGCCTAAGTGGCCTAATGTCCAAGACGCTCGACCCGGGATGAAAGAAGACCATTATGTCATGTGGCAAGTACGTATGTACTAATTACAATCTCTATGGCAACAGCAAAGCTTTATGTTTTGTTTCTGGTTTACCTGGGGAAACTCTACATTGTGCGGGTTATACGAGCAATTATATCACGGTAGTATGATGTGAACAAAATGGTAAGCTTTATATAAAGTAGATTTCCTTATGTTAGAATGATGCCTACATTCGTCCGAATATATAGGTATGTTATGATTGGTAGTCAATTATGTGACCTCTATTATGTGAGTGCACACTGTCACAAGTCGGTACCCATTGTGATGTGATCTTAGATGTTGCCAGGACGTAAAACTCCAACAACCAACCAATCAATAGGTGCATGACCCTATGTTATATCCGCCCGGATATTTCGGTAGGCTTTAATAAAAAATATATATATACTAACAAAAAGTCGCAGATCTTGAAGTGCTTGCATGACGACACGCGACTGCGAAGGACTTCTGAAGTGCATCATTGACTATATAACCAGTTCAAACGCATTCAGGATCGATGCTTCCCTCAGTAGGATGACGACTGGGCGCTGATACCGTGCCACCTGCTGTCTCTCCTGGGACCTCGGTCCAGAATCACATGAGTTCTGCTCGCTGTGAATTGAGAACCTAAATCCTGTGCTACAACTACTGACGCATTCACTCTTTAGATTTTAATCCCCGCATCCGCATCCCCGCATCCCCGCGCCCAGCATCCCCGCATCCCTGCATCCCCACATCCCCGCATCCCCACATCCCCGCATCCCCGCATCCCGGCCTCCCCTCCTCCCCATCTCCCCACTTCCCAGCCTCCCCGCATCCCTGCATCCCTGCATCCCCACCTCCTCGGCCTCCCCGCATCCCCACCTCCCTGCCCTACCCGCATCCCCCGCTTCCCCGCCTCCCAGCCTCCCCGCCTCCCCGTATCCCCGCATCCCTGCCTCCCCTCCTCCCCGCATCCCCCGCTTCCCAGCCTCCCCGCATCCCCGCATCCCCGCATCCCCACATCCCCGCATCCCCGCCTCCCCGCATCCCCGCATCCCCGCATCCCCGCATCTCCACCTCCCTGGCCTCACGGCCTCCCCGCATCCCGCATCCCCGTGTCCCTGCATCCCCACGTCCCCGCATCCCCGCGTCCCCGCATCCCCTCATCCCCGCCCCTTTTCTTCCTCCTTCATCCGCTTATAACTTATAAGTATATATATATATATATATATATATATATGTGTAAAGATATGTATTGATCGATATGAGAGTAGTGACATGTTCTCACTTCCCCAAGGGAAATGCCACCTCGAGAGGTGAGCATGATGTTTATTTTTCTTTGCAAAAGCACAATGTAGAAAATCCAAATAGCTACTTCCGTTGCTATATAGAGGCTCCTGGTAATGCCTTGCATCAGAACCTTCAGCTCAGCACTTCTACTTTCAGGCCAAATTGTGATGACGTAGCAGCATAATTACTAGCGTGGTTGATATGGTCCCTGGTGTGGACATGGTTAATTCTCCCAGCATGCACTGATAGTATGGTGGTGGGGTTGTAGGGTGGTGGGGTGGCGGGGGGTATATGTGGTAGTAAGAAAGGTGTTAAACTGATGTAATTTGATAGATGATTGACGTGATATATGATTGACAGATTGCGTTGATATGTGAAGTGTGGATGTGTAAGAGAGTGAGACGATATAGAGGTTAGCAGCCCGAGATCATGCCCGTCCCCTCCTCCTCCTCTCCGTTCACTCCCCATTCTCCTGCCCTCCTTCCCCTCCCTGGTCTCCCCACACTCCCTTCTCCTCCTTCCCCTACTTCTCCTCCGTCCGCTCCTTCTCCTTCTTCTCCTCCTTCTCCTCCTTCTCCTCTTTCTCCTCCTTGTCCTCCTTCTCCACTTCGTGCTTCTCCTCCTTCTACTCCTCCTTCTTCTTCTCCTCCTCCTTCTCCTCCTTCTCCTCCTTCTCCCTTCTCCTCCTTCTCCTCCTTCTCCGCCTTCTTCTCCTTCTCCTACTTCTATTTCTCCTCCTTCTTCTCCTTTTCCTCCTTCTCCTCCTTCTCCTCCTTCTCCTCCTTCTCCTCCTTCTCCTCCTTATCCGGCTCCTTCTCCTTCCTCTCATTTTCCCCTCTCCTCATTTTCTTCCTCCTCATTCCCCCCTCTTCCATCTCCTCCCTTCTCCTCATCTTCCTCCTCCTCATTCCCTCCCCTTTCCCTTCCCGCTCTTCTTCCTCCTCCTCCTCATTCTCTCATCCTCCTCGATCTACTCCCCTCTCATCCTAATTCTCTCCCCTTCCCCTATCTCCTCCCCTCCCCACTTATCCTTCACATCATTCCCCCATCTGCCCATCTCCTCCCATCTCCTCCTCCCTCAATATCCTTCCCCTCCCTCCTCCTCATTCCATCCCCTTCTCCCATCTCCTTCCTTTCCTCCTCCTCCTCATTCCCTTCCCTTCTCCCATATCCTCCATATCCTCATCCTCCTCTAACCTTCGTCACTCCTCCCACAAATCATCATCATGTCATCTCCGAGCCCAAGTCGGTTTTACGGGTCATTAGTGTCTGTCCTCTGGGAAGGACAGGGAGGACAGGAGGTGCACGAACACGCGGATCTCCGCAGCAACCCCCATTAGAATGCTGTGCTTAATGAGCCGAAGTGGTAATGCAATAATACATAAAAGAGCCAGAGATGGCCAGAGCGGTGCGCGGAGCGCGCATGCGTGGACGGAAGTGAGGCGGTCGGTGGGGCGAGAGGGGGCGGACACTAGGTGCTGGAGTGACATGTGTGGCGGGGAGTGGGCTCGGTGTCTTGTCACTCGGAGCCAGAAATAAAGCCATTTTCACAGAATCTTAGCGTTCCCACTGCCACAGCTCTCCAAATTCACAAATCCACATCCTTCTATTTGCAAATTACTAAGCGGACTCAGGAACACGCCCACTACACGCCCATTCAGGCAACGCCATTCACCCATTCAGTTCAAGTTGGATAATTCGATGGTCTTGAGTTTCTGCCATTTTTTTTAAAGATAAAAATAGTAAGTTGGTCATTAGTGTGAAGTGTCTTTTATTTCAAATGACTAACATTCTGTAAAATATTCTGATTTACGGCATCGGGGGAATGCAAATGTTCTATTACTAAACAGGTGTATGTGACCAAGCGCAGGTATGTATATATATATGTAAGTGTTGGTGGTGCCTGGGTGGGATGTAAATGGACATAGTGGTGCTGGCAGGGCTGGGTTTAACCGCACTCAGGGCCTACCCCCTCCCCCTCTGCTGGGTAGGATCACCACACTCAGGACCCGATGTGGTAGTGGGGTTCAACACTGACTATGTATAAAGCTGTTGTTATATTCGTAAAGCTGGTCTTCATAATCCAATGACAGATATATAACACTAGCTTCCCCACGTCGGGTAGTCAAGAGCTTTAAGTTTTTAAATGATGGGTACAGCAGCCAAGATGGCCTAGTGGATGAGCCGATTGCTTTCCCTGGAATAGGTTGCGGGTTCGATCCTTAGCTAAGTCAAGCCAAAAAGCAACCAAATTTATACTTTTCGCTTCCGTGCTCAGAACTCGATAATATTAAGGGAGGGCAATGACTGGATCACTTAGTGACAGGATCTTGTGACTGAGTGGTGATATAGGGTCATTGTATCGGAGCCTTTCTAGTAGGGTAGCATCATAAATCCGTCATGATGGCACACTGTCAGGAGCCAGTACCTGTTATGTTATGACCAGAGACCTTACTAGGACGTAAAATCCTAATAAATAAAGTAAACCCATTATGAGTAGACACATGGCTACCTATAGTGAAAACAATAGTGTCCTGATGATACCCCGAATATTAGAGGAAATTGCCAATCAATGTATTTTCTGCTTTCACTATGCAACCACACTTGACATGACAATAACATGAACTCCCCTAGGCTTGGCTTTGCGTCCATTCCCTGCCCTTCTCACCCTACCCGGGCTCCTCTCCATGTTATCCCAACAACATCGGAAGCATGCTCCACCGGGTCCCCCACTGCTGAATCAACAGGCACCCCACCATTTTTTTTTTTTCTTGAAGATTTATACTGCCTATCATGGATAAGTCTTAATAGACTTATTTTCACCATTAGAGAGTTTGTTGATAGAAAGCCCGAGCCTACACTTTTACCGACCCAAGGGATTTTTAACCTCCCACACCACAGAGACATGGTATGAGAGCAACTGGCCTTTGATGTCACTGTAAGTTATACACTGTGGTGGAAATCCAAATTGGCAGAGGTGCGGGCACGGGGAATCGAACCACCAACCTTCAGATTAGGAGTCTGACCTGGAAAAAAGTCCGACACTCTAACCACTCCGCAACAGAGAACACCATGACAATTAGTAACTGGAAATGAATTAACCAAAGCAAGATAAGCAAACAGTTAATGAATGTATGAACCACTGAAACCCCAGTACTTACTTTTCCTGCCACGCTATTGCTTACTCAATAATATTTAGTACCTGTCAACAACAAATATTATTTACTCAAATAATTAGAATACTAAAGGATCCAAAATTACATTTCAGTTACATGAGTCAACCTCTACAACTCACCACCTTCTTACTAGCTTTACTAATACCTATCATAATTGTCAATGTTGCTTGCAACATGGGTAATCGAACAAGGCGGAGTCGGATCCCTTTCACCGGCCACTGCCGTCACCTATATTCAAACTTTAACGTTAATATGTACATCAACATCTACACTGCCTAGCGGGTCTTTTCGAACTACATAGTATCCATGCAGAACTGGCGGATGTGCATATGTAAATGGACTATGATGTCGGTAGATGAAATTCAATACAAAGTAATGAGAAATTGGCGGGATTTGGACTTTTCGGCCCGGCTAGCTGCTATATAAAGTGAGCGAAACCCAAACTCGGCCACTATGACTTGGCGGCGGACGGCGATGGACAATTTACTCTGCCATCCCACCCACCCCTTCTCTCTCATTATACTCAAGCATGTACGATTGACAATTTGTTCATTAAAGAAAATCCAAATATCCATCTTCGCATTGTTCAATTAACTGATATTCATTAAGCACAATTTCAACACATCCTATAAAACATTAATATTCTTTGTATATATGTTATCAATTGGTTATGCAAATCTATATGGTTTTTTGTGTGTCAATTCTGCTGATATAGTCAACTCTAGGAAGATCAGTGCCCCAGCGCTGAAAAAGAACTAAATCAGGGGAATAAACATGTTTACCAACAAGAATGGTTATTTTCCATCACACGTTGGAATGTTAATGATTAGGAGCGGGACGTAGCTCAGGCGGTAGAGTGTCCACCTGTGAAGCTGTTGGTCATCCGATGGATCCTTCTCAGTGGATCCATTTTCTGTTTGGATTAATTTCCATTCCAGCTGGTTCATCAAAGGATGTGGTATGCGTTGCCCTGTCTGTGGGAATGTGCATATAAAAGACCCCTTGCTGCTTATCAGAAAGAGTAGCCAATGAAGCAGCAGCAGATTTCCTCGAACGAAATATGTCAGAATAACCATATGTTTTACATCCAATAGACGATGATAAAAATCAATGTTTTCTCGAGGCATCATTAAATAAAACAAGCTTTACTTTAATTGTTTTGTCAATGATTAGATAAGCAATAATAGAGCAGCAAAATTCACATGCTTGAGTAAATTAACCCGAAAGCTGTAGAACACAATCGACTGCTTGAGTGACTTATCTTAGTAGGAGAATTTTAAAAGAGACCTTCTTTTGCTAGCTAGCTAGCTAGTAGAACTGCGTGTTTACTCATAGCAATGCAACAGCTGTGAAGGGGCGACATCTAAGCCAACTATGTACACTGGCACAACATCCCTACACTGGCACCCTTAGACACATGCCATTACACCGGGCTGTAGGCGTACACACATGACGCCCCCCCTCCCTCACTCCCACCCACCCCACCCCACCCTTCACCCCGACTGCCGCTACGTGGCGCTGAGCTCGTTTACCCACTACCAGGGTGCACTCGTCTTCACGGGACACATATTATCGCCCACCATGCCGTTAGTTCATCCACTTGCACGCTGACCTTTTCACCCAGTTCTTTCGGTGGGTATTCTTTGTGGGTTTAGATATATATATGTATATATATATATATCAATATATATCTATATATATATATGTATATATATGTATATATATGTATATATATATATAATCGGAATGCACCACGCTTATTATGGGTGAGTGGAAACCCACTTTCTTCGCTTCCCCTCCACCCCATCAGGAGACGCCACCGCCAACTAGCATAATTTGGGAAATGATTCGTCGACATTCCAACAAACGTCAAACAGTGTGAGTTGCGTGTATAGTTTATGTCAGAATGTGAGACTTTCCCGATATGTCGGGTTTGCTTGGTTTACCTTGCGCTGTTTCATTTCTGACAGAGACGCGTTCAAAGTGACGCGTTTTATTTGTGCAACGGTCGACAAATCGTTGATTATGTGACCCTCTCTCCTGCCGACGTCCTTATGCACTAAGCTTATTGTGTGCTGGTAATGTGTGTCAGCTTATTAGCTATGGCGTCCTTTGCTGATGGTTACGTTGTGTTTGCTGCTGTGTGTACAAATTACATGCTGAACGTGGGGGCCGAATCGGTAGAGCGCAGGCCTCCCGTGCGGGAAATCGGGAGTTAAATTCCTGGTCGAGTCAAACCAATGACTTACAAAATTGATACTTGTCGCTTCCTAGCCTGGTGCCGAGCATTAATAGAATAGGACAATGACTGGTTAGCTCAGTGTCAGGGTAATGTGACTGAGTGTGATATCGGGTCATGGTGCTTGTGGTTTGGTCTCCCAGTTGGGCAGCACTATAAATCCGCTATGAGTGTGCACTGTCACTAGTCGGTACCCATCCTGATATGACTGTAGATGTTGCCAGGACGTAAAACTCCAACAACCACCCATCCTAGCCTACATCACTCTAACCATAGTAGTTGCATCTTAACTACAAATACCAACATCCTTAAATAGACCCGAAATAACTCTAAAAAATAGGTAGTTCCCACTGTGAATAGCCTTAAGCGACCATGATAATTGTGGTGTTACTGCCACTTTAATGGGGTTGATATATATTGCCGCTATGGTACAGGGTCAGCTGCAAGGCATATATAGAAGCGCCGAGATTGAGTTCTGGCAAGTCGCCAACGCCAATGACTCAGCAATATAGAGTTTGAACTCGAAATCGTGTCGTCCCGATCCGCGATTCAGCATCGGACAGTGTGTGGTTTCCCCTTTAAGGGGCCTCTGATTCCTCCAGCGTGGCATTCCTCCAGACAGGCTGCGTGTCGCCACACCTGTTAATCCACACCTCTGAGCATCCTATGTGGGCCTGGCACCCCATTAAAACCCCATTTAACAGAGACACCGTCAGCGCAGACTCGGTTTGCACTGCTACATACATACACTCTGCACGGCATGTCACCACATCTGTAAATCCACACCTCCGAGCATCCTCCGTGGGCTTGGCACCCCGTTAGAACCCCATTAATCAGTGTCACCATCAGCGCAGACTCCATTTTCACTGCTTCTACATACATACAATCCGCATGCCATGTCACAACCTCTGTAAATCCACACCTCTCAGTCTGAGCATCCTCCATGAGCCTGGTACCCCAGTAGAACCCCATTAAACAGTATCAGCATCAGCGAGACTTGATTTGCACTGCTGCTACATAATATACACTCTGCATGGCGTGTCACCACATCTGTAAATCCACACATCTGAGCATCCTCCGTGGGCCTGGTACCCCAGTAGAACGCCATTAAACAGTTTCACTGTCAGCGAGACTTGATTTGCACTGCTGATACATAATATACACTGTGCATGACGCATCGCCACACCTGTAAATCCACACCTCTGAGCATCCTCCGTGGGCCTGGTACCCCAGTAGAACGCCATTAAACAGTATCACCGTCAGCGAGACTTGATTTGCACTGCTGATACATAATATACACTGTGCACAACGCATTGCCACACCTGTAAATCCACACCTCCGAGCATCCACCATGGGCCTGGTACCCTGTTAGAACCCCATTAAACAGAGTCACCGTCAGCGCAGACTCGATTTTCACCATTCCTACAAACGCTCCACACCACACAACGTGCATTATTAATCTCCCATAAACCCCAGCGACAGACACCAAACCCAGCCTCTGTTGTCATTGCAATTCATTTTGGCCTTAGTATATTATTTCATTCCTGTTGGTGACATGCGGTCCGGTTGTGCAAGACCATAAATTCCCAGCAGGGCTTGGGCGATAAACAGGGCTGAGTGGGAGTCACCAAGTAGGCGTACCTGGGAGATGCAGTGAGTGCGGCCCCCTGGCTGGAGGGTTCATTATATCGCAGTTAGCAGCGATAAAGACTCAGCAGCGCATACCCAGGCGACAAGACGTCCCAATAACAATGCACAATGTCCCGACCCAACATGCCTCCCCCCCCCCCCCACTGCACTAACACCTTACCTGTCGGCGTCCGTCATCAATCTCCGCCACCACCACCACCACCCGGGGAGGCCTCCAGCCTCCCACCCTAACCCCCGCCAACACCACCACCACCACCATCCCACCCGGAGAGCCTCCAGCCTCCAGCCTCCAGCCTCCCGCCTCCAGCCTCCAGCCTCCAGCCTCCAGCCTCCCACCTCCACACCCCAACCACACCACCACGGCCGCCACCCACACCACCACCACCCACACCACCACCCACACCACCACAACAACTCACACCACCACCACCTACACCACCACCCACACCACCACGACTGCCACCCACACCATCACACACACCACCACACACACCACCACACACACCACCACCACAACTCACACCACCACCACCCACACCACCACCCACACCACCACGACCGCCACCCACATCACCACCCACACCACCACCCACACCACCACCACAACTCACACCACCAACACCCACACCACCACCCACACCATCACCCACACCACCATCCACACCACCACCACAACCCACACCACTACCCAAACCACCACCCACACCACCACCAACACCACCACCAACACCACCACCAACACCACCACCAACACCACCACCACAACCCACACCACCAACAGCACCACCCACACCACCATCTACACCACCACCCACACCACCACCACAACCCACACCACCACCCACACCACCACCCACACCACCACCCACACCACCACCAACACCACCACCCACACCACCTTCAACACCACCACCCACACCACCACCCACACCACCACCCACACCACCACCAACACCACCACCCACACCACCACCTACACCACCACCCACACCACCACCCACACCACCACCCACACCACCACTCCACCCAGAGTGCCTCCAGCCTCCCACCTATACCCACACCCACACCCACCTCACCAACATCACTCCACCCGGAGAGCCTCCAGCCTAAACCCAGACCCCCACCCAAAACCACCACCACCACCAACACCACTCTACCCGGAGACCCTCCAGTCTCTCGCCTCACACCCTCACCCCCACCTCCGCCCACACTCACACCATCACCCACACCCACACCCACACCACCACCCACACCACCACCCACACCACCACCAACAACAACACCCACACCACCACCAACACCACCACCACCACCCACACCACTACCACACCACCCGGAGAGCCTCCAGCCTCCCACCCACACCACCACCCACACCCACACACCCAACCCACACCCACACCCACACCCACACCACCACCACCACCTCCACCCAGAGAGCCTCCAGCGACCTACCCCCCCACCACCACCACCCCACCCAGAGAGCATCCAGTATCCAGTCTCCCACCCCCACCCCCAACCACACCACCACCCACACCATCACCGACACCCACACTCACACCCACACCCAAACCCACACCCACACCATCACCCACACCATCATCACCCACACCCACACCCACACCCACACCATCACCCACACCCACACCATCACCCACACCCGCACCCACACCCACACCCACACCCACACCGTCACCCACACCCACACCATTACCCACACCATCACCCACACCCACACATACACCCACACCATCACCCACATCCACACCGTCACCCACACCCACACCCACACCCACACCCACACCATTACCCACACCCACACCATCACCCACACCCACACCCACACCTACACCCACACCCACACCCACACCCACTCCATCACCCACACCATCACCTACACCCACTCCATCACCCACACCATCACCCACACCCACACCATCACCCACACCCACACCCACACCCACACCCACACCATCACCCACACCCACACCATCACCCACACCCTGCACCAGCTCGCCCCTGTCCCCTCTCCCCTGGCATGCAGTGGATAGGAAGCGTAGCGCTAACACTGATGACGGTGCTTTCTCTCTTGCCTTGACAGACGCGGTCTACGGAGGGTGTTTTGTTTTACGGCTACAGCCAGTCGCAGTACAACCACCTCGCCCTGTCGCTGCACAACTCGTCCCTGCACGTATCCGTCGTCTTCATAGACCAGGACAACTACGACGAGCTGTGGGTCGCCCTCGGAGCCCGCCTCAACGACAACAGGTGCGTAGAGGGGAACGCGACATGGCACTGTAGCAATGGATGCCAGCCTTAAAGGGGTATAGGCAATGCGTCACTGGTCGGGGTCGGCATTAAAGGGGCATAGACAAGATGCCAATGATAGCTGTCAGCTTTAAAGGGGCAGAGTTAAAACATCAAAGGTAGTTATTAGTCTTAAAGGGGCAGAGTCAAAGCATCAATGTTAGCTGTCAGCCTTAAAGGAGCATTGTCAAAACACCAATGGTTGTTGTAAGCCTTAAAGGGGCATAATCAAAACATCAATGGTAGCTGTTCACCTTAAAGGAGCAGCATAAAGACACCAATGGTTGTTGTCAGCCTTAAAGGGACATAGTCACAACATTAATGGTCACTGTCAGCCTTAAAGGGGCATAGTCAAAACACCAATTGTAGCTGTCAGTATTAAAGGGGCATAGTCAAAACACCAAAGATAGCTGCCAGCCTTAAAGGAGCAGAGTCAAACCACATATGGTAGCTGTCAGCCATAGCGGAGCACATTCAAGACATATTTGCTAGCTGTTAGCTTTACAGCAGAACATTCAAGACACCAATGGTAGTTGTCAGCCTTAAAGGGGCATCAAATCTTCAAAACTAATTCAAAATGTTACCCAGATTTGATTCTATATATGTGCGACTCAGACACTGGTGCAGTCAATGCACACTTATTACAGATTGATGCTCCGGTGCTACGTTGTAAAGCTAGGATGCTACACTGCACAGTGCACACTCATGGTGACTTTATAGTGCTCGCCCCACTGGGAAATCAGGCTGCTGGCACCATAATGCGATATCCCACTCAGTCGCATTATCCTGACACTGAGCTACTCAGTCATTGCCCTATCCTATTAATGCTGAATGCCAGTGATAGCTGCACGGACCGCCGCAATCCGGAATTGCTGACTAGATAAATCCTTTCTTTTTCTGACCAGGTAAACGACATGTAAAAATATACGGATTTTCGGTTCAGAATTATATATTGGCAGAGAGCATTATTATTCTTGGGCAACGGAGTGGGGACAATGTTATGTAAACTAAAAGCAATAATATCCCACTCCCATTGTGACATGATATAAGCTATGTGAAATATATGTTCATACATGATGCCTGAGATTAATGAAGAGATGTTCCTATATAAGAGGCAGTACATGATTGTTGAAATGCTTCTCTATGCATCCATAAAGAATGCAATTGGAGAAAAGTCCATTTTAACAGAGATCTATTTTAACTGTCTGCAGCTACCTGTCCCTACATGACCACTGGGTGGGCCCACCAGCCTAATCTGCATATACACACAGGACACCACCTGCAGCTGGGTTGAGTGATAGCCACCCCTACTGGGGGGTGCCACCCACCCAGACTGTGGGGGTGCCTGTGTGGCTGGCTGTGGGGATGCCCAGTCACCTACACTCACTTGGCCCTCTGACCACACTAGCCTCACTTTGACATTTAATTCATTATTCTAGACCCTGCTTCAGGCACACTGGACAGGGACCACTTTACTCCTGGCTCTTGAGTGAGACACACCTACTCTAGAGCAGGACCCCAGACACTCTGTCTGATGCTATCCAAATTCATATATCCAAATTGAGCTGTGTATAACAACCAGGGGACTCCGGTTCCATGGGCTGTAGGCACTGACTCTTAGATACAAGAGAGGTAATGAGACTCTTTGTGGACAACAGGTAAGGAGTGGAGGTGGTAGGTCACTAGTAGATGTACAGGAGTTGATGCCAATAAAGCACAACTTCTAGGTTAATCTACGTGACTTGTCTTACCTTTCTTCCTTATGGGTTTCTTGATGGGTATGATTAAGGGTTGATTAAGGGAGGCATCACAGGTGATATGAAGGGGACAGTTTTATGGTATTCTCTGGAGCTCTGAGCAGCCGAGTAACCTCAGAAATACTATAAACAGTTACCTCAATGTCAGCACCAACCTTAGATATAAGCTATTGGGAGAGGTTAGTGTGGGGGTGCGGGTGCACAGTGCTGGCACTAATAATCATATTAGGGAACAGATGGTTAGTGAGATTCAAAAACCTTACATTATTTATACTTGCATAATTCCTATGCATCCATAAATGTTGTCTGCAGTATGCCGTATGTGAATGTGAATGCGACATGAAATGGAAAATATGTCCGACTGTGAATGTGATTTGCATTGACGGCAAACTTGCACTTTCTTACATGGGCCATGCATCTGTAAAATTGCTATACAGAAGAAAATTGGCTAACTTTCCAGCTAGGCTGGACCCCATGGGCTTCCCCTGCTCTACCATAATGGTTACTTACACGAGAGTTAAATGCAACTACCGCATTACGGAACATCACTTTCAATGTTAACCCGTCGCACATCAGCCTGATCAGGACGCCATCTCTTACCTATGTACTGGACGCGGTGGCCGAATCGGTAGAGCGCAGGCTCCCCATGCAGCAGATTGGGAGTTCGATTCCCAGTTGATTCAAACCAAGGACTTATCAAATTGATACCTGTTGCTTCCTAGCCTGGCATTCGGCATTAATAGGCTAGGGCAATGACTGAGTAGCGCAGTGTCGGGATAATGCGACTGAGTGGGATATCGCATCATGGTGCCGGCAGCCTGATTTCCCAGCGGGGTGAGCACTATAAAGTCACCATGAGTGCGCACTGTCACAAGCTTGTACCCATCCTGATATGACCCTAGATGTTGGCAGGACAACAAATTCCAACAACCAACCAACCTTACTTACCCATGTGGTTCTATTTCTCCCCGCCAGGTGGCACCGTGTGGTCGTTTCCCATCATGCTCACGAGGTGCAGGTGGAGCTCGATGCACAGACTCAGAAGATGACCGGAAGGGACGACCAGCGCCATCTTAGAATGGACCCGGCAGTCTTCATTGGCGGGCTGGAGAACGCGCATAAAGCTCTGGGTAAGATCTGTACTACTTGTCTTGAATGAGCGGGGATCATTTAGGGTCTTTGCAGGGCACGCTGGGCAGCGAAGCCGTTGCCCCCCCCCCCTCTCCCTCCCCTGCCTCCCCATCCTCGCCCACCGTTGGGTGCGGGTGGGACGGCGGGGCGGATTGGGGGGGCCCAACCTACCCTCCTGCCAATCACTCATCACTGGCACATCCCTCATTCCCTCATTCGCTACCAGGGCTCCTACCTCTTGCCATCCAGCCAATCACAGCCCACTTGGAGATGATCCACCTCAGCTGCCCCCATTCCATGGTCACTCCGGATCCTGCATCCGGACTGACCACAATTTTAATTAATTTAAACTTAATTTTAATAATTTACTCATAAATATATTACTGCACATTTAGTAACTCCTACTACCCGCTAGTTGTTCTGTTCCTCATATCAAATTCACTTTGTTCACTTGTATCAACTCACTCTTCCCACCCATCTACCCGACTGCGATAACCACATGACATTGTTCCTTACAGGCATCGGACCGTCGCAATCCTGAATTGCTGACTAGATAAATCCATTCTTTTTCTGACCAGGTCAGCAATTCTGGACATGTAAACAAGAGTTACCTCAATGTCAGCACCAAACTTCCATATAAGCTATTGGGAGTGGTTAGTGTGGGGGTGCGGGTGCGGTGCACAGTGCTGGCACTACTAGTCATATTAGGGAATAGATGGTTAGTGAGATACAAAAACCTTTCATTATTTATACTTGTATAATTCCTATGCATCATGCATATTTATATATGTATAGATGAATATACGTATGAGACATTCACTTTGGGATACCAGTCGGGATGGCCGAATGAGTTGAGCGTCCATCTCCTATTGGGAGATAGGGGGATCCAAACCCATGGATTCGTGGGTTCGAGCCCTAGTCGAGTCAAATCCATGACTTAAACATTGATACTTGTCGCTTCCTAGCTAGACGCTCAGCATTATTAGGATAGGGCAAGGACTGGTTGGCTCCGTGTCAGGATAATGTGACTGAGTGGGACATCAGGTCATGGTGCTGGCTGCCTGGTCTCCCAGTGCAGCAGCACTATAAAGTCACCATGAGTGCCCACTGTCACAAGTTGGTACCCATCCTGATATGACTTAGATGTTGCTAGAATGTAAAACAACAACGAACAATTCACTTTGGCTGAAGCTGTAGCATGGCGAGTTGTTCCTTCTTCACCTGGACCGGAAGTCCTTCTTAGACCTCTCAACGGCACGACACTCTAGGGTAGACCAAAGAGGGGGAGAAAAAAGCCTGGAAAGTCAACTAAAAGCTTCCCCCACACTCTATTTGTGTTGGGCCGAGCCCGGTCCCAGCGCCTCGGGCGCCCGTGTACTCCCGCCATCCTGCGCCGTCATAAGTAAAAGCCTCAGCCTTTCCCAGACTGCATTGCGCTACGCCTCAGCAGCAGAATTGGCCTTCTAGCCTGACCTGGCGTCGCTGTCGTCTGCTTCTTTCATTCACTCAGTTTTCGCGCTCTTGCCGCGTCCGGCTTATTAGGCAGACGACTGAGGTGCAGTCCGTCTCTTATATTAGCTACAGTTTCGGTTACGCTTCATGGATGTGTAATGTTAAGTCGTTTGTGCTCGATATGTGGTATGAAGCCCGACGGACTCTGAATTAGTGAATCTGAATTAGTATCGACTGAGATCTATCCGAGTTCGATGCATATTCCAAAGCACTAAGCAATTTAAATCTCACATTACGATGAGACAGAGCTTATAAAGTAACTTTATCTTAACGTTAACCATTTTGAGTTGTAGAAACTTTAATCATACTATGAGTATGACAAATATCGCGAATAAAAAGAAATGATATAGCCTGGTTAATCCAATATCACTTGTATCGGATGAGGGTGGCAACTTAATGTGGTTAATCCAATTCTAACTTGTATCAGATGAGCATGGCAACTTAATGTGGTTAATCCAATATCACTTGTATCAGATGAGCATGGCAACTTAACGTGGTTAATTAGCAGAACAAACACAGCGAATATAGTATGCCTTTTTATTACAATTTTAGCTCTTGTCATCAGTACAGGCTCTTAGTTAGTTCTGTAATGTGAAATGAGGCTTAGGCACACTTATAACCCTATATCCCCTTCTCATCATGGGGTGGGTGGGATGGCAATTTAAGGCAGTTGTTGTCCTCGTGGCTCCCATGTCGAAAGTGAAATGTTCGCAGCTAGCAGTCGCTTTTATAGCCGAAGACGTGGTAATTTAGTTCAGAAATATGACACCAGTGCAGCCGCAGTCGCCTTTGTTTACTGGGCGATATATGGCGGAAGTGACCTTAGCTACTAGCGCTTGGCTGTATTTGCCGCCAAATTACCCATAATGCTTAAGCATTACGAACAATTAGCAGAACAAACACAGCGAATATAGTATGCCTTTTTATTACAATTTTAGCTCTTGTCATCAGTACAGGCTCTTAGTTAGTTATGTAATGTGAAATGAGGCTTAGGCATGCTTATAACCAAGTAAGGATGATAGCGTGGCTGTAGCTGAATAATAGGAGTTCTGGGAAGGTAAGTGTTAGAACTCTGGGGAGGTAGACGTGCGGGCATCAGAGGTCCAGTGACCGAGTGTCTTGATGCGCGAAAAGGAAGAAGGGAAGGCGGGGGTGGGAAAAAGGCGTTTATTAACGCCTCAACAGAGCATACAGAGGAACAGGTAACACAGGCTGAGGAGGCAAAAATAAAAGGAAGGGGCTCATGAGGAGCAATCAACAGGCTCATGAGGAGCAATACAGTGAGCAAGACAGTGAGGGGCTCATGAGGAGCAGAAGAGAGCAATAGGAGGGGCTCATAAGGAGCAATGTCAGAGTTCTGGTAGAGGGGGGGCCGAGGAGCCCTCTGCCGCAGAGGGAGGAGGGTAGAGGAGGGGTAGTTGGGTGGGTGGGTGGAGGAAAAGAAGGGCAGAGAGCTGGAAGGCGGCAGGAGGGCGAGTGCAGAGGGAGGCCGACGGGCGGCCTTATAAGGGAAAGGAGGGGGGCGGGCGACAGCAGGTGAGTGTGAAAGCTGCCGGCCCAGGGGAGGGCGAGCAGCGGGGTCGGGTGAGGCGCGAATGCTGCGCGACACGGGGGCGGGGGAGGAAGCGGCGAGCAGCGGGGTCTGGTGAGGTGTGAGCGCAGCGCGACAGCGCGGGGCGGGGGAGGGTCTCTTCCTCTCCTCGCATCAAGCGTAATGCTTCGCATTACGACCGATGCGCGAAAAGGAAGAAGGGAAGGCGGGGGTGGGAAAAAGGCGTTTATTAACGCCTCAACAGAGCATACAGAGGAACAGGAAACACAGGCTGAGGAGGCAAAAATAAAAGGAAGGGGGCTCATGAGGAGCAATCAACAGGCTCGTGAGGAGCAATACAGTGAGCAAGACAGTGAGGGGCTCATGAGGAGCAGAAGAGAGCAATAGGAGGGGCTCATAAGGAGCAATGTCAGAGTTCTGGTAGGGGCGGGGCCGAGGAGCCCTCCGCCAAAGAGTAAGGAGAGGGCTCGAGGCGCGCCCGAGGCGGGGGTAGGGGCGCCCGAGGTGGGGGCCCGGGGAGGCAGGGCTGGTTGAGAGGGAGGTCCGGGGCCTAGGTGGAGGGGGAGCGGGCGGCCAAAAAAGGGAGGCCCGCTCCTGAGGCCTGGGGGGAGGAGGTCCGGCGAGGGTCGATCAGGGGGGCAGCGAACTCCTCAGGGCTGGGCGAGGTGGGAGTCGGGGGCGGGTCGGGCGGGTTCATGAAGGCGGTGTCGTGAGGGTCGGTGGCTGGGCTGTCTGGGGAGGGTCTCTCGTGAGGCTGGGCTGAGTCGTCTGAGGTGTGGGGTGCGAGGTGATGATCCTCGGCTTCGTCTGGGCGGCGTTTCGATCGGTGTTCGCTGGGGGGCTGTCGGTGGAAGTCGCGGGGCTGTCGGCAGTGGTGTGGGTGAGGCGCCGGGCAAGGCCCCCCGGGCCGGCCCGGGGGAGGCCGGCGGATCAAAAATCTGCCAAGGCGGGCGGGGTCTGGCGCTCACGGGCTTGTTTGGTGTGGCATCCGGCCTCGCTGTGCAGTGTTAATATGCGCCGCACGTTGGCGCAATATGCGCAGACGTGCCGGCGCCTGTCTCCCACCTCGCCGTGGGCCTCTCCGAGGGGGGCCCGATTGCACGAGGCGCGATCGCGGTTCCAAGCGGAGCAGGGGGCCCCGTGAGCGTGCCTATCGTAGGCGGTGCGGGTGTCGACGTGCTGCCGGGGCAGGTGTGCGCCTCGGGCCGCATCGTCGCCTCGGGGATCTGTGAGGGGCGTGGTGAGGGAGTCGATGGTCAGCATGCTGTCGACCCGGACCATGTTGAGGGCCATGGGATCGTGCCACCCTTGGGGGAGCCTCCCGTCCACGATCCATGAGAAAATGGTCTCTGAGTACCGGCGGACGGTCGGCCAGGGATGGACGAGGTTGTCCCTCATGATGGTGAGGTGATGGTGGTGTAGGCCCTGGAGAGAGTGGGCGGGGAAGGAGGGCTGGTTGACCAGAGTGAGGAGGGCGAGGTGGTACTCGTCCTTGGTGGCCTCACCGAGTTTTACCGGCTTCCGTCCCGGGCCCCTCTCTACCAGGTCGGAGGGGAAGACGTAGTCTGAGGGGAGACCTCGGCGCCGGTCGGTGTGGCGCGCCTCGGCGGAGGCCAGGATCTCGCGGACTGCGTCGGCCGCGGATGCTGGGCTGTAGTCCACCGTCTCCTGGCGGTATGCGGGCGGCGGGGCCGAGGCGGCGGCGAGGCGGTTGTACCCCTCGTACTGGGGATGAACCGCCCCTGGTAGAGTCGCTTGAGGCGGGGGAGGCGGTCGGCTCCCGATCTCGGCGTGGGCCCGAGGCGCTGGCGCTGGCGGCGGTCTGTAGGCGGCCTCTCGCGTTGAGGCGGGCTGGGGGCTGTCCGGCGCTCCTCGGGCGATAACGGTCTCGAGGGCCTCCATGCGGGTAGAGAGCATGCTGATCGCCTCCCGGAGGAGGGCCGTGTCGCTGGAGGGGCGGCCCGAGGGTGATGAGGGTGAGGCAGGGCCCGAGGAGGGTGCGGAGCCTCCCGGTGTGGTGGAGCTCCTCCGGCTTTTCCCCTTTCCGCGCCCGGGCATGGTGGATCGGTCCGAGGTGAAGAAATCCCAAGACAGGAAAAGAAGGGCAGACAGCTGGAAGGCGGCAGGAGGGCGAGTCGCATTACGACCAATGTCCTGTAGGGGGACTCCATGGTTCGAGCATGTGTGTGCGCCTCCCCTGGGGAGCCTATATAGTGTGGAGGCTGCTGTCGTTTGTGGCCCACCGCGGACAGGGCATGTCTGAGGAAATTGTCCAGCACTTTGACCGTGATTGGTGACCCATCAGTCGTGATGAATCCCGGTCAGTGGTGGTCCGGACCAGTGGTGGTGGCGTTAGGAGCCATACAGCGCCAGAGAGTCGCTCTGACGACCGGAATGTTCTGTGGGGCAGAAGAGCTCCAGGATTTCCTCGAGGTCCAGACGTGCACGTTGAGTCCATTGTGTGAGGGTTGAAGTCTTTTTGCTCAGGGTGTTTGGGCACTGAAGTCCAATCTGGAGGAGACAGCGTCGTACTGGGTAGAGCCATGGAAGGGCAGGTGACCTTTATGTATTATGTATTTCATTGATTTGCCTTGTTTATTCTCAATGTGTTTGTTAACAGTCCCTGCCTCAGCAGATCCATGAGGCATCAGTGGTGTAGAGCGTAGTAACCTGTGAGAAAAGGGGCAGATAATTTAGTTTTTGAATAGGTTAGGGAGCTGTGGTTCGCCATGGGTAACCTGCGCTCTTAGCAGGTCATTGCCTGTCGTAAGCGCCTCGACCAGATGTCCTACCGCAGGGTCACAGTGCACACCGCTGAGTGCATTTACCAGTGCATAGTTACATCGTTCTTGTTCTGTTTGCTTCGTCGATCACCGGAGAATTTAATGTTGTCCCGGGAAACCGGCACATGTGTTGGCGGCTCGAAGAATTTAGGTGTCACCGTTAGTCCATGTTGTAGGTCTGTGGTCATGGCGGTGAACATGTCCCTTGTTGGGACATCACGTGGTCACGCACGGATTATTGAGTCATGATGTGGGCGTGGCAGTGGTCGTGTCCCTTGTTGGCACATCATGTGAGCATGCACAGATTATAGAGTCATGGCCTGCACTCGTGCTGGACTTATTGTCCTGGCGAAATGGTGTACGTGTAAAGATCCAATGTGTCGCCGCATGCGCGTGTTGTAGGTTATATGGGCGTGGCAGCGGTCATGCCCCTTGTTGGGTGCATCACGTGAACATGGACAGAGTATTGAGTCATGGCCTGGGCTCGTGCCGAAGGCTTATCGTGAAGTAGATGCTTCATTTGATGCTTGTCCCGGGGCAATCGTGCACATGTTACCGGCTCATAGACTTAAAGTATCGCTGTCTGCCCGTGTTTGTAGATTTGTGGGCGTGGCGGTGGTCGTGTCCCTTGTTGATCACATCATGTGAGTATGCACAGAGTATTGAGTCATGGCCTGCACTCGTACTGAAGACTTATTGTGAGGTAGAATTATGTTATATCTGGGCCTTGCTTACTGTTATTTAGCATCGTCCCGGCGAACTGGTGCATGTGTTGGCAGCTCGAAGAATTAGTTTTCACCGTATGCGCGTGTTGCAGATGTGTGGTCGTGGCAGTGAGTGTGTCCCTTGTTGGCACATCGCGTGATCACACACAGATTGTTGATGTACCAATGTCCTGCGTAGTATTTTCTGGCCTATCTAGGTTACAGCGTTCTTGATCAATCAATCAATCATGTTCTGTTCTCAGCAGTGTAACAGGGCATGACTTGACCAAGATGTTTCTATCTTGCGGTGTTTTGGCTCCAATTTGTGCCTTAAATGTTCAGACGTGCTGGTGATTTGGAAAGCTGAGGTGGCAGCCTTGGTATATAGGCGAAAGTGGGTTGCCAAGGTGTTTAATGTCGTCAAGGACGACCCGATTTTTGGCATGGGTTTGTGCGCAGCCCCTTCGAAGGCTGTGCAGAGAGATGACACCTGGTGCCAGGTGGCCCACCATGGACAGGGCAAGTCATAGTGCAGCGAGCAGGGCTCGGGGTTGAAGGGAAAGGTTGTCCATCATTATTAAGGCTGATGCGTCCAGATGTAGCTGTGTCCGGTTACGTTTATCCTCCAAGTGAGAGAACCCAGGTTTGGGTTCCGCCGATTCGATCACGCGTGTGTGTGAATGATGGCAGCAGCCTCAGTCGTTGGTGTACTGTCACTGTGGTAGCATATGGTATAACATCTCGTCGTTGTTGTAGTGGTGTAAAGAGCGTGATTTCGACCATCATGTTTCTGTCGTGCGTCGGCTGGCTCCGATTTGTGTGTTAATAGAGTCACAGCTGCTGACTGTTATTTATGCTACTTTACTTTTGCTAATGTCTGTGCCGAGTGCCGGGCGCAAGCACAAGGCAATGTCTAGCGTATTTTGCAAGAGTTGTTACATTCTAACATTGTCAGCCCTGGTGGCTTCCTGTGAGGTTTGCTGACGTCAGCATGTGATTTTGACCATCATGTTTCTGTCTTGCATCGCCTGACTCCCGTTCGATTTGGTCTTATGTATGGGACTAGAGCAGTTGTTATATTGTCTTGCTTACTTTTATCTACACTGCATATGATGGTTAGGATTCGGAGCTGTTGTGATGTTTCTCGCGCCGTCCAGTGTTCGGCTTGAACGAGTTCAGCGTTGGCGGTCGATGCTGAGGTGCCCATCTGGTCTCTCAGGCTGGGCTGGTGGCTGTTGTGTGATGCATCAATCGCCGGAGAAATTGTGGCGGCTCCCTGCCGCGCGTTTTGCCGGCTCCCTGCTTCGCCGATCGCCGGAGAATTTTAGCATTGAGCCGGGGTGAGTGTTGCTGGCTCCTGGCTCCGTCAATCGCTGGAGAAATCAGCGTTGTCCCGGCGGACTGGTGCCCGTGGCGCCCGCGTCGCCTTGCTTGTCAGTCATCGGGGAGTCCAACGTCATTCCGGCGACCTGGCGTGCGTGTTGCCGGCTCCTTCCTTCGTCGACCGCCGGAGAATTTAGTGTCGTCCCGGCGAGCCACACCCGGCCCGTCGGCTCTCAGCTCCGCTGCCGCCGTCAAACTTTGTTGAACATCGAGCCGGAGTGCGTGTTGCTTGCTCCTGTCTCCATCAAGCGTCGGAGGAATTAGTTTTGTCCCGGCTGACGGGCGCCCGCCTCGCCGGCTCCTTGCTTCGTCAATCGCCGGAGAGTTTTGTGTTGTCCAGGCAGACTGGCGCGGGTGTTGCCGGCTCCTTCCTTCATCGACCGTCGGAGAATCGTACCGTCGTCACGGCTAGCTGGGCCCGGTTCGCCGGCTCCTGGCACCGCTGAGCGTCGAACCAATTTAAGGCAGTTGTTGTCCTCATGGCTCCCGTGTCGAAAGTGAAATGTTCGCAGCTAGCAGTCGCTTTTATAGCCGAAGACGTGGTAATTTAGTTCAGAAATATGACACCAGTGGAGCCGCAGTCGCCTTTGTTTACTGGGCGATATATGGCGGAAGTGACCTTAGCTACTAGCGCTTGGCTGTATTTGCCGCCAAATTACCCGTAATGCTTAAGCATTACGAACAATTCAATATCACTTTCATCAGATGAGCATGGCAACTTAACGTGGTTAATCCAATATCACTTGCATCAGACGAGCGTGGCAACTTAATGTGGTTAATCCAATATCACTTGTATCAGACGAGCATGGCAACTTAACGTGGTTAATCCAATATCACTTGTATCAGACGAGCGTGGCAACTTAAAGTGGTTAATCCAATATCACTTGTATCAGACGAGCATGGCAACTTAACGTGGTTAATACAATATCACTTGTATCAAACGAGCATGGCAACTTAATGTGGTTAATCCAATATCACTTGCATCAGACCAGTGTGACAACTGTCAGTCGTGTAATGGATATCGCAATAGAAAAAGCATTATCAACAATATCTGTACATCTAATAAGATGTTTTGCGAGTGGAGGAAAAAAACGACTGTGTTCAATGAAAGGCTCTTATTGGATCGATGATGATTAATGCAATTAGACATTTTCCACAGAGCATTCACAGGATTTAAATCTTTTATCAGAAAAGGTGTAGGCTCTATTTATTTTCTCTGGATGTTCGATATGATATTCGACAATATAATCTTATTATAAGCTTCAAGATAATATTCGAGAGAGTACATCAACCGGCTATTTCAAATATCACTTACAACTCTTGGGTGGGGTTCATTTTTGTTGTGTTATCTTTCCCCAGTTATCCGACTGTCTCCCGCCACTCTGCAGGATACTATTACCAATTAACCACTCACTTCTTCTCAACTTTATGCTATCATAGACTATTGCTCCCCTAAAAAAGGCAGGGACATTACGAGTATCATTGCTGGCTGGGAGACAGATTGGGAAAAGCAGCACTTTATTTCTAGGGCCACCTATGGTCTTTGGCGCACAAGCCGCTCATAGCGTAGGTAAAGCATTGTAAATACAGAGTTTTGATAAGCATATTGATTAAGTAATGCACACAATAATTATTTAATTGACAATCAACGGAGTGGTTTGAAGAGTTCTTTCAAAGTATATTTATTAGTACAAGTATCCTTTGTTTATCGGACTGAAAGTGCAGCAGACATTTAAATCATGCTGTCCCTAGCACAATCCGAGCCTAGGAGGATGTTACTATGAATGTCACGGTTCAATGAATGTTGTTGGATGTTCCCAGTATGACAACAGACGATGTTTTATGCTCAGCAAATTCACCACCTTCTGTTAAGGAAAAAACGGGTGTTTTTTTTTTAATTATCGAAGACATGCATGCTTTTTGTGAAAAGTATCGATTGCCGTTTGGATTTGTGAGTTTGGATTTAAAAAAGTTTGATTGATTGATTGATTGGTGGTTGCTTTACGCCGTGTCGGCAGCATAGGCCATATTCACGGCGAGAAATGTTTTTTTTTTTTGTCAAACCATCGCTTTTACATGTAAAAGCAGACAATCAATTATGTGCCAATAGACACTAATTAAATTAGAAAGCTCACAATCATATATCTGTGGTCAAGGGAAACAAATTCCCATAGAAAAGGAAAAGTTTCATTAATAATTAATAGAATCCATTTAGTAAACTATATAAGGTGGTACAGTCCAGCTGCCCTCAAAAAGGCTAAAATGTTTTCCTGTTTTACCTTAGTAAAAAGGTCATGCATACTGCCTGCAGTGTAGAACCGTTGGCGCAGGGCCAAAAAATCAACGCAACTTAGTAAAATGTGTTTGAGTGTCAGTGGGGACTGACACCCAATCATTCGGGACATTCGGGGGAGGTTCCCCCTTGAGCAGAAAAGCATGTGTAAGCCACGAGTGGCCAACACGGCAGCGACTAAGGACCACTTGGTCCCACCGACCTCCCGCATGAGTCTGTGGTGGCTTTCCCACAGATGGTTCAATTTCTTTAAGTTTATTGATGTTTTCATCCCACTCATGTTGCCATTTGGATTTTATGTGGGTGGCTATTAGTGGTTTCAGATCAGAGTGAGGGATCAGACATGGTTCAAGATCACAGTTCAGGGCCTTCTTCGCAACCCGATCAGCTCGTTCGTTTCCTTGTATGCCAGCATGGCCAGGCACCCAGCACAGGTGGATATCATACCCATCTGTTGTCAGTTGGTTCATTTTATAAATGACCATTGCTAGAATAGGGTGATTCGTTTTCAGTCCAGCAACAGCCAGGAGGCAAGAGAAGGAATCACTGTATATAACATAGTTAGTGTGGTTGGATACCTCGATATACTCAAGCGAGAAGGAGTGCTGGGCCGGGCTCTGCAGTGAAAATCGAGCTCTGATCTGGCAAACGTACACCAAATTTTTCCCGTCGGCAGACTGCCGCAGCAGCTACCCGGCTTTGGTCTTTCGAACCATCAGTATATATGGAGAGGTGGTCTGCAAACTGGCCTTGAATCTCTGCATGCAGTCCTTTGTACTCGAGTGGATGTGTCCCAGATTTCCTCAGTTCCGTGAGTCGGAGGATAACCGATGGCTTTCTCAACGACCACGGGGGATGTTCTGGGACTTTGGCATCCTCCAACACGTCCAAATCCACGCCTAAGGCCTCCAAATGAGGTTTCATTCGGAGCCTCAGTGGCCGGATGTAATTTGGCCTGGCTTCATACCTGGATTCGTCATGTTGCTCGAATAGACAATTGTGTGCAGGATTCAATGCATTAGTTTTTATCTTGACTACATATTGCATGGCCAGTTTGATTCTCCTGTTATTAAGTGATGGTTCATTGGCTTCGACATAAAGGCATCTGAACTGGTGAGGTGCGGAAGGCCCCAAGGGCCAGGCGCAGTCCCTGGTGGTGGATCGTGTCTAGCAGCCCAATATATGATTTCCTTGCGGAACCATATACTATGCTGCCGTAATCCACTCGTGAACGAACCAAGGTTCTGTACACGGAGAGCAGAACATCTCTGTCCGCTCCCCACTCTGAGCTGGACAGCACCCTCAGAATATCCAGCGCTTTCAGGCATCTTGTTTTCAGGTACTTTATATGTGGCACAAAAGACAGTTTTGCGTCGAGAATGAGGCCCAGAAATTTGGTTTTCTCAACGACTTTAATGGGATCCCCATCCAGGGTCAGCTCCGGTTCCGCATGTATTCTACGCAGCAGGCAGAAGTGCATGCAGACTGTTTTGGTCTTGGAAAATTTGAAACCGTTCAGAACTGACCATCGATGGATCCCATTTATGCTTGGTTGTAGCTGTCTCTCTATGACATTCATGTTAGCACCGCTGTAATATAAAACAAAGTCGTCCATGAAAAGACTACAGGAGACCCCCTGCTTTACAGCAGCAGTTTAAAAAAGTAAAGATCAAAATATAGTGCCTATTAACGGATTATATTTATCTTGCCAACTTTACTCAAAATAAGAGCCATAATGAATTGAAAGCCGTCAATGGATGTGAAGCTACATTGAGCTACATCAGAATTTGAGTGAGTTGTCGCCTTGGAAAACAAAAAGTGATCAACTAAAATATCTTTATTGCATCTCTAAATGCCACTTAATCACCATCACTCATCACAAAATGTGTTAAAAGTATGCTTCTAAGATTTTGTGCTAAAGTGAGAATATGAATATTTACAGATTGACACCGTCCATTTACGCAAATCTTTTTTCAACTTTTTTCTTATAAGACATAGCCTTGTTTGCTTAACTGTAAACAATCAATTCTGTTTGAATGTGGTGTGCATATTGAAATAATATTTTGGGATGTATGTTTGATTTCCATGTTATGCAAGTGATTGTTCAATTTGCATAAGATCAAAATAAAAATATTAAATAGCTTTTTTCAATTCTGACATTGCACAACATGTAAATCTTCATATAAACATGGATTCGGCTATTATTTAGAATGTTTTTGTCTATTATTTGGAAGGTTTTCACTTTTGGTTTCCATGTCACACATTAGTGCCAAGTTTCAGAGAATGACCCATATATATGCATATATATGTTATTTTGTTGTGATGAATTTATTGACCCTGCTCATAACGGATAAGTGTGTTAACACTTGCTTTTACCGCTGGGCAGCAATAATCCAATTTGATTCAAATCTTTTGAATTTTGTTTTAGTAATAATTTAGGGTTTCTTGCTTCCTGTTTATCACTTGTAAACTGTTTGTAGATTGCAGACAGTCCAAAATCCAGCTTTCACTATTCTTTGTGTTAATCCGTTTAAGGATCAATTTGTTTAGCATTTATATATATATATATATATATATATATATACATATATATATATATATATTGTGGGTTTTTTTGTCACTGACTCCTGCTTTCAGGCCTGAGGAGTCAGCAGAAATTCGTGGGGTGTTTGCGCGCGGTGTACTTCAACCACGACTCAGTGCTGGAGAAGCTGCGGTTCCACCAGGCCGTCTTCCACGGAGGAATCATCCAGTATGGGTGCCAGGACATGGAGCACACGGCCCTCCAGTTCCCACACAAGGTGAGCTGGACCACCAGACCCAGGACTCTTTAGTCTATACTTAAGGTCAAATTTTTATTTTGAAGTTGGTGATCGTCCTTTTGATCACACAAATCAGGGTCGTGTGGACGGTTCTTATTGTTATTCTTTATTATTTTCAGTATTTTCTTTTGAATATTGGACTACTCTAGACTGCTAAACAAAATTACTTGTCATTCATGTACACATCACAATGTTTCCAGTCAAACAATGAACGCTGTTTCAGTTGTGTGCTTACGAAAGTTTAATTGCTGCTACAGATAGATATATCGGTATTGTTTGGGTATATTGGTTGCTGGACAGTAAAGCTGGTATCTTGTAAATGACCTATTTCCAACATCAGTGAAGCCATATGCATGAAATCTAACCCCACATAATAATGTAATGCACTGGACACAAACAATAGTTTTTCGGAAATTACGTATATGTCAAAATCAGTAAAGCCACATGCATGAAATCCAAATACATGCAATGCTACCCTTTATTCGATCAAGTAAATATAGTCGATCGCGAAAAATATTTGTTGTTACAGGTTTTTGGTTGGATCTAGATTGTTTATACCTAAATAGCTCACAATGAATATTACTCTCAGTCATCATCACTTGGTCTGTCCTGATATGACCATACGTATTGCTAGGACGTCAAACCCCAACAAATAATAAATCATCACTCAGTGGAATAACCTCCATTCATGAACTCTAATTAAATGTGTGCAAGCACTGTTTGTAAAGTCTGTGTTGGCTTAAAACGTGTTGCATTGATACAGATGGGATTGCAGACCTTGGATACGAAAAGAACGCTGACTTTGTATTCTAAACAGAGAATGATCTATCTGGGCATCTGCATATTAATATGAAATATGATCAGCACCTGGTTGTAGTACAACCCGGGGGTTCCTGTTGTTTACACCCCCCCCCCCCTCCCCAAAGAATTAGGTTGAGTTTCTTTTATCTGTTAAAACGGCAACTTGACAATAATCGCAACTGGCACTTCATTGTTGTCGGCTTACAAATCATCAAGTTTGCATGCGGGAGATAGGGAGTTCCGTTTCCAGTCGAGTCAAACCGATGACTTATCAAATTGATTCTTGTCGCTTCCTAGCCAGGCGCTCGGCATTGATAGCATAGGACAAGGACTGGTTAGTTCAGTGTCAGGATAATGTGACTGAGTGGGACATCAGGTCATGGTGCCAGTGGCCAGATTTCCCAGTGGGGCAGCACTATAAAGTTGCCAGGAGTGTGCACTGTCACAAGTCGGTACCCGTCCTCATATGACCTTAGATGTTGCCAGGATGTAAAACTCCAACAACCAACCAAAAAATCCTCACATAGATATAAGTACTAAATGGAGACCGTAAATTGTCCACCTTGATCGCTGAATTTGTCTAATATGTCACGCTCATGTCTTAACGATAGTGATTAATCTATTAAGTCTTGCCACATTGCTATATTTTGGTGAATGAATATAATATATTTGAGTGACTTTCTGCTTAGGTTATTCATCAGTTGCAATGAGTATGTACTCGATTCATACATACCCTCAGTTCTTCTTTAGTACCACAGTATACCTCTTTGTTTGCATCTGATAAATTAAATAAATGTGTAGAACTTCTGAACCCAATGTGCATCAAATTACAAACAATAATGAGTGTTGGCGTGCAATATCCCGCATCAAAAGGAGTATATTGAAAGGAAAGAATTTAATTTAGAAAACATCTGTGATGTGCATATTGAGATATGTCTTTCCCAATTTCTGGCCATGAGCATACACACAACAGCATGTGGTGTGTGTAGAGGGGTGGTTTCACTTATAGCATTTCGGCGCGTGCCAGCTAATAAGGTATATATATATATATTTTTTTTTTTTTTTTTTTTTTTTAATGGGATGTTTATGCTGTGCATAGCATGTAAGTTTGGATGATATAGCTTAATTTCAATGCTGGGCAGTTATAGTTTTGTTTTTCTTAAAGTTATATCTTGGGTTAGTGATCTATATTAGTGTTTTGGGGTTTTCTTGGGAAGAGTTTTCCACTATTTTTCCTACTAACTTCTATACTAGCCTACTCTATTTACAAGATATAGGCTTGTAGGTAATAGGTGGTTGGGTTATGTTTGTTTGGATTTGATTTGATCATATTGTTGGTGTACACATTATCTGGCTTTTATATTTCTGGGTTTCCCATCATGGGCTGTCCAGCTGGTGGGCCGTGACATATCACATGCCCCCTTGTGGTGCAGCTTAGTTGGGGTTTCCTGGTTTTTATTTTGCACAGATATTTTTGTATGTTTTTAGGTCAGGAATTTGTCTTTCCTTCACCTTTTGTGTGTTCCATACTTTGGCAGCCATTTCCAGTGTGCTTCTTTTGTGAGCGTTGATTTGGCTTCTGGTCTGCCTTAGTAGTGGTGCATTGTTTGCTCTGGTGTTCCTTAGTGGTTGGGTTAGATGTTTAATGTATTGGCTATATCCATATGCTAATGTTTTTAGGTGGATTATTCTTCTGTTTTCTAATAGCTTTACTTTAGTTCTTTTGTGTAAATCATAGGTGGGGTGTAGTTTGTCTACTCTTAGGCAGATTGATTTTTAGGGCTCTATTTTGCAGTATTTGCAGTTTTTTAGTAGCTCTTTCTTAGCACCCATGTAGATTACATCCCCATAGTCAAAGTAGGGGAGTACCATACCATCGAAGATTTTTATTGACATATCTTGTGTCATATAGTTTCTTAGTTTTGCAAATAGCAATTGTGTGTGGTTTATTTCTTTGATGATTTTTGTTATACACAGATTGTAGTTTAGCTGGTTGTCTAGCTCTAGGCCTAGGTATTTATAGTGAGTTACATTTTCCAAGGTTTTGTTTCCTAGCTTGCAGTGTAGGTTTCTTTCTGGTACTGTTTTATGTGAGAAAAGTACTGTTTTAGATTGATTTGTGTTGATGGTTATTTTATTGGACTCACGTCAGTTGTCTAGCTTCAGCAAGAGGTTGTCTAGCTTGGTTGTTACTTCCTCTACTGTGCTTCCTTCTGCATATATGACAGTGTCATCTGCATATAGTTGGAGTCATTCTGTCTTTAGCCATTCTTCTAGGTCATTTATGTATAGTATGAAGAGTAGTGGTCCTAGGACTTGGGGTACACCACATGTGACAGTTTTCTGGTCGGAGAGGGTACCATTCACTTTTGATATTTGTTGTCTGTTGTTTAGGTATCATTTTATCCAGTTTATTGATTTGGATTTAAATCCCATGTTGTTTAATTTCTTTAGTAGTATGTTGTGGTCTACGGTGTCAAAAGTTTTGCTGAAATTAATGAAAGCTGCTCCAACTAATTTCTTTTGGTTCATTGATGCCAGTATGTCACTTATTAGGTTTGCTATTGTTTTTGATGTGGAGTGTAATTTCCTGAAACCTCCTTGTCTATTGTTTAGTATATTGTTTTTTTCCAGGTGCTCATTTATGTGCCTGTGAAATATTTTGTCAATTAGCTTGCCTGGTGTTTGCAGAATTGATATTGGTCTGTAATTCCCCATGTTTTGCCTGTCACCACTTTTGTAGATGGGTGTGATGGTTGCCATCTTCCATGCTGTGAAAAAGTGCCCCTATTCAAAGGATATTTCGAACAGGTCCACCATGGTACTTAGGATGGCTTGTAGTGCCTCTTTTAGTATTTTGGTGGGGATTCCATCTATTCCACTTGGTTTATTTGTATCTATGTCATTTATTAGCTTTGTTAGTTCTCTTAGGTCGGTTTTGCAGGTGGGGATTTCATCCTGGATATTTTCTGATTTGTTTTCCCTGTTTCTTGTGAATTTTGTTTATAGTCTTTGGCCCACTGTGGCAAGGTGTGTGTTAAGTTTATTTGCCACATCACTATTTGTGCATGTATTCCCTTCACTATCCTGGAAGCGTATGCATTCCTCTGTGTTATTTTGGGGAAATAGTAGGTTTACATTTGTCCAAAACCTGTTTGTGTTGCTTCCCCAGTCCTCGTCTTGTTTTATTATATACATCTTTTTTGCTGTCTTTACTGCTTTGAGGGAGTTGTTCCTCGCAGTATTATAGGCCCTTTTATCCACTGGCTCTTTGTAGGTTTAGCTTTGTTGCCTAGTTTTCGCTTCGTTGGGATGTGTGTCTGTAGTTCACTGTCTACCCATGGGCCTTGATTTTCAGTTTCTTTATGGGATACATCTCATCTAATGATTTTGATTATTTCTGTGATGACATTGCTCCAGTAGACATCAGCATCATCTCTGTTTTCTGTGAGGTTGTTTATGTTTTTTAGTCTTTCTTCTGAGTAGTTTTTAGGGATCTGCCCATTTTGTACTCATATTGGCTTGTGTTTTTGAGTTTTTTCCTGGTTACATATATTAGCTCATGGTCACTTATACCCCATGTTGAGTTATCGTTGCTTAGTCTTGTGTTCTCTGTAATGAGCTGTTGGAGCCCTAGGATTTTTATAGTGGTTTGTAGCATTAATTTATTTTTGTCATTGCTGTCGTAGTTTATATTGAAGTCCCCTCGTACAAAGATTTCTGCATTTGTTAATTTTCGCACTGTGTTTATTCTATCATCTAGAGTTTCAAGGAATGTTTCTACGTCTCCCGATGGTGGCCTCTAGATGCTTGCAAATGCTATGTTAGCCTGCTTCTCATTTTTTATTAGGCACCACAGCAGCTTCATGTGCTCATTTGAAAAGTTTGCTGTTTTTAGGCCTCAGTGTCTAGATTTCTTTAGGTTTTGCAGAAAATGGCAACACCTCCACCTTTTTTTGTTTGGTTTGTTATGTTGATTTGCTGTCTGTCATTACGTACAAGCCTATATCCTTCTATGTTGAGGGTGTTGTCTTGATGTCTGTCAGTGAACCATGTTTCTGATAGTGTTAATACATCAAGATTTTAATTCTTTAGGTGTATTTGTATTGTGTCTATTTTATTGGATGCACTCTGGCAGTTTAGGTGGGTGAAATGCATGCCACTCCCTAGCCTGCATTCAATTTCTTCTACCAATTTTTGTTACCTTTAGTTTTAGTGGTTGCTTGATCCCACGAGTTTAATTTTGTTTTAGATTTTGGTCTTTATTTATTACTGTTTTTTAGGGCGTATGGGCTGGTGCATACAGCACATGCGGTCTGTTTTGGCATATATAGTTACATATATTACTGTAGACTGCAGAAGGAGGGAAGGTGCATGGTCTGGAATGTATAGCAGCTATACATGATATTACTAGTGTTTTAGATTTCGGTTAGTGATATTTTATAAATAGTTTGTGATACTCATGGTTTGGAGCCCTGGTGCTGTTTCTCCCAGTTCTCCGCGATGCTATTTGTCAGCCTTGTAGCGATATATTTGGTATAGTTTCCATTGAAATGTACACCATCCGACATACCGATACCGTAATGAGCTGATTTCCTCCCATGCCTGGTCTTGTGGATGTAGTTTGCATATCTTGGTATGGCTACTCCTTTGTTTCGACTTGAAACCTTGGTACTCATATCGAGGGTAAATTATTTTAAAATATTCATATCGGTGCTGATGCTGACTAAATATCTCCTTTTTCTAACCAGCTCAGCCATTCTGGGAATGCAAAGAAAAGTTACCCTAATGTCTTAGTCGGCGCCAAAGTTCCATATATATATATATATATATATATATATATATATATATATATAAGCTATTGGGAGCGGTTAGTGTTACACAAGTGGTTGAATCTATCTATTTAGTTTTCTTCACTCTGATATCAAGTGCCTGTGTGAATGGGTTAGGCATGTCAGGCTGAGCCACGTCTTCGTGCACACACAACGCCTCGTTCTTTCTATTCACTTGTTAAAAACGGCCCTTTTCAGATTTGTCTGATCTTTGATATTCCTCAACTGCTCGAGTGAGTGAGATTGCTTCTGATGGCGCTTTTCTAAAACGGGATAACAATATTTTCCTTTCACCAAAAGAGGTGCCGAGCTTGATTTGGCGCCACAAAGGGAAACGCCGCTCGCTGAAAGGCCTCACAAATGTCATCTGCTTCTGTGGTCTGTGTTCGCGCGGCCTTTTTAGTTGTCTAGTTGTGGTTTTTTTATCATCCGACAGGGGGCGTTCGTGAAGGCCGAGCATCGATCGTCGGAGCAGCTACGCGTCCAGCTTGAATTCAGGACGTTAAAACCTGACAGCATTCTCCTCTACACCGAGACGATCAGTGGGCCTGACAAGGGCTATATTCAGGTAGGTGTCTCTCTGCGAGAGAATGGGACAGTGGGCTATAATAAGCGCATGGTTGCATAGTCCGTTGGTTTTTATTTTGGGTCATTTTCACGGAAGAAATATATTAGGCTGATATTTATAATCTACCTCAGTTTAGTTTGAAATAACTTTAAATTAAATGGCAAGCATGCCAACACTTTGACACCGTAGGATTCTGCAGGAACAGAGCCTATTCTAGTAAATTGACTCAGTACTCCCTACTATATGGTGACAAATGCTTAATTAGTGCATCAGTACCCAAGGTAGATATGGAGAATCAAATCTAGATAATTGCCTTGGTTTTGAAAATGTGAAGCTTTCATCGGACTATGCAGCTTTAAGAGGCATAACCCGTAGAGTGTGACAGTGTGGGGAAGGGGGGGGGGGTAGAATCATGGTGTAATATGTCAGGACTCGGCCGTCTGAACCCCAAACATTACTAGTCTCCACAGGTGTGATCTGACAACTGTATGTCAGTTCCCACCTGTCATTACTCTACACAACTCATGAGAAATAAAGGAAGACAAGTTGTGCAAGATTGACAGTGAAGAGGTTGTGCTTTATTGGCATCAACCCCTTGTAAAGACAGCCCCAGTAATGTCTTTAGTTTTAATTTGATTTATAATAATATGTGCACAGAATCCATACCATATATGGTAAAATGTATAAACTCTATAGAAACGCCATCGTGTGAGTGAACCTGCTGACCCAGATCTGGGTAACCCATCGGCTGGGTTCTAAAGCCTCCAGAAGGATGTGGGTGCGGTGAGAATCGGATGCGTGTGTGGGTTGTGGTGGACAGGTTTATGGGTATTGAATGACGGGGAACTCCCAACAGGCACACACACCCTATACTGGGAAACACTGAGTAGCCTGCCGGATAAAGGTTGTATCTATACATTAAGGAAAGTTGGTTGGTGTCATCAGAGATACCCAGAATGCGTGACTGACCTCCTACACAATGACGTGTGTGGGATGTCGTGTCAGCCACATCCCGGAGCTTTGTGGGTAGATGCGTGGGCGGGAGTTTAAATATATACTGTGTTCCTTTCTGAGCCCTGAAGACTATGGAGTTCTTCGTTCTTTGTGGAGGGGACTCACTACAGCGACCATGAACGGCATAGACTATGCAGGGTCACAGTCTACAGTGACATAATAAGAATCTGTGAAGTTGACCCAGGATGCGGCCATGAAGATAGGGGTCAAACTTTACACCCTGTTCACCTACTGGTGACCTATCACCCTCACTCCTTACCAACTGCCCAAACAGATCCCCATGACTATTGCTGGTGTATATTAGAATCAGTGCCTACAGCCCATTGAACCTGAGTCCAATGATTGTTGCACACAGCTCAGTGTCTTTGGAATAGTTGTTGCTCGTTTGAGTGTAGAAAGTGGAGTGTTCTGCTAGAGTGCCTAGCCAAGAGTGCCTAGAGTGCGGTCTGTGTGTCAGGTATAAGGAATGCAGGTGACTGGGCTCACACAGCCAGCCAATCAGACACCCTCTACAGCCTGGGGGGAAATGCCCTAATAGGGGGCAGCTGTCACTCAACCCCCAGCTGCAGGTGGTGTCCATAATGTATGCAGGATGGCTGGGTGTGCTTGTCCATCGGCCCCGTGGTAACTGGTAGTTGCAGACAGTTACAACAAACATATATCAATGCTTCTCTCCCTCTATGCACTCTTTCTGGTGCAGGTAGGGAACATTTCAATAATTGTTAACCGTCTCAGTCTTAAGTATGAACATCACATCACAATCTTGGTCGCTATGTGTTAGCACATTTCCACATAGGCACTTATGTCACCAAGTGAATGGGGCACCCAGTGCTTCTCTGTTACATAATCTTGGTCCCCACTCCGTCGCCCGAGAATAATAATGTTCTTTGCCAATACATGAATCCGAACCAAAAATCTGTATATTTTCACAATGGCTGTGCCCAACTAAGGGGCTATATAAGAAGTTGTGACAGTAAATACCAGTGTCAATATATAGAAGACGCCGTATGATTATTCATCAATAGATATATAATAGTGAATATGCGGTAATTTAATACGGTGTGTGGTTGGTTGGTTGTTGGAGTTTTTCGTCCTAGCAACATCTAAGGTTGCATCAGACTTATCCTAACACTGAGCTCACCAGTCCTTACCCTATCCTATTAACGGTGAGTGCCATGCTAGAATTTGTTTGTTTGTTGTCGTTTTATGTCCTAGCAACATCTAAGGTCATATCAGGACGGGTACTGACTTGTGACAGTGTACACTCATGGCGACTTTGTAGTGCTGCCCCACTGGGAGACCAGGGCACCAGAACCATATCCTGATATCCCACTCAGTCACATTATCCTGACACTGAGTCAACTAGTCCTTGCCCTCTCCTAATAATGCCGAGCACCTGGCTTGGAAGCGACAAGTGTCAATTTTTAAGTCATTGGTTTGACTCGACCGGGAACCGAGCTCCCGACCTTCCGGTCGTGAGCCCTTCGCTCTACAGGTAATATGCTACATGGACAAATAAGGATGATGATAATGAGACTCTTATTATGGGATGTGGCGCTAGGAGTCCTGCTGTTGTTTTTAGCCGTCACGGTGGCCGTAATTGATTAACACGACCTGGGCGACTCGGCTCAACCAAGTCGTCAGAATTACAAATAGAACACCGCGAGTGGAGTCGACAAATACACGTGCCATGTGCAAAACGACCCGACCCCAGTAACCCACCTCTTGGCTGGGGTTTGCTCGGAGCGATGATGTAACATCTGTGCTGGTACCTGTAGGATAACCGCTACCAGTACAACTCCTACGTGTTGTTTTAATGCTTTTTTTTTTAATAACCCATGTTGTCAGCTTCTACAATCATAAAATACTTTAAATCCTATTTTTCTGTACACATATCGGTTATTGAAAAAAAATATTAAGTTTTAAATTAAGCCACCATTTTGTCCACCCCAAGCGTATTCGTTTATTCAACCCGAGTCTGTAGGATGTGCGCATGTGCCAAAAAGTGGCTCGGGTGACCCGAGTTGATTAATCGATTACGCCCGGTGTGACAGTAACGGAAAGCAATGTGGAAGTGGTACAGAAATGGATGCAATTGTGACGGGGTAGCAATAATATATCTAAGTATATAATTATCAGAGTTTAGTAGCTATGAAAGGGTGACAGTAAAGATGTGATTCTGACCAAAAAAAACACACAGAAAGATATTAACTGGAAGTTTTGTGACTTTAATTAACTTACTTGGAACAGATTAACATCCCAGGTTGGTGGGAGGTTTTAAATCATGAATGTGAGCAAATGTACTCTTAACACCAGGTGTTGTGTTTCCTGCTAAATCATCCGAGCATTGAAATTACAGACAATGGAAGTGGTTCAGTAATAACAACAGCAATGACAATAATAATGCGATAATAATAATCATACATAACTTTGTTCAGCTGGTATATTATACGTGTTTGTGACAGTCTAGCATAGTCGGGGTAATAGTGTAATAGAACATGACAGTGTAATATAGACAGTGTGATGTTGTAAGAGAACACAGCAGTGTAATATAGACAGTGTGATAGTGGACAGTGTGAGAGTGGACAGTGTGATAGTGTAATAGAACATGCCAGTGTAATAGAACATGCCAGTGTAATATAGACAGTGTGATAGTGGACAGTGTGATAGTGTAATAGAACACAGCAGTGTAATATAGACAGTGTGATAGTGTAATAGAACATGGCAGTGTAATATAGTCAGGGTGATAGTGGACAGTGTGATAGTGTAATAGAACACGGCAGTGTAATATCAACAGTGTGATAGTGGACAGTGTGAGAGTGGAAAGTGTGATAGTGTAATAGAACATGGCAGTGTAATATAGACAGTGTGATAGTGGACAGTGTGATAGTGTAATAGAACACAGCAGTGTAATATAGACAGTGTGATAGTGTAATAGAACATGGCAGTGTAATATAGTCAGGGTGATAGTGGACAGTGTGATAGTGTAATAGAACACGGCAGTGTAATATCGACAGTGTGATAGTGGACAGTGTGAGATTGGACAGTGTGATAGTGTAATAGAACATGGCAGTGTAATATAGACAGTGTGATAGTGGACAGTGTGATAGTGTAATAGAACACAGCAGTGTAATATAGCCAGTGTGATAGTGCACAGTGTGATAGTGTAATAGAACATGCCAGTGTAATATAGACAGTGTGATAGTGGACAGTGTGATAGTGTAATAGAACACAGCAGTGTAATATAGACAGTGTGATAGTGTAATAGAACATGGCAGTGTAATATAGTCAGGGTGATAGTGGACAGTGTGATAGTGTAATAGAACACGGCAGTGTAATATCAACAGTGTGATAGTGGACAGTGTGAGAGTGGACAGTGTGATAGTGTAATAGAACATGGCAGTGTAATATAGACAGTGTGATAGTGGACAGTGTGATAGTGTAATAGAACACAGCAGTGTAATATAGACAGTGTGATAGTGTAATAGAACATGGCAGTGTAATATAGTCAGGGTGATAGTGGACAGTGTGATAGTGTAATAGAACACGGCAGTGTAATATCGACAGTGTGATAGTGGACAGTGTGAGAGTGGACAGTGTGATAGTGTAATAGAACATGGCAGTGTAATATAGACAGTGTGATAGTGGACAGTGTGATAGTGTAATAGAACACAGCAGTGTAATATAGACAGTGTGATAGTGCACAGTGTGATAGTGTAATAGAACATGGCAGTGTAATATAGACAGTGTGATAGTGGACAGTGTGATAGTGGACAGTGTGATAGTGGACAGTGTGATAGTGTAATAGAACACGACATATCATGTATGGATTATTTCTTAGTGATAGACGATAAATATGTCATGTGTACCACTAACCAACCCGCCCTCTGGCGATAATGGGAGAACTAACGTTGTGGATAGAAATGTCTCACACTAGTCATAGAGGATTTCCATCAACAACCCGCCTTTTGATGGCAGTGGCAATGATTTGATGTTGGCAGTGGATCCCTGCGGATACTCGGCGGAAAAGGCGGCATCATGAGAGTGCAAATAGTATGATGTCCTGCCATAGAGGTTGTACCGGTTGTTATTAGGTATTGTGATATTAATGAATGTAGCCATGAGTCGGTGGCCATAAAGGATGTACGTTCTAAAGTGCACAGTTAATGCTAAGTACTCATGATGGGGGTATCATTGTGGACTATTATGACCTACAGTATCCCTGTAATGATATCATATATACAGTAAAGCCTCTCTAACTGACCACCTTCACAGATCAACCACTCCCCTATATTAATCGCTTCATTTGGGTCCCAAACGATTGCCCATAAAATACAATTGTAATGATTAAAAAAAACTCCCTAAGCTGACCACCTCCCTAAATGGACCATTTAAAGTCGGTCCTATGATCAGTCGATTTAGAGAGGCTTTACTATATATGCATATATATAGTGAATATATACATATATATATATGGGTGTGGGTGTGTAGTGCCTTCATGGTTACAGTCATAAATGGATACGTGCACTGCACTATATATATAGAAAAAGATTCTCTGTCGCGAATGACAATGGGTGCGCCCGCAGTTAGGGTTTGTGCCGTTGGCGGCGCAACCAGTTCCAGGATGTGGGAGAAGAAGTGAATACATCAAGTATGGTGGTTGGTAGGTAATGAATCAAACAAATAATAATAATAATAAATCCCTTCTGCGCCTTTATACTCGCATAATGCTTTGTACATTACAGCTATTTAACCACAGGATCGCCCACTTCATATATATAATTGTATATATATATATATATCTGTGTAAGGTACGCACGAGGAAACACGTGATATGGCCGACATATATTTATTCAAACATTCGATGCAACAATATATATATATATATATATATATATATATCTAGCTGAGCAACAACCGCCCTACTCCAATACTTAAAGAATGTTTGTTTTAACCACGAGTTCACACAGTGCGGGTGAGGCGGGCAGTCACGCGCAAATTACCGCACATAGAATTTATAGCCCGCTCGAAGCGCCCAATTCCCCTCTGGCGGCGATTCAAAAGCGCGCCCCATTATGGTTAGCTGGCCATACGGCAGAAACGACACCGTGCTGCACCTGCATGGGCATACATAGAATATACGTCGTATATAAATATATATACCACACCCATATATATATACATATATGTATACATATATGTATATATATACATATATGTATATATATATATATATATATATATATATATATATGGGTGTGGTACTTTCATGATTACAGTCATAGGTGGATGGGTGCACTGTGTTAAGAACCTCGCCTTCTTGATCTCAGAGTCCTCCTGTGCCCATTAGTACCGACGACAGTTCTCATTTCACGGTAGCAGATAAAAATAACCACCCTCCGCCGTAGTCAACAGAACGACAAGAGCCTTCAAATGAGCCTAGAATGTCTCATGGAGCTTGCCTTGTCAGCATTGGAGAGTATTGTACCAGAGAAATTGTGCATTTGTAAGTACAGTAAAACCTCTCTAAATCGATTGACTATGGGACCGACTTTAAATCGTCCATTTAGGGAGGTGGTCGGCTATGGTTGTTTTTTTATTGTATTGTATGGGCGATCGTTTGGGACCCAAATAAAGCAATCGATATAGGGGAGTGGTCGAGCGGTCGGTTACAGATCTTTTACTGTAATACTTAATTTTGAACAGAAGCCTATATGGTATGGGTGTTGCTACATTTATGTTGAGAATGTCCTTGAACAGCTGCAGGTGGTGTAGAATTGGCTTAAACTGTGTGGATCGAATCATTTCTGAATGGAAAGCATAGAAGCACCCAGGTCCATTCAGATGTGGTGTTCAGTCCTCTTTATTCAGGGGTGAAAGATCTCCGTGGTTTCGCGGATTTCCGCGATTTTGTTATATAACCGATTAGCGTTAAACAATTTCTTTTATAAATCAGGATGTAAATGACAATAGTTGGGTAGTTTGAATCCGGTTCTTATATGACCTTAGATGTTGCTAGAACATGAAGCCCAAAGAAGAACGAGTTAGGTATGGGTGATAACACAGTTACAACAAGACTAGTTGAAACTTGACTTCCGGCATTTTTCCCTTGATTCCCTGACAGTGCTAAGTCTATGGGAGAAGATCCGCGTTTTCGCGGAAATTGGGTGTTGGTGTAAAAATCGGATTTCTTTTGCTGGAGACCACTTTCATACCTGTTTTTTTTTACAAATGGTGCGTCTGGGAATATCTGAGTAGACAGGAAGGCATGGTAGATAGATGGACGCAGCTTGTCCTTTAACTTGAAGGCTATGCTTTTTCTTAGTTTTGTTGGTCCATTAGTTGTTTAAGCAGGGGAAATTTCAGTCATAGACGACTGGTCTTCCTCATTCCACTGCTGGTCGATAGAAAGCCCGAGCCTACACTTTTACCGACCCAAGGGATTTTTAACCTCCCACACCACATAGACATGGTATGAGAGCAACCGGCCTTTAATGACATTGTAAGTTATACACAGCGATGGAAATCCAAATTGGCAGAGCTGGGGGCACGGCTTAATTCAGAGTTTGTGCACTTCTACTGTGGATATATACATACACATTTCACTTATATTCAAACGTAGAGGCTCGGCAGAAAGATGGGCGTGGCATGGTCTTAGATGTTCCTGTGCAGCACGACAATAGACTAGTTCATCATTCCAGCCGCACGATGCATTGTGGGATGCGTGGAAGAAAAACAAACCTGCGTGGAGCACATGGCACATGCTAAATCACTGGGTGCAGTTATGAAATGTGCTAGTTTCAGCTAATCTCAGCTCTTGTTTAAAACATAGAATACCAACTAAAAATATATATATAATAAATTAAGATGTTAATCTTTTATGCAGCTTTGCATTTACAGCAATCTAATCAGCACATCTTATGCCATCTGGATTTAGATCTAGACAAATCTGGTCACCGAGACTAGTGTTAGAACTATAGCCAGAGTCAGTTTTACTTATTTTATTCATGTTTTTATTGATATCCTATGGTTAATATCATCTGTAGAGCTAGGCAATGAGTAGGGTTAGTCAGGCATTGGTTATATATTTCTTTGAAACAAGTTTCTGTTCACACATTTTACATTTTAATATTTAGAAAAAGTATTTAAAATAGTGATGCAAACATGAACCTGTAAAGTTACTGATTGTTTTGTGTGGAATGTTTTGTTTCTTAGCTCCAAATGCTTAATTAATTATATTTCTGTCTTAAATATATTCATTATATCATTATATTATTATATTGCAAGCATGAATCCATGTTTGTGTCAAAGTATTCTGTATTTCCATTTAGATTTTGCCCTATGCATATCGGCAAACTCAATGAGCGTACGCCTTTGTTTTGCTCTCGACGCTGTTTTCAGCGCATGCACAGTCGGAATGACGAACTCGTCTATTCAACTTGAAATAAGTTAACCCCGGTTCAGGAAGAATGTCGTGTGACTTGTACATATTTCGGCTGATATCTAACAACAAAAGCAGCTTTTATTTTGATCAGGTACAAGACACGAAATCCCTGGTTCTGACAGACAGGTAGCAAATCACACTTTACCAAAGTTGACCGAATATAGAGAAACGCAGGCTTAAGTTTGGCAAACGCAGATTGTATTCCACGGGAAACACAGATGATAGCTCATGGGTTTGTTGATGCAACTGAAGTATTACAGTATACCATGTTGTACCCAATAGTGGTATTAGTATTATATACGGAATGTCGTCACTGTCTGCTGGAAGGTTGTATTCTATTAATGCATTAAGGTAGTTCAAGCAACATGGACAACTGATGGCTGCACTAAAGCCGGTGCTGCTCGCTTTACTTCCGGTCCTGCTTCTACCCCACCCACTCACCCTTTTCGTATGGAAATATGCCGTTTGCGATAAATACTACACTCAGACAATGTTTGTGTAGCATTCATTATATTAAGGTGGGCGAACCGGTCTTAATTTCAGTGCACCCGCTCATATTGCCGCGCCGTCACCCCCAAATGACTCCAGCGCTAACATGGCACCGGACGCGGTGGCCGAATCGGTAGAGCGCAGGCTTCCTGTGCGGAAGGTCGGGAGTTCAATTCCTGCTCGACTCAAACTGATGACTTACAAAATTGATACATGTCGCTTCCTATCCAGGTGCTCGACATTATTAGGATAGGGAAAGGACTGGCTGGCTCGGTGTCAGGATAACATGACTGACTGGAATATCAGGTCATGGTGCTGGTGGCCTGGTCTCCCAGTGGGGTATGACTATAAAGTTGCCATGAGTGTGCACTGTCACAAGTCGGTTCCAGTCCTGATATAACCTTAGATGTTTCCAGGATGTAAAACTCCAACAACCAACCAACCAGCTAATATGGCCCCGGCACGCCACCAGTGCGCCCCTGGTGGATCTAAGGTTCTAATTGAGTGGATCTATTAGGATCAAAGGTTCTAACTGCAACCATTAAGGGTGAGCTCTCCGGACGGGTGGCACTAGGTTGCACCAGCGCTTTGGTTAATGGTTACAAAACCCAAGTGTTCTATCCCCAGATTTCCTGAACCAATCAATATGCAATGCAATACAGTCAGTCCTGGCTATTATAACTCCTCTCTATAGCGGTTATTTCGCTGTGCCAACCAATTAACACATCATTGCATAGAATTGCTGCTTTTCCATTCCCATATTTCCTTTATTTTCACTAATATTCGTGACTATTCCCTGAATATCCCAATATCGCAATATTGTTTACAATTCAAGTAACAGTTATTTCGCCATTTAAAAAGAATGATAATGAAATGTTCACTGCCACGAGTCGCCCCTTATGGAGCAAACACCTGGCATTGATTAAATTTAATTAAAATAGCCAAATAATCACCCAACACCATGCACAATAGTGCGGTGTAGTACAGTAAATTGGACATTTAAATGCTATATGTCAGTATGGAATTTGTAGTTGGTGTGTGGTGTGATGGCTCAGCAGACTTTTAACTGCTGAAATAGTTTTCTGTCACGCTAATAATTAATAGTGCGGAGGGAAGCACAATTGCCTCAACTGATTGCAATCCAACACAAACATGGTATAATTAATATGTTGAGAAATTCACACATACCTATTGGTCGGTGATAGGTCATGAACTTCGCTTCACTTCTTGTTTATACCGGGCACCATGGTCGGGTCGGTAGAGCCGGACCTCGCGTGCGGGAGATCAGGAGTTCAGTTCCCGGTCGAGTCAAACCAATGAATTATAAAATTGATACTTGTCACTTCCTAGCCTGGCGTTCAGCATTAGTAGGATAGGGCAAGGACTGGTTGGCTTAGTGTCAGGATAACGTTACTGAGTGGGATATAAGGTCATGGTGCCAGTGGCCTGCTTTCCCAATGGGGCAGCACTATAAAGTCGCCATAGGTGTGCATTATCATAAGTCGGTGCCCATCCTTATATGACCATGGATGTTGCCAGGACGTAAAACTCCACAACGAACCAACTGCTTCACCTTGAGTCAAGTTATGCCATTTCGACGCATGTAGCCTGACAAGGAACATGTGAATCAAAAGGACCCTAGTTCCCTATGGAACATCACTCAGAATTGAAAAGAAACAACACAAATTTATGACAGCTCCACAGAAATCGGAATTGACCAGACCAAGGCCAGGTACGCATCTGCGAGGCGCCGCTCTACTTTTGTGTATGGAAATTGCTGCGAATATTCTTTCGTCAACCAATAGCTCTTGAAATCACTCAAATTTCAGGGTATTCATTGAAACTGTTTTCTATCTATTGGCCAATTTCCATGTAGATTGGGTACCCTTGCAAGGTGATTTTCCTATTCTTTAACTACAATGTGACTGTCAACTTTAAGTCGGCATAGTTATGGTGGTATCATGTACCATGCAGCACTGTCAGCATAGTTATCTGTGTAACACAGTTAAGCAACTAGTCTTAGTAATTACAAATTAATAAAAGCTTTAAAAGGGTTAAAATATATTTGTTAAATATATATATATTAAGAAAGTTATGCAATTTTGAATTGATGAATGCAATTTTGAATTGATGAAAAGATTGGCAACCAGGGTGAGCGACTTTGTTTACATTGCCTCCTGAAATGCATCTGATTTGGGGGGGTTTTATGCGATGTTTATGTTGTCCATAGCATATAAGCTCGGATGATCAAGCTTGTTTTCAATGCTGGGCAGTTATCGTTCTATGTTTCTTAAGATTATGGTTTGTGGTTAATGATCTATGTTAGTTTTTTTGGATTTCCTTGGTAAGAGTCTTCCTCTTTTTATTTTTTCCTCCACTTAATTCTAGACTAGCCTACTCTATTTACATATTATAGGCTTGTACAAAATAGGTAGTTGGTTTATGTTTTGATTTGATGTTATCTAGCTGTTTTCTGACAAGGGGTTACCTCTCATGGGCTGTCCAGCTGGTGGGCCGTGACATATCACATGCCCCCTTGTGGAAGAGCTTAGAGGGGGTTTCCATATTTTTTGTATGTTTTTAGGTCAGGAATTTATTATTCCTTTACTGTTTGTGCATTCCATACTTTGGCAGCCATTTCCAGTGGGCTTCTTTCTTGAGCTTTGATTTGGCTTCTGGTCTGGCTTCATAGTGGTGCATTGTTTGCTCTGGTGTTCCTTAGTGGTTGGATTAGATGGTTATTGTCTCGACTATATCAACACGCTAGGGTATTTAGGTGGATTATTCTTCTGTTTTCTAATAACATTACCTTAGTTATTTTGTGTATATCATAGGTGGGGTGCAGTTTGTCTATTTTGAGGCAGGTCTTTAGGGCTCTATTTTGCAGTATTTGCAGTTTTTTTAGTAATTCATATTTAGCACCCATTTAAATTACATCCCCATAGTCGAAGTAGGGGAGCACCATACCTTTGAAGATTTTTATTGACATTTCTTGCGTCATATAGTTTCTTAGTTTTGCAAATAGCCACAGTTTGTGGTTTATTTTTTGGATGATCTTTGTTATACATAGGTTGTAGTTTAGCTGGCTGTCCAGCTCTAGGCTTAGGTATTTGTATTGATTTATATTTTCTAATATTTGGTTTCCTAGCTTGCAGTGTAGATTTCTTTCCAGCATACTATTCACGCAATCTTCATGAAAATTGACCAATAGATCAAAAAAAAGGTATGCAAAAATGAATATGATAGCTTCTAAAGTGAATATCTTCAAATTTTACTCCTTTAAGTTCCGTATTGGTTCATACACATCGTCACACAGCAGTGTGCCTTATGGCCATTTCCAATACCCATGCGTGCTCAGCCTCGTTCAGATGCCGAATTAGGTCACGCGTGAATAGTGTGAATAGCTACAAAATATACAGCTTAAGCTCCTGTCACACTATGCTGTATTGCATCAGCGTATGCCGATGTATTTGATTTTGTGCTAACACATTGGTGTATGCTGGTGCACGCTGGTGTATGCTGGTGTACACTGAGACAAATTATGGGTACATGTGGCATAAGTAGTATTCGTTAACAGCCCACTGGTGTACGCTGAGATAAGTTATGGGTAAGTTTGGCATGTTCAAAAGTCCACCATATGACAGTGTATGCCACATAAGTCGGCATACACTGACACAATATGGCATAGTGTGACAGGGCCTTTAAGATAAGCACATGTCCCAGTCGATGTTAACTTGGAAGGTAAGACGATTAAGCTTGGCGTCGTTTCGTTGATACCCAGAAGTACTATATCAAGGGCATAACTTGAGTTTGTGCGGTTTGTTAAGGCTGATTCGGAAAGAGAGCACAGCGCAGAGTAGCGGTTGGGTGAGGGTTTTAACAGAGGAGAGTTTCACGCCGGTGTAAAGATTTCAAATTCCCCCCATATTCAAGTTCCCCCCCCGGGAACTTGAAAATGTTTTCAAATTCCTCCCAGGAGAATTTGAAAACGTTTTCAAATTCCCTCCCTCATTTTAACTTTCCCTCCCCCCCCCCATTTTGGGGGAATTTTCTTTATTTTTGTAATTTTTTGCTATTTTTGATTATTTTTCATGATAAATATTATAATATACAGAGAATAGCATAATGGAAATTATTACCAGTACAATAAAACATATTTAACCACAAATGAGACAAAAAGTCTCTAAGATGGTTAAAAAAAGAATATTATAGGTCTGAATTTTTAAACAATTTTAAATTCCCAGAGGGGGGAATTTGAAAATAGGGGGAGGAATCTGAAAACTGTTTTTAAGTTCCCTCCCAGGAATCTGAAAACGTTTTTACTTTCCCCGGAGGGAAGTTAAAAACGTTTTCAGATTCCCGGGGGGGAACTTGGGAAGAGGTGGGAAGTTGAAATTGTTACACCGGTACGTGTGAGTAGTATACGCGAAGAAGGATTTGCATAAGGCTACGTAAAACAAGTTCTCTCGTGAGTAGTAGAGGGAGTTGAGGCTTTACATCGGGCGAGGGGGAGAGAAAAAGACGCAGCAGAACAGGGAGTGGTTGGTTGTTGGAGTTTAAATAAATGTGTATAAATATATATATATATATATATATATATATATATACGTATATGTCTATATATATAGACACATGCACCTACATTGAGCCCTCGTCTACCAATACTACTCTATGAAGATATATGGATAGTGATAAGACCGTTGCCACTTGTAATAAGAGCTGGAGTGCCCCCCACCACCCACCCACATGGGTGGGGGGGGGGGGGGTCCCGGCATGCACCGCTCACCTCCTGCGTGGGGCTTGACATTCCACTCGCTGGGAAGTATCCACTCGCCCGTGTATCGGATAGTGATAAACCCGTTATCGCATGGAATAAGACCTGGAGTGGGTTGCACTCGCCCCCCCCCTCTTCCCCGGAGGTGGCGGTGGGTACCAGCATGCACCTCTCCGCCTCCTGAGTGGGGCCTCTCCTCCACTAGCTCGGAGGAATATATGAAACATATATATATACAGTTAACCCTCGCCTATATATATAGTTGACTGCATATATATATATATATTTATATATATATATATATATATATATATATATATATATATATATATATATATATATACAGTCCACCACCACCTATCTAGGTAGTGGTGTGTGTCTTTATATAGAGTACTGCAGATTACAGCGTGTCCACAGTGGCGTATCGCCGTAACCCGCGCACAGCGGTTGTGTAAATTGTTAGCAATGCTAACACATACCCTTTCCCTCCTATAAGCGTGTCTGACCTTACCAAGGACCTGAGGACCGAGGCGTGGCCTTTAAGAAGCACGGCGAGTTAAAAGGAGGGGGGCCTTGATTCCACGTTGAACGCTCTCTAATTTGGGTTGGTGCACTGATACCTATCCCCCAAGTGGTCGCCTGATGTACTATCAGATCAATGGATCCCCATGGTTCTGAGACATTTCTTCATTGGTGAAAAAACTCAAGCAGCCAATTGAATATGAGACACCTGCGATTGATGTGCTGTGTTAATGAAGGCAAATAGCTGAGCTCCCACTGTAATTGTGCGTCGATTACCTGCACCCAGGTGAATAGGGAGAGACTCGCTTTGAAGTTTGGCAGTCGTATTTTAAGACCATTTCAATCTAGATGTAAAGCCCTGTCATCTATAATGCTTATTGCAAATTGCATTTGATTTGGCTGGTTTTTTTGATCGACAGGATATTAAAATTGCTTTATTGCATTATGTGATAGGGTTTTTCCATTGCGGTGAATATTGTAAAATAGTTACTGCAAAGGATGCAGTATTAATGCATATTGGATATAGTTACTGTGAAGGATGCGACTCAGATATAGACTAGATATAGTGCTGGTGAAGGATCCAATTTAGATATACATGTATGTCAAATATAAGTTTTGTGAAGGGTTCAATTCAGATACATACTACATATATGGCTTTGGGATAGGATATGGTTATTGTAATTGATCCAATGTACATACATATTGTATATAATTACTGCACAGGATGAAATGTAAATAGATAGTATGTATAGTTACTATGAAGGATTCAATGTACTGATCTTGATACATACTGTATATAATTTCTGTGAATAATGCAACTCAGCTATAGAGTAGATATATATACCTTGAAGGTTCCGATATAGTTATTGTGAAGGATCCAACTTAGATATAGATTAGATATAGTTACTGTAAATAGCCAACTCAGAATAATACTAGATATAGTTAATGTGAAGGAGCTAACTCAGATTAAGGATCCACACCAGATACTGTGAAGGATTCAACTCAGATCCATATTAGATATAGGTAATGTGAAGGATGTAACTCAGATAAGAGATACACACTAGATATAGTTACTGTGAGGCATGTAACTCAGATAAGCGATACACACTAGATATCGTGAAGGATTCAACTCAAATCCATATTAGATATAATTCCTGTGAAGGATGTAACTCAGATAAAAGATCCGCACTAGATACTGCAAAGGATTCAACTCAGATCCATATTAGATATAGTTAATTGAACCACACGAACACGATATCAGTTTAAGAGTTGGTATTTATTTTCCCCTGACATGTCAGTTTAACATTCATAAGTAAGTATATATATCTTGTGTAAATGTAAGGCCTAAAATGTGGGACCCTATTACGATGCGAGGTGGGACGGCAAATTAAAGTCTCTAGCTGGTCCTGTCCTTAGTGTCTCCTCCCTGCTCCTTGTCGAAGTGAGATGTCTGCGGATGGCAGCATTATATAGGCCAGGAGCAGACTTTCGGCAACAGTCATTTTACTTCCAAAAGGCACAAGGGTGGCGTAGTGGTACAAACTACGCAGTTGGAAATGGAATTTTCCATAAATAAGATTAGATATGCAAATTAAGAAGGCAATTGCCTTGGTTACAGCACCATAACAATAATCGGTAGGTGGTGGCATGCGTATAATCACAGATTTTCAGGTAGATGGCAGCACCAGTGTCAATAAGAAAGAACAAAGAATTACATATAAGTGATAAATACATCAGTCAGTGAGAACAATTCACAGAGAAGCGAAGATCAGTGGCGGCACATTCAGGTTTCAGTGGTTGAAAGGATATGTAGTGTGTAGAAAGAGTCCTAGCGTCACGGCATGGGATACGAGTTCGAGTGGCCAATTACCCATGTTCCAGTCAACATGCACAATGTGAAGGATGTAACTCAGATAAACGATACACACTAGATATATTTACTGTAAAGAATTCAACTCAGTTAGACTAGATATAGTTTAATGTGAAGGATCCAACTCAGATATAGTAACTGTGAAGGAGTCACTTCAGATACATACTAGATCTTGTTACTGTAATAGATCAAACTGAGAAATAGACTAGATACTTATAGTAACTTTTAAGGATCCAGCTCATATACAGACTACATACAGGTGTTGTGAAAGATCCAATTCAAATACAGACTAGATATAATTTGCAAATGATTCAAAGCTGATATATATTACATATAGTTGATGTGAAGGATTCAATTTAGATACATACTACACATAGTTAATTTAAATGATCCAATTCAGATACATACTCGATATATTTAGTATAAATCATCCAATGTAGGTGATGATGCAAGTACTTTTTTTATATTAAGGACATGTTGTTTATAACAAATTCAATTACATATTTAAAATAATGGGATATACATTATGCTTTGATATTATTTTCTTTAGGTAGAAATGGTTCTTTTAATGTCTTCTAACTGCATATAATATAATAGAACTTTGCACTATTGAAATGTTTAGGATCACATATAATCTGATTTGGTTTGCACCACCTACTAGATAAACATTATTCTGCTGTGTGCATACATGCTAGTAGGCACTACGGCAGCTGACTGTACGCGCCTACCACTGCGCACATTGACCTCACATTGACCTTCCTACCTTTACCAGGTACTGCTGGAGGACGGCCAGGTGAATCTTATCGTCGTCCCATCGGCTCCTCACCCCCAAGTGAGAGAAACTGCCAGCGTCGGAGAAAACCTCTCCGATAACCAGTGGCACTCCCTGCAACTCGACTACAACCAAGGGTACGGTTATCCAGTTCTTAGGTTTTTACTTGCTATGAAAGTGAGATCATGGACTACTGAAGTGCCTGTGTGGGAGTTGATGTGTTCGAATCCCGGCCGTGTCAAACTGCCTACATACAAAATTGATAGTTGTGGTTTCTTTGCCTTGTCAGCTCTTGAAATTTCTTCTGACTAATCAGTAATACCAGAATTTATATATATATATATACATATATATATATATACTTGCTTTGAAAGTGAGATCATGGACTAGTGAAGTGCGTGTGTGGGAGTTGATGTGTTCGAATCCCGGCCGTGTCAAACTGCCTACATACAAACTTGATAGTTGTGGTTCCTTTGCCTTGTCAGCTCTTGAAGTTTCGTCTGACTAATCAATAATACCAGAATTTATATATATATATATATATATATTGTATATATGGATATAGTATATATATATATGTGTATATGTATGTATATATGTATATGTATGTATATATGTATATATATTTATATATATATGTATATATGTATATATATGTATATATATATACATATATATATATATGTATATATATGTACATATGTGAATTATAATTGATTATAATAATATAAATAACGAAGCATATACCAAGGTGTAATTGTACATGTTGCCGGTAACATGCGTAATTCAAAATTACTGACTACGGGCTTGATAGGATGATTACCATAGATACCGTTCGTAGCATGCGTTGCTATGGACCGAGTCTACTTCCGGTAGAGAATGCTAAGCACAGTCAGTTCTTACCTTGCCATTGCCATTGACGGAGCGCGGACACTGCAGTGAAACTTTTAATGATGCAATAGAATAATTAAAGCTAATAATCTCAATTGTACTATTGAGAAAAGGCTGATAATATATAATGTTCACAAAGGTGTAGTAAAAAAGGCTGTTGAAATTATTAGCCTGATAATAATTATTAGCCACAAAAAAGATTATCTGTGTCTGATTTTGAATTATATTTAGTATTACTGTTGTACGATATTATATGTATTAGGAGTTGCGCACCAAACCCCAGTCGGGGCGCGCGAATGGGGCGCCACCTGTATAGCGCCGGAATTTGTCTCGCTCCTGTTATAATGTATACATGTATAGATGTATAGATGTATAGATGTATATATATGTGTATTTTCATATATGTATATGTATATATATTGAGATATATATATATATATATATATATATATTCTGGTACTAATTCAGGAAAGAACATGTCGACAAACGCCTTGTTTCTTGTACCCACCGCATGTACCGGAAATGGATCTGTTTCTTGTTACCCACAATAGTAAATAAAGTATGTCACGGCGTGAACCCTTCGGGAGTTTGTGCCTTTTGTCGGCAGACTTTATTGCAGAAATGTGATCTCAGTTTATATCCACATTAATCCTCCCTACAGTATAAAAGTGACACGACATGGCAATCTCATACCTCCATAATCCCATATCAGTGCCCAGAACCCTGAGGAGGCATGTGGAGAATAGTATGAAGGGGAAGTCTGATTCAGCCTTACATTTTGGTCTTGACAGCTTGGCCTGACCCACAGTTTATATGATAATTACAATGTTTCCCCAGGAGAGAATGCATTCGATTTTTTTTGGGGGGTGGGGCACAATATTCACTACGGTCAGATGGTAAACATTTGTCCATATCTAGTCCATCTCAATCGCTAGACCATCACGACATCTGTATTACAAATCCACATTTACAAAATCAGCGACAGCATCGCAGCATCAACTATTAAAACTAAAACGCCACGAATATAGCATAGAAGCTGATGCGTCTCTATGCAAAGTACACATCCGGTGGAGGAACTATGCAGTTGTCGGGGAAATGCAGAATATGTAGGTGGGTTTCTTTTTCTTTTCTCTCTTTCACGACCCTGCTTCCGGCCGTGCTGATTGGTCAATGGTGGGTCACGTGTCCAGGAGCCACAACGCTCAGACGTAGAGGTCTGAGCCCCCCGGGAGGATTGTAAAGCTGCAGATTCCATCACGGTGCGCATGCGCTCGGATTCTTTCCGCCCCAGTGTAGTGGCCCTTTTTACTAGGAAATCATCGACTACATTTGTAAATATAAATATAAACAGTTGGTGGGAAAACTGTGTGCGCAATGGAAACCCCGTATCCCCAGCTCTGCCAATTTGGATTTCCACCGCTGTGTATAACTTACAGCGTCATCAAAGGCCGGTTGCTCTCACACCATGTCTATGTGGTGTGGGAGGTTAAAAATCCCTTGGGTTGGTAAAAGTGTAGGCTCGGGCTTTCTATCGACCAGCAGTGGAATGAGGAAGACCAGTCATCTATGACTGAAATTTCCCCTGCTTAAACAACTAATGGACCAAAAAAAAAAAAAAAACCCATATCGCTGCACACATATAGAAATATTTGGGTTCATTAGTTTATCAAAGGGTGTTATCAAAATCTTTATATCCATTCAATTATATTTATTTTTCTTTCTGTTATTAAAATAGGTTTGTCTTCAAAGGTTTTCAACCATCAGATCTGTCTACTTTTAAAAGACTTATAGAATACTTCTATGTGTGTATTCAGTTAGAATTATTGAGGTTGAAATTGGATTTACATATACAAATATATACAGATATAAATGGACATACAATCATTTATATGCATATATATATATATTACATGTATAGTATGTATACATATGTAATATATAGCCAAGTATATACTGAGGTATATGCCAATGTAAGAAATCGCATGGTGCTGCCCCCCGCGGCGTTTTGGGGAGCCGGACGGGGGCTTGTCGGCTATTCTGCCAGTCGGCGCGACAGGGCGACATATACACTACTTTCCCCGTTTTATATAAACTTAGATGTAGCTAGAAGATAACACCCAAACAAGAATGAGCTAGGCCTGGGCGATAATACAATCACAACAAGGCTAGTTGAAACCTGACCTCGGACATTTTTCCGTGATTCCCTACACAGTGCTAAGTCTATGGGAGAAGATCAACGCTTTCGCGGAAATTCGCCGTCGTTGTAATAATCTCAGCTTGATTTCCGCATTGTTTGCTGGAGACCACTTTCATCCCTTTGAGTTAGATAATATGTAGGATCAATTCTGGCCATGTAAGTGGGCTTTCGTTTGTTTAGAAAGTTTGGCGCTACCATCGGACTAAGCGGCTTTGAGACCGACCAATGTGACTACCTATTAGTTGTTGTTGTTTGCCGTTGTTTTACGTCACAGCAACATCTAAGGTCATATCAGGATGGGTTTCCGACTTGTCACAGTGCCCACTCATGGCAACTTTATAGTCCTGCCCCACTGGAACACCAGGCCACCATAACCATAAACTGATATCCCATTCAGTCACATTATCCTGACACTTAGCTAATCAGTCCTTGCCCTATCCTATTAATGACAAGCGCCAGGCTAGGAAGCGATGAGTATCAATTGTATTTATAAGTCATTGGTTTGACTCGACCGGGAAGCGAACTCCCGACCTCCGCACATGAGGCATACGCTCTGCCGATTCGGCCACCGCGCCCGATCGACCTATTAGTAACACAGTGCCCATCTCAGACTGTCGATAGTATCGACTAGGCGAACTGAGAGGCGGAATAATGAGGCCATATCGCGATGGCCATGTTTTGTCTATAAGTGATTCACTCGCTGACCGGAAGTGGCCGGCCCAGCGCCGGTGAGAAGTGACCGCGCCGGGCGGCGTTCCGGCCAAGGCTTATTTCCGGGCCGGGTATAGATGGGAAGCCTCGAGTGGCGCCGTGCTGCGACGGGTGACGACACTACGCGGCGCGGCTTCACGGGCTGGCAGATCGGGAACACGCGCGTTAAATAAGCCGAGCTTTTAGCGGGAGCTTCCGGGAGTCACGGGATAATGAATACTTGGCGTAATGCACGCAGCCTTTTTTCCCCGCACTATTTTTATGTTGGTCTAAACTTATGAAACTTGATTCTTGATTTTCATAATGCATTATGGTTTGATATTAATGATGATATACTTTATAAATCATTGGCTATATTTGTTTTGTAGATATATTGGTGCTACTTTAGCCTGCGGTCTACCGGCACTTTAGCCCTAACCATAACCTGATAACCCGACCATAGAATACCCCATCTGATCAGACTTGGCATGTCTATTTAACTCACTGTTTACGGTTAATGTTAGGACTAAAGTTCTGGTAGATCGCACGCTTCACTAGCACCAATGTTTTACTCAAATGAGCAATCCTCTTGTCCAGCACCAAGGGACTGGTCTCCAGTTTTAGTTCTTTCAAAATATATGTTGGTACACTTTATCAAAGCAGAACATAATGAATAATACTCCTTCTGGTACACGGACACAGTGGTCACTTCGGTTGTGGCTTATTTCTATGCAATTTATTCATATGTTATGCATTGCATATTATGTGCTAAGTGTTATATATTATGGCATATATTACAACGTATATATCATGCATCATGTAGGAGGGGTGAGAAGGAGGTTTTTATCGAAGGTGTTGGATCAATAGTGGTTTGTAATGTAGTATGTGATAACATACAATGAGTATAGTACATCGGCCCCTGCAATGTATGTACTATATGATCTATGTGATGCATAACGTATAATACAAGTATAAATATATAGAAGGGAATTATTATCATATAGTTATACTACATAAGATCCAACACTGCACTGGTGGCGCCACCTTCAGCCCACTTCGCCTTCACCGGCTCTTGACTAGTGTCAGTTTCACCGGAGGATTTGTCTTATATGGTACACCTAATATTCATAATATATGTTATAGACAGTTTATACAACCTAGATGGCATGCGTTAATTGATTAAAGATGTGGGTAAAATTACGCGTGTGATATTACGCGTGCACAGACACACCCACACATGTAGGTAATACTCAGTTCACACCCTCCCCCGTTGTGTTTACACCTTGTGCGCGTGCGCAGTGAGCGTAAATCACAATAACATATCGGCCCGCCGAGAGCCCGCCCGGCCCTTGGGCAAGGTTCCCTGCTTAGAAAGAAGCACTGCCCCCACCCAACTCCCCTGACCTCCCGCCCTTCCGCCCTCCCGCCTTCCCGCATTCCAGCCCTCCCGCCCCGTCGCCCCCCGCCCCGCCGCCCCGCCGCCCCGCCGCCCCGCCGCCCCGCCGCCCCGCCGCCCTCCCGCCATCCCGCCCTCCCGCCCTCCCGCCATCCCGCCCTCCCGCCCTCCCGGCCGCCCCGCCGCCCCGCCGCCCCGCCGCCACATCGCTCCACTGCTCCACCGCTCCACCGCTCCGCAGTGATGTCCCTCTAACATACCGTTCCCGTCCTACTCCCAATCGGACTAAGGGCACATTGCCACGCGCCATCTTCCACGGGCAATGTGTACATGTTTACTCACCTTATACGAATATGCATATAGATGGATTCGCGTTAGATCACGTGATGGACTGTCATATTGTCACATTGATGGTCATCTCTTTCTTGCTAAGCCTCTCCCTCTCCTCCCTCTCCTCCCTCTCCTCCCTCTCCTCCCTCTCCTCCCTCTCCTCCCTCTCCTCCCTCTCCTCCCTCTCCGGCCTCTCCTCCAGCTCCTCCCTCTCCTCCCTCTCCTCTCTCTCCTCCCTCTCCTATCTCTCCCCCCCCCCCTCTCCCCTTTTCTCCCTCTCCTCCCTCTCCTCCCTCTTCTCCATCTCCTCCCTCTCCCGCCTCTCCTCCCTCTCCTCCCTCTCCTCCCTCTCCTCCCTCTCCTCCCTCTCCTCCCTCTCCTCCCTCACCTCCCTCTTCTCCCTCTCCTCCCTCTTCTCCCTCTCTTCCCTCGCCTCCATCTCCTCCCTCTCACCCCGCTCGATCCTAGTTTTCCAGGTGTGAGTGTAAAGTTAATGGCGTCTGTGACCCTGCTCTTGCTTTAGGACGGGCCGACTGGAGGTGGACGGGGAGGTATCCATAATCTCAGTGAGGACTACGGACGTCCGGTGGGCCATCCATATAGCACGGTCCACCTACGTCGGCTTCGGACCGGACACGCAGATGAAATGTGAGTGGTCATGCTGAAGACAATTGCTGTTATTGTATTTACTGCATTGGTAATGAGGAGGAGATCTAAGTCTCGAGAATCAGACAGCAAGAGAGTGTACAGTTATTAGATAATTATAGGATAATTTGCCAGATGAAAAAGACAATTCTTTCAGTCATTATATTACACTCGTTGCTTAGATTGTACTTTAAGATGCCAGTATTGATGCCAGTCTTGATGCCACAGAATTAGTTTTATAATCACTATTTAGCCGTTCAAGGGAGCTCCATTATTTACAAAAGTTAACTGACACCACCATTAAGTACACTCATCCTCCTAGTTATAGTGTTCCAAGCTTTGAATCCTTGCCCGAGAAAAATACAGTAAAACCTCTCTCAATCGACTGACCACAGGACCAATTTTAAATGGTCAATTTAGGGAGGTGGTTGGTTTAGGGAGTTTTTTTATCGTTACAATGGGCGATGGTTTTGGACCCAAATAAAGCGATCGATATAGGGGAGTGCTCGATCTGTGGAGGTGGTCGGTTAGAGAGGATTTACTGTAGTGTATTTGTAGAACATAAGCCTCAGTCACACCTACCCGGACCAGAGGCCGGACGAGCCCCAGACCGTCATCCAGGGTGGTCCTTGGCAATCCGTGGGTGATCCGGGGTGATCCGTGGCTGATCCGTGGGTATCCGGCGTGAACTGTGGCTGGTCCATCGTCCACCCCGGATGTTTTAAAATGTCTAAAACATCCGGGGCGGTCCGGGGCATCCGGGCTCGATCCGGCATGGTAGTAGTAGTAGCGAAGCAGCCCCGGACCACCCACAGACAGCCCGGACAGGCCCCAGTTCACCCCCGGACTACCCGGACCACCCCCGGACCACCCCCGGACCACCCCCGGATCGCACCTGCGGGTATGTGTGACCGCGAGGCAAAAAACGACGAAAATAGCAATTTTATCCGGGACAGTCCGGGCGATGGTCCGGGGGTGGTCCAGCTCAAAATATCGATGGCATATAATATATGTATACCTATACAGTAAAACGTCTCTAAATCGACCAACCTTGGGACCGACTTTAAGTGGTCCATTTAGGGAGGCGGTCTGTTTAGGGAGGTAGAATATGGTATTGTTGGAACCCAAATAAAGCGATCGATATAGGGGAGCGGTCGATCTGTGGAGCTAGACGGTTAGACAGGTTTTACTGTATATATATATATCTATATATATATATATATTTATATATATATATATATGGCTGGTAGGTGGGTTGCCTCCAGATATAGTTGTCTTATTTCCGCCTTCTCTATAAATATAAGGTAATTGAGAAATTCATATTAATAGTATTTGAATCATCCTCTTAGGGATCGTAGAATAGGGATAACACAGCACATTTGACCGAAATTGGTTATCGAATTGGCAATTTACTACACACTTACCTCCCAGCACGGACAATTATATTGATGTCTCCCCTTTACACAAACATATATATATATATATATATACATTTAAATGCCGTCGTACACTGCGCGATACTTTACTTTGAACCTAGTTGAATGAAGATCGAAAACCAGCGAAATTACAAGTGGATAGATTCTTATATATTATATATAAACAGTTGGCTTCGGATAAACAGAACAATGATAAGACCCTGACATGGTTGAGAAGAAGATATATATTCTCTGGCGGAGATATATTAATCAAATTTGACCGTCCCGACAGGTCTATAGGCGATAATGGCCAGATGCAGCTGGCGTACAGTGCTTGGAGCCCCTCACAGGTGGTACCAGTGTGGACAATACTGCAATACACAGGGTCAGTTAGATAGGATACAGTGAATATATTATTACATAGGGAACTGAAGATAGATAGTGTCCTTGTTTATATGCCTCTTGGCTATAAGATTGCAATCAGAGTGAGGATGCATGGGCTGACTGATTGATGCGTACAGAAATAGGTAGCGCCACCAGTGGTTCTGAAGATGTCAGAGCATAATAGTCGATGACTAATGATATTAAGAACCCTACAGTAGATTACTGAGGGGCGAGCATAGGAGCTGAGATGGAAAAGCTTCCGATTAATTGTACTTGTATAATGCTTATACAGCACATATTATAGGTCTCATGTGTCTTGTCTTATATAGTATATTTTTTATATATTATGTTCTATATATTATATTTGATATATATTATGTCGTATATATTATATTTGATATATATTATCCGTGTATGTGGCTGGGTGCAGTTGTTCTGGAAAGTCTGCTCTCACAACAAGTGTATGGCACCTATACTTAGAATAATTCCCAAATCCGGATTGATAAATACTTCAAGACAAATTATCATGCAGCGTACGGCGGCCTCAATTTGTTATCTGGAGTAGCCGGAAGTGCGTCTCGCCAAACCACCTTCGTGCATGCTCACGTGATCCATCATATCTCCCAACCAGGGTAGTGCCTCTCACCGACGTCGTCTACGGTCACGTGATCCGTCATGTGCCCATCCTACCCACCCTGCCACCAGGGCGGTGTTCGGCGCTAAACGGTGCCTCTGCGAGGCGCCACTGTCGACAGAGTGTGTAACTAAAGCCCATCGATTGAGATAATTACAATTCCCGGTCCCCATTACTAACATTTCACGGGGAGTTTTATTGGGGCGGTGTCGGTTTTCTTTTTACTTCAAGTTGCATCAATCGATTGTTTTTAGCTTTGGGAATAATATTTAATATTTATATAAATATATTAGGTTGGTGGTTATCATCTACTTTGCGTCGGCTCGGGGTAACTATAGGTGACAGCAGTGACATATTCTGGCAAAGTGTCTTAGGGTTCTTTGTGTGCAGTAGCAGTAAATGTTTAATGGGTGCAACCGTATCGAAGATGTGGGATCACATCTAGGTATGTGCTTTGATTTGGAAAAGTTTATGTTTTCTTTGGATTATGCCTCAAGCAGACTGAACATTAATGCTCCATAAGGGTTGCATCCACACCACACACTCCCACATGCTGCCCCAGCGTGACACCAATAATCTGAGCCCCGCCTTCACAATCCACACACTCGGTGTGCAAACAGATTCTGTAGTCCTGGACAATGTCAACTCAAAGGTCAAAGGGATAATTCCCGACGCGGAGACCGATTACTATAATATGGGTCTTTATTTCAAATGATAAATGTTGTTACAACTTAATGCTAAGTTAAGTAGGCTAAATCTAATCAGTTTGAGTTCAAGAGTTAGTTCGAGTTCAAGAGTTCAATTCTGTCGATCAACCAGGCACTCAACCCCACCAATCGACGGGTGGGTGGGTGGTAAATTTTGGAGATCGGCTCGTCTGGCCAGAGCAGTGTCTTGTATGGAAGTGCCGTTAGCAGTAGACATGCCAGAAGGGCGCATTTGAGGCTCGTAGTTCATAATACAGCCGCTAGGTAGAAAGGTTCAGGCTTGATACGGTAGGTGGCGGCACAAGTAATCCTCTCTCTGCGCCAGAATTACCCATGTTGTGAAAGCAACATGGACGATGTTTGGAGAACTTCTGGTAAGTCGGCCCCAGACGATGTCTGGGTCAATATCTCCGTATGAGTGAATAACAGTGGGAATGGAACACTAGGCGCAGCATACTATGCAATTAACATCGCACGGGGTGATAACAGACAGAGGAAGTGTAGATTAGATGAGATTGAACCTGTTATATACTCACTTCCGGTGTAATTGCTACATATAGAAAGTTACCTGCTTTCTGGCAGTGTTTTGCTATATATATTATATATAATCTATTGTTTACATATAAACACTCGGAGAATTATTTAATTATTTATTAGGCGATTCACGCGAGTATATTATTAACGTACCACCATCGTCCAGCCGCTTTGCTGTGGACCTACTGGGCCCAACGCCTTCCGACGCCTCTCGCTGTATTTGATTCGTCAGTTGCCGCCCGTTTTTTGCTGGTCTCCTTGTCATTTCGTAGGGCAGTCTTATATATATGGTTATGACATATATATATATATAAAGACTTCATTCATAAGTTATAATATGCTGTGTAAGTCATTATATGAGTATAATAAGGCCGTAAGCTTCCATCTGATCCTCAGCCCCAAATCCTCCCTCAGTCATCATCTAGAGAAGCCTTTCTATTCAGCTACTGTTCCAGCCTACTCATCCGCAGATCAGTTGGGGGGCGCCACCCATCTGTGCACGCAACCAGAAGCCTCAAGGAGGCGCCACCGCAGGGTGGGCAGCCGCTGGACGAATTAATGTTTTGGGGGTTCTCGGACGTCGGTCCAGTTAGTTCAGTTTGAGTTGCTTATGCTTAGTAGAGTCGTTGTACTACCACACGTGAATTACCCATGTTATTATAACATGAACAATGTACTCTCACATAATGAATATTCTCATATTCTCGCTTAAGGCCCAGTCACACCTTGCCGGACTGGGGAGCCGGATGAGAACTGAACACTGTCCGGTACTGTACAGCGATGTCTGGTACATGTCCGGTACCCATCCGGCGGTGTCCGGTGGTGTCCAGCGGTGTCCGGTACAAGTTTTGAACATGCACAAAACTTCTACCGGACACCACCAGACTGACGTGTCCGGTTCGTGTCCGGTTTGTCCGGTACATGTCCGGTACCCATCCGTACATGTCTGGTACCCATCCATTGGTGTCTGTTTTGTCCGTTTTGTCCGGTACTTGTCCGGTACCCATCTGTTACGTGTCAGGTTCTCATCCGGTTCTCGTCTGGTACTCATTTGGTACATGTACGGTACATGTACAGGACTTGTCTGGTCGCCCGGCACCAATTGACCCAATTCCGCTCCGTTTCGATACATTCCGATACCTTTTGTGTACCGGAGAGCAACGGACTAGACAATTCTTTGTCCGGTGGTCTCCGGTACTCAGTCCGGCAAGGTGTGACAGGCACATTAATTCGTCCGATTAAAGCATGTTCTCTTCCTGACTCGTGAGAATTGAACACACATACTCATTGCCGTGCATAGCTTGGTTATATTTAACCGTTGTACAATTTGATTAATTGAATGGATGGGAATGGGGATGGCCTTCTCAAAACGAATGTAGGTTTGTAGAATACGCTAATAAGTTAAATTATGTAAACTAAGTGTGATAAGGGAAGTTTTAGGAATGATGAAAATTGGCGTGACAGACTTTATGTCTGTCCCCTAGAATAAATCTATTAATCCGGGACTTCGCGTGCAGACATATTGGTTTCCAATAAAGGTGTGGTCATGATACTTACCCCGTCCTTCTCCGTGCTAACGTTACAAATCCATTCTACCAAACCCTAGAAGATATATCCCATAAATTTAACCTAAATGCACCGGTTTTGCAGACTCCAAGCTCATAGCTGTGTACTTTGCGCAATAGATCACGCTAAGCAAACCATATAAAGTATATTCATAAAGTGCAATTTCCTAAAGCCATGAAAACTCCTATATGTTTCATTTTGGTAAAAGTATTATATTGTGTTTCCTTAGTAACAACATAAGCCCCAGTGTAAACACTATCGGACAAAACAATGTGACAAATAATAAACAGATGATGATTTACTCAGGTTCATGTACGGTGATCAGCTATGGATAAATGATCACGTTTAACTCGTTAAATGAAATGGTTAATTCTAATTAATGTGATGTGGCATGGTCAGCAGGGCGATTAGCAGTGACGACCATGTGGTGGTGGTCTAAGTGGGAGGAAATGTCATTGAGGGGAGGGAAGCCTGTGATTGGCTGGTTCAAGTGTGAGGGTCAAATAAAGGGTGGACTCTAATTGGTGCAAGTGGTGAGGGGGAGTGATTTGATGTGTGAGTGGCAGGGCGGAGGAGGCCTCCTCCCCGAGTAGCCGCCCCTACCTCCCACCACGCCCCGCCCCGCCCCGCCCCGCCCCGCCCCGCCCCGCCCCGCCCCGCCCCGCCCCGCCCCGCCCCGCCCCGCCCCGCCCCGCCCCGCCCCGCCCCGCCCGCCCCGGTTTGGCACGCCCCTTCCCCCAACAATGACAGTCAATAAGTGTCCCCGCTCATTCGTCCCAATATCTACATTGACTAAAGATAGATATTTCATTATGTGTTTCCTTACTAACCACAAAATAAAAATCACTCATTGTGACTTTCCACCTTTCTTGCATACCCTGCCTGCCTTCTCCATCTTCCATCGTCCGTCATCCGTCGTCCGTCTTCCGCCGTCCGCCTTCCGCCTTCCGTCTGCAGACGGCTACGTGGGGTGCATGCGCAACGTGGTGCTGCAGGACCGTGACATTGACCCTGTGGAGGTGGTGCACACGCAGCTGGGCGTCGGCGTGACCTTGGGCCCGTGCAACCTGCATGACCTCTGCGCGCTGAACGGGTCGAGCTGCCGGAACGCCGGCCGCTGCGTGTCCGTGTGGACGGAGACGTACTGCGAGTGCGAGCGGACCCACTACGAGGGCAGATTCTGCCAATTTAGTAAGTTAACCCTTAGTATCAGGCCGAAACCAAACGGCCAAACTAATCAATACCATGAATACCGACACAGATATCAACACTGACACCAGCATCAACACCAGCAGCAACACCAGCATCAACATCATCACCAACACCAACATCAGTATTAACACCAATAACGAAACCAACACCAGCACACACACCAGCATAAGCACCAGCACCAGCACCAACAACAATGACAAAAGCCAACGCTGCACACCAATACCAGCAACACCGACACTAACACCAACACCGATATCAACACTAATACCAGCATCAACACTGATACCAGCATCAACATCATCACCAACACCAACATCAGTATAAACACCAACAACAACAGCAGCACCAACATCAGCACCAACCGCAGAATCAACACCAGCATCAACACCAGCATCGACACCAGCATCAACACCAGCACCAATACCAGCATCAACATAAGTATGAGCACCAGCACTAGCACCAATACTAGCACCAACACCAGCACCAACACCATCAGCACCAGCACCAATACCAGCATCAGCATAAGTATGAGGACCAGCACTAGCACCAATACCAGCACCAACACCAGCACCAACACTATCAACACCAGCACCAATACCAGCATCAGCATAAGTATGAGCACCAGCACTAGAACCAAGACCAGCACCAACACCAGCATCAACGCCAGCATCAACACCAGCATCGACACCAGCATCAACACCAACACCAATACCAGCTCAGCATAAGTATGAGCATCAGCACTAGCACAAATACCAGCACCAACACCATTAATACCAGCATTAAGATCAGCACCAACACCAATACTAACATAGGTATGAACACCAACACTAGCACCAACACCAGTACCAGCACCAATACTGATACCAGCACAAACACCAGGACCAACACCAGTACCAACACTAGTACCTACACCAACATACATTAATATAAATGATAAAAGTTGTTGCTGGTGAGTATCAAATTGTTGGGGTGGGAAGTGCTATTAGTTTGAAATGGTTGAAGATTTGAATTCTGAGTATGAACTGTTTAAAGATTTTGCTATTTCAGTTTGAAATAGTTGGAAATCTACCATTAAAGATATGAACGGTTGTACATTGGGGATATGGATGCGAAACGTTTGAATAGTGGGTGTCATAGAACACTTATCTATAATAAATGCTTCAACTGCTCTTTCTCCAAAACCCTGTCTTGGTGATTGCTGAAAATCGGTGCTATAGAAAGTTTTGCCTTATTTGCCTGATGCTCTACATACAATTTGCCTGTTTGCATATCGAGCACTGGTAATAATAATAATAAAGATGATGATAATGATAATTAGTATTATTATAATTATAATTATAATAATAATAATTATTATTATTATTCAATAAATAAAACTGACGAATTTCGCATTTAGACTTTGCAACTTTACGTAGTATGAAAATTACAGGCGATGACTGGGTCAATAATCATGGATGATGTCTGCTTCAGTGTACTTCTGCTGCTGAAATTGCCCATTGTTTGATCTTGTGGAATATGCCTCGTCAGTTTAAGAATATATTTGATTTTATCATAGTAAGGCCAGAATAACTTTGTTATCATGATCACAGCTGATGCCGGTGTGCTCTTTGACGTGTGGTTGTTTTTTATGGCGGGTTTTCTTTTTCCTGTTTTTTCTTTTTCTTTTTTCTTTTTGTCGGGGGGGGGGGGGTGTTGTCGAGGTGGGTCTTCTCATGAGCAAGGCAACATCAACAACAAAATATACACAACACGAGACAAATACCTGAATACCATAGATAACTTGAATATCTCAATGGGAAGAGCACCCATGTGAGAAGTCCAACCAACCACAGCTTCTCTGCTCTGGACCCCAGACAGTATGGCTGAATAAGATGAGTGTCCGTCTCCCGTTTTGGTAGATCGTGGGATTCGAACCCACCAGTTCGAACCTTGGTCGAGTCAAACCAATTGATACTTGTCGCGTCCTAGTCAGGCACTCGATATTATTACGATAGGGCAAGGAATGGTTAGCTCAGTGTCAGGATAGTGTGACTGAGTGGGATATCAGGTATGGTGGCCTGGACTCCCAGTGGGGCAGGACTATGAAGTCGCCATGAGTGTGCACTGTGACAAGTCGGTACCCGTCCTGATATGACCCTACAAGTTACCAGGAGGTAAAACTCCAACAACCAACCAACTTTCTCTGCTCTGGAAATCAGATTATGACGAGCTCCGGGATAAAATACGCGGGTCACCAACAATATCTTCCAGCTTGGGTCAAATAGGTGCCAAGAATGTTTTGTAATTGGAATTAAAACTATGTAGAGCATTTTTATTACTGGCATCGAAAGTAGCAAAAAAAACGCAGAGACAATTTCTTAGGTTTGGTTATTTAAAATTATGATTGTTACTCTTTTAGTTAAATACTCGTGTGTGTTTCGAGAAGATTATCCATCTGGGAATTAATTAAATGAATGTTTAAATCTCCATGCTCGGAGCTTAGGCGTATTAGACAGTGACCTGTTCTCCTGGGTGTCCGGTTTTAAAAAGCGCATTACTCGGAATTTAATTTAATTTAATGTGATTAATATTTTAGTATTGTACTTTAAATTGATGCATGCTTTGCGCTGAACTTTTCACATGTAAATAGTTATATGGGAGTATGTGTATTTATATATTTACAGATATATTAATTACAAATATAATGAAATATTCACACATAATCATGTATTCTATATGCAAATAGATATTCATTCGTCGATTTATCTATATGTAGTGAGTGCGAGTGACGATGGCGGCGCCACTGATCAAGTGCGAGTACAGGAGGCAGAACATAGAATAATTGGCATAATATGTAATCAAGTAATTCTCTTCAGAGCTCTTATACTCGCATAATCCGTTATAATCACAAATATATATGTATGTGTTGGTTGGTTGGTTGGTTGTTAGAGCTTTACGTTCTGGCAACATATAATGTCATATCAGGACTGTCCATACATGTTTATATATGTATGTGTGTATGTGTGTATATATATATATATATATATATATATATATATATATATATATGTGTGTGTGTGTACATATGTCTGTGTTAATATCCTCCGGAACGAGTGACGAGTTGGCGGCCCATTAGTTACAGTGGGAGCCATCGAGCAGCGGAGGCGGCAATATAACAATCAGTGCAATGATATAGACAATAAATTCCCTTCCACACCTTTGTACTCTCATAATTCGCTATGCACCATATATATATATATTTATATACATATATATACATATATATATACACATATATATATATACATATATATATACATATACATATATTTACATATACATATATATACATATACATCATATATATATATATATACGATGTATAACTATAAGAATTATGCGAGTCTAAAGGCACGAAAGGGAATGTTCCCTACATGATCACCCATATGTTGTGTACTACTATATGGGTGACCCCTTTTCACAGTTGGCCAGGTGGCGCTACCATCCCCAACCCTACCAATGACGCGAAATACTGTCACTATGTCTGTATATATATATATATATATATATATATATATATGTGCGTAGATGAGTAGTAAGAAGAGGCTGCCAGTCTAAAGGCACGAAAGGGAATGTGCCCTACATGATCACCCATATGTTGTGTACTACTTTATGGGTGACCCATTTTCACAGTTTGGCCAGGTGGCGCCACCACCCCCAACCCTACCAGTGGCGAGAAATACTGTCACTATGTCTGTATATATATGTGCGTAGATGAGTCGTAAGAAGAGGATGCCCTTTGTTCTCCTTTGTTCTGCATCACCTGATGCTGCTTTACATATATGATTTCTATTGAGGCCTTCTTTCACTTTCAGCCAAACTGAGACGTACTTGTGCGGAATACTTCCAGGCTGGGGAGACGCGGTCTGGGGTGTGGCTAGTGGACCTGGATAGCTCGGGTCCACTGCCGCCCACCCGCATCTACTGCGACATGGGCGAGATGTGGGAGGGGGCGCCGACAGGGGTCAGCACTGCCCACCACAACCTGGCCGAGGGCACCATGGTCAGAGACTCCAGTCTCGTCGACCACAAGCGAGTCGTCACTTACAGGTGGGTTGTCTGACTGTATCGCTTTGAAGGATTTGATTTTGAATGAGACACATTTGCGGTGGTACAGGGGGGATGGGGGGGGGTGCATTGCTCGGGCTGATTCATTTTAACATCGGTCAAGGGCGATATATATATATATCGGTCAAGGGCTATATATAGATACATATGCATATAAGTCATCATCATCATCATGCTGTCGGTCGCAATGCGACAAAGACTGCTTTTATTTCTTAACCGCCGCTGTTCCGTGCGGTTGTGCATTTCATAAAAGCTGCTTGCAAAGTGTTGAAGTGCTGCTGGCTTTTGCAAGTTACTAGCAGCACTCTCTCGGGGAGCAAATAGAGGTTTCACACCGGCAAGAACACGTCAAGACAGGCGCAAACTATTTGTCCCTGCAGTAGCTGGCCGGGAGATGTTGGGAGTTCCCTTCATCACCGCCCTTAATGCTGCCACGGAAGCATGGTTTTCTGTTAGGGTTTGCTCCCTTAGCCGTTGATTCTATCAAGAACCTATACCACAAGGCAGTGGTTTATAACTTTGCAAGGCAGGGGCGTCAAACACCCTGAGGTATTTTAGCAGATAGGTACTGCATTACCCGCATAAGTATATACATATCAAAAGTTCAGGTGCACAACCCTGTAAACGCTGATCCAAAAATTGAGATAAAAAGTGGAATCAAACCTTGAAAACGTTAATTTGTTAACATTCCTATTTCTTTGTTTATCGCTGCATAATCATTACATAACAAGAAAAGTGGAATTATTGAGAATTAAAATTACCTACTTGTAAAAAGAATCTTTCATTTTAAATCAGATTTAGGATTGGCGTTTACGGGGTTTTGCGGCTGAACTCTTAATATATACATATGTACATATATATGCATATATATGCATATATATGCATATATATATATATATGTATGTGTATATACAAGATCGAATGGTTGAATCAGTAAGAGGCTGGCTGGCATTTAGCTTAGGAGGTCGCGGGTTTGAACCCTGACCGAGTGAAAGTGGTGATATACAGAATTGATAGTTGTCGCTACCTAGCCTTGCACTCGGTGTTTCTAGAATAAGGCTAGGACTGGTCTGCTGAGTATCAAGATAACAAGACTGAGTGGGATATCCATATGATGTGTGATTATCAATTTGTATTCGCTTTAGATATAATCAAGATATGTATTTCAGAAAAGAAAACCCTGAAGACAAAAGTCTAGATATGTCTGATCCATTTCACTATTTCGTCTTTTCGTCATACAGATGATTATACATCGCATGAACAAACCTGTCTAATCTGTTTGAAGTAAATATAAAATATAATATATATTATACATACTATATATAATATATGTTATTATTAATATTACATATATTATGTATATGAGATAATATATTACATATATTATCTCATATACTATAATAAGTCATTACTTACCTTACATATAATACATATATTATATATATATATATGTGTGTATATATATATATATCAGCCTGTCTCAAAAGGTGATAACTCTTCTTTTTATTGTTCATTGTAACGATTGACACAAAACAGCACAGAAACGGTTACACTGAAAACACAAGGACATTTGCTTCAAATCAATATGTATTCTATTGGGATTATGAAACACCATGTAAAAAGAAAATCAGTTTATCATGAGCAAATGCATAAGCAGATAATATCTTGATCGTTCCAATGGACAAAGTTGTGTCCCATATTGCTTAGCACCTTTTGAGACAGTCTTATATATATATCATGGCAAGGCAAAGGTTATCCTATTAAACATATCTTTGATAAGATAATACCCGTGTATCGCTTCCCGAACCTGAATAAAAGTGTGAGAATTTCCACACGTGCGTGGCGCCGCAGCGGTAGAGTCCAGAACCACAATATATGGTAGTTATTTGTTTATATGCACATAATGTATTACATGGCACATGTGCGTATGCTTCCACGCAGAGAGCTGAGTGATGAGATGTTGGTGGGACTGGTGGCCGAGTCGATAGGCTGTCACCAATGGGTGCATGTCAACTGCTCACATTCCCCACTCAGGTAAGTGATCCTATATAACATGGCTTCATAAGCAAGTCAAGCTATACATGTCTAGCAATTGAAGTTTACAAAATATGTGTATTATAAATAGACTCGCCATCATCAATCCCCTGGCTGGGGGTGGTCGTTAGGGTACCACGGATGATTTTGTAACCAGTTTTCTCCAGTTTTCGCGACCAGACGGGATGGCCGAATGAGTTAGAGCGTCTGTCTCCCGTGTTGGTAGACCATGGGATCGTGGGATCGAACCCTGGTCGAGTCAAACCGATGACTTAAAAATTGATATTTGTCGCTTCCTAGCCAGGCATTCGGCATTATTAGGATAGGGCAAGGACTGGTTGGCTCAGTGTCAGGATAATGTGACTGAGTGGGATATCAGGTGCTGGTGGCCTGGTCTCCCAGTGGGGCAGCACTATAAAGTTGCCATGATTGCACACTGTCCCAAGTCGGTACCCGTCCTGATATTACCTTAGATGTTGCTAGGACTTTAAACAATAACAAACAAACCCGTTTTCGCTGTTCTTCAATGCCCTCTTGGACTTGCAAGGCTCCAGGCCTGCTCATTCCCATTATATATATTATATATTTATATATTATATCAATTATGTATGATATATATTTTATATATTATATATTATACATTATATATATTATATCGTATATATTATATATATTATATTTGATGTTATACATATTATACATATTATATATATTATGTATTAGGTATAATATATGCAAAGGCTCATATAATCATTTTAGTTGGTAGGCACATTGACTTCAACAGTGTTCAAATGAGCTGAAGCCGAAGGCTGAAGCCCATCTGAAACCCCTTCACACACCTGCGGAAACTACTATGATTCCTCCAAATACGCACAATCAAATATTTTTATTATGTTTTTATTGCACGCATCCCCATCTGTTGCGCCGTTCACCTTGAAATTGAATTGCGATGACTTCGTATGGCAGTAGTGCCATTCGGCCTGGTAGATTGATTGATTGATTGGTGGTTGCTTTACGCCATGTCGGCAGCATAGGCCATATTCACGGTGAGAAATGTTTGTTTTTTGTTCAAACCATCGCTTTTACCTGTAAAAGCAGACAATCAATTATGTGCCAATAGACACTCATTAAATTAGAAAGCTCACAATCATATATTTGTGGTCAAGGGAAACAAATTCCCATAGAAAAAGAAAAGTTTTATTAATAATTGATAGAATCTATTTAGTAAACTATATGAGGTGGTACAGTCCAGCTGCCCTCAAAAAGGCTAAAATGTTTTCCGGCCTGGTAGAAGTGACCACACTCCACCTTTGCCACTGTCTTGCAGGCTGGGCGACCTGACGTGGCTGGTGTCGTCCTCCGGGCGGCAGTTCACCGGCTTCGGCAGCGACACGGCAGGCACGTGTGGCTGTGCCGAGACGCACAACTGTGTGTCACCGGAAGTCACGTGCAACTGCGATGCAGGTACGTCACATGGTTACTGACGGCTCGTGGTTACTGACGGCTCACTCAGCCTGTACTGTGTAATCAAGAGAACAGCTAGCGCACCAGGTGGTGGGTTTGATCATTTTGATAGCATTGGAGTGTCAGAAGAAACCCTGCTGTCGCTTGGTAGGTGTGTGGTGGGGGTTTAGGATGTGGTGGGGGTGTAATGGGGCTGGAGGAATGTGTGTGTTGGTGGTGTAGGTCTGTGGTGGGTGTGTGTGGTGGGGGTGTAGGTGTGTGGTGTGTGTGTGGTGGGGGGTAGGTGTGGTGAGGGCATAGGTGTGTGGCAGTGGTGTATGTGTGGTGGGGGTGTCGTGGGGGTTTAGGGATGTGGTGGGGGTATAGGTGTGTGGTGGTGGATTTATGTGTGTGTGGTGGAGGTTTAGGGCTATGGTGAGGGTGTAGGTGTGTGGTGGGGATTTAGGGATGCTAAAGATTGTGAGGTGCCGCTCTGCAAAACCCCTACAACTTCACCACAAACCACCTACACCTCCACCAAACACACCCTACACACCCACCACACACACCTACACCCCCACCATACCCACCTACACCCCAACCACACACACCGTCAACCCCCACCACTCAGAATGGGGGGGGGGGGGGAGGGAAGGAAAGGTGAAGGGGAGGGAGGAAGGGGAGAGGAGGAAGGTGTGGTGTGAGAGCGCTGGGAGTCTACTGGGTAAGGGAGGAGGCGGAGAGCAAGGGGTGAAGGGTGAGGGGGGAAGGTGGAGGGGAGGAAGGTGTGGTGTGAGAGCGCTGGGAGTCTACTGGGTAAGGTGAATGAGGAGAGAGATAGGGAGAGGGAAGGGTGGGAATGGGAGGAGGAAGGGCTTTGAGGCTGGGGGAGGGTGGGACAGCAGGGGAGGGGAGGGTGGGATGGAGGGGGAGGGTGGGACGGAGGGGGAGGGGAGCGGGATGGAAGGGGAGTGAGGGAATGGGGAGGGAAAGGGCGGTGAAACTGGGAGGAGGGAGGGTGGGAGGGTGGGAGGTGGGAGGAAAGGGTAATGAGGGAGGGTGGGGCAGAGGGAGGTGGGGACCAGGCAGTAGGCGCAACATCGGCCAAATCCAAATGACAGGAAATCTTTCTTTTTTAATTTTAAACTCACTCTCTCGCCTTGTAGGCCTATGTTTTTAATGTGAAACACCAGCCAGCAGCTGGGCTGATCAAACCCACCACAAGATGGCACTGCAAAATTTACATTACCATTGGAGAGATAGGGAGTGACCCATCTTAGTGTTATAGGGTCTTTGATGCACACTGCGCGAGTGCAGACACATGGATGCGCATCTATTCAAAGTTAAAGAATTTCATCGATTTGTTTTTGTTGTGCTCTAAAATAAAGTGGGATTGTCTTATTGTATGTGCATTCAGTCTGTATATGTTTGGAAATTTTTAGTTAGTTTTGTCGTGCCTCTGTAATAAAGTGGGATTGTTTTATTTTATGTGCATTCAGTCTGAATATGATCATAACTTTGTGTGTGCTTTCAATCTTGAAATGGGGTGTGTGCTGCTATTGGGTAGCGTGCTTCTATTGGGACATATGTGGTATATATATTAAGATACCAAACAAGGAACAGACACTGTGGAGTGGAGGAAGAGCATCACATCCTGTTGACAATATGAAATTCTGTCTCTGACTGGGGGAGTGTAGTAGTGCATCAAACAATAACCAGAATGGCTTTCACTGAGCACTGAGAACAAATAAATAGCTCTGTGAAGCTAAAGTTATGCTTACTCACATAACAGACAAATAATAGAATGCACTGAGAGCATCCAACAGAAATGTAACATGATGCATATTTTGTTTATGTCTGCCATGAAAATCTACAAGGGTGGACATACTATGAACAATGTTATTTAGTATATATATTTAATGGAGCAATGTTTTGGGGAAACCCATAGCCATATTTAGGTCACAGCACGCAAGAGATAACCCAGGCCATTGCATCACATGACCCCTTTTAAGCCAATCACGTTCGTTGCTTTGCGCAGACTCTGGCATTCCATACTGGGATGGAGGCTACATTCGGTTGAAGCACCATCTACCGGTGACCCAGCTGGTGTTCCGTCAGCGGGCGGGTCAAGGTCAGGCCAATGTCACCATGGGCCCTCTCCGTTGCGCCGGCACAAGTAGGTACCCTAGCCACACAACATCCGCATGGGACCTGTGGGCTTCTCAATTCGGGGAACCTAGACTAAATTTGTTTGGGAGGTAGATTGATTATTAATTAATCAGTTATTAAACTATGCCATAAGTTGTTTGGGAGGCAGATTCGTTAATAATTAATCATTTATTAAACTATATCATAATTTGTTTGGGATGTAGATTGATTAATAATTCATCAGTTATTAAACTATACTATAATCTGTTTGGGAGGTAGATTGATTAATAATTAATCAGTTATTAAGCTACGCCATAAGTTGTTTGGGAGGCAGATTGGTTAATAATTAATCATTTATTAAGCTATACTATAAGTTGTTTGGGAGGTACATTGATTAATAATTAATCAGTTATTAAACTATACCATAATCTGTTTGGAGGTAGATTGATTATTAATTAATCAGTTATTAAACAGGGCACATTTCAGTTATATACCATTTGTATTACCCCTTCGGCTGCTCCATACACTTTGAATATTAGGTTTATATAATTGGTTGTTTATTTCTTTTTGATGAATGTTACTTATTCTGATAATTCAGAACACAAGACCGATATAGGTATAAACGTGACATTTAATACGGGCTTATGATGTTACAATAGTAGTCAATCAATAAGGCATCAAATAGAGTTCAGTAATGTTCCCGGGAGTTTTAGCCCGACTAATTTCCCTACTCAGCTGGGGTGTGTGAGTGGGATGGCTGAAATCTATTTCGAATAAAATCTCCGGATGGGGGGGAGGCATTTTATTTCGGGGAAAAACTCTCCGCTCTTCGCATTCCCGTCCACCCCTCCTCCCACCTCCCTCCTCGCTCCGCCTCCACCTCACTCATCCCTTCCGCCTCCACCTCCATCCTCCCCTCACCTCCCCCCTCCCACCTCACCGCCTCCATCTCCATCACACCCTTCCCTATAAACCACCACCCTCCTCCCCTCCCACCTTCACCCCACTCTTCCATCTCCCTCTATTGTATTTCTAAATAAAATCGTCTGTATATGTATGTACCGTTATATGTATATGCATACTTGTATATATATATATATATATCGAACGGGCAGGTTTTATTCTTAAATAGAGTCGCTGGGGGAGAACATGCTGAAGGGGAAGGGGGGGGGGAGATTCTGCTTCGTGACACAGGTGTCACAGCATCCCAATAGCGGAACACAATGAAGTCACCACTCGTCTTGCTATGATCTCACATGTTGATAGGATGTAAAACCCCAACCACTTGAGCGCCTTTGATGCAAGCACTAATCTAGCTATGTACATTTCATGCGCTGACCTGTTCTCCAGGGTCGCAGTCAGGCGACACGGTGGTGACCTTTATGACCCCGCTGAACTTCCTGGAACTGAGCGGGTGGCGTGGTGGGACGCTGGAGCTCGACTTCCGGTCGACCCGGAAGGACGCCTTCATCTTGTACCAACCGCGTCCAGGGGAGGACTCGGAATCCTGGAGTGAGGCTCAGCTCTACGTCATCATCAAAGGGGGTGAGTGTGACGTCATCGTGGAAGGGTTTACAGTGTAGCAGGCTTCTTCAGGTGTTGAATTGAGTTGAGCTTTATTTTAGTCCAATGAAGCATCAAATTTTCAAAGCCAAAACAATTATCTAGATTTGATTCTACTTTGATTCTACATACCCAACTAAGAAGTTAGAAACTGCTGCACTTATTAAGCATTTGTTGCCACATAGAAGGGAATATTGCGTCAATTTAATAGAACTTGTTAGTGCAGAAACTGATGGTGTCAATTTTACATGTTTACACTTCAAATATATCAAAAGTTACCCATTTCAAATATAAGTTACTTCAAACTAAAGTAGGGTAGATTATAACAATCAATTCAATATATTTATCTCAGAAAGATGTCAGAACTTCAAAATCATCGGACTATGTAACTTTAGCGAGAAACATGTAGCAAGGCTTCCCAAGGGGGTGATCTTCCAGTCAAGCCACCAATGTTACAAGTTCATACTTCTGCAAAATACATTGTTCCAACAAATCGTCAATTGAAATCCTTACCTAGAATCATATAGGTCTCTGTACGTATATATTTATGTAAGCATTTCACATACATATGGCCACGGAACAAGTTATAGCATAGTGACTCCATGAGTAGCCTTTGGGCCATTTGTTCCTATTTTAGGAGACTTTCATCAATGAAATGTTCATCCTTATACAAGGTAAATTTCAAAAGCAAATCAGGAATTGATTTTTCACATAGAATCAGATATACGCCTGTGTATGTAGTCCGATGAAACCATCAAATTTTCTAATCAAAAGACTGACCCAAGATTTGACCTTCCATTTCCACCTTAGATAGTGGTGCACTTATAAAGTGCTTGTTGTAATAGAAAAAAAAGTGGATATGAAGCCAATTTAATAAACCTGTTACTGCTGAAGCATATGGTGTCAGAATTTGTATGTGCTTGCTCAAGTTAATTTGGTATCTGTTCACTTCAAATTTCTCCAAAATTAGTGAGCTAAAATAAAAATGACTTCAAACTAAAAGTAAGGCAGATTATGACAATCAACCTAATATATTTATCACAGGAAAACTGACAGAAATTCAAAACCATCGCACTCTGTACCTTTAATGGCCGTTACATATAATATTCCTGGTGGATTTGAAGACCAGACACCGGAAGTGTGGGACTGCGTGTTGGCATGCATTGCGGGACACTATAAACAAAGCAACAACGATAAGAAAGAGCCTTGCGTTCCTTCTTTTTCTGCGCAGGTGACAGTCTGGTCGTGCGCATGTCTGACCCCTACCTGTGGCGCACCGTGCGGTCATCGCGCCCCCTGGCGGATGGTCAGTGGCAGCACGTGTCCATCCAGGTGGCGGCCGGCCAGGTGCGCATCCAGGTGAACGCCGACAGGTACCTGTATGACGTCATCAGCGAGACGCCCAGCCTAGCTTTCTGGGCCAGCACACTTTACGTCGGAGGCAGGCCCAAGTGAGTGGAAGGTTTTACTCCACGATTGTACTGTCCAGTTTTAGCGATGGGGTTTTAGTGTTATTACTTATCACTTAATATTATTAGTGTTACTAATATTATTATTAATTATCATTTAGCATTCAAGTTATTGCTATTGTTACATATTACTGAGGTATGGGATAATGTTGAGGATTGTTTTATTTATCTAGATCTACGAACGCGTATCAAAACTAATGCTGAGATTCCCTTCATACATAGTATGGAGATTAATTGTATATAGAAATTAACTGCATTATTCGTAGGCTTCTAACATGTGGGAACGTATTTGTAAGTGTAGATTTTAGCCATGATACAGCCAAACTACCAGATAACTCAATCCTAACTAGTTTATATATAATAATATATATTATGCAATGTCTATGATATATAATATAATATATCAATTATCTGGCCAACAGTGGCAGTAGTATGTAGCAGTTGATCATTCACAAGTGGCGCCACGTGAGGGAAATAGGAACTAAATCCCATATATAATGATGGTAATAGTATATAGTCAAGATGGAGAAAATGTCATGGTATATATATTCCCATAATTCATTATAGAATATATATAGCCAACACATATCTTAGGAATAGAATGTATAGCACGCAACGAACATATACATGGATCTTTTATAAACATTCATATACAATAAATAGAGAACACACACTGATCGTTCAGCTGTTGATATTTGCATAATGCATTATGCAGCGCATCTGAAAGAAAACCTTACACTCGCCTTGCTGCTCGCCCGGTCTTGTAATTGTATCCATCTTAGTTGGTGAGTGTTGTCCCTTGTTGACTTGGTGTCTGTTGTTCTACAGTGAAACCGGTACCGACGTGGCTGGCATCGCAGGGTGCATCCGGGGCCTTGTGTACAATGAGAAGGTCCACCCACTGGCCAGCCTCGCCTCGAAGTGAGTCAGCGTCTCAGCTAGCCAACACCAGACGGAATGGCCGAATGAGCTGAACGTCCATCTCCCGTTTCGGTAGATCGTGCGATTCGAACCGATGGGTTCGAATCCTGGTCGAGTAAAACCGATGACTTAAGAATTGATACTTGTCACTTCCTAGCCAGGCACTCAGCATTATCTCGGTATGGCAAGGACTGGTTGGCTCAGTGTCAGGATAATGATGTGACTGAGTTGGATATCAGGACATGGTTCTGGTCGACTGGTCTCCCAGCGGGGCAGCACTATAAAGTCGCCATGAGTGCACACTATCAAAAGTCGGTACCCGTCGTGATATGACCTTAGATGTTGACAGTTTCAACAACCAACCAACCAGCCAGCCAACTGTTCTATTTTTCTAAATTTTGTTGGTACATAGTTGATTAAGCAAAGGAAATGTCGCCATGAGTGCACACTATCAAAAGTCGGTACCCGTCGTGATATGACCTTAGATGTTGCTAAATTTTGTTGGTACATGGTTCATTAAGCAAAGGAAATGCCAATCGTAGACAATTGGTCTTCCCCTCAATCCACTGCTCCTATCCCTATCCTAATAAGGCCGATTGCCAGGATAGGTAGCGACAAGTATACATTTTTAAGTCATTGTTTTGACTTGACCAGGGTACAAACCTGCGGATTCGAATCCCACGACCTATTAAAACGGGAGACGGACGCTCAGCTCATTTGGCCATCTCATCTGGTCACGGCTATGAGAGTCCATGATATGGTGTCACTGTTTGCCTCAGGGAGATTGAGCAGTTATAATCTGTTATAGATGGGATCCCTGTCTGTTTTAGGGTTACAGAAAGTCATTGTTATATGCTATACATGGGGTCATTATCTGGTTTAGGATGGTTGAGCAGTTATTGCTATATGCTACATATGGTGTCAATTAACACACTCACACAATTAAGGACACGAGAAGAAGCATGGTTTAATTTGAATTTATTTAATATGTATTTAATCAAAGTAATCTTGGCCGACGTATCAGCGTAGCAGCGTGTGAAGGACTAGGGGGTGGAGACCCGAATGTCCTGAGCAGAAGAGATCAGATACGTGGACAGTTCGTGTAGGAGAGATGAAACCAGGTCTTGTTGAGTCGACAGCCGGGACAGCGCTCATACCCTTGTAAGGTGGGTGGGTGGGTGGGTGATCGAAGTGTAGTCAAGAGCAGCCAGCGAAGGAGTGATGATCTAGGCGGAGTGAGATTCAGCAGGAAAGCTCAAATTAGAACAGTTGGATCGTGTGCAAAGAGATCAGAACAGTTTGATGCATGGACAGTTTGTGTAGGAGAGATGAAACCAGGTCTTGTTGAGTCGACAGCCAGGACAGCGCTCATACCAAAAGAGATGTGAGCGCTGAAGGAGCAGCTCACAAAACAGGGTAGGCCAGGTAGGCATGAACACTGTTAGTTTTCCAGGTACCTGCTTGCATGATGCCTGGGAGTGGCAAACTGAATATTTTACATGCCTGGGCCACACCCCTGTGAAGAGTGTTGTGCTTCTTTAGTCCGAGCGCTGCTACCGTGGTTGCCCTGAAGGCTTGCAGGAGAGTCCTGTTGGTGAGAGGCTCACTGGATGGTAGCACCAATGCCGGGGGGTCAGGGTCGAGGTCGAGTGTCTGGGCATAGCACTTCCAGGCACTAACAAGGCAGCAGTGTGAGTGTGGGATGGCAGGCAGGTGGTAGAGGAGAGGCGAGGAGGATTTAGAGCCAGTTTTGGAGGAACTGAGGGTCACGAGGAGCTTTTTCGAGTGGAGGAAGATATCACAGAATTTAATGACATGAAGGCCTAGGCAGGACTTGGAGGGGCAGACTAAGTTACTGTGCTGCATAAGGGTAAGGAAAGCTAGAAGGAGAGAAAGGATAATGATGGGAGGAGTACGCTTAAGGGAAGCCAAGAAATGAACAATGGCATGTAACTTTAGGGGCATGATAGGCAGGGCCCTAACTATGACATGTTTGGAAGATTGTGGGCTTCAAACTGAGGGTGCTTCACCAAACTAAAATAATTTTAAATTGCACCTGGGGACTTCAAAGAGTGGGAAAGGAACATAATAAAATACAGTAAATCATAGACAGTAGGTGTTAGTTGGGAAACATTGTGGTTAGTACAGAAGGAAAAGTATTTTTTTATGTGCGCCGCTTTATCTTGCCAAGTGCATGGTGACAGGCCGGAGCTGTAGAGGTGGAGGAGCTGTTTATGGTGGATCACTGTATAGCTTGTAATACTATCTTTCTTCCAGGGTAATGAACATTCATGTTACACATCAAAATCTAGAATGTCTACTGCTAGGATAAGGAATACTTGTGTTAAATTATGTTCCAAACAGAGAGATTTAGCTTTGATTTTCATTGCATCGTTAGAGAGCGATCTACACAGCGTATCGGCTAGGACTAATGAGGTACCAGGTTTATGTTCTATTTCTAGCGCAAAGTTACATGATGCTGAAAGGAGCCAAACCTGTCTGGCACTTCCGATATTAAATCAGATTTACTAGACGTTACAATAGAGAAGAGAATATATCATCAACAACTCCTTGAAATATATATAAATATATCGCCCTGAGATTAGGACTGTTTCCTATTTGTCTGCGATGTTCTGTTTGTGTAACCCGCTCTGATTGGCTGGTGTGTTTGATTGACAGGTCGGTGGGCGTGGTGGCCGGGTGTGCCCCGGTCTGTCTGAGTAACCCATGCCAACATGAGGCTGAGTGTGAAGAGATGTGGACCTCGTACGTATGTCACTGCGCCAACCAGTTCGCCCACTCGGGCCCCAACTGTGAGATCAGTGAGTATCGCCTGGCCCAGTCCTGATGTCACTAGATGTACTGTCACAGCACCTAATCACACACAAGGGGAGTGACCTTGGTGCCAAAGCTATATCGCCAAAGTATTTAGGACCACCAGAGATGATTGGCTTTCCACTCTGAGTAGACACTGTCCTTATGTGTTCTCCTATTACTGGCGTTTTACTAATCTTGACCCAAAATCGTGTAAGCAGTTCATGTTGACTGACTAACTTAGCTTCTCGTGGAAACCCCTCCCGCAGACATCAACCAAGACGCCGTGCTGTTCAGGGAGGCGGCCGACTTCCTGGAGTTCCACCATCCGGGCACCTTCGACCTGGGCGCGGAGCAGGTGGTGTTTAGTTTCCGCACTCTCCGCCAGCGGGGGCTCCTGCTCTACCTGTACGACCACCTCAACAACTTCCTGCAGGTGGAGGTGCGCGCGCACGACGTGCTGGGCGTCCAGTACAACAACGGGAAGCGCATTGTCAATCACAACCTCGCCGTCACGGGTACGCAGCGCTGACATAACATGTTGTTTGTAAACCGATTTGTTTGTAAACAGAAATCCAATTTTTACATGAGAAATAATGGAAAATGAATTAATCTGTTCCCGACACCCCCCCCCCCCACCACCAAATGAAAGCTTTTTGTTTCCTTGAATATGCATAAAATATTGCATAGAATGAATATACAATAATTATAAATAAAATAGAACTTAAGGGGCCATATTTCTAGATTAAACTAATCTTTTCTTTATTTAATGAAATTGTCTTCTTTATTTTATTTTTTTGAATTCCTCCAAAATCTCATTTGACACAATTTCGTGAAAGTTGAGAACACGGCCATGAATATATATATATATATATATATATATATATATATATATATATAAATATATATATATATATATATATATGTGTGTGTGTGTGTTTGTAAACCGAGAATGTGTTCGGAAACTGGTTCGCTTTTTGTTTTTTTAAATATGTTCGCGAACCAATTTGTTCGAAAAGCGAGCTGTTCAAAAACCAAGGTTTCACTGTATTTTGAATAATACAATATTTACGTAAAAACAACAACAAAGGAGCTGACACCCACATGGGCGCTGCTTGCTTCCGCTGGTGACCAGGCGACATGCTGGTTGTGTTGCAGCGCTGGCAGACAGCAGGTGGAAGCAGATCGCTCTGCAGCTCGGACCAGACGGCATCCAGGTGATCGTTGAGGGCAAACAGCTGCTTATCGAGCACGCGTCGTCATGGAAACCACTCACCGAATACCATCAAGCACCTTTCGACGATCAAGGTACTGCTGGGATAACTGAGGCCTTTCTTGTATTGGGGGGGCTGATGGTATTTTCTTTGTTATTATGGGTTGCCTTTTCGCTAGGCCAATTAATAGTAGCATTGGGTAAAATTCTCTTATGTTTGTGTTGTTTTTCTAGTATATTTGTAATCAATTGGAATATTATAGCACAAAGAAAGGGTCTTTATGTAGCATTATGTTATGTGTGTTGTCTATATTTAAATCAATTAGAATATTATAGAACAAACAAAAGGTATTTAAAATCCTAGGTTTATATAACATGTTATTGTGGTTTAGTAGAATTAATATTTTATTCCTTTTATATCGATATCGATTGGTTAGTCTGAAAAGAAATGATATTGTGTTGACGGACCACCTTACCCTTTGGAGAAATTGAATACCTTCAGTCTTCGTGCACCATCGTCACGCTTGATACTACATTAGTGAGATGTTAGTAAATATAATATTATGAAGGGGACACATATTTTAGATGAGATGGCTGAATGAGTACAGCGTTTCGCTCCAATCAAAAATGGAGGTCATTAGTATCAATTCCCAGCCAAGTTAAACCAAAGATTTATCCTATTTACAATTATCACTACCTCTCCTTGCGCTTGGCCTTAGTAGAAGAGGGAAAGTACTAGTGGAACGAGGAAAGCCCATTCTCTGCAATTGCTCAGATTCTTCTTATAATCAACGAATATAAAAAGAATATGTATATATCAGGCGGGATGGCTGAATGAGTTGAGCATCCATCTCCCATTTTGGTGGGTTGTGGGACTTGAACTCCCAGTTTCGAACCCTGGTCAAGTCAAACTGATGACTTATAGATTTATACTTCTCGCAACCAGGCCTGGCACTCTGCATTACTAGGATAGGGCAAGAAGCAGTGGAATGGGGAAGACCAATTGTCCGCGGTTGAAATTTCCCTCTAGCTTATTCAATTAATGTCGAGCAACAACAAATTTAGAAATCTTTAAGATATTTTTTAATCATCATCCATCCATTGCAGAGTCAGTGGTACCTCTACGGAAGATGACTGCCGACTCGGCCATGTTCCACGTGTACGTAGGGGGCCTTCTTGACGTAATGTCGGCGCTGCAGGGCATCGCTGGCTGCATCCGGGGTCTGAAGCTGGGCGACCACGTGATGGGGCTCAGAAAGGCCGCTGAGGAGAACAACAACAGTGAGCAAGGAAATGCTAGCAGTGTGTTGGGTTACTAAGGATATGAGTGGGTTTTTTGTTACAATTCAGCGAGTTAATTAAAGTTGCATAATCCGATGATTTTTAGTTTCTGTCATTTTCTTAAATAAATACTCTGACACCAAAGCTTCTGCAGTAAAAAGTTCTATTAACATTAATTTAAATGACCTCAGTATGCCCTTCTATTTGGTGACAAATGCTTAATAAGTTCACCAGCATCTAAATCAGATATGTACAATCAAATCTAGATAATTGTTGGGGTTTTGAAAATGTGATGTTTTCATCGGACTATGCAGCTATTATTATACATATTAGAAAATCATTGAATTTATTTCAAGTTACCAGCCGATAAGTCTGTATCATCAACATCAATTCTAATCTATTGAAGCCTCCGATATCTGTTTATGCTTATGCCGTTGTCAATTCTGTAGTATTCCATTTCCCACGTGATTTAATTTAATTCCTCCTTTTTTAAAGTTTCTGATAACGGTTGCCAGATTTCACGGACTTTCTGATTTGTTCTCTGCCCGATCAGAAGAATGAACAGAAAGTCTTCAATTCTACTAAGAATACTTTCGAAACTTCCTTCCGGTTATCCTTTAATGGCCGAGTGTGGTGTCATTATCTCACATTTTTACGAGTTGTTCTCAGAATGAGGACATGTGTGTGGTTTTATGTTCACACTGTCTTTAATTAGTGTGCGTTTGTTTCATTTGTCATTAATTCATTTTATTTATATCCACTTCCGCCAGATTTATCGATTTCCAAATTTGTTTGGTAATTTGTCAACGTTTCAACTTGCCCAGGCAGATGGATGTCCGAAAACAGGGCCGCCAATTTGGCCTCTACATGGCTGTTAATATGGAGGGCTGTCAACATGACAACTAACATGACTGCTAACATGGCTTTTGACTTAACATGTAACATGGCTGCCAACATGGCTGTCAATATGGTTGACAATGTGACAGCTATCATGACTGCTAACATGGCTTCAACCGTGACCACACTTGATAGTATGGCTTCAGACAGGATCGCTAACATGGATGTCACTATGGCTGTCAACATGGCACCTGTCATGATTGCAAACATGTGACAGTGTGCACTTGTGACAGCGTGCATTCATGGTGACTTAATAGTGCTGCCACACTGGGAGACCAGGCCATTGGCACCATACCCACTTAGTCAGTCCTTGCCCTATCCTAGTAATGCCGAGTGCCAGGCTAAGTAGCGACAAGTCATTAGCATTGAAAGTCATGAGCTTGACTTGGCTGGGTTTAGAACTCCCGAACTTCCGCACGGGAAGCCTACACTCTACCGATTCGGCCACTGCGTCTGGTTACACATACACACATATATATGTATATCTATATAAATGTAACTGGGTTGTTCTCAGAAAAGGTGGTTCATAAGTGTGACATGATGGGTCAAAAATAGACTTTCTATAGATGACCCCTAAATGACCCAGGTTAAACACATGGTCCCTCCACAACATATTTTGAGAGAAAAAAATATAGTTGACTCACTCATTTTTTTGTAGGGGGTCATGGAAGTAGGACCTAGCGTGATCATTTCCTATGTACGGTCATTTCAATGGACCCCAAACGGAAACTAAACACTTTTCAGTCTTTTAACATATCAATATATTAGCAATGTTAATTACAAAAATATATGTGTGCTTTGTGCGAGTCACTGCTGACAATGGTGTTTAAAAGTAGTTCTCAGCAAATTTGCTACCGGTGCAAAGGAAGTTTCAAAGTTTCTCTTCTAAGTGGACACGAAGGGGACATGAAGTGGACAGGAAGTGTAACGACCCTCATAGCATATTTAATGTGTCAATAATTTAATAGATACGAAGGGAAAAAGCATAATTTGTACCCTAAGTAGTAAAAATAAGTCTTACAAAAAGCTTAGTAGTGTATTTATCCCAAATTATAGCATTTATTGGATGTAATTGCATTGTGCTTAACAGACTGTTCGGCATGTCACAAATCGACCATGCTTTTGGCCCTTCATTTTTGCCTAATTTGTCAATATACAAAGAAACAAAACCACAGAAATCAATGAGTTTGTTTATGCTATATCTTTATCATACCAACATGATGACACAAATGCAAATTGGTCGATTTCATGAAAAACTAGAATATTATGAGCTTTCAAACTGAGTAACCTGTCGTGGACCACCTTTTCTGAGAACAACCCATATAAATTTATATATATATATATATATATATATATATATATATATATATATATGCAGTGAAACCCCGTTATAACGCAGTCGTTGGGATCCATAAAATGTCATCACAAAAAACAGCGGGGTCCCGCTAAATTGCAGTTCAGTTTACTGAATTACCTTTAAATCAAGGAATTCTGAATCCAATCAATCATCGCGTTATATCCGAATTCGCGTTTAACCAGTGCTCATTAAAACGGGGTTTTACTGTGTGTATATGGCATGTAGAGGGACTTCCGGTTTTATGTTGCAGGTGTGCAGCCTGGGTGCGCGAGTGGATGTGCCTCCTCGCCGTGCCAGCACCACGGCCTGTGCATCGAGGACGTGTCCTTCTCAGGACACTACGCTTGTGACTGTATCAGCACGGGGTACTCAGGCAGACTTTGCGAGAAAGGCAGGCTCCTTTTAATTCTACAGTCAACCTTCGCTAATACCGACCCGGAAATCTCGCTATCTGACCAAAATTAATCCTTGGGTGGATTTTTAAAAATGTATGTTTACCCACAATGCCGCTACTCACCTTGCATAAAACAATCAAAGTAGATATAAAGTGATCCCTGTGCTCGGAGCAAAGATCGCAGAAAGTCGCAGACATCGATTCCAAAATGGGAAAATATTTGCCACACGTCAGTGGCATCAATCGAAACCTGCCAGATAATTGCAGCTGCGTTTAATTCTTGTTCGATTCGCTTTCGGCAATCTCACTGATCTGACACAATTTCTCGGAATATTGTAGTCTTGATAAACGAAGTTTGACTGTATTCCTATCTACTGATATAACGTCATTGTGTTGCCGGGACAAAATGATATAATTAGTCCAATATGTATATTATGTACATTTTCATTTATATAAATGCATCTATGTATATTTAGGGCGCATTCGTTGATCACTTATGGGACAATTCAATCAAAAGACAATTGACCTTAGTCATTAAACTGTTCCTTGCCTTATAACGAATTTTACCGAGGACCAGGCTAAGTAGCTACAAGATTACATTTTAAGTCATATGAACCATCCCGTATGATTGATGTATAAATAGTTATTTAGAGCAGTACAATCTGCGTAAAAATGAACCTATATAGATTTTATATTATTCATATATAGAGCAATTTCTATTTAAACAATGTTATTTCATCGTCCCAGTTCCTTCATGCTCTTTAGCATTGAACCATTGACCTTAGAGGCCATCCACAATTCTGCAACATTTTCACGGTTGTATTAAAGTTGCATAGTCCGATGGTTTTAAGTTTCTGCCATTTTCTGAGATAATCATATTAGGTTCTTCATTATAATCTACCTTACTTTAGTTTGAAGTAACTTTTATTTTAAATCACAAACTTTTGAGATATTTGAAATGGAAACATGCTAAATTAATTTTGGCAAGCTTGCCAAAAGTCTATCACCATAGGCTTCTGCAGTAACAGGTTATATTAATTGACTCAGTAGTCCCTTCTATGTGCTGGTAAATGTTTAATAAGTACATCAGTATATAATGTAGATATGTAGAATCAAATCTAGATAATTGTTTTGGTTTTGAAAATGTTATGTTTTCATCGGACTATGCAGCTTTAAGTGTGCGATGAGGGAGCAGGCAAGTGTTAGTCAAGTATGACTCCTAATATGTTGATATTTAAAACGTTCATATTCTTGTCTTTATGTTATGTAGTAAAACGTTGACGTGTACTACACTTTGGAGGGCTGGCGGGTGTGTGGGGGGGGGGGGGAGTCTGGAAAAGTAGTACACTTTGTATGACTGTGAAAATGTTGAAAACTTTGGTTGGCCCCTTTAAGGTAAGATTCCATACACACGGTATGTGGTATGCGAATTCGAATGCGATAAAAGCGCATTCACACCGATCGGTCCATTGAGTGCTCCACATTGCAGTCCACGCATTCACATTCGCATTCACAGCTGGACATATGGAAGCACCACCTTGCACTTACATCCTTTTCCATTTGTTGTCACATTCGCATACCGCATACTGCATACCACGTATATGGAATCTTAGCTTTAGGCATTTGACTTGTTATATTTAACTTCAAATCACTGATGGTGACCTTTCCCCCAATGACTCGGTGCAGAGGTCGGTGGGTACTTTGACGGATCCACGGTGTTGATCCAACGGCTGGGCCCTCCTGGGTCGCTGTCCAAATCGGCAGGCCACCACGAGGGTTTGCACCTCAACTTCGCCACGTACACCTCACACGAGCAGCCTCGGATACTTGTCTATATGGCCACAGACAACAGGTAGGGGAGCTTTGTTCATTCTTCTGGTTTTGGTCTGAATTTTGCTTAAAGTTACATAGTCCGATGGTTTTGAGTTTCTATCATTTTTTTTATATAAATATATTAAATTGATTACTATAATCTACCTTACTTTAGTCTGACGTAACTTTTATTTTAAATGGTTAACTTTTGAGATATTTGACATGTAAACATGTGAAATTAGTTTCAGCAAGCATGCAAAACTCTACTGACACCATAGGCTTCAGCAATAACATGTTGTATTAAATTGACTCAGTATATTCCCTTCTATGTGGCAACAAATGTTTAATAAGTGCATCAGTATATAAGTTAGATATGTAGGATCAAATGTAGATACTTGTTTTGGGTTCGACAATGTAATACTCCATCGGACTATGCGGCTTTAAGTATGAATTTTAATTTAATCTAACATTGGTTGCTCGACTAGAAGATCACCCCTTAGGGAAGCCATTCAGTGAGTGACCTTAATGCATGTTTGTGGTAACATAAAACTCAGCTCAACTCATATTGTAAAATTGCCAGACTTATTATGTTAGTCGTGTGCATAGAGCGTTCCTCAAGCAGTAGGGAGTCTTACTTAATGCAGAAATTGATGCTGTAGCCAAGAGTGTGATTGTCATTTAACTGAAAGAATGTTTATTCAAACTTCACCAGTTTATTGTGGGCGAAATTGCTTGGTGAAGAAGGCTCAGTGCATGGCTACCAATCTGGCTTTTAATATCGCCGCCAATATGGCCGCCAATATGGCCGCCAATATGGCTTGTATTATGGTAGCCAATATGGCCATTGATTTAACCTCCAATATGGCTGGGAATATGTCAATATTAGTGGCAGTAGGACCAGCAATATGGCCTCCAATATGGCCACCAACATAGCCTTCAATATGGCCGGTTATATGGCTGGTAATATGGCCGCCAATACATGTATAGCCAGAAATATTGCTGGTAGTATGACTGGCAATGTAGCCTCCAATACGACCTCCAATATGGCCGGTTATAATACCTCCAATATGGCTGAAAACATAGCCACCAATAAATGGTCATAATATTGTACATTTATCACAAATTATCATCTTCCTGTTTGTGAATATAATAAAAAGAATATGTGCAGATAGTATCAAGTCAATCATTTCAATGCAGCTGTTAACATATTCGCGAAATTTGATAGTAATATGGATACCAATATGGTCACGTACAAGATTATCACTTTGCCCACCGATACATATGGTTTTCAATATGGTTGCAAAAGCCGTCGCATATATGTCTGTCGATATGATAACAAATGATGTGTTATACTATAAGCCCAACACAAGACAAGTGTATCTTAGCGTTTATCATGATTTTCATATTGCAGATTTGGCGACTACACCCTCCTCTACTTGACGCCAGGGGGCGTCTTAGTGGCTGAAGTTTTCATCAACAACATCAAAGGTATCTGCATTTTCCAGTCGCTGGTTTTCGAAAAGAAATGTATTTAGTGAAAATGATGGAGGTAGATCGGTGCACCTTATTATCTAAGTGGAAGACAGAATCACCGCTACTCTGAAATGGTCTACTAGGGGAATACTGATCGTGAGACAGGTTGTAAAAATTAAATGTCCACATTGTGGCATTCTCTGTGGCGGAGTGGTTAGAGTGTCAGACCTTTTTCTAGGTCAGACTCCTAATCTGAAGGTTGGTGGTTCGATTTCCCCTGCCCCCCCCCCCACCTCTGCCAATTTGGATTTCCATCACTGTTTATAACTTATAGCATCATCAAAGGCCAGTTGCTCTCATACCATGTCTATGTGGTGTGGGATGTTAAAAATCACTTGGGTTGGTAAAAGTGTATGCTCAGGCTTTCTATCGACAAACTGTCTAATGGTTCAAACAAGTCTATTCAGACTTATCCATGATAGGCAGTATAAATCTTCAAGAAAGAAAAAGGAAGAATATGGTCAGAAGATTGTTGTCTAATTTCAAAACAGGTTTATCTCTAATTTAACAGATGTTGCTGCCCATTCTTTGTGCAGTTGTACACATATATGTCCATATCCACACAGTCCACTACTAACGGCCACCTCCATGTTCTGAACAGTGTGGTAGGGTTGTGTCCCTAATCTCTGTTAAACTGTCGATAAAATATATCAACTTTATTATAAACTATGATATTGCACAAGTATATCCTGTCCATTTCTTCCCAAATTTACCGATTTCCTAATTATTTATTATTCACACTTTGAACATCTACACATTTACCTTTAGCTTCTGCTGCATTCATTGGTCACTGGTTTAGTTTGTTGTTCATTATGAACATCAAAGCTTGCTGCCTTCGACAGGCAATGAAATGTTCTAGTTAATGTCAAAGTCGTACATTGCACTAGCACTAACATAAATTAGCTTACAGGCTTTGACTTTAAATTTCTCAAAAGTTAGCCAATTGTCACAAAGGGTACTCAAAACTAGAGTAAAGTACCCCATAATTCACGACGTGGACACAACATGGTGTATATATGGGTAGGTTATTCGTCGGAAGGACTCAAGACAGTCATGACATCAAATAGAACAAATCAGCCGAAGACAGCCATTTCTCCATGATACAATGGTTAACACAGAGGAATCAAACCCTCAGCCCTAGCGCTTGATCATTAGTTATAGGTGTGGGTGGGTGGGTGAAGAAATGGTGGGCGATGTTGATATGAAGGCTGCTGTGGCGGTTGTGGGCGGTTGTTCGAATTTGGCGCGCTCAGGTAGCGTTAGTGCGCGGGTGGCGGCATTCGGTGGAAATATTTGGAACTAACATCGTTGGTCAGGACTTGTCGGCGTTGACGCTAGGTGCTGCCACTGTACCGCGTTAAAGCAGGGCTGTCTCGTCTCCGGCGGGAATTACTGATGTTAAGAATAACATCCACAATTACCAACCTAATATATTTAACTCAAAAAGTCAAAACCAGTGGTCTATGCAACTTTAACCTTGAAAGTCATCTCTTCTATTTCAGTTTGCTTGGAAACGGATGTGAGTTTTATAAACGGCTGGGCGCATCACGTCAGTTTGCAGAGACAGGACGTCCATCTTATCCTCCAGGTAACCATAGTTACTTACAACAGAAACATTGTGGGGAAATGGGACTCCACTAGGATAATGATGGTGGGATTTTATTAATTTGTAATTACTAAGACTAGTTGTTTAACTGTGTTACACAGATAACTACGCTGGCAGTGCTGCATTAGATGATACCACCATAAGTATGCAGACTTGAAGTTGACAGTCACATTGTAGTTAAAGACTGGGAAAATCACCATGCAAAGGTCACCCAATCTTCGTGAAAATTGGCCAATAGATAGAAAACAGGTATGCAAAGATGAATATGGTAGTTACAAAAATGAATACCCTCAAATTTGAGTGATTTCTAGAGGTATTGGTCAACGAAAAAGTATTCATATTGCTTTTCATACAGTGGCACCTCGGAGATGCGTACGTGGCCTCAGTATGGTTTCAACATGGCCGTGGCGTGAATAGCATCAATAGAATACTAATCACAGAGTAAAGAATTATTTGAAGATTTACTGATTAATCGGGGAGGGATTTCAAGTACAGATAACTAATATTCCTCATTTCAATGCTCCTTATCATATCCTAGCACTATCGAGCAGGAAACGAGATGGCCGCACAAATCGATGTTATGGGTTTTCACTTTGATTCCTCGAGAATTGAACCAACGACCTGCCTCATTGGAAGTGAAGCGTTTTTACTCATTTGAGCATCCCGCGAATATGAAAGTGGATTTCGTAGTCAAGCCCAGACATGTGTTATCCGATGATCACCTTGGTTACCCTTCATCTGTAAACGACAAGTGTTAAATGGCGTGCTTATCCCAAGTTTATGAGCAGTGTAGGTGGTGGCTTCCAATAAGTGATCTACGATAACGTAACAAAAGAATCATAAATCGCTGGTGTGAGCGGATTTATGTGTTTCCTTGGAAGTGGATTTGTGTCTGATGTGTTCTTAAAGGGGTGTTACCATGACCAAAACAACAAAGACTATTCATGATTATTATGATTAAAGCTGCATAGTCCGATGAAGCATCGAATTTTCAAAATCAAAACAATTATCTAGATTTGATTCTACATATCGAACTTAGATATTGATGCACTTATTAAGTATGTGTTGCCACATAGAAGGGAACGCTGAGTCGATTTAATAGAACCTGTAACTGCAGAAGCCTATGGTAGCAGAGGTTTGGCGTGCTTGCCAGAATTATGTTCACATGTTTGAATTTCAAATATCTCAAAAGTTAACCATTTCAATTCAAAGTTACTTCAAACTAAAGTAAGGTAGATTATAATGATCAATTTAATATACTCATCTTTAAAAAATGTCAGAAACTCAAAACCATCGGACAATGCAGCTTTAAATATGACTACTAATAATGTGTGTATCTTGAAACAACCTATTCTCTAGAAGCTATTTTCTTTGTTTGTTTATATGTTTGTTTGTTGGGGTTTTACTTCCTAGCAACATCTAAGGTCATATCAGGACGTGTACCGACTTGTGACAGTGTGCACTCACGGTGACTTTATAGTGCTGTCCCACTGGGAGACCAGGCAGCCAGCACCATGACCCGCTATTCCACACGGTCACATTATCCTGATACTGTACTAACCAGTCCTTGTCCTATCCTATTAATGCCGTGTACAAGGCTAGGTAGCAAAAAGTATCAATTATATAAGTCATTGGCTTAATTCGGCTGTGATTCGAACTCCCACTTGCGCACAGGAGGGCTGCGCTCTACCGATTCAGCCACCGCGTCCGGTCTATGAGTTATTTAGGGCCCAACCATGGTGTGAGAGGTTCTATGGTTAAATTTGGGTTATTAGTGTCATTCAGCCCCAATGACACAGGTTAGTGTCTAACGATTGGTTGATTGGTGATGGTTTATCAATCGATCAATATTTCGCTTCTCGACCTATCGGTTGAGATTCAAATGTAGCATCGAAAAAAATACTTTTTTATGTATGTGTACATTAGTTGTTTAAGCAGGGTAAATTTCAATCGAGGACGATTGGTCTTCCTCATTCCACTGCTCCTTGCCCTATCCTAATAATGCCGATCGCCATGCCAGGAAGCGACAAGTGTCAATTTTTACGTCATTGGTTTGACTCGACTAGAGTTCGAACCCACGATCCCACAATCTACCAACACAGGAGACGGACGCTCTAACTCATTCGGCCATCCCGTCTACTTCTTACAAGTAGTCAATAACATGGTCACCTTGCTCAGTAGTAAACCTGCCTCTCAGTGCGCATGTCTGCCGCTCCTCCTGCAGATTGGGAACCTCGTGGTGCGGAAGCCGCTGAACGAGACGGTGACCTCTGACCCCGTCAGCTATGTGATCCTAGGGGGCGCCACAGGCGACGAGCCGCGTCTCTCCAACATGGCCAACTTCACCGGGGACATGTCCAGTAAGTTTTCTCAGTACAGGTTTTGGACTTAAACTCAAAGTTGTATACTCCGATGAAAACATCAAATTTTCCAAACGAAAACACTGATCTAGATTTGCTAACTTAGATACTGGTGCATTTATTAAACATCTTGTTGCCACATAGAAGGGAATATTGAGGCACTTTAATAGAATATGTTACTATTGATCCGTATGGTGTCAGAGTGTTGGCATGGTTGCAATTCAATTATCTATAAACAAACAAGTTAATAAGTTAATCATTTAAAATAAAAGTTATTTAAAACTACGGTAAAGTAGATAACGACTGTCAAATTCACATATTTACCTCAGAAAATGTCAGAAACTCAAAACCATCGGACTATGCTATTTTAAATGCCATCTCTGCACATTTTCCGCAATGCATGTTGTAAATGTTTATACTTTGGCTTGCTTAGCAATGGTAGTGGAGTGTTTGACATCGTCATGGTTCTAGATCATGCTCATAGCCAACGCTCGCCTCATCTCCCCTCCCCTCCCCCCACCCGCACACACACACAAGTTTGAAGTGAACTGTGTAGTGGCAATTGTCATTAGGGCTGGAAGACCAGTGCATTACCACTGACAACATGTTATTCACAGGAATAAAAACACTTGAACAACAAACAAACACTGATATGGCATACATAACATAGTAAATACTGGTTTTACTCGGGTGAAGAAGACATCCTGATACAAGCTTATACTTGTTGTGTAGCCTGGAAAAATCAGTAGTGGATAAGTAGGTGTGCAGTGAGTGCTTCATGACGCAATAGTCCAGGGCAGTATAATGGCAATTTGTGTCATGGAGAATACAGATTTCATTATCCGGACTATTTTAGACTAGGATATAATTGTCACCATAATATATTTAACTTTAGCAAAATATGACCAAGTGTCAAAACCAATGGAATCTGTACTAAGATAAGTCACAGCTTGGATATAACAGTGGTTGCTACAGATCACCTATATTGACTTGCATTCATGTGTGTCCTAACTTATATATATGCATATATTTATGTACGGTTCTCATAAGTACGAAGTGAGATTGCCCAGCGGATAGAGCGTTCGCTTCTGATGTGACAGGTCATAGCATAGACATCCAGGACGTGGAATCCATTCAAAACTGACTCAAGCCAAATACTTGCAAAAGTGATAGTTTTCACTACCTTGACTGTAGATAAAAGAGTCACCCCTACCGAGGGTAGGGGTGAATGACAACACTGTTTAAATCTAAGCAAAAACTGTTCAGTTTGCATTAACTGGAGGGGGTGGGGGGTGTTCCAGTGTGCAGTATCTATCTACACTGACACAGAGTTGGGTAAGAATGCAAAAAATACAAGATGGCGACCATAAAACTCTCTTAAAATTGACTTTTAAGGTCTATTAAAGTACAAGTTTGTTTGTTTGTTGTTGTTTTACGTCCTAGCAACATCTAAGGTCATATCAGGACGTTTTTTTTAAGTACATGTTTTATTACATTTTTCAAATAAGATGTAGCGGGTAAATATGAAGAAGTATGTGAAGAATATATTTTGCTTCTTTGATTAACAAGTTATGTACTCATTTCATTTACCCATCCTTTCACCACTTTTTCTAATGTGTCGTTCAGCAGCCCTGTCTCAGAGATAGTGCTGCAGGAGTAACTAACTCCCTTGACTGGTGCATGACATTTCAAGAATAGAATAAGACTGTCCCAATGGATGAATAATGTGACAAAGAAGGATATCAGGTCAGGGGCACAGTGGCATGATACCCCAGCGGGGCAGCACTATAAATATGCCAAGAGTTCACACCGTCGAAAGTCTGCACCAATCCTCATAAGAATTCAGCTGTTGCTGTGATGCAAAACGTTGATGATTCCGTCATGTTAGTGCCTGTCTATTCCGCTAGGTGTCGGGTAAGTCGACACTTAACATTTAACATTCCTCATCCGGAGAATTATTATATGTGGATATTCTCAGTTCGGTGAGGAACAACATTCGGTGGACACCCTGGTCCTAGTTCTGATTTCAGTCAGGCCATGACGGACATAAACCCACACGGTGCTCTCCTTCATATGATCTGTAACGCCAGTACCAACACTGATACTAGTGATAGACAGCCGCGTGAAGCGCATAATGCACAACCCGTCCTGATATGACCTTAGATGTTGCTAGGACGTAAAACAACAACAAACATATATTCGCACATGTGCACAGAGACATGCGCGAGACTTGCTGCCTTACTCACGCACATACTTACACCTTTGTACTTGCAGATAGATGATCATACACACGCATATATATATACAGTAAAACCTCTCTAAATCGACCGACCATGGTCCATTTAGCAAGGTCGTCGGCTCAGAGAGTTTTTTTTGTATCGGAACGATGGTATTGTATGGACGATAGTTTAGGACCGAAATAAAGCGATCGATATAGGCGAGTGGTGGATCTGGGGAGGTGGTCGGTTAGAGAGTTTTTACTGTATATGCAATTGTGTGTGGTATTTTGAAAGCTTATGATCAAAGTTTATGCCCAATAGTTCATGGCACACATATGCCGTGTCATGGGAGGTTGAATAAGTAGTTTCTAACCTTTCTTGTCGGTATCAAATTTCCTTATTCAAATATATTGATATTTAACAAATGAAAGACAACTTTCTATTTTCAAAATTATGTTAAGGCCCTGTCACATTACGGCATATGGCGGGAGCGTATTGAAAACCTACGTAGGTCCTGCGCGTGCCGGCCTATGATGACATTTGGTGACCTTTCGGCTGGTTTTGAGCATATGTGGAACCTGTGAGGAGCGTACGAGGAGCGTATGAGGAGCGTATGGGAGCGTGGTGTGACATTTTTTGACAGTTTTGATTGGCATGTGGAGCGTACGAGTAGCGTACGAGTAGCGTATGCGTAGCATATGCGCATATGAGTAGCATGCATACGCTGTGCATACGCTGTGCATACGCTAGGAGTACGCTCCCATACGTAACTCATAGGTTATGCGTACGCTACATATGCTAGAGATACGCTAGAGATACGCCGGTGACACAAGTTGAGCGTATGAAAAACCTATGCCGGCGTACCCCTAGCGTACGAGGAGCGTATGCCGGCGTATGAGGAGTGTATGCCAGCGTATGAGGAGCATATGCCGGCGTATGAGTAGCGTATGGGCCATACGCCCTCATAGGTCGAGATTTTTTTAGCATGCACAACAAAATGTGGACGGACGGATTTATGAAAGTGTATGGCGGCGTATGCCTCATAAGCCGGCATCTGGCAGCATCTGGCGGCGTATGAGTAGTGTATGAGTAGCGTATGAGTATGAGTAGCGTATACACCGTATGCCGACGTATATGACGTAACGCTCCCGCAAAAAACCCTAATGTGACACAGCCCCTTTAGCATTTCATATATAAACTTATACAGTGATATAGGTAGGCATATTGAGATATAGTGATTATATATTTTTTTTATTTTTTTATTTTTTTTATTTAAGTACTGTAGATATTAAGTAGCGATTATCGATTGGAATATATTTATACCGATATGCATATTGACATATCTATGCACCGCCCTGAAATGGCATTAGATGTTGCTAGGACATCAAACCCCAAAAAATAAACAAACAATATATATATATGTAATCTTCCACATATAAACAATGAAAAGAGAGACATGGCTTGGCTAGATATTTATTAACATCCTGGCTGGAAAATTCCCTGTTTGCTCCCTTAGCCTTCGGTTCTGTCAAGAACCTGTACCACAAGGCAGTGGTTTACAACTCTGCAGGGCAGGGGCGTCAAACTCCCTGAGGTATTGCTATACCTGCAATACCTGCATACTCAGTAAAACCTCCCTAACTGACCACCTCCACAGATCGACCACCCCCCTATATCGATCGCTTTATTTGGGTCCCAACAATACCATTGTAACCATATTCTAATTCTCTAAACCGACCACCTCCCTAAATCGACCACTTAAAGTCGGTCCCAAGGTCGGTCGATTTAGAGAGGTTTTACTGTATATATATTTTTAAGCGAGTGGTACAGGCAAAAGGCTGAATCGTGACAGATGAATATGCCAGGTGGCAGCACCAGGCAAGGCAGAGAAGCCTCTCCATTCACCTGAGTTGTTAAGTGTCAATAGTTGTGAGGTGTCCAGACAAGGTGCCAAGCAGAGGCACCATTAAAGGATAATCAATTTACATAGAGATATTGATATATACATTTATATTAAATTATTGAAATACTGTATATATTAAGTGAACATTGTTGACTGAAGCATAGCCATGTTTGACCCCATTCATACCAGAGGAATGCAGCTGACATATCTGTGTATGTTTGCAGTCAGTGTGCTTTATGTAAGAATGAGTACTGCTATTTCTATTGAAGGGTAAATCAGAGCAGGGTTCGTCCAAAATAGAAATAAGTTCCACGAAACAGCTAAATCGAAAATAGCTCTGTTTGTTTGTTGGGGTTTTACGTCCTGACAACATCTAAGGTCATATCAGGACTTTCGAATATGGAATAGTGTGTGGAGGAGTGTGGGTTTGTAGGTGGGTTTGGGTGGGTGCGTTTGTGAGTGGGGGTGGGGGGGAGTGGTAAACGAAGGAGGGCAAATGTCATTAAACACAAAAGTCCTGTCACCACGTCCTTAAAGGTGGTTATCAATGTGTCGGCGGACTGTGGCAAAGTATTCCCGGCGGACCGGAAGTTACAATAAAGCCGACTTCATGACGGATGGCGTCTCATAAAACGATCGGGGAATGTGTCCCGGAGGAGTCGGTGTGGCTCTGGAGGGTACTGGAGGAGGGAGAGGGCGGCACGCCGCCTGGTGGTAGCTGTTGCTGATGCTGGCGTCTCCGCCCACTGTTAGCTGAACGTGTGTGTCTGCTTTGATGAAATGTCGTCTGCTGTCGTCTTACTCGATCAGTGTTGGGATTTTTCGCCCAAGGGGTTTCTGGTTACATTAAAAGAACAGAATATTTTAAGAAAAATATCGTCTGCTGTGATATTATGCTATTTTATACTGACAGCAGACGACATTTACCGACTACAAACAAATGTGTGTATATAGGTCGAGTGTGCGAAATATTGAGAACACTGTCTACATATGGCCTTATCTAAAGGAGATATGGATGGGAGGAAGGACAAAGGTCTGATATCGTCGGAGAGATTCTTACTGCCCGGTAATTGCCGTGCCGGAAGCAATGATCTAGCAAACAGATAACAGATACCATCTGCACACAGAGCACAGAGCCAACTCAAAAGGGGACTCGATGTACTAAAAACCATCCAGATATATGTAAGTAAGTGTATATATGTATGTCTAAGTGTGGAGATAATTTCTGATAAAGCCTGTTTAATAAGATAGGGTTCTTAATTTAATAGCAGTTTGACCATAGACAATATATATATATATATATATATATATATATATATATATATATATTACACATGTATCTTTAACTTTGCTAATGGCAATGCTCATTACGGAATACATGAGGAAGTTCATAATTAATTACTTAACATTTACAAAAGTATTCACAAGCTCAACTGAATTGCAATAGCAGAACGTTCAACATGAAATTTTACAAATATATGTCTAGCTCATGTCTATCTGCACGTGTGTCTTGAATGTGATATGTTTTATAAGTATTTATTTTCGCAGCTACCAGTACTAACAGGCAGTATGGTGTCAGTAGTGAGGAAAATGAGAGAGAGGTGGCGCCACCAGTCTCTTGTGGGAAAGGCGGGAGGCTAATACATAGGCCGACCTGATTTGAGGAAAATAGACTAACAGCCTTCCGATCATTCGTATATATGCATAATCTTTATGCATCATATACAGTCAAACCTCTCTAAATCGACCGACCATGCGACCGACTTTAAGTGGTCCATTTAGGGAGGTGGTCGGTTTAGAGAGTTAGAATATCCTTATAATGGCATTGTTGGGACCCAAATAAAGCGATCGATATGGGAGAGTCTTCGATTTGTGGAGGGGTCGGAATAGAGAGGTTTTACTGTATATATAGATTTGATTAATACATTGGAGTGCATAAGATTTGACCAGGTGCTACAACATGTAATTATACTGTGCACATGTACAGAAATAACACTCTGCGGTCGGACAACAGTATTTTCGTGGTGATAGCAGGTGAAATGATAGAGGCGTGGTATCCCGGGGGAGACATTTCTCAAGTACTTACTTCCTCAGAACAACAAAACGGAGTCTGCAGTGTTACAGGGATCTCATTGGTGTGCTTTATGAAAATCACGTGAGGTCATGAGGCCACACAACCAAGAGTATCTCTGCAGATTAGAATATGTGAAACACTTAGTAGCAAAGAAGTGGTTTAAAACTGTTGTTTTTTTCTTTTGTTTAGTTTTGGGATTGTATAGTGTTGTAACATTGATATTAAGCAATTATTGCCCGATATGAGGGAGGGACCTAAGAGATCATGAATGGGTATCGATCAAAGTGTATTTGAAGTAGACACGCATTCCAGAAGCTCCAGAAGCATAAGCCCCATAAATAGGACGAGAAAGCGCTTCATAAATGATTGTGACTTTCAACCTTTAGCCTTATTGAGTAGCAAAACAAAAATGTATGTTCTATAAATTTATGATGTGAATATAATCAAGAAGAGAACCACCATCAGTTCTTGTATATTATATATGGACACCACGACCTAGTAGCATCTCCAGCCACAGCGGCGTCACTTGCGAGTGATCACTATCGCCCATTAACGGACGCAGCTGGCCGGATATATATGTGTGCGTGTGTGTGTGAACATTAAGCCAGAAAATGTTGTTTATGTAATGTTTAACCAAACTGATATTAGTTTGATCAAACCTGGTAGGCCGCCAGACATCGCAATGGATATGGGTGGTTGTTGGGATTTAAAGTACTGGCAACACATAGTGTTATATCAGGACGGGTACCCACTTGTGACTGTGCACTCATGGCGATTTTATCGTGTTATCCCACTGGGATTGTATAGTGCTGTCCCATTGCTGCTAGCATATCCCACTCAGCCACATTTTTCTGACACTGAGCTAACCAGTCCTTGCCCTATCTTATTAATGTTGAGCGCCAAGCTAGGAAGCGACAAGTATCAATTTTGTAAACCATTGGTTTGACTCGCCGGGAATCGAACTCCCGATCTCCCGCATGGGAGACCTGTGCTCTACTGATTCGGTGTCTGGTCGCAGTGGATATCACCATATAGAATGCGTTATCAACACAATTATGCCAATTCATGAAGATGGGTATAAAAAAATGGTGTCACCTGACCGTGCACTACGAAATATCTCTTTAAAGATAGTAAACTTTGTATGTCAACACCGATAAGGCCTCACATTTGAGTGGGGTGAGTGTCAACAGTAATTATGAACTGGCATTGGGCAGGCAGGTGTGAGTGGAGTGCACGGACAGGTGCGCATGCGCGCCGGTTTAGCCGGATTAGACCCACCCGGTGACCTAACCAGCCGGCACTCGGCCCACCTCCGATGGGATTACCACCACGAGGTGTTCGGGTGAGAGGTGCTGCTGGCTGCAGCCCGCAGTCTCGGTAAATTTCCTGAAATGTACATGGTGTACATTTAAAATAAACCGGATCCACAGGATGCGCATCTAGGACTTATGTAGGTCACGGTCATGTAGGTAGGTAGGTATGTAGGTATTCAATCGAATCTAGTTTGTTAAACTTAAGGGGCTGTCACACTATGACGTATAGCCTTAGCGTATGTGATTTTCGACCAACACGTCGGCGTACATCGTCATGCGGTATGTATACGTTGGGCATATGTCAGGTATGTTCCGGGTACATCGTTATACATTGTCTTACGTCGCCGTGCATCAAGGCTCCGAAAAAATGTTGTGCATGCTCAAAATTTCCAATGTGTGTCGACATGTGGCTCATACATGGAACGTATGCTGTGTGTACGTTCGGGATATGTCGGCGTATGTTGGGAGTATGTTAGGTATACGTTGGAATACATTACTGCATGTTAGCCATATGTTCAGGCGGTGGGAATGTGCAGTCCGGTTACAGTCCGCATACTGCCAACAGATGCATAACGTACTCCTAACGTACTTTGAACATATGCCTGCCATAACTCCAGTGTACTTAATGTATACGCCGTACTTCTAGCGATGGAGTAATGTACATAACGTTGGTAAGCATACCGTGAGCATATGCAAGCATTTTGCGAACATTTTGCGAACGTTTTGCGATGCACATGGATGCTCTCATATGCTAGCAATAGGTCAGAGATACGTTCTGCATATGTTACGTACGTTGTATGTACGTTGTGTGTATGTTATGTGTACACCCATTTTTATCTCCCGCAGCTGAAAAGTTTGACAAATGCTGACGTACTGGCAAATTGTCTAACGTTGAGCACGTGCTGACACCGTACGTCGTAGTGTGACAGGGCCTTTAATGTTGCATAGCCAGCCGAATAAGATCAGCGCCCACATCCCGTTTTGGTAGGTCATGGGATTCGAATTCAAGGTCAAGTCAAACCAATGCTCTAAATATTTATACTTGTCTGACGTTTGGCCTTCGGCCATCACTTGGATAGGGCAAGGAGCAGTGGAATGAGGACGACCGATTGTCTGCGATTTAAAAGTATCCCCTTCTAATCTATATGCATGTGCCGGGATGTTTATGTCACCTTCTATGCCCGGCTGATCATCCAAATACTGTCTATTGGGTTCAGTGTTGCTTAACTTTAGTGATTGGACGAGACCAGTTTCCCAAAGGTTTGTACAGAGTATTAGTTCTCAAAATCTCCCCCCCCCCTCTCCTCCTCCTCCCCTCCTCCCCTTATTCGCTCCTCCCCTCTTCCTCTCCATCTGTATAAACTTGAACATTCACGATGGCTTAGTTAAACAATTAACATCTGCTTCCTTGCACTAAATGGATCTACCACGGGACCAACTTTAAATGGTCCATTTAAGTAGGTGGCCGGTTTAAGGAGTCTTTTTATCGTTACAAATGTATTGTATCGGCGATTGTTTTGGGACCCAAATAAAGTGATAGATATAGGGGAGTGGTCGATCTGTGGAGGTGGTAGATTAGAGAGGTTTTGCTGTAATTCATTGTGGATCATTTGCATGATGTGTGATACCATATGTGTAATTTGCACTAACTAGACGGCCTTTTGGTTGGTCCCTTTTCAGATGTGTTCTTCGTCTCTGACTACCTGACTGTGACCAGCGTACGGCCCTTGGACACCTACTACGGCTTAGTGGACACGGGCATGGACGGTACCAGCATGACGGTCGTGGGTACCCTGCGACCTGCCACCCAGGTGCTGGTCGCGCACCAAACCAGGGGTGACACACAGGGACCAGTGCTTCTTTCAGGCCTGCCAGAAACCAGCAGCCCGGAGGTGAGGTGTCTTGGCTTCCTTGTTCCAAATAAGTGCGGTGTATTCATACATATATATATATATATATATATATATATATATGTATATATATATATGTATATATATATATATATATATATATATATATATATATATACATACATATGTATGCGTATATATGTCCCAGGATGTAAGGAACGGAGCAAATACAATGTGAATAGTAATTGGTAATAATGGATAATAAATGGATGATAATTAATTCCCTTCCGCCCCTGTGTACTCGCATAATGCTTATACGTCACATATATGCATAAATATATATACATATGTACGTATCAATACATATTTACATATTTTTACATATATATACATATGAAGAGTTCAGGCGCAAAACCCCGTAAATGCCAATCCAAAAATTAGGAAAAACATTGGAATCAAACATTCAAAAATTATATTTTGTTACATCATTTCTTTTTTTATTCGTTGCTGCATAATCATGTTATCATAAGAAAAGTGCAATTAAGGAAAATTTGTATTATTTTCAGGTAAAGATCTTTAATTTTAGTTAGATTTTTTTATTGGCGTTTACAGGGTTTTGCGCCCGAACTCTTCATATATATATAGATATACACATACATATTTATACATATATATAGATTAGTTAGACGAATCTTACCTGGGTATAGATGATGGATAACTGTTGTTGCTGGACCGGATGTGCTTCCCTCTCCCTAGCCTGACGCTAGCCTGAGGCTGTATACCGAGGTAAAATACATATATATGCATATAAATACATACATATATAACCGATCAGACGGGATGGCCGGATCAGTTCAGTGTCCGTCTCCCGCTTTGATAGATCGTGGAATTCGAACCCTATCGATAAATATTTTAAATTGATTGTTATAATCTACCTTACTTTAGCTTGAAGTATTTTTTTATTTTAAATGGCTAACTTTTAAGATATTTGAAGTGTAAACATGTCAAATTAGTTTTGGCAAGCATGCACAAACTTGTAATTACACCATAGGTTTCAGCAGTAACAGGTTCTATTAAATTGACCCAGAATTCCCTTATATATGGCAACAAGTAGCATCTAAGTTATATATATAGAATCAAATACAGATAGTTGTTTTGGTTTTGAAAATGCTATGCTTCATCTGACTATGCAGCCTTAACAATAGTGAATAGACTTTAAGTTCATAACGAGTGGAGTGGAAATTCCTCAATGTCCAACTGTTCAACTGTCCAACTGTCCAACTGCCTGATCCGATCTAGATGTGGACGTTCGCTCCGTGGAACGTGGGAGCAGCTCGCACTGTGAACCTGGCAGAGACGCCGGCACTGAAGCGGAACACTAAACCGGATGTAGTAGGTGCGTCCCTCTCCAAGTCTAACAGTTTCGTGGTACCAAGCAGAATGTAGTGGCAAAAAGTCACATTTTCACTGATCGTGAGCAGGACGGTTATGACTCGGAAAGACGAGAGGGTGATCTCAGAATGAATTATGTGGTAGTAAGCAAGTGAGCGAATGAATAGACCGATCCAGGCAATATAAGTGGTGTCGAGTTCTAACCCGAGAGTGTATTGGAAACCCGATGCAACGCAATGACACAGTGAAGTACTCCCGCTAAAAGCATTGCCACATATATTTTAATAAACACCGCCTTAATAATTATTCAATGTGTGTATACATGTTGGGATACCCTGTATATGTCTATGCATATATGTGTATATATATATATATATGTATATATCAAAACTGGTACCAATGATATATATGCATCTATATAATATATATAGATATTATATATTATATAGATGCATATATATCATTGGTACCATTGGTACCATATATATTACTTTATATATGTGTATATATATACATCATTGATAACACCGGTTTTGACATCGCAAAGAAAATACACAATTACATCATGATCATATTTAATCAAAAAAATAGTGTTCTTAATCATTTTATGAAAATAAAACTACTTCATGACCTATATATCCAACATGAGCATGTGTGGGGCAGTGAGTATTTCTCCAACTTCCCCGAGTTCTTCCCATAGTGTGGAATCCATTCGCCAACTAGCTCTATGGATAACTGGATATTATTTTGATTAACAATGCTTATTCCATTTCTGTTTTTCTCAAATTTTCTATTTTAGACAGTTTATTTGGATATATCTCATGTGGTTGACATCCATTTGACCTCCATTCTAGTTCCAACTTTGTTTATTATTTTTGTTCGTTTGAGGCACTATATGTTCAATTTTGCTTACATCAGCAATGGAACCTATCAGCCTTGGTGAAGTGGTTGGTAAGTAATCTACAAATGTATGTAAGGCCCATGTGTTGTGGCATATGGCTGGTGATAGATAAGTGCAGAATTAATATACGGTTTGCTACATGTATAAATCAAATCAAGTCCTAAGGCTATTATTTTGATACTAATATTATTATCATTCCATTAGAGATCTTCAGTACAACATAAGAGCTTCTATATTTAAGATTCCATTTGAGTGTCTGGGTAAGCTTTAATAGTTTGCAATAAGTTACTCACTAACACAATAGTCTCTGGTCTTCTCCATCCCTCAATGCCATAGCTTAAAGTAACTCTTTCTTCACATGTGTTTTCAAATACCCCTAGTAATAGTGATATTAAACTTAATTCGATAGTGGTAATTGTGTTGATAACACATCCCCTTTGGCCGAGTCTTGGAGTTGACAGCTTCAAGAATGTTCTATATCATATGTTTGTTTGTTTTGTTGTTGTTTTACGTCCTAGCAACATCTAAGGTCATATCAGGATGGGTAGCGACTTGTGACAGTGCGCACTCATGGCCACTTTATAGTGCTGCCACACTGGGAGATCAAGCTGCCAGCACCATGACCTGATACCCCACTCAGTTACATTATCCTGACACTGAGCCAACCAGTCCTTGCCCTATCCTAATAATGCCGAGCGCCTGGCTAGAAAGTGAGAAGTATCAATTTTTAAGTCATTGGTTTGACTCGACCAGCACTCGAACCCAAGATCCCATGTTCTACCAACATGGGAGATGGATGCTCTATCTCATTCGGCCACCCCGTCTATATCATATGAGTAGTGCCCATAGGTTACCATCGGTAATTATCCTTGAGATATACTCCACCAGTATTGAAGTGCAATGTTGAGATTGATTGGTGGCTATTTAGTATCGTGTTGGCAGCAAAAGCCATTGTCACGGCGAGAAGTGTTGAATTTGTATTCTGGCATATTTTTATTTAACCATCGCCTTTACATAGAATGGAAAAGCAAAGATCAATTATTATTATTATTGAGAAGTAAATGATGCTTAATGGATACGCATTAAATACTAAGCTTTCCAAATATCATGATAAATTAGAATCTGAAGGTAATACTAATATATAGGAAATAAGTGAAAATATATTTACTAAGGAGAACTGTCTGACCCAGAAGCACAATCTGTGAATGGTAAATACAACGATAGATACAACCACATTTTAGTCTCATTGTGAAGTAGCCGTACGTGAAACCCTGAGGAGTTTACAGATAATGTCATAGTTGTGGTATTTCAAAACCTTAAGAGCCTTAGGTTTCACAAATGACAAGGTCATTAACCCTGTGATATATCTCTAAGTCGACCACCCTCCGTTTTAATTCGCTATGCGTGGTTGCATTATTTAAATGATTGCTAATTTTATTAGTTTGGTGGGTTAATAACTTTCTACTATTTTGTATTTCAGTATCATTACTTTTAGCATCAATGTCATGGATGGTATTAATCACTATTTATTGTATACATGTCTGCCACACACAATTAAACATGTGCAGTAATTGATGTTGATATATGTCATTGAGATAATTTTAACGCCGTCATAAAACTACCAAACATTGCATGTACGTTTTCACCATTTCTTTTAGTATTGCATAATCCAATCATTTTGAGTGTATGTTATATATATTTTTAGATAGATATTTTAGTTAGATTTTTTAATAATCTGCTTTACTCTCAAGTATATAAAATCAGAATAGCAACATGGACATGTGAACAGCAAGTTTGACAACATCACCTCATTCATTGAAGAATGGCTATATAGTCGTCCTGGGTATCAGTGTGAACAAGTTGTCCTCAGTAACTGGCCAGAATAAATGCCACTCACATTTTTACTGTGAATATGGCCTTTGCTGTCAGCACGGCTCTAAGCAACCATCAATCAATCACTTTAAGCTCGAAGTAACTTTAAATGTGTGTCTGGACGGCATGACCGAATCAATAAGAGCGCTGGCTGGCTTCCTGTGCGAAAGGTCGTGGGTTCGAATCCTTGCAGACCGAGTTGTAGGGATAGCCATTGAAATTTCCTTTGAATCTACCATCTTATGGGAGATATTAAGAAAATAGGTGCAGCCGGGCAGCCATCGTGGAACTCAATATGGCAGCCACCAGGGGGGCTCTGATTTTTGGAGTCCATCTACACAAATGATCGCATGGGTCCATACTACAGATGTGCAAAAGTTGGTCCTTTCCTGAAAAAAGTGAATGATGCTCCTGATATGTTAGCCTTAACCGCTGGACTATTGATAAATACAGCGGACAGGTCATGGGCGATGAACGAAACAATCATCAAATACACAAAGCAATTTATAATCCATGCTCCCTTTCTCAAATGTGGCCAGTTTATAGGATTAGTCTAAATTAGTTTGCATATTTTCACTTTAAATATCTTTAAGGTTAATGCTTTAAAATAAGGGTTACTTCAAAGCACACTGAAGTAGATTGTGATGATCAACTTAAGATATGTATTTTAAAAATATTGTACAAACTTAGAACCATTGGGTTGTTCACCTTTAAGGAACTAAATGTGGTGGAGAATAATAAGGCCACAAGCTAACCCGAAATCCAGTTATTTGAGGATGCTTTCTTTTTGTGTGTGGGTACTTTTTCTGTCTGTAATAACAACACAAATCGTCTGTTGTTGTCTTTTTTTAAACAAGCCGGCTTTGACTGTCCATTAACCTTCACCACTGCCCATGATGACCTGACGCTTAAATAAGGACTTGTTCGCTTTGTTCCCGCCAGGAGTGCTGGTGTGCATCACTGTGCTGCTTGTGCTGGCCGTGCTGATCGCCATCTTGCTCAGGCGTGCGCGAAAGCGCCGGAAGACGGGCCAGCAGACGACACCCCACGACGAGGAGGAGGGTTTGATCGAGATGGTCGCCACGGCAACGGAGGAGGAGGGGCCGGCGGCGGGGGAGGAGGAGGAGGCGGACAGCATGGGGCGGCGGCCACGCGGGGTGAGAGGCCTCAAAACGCCACCCTCCAGAAATGGGATCCAAGACGAGGAGAACGAGGGTCAGTAGTGACAGTGGTTATGTCAGTATTGAGGGGTGAAGAATCAGTAGTGATAGGTGGACTGTCAGTAGTGATCGGTGCACTGTCAGTAGTACCAGGTGGTGTGTCAGTAGTGACAGGTGCAGTGTTGGTAGTGACAGGTACAGTGTCAGTAGCAATAGGTGCAGTCTCAGTAGTGACAGGTGCAGTGTCAGTAGTGCCAGGCATAGTGTCAGTAGGCACTGTGTCAATAGCGACAGGTGCAGTGTCAATAGCGACAGGTGCAGTGTCAGTACTGACAGACAATGTGTCAGTAGGGACAGGCGCAGTGTCAGTAGTGCCAGGCACAGTGTCAGTAGTCACAGGCAGTGTGTCAATAGCGACAGGTGCAGTGTCAATACCGACAGGTGCAGTGTCAATACCGACAGGTGCAGGTCAATAGCGACAGGTGCGGTGTCAGTACTGACAGACAATGTGTCAGTAGGGACAGGCGCAGTGTCAGTAGTGACAGGAGTGATAATAGTAACAGTCACGGTGACATAATTGCACAAAGAAGACGTTACCAGAAATGATAATGTTGAAACAAAGCAGCCCGGAGTCGCTGTCAAGTGAGACATGTGGTAAGTGCAGTGTAAGGACAAAAATAAAGCTTCTTTTATTGAACGACGCCTTAGAGCGCATTGGTTTTTTATCATCGGCTATTGGACGTCAAGCACAGGGTCATTCTGACATATTTCTTTGAAGGGAACCTGCTGCCACAACATAGGCTACTCTTTCTGATAAGCAGCAAGGAGTCTTTTATATGCACTTTCCCACAGACAGGACAGCACATACCACAGCCTTTGATGAACCAGTTGTGGACCACTGGTTGTCAGTGTAAGGAGGACTAGCCTCTGTTTGGAATAACATATAGTTATGATGGTTGTAGCTAGGAATTGTTGTTTTATAGTGAAGACAAATAAATTCTTAGAATGGATGAGTGCCAAACGCGTGAGATATTAGGAAGGTTTTTGGGAATGCCTCTATAAGATTTTGAAATGTAGAGGCCCTGAAATGGCATTTCCAACCATTTCGGGGAGGTTCCATTCTTAACATGTCAATATCAACGAACAGTAAATTGCTACATTATTTGTGTTTACCCCTTCATTCACCCCTTACCCCCCCCCCCCCCACTAGCTACAGTCCTGGATATACCCGGGGTGTTGTCTTTACTCTATTGATTGTTTGTTTGTTGCTGTTTTACGTCCTAGCAACATCTAAGGTCATATCAGGACGGGTTACTCTATTGAAGTTTGTCTTTGCTTCTTCCAAGTTTGTCTTCGCTTCTTCCTCCAGAAACACCGATGTTATCGAATATGGAAGAAACGAGCTTGTCAAGGCCTCCATGTGAAAAGAATTTGAACTTCATGCAAATGATAGAAACATTGGTAAGTTTCTCTAAATGTTGTCCAATATGAACTATGACATATAATATATGCTACATTATATATAATATATTTTATATATGAAATATAATATATGTAATATATGTAAAATATGTAATATAAATAATATATAATATATGTAATATATAATATATGCAATATGCTCTTCATATTGCTGTATGTGTATTATTTTAATCAACTTATAATAATGAAGGTAGTAGCAGCATTTAAAATCTACAGAAATATATTAAATGATATATAATCCATGTGCTGGCTTTGGTGTCATGACTCACAAATCCCTCTATGTCCAATTACATTTATTAACCTGCAGTTTTACCTATGAATACAACTTCACTATAGCTCTCACAAAAACAGTATATGTATGTATTGTATTTACAAGCCTCAGGGGAGTTACATACAGGTTGGTGTTTATTGCATTGGTTCTAAATATATATATCATCTCCATCAGTGACAACAAGCTACATCTCGATTAACTTGCGTAGGTTGTTTAGCATACTGCAATCATAATGTACATTATCCTCTAAATTTAAAATGCTCTTAATTAATTCATTATGGATTAGTCAAGTAGGGCCAGGACTATTTGTTGGGGATCATTTGCGGGAACATCAATTACTTACAGACTCGTCATAAAAAGATTAATTATGTTCAATTTGTTCAGGATTTCCCTTTAAGGGTGATGTCATATTTGTGTTACCAATATAGTATTGTTATTTCAAACTGGAACTCTGAACATCCATTCTCAGTCGCTTTCAAACCACTGTGTACCCTGTTATCCCATGTTAAAGCCTAGGTCACACCTACCCGGATCAGGGACCGGACGAGCCCCGGACCGTGATCCGGCGTGATCCGTCGCGATCCGTCGTGATCCATGGCTCATCCATGGCTGGTCCTTGGTGATCCTTGATGATACTTGGTGATCCTTGGCTGGTCAGGCCTCATCCGGGGTCTGCCCCGGATGTTTTAAAATGTTTAAAACATCCGGGGTGATCCGGCGCGATCCAGGGAATATTGCAATCCGGGGTTAACCGGCATCATCCATGTGTGATCCGTGACTCATCTGGGTTGTCCGGGGGTCGTCCGTGTCTCGTCAGGGACAGTCCAGGTCATTTTATACTTCAGGAGTAGTCCGGGAGTAGTCCGGGGGTTGTCTGGGGGTCGTCCGGGGTTTCTGGGGGTTGTCTGGGGGTTGTCCGGGACCGATCCGGGGCTGATCCAGGACTAATCCGTGGCTGTGGACCGTGGCTCATCCAGGTAGGTGTGAGAGCGAGGCAAAAACGACCAAAAATAGCGATTTTATCCGGGTGGTCCGGGGGTGGTCCGGCTTAAAATCCGGGGCTCGTCCGGGTAGGTGTGACTTGGGCTTTACATTGGAATCATGGGAGACAGATGAATTTCTGGCTGTAAAGTGCGTAGATCAGCCACTCTCCCGCGACCGGTACCTGCCGGCAAAGGTGGTGCGACATTGGTAAAGTCATCACTGTTTTGTTGTTGCTCCATTGTGTGTGTTCAGCCGATGATAGATGCAGACGAGGAGGAGGTTGGTCAATCAGGAGTCGACAAACCGTCCACAGCCAATTCTAATACTGAAATAGGTGCGTTCTTAAGATTGTCATTGTGTGTGTGTGTTTAGTGTTGATATCTGGTATATATGGTGCATATAGTGCTGCCACACAGGCCAATCAGGCCACCAGTACCATGACCTGATATCCCACTCAGTCATATTATCCTGACACTGAGCTAACCAGTCCTCGCCCTATCCTATTAATGCCGAGGCGCCAGGCTAGGAAGTGACAAGTACCTATTTTATTAGTCATTGGTTTGACTCGACTTTGAACCGAACGCCCGATCTCACCCGGTTTCCTGTGCAGAAGGTCAGGAGTTCTATTTCCGGTTGAGCCAAACCAATGACTTATCAAATTTATACTTGTCACCTCCTACCCTGGTGCTTGGCATTATTAGGATAGAGAAAGGACTGGTTAGCTCAGTGTCAAGATAAAGTGACTGAATGGGATATCGGGTCATGGTGCCAGCGGCCTGATTTCCCACTGTGGCAGCAATATAAAGTCGACATGAGTGCGCAGTCACAAGTCGGTGCCCATCCTGATATGACCCTAGATATTGCCAGGATGCAAAACTCCAACAACCAAACAACCAACGAGAATTATTATTACTATTAATTTCAATTATCTTTAATATTTATTAGTATTTATTTCAATTATTTATCATCGAATTATTTATTTCAATTGTCTTAGTCGTGAGTTTGTAGTTTTTGAGAAGATGAGAAGACTCATGGCATTGTGTCTGATAGAAAAGCCAGGACAAGGCTAACACTGCATCAGGGAAGTGCAGACTAGGCTGGTCCCCTAGCCTTTTGTAAAAATATACGGATTTTCGGTTCGGAATGATATATTGGCAGAGAGCATTATTATTCTTAGGCAACGGAGTGGGGACAAAGTTATGTAATCTAAAACCAATGGTGCCCCACTCACATTATGACATGATATAAGCTAGGTGAAATATATGATCATACATGATGCCTAAGATTAATGAAGAGATGTTCTTATATAAGAGACAGTTCATGCTTGGTGAAATGTTCCTCTATGCATTCATAAAGAATGCAATTGGAGAAAAAGGACATTTTTAATATATATATATATATATATATTTGTAACTGTCTGCAACTACCTGTCCCTACCGGACCTATGGCCAAGCACACCAGCCATCCCACATTCCTTAGGGCCACACCCTGCAGGCTGGGTTGGGTGGCAACTCCCCCATATTAGGGCATTGCACTGATCAGTCAGTAGGAGGGGTGTCTGATTGGCTGGCTGTGGGAGGTCCAGTCACCTGACCCCCTTGACCTATCAGGCCCACACTAGTCTCATTCTAATTAAATATTCAAGAAACATCTCCAGACACACTGGAGAGATCACTCTACTCCTGGCTCTTGAGTGAGGCAAACCTACTCTAGAGCAGGACCCCAGACACTCTGTCTGATGCTACCAAAATTCATCTATCCAAATTGAGCTGTGTGCAACAACCAGGGGACACCGGTTCAATGGGCTGTAGGCACTGACTCCTAGATACAAGAGAGGTAATGAGACTCTGTGTGGGCAACAGGTAAGGGGGAGGGTGATAGGTCACTAGTAGGTTAACAGGAGTTGATGCCAATAAACCACAACTTCTTCACTGTTAATCTTTTGTGACTTGTCTTCCATTTCTTCCTTAGGAGTGTGTTGATGAGTTTGATTAAGGGTTGATTAAGGGAGGCATCACAGGTGAAATGAAGGGGAAGAGTTTTATGGTATTCTCTGGGGCTCTGAGCCGCCGAGTAACCCAATAATACTATAATTTGTTACACCGAGCTGTCAGTTCCCACCCATTGTTACTCTCAACAACTCATAAGGAAGACAAGCCACACAAGATTGATAGTGAAGAGGTTGTGCTTTATTGGCATCAACTCCTGTTCACCTACTGGCGACCTATCACCCTCACTCCTTACCAACTGCCCACACAGATCCTCATGACTACTGCTGGTGTATATTAGAATCAGTGTCTACAGCCCAATGGTTGTTGCACAGAGCTCAGTGTCTTTGGAATAGATGTTGCTGTTTTTGAGTGTAGAAAGTGGAGTGCTCTGCTAGAGTGCCTAGCCAAGAGTGCCTAGAGTGGGGTCTGTATGTCAGGTATAAGGAATGCAGGTGACTGGGCTCACACAGCCAGCCAATCAGACACCCTCTACAGCCTGGGGGGCGATGCCCTAATAGAGGGCAGCTGTCACTCAACACCAGCTGCAGGCGGTGTCCATAATGTATGCAGCATGGCTGGGTGTGCTTGTCTATTGGTCCCGTGGTAACAGGTAGTTGCAGACAGTTACAACAAACAAATATCAATGCTTCTCTCCCTCAATGCACTCTTTCTGGTGCAGGAAGGGAACAGTTCAATAATTATTAACCGTCTCTTACGTATGAACATCACATCACAATCTCGGTCACTATGCGTTATCATATTTCCACATAGGCACTTATGTCACAAAGCGAGTGGGGCACCCATTGCTTCTCTGTTACATAATCTTGGTCCCCACTCCGTCGCCCGAGAATAATAATGTTCTTTGCCAATATATAAATCCGAACCGAAAATCCATATATTTTTACCAGGTGTAGTAGCAGGATTTTGTTATCCAGATATAATGTCAAATAACATTTATGCTTGGTACAGATTGAAGTGTTTGAAGTATGTTTGAAATCTACCTCACTTCCAACTGTGTTTAAATCACACCATAACAGTCGTCTAATGCATGGGAGAATAAACATGCAATTGTGTGCTCAATGAAGCACAGTGGGGACCTGTGTCTACTCCTTTCTTCGCTGTTGACCCTTCGCTGGTGCCTATGTTGCAGCCACTGCGCAGTGCGCAGAGGACTCAGGGAGCACTTCGCAGCTCGAGTGGGACCACCAGGTGGAGCTGAAGCTCGTCCAGCCTCTCATGGTAACTACAGCATAGTTCTAGTGGTAGTAGCATGTCACAGAGTCAAGCCCCAGATTTCAGTAACGTCTGGTGTCACAGGGGAAGTGTGTCATGCGACATGCCAGGTGCTTCATCATGCGAGGTGCGTCATGTATAAGTGCAGTGTATTTGTAAGATTCCATATATGCTTATGTATATACATATGAATATATATATATAAGCATGTATATATATGAATATGAATAAGCATGTATGGAATCTTACAAACACACTGCGTTTATGTATATAGGGGCATAGGGAATATGATGCCCTAGCCTATAAAAAAACAACACTCTCGGGCGCAAGTGACAGTGTTGCGTCCAGGGTAGGTGCGCCGGGGTGGAGCCCCCCCCGGTCACGTGGTCAGAGGCGGAGGGGGGCCATACAACAAGTAAGCCACCCCATCCATATTAGGGTAGGAAATAAACATATAATCCCTTACGTGCATTTATACTCGCATAATGCTTATACATCACATATGTGCTCTATAATCTATTATGGTAATATAAACAAGGACACTACCACTTATCAGTTCTCTGCTATATATTAGTTATTACCTACTATCCTATTGTCATAGGAGTTAGTTCCTGCTTCTGCCACTATGGCGCCACCTGTGAGTGGCTCCTGTCCACCCTGATACCAGCTGTGTCTGGTCACTTCTGCCCCCAGACCTGCTCGGATGGTTAAATGTATATATATTAATTATTATGTATATATCCACATGCTATGGATAACATGTATGTATATATATATGTGAATATATATATACTTCTGATGTAAATGTGAAAGAAACAAAACCGAAAGACATGATTGTGCATACTTGTACGCATCATAGTAGTTCTCGCTGTAATGTGTAAGTTAAAACAAATGCATTGTAAGAGTTATCACGAGAATTATGACATAACACACCTTGGAATAGAATATGTAAACCCCAATGTAACAAATAAGAAAAGGCTAGGTTTCAACACACAACTTGATGAGGTGGACCGGTGATTTCAAATAGGCCTCCACATTCGGCTTTGACCATTTTGAAATCACTTCGCCCGCCCACGAGGACTATATATGCCTCCACATAAGTGAAAGGGTGTCTTTTCGATAATAATGTCCGTGTCTATTACACACTACCCGTTATACACCTACAGAGACTTGCAGAGTATCGATCATGTGCTATCGTGGTACACCTACAGAATTCTCTAAGCATTGTGCGTCTTATCAGATTGTTAAATAACTCATTGCAGATTAACAAGTTTCGCGATATTGTTGGGGTATGTGAAGATTGAAGCAATTGGCTTAAGTTGTCAAGAACAGCCGCTTTCTTCCACTCCTAATATATCCTCCATACTGCCGTTTTGATTTCACCCCAGAAAGCCATTATGAACCGAAATCTATGGCAGTACCTAAGCATCCACGTTAAAACCGCCCCTGATATAATAATACACTGCCAGCTTCTGGGTGTAAGTCATCGTATGTTATTCTAAAGCCGTGTTTACACGGGCAATTGTAAAGCAAATTAGACAAAGCGATTTATATGAAGCGAAGTAGTGGCGCGTTTACACGGAGCGAGTTTGAAAGTGTGTCGGCAACCGGGAACCAGCAGCCTGAGTGGTGAGCCTGTAGCCGGCGAGCACTGCTATTTGTTTAGTTTACATTCATCGATTCGACAATATGAATAACGACGCCGAAGTAGCGGCTACGTTAATATCGCTTGGAATTTAGGGTTAATTTAATTAAATTTCATTATTTGAGTATGTAATTCTGTTAAATATGATTGCATTCACTAGATTTCGGCCTAATCGGTCCCTAACACTGCCGGGCACCAGCGATTAGTTACAGCTGAGCCTGTAGCTGGCGAGCACCGCTATTTTACACTATCGCTGCCTGGGAACCAGCTGTATCGCTTCATCTATACTACCTCGCAAGGTGGTTTACATATACCGATTTATATGAATCGATTCAGCCCTAAAACGCCTCAGCGTCGCGTTAACACGGCAAATGTAAATCGATCTAGACAAGTGGTTTTATATGAAGCGTTTTAACTCGCCCATGTAAACACGGCTTAATATAAGACATTTGCATCGGAGGCCTGCTGGCAATGTTCTCTATATGGACGGGTGTGTTTACTTGTTTCAGTAAAGCCTAAAGGCCTACTCAGCATGATTGAGTGATATATCATTCACATCATGGAGACCAGCTAGATACGCATCGCTTTTCTGGGATCCTTTCTGTCTGTAAGGAAGTTGTATGCATGTATTGTATCACCTCAGTTTATTGTAGACATACCTTGCAGAGAGTTAAAATAAAAAGAATTGAATTGAATTGATATAACCTAAAGTGGCTTCAATATGACTGAGATCAAATAAGTTTAGAGTAGTATTCAGTCGCAAGACTCAGTTCTCCTACTCCAGTCCAACCTGATTTTGCCAGAAGTGATGAAAGAAGAAACCCCATTAAAGAAAATGAGCTAAATGTCGCGGGATTTTTAATAGCCTATGATAATGTGACATATTCTAATTAGGTCATAATTAGGTCATTAAGTCTCCTTCCTGGTTAATGGACACGGCGTAGATTGGTTGGGTTATATATGTACAGTAGTACCTGTCCTTCACTGGACATCTCTGCATCCAGGCCAAAGCTCTCCCGGCAGAGCATGTGTTCTGTCATCGACTGGAACAATCAAATGAAACAAAGACAGTTTTGTACATTGAGAAATTGTCCACACATGGCGAGGATTCGCTGGCCACTGGGGTGTCTGAAGATGGTTTTTACTGCACAGCGAGCCATGGTGGTGTTGCTTTTAGGAGTGTGATAGCCTTTTTAAGTAGCCATTTGTGTTGACCCTTCCTTGAGAGGTCATCAACCGAAACAGCAGCCCGCTTACACACCCAGTTTTTTCAGTAAAGCTAAGGCCTTCAGTAGTGCTTAAGCAGGGCCGTAGCTAGCAGGGGGCGGAGGAATAGGTTGAATATCCCCTCCCCCACAATTAAAAAAAAGAAAGTATGTAACCTTTCTGAAATGGCTGCTGGGAATAGCATTTCATGGCTTCTAGATTTCAGCATTTCTTGACGGGAATAATCCCCAATCCCCCTAATGACTCATGCCTTTGAAATTAGTTCATTCCAAGGATTTCTCGGCGACTCCGAACAAAACTTCCTAGCTACGGCCAATTAGTTATGACTACGAGGGGGCCTGTGTGTCTCCTCGGTCCGATGAGTTAGTTATGGTCTTATAGCCCCTTTTTGCAGGATGACCTCCTGGTCTCGTCCAGCAGTGGTTCACAGACGTTTGCGAGTTGCGATAGTAGCATGGCTACCTCAGGCTCTGGGAGAAGTCTCTGGTGGGACACTAATGGAGACCCAGCAGCTGTAAGTAGCAGTGGGAAGCACCAGGACAGATTCATGCACACTTCAAGTGTCCATCAATGTCAGATGGGGCTGCTAGTAGAAAGTGTGGTTGTTTTGTGACAGTTTATTTACAAATGTTACCCAATTTCTATAGTTGACAAATGTGGGTGGGAAAGGGTTAGTCTTTCTCTTTTGGCTTCGACTAAATATTGTTGGTATAGGAGAGCAGTTCAATGATTTGTATTGGAGGACCAAGTGATGGTTTGAGATAGAATTTTGCTGGAGTAAGACTGATATCTTATACTAACACTTGTACCTGACCTATAATGCAAAATAAACGGTGTAGCTGATGTTAATGTGCGTTCAAACAGTGCAACAAGTTGCTAAGCAACTTGTTGATCACATTGCCTCAACAAATCACTCAAATTACAATGTAACAGCTTTGTGAAGCACAATGCGTAACAAAATAGGATTTGCTCTATTTTTTCGAGCTGCTGTTGAGATGTTGAGTGCAAGGACCAATAGAAACGAGCCTCTCTGATCACCTCACCTGGTTCCATGGATCTTTTCTCTGATGGTGCTACTAGCATGGTAGACAGACACACATGGCACCTAGTTGCACTCAACAAGTTGTGCAACAAGTCACACAACTTATAATTCAAAACACGAGGCGGAAGTACATAATGTGGAAATTTATTCAGAGTAGGCATGAAGTTAAGGTAGTAATCAGGTAATAAGTAATCAGTAAAGTCAATAATCAATAGTCAAGGTAAGCAATAGGAAGGTCTCCGGTTGAGTACAGTAATGATTGTAGGTAGAAATCAATAAGGTTCAAGGGTAGATCAAGTGTCAATAAGTGATAAAGCGTTGGGTCAAGTGTTCAGGTAGATAAGTCCAGAGTGATGAGTACGTTAATGAGTCAATAATCAAGGTAGGCAAGAATGGAGTCTCTGGGTGACCCGGGCCTCAACCTTCAGGAGGGGAGTGAGGGTGAGAGGAGGGAGTGGCGGCAGTGGCGCCGCCTGGATAGATGGGAGGGGAGAGGGGCGTAGAGGAACCGGGGGAGAGTAGGGGAGGAGGGGAGAGGGAGAGTTGGGAAGGGGGGGGCGAGAGGAGGATAGGCATGGGGGGGGGGGGGAGGTTTCCCGCCTCTGTTTCGAATTACCCATATTGCGTAGCAATATGAACCATGTGTAAATGCACCATTAATTAGATTTGACTGAGTATCAAGGTAATGGAAGGAAATACTACTGAAAGGTATATTATATCAGAAATGTGTAGCACAATATCTACCATATCAGTAGGAGGACAATTAAATAATTTAGGGGAGAGAGTCGCTTTCAACAACCAAGAAGCTTTAATTTGATATCTGGTGAATTTATCAGTGCTAATCATGTCGGAAAAATGACTTGAAAATCGGCCAAAACTGAGAAATTTCTCATTATTGTGCTTACAATCTCTATGAAGTTTAGTGCGTGTTGTCTGATTCATAAACGATGTGGATGTGGATTATGTGGAGGGGAGCAGAGAAGTGGGAGAACAATGGCTGATGCTACAGGGCACCCCTAGGAATCTAGTATAGAATATATTTCTGTTACTGTTAGTGCAGTGCATTTATATTACAATCAGCAAATGGGATGGCCGAATGAGTTGAGCGCCCACTTTCCGTTTAGTAGGTCATGAATTTCGAACCCCCGGGTTAGAACCCTGGCCAAGATATGCAAATGACTTTAAAATTTATACTTGTCACTACCTAGCCTCTTCTTCAGCATTAAGAGGATAGGGCAAGGAGCAGTGGAATGAGGAAGACCAATTGTCCGCCATGGAAAATTCCCCTGTTTAATCAACTGGTGTACATGCACACAAAATCAACCACATAGATATGAGAGGACTGGCATATCGGTTTAAGTTTAAAACAGAATAAACTTATTGCTTATAACCTTAACTATTGCAGCCGTTGACTTACTGTGAACCTACATCTACTATGGTGTCCGAGAACGCAGAGCTGGAAAAGGGAGAGGTGTGGACGGAGTCTCAGGTTCTCGCCATGCTAGCCGACGATGAGGTAAATATTGTTGGTATAGGAGAACAGTTCAATGTACGACCTAGTGATGGTGTGAAAAAGCATTTGCCTGGAGTAAGACTGTTGTTCCTGACTTTTGCATAGTCCAATCAACTGCTCTCTTATATCAACAGTTGTTCCTGACTTTTGCATAGTCCATTCAACTGCTCTCTTATACCAACACTTGTTCCTGACTTATAGTACCTCCAACTACTCTCTTGTGCCAACACTTGTTCCTGACTTATAGTGCATTCAACTGCTTTCTTCCACCAACACTTATTCCTGACCCATACAATAGCGGAGTAAACTGATTTCTTAAATCAACATTTGTTCCTCACCTATAATGCTTTCAACTACTCTCGTGTACCAACAGTGGTTCCCGACTTATAATTCATTAAACTGCTTTCTTCCACCAGCATTTACTTGTTCCTGACCTATAGTGTATTCAACTGGTCTTTTATGCCAATACTTGTTCCGGACCTATAGTGTATTCAACTGCTTTCTTAATCTTATACCAACGCTTCTTCCTCAACTACAGTGGATTCAAGTGCTCTCTTAAGCCAACACCGAACTTTTGTTCTTGATATATGGTGCATTCAACTGATCTCTTATGCCAACACTTATTCCTCACAAATAGTGTCTTCAACTACTCTGCTATAATACCTTTGAAGTTACTCATTCTAAATCAGTTACTTCTAACTGAATTAATGTAAATTATAACGACCAACCTCTTATGTTTTTCTCTGAAAAATGACACAAACTAAAAACCATTGGACTATGCAACTTTCGATATATTCTTATATTTTTAATATATTACAACGCCCCCCCCCCCATCCCCCCATCCCGCTACAGGCCGTCGACATGATGTGGGACTCCAATGAGGACCTCTTCGAGGACACATCCGAGAATCTCCCCACGGCGCCCGTCGAAAGGACGGGGCCGCGCCCGTCGGGGCCCGGCCCACGGTGCCCGGACAGCGCGTCGGGGGCGCCGGGCACGCTGCACGCCGCAACCTGCCCCGGGCAGTCGGCGGACCGGACCCCGCCCTTGCGTGGCAAGCAGGAGGTGATCCTCGGGCTGCATGTGCACGGGCAGCACCTCGGGCGGCTGCCCAGCCCCTCGCCACCCACCACGCACTTCGACATATCACACCACTGCCTCAAGAGGGTAACGTCACATCTCTCGCCGACGGCGACCACGGTGGAGAGTTCGCTCGTCGATTCGGACTACGACCAGGACGACATCCCGCGCGTCTCCTCGCAAATAGACCTCAGCCAGCCGCTCCCCGCAGCGGCGATTATGGCGGCGGCGACGGCCGGGCTGCAGCAGGTGGGGGCCGTAGTGAACGCGCATACGCCAGTTCCAGGCACTGGTGGTGTGTGGAGCACGGGGCGGCCTGGTGACGTCAGCGAGGAAGAAGAGGAGGAGGAGGAGGGCAGTGGACAGCAGGTGGATGGTGGCGACTGTGACTGTGAGGTGTGCACAGTGCAACCAGCGCCCCTGGCGGTGGCAGTGTGTGAGTTGCGGGAGAACGCTCTCCCTGAACACTCGGCGATGACTGCGTCGCCACAAAGCGTGGGGCGGGGCGGCGTGGAGCGGGGCGGGGCGAGGCAGGGCGGCACGCCGCCGCCGCCGCTGTCCTACGTCGAGCCGAACGTGATCGTGCAGCAGTGCGGTCCGGACAGTGAGGAGGACGAGGAGAACCTGCCGCCGGCGCCGCCTGCCGACCCGGCACCGACAGCCACCCGCCCGACGCAGCTGTCGACCAGGGCCGTCGCGGCGGTCACGGTGTCGCAACAGGGCCACACGTCGGGCGCCGGGGGCTGCCCCGCCGACACCAGCTCGACGTCGGGCAACTCTGACCGTGACGGTGGCGCCATAATGCTCAGCCCGTCGCAGCTCGTGCTGCCGGCCGGCACCCGACCAATCCCGGTGCCCGACGGCATCTCGCCCGCACTCCCACTGAGGCGGAACATCAAGCTCAAAAGGCCGCGCAAAAAGACCAAGTAGGGAATTTACGGAGAAAAAACAGGATATTGCCATAATAATTGCGGTTTATTTAAGCTGCATTGTCCGATGAAAGCATAACATTTTCGAAACCCAAAAGACGTATATAGATGTTACCCTACGTTTTCAACTTAGATACTGGTGGACTTTTCGAAGACATTCATTACTGAATAGAGACACACTAAGTCAATTTATTATATGGATATAGCAGATTATATATATATCATATATATCATATATATTTTTATATAATCTGCTGCTGTTGAAGGATAAAGCGACCAACATCTTGACATGCATGCCAAGATGAATTGTGCGTGTTTTCACGTCAAATATCTTTTAATGCCTTAAAATATAAATTACTACTAACTATAATCAAATAGATTATAACGATCAATCTAATACATTTATCTATAAAAATATATATGAAGAGTTCAGGCACAAACCCCTGTAAACGCCAATCCAAAAACTGAATTAAAATAAAAGATTTGTACTGGAAGCTAATTTTAATTAAACATGTTGGCTGCAGGCTAACATGGGTAATTTGCACACGAGGCTGTCTATTTTTAGCTTTCTTGCTGAATCTCACTACCCCTAGCTCGTCACTTCGCTGCTGGCTGGTCATCACTCCACTTCGCTCACCTACCTCCACTGCTACTACCGACCATGTGCGTCTCTGATACTGCGCTGCTCCTACAAGCAGCACACTGCGCCATGTCGCCCATCAAAAAGTGACGAGGTAGGCCACCACTTGTCCAGCCCCAGCCCAGCTCACAGCCGCATAGAGCCGCCAGGTCGTCGTGCGACCCCTTTCTTCAGCCCAGTTCACCGCCTCTAGTGATGCGTCACCCTTGAGGCCGGAACAGCCAGTCCCGTCCACTTCTGCTTCCTCGGACCAAGAGTCCGTCTAAGACGTGATACGACGTCTCACCAGGGAGAACAAGAGGTACTCGGACGTAACAACGTGCCTGAGTGCCCTGGAAAAGGTCGCGGCTATTCCATTTAGACGGCTCCCCAGGCCTGTGTCACCCTCTCCTCCCCACCCGTCCGCTGGCCACACCAGCCCACCCAGTCCAGACCTCTGTCCGCCCTCACTCCCCCACCCCATTCTTTTCCCCTTCCCCCCTGTTTTCACCCCTATCCCGCCTCTTATCCCGGCCGTTGTCTACACGCCCAGGCCTGCCCCGCGTCCTCCACCCTCACCACGTGGCCCGCAGCCAGTCCAACCCTTGCCCAGCCCGCCGCCCCCACCGCCCCCTGCCCGTGCCTTCCCAGTAGCTGCTGCTGCCTTCATGGAAACGACCCCTGCCCTGCAGAGGCCGAAAGGTATGACTTTTCACCCCCATAATTTTATCACGCGTGGAGACGGTTGCAGGAAGATTGGTACGGGGGAGGCCACATGGCCTGAGTATTTTGTGGCACTTAGATCTATTGCAGTAAACCCCTCCTTTCCTGAGGAGTGGTGGCCACCTTTCTTGCACCATGAGGAGGAGCTCGCACGTATGGCGATTACATGGGACTGGGCCATCTGCTTCATGATAGCGGACGGCCAGCTTCCTGACGGCTGGCTAGACCCGGTAGCCCTGAAAGACGTCCAGCGTGAGATATATTCTGATGCCGTCAGGGCGGCCCCTCTGCGCCCTGCCTACTCCCACCCACCCGAACCCCGCCTGCTTCTGTTACCGCTCCTGCCTCTACCTCGCCTGTCCCTTTCAACTCTAGGGAGGACTATAATAAAGAGGTAGATGGCAACGCTTGCTACCAGTGGATCTGGGGCAAGGAGTGTGGATTTCAGGGCCCCCATGGTGTCCTGCTAGAGAGATTCGTCCATGTATGCATTTACTGTGCTTATCGCTTCAAGTGCAGTCTTCCTCACCGAGAACAAGACTGCATGAAAAAGCATAAATTCATGGACAAAAAACTGTCTGAGCATGCCTCTTCAACAGCGGCCTTAACTACCGCCCATGTGGACTGACTTTCAGTCCTATGCTGATATCTATGCTGCCGTTAGACAGACAGCACTTCCTAACTACTTGTCAGCCTGCATTCCTTTCCCTTCTGGCCTTAAACTCCCAGCCTGGAGAGCTCTCCTCCTGGATTATCCTGATACTCTCCTCATTGATCACTTAGATTTTGGTTGGCTGCTTGATTACACCTCCACAGCTGTCCCAGGTGTGATATATGCATATTAAACTTATATCTTGTGATGATAAGACTGCATTTGCCTACACAATATGTCCGAAATGCCTCCGTGAGTGGCCCGATCCTGTCTTGATCAGCGAGCGCGATATCCATATTGGCGAAAACTTTTTGCGCTTCCTCGCCAGCAACGTGAAGAAAGATGCAGCATTGCACTCGTTCTGTCTTCATGACGACACCTGCAGCAGTAGCGTATATGTCGTATGCTCTGATCCATGTTTTCCAGTTTGATCTCGCGTTGTGGCTGAGGACAAACTGAACAGGCGGCCACAAACCCGGCAACGTATTAGCGGGCGGCATTCTTCCTCATCTGACACCATGTGAAAATACAACGTCTGAACACTTTGACTTCTGGATACTGAATGGTTTATTCACGGCCTAGGGCTCCCTCAACCCGCCAGCTAAATTGTCCATGATGTCATCTCATTAGCATAATCCTTTGTCTCAAAACTCTGCATCTCGTTAACATATATTAGCCAGATAGCTATACGTCTATTCCGCATATATCACACCAGCCCCATCCCTGGTAAATCATACGGTCGGTGCAGATACAGATATACACATTAACACTTTCATCGCTAAAGAAGTAAGGTTAGACACACTACTTGGCCCCTTCTCCGCTCCCCCTTTCCATCCTTGATGCCAAATTAGCCCAATGATGACCAGGCCAAAGAAAGATTCTCTTCTCAAACGAGTGACGCACCCATCATGACGGTTTCCTTGCCCCTTGACAAACTAGCTGACATCGTGCAAGAGTGTAAAGCTTGCAGAGAGTAGTGGGTAAGCTCCAGCACCTGGCAAAGTGCATAAAGCCAGCAATAAGATTCACTAACCGTGTATGTGAAGCCCTCACGAACACAGGTCAACACACCTTCGCGAGGGATCTTCTCGACGATCTGGAGTGGTTTGAAAAAATTGCCGCTAAGTATAATGCCCTACAACTCCTCCCTTCTTCACCCCTGCAGGAGTTCATCATAGAATGTGATTCCACCCTAACCACGGGAGGAGCTTTCTCCTCTTCACATATCTATGCAACTAACTTTCCAGTTTCAGTAATCTCCAAGCATCTTTCCATTTCACAACTTGAGGCCCTTAATCTAGTTCACGCAGTTCACTCTCCATAGCCTCCGCCGAAGGGCAACACAAACCTGTGAACTCTCCGGCCTGTCCCATCCAGGGATCATGCAGGACCTGGAACAGCTAGCGTCAACACCATCCGAGCTGCTCCTACAGCACTCACCTCTTTATTGGTGTGAGTGCTACTCTGGACTGACAACCTGATGTCGCCTGGAATTCCTCAAATGGAATTGACTGCCTGATCTCACGATGCTCTGAACTGCTCAGGACACGTGTCTCTCTGTATCTCGTCCTCAACTTGATGCTAGCTGATATGTCGGCCCAGATTAATTTGATTGAAACATTTAAAATAAACTCAATTTAAACCATGCTCTTTTCTTGTCTCTCTAATTGTACGAGGGTGTGAATTAAACATGTTGGCTGCAGGCTAACATTGGTAATTTGCACACGAGGCTGTCTATTTTTAGATTTCCTGCTGAATCTCACTACCCCTAGCTCATCACTTTGCTGCTGACTGGTCATCACTCCACTTCGCTCACCCACCCTCCCACCCACGACTAGAGGTGTGAGTGCTGCTCCGGACTGACAACCTGATGTCGCCTGGAATTCCTCGAATGGAATTGACTGCCTGATCTCACGGTGCTCTGAACTGCTCAGGACACAGGTCTCTGTACCTCATCCTCAACGTGATGCTAGCTGATACGTCGGCCCAGATTAATTTTTATTAAAACTTGTTAAATAAACTCAATTTAAACCATGCTCTGTTGTTGTCTCTCTAATTGTATGAGTGTGTTAATTCTCATTAATTCCACTTTGCTTGTGAATAAATAAGTATGGAGCAATGGACACACAAAAGTAGGAATGTAAAAAAAGAACTTTTTGAAGGTTAAATTCCAATATATATCTGAATTTGTGGATTGGCGTTTATGGGGGTTTGCGCCTGAACTCTTCATATATATATATATGGCAGTAACTCAGAAGCATCGGACTATGCAACTTTAACACAGTGCTCTTCTTCATTTTGATACCGGAGTGTTTAGCATTGTTTAAATATGACAGGCATCAATCTGGGCATTCATGATTATCGAGGCTAGTGATGGATGCTGTTGTAATAAATAGTGTAATGCTGCCGACATAAGTGCCCTGAAGCCCAAGGCCTCAACCTATGCATTTGGTGCAACCCTGGAGAGACGAGGCGAACATTGGGGGGGGGGGGGGGGGGGGCTCAGTGTGGTGTTCACTCTCACTGCATTGCCTTTTAACTGTTCTCAACTATGTCCTGTATGCTCGTACAATGCACTCGTTTCATTACCAAAAGAACTACCGCTACTATACAGAGATTAACAAACACACACAAGAAACACACAATGCAGGATTTTATTTCTCTTCAACGCAGAGTATTTTTGTCAGGAAGAGAGATGCTTTGTGTAATATATAAATATACTAATAATGTTCACTGGATATTTACACTGTTAGCCAATGACAAGATGAGTGATGTGAATTTAACAGGTTGTTCATTATTATTTTTATTTTTATTATTATTATTATTATAAGCCATCAATATCCATTCCAGTGCTTAAGGAAATAACCAACGCTAAGTGTCCCTACAATTTTGTCAAGCCGTGTTTCCCATTAATACTTCAACTGCACCATTTGATCATATATTTGTTAATACCAGCCACGAATAGTTAAGAAATGGATCGTAGTCAACTGGACTACAAGAACGATCAAACTGCTAAAAAAAAAAAAATGTATATATCTATAATGTGATTACACAGACAGTGACAAGCTTGTAGACAGCTATGGGACCATTTCTTCGATAATAAAATCCCCTCACACGATTTGTGTGCACGTGTTTTGTCAGTGAACATGCACGTAGATATGCACACGAAGGATAGTTTACCAGCCGTGTAATATTCATTGTCTAAACCAATATTTTTTCAGGGAAGTAATGTTCGATGTAGTGCTTGCATAAGGAACATAATATATGATATTGTACATTTCTTCCACAATAAAATATGAATGTAATGTTTTGTTCTTCATTCTTCACGTTATTATAATAGAAACCTAGAAATAAATGTTAGCTTGTAAGAGTGTGGGGGGGGGGGGGGGTTACATCCAAGTAACATTTAAAGTCACAACAGACTTGTCATAGCGCACACTCATGGCGACTTTATAGTGCTGCCTACTGACAGACTGGACTCCTAGTACCATGATCTGATATCCAGTCAGCCACGTTATTCTGATACGTGCCTTATCCTAATAAATCTGAACACCAGGTTAGATAATAAGTATAAATTCTTCAATGGTTTGACTCCGTCAGTGTTCTAACTCAACTTCCCACATGGGTTGTTGGAGTATTGGATGTCCTAGCAACATCTAAGGTCATATCAAGACTGGTAGTGGTACTGACTTGTGACTGTACTTTCATGGCGACTTTATAGTGCTGCCCCACTGGGAGACCAGGCTATCAGCACCATGACCTGATATCCCACGCAGTCACTTTATCCTGACACCAAGCCAACAAGTCCTTGCCCTATCCTAATAATGCTGAGCGCCTGGCTAGGAAGCGACAAGTATCAATTTTGTAAGTTATTGGTTTGACTTGATATGGGATTGATCTCCCGACCTTCCGCATGGGAGGTATGTGCTCTACCAATTTGGCCACTGCGTCTGGTTACCTCAGACAGAGGAAACCTTGCAAGTTCCAGTCCTTTCCTATTCGGCCACCTTGTCCAATAAGAAACAAAGGTGTGAGGTTTTAGTGCTATTGGAGGCAAGTTAATTAGGAAAAGTAAAGTAAAGCTTGTTTTATTTAACGACGCCTCTAGAGCACATTGATTATTTTTATCGTATCATCGGCTATTGGATGTCAAATATATGGTAATTCTGACATATTTCTTTGTGGAGGAAACCCGCTGCCGCCACATAAGGATATTCTTTACGATAAGCAGCAAGGCAAGCAAGTTAATTAGGAGAAATCACGGACAGCACATATCAACCTTTGAAACGGTTTTCATCCAGCCAACATTCCCAGCTGGGCCCCACATGGGCAGCCCATCTGGGGCCCAGCTAAATTTGGCCACAGGCTCCAAGTGGGCCCCACCTGGGCTAGCCCAGGTGGGCCTATCTCAGTTATTGAATATGTTCACTATATCTTGGACAAAATATGATTTTTTGTTTTTAAGCTGGGAATCTAGCCCATGTGGGGCCCATCTCACACCCACTTTGGAGCCCCTGCCCAGCTGTGCCCAGCTCGCCCATTGACAACCCATGTAGGGCCCACCAGCGCATGTTGGCTGGGCACCCACCAGTTACCTGGATCCTCAGTATCCTGTATGGTTTATCAGGTTCTATTAAATTTACTTAATTTTTATCTTCCATGCAGAAACAAAAGCCCCAAGCTGCATAGTCGGGTAAAATCCTCTACTTTTTAAAACCATGCCAATTAGCTGCATTTTATCCTATGTCTAATTAGACACTGATGTACTTAATAAGCGTGTGTTGGCAGATAGAAGGGAATACTGAGTTAATTTAATAGAATTTGTTACTGCTGAAGCCAATGTCTGGGTGTGCTTGCCAAAATTAATTTAGCACGTTTCCAATTCAAACATATCAAAAGTTAGCCATTTAAGATCAAAGTTCCTTCAAACTAAAGGTTTATAACCATGAACCTAATATATTTACCTTAGAAAATGACAGAAAAACCAAAAGCATCGAACTATGCAATTTTAATAAATACACTAGTAGAGTAGTATCTAAGTTGCATATGCATGATCAAATCTAGGTAAATGTTTTGAGTTCGAAAAAGGGATGCTTACATCAGACTATGCAGCTTTAAATAGTACAGAATACACACCTTAAAGTTGCATAGTCCGATGGTGTTGAGTTTCTGTAATTTTTCTGAGATAAATAGATTAACCTGACTGTTATAATCGACCTTACTTTAGCTTCAAGTCCTGTTTATTTTAAACAGTTATGTTTTGAGATATTTGAAGTACAAGCATGTCAAATTAGTTTTGGCAAGCTTGCCAAAACTCTGACACCATAGGCTTTAGCAGTAACAGGTTCTATTAAACTGCCTCAGTATTCCCTGTTATGTGGCAACAAATGCTTCATACATGCATCAGTATCTAAGTTAGATATGTAGAATCAATTCCAGATAATTGCTTTGGTTTTGAAAAGTTGAAGCTTCATCGGACTATGCAGCTTTAATTTGGACGAAAATAAGATAACGGTAACAAGTTTGAATTCGATTTTATTACCAGAATATCTACAGTATTACAACATGTATTGATCACAATCTTCATTCAGGGTTACTGAATCGTGTTAAGTTATAAAGAACTGGACTGTCATGTGTATTATTTATAATTATTTATATTACTTACACAAGATAACTACCAAGACAAGCGCATAATGAATAGTTAAGAAACTGTTTGAAGACTTAATTGAGAAACATGGTTCTATATATATACACATGTAATTACATACACTAAATAATCACACGGAAATTAAAGTTGCATAGTCCGATGGGTTTTGAGTTTCTGTCATTTTCTGAGATAAACATATTAGGTTGATTGTTATAATCTACCCTACTTTCATTTGAAGTAACTTTTATTTTAGATAGCTAACTTTTGAGATATTTGAAGTGCAAACAAGCAAAATTAGTGTTGGCAAGCTTGCCGAAACTCTGATACCATAGGTTTCTGCAGTAATAGCTTCTATTAAATTGCCTTAGTATTCCCTTCTATGTGGTGACAAATGTTTAACAAGTGCACCAGTATTTAAATTAGATAAGTAGAATCAAATTGAGATACTTGTTTTGGTTTTGAAAATTTAATGCTTCATCGGACTATGCAGCTTTAAGTCCATGCACATAATCCCTACTTACATTGTTATATATGTGTATGTATACATTATGTATGCATGCACATATGGATGTATGCATATGTGTATCATGTATGTAGGTAGGTAGGAGTATGTATGTATGTATGCATGTGTGTAGGCCTATGTATTCATGTATGTTTGTAAGTATGTACATTATATTACCCTTCCTGTCACGAGATTATATTAAGGATGCTACGGAGATATGGAAAGAGTAATTGATCAATTCTCTGCGAAACTCACCGTTGTCTGAGCCCATGATGAGCTCC